>CM026554.1:4444520-6844520 GCA_015143295.1 Tetracentron sinense | reverse complement strand
ATTTCTGAAATGCATTAGACTATAGTCCTATATGTATACTAGAGTAACAATGCTAAATTCGGAAACACTACCTGTAATTGACTCCCACTCTTCAAGGAGGGATAGATAGTAAGGCTGTGCCCTCACAAAGAGGTGGTCACGGGATCGATTCATGGGAGGAACTCCCCAAACAGATTTGTTTGGAATTCTTCCCGTGGCTTGGCATTGGATTCGCACTTCCCACACCCAAATCACTAACACTAACACTGACGACTAAGGTAGAAAAATGATGCCACAACCCACAAAAAATATAAATAAATACTACTACCACCTGTATTTAGGTATTAAAAAGTACCTTCTTTTCCAGAAAGAACAAGT
Organism: Tetracentron sinense; assembly: GCA_015143295.1. Lineage (NCBI taxonomy): Eukaryota > Viridiplantae > Streptophyta > Magnoliopsida > Trochodendrales > Trochodendraceae > Tetracentron > Tetracentron sinense. The sequence continues at coordinate 6,844,163 of CM026554.1, read as the reverse complement.
TTTTATGTTATCACTCAGCATCACCTATTAAGTCAGGATTGAAGTATTAGGATTCTAATACACACGACCAATTGGTATATTCTATCTTGCACTAGAGTCAGTGATCAATATTGAATTATGGTAACTGTTGTTTCCTCTTAGTAATTAATAGTGTTTCCAGGGGAAGTAACCTGTAAATTAATACTTCAGAGAGATTGTCGAATTAGTAAAGCATCAGATGCTTTCCAAGAAACTGCCTACATCTTAAAATTATGCATTTACATTGCACAATATTGAACACTCACCCTCAAAATAGTCTACAATAGATATATTGACCAAATTGAAGTGAACAAGCAGCCGTCAATGTTGCATAGACTAAATGGAATGAAGTTCAAATTTGTTGAACATAATTCTACAGTCTTAACCCCTCTGTACTCATCATGTCTTTAGCAAACTTCCCAATATCTAAATTTTCTTCCCCCTCCTAGATCTTTTTGGTAGGTTCGACTTTGACAGGAGTTCAATTGACAAACTGGGTGAGGCCATAATAGGATGTTCCATAATGGCTAACAAGAGCTCTATAGTAGAAGTGTTTAGCAGCCCCATTACCAAGAAAAACAGTAACAGAATGGTGGCATTGGCCCTACTGGGAAAGAGTTGAAAACCAGCAAAGTGATCATGCATGTCATTGTAGATACCAAGGCTTCTGCCATTACAGTATTAGAAACCTCTTTGTTCTTGTTCTCTTTCTTCTTTTTCACATTTTCTTCTTATACTAAAAATATTGGTATACATCAAACAAAGAATGTTGTTAAGGTAAGTCAATGATCAGGCTGTCAAATATGGGGCCAAAATCCATTATGTTTGAGGTAAGTCAAAGTTATGATGGTAAAGACATTATATGAATTCCTATGACATGAACATGTACTTAATTAGGTCATGTATATCTGTTTTTACATGGTTTCTGTTACTACCCATGTATCTGAGAGGATACACATGCCTGTGCACGTCTATATTTTGGCAGTACTTTATTTGTATTTATATCTACTGTCGAACTCTTTTATATATGCATCTGGGCCTTGTAAATTTCATTAATGTGGTAAATCTGGGAGAGTTGTACATTGTACAGTCTCTTACACGGTAGTATAGTCACTACAAACTCACACCTGTTATGCAGTTATATTTTTGCGCATAAGATGCTCAAAGTATATTCATGCATTTCAGCATTTCTGTACCTGTTGTCCATTTCTTTTAACAGGAGTCAAATACTTCTACTTGTGATGATGCCGACACAAGACATGTCTCTCTTGATTGGGATTGTTCCTTGCATCTCCCTCTCTGGGTCTCCAAAACTGAGAAAGCAACTATTGAGGATCACTTGGAAGAATGGACCAAACAGTTGGAAGCTAGTGGTGCTGATATTGCTTCTCTTGCGTCATCCTTGAGAAAGCCTCTACGCCCTCTATGGATATCACCAAAAACTGTCATCTGGTTGAATGAAGTACCCGAATGTGATTCTTGGGATTTCACACCCATTATCCTTGTCTCTGCATCCACTTCAAGCGACATATTTCAGCAGAGGACTACCTCAGAGTTCAGCTGGCATTATATATCAGGAGCAGGAGATGATGAAGAAAGCTGGGCGAGGGGTTTGTCACCTAACCTTTTCTGGAATCATGCCTACGATCTTATAAACTCAGGGCCAGATTTGTGTAACCAGAAGGTAGCCGATATTGTTGAAAAGGATAGAGTTTATCGTGCTCAAAGGGGGCAGAGTGCTCCTCAGATTACCATCAAGCCTCATAAGTTGATGGGGAGGAATGGTCATATTTCTGATGAAGAACCATCATTCTACTCTCAGATTTTAAACTGTAAAAACGACATAAAATCTTTTCGAGAACATTGTGCAATTTTTTGGCTGGGTTCAACTAATCTTGCGGTGGGCACAACTCAGCCAGGTATGCCGGCTTAACAAAGCTATCCTTTACTACTGATTTCTTTGATTGCTAGACCAGCATATTCTTGAAAACCTAGATGAATAATTGTAAGATACGATATTTGGAAAAACTATGCTTCAAAACGATTAATTTTGGACTGGTAACTACTATTTTCTTTCCTTAGAACAGTGTATTCATTTTTCCCCTTTAATTGACATGAAGATGGAAAAAGACTTCGTTTACCAATTAATTTTTTAGCAAGTCTCATCAATTGTCTTTTTTACTACTTGGTATGACTTATATATCTTCTTTCTTCAATTAATTAAATGAAGGAAAGGAAGGCTTCCACTGCGGTAATTTATCTACAGGCTACGTTACGCGGATTCTTAACGTGTCGAAATGTGTGGACACGGGCACGTCTGTTGTGACGCCCCGAACCCGCGCCTAGGGAATCATATTCCGAGACGCGTGCCCGTTCATTATTATCATGCTAGCAGAAAGACTTTACCCGCAAAAATGTGGGAAATTTAAACATTTAGCAGATGCTTTAATAAGCAAATACCACTATCATCACAATAGCTATCATACAAACCATATACCTGTATTAATTACATCAATTATGTTTTACAAAAGCAGGCACCACTAACGCGCCGGGTATAGTCTATACAGTATCCAAAAGTTCATAGGTCCATCACCTACCACTCAGCAGCTCCGAGATCTGTTGGCATGAAACGTCAGTATGCTATGAAGCCCAATAAAACCATAGTCCATCTAGACTTTTTTCCACATAATAACACGCACCAATAATGATATAATCAACAGTTCAGTTTGCATGCTATAGTAAAATAGAACAATATATAATAAACTGTGACCCAAGGTCACTTGGGGTTATGTCACCCTAATCAAGGTTACCGACCTTATTATTTTCCAATTATGGAGTTCCTTTATGAAATGGTCCTCAGACTCTATTAACTGGCCACAACCCATAAATGTTTATCTTAAAGTCTCTAAATCACAACCATACATGGAGTCGTCTAGACTCACATACATTGTTCCGGCTTTCACCTGAACACAACCAAACTTTGGGTATACCAACCCAAACTACCTGGAATCCGACGATTCTATACCGAACCTTGAGTATATCGACTCAGACAAATACACAAACCCTGAGTACGCCGACCCAGACAACTTCGTATCCGAAGATTACACACACAACACGGGCATTCGCCCAATAAGGATATACTTCTCAATTCAACTGACTGACAACATTGACCGTGTATTCGCCGCCATCGTCCGGGTATCAATCAAGAAGGAACCAAGACCAACCTGCCTATCGTAATCTTCTGCCTACCCGCCATCGCTCTGGGTAATTGTCACGGAGAAACCACGTGTCACACCGCCACTCCTGACCTAGTTAAAGAGGAACCACGGACTATACTTAACTCTGGTTAGGGAAAAAACCACAGGACAAACCCCAGTTAACTCAAGCCTCACTTGATTAATTGAAACAATTGAGCCTCACGCCCGTATACCAAGTCCAATAATACACCGTCCCGTTAAGGAACGTTTCCAGGCCAATGGTTGTGTCAATTTCCTTACACGACACTCGAACAACTTTTCGACATTCTAGGGTGACGATACAACATACCTAGGACCCAATCCAGGCTCCCTGAAGTCCACACATCATCACATCCCAAAAATACCATTCTAGGCACTGGCGATCGATTGCCAATGTTGGGCGATCGATCGCCTAGGCATTTGCATGTTGCCGATCGATCGCCCACTGCCCAGTGAGCCTAAATCCGGGGTTTATCAACCCTATATGGAGGGCTACACCCCTCTACTCATTTTTCCACGTACATCCACCCTTCCATACATCATCCACAGGGTCTCCGACCCTTTTTATCCATGCCAAACAAAAACATACATTCCACATAGCTTAAAAAGTAGAAAATAAAGAAGAGGGAAGGGGTTTTACGTCCCTATACGGATTTCAAGACGATTGAGGAAGAAACGGACACCGCCAAAGTGCTCAAAAGAGCGATCAACCCCAAGGTAGAGCATCTCTCTCTAATTTTGACTTTCTCTCTCTAACTTTTCCTCTTTCTCTCTCTACATGCTGATCGAAGAGCCGGGGAAGAAATGAGACGCTGCCAACGTGTCGGGAGCGTCGAAATATCCCAAGATGGCTTTCATTTTCTTCTCTTCTTTCTCTCTCTCTCTCTCTCTAGAATTTCTCTCTCTAGAAAGTGGGGTGTTTGGCTGGCTGAACCTCCACCGTGAGCAAAATGGGAAGAATGGGGGGGTTGGCCTTCTTTTATAGGCCAAGGACATGTGCAAGGCACATGACCCTAGTGATGTGACCTCTTGACCAAGTCAACGGTTTGATCGGTTGACTAAATTCCGATTTTTCTCGCGTATACTGCCCCTGTAAACCTACTATATAACATCTGATTTTGACAAAACTTCAGGTGACCGAACTAGGAGCAGTTCGAGACCTGTTGTAGAAATTTCGGGGAAAAATACTGTGTTTTGACTATAAAAAGTAAGTCAAGAAGAAAACTGTAAAACCTGCTAATTTCTCGATTTCGGATACAAAACATGCTGTTGTTTCTTCATTTGAGATGATGAACTGCCGAAACAACAAACAGTTGTTCACAGGGTCTACCGACACGTCGCAGATTTTTATTAGAATCCTTAACAAATATTGAGTCTCAATTGAATTCCGAAAATTTGTAAATTTCCTGGTTTTCTCGATTTTCTTACATTCAAGACCCCTGCGGTCCAGATAGTCGACCCGTACTTGTGTACAATTTTCGAGGAAAAACACTGAAGTTTTATCTGAATATCGGTACAATATAATCCCAAACAAAACCCACTTTTCACCAATTTAACAAACACTTAACTAATTAACTTCAGTTAAGGACCCATAAACGCATAATTTTATTATATTAAAATTTCGGGTCGTTACATCTGTTGTACCTGCCGTATCAAAAGAATTTGAGCATTTTGGACACAGATTAATATAAACACTGCTGATACACAAACTTCTAGTGTTATTTTTTGGTAACGGAGTGTGTCCCAAACCCTTCGAGGCAAGGACTAGTCCCTTCGGGTTTCCGTACCGACCCACTCGGAATTTTCCCTACGGACACCAGGGTAAGTCGAGGAGTGGGAGTTGAACATGCAACCATAAGGAGCAAATCTGGGAAGCTAGCCAACTGCACCAACCTCTAGTGGGTTTAAAACTTCTAGTGATTATTAAACAAAAAAGGTATATAACTCTACATATAATTAGCATAAATTTCAACAAATGTTTTGTTACTCTCATCAGCAAAAAAGAGAAACGGGTAAGGAAAGATTGGAAGAATCACGATTCATTTGTTTTCAACAGACAAAAAATAGGAGGAATTATCCCCTATAACAGGAAAAAAATGGGGAGAGAGAGGAATAGAAGTGTCAACGAGCTAAATTTGGACCACAAAAAACTTCTTTTAAATTAATTTGAGATTAGCATTAACATTTAGAATTAATATATGTTTAATTTATTTTTGCTTTAATTCATGTGTTATTTATATCGTTAGATAAATTGTAGTTTGTAATGCATTTTTTTTTATCGATTGTAGTTTGTAATGCATTACTTAGTGTTATTTGCAATAATTTTGCTTTCATATTTAATTTATTTTCCTTTTAATCTTATAATATTATTCACATAGCATTTAAAGTATAATAAATTTTTACAATAAAAATAAAATATCCTCCCGTGTCCCCGAATCTTTTTTTGGGGTCACTGTGTCCGTGTCCGACACGTCGTATCTGAGTCCGACATTGACACCCGTATCCATGACTGTGCAACATAGTATCCATAGTTCCTATTAACGAGCATGTGTAGATATCAGGGTTGAGGGTGATTTGTGTGATTTGAACTTGGTTTACTAGAATGGCATAAACAACTGGGGCAGAAAATGATTTGAGATCATCCATACCGCTAACGACTGCACTAATTATGTGGGCTATATGTTCATTCCTCTTTTTTTGCACATATTATTTCACTTTGCTAGCTTGGTTTGGTCATGGTCACAAAATTATCTCCGTGGATTCATTTCTTGTCATTGTTCATTTGGCTAACCCTTCTTTAAAAAAAAATTCTATGATGCAGCTGCAAATGTGTCAAATGTTGATTGCATATTGAATTGCGATAGTGAGTTGGTCTCTGTCTGTGTTCCGAATGCTGAAACATATTTGCATCTCCCTATTCTGGTGCGTAAGCAACAAATACCACAGGATTTATGATGGATCTGATTAAATCATATTGCCGCTTTTATGGCTTGCATTTTGTGGACTTTGATATGTTTAACTATATTTAGTTGTTTCTGGACAGAACTCAAAATTGGATCGCTTTTCCTTGCTAAACAATCTCCCTACCGCACTTAACTTTGCAAAGTTGAACCTAATCCAAGGGAAGATGCTTTTAGTTTGCTGTCATAATGGTAAGGGAAATATTTGTGAATGCCACCTTCTCAGTGGAGTTATAATCTTAAATGGGTTCTGAATGCACCAAAAGTAATATGCTAAATGTTCACTAATATATCTCACGACTTGTGTTTCAGGGGAAGATATCAGTATATGTGTTTGTCTAGCTATCTTAACGTCCTTATTTGATGATGAGGGTAAGTCCTCGTATTTTTCTTAAATTTTAAAAGGCCTTATTCGTACAGAGACCAAATTTTTTTTTGAGATTGAATAAAGCACTTCATAAAATCATATCTTTTTTCAGATATAAAAAATCCGAAATATTTGACCTCGGCTTAAGATAATACTTCTCGATTTGCATGGTAGCAACATAGTACCTGATTAAAACTTTTCTTTTTTCTCTTATCCAATTTTTTGAAGAAGCCATTTCACCTGTATTGATTCTGTTTATCTCTGCATGTACCTTATTTTCACGCAATGATATCTTGTTCGGGTGTTGATATATGATTTATCATACATTCATACTATTCATTTTATTTATCATACATTCATACCATTCATTTTCTTCACCATTCTAAACCGACTGATATCTCTCTCTTTTATAATTGTTGTTAGCATTGGTCTTGCTTGCTCCTTTCTTTTGATCCATTGGATCATTGGCTTGAGAGTGAAAAAAATGCACTTTGTTTTCATGTTCTCAAGTATTTCTAAAATCTGACATTTTAATTAGGATCTTTTGATGATGGGAAGTGGTTTAACAAGACATGTATTACAAAGTGGGAGTTGCGGCGGCGACTGGTATTTATCTGTAAATTTGCAATAAATGCACGGCCATCCAGAGGGAATGTGAAGCAGGTCTTTAGTTTTCTTAACCGAGATCAAATCGATTTGGTTTTTTAGTACCTCTAGTCACCATATAAGAAAATACATTCATTGCTGGGGTCGGGGAGCAACAAGTGAATTGAATAATTTTTTACCTCTTCGGATCTTACAGGAGTAGTTGCTAGTTGAAACCTTGGAAGATTTGTAGCAAAAATAGTATACATGTTTATGTATCTCTAATTATTCAGCTGTGAATTTTGACCAGAAAAAGATTGGACAATGTTACTGTATTGGATTTCATTTGGCCGAGTTGGTATAAAAATTCTATATGGGTGACCATTTTTTTTTCCCTCAGTATATTGATTGCACTTGTGGTGTAGCTTCATTTTTGTTCCATTGCAATATTTCACCTTCGGCTCGACCTGACAACCATCTGATCTTTTGATTTTAATGGCTGTTAGCTGTGGAAGAATCACGAAAATGATCAGTGGCAGACCCATTAAAACATGAACCCTTCAAACCAACATGGCACACATCCAGGGAGGACTCAAAAGCATCAGAAATCTGTTAGCAAAAGTGTTCCAATGGAATGATCATAACAATCTCATCTGTTGTGTACTTCCATGTATTCTCATGAAAAAATAAAATACTGAAAAGAAGTCTATAAAGTAATGGTCAGGATCATGGAATTAGCTATGTTATGGATTGAATGGGTTCACACACCTCTTTGTCTGTGTGGCCAAGGCGTTCCTCACGCCACGCCAAGGCGTTCTTCACGACTTCGCGAGAGTACTTCCAACAAGAAGTTAAAGATCAAATGGTGGAATCTACCCAGTGGGGACACCTCTTTAGTGTAAATGGGGAAGGGGTGTTAGAAGCATGACCCACCTTTCCACTCATATTCACTAGAAAAGGTGCACTCCATTGTAGAGCAGCTAATCAAGAGCCAAACATGGCTACTTCTGTTGCAAAATAATTGAAACTTTATGTGGAGAGTGGAAAATGTTGAAAGGGAAGGTTCTTTGTCTTGTAACTGAATCAACAACTCAATATGGGGACACTGATAGATCAAAATCCCCTATATCTTTAGTCCCTTTCGAAAAAAATCATCTGTTCATATCACTTTCTTCACAAGTGGTATGTATTTAAAGCTATGTAAAGCCAATCCCACCACCTTTTTTTCCCTTGTCATCTCATACGTAGCACACTCAAAAATCAAAATCAGTGTCTTGGCTAAAAGAACATTAGGCTTTAGCTAGGACCCTCCCTCATGACCAAGTCCAATTATCAAAGTCAATGAGTCAATCCCTTTATTAGCTTTAAAAAGTGAGTGGTTTATGAACAAGATCATGCATGATTAGGGGTGTTTTCGGAGTACATCACCACTATCCCGCACTGCAATGATCAATAAACTTGAAATATACGTAGAAACCATTACTGTTATCAGGATATATATTACTTGTTGGGGTATCAGGTTATTTATCGATTTTGTAAATAATAAACACACACTCAGCTGAGTTCCTTACAAATTTTGATTTTTTAAAAAAAAGTGAAAAAAAGAGGTAAAGAGAATACATAGAGAAACTAATTAAATTTTTTTTAATTTTAATTAATTAAAAATAGTGTAAACTGATGAGATTAAAGTTGTAGCTATTATTTTGTTATTTTTCTTATTAATGGTTAATAATTTTGTCCACCATGGGGCACAAACACCGGACAAAAATGGTTAGACGTCGTGCACTCCACCGACTACACTAAACGGGCATTACAAAGCTTGATTTATTGATATATGTATTCAATTACCATTAACTAGTAGGAATTTGAGTGGGCCATATGGTATGTTACTGCTGTTTCAGTTGATCATATCATAAGATTATTGCCGCGCTCCAAAATCCCATCTAGGCTAAAATAGAACTTTGGCTTGTGATACTGTTAATCTTGAACTTATCTTAAAGACATACTAAATAAAAACTCAAAATTCTTTAATTGATATGTCATCAAGTTCAAATCCATAACTAATAACCGCATCATAAATATCTGAATCATCTATCATGATTTCCAAACCGTCATTTTATGTTTAAAAGTCACCCATAATAAAATCTCATTACAACCCCTTAAAATAAAAGTCTAACAAACTAGAAATCAGTAGTATGAGTATCGATTCAAATCATTCTCCTCTTCTATATAAAATCATCTTCTTATTCCTCAATATATTCCTTCTCCTGCCAAGGTTCAACTACAACCTCGAATTCTAAACTTTCGACACAAAATATATCGGCTGAGCACATGCGGCTTAGTAGACATAATATCCTAGCTAACAATATCATAAACAAAACCTAAACCATTATCGCCCCATTAACTTATGTAATGTAATTTACAAAGTGATAGCGAAAATCCTAATCAACAGGATGAAAGAGTATCTCCCAACTCTAGTTAATCCAGCTCAGTTCGCATTTGTGATTGGATGTCAAATTTCGGATAACGTTTTGGTAGCTCATGAAGCTTGCTTCTTCTTGAAAAGGAAATGGACAGGAGCTGATAGAAGATTGGCAGTCACATTAGATTTGAATAAAGCCTATGATCAAGTGGAATGGGCTTTCTTGTTCGTCATGATGGAAAAGTTGGGATTTTGCAATCAATGGATTCAGTACATTCAACAATGTATTACAACGGTGTCTTATGCGGTGATTCTCAATGGAGAACCAAGAGGTTTTACCCAGCCATAGAGGGGCCTTCGCCAGGGGACCCCCTCTCCCCCTTTTTTTTTAAATTCCTATTGTGTACTGAAGCTTTGTCTTCTCAGGTCATGAAAGCTCACCGTGATCGTCTTCTTAGTGGCCTACAGCTTGCTCGAACTACACCAAATTTGACTCACTTACTTTTCGCCGACGACTGCTTTGTCTTCCTCCGTGCTAACCTTAAAGAGTCTCACAGCCTGATGGAGCTATTAGCGAAATTCAAACTAGCTTCTAGCCAAAGTGTGAATTTCAGCAAGTCTGGGGGTCTTGTTTAGCTCGAATACTCCTTACCGTATCAGGTGGATGATAGCCCGTATCCTTAAAATTCCAAATCTAACAGCTCCTACTAAGTACCTTGGGCTCCCTACCGATCTTGGAAGATCTAAATCCCAATCTTTTGCAGCTCTCAAACAAAGAGTTCTCAATAGGATACAAGGATGGAAGGGTTCACTGTTAACCTAGGCCGGTAGGGGAGTCTTAATTTGATCCGTTGTCCAAGCCATTCCTACCTATTCTATGAGCTATTTGAAATTACCAAAAAAGTGGATCTCCGATCTAAAATCTTCTATTGCTCAGTTTTGGTGGAGCTAAGAGGAAAGGCAAAAACTCCATTGGGTGAAAGGGACCAAACTTCGGCTCCCCAAAGAAAAGGGTGGTCTCGGCTTCAGGGATTTGATGGCTTTCAATTTAGCTCTCTTAGCTAAACAGGGGTGGCGCCTCATGCAGAACTAATTAAGACTCATTATGGGCTTCCATTTATAAAGCTTTATATTTCCCTAACGCTTCTTTTCTAGAAGCCTCATTGGGGAGTCGCCCATTGTAGGGATGGCGAAGTATTTTAGCTGGGTGTGATGTTCTTAAGCAGGGTGTTCGTTGGCAGGTGGGTGTAAGCACCCAATTTTTACACCCCCCAAATCCTAGGACAAACCCTAGTGAAACCCCAAACCCTAGGACCTAACCCTAAAGGCCTAGGACCCCTAGTGATACCTAAGACCCTAAAACCCTAGGTAAACCCTTTTGGGCTCAAGACCCATTGGCATTTCAACCCCGTTACCCTAAGACCTAGCCTAGGCTAAACCCTAGCTCAAGCCCTAGGAAAAACCCTAAGGACTCAAGGCCCGTTCAAAAATCCTCAAATCCTAAAGCCCATAACCTGTAGGGCCCACACTTGGGCCCACCACCACCCATGAGGATCACATGGGGGGGACCCACTAACCCTAATCCGAGAATGGGCGGGAATTGCCCGAAGTAGCTGCCCACAACACTTTTGGCCCAAGTGAGTTTGGGCCTGGCCCAAAATAGCAATAGAACCAGAATGTCGGTAATCGAATTACCGACATTCCATTTTTAGCCTATTTTATGAATATCGATAATTCAATTACGGACATTCCTGGTTCTGCAGTTTTTTGCGTATGCAGGCTCCACTACAGCTGCTCCAGATGCTTGGGGACCTCCCTCATTGGTCCCTGGACCTTCCTAAATACCCTTAATGCCTCTAGGGGGTCCTCCACCTTCCTCTATAAAATCCACACTCCCCCATGCAAAAACCAAGCTTTTCACCTACGTCCAAACCCTGCCAAGTTGTATCCAACCCCCCTGAAGCCTCACCAGCCACTTCGGTTGAGTCCCAGGCCTCTCTAGGCTACCATAGTCCTGCATCAGGTCCCCTAGGCCAGCTCGGGTCACCACCGGACAGCCACCGCCATCACAGTCACTGTGTTAAGGGTAGGGTCTGTCCCTCACCCTCCTCCCTTGTGTTCTACAGTGTAAGGGACCCCTGGTCCTGATCTAGGGGTCCCATTTGTTGTTTCTTTCACGCATAGCAGCTGCCACTGCCGAGGACAGGGGTCTCCCACCTTCACCATAGGTGTGGGGAACTCCCTAGAGGCTAGGCTCAGGTTCAAGACCTTCCCCCCATTCTTGGAACATCACTTGTAGGGTCTAGGGGTCCCTCAGTCCATGAGGGTACCCTTGGACTCGTCTTGGTGCAACCCACAGTGGCAAAAATGAATTTTTTTATATCTACTAGTGGTCGGTAATCTCAGTACCGACCATATGAAAAAAACCTGAAAACCCTATTGTCGGCACTTCTATTACAGACATATTCTTTCATCAAGCAAAGCAGGCTGTCGATAATAGGTTTACCGACATTTTGAGACCTTTTTACAGTGGTTTCGGGCCCCTGTGAGGCCCACATGCCTTGTGCCCTGGGGCCCAGCAGTAGCTTTTTAGAAAGCTCTTGACCCCCTCTTGCTCCCTGCAAAATTTCAAGACTAGGGGCCAAGCCTAACCATGGTTAGCAAGGCCCCAAACTTGGGTTAGTACACTGAGCAGGCTGTCGGCAGTTGGACTGCTGACATTACAGACTGTGTTTTTGACTGACTTTAGGCCCCTGTGGGGGCCACACCTGGCCTATTCAGAGGTTGAGACCTATACCATTTGAAAGATGGCACTCCCAGCTTACCAACCGTGGTTTTACTTCATCCACGGGAGGTCCCTAACCCTAGTTATACCCTCATAAACCCTGGTTAAAAGTTTACAGAAATGGAGGTAATCCGATTACCTCCATTATGTAAAATTTCGATTTTGGGCTTTGTGAAGGGCCCAAACCTGGTAGGAGACCACTCTAGGCCCTGCCATATCCTTTGGACTCATTTTTGACTCACCATGACCCTTAATCATGGTTAAAACGGCCCCCAGTTAACTTGTAACCATGGTTAAGCATCACTTAACTCCACAAAAAATATGGAAAAATCCCTAAAAATCTATAAAAATATAAAAGACCAAAAAAATCAATTCTTGGACTTTTTTTAACCTTGGTTAGCAACCCTCACTACGATTAACACCCTCTTAACCCCGGTTAGCAACCCTAACCCTCGGTTAACATATCCCTTTGCCTCCGGGCTCCACCCTAGGCCTACCGGGCCTCACCCTTGGCCTATCGGGCCTTACCCTAGTTTACCGGACTATCCCTCGACCTACCGACCCCAATCCTTTGCACATTGACCAACCTCAGTCAAGCAAAACCCTAATCTACCGGATTAGGTCCATTAGCCGTCTTTTGGTGCACACACACACACCCCCTCGCCTTAGCACGGGCTCAAGTGCTAAAACTATGCTCGGTCTGATCTCACCCCAATGTGAGTACGTAGGCAGCCCAACACGGGCCCGACCCTAATTAGCTTTTACTTTCTTCCGGTTAGTATTAACTTAAACACTAATAACATTTGATTAATTTTGGTATTTAATTTGGCTTAAACCTAGCAAGTAGGGAACCACCAAGTGTGGAAGTGTCGGGGTGCCTAACCCCTTCCCCGAACTTAACCGAACCTCTTTACCCCAATCCCTGATCGCGGACCAAGCCTTATCCAACATTTCCCGGGGACTTATCCCTTTTGAATTAATAGGTGGCGACTCTAAATCCCGTGAGACACATTTTTCCAAGGGAGTGAAATCTCGTGCTCACAGCGAGCTCGGGAGAAATGATAAGGACAAACCTGGATCCGTGGGTTCCGATGCTTCACAATTTTAAACCTCAACTTCGAGGTCCCCTTCCGTTGGAATTATAGACTGTAGTTTCTCTAATTGATCCCAACCAAGGAGGTTGGGATATGGTTCTTCTAGATGAAATCTTTACTTCGGCCTCTGTTATTGAAATCTGCAAAATCCCTACAAGTAACCTTTTTGTTTATGATCGTATAATTTGGCATTTTTTGAGTTCAAGACTTTTTACTGTGAATTCAGCAAATCATCTAGCCACATCTGTAGCGCTCCGCCATCAGCCCTCTATGAGTTATAATCGTTCGGAGGTAGAAAAAAAGACTTGGCAGTGAGTGTGGAAGTTACTAGTACCTCCTAAGATCCAAGTATTCTTGTGGTGGCTATGTCACAATGCACTTGCTACAACATACAATCTGAATCGGCGTAATATCAGGGTGGAAGAGTCTTGTCCTTTTTGTCATTCCGCTGTCGAGACAGCTACCCATCTATTCTTAGAATGTGATTGCTCGCGAAGGATTTGGTTTGGTTCTTCACTCTCCCTTCAGCTTCCCAGTAGATCTCCGTTAACAATTCAAGCTTGGTGGAATAGGTGGGCTTTTGCCCCTGAGTTTGTTAAACATGATCACTATCTCAAGACTCGTCTGGCTATTTTTTTTGTGGAGCTTGTGGACGCACCAAAATGTTGTTATCTTCGAAGGCCGACATCCTAACCCTTTAGTAGCTATCCGGCAGGCTGAGGCAATGTGTACAGATTTTGCTAAGTTAGGAGTAGGTACTAGTCCCCAGAATTGTGGTGTGTTCGAGAAGGTATGGAAGTTGCCAAATGAAGGATAAATTAAGGTCAACGCTGATGGAGCTGCCCTTTTAAGCGCCATTGCAGCTGGTACGGGGGTAGTGGCAAGGGACCACAACGACTTGGTTCTCGAGAGATAGAGCAAACCCCTTCTGAGCGGCAGTGCTAGAATTGTTGAGGCAGCAACTATTAGGGATGGAGTATCACTTGCGAAACACCACAGATGGCCATTGGTGGTTCTAGAATCTGATTCCAAGGAACTAGTGGCGACCTTACTTGGAAATCGACCTCTAAATCACTTTGACATTCACCCCATAGTGGAGGATATCCGAGCTTTACTTCGTCTGGAGGGATTTTTAACTTTTTCCTTTGTATATAGGGAAGCAAACTCGATGACCCATGATTTAGCTCATGCCGCTCTTAACCTTAGCCTTCAGTGGCCTCAACTTCCTTTGGTGTGATTTTTAATCATGATCCAAGCACTGATGTAAATATCTCTTGAGTTCTAATACATTTATCTCCTTACCAAAAAAAAACTTAACATGACATACATACATAAATCAAAGTGTGGAAACATGTGAACATCTTATCTTACTTGTGAACGTCTTATCTTACTTGTGATCATTCTTATCTTACTTTCCTCGTGAACATCATCAACTTACATACATTTGTGCAATAACTTAAAATAATTATTCACCATATACGTGAAGAGACCACGATATATTATTCTTATTGAGTAACCAACCATAGCACTTGCCGGTGCGCACATACTTCTTAGGATTCACTTAGGTACGCATACCCTTATGATGATCTTAGACTAATAGTACTCGTAGTTTGTGAAAACTTAACATACATACTTACTTGAGGCTTACTTGTTATTGTGATCTTATCGTACTTGTGTGTCTATCATATTCGTGAGTGAAGGTGAAAAACCCTCGGCTGAATTACACCTTATATTACAAATCCAGTGTCATCAAAAATTCATCATAGCGTCCCATATCACTATGATAAATAACCTAAGCGACAAGACCGTAATTCCAGGTTTGTTTAACCAAAAATAAACCACAACACGCATAAACCATACATCATGCATATCATTCTCAAAATTCATAGGATAAACATATGATTCATTCATTAATAATCCCTATTTGCATCTAAATTCCATAATCTCGCATCATAAATCATTCATTAATTTCACATATACACACATAGAGATAATTAACCTAGATCCCTATTTGCACCGAAATTTCATAATCTCACATCAAAAATCTGAATCATTCAATCACAACCCGAGAACATCCCTTCCTCCATGTTCAATCTTACTTGTATTAAAATATACGATCATAATCTCTATTCTTAATCAGCTCCATGCTTTTTCATACTTTTCTTAACTTAACAATAGTGATCTTGAAATCACTAGCACAAGAGAATGAATCTACATATAACTCAATTCTTAATCTTACTTTACATTAATGATCATGGATAGTACCTTTTGCCTGTACAGGTCTCTACAATCATACCGCGATAAAATTAGAAAAGGGCTGGACATTTTCCTGGGCAATAGGTACTAACCTCTCCATGCTTAATTAATTAACTAATGAACTAATGGGATGTTAGAAAATGTCTTATTTTTATTTTGTGATGTAAGTTGGGGTTTAAGCATTTGAAGGAATTTACATTAGAAAAATTTAGGCTTTTTTCACTTTTTAGATGGCCGGCACATGATCTATATGAATATTATAAATTAAATTAAAAGAACATTGTTAAAAGAATTTTTAGAAAAATAAGAAATGTTTGTATGGGTTGGTAAGAATGATTATTTTGACCAGTTTGAAGCAATGAGCTTTTGATATAAGACTATTATGTCACTCATACAGATTAGTTATAGTTTTGTAAGGAAACAAATGGTGAAGTGGGCCTAAATGACACCCTTGCTTTCTCTCACAAAAAGCAATACTTTAAGAAGCCCACTAATTATAAGCATCACTGTATTATGTTTATTATATATTTCTCTCCTTTTCATTACTTGTGCATGCCCTAACCTAGGAAAAGAACCTACCAAAGAGCTACTTATATATATATATATATATATATATATATATATATATATATATATATATATCTGTGTGTATGTGTGTGTGTGTGTAAATTCTTATAGGAATGAATGATATACTGTGTATCAAATCACACCATTCAATGCAATGAATTAATTATATAGATTCTATTTGATACTCCCTCAAGTGTAAGAGACAATTAAGGAGATTGCATAGCATTGCATGGCATCTACAGGAAATTTTTTCCATACAAACTTTGAAAACTAATATACAAAATTTCTAAATCCAAATGAAAAATTATAGTATAATTATTAGCTAGTAGGGAGCCTGTGCCAAAACAAAATACTGCAAATGAAAAAGGAAAAAAGAAAGATATTTTGGTTATCATTGTATTATATTATTATGAACAGCAATCTACTGTTTCCATCTCCTGGACTATGGTTTCTAGGAACATAGTATGACATAGATGTAGAAGGGATGAATATTTACAGGTCCCACATAGGAGATATCAATATCTTTGAAACAAACTTTACTTGATTGGATGATCAGAATAGATCGTTGAGCAAATCATCGATGATCTGCTGAGCTCATGAACATACAATGGCCACAAATTAGAAATAGTCTGTAAAGGGATGCAACTACAATAGATTAGCAAATATCTCAATCATCAAATGATGAGAAGAAAGATGGTTTATCTTAATATCAATCATCCATTCTAAAGGAATCTGCCCTTCACCATTGTTTGTTAGAGCCTTCTAGGCTTAGAAATTTGAATTAGAAGCCACAGAATACTAAGCTTCATCATGAAAAACCATTCATTTATCCGTTCTACTTGTTTTTTTTTACTACTACACAACATGACCAAGCCATATAAGTAAGCTAGCTCACATCTTTTAACAGACCACCTTTCTAAATGATAGTCTCAAACTTTGGTTCTTGTTAAGAACACTAAAAAAGCTAATTTATATTCTAAATGTATACTTGTAGTAATAGATGAACTTGCAATCTCTCTCTCTCTCTCTCTCTCAATAAGAATATTTTAGTTCCTATATGTATATAGTATCTTATGGGGAAGCCCTAAGTAGAAATTTGGTCTATGACCAAAGAGAGCCTGCAGACCTTACAATACCACATAACACTTACTGGTGAAGTGTTCTCAATTATATAACATAAAGTTAGGATTCTAGGCCGACATTAAAGGACATGAAATCAAAGTAACCTCACACACCAGAGATGTTTTATAATAGGAAAAATTAAGAGAGAATATACAAAAGTGTTTTAAGCAAACTAAGCCAATCACAAAGGAAATAGTGAAAGGGGAAGGACATATGGCATAGTGGTCATCTTTTTTTGAACACTCTACAAATGTTTGTCCCTGTTTGGTGGTATTGAAAGTAACAACCACATAACATAAAGTATATCTAACAACCCCATGTCAGATTGATGACTACTAGGGTAGCTTCAGGGAAAAAAACCTATCACTCCCTATATAATATGTAGATCAGTACTAAGATAAAACTAAGCTTCTCATTCATCTTCTCTTGATTTCTACTTACTTTGCAAAATAATTCTAATAGGTCTCTGCATTGAAGTTCTAAAAAGAAAAAGAAATGAATTCTTCAAAGGAGGAGATTGAGTTAGAGAAAGGAGGGATGGGAAGTAAAGAGAGGAAGAATGTAACTGTAATTTTCAGATATGCTGATTGGGTTGATATTTTGCTTATGTTGTTGGGTACTGTTGGAGCAATTGGAGATGGGATGTCTACAAACTGTATATTGCTCTTCGCTAGCCGTCTTATGAATAGCTTAGGGTATGGTGAGATCCAAAAGAATGATAGGAATTTCATGGATGAGGTTGAAAAGGTTAGAATTCCAAACTTCATACTAGACTCTTTTTTTTTTCCATTCCTCTTTTGTCTTCCTGTACATTTCTTGTTTTTCTTTTTTCGCTATTTCTTTCTCTAACTTTCCTCTTTGCTATCATTGGGAGGGTTTTATAGTGCAGTTTATACTTTGTGTACGTGGGATTAGCAGTCATGGTGTTGGCTTTTATGGGTAATTTTCAATAATCCATTTTATTTTCATTTCCTTCTTTCTTCTGAAGATTAATGTTTTGGGAGTATTTTAGGCAGATTTCTAATGAGTAAATACATGCAGAAGGTTATTGTTGGAGTATAACCAGTGAAAGGCAGGTGCTTCGGATTCGTTACAAGTATTTGGAAGCTGTTCTTAAACAAGAAGTAGGGTTCTTTGATTCACAAGAAGCAACTACTTCAGAGATCATCAACAGTATATCGAAAGATACCTTGCTCATACAAGAGCTTTTGAGTGAGAAAGTATACATTTTAAACTTAAATCATTGTCACCACCACCATTGTCATCATTACTTTCATGATTCACTTAATATAATTCATAATTTCATATTATGATGCGATATAATTGGATAGCAAAATGCAAATATGTTTGAAATGATGCACTCTTTAAGGAGGTTGTTGGATTCTTCTAAAGTCAGTAACTATACTATGATATACACATGGATTAATACCCTACAGTATATATTATAAGATAAAGTACTCAAAAAACTTTTATTGGAGAGACTTCTGTAAATACTATGCTTGAGTAACAGCAATTACATCTGATAGAATTATTTCGTTAATCAATAGATTTTTTTCCCTATCACATTTATCTGTAATTTTTTTTCGGGGATCACTCGATAGATTTTCTTGCACCCCAAATCAATTTGTTAATTAATTTCATGTATTTCTTTTTTCAGGTGCCCATATTTATTATGCACACATCTGTGTTCATGTCAGGACTAGGATTCTCGGGTTACTTTTCATGGAGGCTCTTCTTAGTAGCCTTTCCCATGCTAATTCTACTAATCATTCCTGGAATTATTTATGGGAAATACCTTCTTTACCTTTCCAAGAAGTCCTACAAGGAATACAGTAAAGCTAACTCCATTGTAGAGCAAGCTTTAAGCTCCATCAAGACTGTTTATTCGTTCACCGCCGAGAGGAGAATTATAGAGAGATATTCAGCTATATTGGATCAAACAGAAAAACTGGGGATCAAGCAAGGTATTGCAAAAGGGTTAGCAGTAGGAAGCACTGGGATTTCTTTTGCTATATGGGCTTTCCTTGCTTGGTATGGAAGTCATTTGGTTATGTATAAAGGAGAAAGTGGAGGAAGGATTTATGCAGCAGGGATAACCTTTATCTTGAGTGGACTGTATGTATTTTCCTCTAATCAGCTTTGCATTTTTACAGATTTCTTTCTTTTGGTTCTTGCATTTGAATCTTTCATAGCATATATAACCTTTCATTATTCAAACCAAAAAAATAGGTTCTCTCTCTCTCTCTCTCTCTCCCTTTTATTTAAGAAATGGGTTCTTTACAGATTGAAATTACAGAAATTCACAGACTTTACAAGGATGTAAATGGTTCTTTTCCTCTTACTACTGAGTATTACTATTTATAAATATCAGTGTCATGCATTCATGATCATGAATTGAGCCTGTATGCATGTTATCACTCTTTAACCATGTAGATCGTGATGCTTTGATGAATGCATGCGCATACATGCATGTATAGTGCCCATATGCATCTTGTATTATTATTATTTAAAACAAAAATTATGCATCTTGTATTATCTTTCTGACACTGTCAACAAATTAAGAACAAATTCACACTATTTTTTTCTAACTCTAATGCAGGTCTCTGGGGATGGCTCTCCCAGACCTAAAGTACTTCACAGAAGCTTCAGTTGCAGCCACCCGAATCTTCGCTAGGATCGATCGAGTTCCAAAAATTGACGGCGAAGACATGAAAGGTTTAGTATTGGAGCAAATTCGCGGTGAGCTTGAATTTGAGCATGTCAAATTCACTTACCCTTCTAGACCTGACTCTACTGTCCTCAAAGATTTCAATCTTAAGGTTCAAGCAGGAAAGACTGTTGCTCTTGTCGGAGCAAGTGGGAGTGGAAAATCTACTGCCATAGCACTTGTGCAACGGTTTTACGATGCCGATGACGGAATAGTAAAGATCGATGGAGTAGACATAAAATCGCTACAATTAAAGTGGATAAGAGGGAAAATGGGTATTGTTAGCCAAGAACATGCACTTTTCGGGACATCGATAAAGGAGAATATCATGTTTGGAAAGCCAGATGCCACCATGGATGAAATCATTGCTGCAACAATGGCTGCAAATGCTCATAACTTCATAAGGCAGCTACCAGAAGGGTATGAGACAAAGGTAATACAAGGTTATTTTGGTCATTTTCACTTCTTCTTTTTTTGTCACTATCTTTGAAATGCAAGGCTAAATCATAGAAAAGTGAAACATAGTAACAATGGCCATTATAGTCAAACCTACAAACAATCAATGCCTTCTACACACATCGAAAATGTGTTTGTTACAAGCATTTAATAATGATAGAAGTTTAGATCAAGAGTGCAATATATCTATGAAGCTATATATTTTTTCAGGTATCTAGAGGGCAGTGGTTGTTTATAACCCTAGACCATGACGACAATTGTCGTTAAGTTTCACTCGCCATAGCACCTCTCATTCACCTGGCTCATGCATGTGGAATTCCAAGTTCTCCCATGAGTTTCTTTCCATGTGAAAGGCCTCACATGAAAACCTGTGAGCCCTTGTTTAGAGCCATCTGATATTAATTTCTTTTCAAATCCAAGAAAACACAATGATTGAATGATCGTGCGACCATCCAATCATTGAGATTTGCTACTCTATAGCCTACATATATAGCTATAATAATATTAGGGAAACAGACTTATCTTAACCTGCTTATAAGAGAAACTATAAGTGCATGGTGGGACATGATAAGATGCTACACATGTATCACCATGTCTCCCTTTTCCTTTGCAGAAGTGATGGACATAAGCCATTGGGCCATGACAATGATAGGCATGCATTGGGAAGATATCCTATCCTTATCTACTTAATAACCAACTAATCAGTGATTATCTTTCCATCATGGTTCCTTTTATGATGGGAATTGCATGTTTTTAACTTTGTGAAATTTTGCAAAATTTCAGTTTTAGAAATTTGAAATAACCTATCTTTTGGCCCAACATATTTCAGCCCATGTTCTGAAATTTTGAGGGAAAATTTGGTTTTGAAATCTACCAAATTTTTATTTTTTTTTTTGCGTTTTAATTTCACCATTAATGAATTTAAGACATTACTGAAATTTCATAAAATATCGCAGCATAATTAACCTATTTAATAAGACTAGATAAGTAAGTGATTATCTTACTATACCATCTAATTTATTAAAACAAAAGAATTTTATAATAGAATATTAAATCATAACTTACTTAAACTAGAACACTTTGTAACTATATATTTATTACTAAAGATTATCTTAATTAATTAATCTAAAGTAATATATTTAAGATTAATTTATGAATTAGGATATGCACAAGAAGTAAAAGTCATTACTAAAGCGATTTCATCATCATAATAATGCATTATCCCAAATATTAGGGTCAGACAAATTATCCATTATTAAACTAAGTAAATTCGGTCCAATTAAGAGAATTCACATAAAGTGTACCCAAAATATTTTAGTATTATTTATTGATTGACTATTTAATACGTAAAATTAAGCATCACTTCCCAACAATTGAAATTGAGACAGCAGACTAATAATAATAATTATTATTATTATTTTTAGCACCTTAGAGGGGGGACCGTTTTTGGCCTTACTCCTACAATGCGTTAACTGTCTATGCATTGAAATTTTCACCATTGTTTGAAGTATTCCTATGACATTAATTAAAAGACACGGGATCTTGAGATCGTCTGCATTCGTTTGATTGCATTGGGCTAGAGATAAGATCACAGCGAATTGCAATTGAATTCAATTGCATACGTGGCACAAGTGGATTAGATCCCTTCATCCAATCCATTTGTGCCACATATGCAATTGAACTCAATTGCAATTCGATGTGATCCTATCTCATTGCGCTGTGTGCCCTTGTGCGCAATTCAATGCCTTTAATTTGATACATATTGCATTTGCTGTAGGCTGCGCATGGGGTCAGGTTTGGGCTTGACTCTACAGAAAGCCTGGCACATTTACAAATGCTTTTAAGCGCAAACTGGGCCCAATGTACCTTTATAAGTTGGCATGCAAGAAATATGTGGCACACTTGAAGTATTACTGCCTCTTCACCAATAAACCACATGTTCAAATTTATTTTTTTTGTCCGAAAAAATCTTTAATCATTGCAAAATCAACATGTAATTGGTAGAAGGTGAGAATAGTGGTAATAGGGCTAGCTCGCCTCGTAACTACTTAGAGAGAAGATCTCAAAGTCAAATTAAAATTCACAAATGTCAACCCAGTCGTAGGCTTCTCAGCTTTCTTTGGGGTAGCAAAAAGTGTCGGTACTTTTTCTTGTTACCTATTGAACGGGTATAAACTATAAATTCCTTATTTTAAAATTTTGTTTTCTCAAGGTCTACTTATGTTGGGATTGCAGTCAATCGTGAATAAATTTTGGAACATTCAATGGCAGGTCAGCACGCTTCTTTTTTAATCATTATTTAATTGTAGTTAAGATTCACTTATCCTTAGAGTTCAACCATCTAACCTTGTTTTTTAAAACAAAAAAAATTAAATATTAAGGGTTCAAACTTGTTAACCAGAGGTAAAAGGACAATTAAAGGGGCTTTTGTGAGTCCCATTTAATTCTCCTAAGGATCGGACTCTAGTGAATGATGTGTTGCACCCACGTGAGAGTTTTTTTTTTTTTGACTTCTGTGTCTGTGGCAATTACTCTTTACAATTTCCCACTTAAAATCAAGTCTATAATATTGTTTCTTTCATGACTTATAATTTGTGGAATATGAAACGATTGCTTTAAACAACTTTTTTTTATATAATTTATTGTTTTAAATGTTTTTATTTTGTAAAAGTAATTGATTAGAACAACAACACGTGTCATTTCTTATAGGGAGAGTTTGGATTTGAGACAGATTGGTCTTTACAGTGCAAAGATAGTAACATATGATAAACTGATGTGGTAGGTTGGTGAAAGGGGAGCTCTTTTATCAGGGGGACAAAAGCAAAGAATAGCCATTGCAAGAGCTATAATCAAGAACCCTGTAATTCTCCTCCTTGATGAAGCTACCAGTGCCCTCGACTCTGAATCCGAAACACTGGTCCGAAATGCCCTTGATCAAGCCTCCATGGGAAGAACCACACTGGTATGACATCCTTTCCATTGCTTTGCTCATGGGTAGTTCTATTTTTAAACAATTATATCCAACCAAAACACGTTTTTAGTAGTATAAATAGTGATGACCCGAAAACCAGGAGCCACCACCCATGGGTCCCGAGTAGAGAATCCCTTGAGTTTAGGGTGGGAACCAGGATTTTCTTATGGGGGGCTAGTGACTATGGATTGATAATGTGAGTAATTGCTAAGTTTGTAGAGAATGATTAATTAGGTATAAAATATTCTATGTCTAGGGGGTGTGGAATGTTCTTCATGTGGCCTTGAGGATTGGAAGGTCGGATCTCTTCTCTTGTACATATTTAACAGCCGTAACAGCTGCACAAGAAATCCTAGCCTTCCAACACTCGGGCTCATGCCATAGGAAAGGCATAGAGAAGGCCCTAAAAAGGAACACAGACGATTTGACTCCTCACTAGTAGATAATGTTTTTGTTTTTCAAAAGTTAATTGCAGCTGCCCCTTGCACCATGATTATATCGTCTTAAATAAGAATTAGTCTAGGGATACTCACAAAGTGTACTCCCATATATACTCCCAAATTATAATCGTTTATCTCAATTATTAAAGGATTAGGATTAGACTTGATGTGGCATTAGAAAAGATAAAATAAGCCAACTCAAATCGTGACCCTTAGTGTTTGGTTATGAACGGTTAGGATTGGAGAGTATATTTGGTAGTAACCATAGACGGACTCCTTAAATAATTAAATAATGAGTACTAACCCTCTCACAACTCACAATTCAAAATTTGTCTCAAAGTCTCATGGTGGTAGCAACTAGCAACATGGCATCGCTACCCCCTTTAACCTATAAAAAAAAAAAACAAAAAGAAGTTATGATTTGCACCGGTTCTCAAGACAATAGGGAGATGTAGTAACACTTGTTGCTATCATAATGAGACTTTGGAAGTTTGAGACTGAGCTGGCATATTTCTTATCTAATATAGTATATAAGTTATTTTATAGGGAAATGCTATTGAGACCGCGTTAGGGCTGAGACCACCGAGACCTTGCGCCCCAACACGGGATCTCAAACGGGGCCCACCATGTGAAGATGGGCTCCACCTAAGATCCCATGTTGGGGCGCAAGGTCTCGGTGGTCTCGGCCCTAACACGGTCTCAGTAGCAAAGTCCTATTTTATATTCCAAAAATACAGGGGGATAGCTGCCCCTTGTGGCCCCACCCTGCCTGAATTGGGTTAGGTCCAGGAGTGTCAATTGGGTCGAGTTCGGCCTCTTGTAAAGTGTTGGGCTCGGGTCGGGCCTATTAAAAAGTACCACAATTCAAGCTCAAAACCCGGCCCATTGCACCTTCTAGTTAGGTCAGGTTGAGGAGTCCCTTATTGGGTTGGATTTGAGCTTGCCCATATTACCCATCTCGGGTTCTTGCCTTTTTACCCGTTTGTCAATGAATTGGATTCACTTTGGAGGTATTTATCTGACCCGACCCAAAATTTCCTTCCCTCTTTACAAATCCTATAGAAGAAAACGGTCATAACTGCCGATAATACTCAACTGAAGATTAATTTCCTTGTCCTCCTCTCATTTCCAGGTTGTAGCCCACAAGCTCTCCACAGTTAGAGATGCAGATCAAATTGCAGTCGTTAATGGAGGTTGCATAATCGAAATCGGTTCACACAACGACCTCATTAACAGAAAAAACGGTCACTATGCAAGACTAGCAAAACTACAGAGACAATTCAGCAGTGACGATCAAGAACAAACATCAGAATCCTACATTTCTTCTGTTGCAAGAAGTAGCGCAAGCCGATTAAGCACAACCAAATCAAGCCCAGCTTTCTTTGCTTCACCATTACCTGACGAGAACCCACGACCCCCTCCTTCATTCTCCCGGCTTCTCTCATTAAATTCCCCCGAATGGAAGCAAGGCACCATTGCTAGCTTCTCTGCAATTATTTTTGGTGCAGTGCAGCCCGTTTATGCCATAACGGTCGGTGGGATGATCTCGGCTTTCTTCCTCCAAAGCCATGAAGAAATGCAGGCATATATCCGAACATACTCCTTAATTTTCTCCTCCCTCTCACTCATCTCATTTGTCGTAAATCTCTCACAACACTACAATTTTGCTTATATGGGTGAGCGCCTAACGAGAAGAATCCGATTAAAAATGCTCGAAAAGATCTTAACATTCGAAACGGCATGGTTCGATGAAGAACAGAACTCAAGTGGGGCATTGTGTTCTAGACTGAGCAATGAAGCTTCCATGGTTAAGTCGCTGGTTGCCGATAGGATCTCCTTACTAGTACAGACCTCGTCGGCTGTGATAATCGCCATGGTGATGGGTCTATTTGTAGCTTGGAAGCTTGCACTAGTCATGATAGCTGTTCAACCACTCACTATCCTATGCTTCTATACAAGAAAAGTTCTACTGTCTAGTCTTTCAGTGAATTTCATCAAGGCACAAAATCAGAGTACTCAGATTGCAGTGGAAGCAGTGTATAATCACAAAATTGTGACCTCATTTGGAAGTGCAGGAAAAGTTCTTCGGCTCTTCGATGAAGCCCAGGAGGAGCCGAGGAAGCAAGCGAGGAGGAAATCGTGGATGGCGGGGATTGGGATGGGGTCTGCAATATGCCTAAATTTCATGTCATGGGCTCTGGATTTCTGGTATGGGGGGAAATTAGTTGAGTCAGGACAGATCTCAGCAGGGGATGTTTTCAAGACTTTCTTCATATTGGTGAGCACCGGGAAGGTCATCGCCGATGCCGGGAGCATGACATCTGATCTAGCCAAGGGTGCAACCGCGGTTGCATCCGTGTTCGAGGTGCTCGATCGGAAATCCCTCATCCCAGGGTCTTACCACGTAAGAACATTTCTCTTAGTTACTCCTTTCTCTCTCAAGTCAAAACATAAACTGTAGGTTGAGGGTAGGTTAATCACTTTAATTGTTGAAAAGTGACTAATATATGAGATTAATTATGAACCAGAGCCCCGGTTGAATAGATAACTGGAGCAACCCAAAAAAAGCCTTTGAAGGGGGTAGTTTGGTAATTATGAATAAAAAAAGGGCATTTTCTAACCCTAATTGTTTTTCATAAATACCCCTTCCCAAAGCTTTTTTTGAGTTGCTCTCTTCAACCGGAGCTCCTGTTCATAGTTAATCTCTTAAAATATTTTGCTTCTGTTTGGATAAAAAAGTGATTTAATTAATTTTATAAAATCCATACCATTTTAACTAGTACTATCTTAAACAACTTAGACATGTTTATACTTTTATTAAAATATTTTTTTGTACTTGTATGTCCAATGATTATAATATAAACGTTTATGGCTAAAATAATCAAAGCATGATTGGTTTAATTTTTAATCAGGCGGGTGACGGTGGCACTGATGGAAGGAAGTTAGATACAATAACTGGTGGAATAGAGATGAAGAAGGTTGATTTCGCGTACCCAAGTCGGCTGGAGAGTCTAGTGTTGCGCCAATTTTGCTTAGAGGTGAAACCGGGCACGAGTGTCGGCCTTGTCGGGAGAAGCGGGTGCGGGAAATCGACGGTAATCGGATTGATTCAGAGATTTTATGATGTTGAGAAGGGGTCAGTGAAGGTAGATGGAGTGGACATAAGGGACCTTGATGTTGTCTGGTATAGGCGGCATATGTCGTTGGTTAGCCAAGAACCTGTTATCTATTCGGGTAGCGTACGAGACAACATCATTTTTGGTAAGGTTGAAGCATCTGAGAACGAAGTGGTGGAGGCTGCCAGAGCTGCTAATGCACACGACTTCATCTCGTAAGTACACTATGTCGAAACGAAAATAATCCCCTTCTCACGGGGTGCCACGAGGAGGGTGTCTCGTTCCCCCTTTTCTCACCACATGTCCAACTTTTAACTCTCTTTAACTGTGATTAAGATTTACTGATCCTTAGGATTCTTAGAAAAAATTATGGTTAAAAATATCAACCACAGTTAAACAGAGCTAACCTTACTTACAAATGACAATTGGCGAGAAAAGGGGAGATGAAGTCACCTTATAAGGAGGGAACTATTGCTCAAGTCGAAAATAAAGATGCATACCAAATCAAACACGTGGGCTATGTCTACGAGACTATAGCTTTCTTCACTAGTCACAAGTAAGAAACGAGATCTTTTCCGGTTGGTGCTGACGAAAGCACCAACTCCGAAAAGTGCCACCTAATTCCTTGCACACCAATTAGGGTATAGATTTGTATGTACAGAAGATAGGTGGCACTTTTAGAGTGGTTTTGACAGTCTCCTCATCAGCACCAAACGGAGAAGATATATCCCAAGTCCACAAGTAAATGTTACAAGGATTCTCTCAATCTTTGTTCTCATGAACTCTACACTCTCCCTTAAATCCTAGTGGAATTTATTGCCCAGTACCCAAAACACCCAATTACAATAAGAAATTCCACACACAAAAAAAGGGATAGTCTGATAAGAGTATTTTTTTTTTCTTTTTTTTTTATAAGAGATAAATTCATTAAAGTCTGGAAATAACACTAAAAAAGTTCCTCTCGGAGGGAACCCTTGGGAAAGCGAAACAGATGATGCGAAATATTTGTTAATGCCAACATTCAAGGCTTGTTGGTACAAGACACCTTAATTTGCACAACACACTAGTCTATCATGCATAATTGGGTGATGGGTTCATGTATTTCCCACCAAATCCACAAAACTCACTAGTATGGTTGCTAGTTGTTACTGTGAACTCTCTCATGGTTGAATTACTCTTGGTACGTAGATCACTGAAAGACGGGTACGATACGGACTGCGGCGAAAGGGGAGTACAATTATCAGGAGGGCAGAAGCAGAGAATAGCCATTGCAAGAGCAATCATAAGGAACCCAACGATACTCTTACTAGACGAGGCAACAAGCGCTCTCGATGTGCAATCAGAGCAACTTGTGCAGGAAGCATTGGATCAAATCATGGTGGGAAGGACTACTATTGTAGTGGCGCATCGACTTAACACAATTAAGAGGCTCGACTCGATCGCGTTTGTTGCCGAAGGCAAAGTGGTGGAACGAGGAACCTATGCACGGCTCAAGAACAAGCGAGGCGCCTTCTTCAACCTCGCTAGCTTTCAAGCATAATAATGTATTTGCAGCTCTTTCTTTCTCATCCTTTTTTTTTTAATGATAACCAGTAGGAACGAAAATAAGAGAAGACCTTGCATTTCACTGCAGCTAACAGCCTATGACTTGGCCAGGGACTCGTTTTGTGGTCTGAATATTCCAAATTGGTGGTTTTGAGCCTAACTTTAACCTAATAACAAGCTTCGCGGTGAGTTTCTCGACCCATTGTCAGTTATATTTCTCGAGCCAAAACCCAACCTGATTATCAAACCTTGGGCTGGACCTTTTTTTTTGGGGTATCAGAGGGTGTGTCCCAAAGCCTTCGAGCCAAGGACTAGACCCTTTCACTTGGGGCTGGGCTTGTCTTGCACATTTACTGTGAAAATTTGTTTCTCAAAGGCAGATAGAAGAAGAAACGTGGGAGCAAACCACAAGAATATTGTGCCATCTGTCCCATTAACCTCCGTGGGCTTTAACTATTTAGGGTGAAAGCTACCACTTTTGGGCGATGAGCCACCAAATCAGCTCAAATAGCATTTGGGTGCTAGATCCCATCAATTATTAGAACTTTTTTGTCTGTTAAAAACAGTTAATCTACAACATAACCAATCTAACTTTTGTTAAAAAGGACATGAAGACCTCAAATGGAAGATTAAACAAAACAAGATGCGTTAGATAAATTTATATCTATAATAACAAGAAGCAAAATACCAACCCTCGCTTCTCCCTGCCTTAGACTGCATGGATTACACTACTGTTGCTCTCGCTTAAATCAGACCTGCTAACTGGAGCGTTTGCATGAAATGCTGACAGCCTTGATGGAGTTCCTAGCAATTTCAAGGACAGTGGTGAAGGTTCTATACGACCACCAGCAACTTCTCCTATGCTGAGCTGAGATATGCCCACAAGTTCATCTGCATTGACGGGTTCCTTGGAAAGGATTGGGATCGGCTTTACGACCTGATGCTGAGAAGTCTCTGATCCCTTTTCTTCTCCATCAGGGGCTAGATTTGGTGTCCAGAATGAGAAAGGAACAGGTAGATATGTTGGGAAGAATGCAGGAACCATTGGTGTGCAATTATCGGGTGATTCAGTTTCTTTGGCTTCTGTAGGGGTCTCACTGGACATGGCTTCCATTGGTTCACATTCCAGATTGAGAGAGAGATTAACAGAAGGTAACAGATTCACATTCTCAGCTTCTCCATTCTGAGTAGAATGCAGCAAGAACTGTTCTTCTGACATTGGTGACGGGTCCATGCACTAAAGTCAAACAAATAAATCATAACAACAGAGAGATTAATAACCATGGTTTATGATAACTCTTAATTAAATCTTGTCCAAGGTTAGTGACCTGATATGACCACAATGCCATTGTTTTCCACTAATCAACCTATATTTGTTGAGGGCATTATTGTCACATCAGAAAAGGGGGAATTTACTTGTGATTCCTATCTTTTTGATTGAAGATTGATGAGATTTATAAATTCATGCAAATAAAAAAGAGAAGTGAGACAAACCATATCTGGGACCATGTCAAATAGGCTGGAGCGTCTCTTTCTTCGGGTCACATTACTCTGCCGGATGAAGTGCTTCTGGGCATGGCTTGCTACCTGGGTAGGAGTTCTTGACATGACAAAATTCCGTGCTATCCCACGCCAGTCCCCTTTTCCCAACCTCTGGAGACCCATTAAGAACAGCCGGTGCTCCTCTTCTGTCCATGGAACACCTAACCAAACCAAATAACAGTAAGTGGAAATCTATTCATTATTTTTAAAGGGTTTCACCCCAAACTGTCACTAAGGAAATTTATTTAATGTTTCCAGAAAGTATTGCAGATGTCTGTATTTTTGGCAACCACTTCTTTCATACCAGGAACCCCATAACTTCAGATAAATTCACAGGCAGATAAATATCAAGTGAAATGCCAAGTGAAGAAGTACTACAGCCAGCATCCATTAAGAAAGTACGGCCTGATGCTCCACGAGAGGGAGGGCAAACTTATGAGGTAGAACTATGGCAAAGGCCACTGAAAAAATAATAGAAACAAGAAGCTAAAGATTGAATAAACTAGTTACATCAAGTCCTACAATATTCAAGAAGCTGGGAGATATTGCTTTTAATTAATACCTTCCTAGTTCCAATCTATTAGTCCTTATACAAGCATGACAAGGGAAACCTAGTTCCTACAAATTTCGAAACAACATACATCAAGACAAACAAAGAAAGGGCAGACTGGCTGAAAGCAGAGCATAGATGGCCTCACTATGAATTGAAAGAAAGAACTGCCTTCCATCCACCCAGTAAAAATATAATTGGATATAACAGCCATAAACTTAAATTTGATGAGATTCAGAACAAGATCAATGATCTAAAAAGAACCAAAGTAGGAAGTTTCAAGCATGCTCCGATCTCCCTAAGAAGGGCCCTGCTAAAACAAGATCCCAATAGCCTTCAACAGTCAATGGAGATTCAAAGTGGGATCTAAATTTTTCTAAAAATTTGAAAAGACACCTTCCCTCTGCTTCCTTGGAGCCAATGCTTATTGGGCTTGAAAAGAGCCAAAGGACATACCAAACTAGTATCCAACAATCCCTCCTTATGCAGGAGGATACAGGACTTCCAAAAGAGCATCATCAAAACTATGCTTCAAGCACCCCTCTCTAAGCTTTCCCAAATCGGTCTAATTACCTCTTCAAACCCCTACCATACACAAATTGATTTCTTGGCATTAAGAACATTCCCTGTTGAGTGTGATGCTCAATGTGAATATTTAACGCTATGCATATGTGAGGTGTGAAGCCTCATATTCGACCAGTATGGTGCTAAATTGCCAATACACCATACTTGGTGTATGGTCTAGACATGTGATATGGTTTCCATTTCTATATTTTTTCCTTCGCATTAAATACAACTTCTTGGGTATTAGAGGACTTGGAGGAATGGAAGTTCGCTCCCTCGGACAATTAAAGTGGAAGTCCGCTCCCTACAAATAATTAAGGTTTTATTTTCAGTTCTGAAAACAGCAAACATTTGCTTCTAGTGCGACCACACATTAGTAGCAAATTTCAATACCAAGTTCCTTTTTGCAAATGTTAGCATCAAACGTCAGCTATTGGATCATTACAAAAGACCTTCCCTGGTAAAACGTATACTGCAAAATGTCATTTTCTTCTAAAGAGTAAAGAAACATCCCACATTAAGATGCAAAAAAAATGGAATTAATCAACGAAGAAAGTGATTAATCACTTCACCAACCTAAAGATACATTCATCTATGAGGATAAAGTCAAATGTTTCTATTAAATATGATCACTAAGTTAGAGGATTAACTTATACAGGAGAAACATATAGAAGATACAATCCCTCCAATCTCCTGCAAAGAGGTGCTAGGGATGAAATCAAGATAAAATTAGTTAGATATTTTGCAAAAAAAATAAAAAAAAATTAGAATAAAGAAAATAAAGCATATACATTCAAACTCAGTCAAACCCAATAAAAAAACCGTGTTGGAAATATAGACACAGAAAGGCAATAAAAGATAAAAGCAGTTGACAACTGAAAACTAATAGAACACAATTCTCATTGCATGACTGCATAAACAAAAGAGAATGAACGGAGAATATAGGGGAATGGGAAATAACATTGAAACTGAAAGGGAAAAGGACTCCAAGTCTCAAACTCCTGCATTTACCTCCTTATCTACATCTAATCATCTTTGTCAAAAATATGCATAAATACACAAAATTCAAGGAAAAATAATTAAAGTATGCCTCAATATCCATATACAGATTGTATGGTGTATAAAGTATAAACAGGTTGCCGGGTACCTAAGTTCTGAAACTTTGACTTCCGACATGATACATAATTATTGAGGAAATTAAGAAGAGTTTCTACTCCATGTGGTTGTCTTGTTCCCTTCCTCATATGGTTCCCCCAGAAGAAAAAAAAAAGACCTAACATTTAACAACAAAGAAACCTAGAGATCCAAAGACTTAATTAAACCATTTTATCAATAAAATTTCCTCGAAAATCCACTTAGAGGCATTATATATTGCAGGATCTTGTCAAAGACAGTTGAATTTTTGTGGCATATCCCAACAAGTTCAAACTTCCTTACAATGCAAATCATTATTTCTTTACATGGGTGACTCATGATCATGACAATGACAATTGATATGGAGAATCCTTGTAATAGATCTAGGATATCCTTCCAATTAAGCTACAAGAAATTGCAAACCAATCAATCCTCAACTGAAAAGAAACAAATGGAGAAACTAAAATTCGACTGTTCCAAAAAACTAGATCATCTGAGCATTCATAAAACCAAACACAAAAATATTCCAACCAGCAAAAAAAAATAAAAAATTGCAAACAATAAAATTAATATTAATATTAATAGAACAATTATAATACATATTGAAGCACAATCTAATTAAAAAACTCGATGAAGCTAAAATATATATAATTCAATATTTTCTTTTTAGAATTATGTAGAATCAACAAAAGCCAAATACTCATTAAAAAAATCCAAAAACAATGAAAATTACTAAAAACTATAACAGAACCAAATCATTAAATTAAAAAAAAAAAAAAAATTAATCCCTAAATTCAAAGAATAATCTTTTTAAAAAATCAAAAAAAAAATTTTAGAAAAAATCACCTTTCTTCCTGTCGGCGCGGCAATTGGAAGAACAGGAAGCGTGAGCAGGATCATCAGAAGCATAACCTTCGGGAATGGGCGTGGGATCATGATCATGATCATGAACAGGATCAGAAAAAGGAGAGCTAGGGTTTGGAGAAGCAGCAGCAGAAGAAGAATAAGAGAGATTGCTCATGCTCGCACTCTTCTTTATAGATCCATCAGTCAGTCTCACCCCAAACAGCTTCACCCCTCCCCTCCACGGGCACGTCCGAGAGTTGTGCCCGTTGTTGCTACAATGAGAGCACCTCCGAGTCATAACTCGGTTTTGCAGACACAGTCACAAAGACAGACAGGGAAGACGAAATGTGAGGGATAAAACGGATCGAGATGGTTGCATGTGTTTTGAGTTTTTTGAGGTTTTCCTTTCCTTTATTTATTGGATTTTATTCTGGAAGGAATGTATATGATTAAGGCTTGGATTTTTTATTAATTACGAAATTAGTCACACGCGGTGGTTTCTTAGTTTATAGTTTATACTTTAATCGCAATATTACCCCTTCTATCAAGTTATTGACTTGGTCAAATAACTGAACGGTTCACATTGATAACTAACAAGGAGAGAGGGGGCGGATTTCCTCTGATCCAGACTTTAAGTATGCCTAAGTTAAGAATTTTAACTCCTATGGTTAAAAAATTTCTTTTGACAAAAAAAAAAGAGATTAACTATAAAACGGAGCTCCGATTCAACTGTCAATCATAGCAATCCAAAATTTGTTTTGAGAAGTGATAGTTTAGTAATTATGAACACAAAAAAATGTATATTTTTAACTATAAATTTTTACATAAATACTCTTTATCAAGGCAATTTTGGGTTGCTTCAGTTAATTGTTCAACGGGAGCTTCTGATGATAATTATTCTCTTTTAAAAAGGTAAGATTCTATAATCTTAAGAGTTAATAAATTTTAACCACAGTTAAAAAAAAGTTAAAAGGAGCTCGAAACAAGTGAGTTTGAGAGGTTGCCTAGACCAGGGTTATGGGTATCAGGAGGGGAGATCTTACAAGTGTGGTGATGCATATTCTTTTTAATCATGACCATCCGATGCAAGAGGTGGGCCAAAAAATGGATGGTAAGATTGGATCAATACACACAACTTTAATGAGCCATGCTAACCCCAATACTTGACCTTGCGTTAACAAGTTTTTGTTTGAAAATATAGAATGCGTGAGAGTGGGGCTAGCAGGCCCCGACGTTCATTTGCATCCTCGATAGTGTATTTACCGTTGGAACTTAGAAGGAATAGAAGGACAGAGATGGTCTTTTGGAGAGTACTTCTTCTGTTTGGTTATTATTGGTTATTAACGGAATTTGGAGGGATTTGAACAAAAAAATCCGGACACGGAGTTTGGATACGCGTCGGAAATCATGTTTTGTCGGTAAATAAAGATGCTGTTTTACTTTTTCAGCCGATAATCACTCTAAATAGAGTGTCGGAGAGATTTTTCTCGTCAGAGCCCGATCCTCTCATGGACACGACACACGCCTGCAAGACACTCTTACTTCACAATTTAATTGCGACACGGTTTCCATTGACTTAGGTTAATGTTAATCACTTAATCCAATTCAGGTGAAATGATCCAGTGTATACCACCGGGACTGTGAGTGAGTTACTTTAAGAAAATGAAGAGGGTCTTTTCGGTATTAGATGATAAGATATCACAAAACTAATGTTTTATTTTTCTTCCAATGGAGGTTGTTTGAGGTAAATAAATAAAAAAAAGAAAAGTCCAGGCAAGTTGAATGTACTTAACCAGTAGAAATGGTCCAGGTGGCAGGGAGGTAATAGACGCTATCTCAAAGTTAAGTGGGTCTTAAGGAAAGCTCTTGGAAGCCATGATTACCGTAAAGAGTGGACAGATAAACAGTGGATTGATATTTCTTATCTGCTTTATCCTCCAATCCATATGTCTTCTCTTCTCCCCCCATTATCATTTCCTTGATTGCAGTCAAAGCTTCAATAGCTAAACGGCCAACCCTATTAAATTATCAAAACCTAGTACCAAACAAATACTTTATATAATCAATTAAAGCCAAGTTTGACCCATTTTAAGATTATCAAAATCCAAGTGTATATCCCATTTTAGTTCATCAAAATCCTAGGTCTCCCGTCTCTACCCAGCTAACAGTGAGAATTTCAATGCATAAGCACTCTAAATTAGAAAGCTTATATGATATAGAGTCCGGAGAAGAGGACCACAGGGTCCTCTTCTAGGTTGACCGCAGTGTCTCGACACCTCTTTAATCATGGTTAAGTTTAATTAAATTAAAATTAATACTTTTTGTTTTTCTAAAAATCATGGTTAGATTGCTTAACCTTAGAGGGTGAGTGAATTCTAACCACAATTGGTGGGTGGTAAACAAGGGGCGTAATCCAATGAGATGACCCCTGGGTCTATTTTCCATTTACCTATAATATATATATAAATTTAAGTTCAGTGTTTAAATGTTTAAAATTTATTTAATAATTAATATATTTATTTTTATATATGAAATAAATAATTATTATTTAAATAATCATATAAATGAATTGGATTGGACGAAATAATAAGTCCATATAAATATATAGAATGGTGAGTCTCAATACTTTTAATTACTAATAAGGACATTCTAATTTTTTATAGATTCTAGTTTTTTTTATATTAAAATATTAATTTTTGACAAATAAGAGTTTTTTTAAAAAAATATTTTATCTAAAAACAAACTTAAGTTCAAATAAAAAAGTATAAATTATAGTTAAAATTAAAAAAAATGTTATTTTTTTGGAAAAGTACTTTGTTTAATTAAATAAATAAACCAAAATAAAGTATATAATTTTTTAATAGTAAAGATAAAACTCAAAAATAACATTTCATCAAAAATTAAAAATTGAACAGTTTTTAGAATAATGCAAAAGAAATAAATTCTAAGGTCAATAAAGAAGGATAGCCAAATTATAGAAGATCTGTATCAATTCTCATACATATATGAATTGCAACATCCGCATCATAAACAGACATTACAATTCTCACAGAATGTATGATTGGTGCCGTTTTAGTGCCCATGAGAATTAGGAGCGTCCAAAACAATTCCTACGATCCAAACAATATAATGGATGTTGCAATGACATGTGCATTCATCTACCTAAAATCACATATTAGGCAGGGAAAACATTTAGTTTATTTATTTAATTATTTATTTTAAATGGATTAGGCAAATGGATTCAACTTCGGGTCATCTATTGGACCGATCTTCAAATTAACTCATTGACATAGCCTACACTGGGTGAATCACATAAATTTTGCTATTGCTCTCGTTGATTTAGGTTCTCTTGTCCACCTTTATTTGTAGGGTACCGTTCACTGACCATCCTTGAGGTTTGGGGAAATTTTAGAAATCTTCCCCTCTTGTTTCTAAAATTACACTATTTTTCCCTGTGTTTCAATTGTTGGTAACAGATTTTCTCTACTAACATGGATGGATTTTAATAATGTCA
Source organism: Tetracentron sinense (assembly GCA_015143295.1). Taxonomy (NCBI): domain Eukaryota; kingdom Viridiplantae; phylum Streptophyta; class Magnoliopsida; order Trochodendrales; family Trochodendraceae; genus Tetracentron; species Tetracentron sinense. Next base: position 6,807,366 of record CM026554.1, on the reverse strand, counting down.
TAATTTAAATATTTTAAAATGTTTAAATTATCCTTAAAATATCAATAACAATTTTTTTTTACCAACTTGTTCTTTTCTTTTCTTTTCTTTTTAACAAAAAAAACACTTCGACATATGCTCTCTCAGTGTAAATTTATTTAAACATAAAGTTGATTTTTTGATCCTTTTCTTTTTGACAAAAAAACACTTCGACATATGCTCTTTCTGTTAGGGTTTTTCTTATTAAATAAAAACCTATGTGGTCTGGCGCAATCCTTAGTTTTCAAAACTCGGATTGTATTGCTGTCAATAGAGAATGTTAAGGATAATGGGTCCCACTAAAGAGATGTGATCAAACAGGGACTCTTTAAGTGTTATTAAAGCTAACAACATGGTCAGGGTTGGCGACCGTTAGATCTTTGGTGTGATCCCTCTTAGCCATTGGATCTTATGATGGGTAGGGTTCCAAGGGTATATAAAGCAAAGAGGGGGTCCCTCTTTTCTCTTACGTCAATTGGAAGCCCCATTGAATCAGACCTAAGGAGAAAAGAGAAGACTCTCTCATCCCTCTCAAGCGCCGAGAAACACAGCATCACACCGTGAAGGGAATAGGGAAATTCCAGCGAAAGGTATGAGATCATCTCTTTTAAACTGTGTCCCCTTTTGATTATGAATTCTAGAAAAGTTGATTGCATGGTCTAGATCCAGGATTTGAATAATCTTGTTTTGTTTTAACATTATTATTCTTGAATCCCAACAATTGGTATCAGAGCACAGGGTTGACCTTGTGATTAATTTTTCTTAATAATCAAATCTAAGTGGAGTTTTATTTTCGGATCTAAATAATCAATTTTTTTTTACTTATTGATCTTGTGATTCGGATTTAAGGAAATTGAGAAATAGAAATTTAAAGGTAAATAAGATAAAGATATTGATTTTGGATTTGATAATTAATTTTAATTGGTTTTGAAATAAATTTTTGGATTTTTAATAATCGTATCTAGGATCCGAGTGAATCGGATTAAAGGTTAACAGTAAAGAAATTTTCAGAAATCAAAAAAAAAAAAAAAAAAAGGGTTTTTTGGGCGTTTTCGGTTGGACGGCGATTCCGCCGCCGTCCGTCGCCGGAGAGGATCACCGGCGGTGAGGTTTTTCTCGCCGGAGGGTGGTCGTCGGTTTGGCACCGGCGGCAGCCGCAGAGGTGGCCGGTAGGGTCCCCAAAAGGAGAAACCGTATACTGTATTTAGGTTTTTAAACAAAAAAAAAAAAAAAAAAATCCGGGTTGAGAAGATAGGCTTTACGAGGGTCAACCCGACCCTGTAACCCGATCCATAGGTTCTGACCCAAACCGCACCCGAATGGTTTTGACCGACCCGAACCATATGGGTCATGGATCGACCCGAAAATGTCAGTTCCGACCCGAATAAACCTTGAACCGGTTCACATGGACCGAACCGGTTCGACCGAACTAGGAGCTAAGCCGAACCGGATTGCTGACTGAACCGAACCGAGCGGAACCTGGACCGGACCGCGTAAGACCGTCAAGCTTCGTGCGCGTGATGCGCAGACCAGCGCGTGAATAACAGAAACCGCGCATGAGTGGCAGTACACGCGCGCGTGCAGCGCACATCCAGCGCGTGGCGCGCACTACCTGCGCGTGAGGCGCGCGTGACACTTGCAGGGAGTGTCTCCTGCGCGTGACACGTCCACAGGACACGTCTAGGGAGAGTGTCCGACCCTTCCTGAAGTTTTTGGGTGTTCTGATTCCGTTTTTGGGGTCCATTTTGACTTCTGAGCACTGTAAATAGCTGTTTTAGTGCATGAATATTATTTTCCTATGATTTTAACATTAAATAAAGGAAAAACTTGATGCTTTTACCCAAAAATTAATATCAGGAATTAAAGTTAGATCATCCTATGGGGTTTAGGTTTGATCTGTAAGGCGTTCGTTCGAATGGTCATAACCAAAGTAGGTTAGATTGTCTTGCCCAAAGGTGACTGTCCTATAGAGGTTATGGTTATTCGAATTTAGGGATTTCAATCTCTTTAAGATCGCGAGTTTGCACTCACCTACATTGAATAACTAGTCTTGCCCAAAGGTGTCTAGGGACTTCTTGTAAACTGAGTGGGGCAGAATGATTTGTGCGTGGCGGTGAGAGAATGATAACCCTCTTGCCCAAAGGTGTGGAAGTGTCCTAATCAATCCAATACGTGATAGATCAGTTCTGTGCGCGACTATTGTTGCCAATTGGGGGGTGAATTGCATGTCGAAATCTCTTGCCCAAAGGTGTGATTAGATGATGCGCCCACCTGTCCCGTAAAGTGGAAGTAAGCAATTTTAAAGTAAACCACTTTAGCTATCCGGCTTAACCCCAAGACCGGATTAGAATCATAAAACTTAAATAAAGTCATGCAATGACAAGTATAAAGTAAATTACTATAATTTGTGCAATAATTTGTTAGACATACCATAACATAGTAAAACATTGACATTTTCAGATATGGATGGGTCTGTTGTTCAGAAACATTTGACTGGGATTGAACCTCTGAATGGTTCAAACTATAGTTCTTGGAAGATGCAGTTAGATATAGTTCTTGGTTGCCTTGATTACGACTTTGTCCTACTGGAGGAAAAGCCGGTTACTCCCACTGCTGAGTCTTCAGATTCAGATAAGTCTTTGTATTCGAAATGGGAGAAGGCCAATAGGATGGCCATGATGATCATTAGGGCTTCTGTTCAAGAAGCCATCAGAGGTGGTATTCCTACTGCTGATACAGCTAAGGTTCTTCTTGAGACTATCAAGAAACAATTTATGGGATCTGTTAGGTCTCGTCAGTACAGTTGTTTGACTCAACTGATTTCATTGAAGTATGATGGTGCTGGAAATGTTCGGGAGCACATCTTGAAGATATCTAAGTTAATTATCTCTCTTAGAGAGCTTGGGTTGACAATTGAGGATGACCTCATGGTGCATTTGGCTGTAGCCTCACTTCCTGAATCATTTGATGTTTTTAAGGTTAATTACAGTGCACAGGATAGGAAGTGGGATCTGCATGAACTGATAGCTGTGTGTGTTAGTGAGGAAGAGCGCTTGAAGCGTGGGAAAGCTGAGTATGCGAACTTGGCTGTGAATTCTGGTAGTAAGAAGAATTTTAAGAATAAATGGTTCAAGAAACCTAATTCACAAAATTTCTGGCAAGGACAAAATTCAGGATATAATCAAGGACAGAGTTCAGGTCATAATTTAGGACAGAGTTTGGAACATCAATTTCAGAAAAATGATAATACTGAGGAACTAGAGGAGATTGAGTGTTTCTTCTGCAAAGGGAAATGTCACATGAAAAGAAACTGTTTCAAATATAAGGATTGGTGCAGGAAGAACAAAGGAGTTCATTCATCGGCGAAGCGCCAAGGCTGATGAACTGCTGATTTTTGAAGAACTCTACACCAACAGTATTAGAGGCTGTTAGAACTTGCTGATTAGTATTAGACTTTGTTTTTGGTTTTTACTATTAGATGTTATTTTCATTGTGCCGTTGTTTAGGCGAGATATTATTGGATTGGATACAGTTTAATTTTATCATTGAGGGGAGTACACTCTCAATCAGACATATTTTTCAGACAGTTGGTAGTAATATATTAGTAGATGATCTTTATTAGCTAAACTTGGACTCGTATTTTATATCATTCTTGTTGTATGTTTGTTAACATCAGACATATGTTAAGGTCAGTGGGAGCAGGTTTTTAAGTTATAATTTGGATATCAAGATTACCAGAAATCATATTTCTAGATGTTGGAGTTATCTCATAGGATTTCAGTTTAGTTTACAAGAGATATATCGAACTAGAAATTTAAAAAATTATTCAGACTCTGATTTTGCTTGATTTCAAGATAGTTTGAAATCCTCATCAGATTTTGTGTTGTTGCATGTTTGGATTGTGAACCCATTAAGTAAAGAACTCCCCACCAGAAATTTTTTAAAGAACTTGTCACTATTATGGAACCTTTTAGAATCGTTTGATTCTTTTATTAAGTAGGAGTATTGTTCATTGTTTTATATTCCAGACATTTATATGATATACATGTCATTGTTTAACACTCTCAGATATTGATATGTTATGGTTATGCAAATTAAATAATTGATGCATCATTTGATTATAGTCATGTTATGTTTTGACTGCACGTGCAAAAGGTAAAGACATCAAGTGATGGACTTCACATGACGGATGTCATTGATGTCAGGTTTGCCCGAGAGCCTCGCACAAAGCTCTCAAGTTGCTTGGGCTGAACATGGTTGGGCACCATGTTTGAGGCCTTCATTCTGGATACAAGGTGATGGACTTCACATGGCGGTTGCCGTAAAGTATCGGAATGACATGCATATGCTTAAATGCATGTAGCGTGGACAATTTTTGGACGTATACATTTTGATCACATAAGGTTGTGTATAGTCCATATCACACCATACCTTGCCACCATAAAGAACCACTCTGAAACATTAGTATTACTAGCTGTTTGACCATGGAGTGGCTTGTATCATAGTAAATGAACACTAGTAGATGCTAAATGCTTCCATGATCACCGTTAGTGGTGCTTTTGAATCAAAGTGACAGTTAAAGAACACTTAATTCTCGACAGCAATGTTTTTCAAAATTAAAAGAGTGGCCACTCATGTTTTTAAGGTTGTTCAATCCGAAGAGTCATTTTATTTTATTTAAGGATTGCTTGGACCAAGTGGGAGATTGTTAGGGTTTTTCTTATTAAATAAAAACCTATGTGGTCTGGCGCAATCCTTAGTTTTCAAAACTCGGATTGTATTGCTGTCAATAGAGAATGTTAAGGATAATGGGTCCCACTAAAGAGATGTGATCAAACAGGGACTCTTTAAGTGTTATTAAAGCTAACAACATGGTCAGGGTTGGCGACCGTTAGATCTTTGGTGTGATCCCTCTTAGCCATTGGATCTTATGATGGGTAGGGTTCCAAGGGTATATAAAGCAAAGAGGGGGTCCCTCTTTTCTCTTACGTCAATTGGAAGCCCCATTGAATCAGACCTAAGGAGAAAAGAGAAGACTCTCTCATCCCTCTCAAGCGCCGAGAAACACAGCATCACACCGTGAAGGGAATAGGGAAATTCCAGTGAAAGGTATGAGATCATCTCTTTTAAACTGTGTCCCCTTTTGATTATGAATTCTAGAAAAGTTGATTGCATGGTCTAGATCCAGGATTTGAATAATCTTGTTTTGTTTTAACATTATTATTCTTGAATCCCAACACTTTCAACGTAAGTTTATTTGAACATAAACTTGATTTTTTTTATCCTAAAATATACATAAACAATGCATAAACACCTACACACAGATGTTATTGGGCAAAAGTCCCTTCATTGACCGGCAAAAGCACCTTCTACGGAAGATACCACTAAGATTGTGCAAAAGCATCTTCTTTGAAGATACCACTGAGATTGGGCTTGAAAATGCCACTAAGATTGGACAAAAGCACCTTCATGTTATTGGTATCGGCTAAGGATGTTGGGGCTTTCTTCCTACTTTTTTCCATGAAACCTACACCAATATCCCTTGGTTGTCTTATTTCTTCATTACTCAATAACCCACTCACAATCAAAAAACACCAGCCGTTTTTTTTAAAAAAAAAAGTAGAGAACAAGTGGATTCAAGTCCTGAGAGTCTTATAGGCGTTCCTCTGCTTGGGTTGGAGTTCACTTTCGATCTTTGACATTTACTTATTTGCAGCATTTTCTTATCATAAGCAAGGCCTCAAGTCTTGACAGTCATTCTTCTGTTTCAATTGCCCTTTGATAGAATGGCTTCAACCCCTCTTGTTGATCCTTCGTTTTCTCATAAATCATCATTCTCGTTACCCTTGATTTGTAACTCACGAGTCTAATGAAATGGGGGTAAAATAATAAAAGTGTCTTCTCAGTTAAGAGTGTTAATGGGGGAGCCTGACAAGAGATGTCAGTGTAATTTTAGAACCAAGAGGGGAGGTGTCTGAAATTTGGCCAAACCTCAGGGAGATCAATGCAATTTACCCTTATTTTTAACAACCCTACTTGATGCACCCCTAAATAAAGCTGGGCCACCAGTAGACTGATTTCGTGGTCTATGAATCTGGGATACCTAGGAGTTTTAAATTATCTAGAGCCTTATCTTGCACCTTCAAAAGGAGTAGACTAGACCCAAGTCAAGGGCAAAATCAACTCGCTTCTAGAAAAAGGAAAAAAGTAACCATGGACACGTGGAGGTATCACATTGGTCGCTTTCTAGATGCTACATGGGGGTACAAAACCTTGAGACTTTTATCTATTAAGAGTAAAAGTAAAAAGTCCAAAGTTTTATTATAAACTTTATATCCTCCAAGGTTACAAAAGCGTTGTTACTAATTTGTTAAAGAGATGTGAGATAAAATATGTTAACTTGATGATGGAAGTTTCAGGAATTTTTGAGGCATTTATTATTATTAATTTTTTTGGTGATAGAAATATATTAGTAGTCAGATTGTCGGAAGTTAGTTTGGACAGCGGAGCTTTTGCGTACTTATACCCAGGTGGGATTAGATCCCAGACCTTCCCCATTAAATGCCACACCCCTACCACTCAAGCAAGAGGCGGGGGTGTATCTTTGAGGCCTTTATACCCTAAAGATTTGCATATTTGAGAATGACTAACTTTATAAGAAATATAATGGGGGGAGGTGTTTATGGGGTTTTCTTTAATCAGCTTTTGACATCATAACTTGATTCTCCATCACTATCCCCCAGTCAATACCTGCATCAATCTTCCCTCGTGATAATACGAATTGGTCCCGTCGATACCAGTAGCTTTCACGTTGCACATGATCACTGGAGTCACTGTCGTAGTTGCCAAATTTACCAACGACCCCTAGCTGTAGACTTGAAAATATCTATTAATAGCACAGTCAATCGGAACAACTCAAAAATTACCTTGAGAATGGAAATTTATGAAAAAAATGTAATGTTAAAAAATATTCTCCTTTGTATTTATAATTACCAAACTACCACTTCCCAAAATTATTTCTAAATTGCTCCGATTGATTGTTTGATTAGAGCTCCCATTCTTAGTTAATCTCCGTAGACTTTGTAAATATGTAAACTTGCATTAAAGGTTTGGTTTTAACATTAAGAAATGGACTCAGAAGGACACAATAAAAGTTTCATATTGTAGAAGAGCAATAGTTCACTCCACTGGCGAGGAGCCAACTATTGCTCCTCGCTCTCACATAACATAACGATCCTTCAACTCTCATTAATTTAGGTTAGTTTTTTTTAATTCTTTAGTTAATTTTTTTATTTTATTTTTCTAAAAACCAAGAGTAAATTGGTGAACCTTAATGGTGGATGAATCTTAACCACAGTTAAATGAGGTTAGAAGAGGGACACATGGCAAGAAAATGGGAGCTGAGACGCCCCTCCTCTTGTCACCGATCGAGAAGGTGATTATTTTCTATTGTAGAATAGGATTCGAGTTACCGATGCCAAGGTAGTTAGGATAGGACACTTATAAAGACCAAGTCAATTACGATGTTTCCTTGGGCTCTTATTATGTCCCTTTTAGAGAACTCGGGTTCGAGTCTAGGAGATATGGCAATTAAGAGGCCCAGCATTTATACTATCCTAACACTTGTCCTAACCTATTAACCTAGATAAATTACCCCTAGAAAAGAGATTGTTCTTAAGGTCTACAATCAATAACCTATACCCTCCAAAGGAATAGAGTGAAACAAAATGGTTTGAGATGGTTTGCTCTTGTTGATTTTTGGCCATTTAGATCTCCTCTCGGGTGTTGATCCTCTGCATGTCAGCCACGTGTTGGCATGGAATGCTTAATCAGACCACCAACTTCCCACCCATAAACTAGATTTTTGTTGGACCAAAGCTCACAGACTTTAGAACATTTACCAGGTTCAATGAATCTGGTTACAGGGAAGGAATGGATTTTGGAGGAGAAGGACCCTCATGTGGTCAAGTCAAATCAGTATAGGTGCGAGGGAAATGGGACCCAACTGTTTGATGGGATCCTCTGAGGAGGTTTATTCGAAACATGTCCTGTTTTCTTTTTGTAAAACCCTTGAGGGTAGTGCGAGGAGAACCTAATTGAGTTGGAATAGTTCCATGAGGCATGACGAGATATACAATCAAAGAAGAAAGTATGGGCGACAACGCCTGCTATTGTGCTAACGTGGTGAAGATGCTACTACATTACCAACAACGCTTATGCGGTAAAATAACTAGCAAAAATGAAATTAGAAACACACAAGAACACATTTTCACTAGTTTGTAATAAAAAGATTATAGATATCACTCTCTCACTTTACAGCATGGTAGAAAATCTTAATCTGAATATTATATTATACACTTGGTTAGAAATCTAATTTGAAACAAACTCCTATTACAATTAGAAAGTCATAACAAATTTGTACGGACATGTGTGTTCAAAAAAAAAAATTTAGGAGCTCCAGTCTCAAACTTCTAGAGTGTCGAATGGATTTGAGTGTAACGATGGGCCAGATGAGTAATATTAACGTTGTAACAAGCTTAATGTAAGACACTTTGCACACCAACATCTACTATTGCGGCAAACTAGGCCAACTTTTTTGGTGATGTGACAGTATCTTCACAATGTTTCCATTTCTTAAAGGAGATTGCTAGCCTCAAATCATGTCAATCATTAATCGTTTTTAGATTTTTTTTAAAAAAAATCAAATCACTTTATATGGGTCTCACTTCGTGTTTGACTATTCCTATTTCTTCTATGAGCAATGATTAGAAGAACCTTGTGTCCTCGTCTTCCTTTAACCACTTTTAACTATAGTTAAACTTAACTAAATTAAGATTAATATTTATTTATTTTGTTTCTAAAAACAAAAGTTGAATGAATGAACCCTAAAGGCCAGTGAATCTATATTTTTTTTTAAAAAAAAAGATGCATGGACCAATGAGAACAGCACATTCCTCCAAGGTTTTTAATTTCAAAATTTTTGATGATTTCGACCAGCCAACTCGAACCGAAATCCGGAAAAATTGCGAGATTTCGAAATCCAAAATATTAATATTTTATTAGTTATATCTTTTTTAATTAATATATTAAAAAATAATATTTTATAAATTTTTTATATATTTATATAAATATTATTATTTTATTTTAAAAATTAATATATAAATTTTCAGAGTTTTAATAAAAAAACAATAAAAAAAACTATTAAATAAAAAAAAATTAAATTTCGGCCGAAAATTTGAAATATTTGAAATCCGAAATGTCATCCGAAATTTCTGGAATTTCAGCCGAAATCTGATTTTCAAAATAAACCCAGTTTCGATGTCATTGGGGTTGTCCGAAATCGAAATTTCGCGAAATTTCATCAAAATTTCAAACCTTGCATTCCGCTGCTTAAAACAATTTCCTTCTTCTATATAATATATATACTATGTCTAATAGGCGCACAATGGGAATTCATTATCGATGTGGTTGAAAATGGGTTAACTGCGAGCGCTGTAGTCTACACAAAACACATAAACATACACGCGCGACAATGCCAGATGGGTCGCGCGTGGAATTATGGCAGGCACCAAGTGGGTGAGTGGTGGTGCGTCCATCACTTCAGTAGTTCATTTCCCTGCAATCAAGTCATTACATTCTTTTGAAAGGTTTTATTGGTGGACAACTTGCAAGCGGCGAACCCGCTATTTGGCTGGCCCCCACCCCCACCCTCCAATCTAATCTATGAGGTCCATACCGGAAACCAAGCCCCAGGATACTGTCACCATAAAGATTCATGCCATTCTTTTGGAATGTGATAAACCAACGATTAGATAGGTTAGTTGGGCTATCTGTAGCCTGTAGCGCTGCACATTGGTTCTGATACCATATTAATTCACAGCCAATTGTGATTGAACTCAGGTAGAGTTCAATCACACCTAACACGTCTCCCTTTAACTTCTATTTATTGTGGTTAAGATTCACCAACCTTTGGGGTTCAATAATATAACTTTAGTTTCTTAAAATAAATATATAAAAAAAATAACGTTATGGGTTAAAAATTGTTAATTAGAGTTAAATTTTTTTTTTTCTAAAAACCAATATTATTGAATCCCAAGAGTTGGTGAATCTCAACCACAGTTAATATGGGTTAAAAGAGACATGTGTTGACCTGTGAGTGCAATTGAACTCTCCTTGAGTTCAATCGCATTTGGTTGTGATTCGATCACGTTCGGATACCATCCCAATTAGAGTTGTCAATGGATCGGATCAAGATCAGGATCTGGATTCGATTAGCTGAACTTTAAACTCAATATGTGATCCGTCGGATCGGATCGGTGGGATCCGATTATAATTGGATTGGATCCGGATATAGGGTGATCCGATCCGATTATAATAACTTTTAAAAATCATTTTAAATATATTACTTAGATTTTCTATGCATAAAGTATTAATTTTTAAAAAATTAATATTAATTAGAGTTAATTAAGGTACTATTAGAATTTTATATTATTAAAATAGAGTTTTTTTTTAAAAAAATTAATCTTAATCGGATCGGATTCGGATATTACAAATATAATCGGATTCGGATTGATTAATTCACGATATATCCAACGGATCTCGGATCGGATTCGGATCTTTCAGATTCTTAATCAGATCGGATTTAGGCAAATCCGATCCGAATCCGAACCGTTGACAACCCTAATCCCACTCACCAGGCCCGAACTTGGCTTGGCTCCGAACTCAGTACATGATTTAGGCCAATTGCAGCCCACTTGAACTTTCCCGAGTACGGGTTGAACCCACATTGGGCACATACTTGGTAAGACTTAGAGATCAAGCTCAGACTGAAACACACCCAATACATGTCATTGAAAATGTGTGTGAATTTTCTTGAACGTTCACTTGTTAACTACTTCTGGGTTCTGGTTTGCTGGTAGAGAGATGAAGGTGAAGGGTGTGCATCCTGTAATACACTCCGATGCCAAAGGTAGAATATGAAGAAGATGATGTACAATAAAGAAGGTTGAAACAGTAACAATATTCGTGATCAATCCTTAGGCACTGAAGTTCTTGGGGGTATTTATAGGTTTTAGTCTGTATGCCCATTCATGCCCATAGATGACCATGTATGACCGTGTCACTTGCTTTATGATCATTACCAAATATGTCAGACAGATCTTGAGTCTTACGTGTTACACGTGTGAGCCTACTATTTATAAAGTCAGTTTGGGGTCGAAAATAGGCTGAAATGACTAGCATTAAATGTTAAGACAGTGTTTTTCACCTAACAATAGAGTAAAAGGATCGCCTCCTGATTATTTCGTCCTGAAAATCGGTCTCGTTGTTGACTAAAGCTCGGGTTCGTTTTGTATGGAAACACAGATAGAATAACCGTTGTCCCAAATAGATGGCGGTAACATTCGTCTTCTGGATAGCGAATACGTTGTCCTGAAAACAACGGGCCCGTTGTCCTGAAAAGAATGGATTCGTTCTCAATTTGAATACATGTCTCCTATCCGTTGTCATAACAACGAAAACTAGCTCGTCGTCACAATACTTAGTCATTTTACAAATTTTACCCATTGCAGAAACATATGATGCATATGAAAAATTGTCTACGGATCAAGCACATGTTATCCTTCAGACATATAGAGGGTCTTTTTTTTTTTTTGGTTGATATACAAAGGGTTTTTGAAACCAAAATTAAAAAGCTACAGGTCACCACTCCCCAATAAGAGCCATGTGACAAAATTTCAGCCCAAATAAAGCCTTCTAGGCCTTGATAGAGTTAGATGATGACCATGGGCCATGTCAGATCATCAAAACACGAGACTCATAGACAAGCTTTACTATTTTTCAAGCACGTGTTATCCATCATGAATTTGGGCCAGGCCCACAGGTTGGCCACTGTGGCTAGAACCCAAAATAAACTAAACTTTTGGGCCCAAAAATTGAGCCCAAACCCAGCACACCCCACTAAAGTCCTTCTTGCCCTCAATTTGGGCTGGTGCCCAATTTTTTGGTTATTTTTGTGAATTGAAAATGCTTTAGGATGATCTAACGGATGTACTGCAAACACTTTCCAAATAAAGAGTGATGAAAACTCGGATTGGGAAAAAAGCTCATTTTGGAAGAAGATGCCTAATCGGAAGTCCAAGCCCGTAGATAAGGTTAAATGGGTCAGATTCATATTATATGTCCCTTGGGGCTTGATAGACTAAAATAAAAGAACACGATTCTTGTTGCGAATGCTAGATAACCCGGATAAGGCACTGACAAAGAAGAATGGATCGGATTCAAATTAGGACTAACGTCTATCATGATTCGATCCGCTTATAGGATCAATACATCCAGATTAGTCTGAAGGAAAAAGATTCAGGTTAGATCCATTATGTATTAGTGGATTCATGTGGAACCTGGTTTGATCGGTATGTCATGTACATAGCTCCATACCCAAACCAACATTCATAAGCAATGAGCCCAATGATTTCTTATCCATAAGATCAATGGTAGAGATGTCAACTAACCGAATTCGGGCCTAAAAAATCTCTTGTAAACTAGGTGTCCAAAAGGGACCAATGTGTCAGGCTTGGGCCGGGCTATTCAAAAATCACATAAACTGAAGCCCAAGCCCAGCCCATTAACACCCCACTCAGACCCTCAAATCCAATGGCTAAAGAGTCACCAATCTAAGCTGATAGATGGAACGTGAGTCCAAAAGGGGTGGACCAATCATCCATGACCATGAGGTTAGGGGCACCGCCTGTATTGAATACCGCAGAATAGGATTAGGTGGGTACAAAGCATTGTTTGAAAATTCGGCGAGGAACTTACTATTAATGCTAATCCATTAGTTTTAGCTCGAAGATCTCCTTACCACTTATTGTCAGTGTTAGTGATTGGGGTGAGGTACGAAGTTAGTTCCCGAGTAAGTAGCCATCTATATTCCTAAGAATCCCAAATTTCATGAAAGTATTAAAGTATGACTAATCTAAGGAAGAATCGTAGTTCCTGCACCTTGCGTGGCATCTCCCAGTCCACCACGGCCTTGCCCACTTAGACTCTGGATCATAAATAAGTCTTTCCACGGATCAAGACTACTTGAACAGCTTTCCGTGAGTAGTAAGCAACAGATCCCTCACTCGAGTGACTCGACTTTGCTGAACATCGAGTCGAATTGCATCAAAACTCAAATGAAAGACTATTTTCGAGTTATTCGGTAGAGTTAAGACGAGTTTTTCGACTCGCCGAATTAGGTCGAGTCACAAAATGATATTTTTATTATTTTTTTAAACCCAAACTCGAACATCACACTCTTTTTGCATCATATTTTATTGAGACTACAAAGACAACTTACTATAGGTTCTTTTAAACCTATTTATAGGTTTGGGGCTTTGAGTTATTTTAACCTTGATTTTTCAAGTTATTACATATATATTTCGAATTGGATCGAGTCGAAATTTTTTCTAGTTTTCTAAGTTAGAGTCGAGTCGGATTTTTGAACCAGGTATAAAGTTAGGCCTGTCAAAAAAGCCCTAGTCAAAGGGTACCCGGCCCGACCCGGCCCTTCCAAACCCGCCAAAGCCCGGCCCTTCTTCGGCCCTTGGGCGGGGTAGGGCCCAAAACCAAGAAGCCCTTCTTCAATAGGGCCGAGCTAGGGCTGACCCCTGCCTAGCCTTTCCAAGCCCGACTCGTCCTCCCCTCTTTAAGAATACTTAATTTAAGTTTTAAAATTACTAATATAACTCCCATTAATGATATTAACATCGGATATATTCATAAATTCATAACCAAATCTCTTTATATACCAATTTTTCTTAAAAGTCATTAAATTTTTCACGAGTTCAATATGTTGTATGATTGTATCACCTATTTGAATGGTTTTCTTGAACAAAATTTCGCTCTCTTCGGGACCTTTGATTCAGCCCAGCCCGGCCTTAACCCTTGAGAGCAGGGCTAGGGCCCAATCAACCACGACCCTTTAAGGGCTAGGGCCTTACTCTTACAGGGAAGGGTAGGGCTAGGGTTGACCCAGGTCCTACCCCTAACCGGCCCTTTGACAGCCCTATACAAAGTCTAAAGATTGGACGGTTAATCTCTCTGATCAGGTTGTGGGACCCATCTAAATATAGATCAGTTCGCCAAGCACATGAGGCACGTGTGTAGTTATTAGGACGATGCACCGTCGCTTTAGGGCACCCAAGTCTTTGACGTCCTCACTTGTAATAAGGCGACGAAGTGAAGGCATTCTTTCGGTAATTCCTGAGAAGAGAATTCATGGTGAAACTATTTCCTGAGAATTTTGGTACAGAAAAGCTTCGAAACAAATCCCTCGGTCTTTCACTCCAAACTAAAGAGAAGAAATGGAGGAAGAGAGAATTCCAGAAGTGGAAAGGCTTCAAATGGAGCAGATAAGGGAGCTTGAAATGGAGGAATTGCAGATCGAGGAAGTCGAAGATAATCATTACTCATCCCCTGACGATTCCGAGTGTGTTTTCTTTTCTCTTTCTCTCTACCGATCCAAGAATCACCATTTTCATGTTATTTCTGATATCTGTGCGTACAAATGTTGTTTGAATCTCTGCTTCTCTCGTTGTTGGGATTTAGGGTTTTCAAATTACCCTATTTGTAGAAATTGGGAAATTGAAATACTTGCTTATTAAATTCGGAATAATATCGCCTCTCATTTTGTTGATTTTAACGACTCTTGATGGATGAAAATTATCGGAAATTGGTGGATAGAAATCTTCAGCATACATATTGTTTCGAGCTCAATTTGTGATATTCTCAGGCATGAGGTCTTAATAGTGAGAAATCGAATTCTGGCTCATGATTTTCTTCCTGTTCTTATATTCATACAGGTTGAAGAACTTAGTAGATTGTTGCAAATTACTCTTACACTCCTTAAGCTAGATTGCCCAATTCATAATTTGCCACTTCTCGTAAAAATTCAGACAAACCAACACAGCTCGCTAAATGATGGGTTTGACAACTCTGGTCCGATTAAGATTAAGAAGTGAAGGCATTAATACTACTTTATGAGTAATTTGCGACTAATTCTTTTAAATTGTTTTTATTATTGTTATGTGTACTTTTTATGATTGGTAAAAAATATACTCTCTGTATGTTATTGTGTGTCAAAGTGTTCTTGGGCATGGAGGCGGAGTTGCATATGGTGGATTTACCTTCGACACTTGTTTGGCTTCCTTGCATACATATCTCGGCGGTAGGCATATAGCACCAGCTACTTCTTGCTTCTCCGCATTTCTGCCACTCTGACATATTAGAAGCTTTATTGTCTCACTTGTATCATGTATGTAACAGAGGTTGAAGACACTCATCATAGGGTTGCTTTTTTGGATGGCAGATCCATCTTAAACCTTCCGATGTTCTATCTTGAAGGTAAGTTTTTGTATTTGATTTTGATACTTAACAGTATCGGGTGAAACTGATATGTATCAGGCGATACGGATTGGTTTCAGAGAATTTTATTTCCACACCTATTATGTATATTTACTCAACAAATAGTTTGATTGCTTACGAGCTTTAGTTGTTCCAAATTCTCAACATGTTCTGCTGGAAATCAGAAATCAATTATAAATTTAGATAAAACCTGAAACCATTCTGAGTATATCTGGGAGTAAGGACTGTCTTTTGGTGCCAGATTTGATGTCCCATTGCACATTCAAATTTCTTTCCTATATTTGAAGAAATAATATGTGCCCGTTGAGTACTTCTTATCAAAGATCTTTCCCCTTATTTTATCTTTTTCAAAAATCAGAAGTTGGTGGCTAAAATTTTGAATCCCTCATTGTAGCTTAGTAATAACCCTAGCCAAATAGCTCACAACTTTGCAAGTTGGAGCTACCTACCCTTGCAACCTAATCCAGTAGCTCAGGAACAATTAAATATCATGTTCTTTTGTACTTTTTATAATCTTGCAGATTGGATATTTTTGCTGTTTTCATGAAGCATAATTCAATTTTTTTTTAAATCTGATTTTTATCAGGAGTTGTTCTTTTCCCAGAGGCCACCCTGCCTCTCAGAGTCATTCAACCTAGATTTATAGCTGCTATCGAAAGAGCGTTGAACCAAGTTGATGCTCCTTACACAATAGGTGTGGTATGTGAACTCCCTTTTAGCAGATTTTCATCTGCTTTCTCTGTTTCTAGGACTTCGCTTTCTAGCCTTTCACCTGCAACATTAAATCATATTTGAAACTCTGTTCAGGTTCATATTCATAGGAGTCCTGATGATGAAATGCTAAAGTTTGCAACCATTGGGACAACTGCAGAGGTATGGGCTCTGGTGCTCCCTAGGTTTTTCTTCTTAAGTGACATGGAGGTTGTCTTCTATGTGTGTGCATCCACCTATTAGAACAAACTCTGTTGTTTTCTGTACATCCGATGCAGATAGTCCTCATAGATTTGCTATTAAATGTTTGACTGAAATCTCACCAATTTAAAAAAAAAAATGTTTCATTGAATTCTAAGTGCAAGGTTATGGGTCTTCATTGAATTCTTAATTTGACAGCGGAGTTTTGAGTTTTCAGAAGCAGAACCAACCTCCATATTTACCTTTTTTTCTTTTTGACAATAAAATAAAAATGTAAGTATGCCGGTTGGTTCTGCATAATTAACTTACATCCTGATTGTACTTTTCCATGCATATTCACAAATGAATTCTTCCAAAGGTTATAATTGACTACTGACTTACTCTATTTCTCAAAATTTGAATTTATTTTCTTCTTGGATAATGTGAATGAACCAATTTATATCTGCTACGTGCTTGAAGGAACCTGCAGGAATGCCCTTGTTGAAGTAATAGCAAATGTGATACAAGATGGTCCAGAGCTTTTATGCCTTGTGGTTTCACCATGTAGAGCTAGAGATTTAGTAAATTGGGTGGCTGAGGGGTATTGAAAGTGGTTGAGGCAAAATAAGAGTATTCTTTGAGAAATCAATTCCTCAAATGGCTGAGGCATATTAAGAGTGTTCTTTGAGAAATAAATTCCTCAAAAAGCATGTGTCAGGGTTAAGGATTAAAAATATGATTTTGGGGGATGTATTTGTCCCAACTCCCAACCGAAAATTATACATATCGGTTTCGGTATCGGTTTCGAACTATACATACTAGCGGGTGGCACGTGCGATGCACGTGAGAGCAAGGGGAAGGAGTTAACTACAGTTAATAGGAGTTAAAGGGGGCATGTGTTAACCCGTGGGTGCGATTGAATTGAACTCTCCCCGAGTTCAATCACGATTGGCTCTTATTCTATTCTTTAAATAGATAAATGAATAAGGGGTTGTTTGTGAATTAAAATAAAACATTAAATCAAAGTTTGTTTTATATGAGGGTAGTTTAGGAATTTCGAAGAAATCAAGACGCCTGCCTCTCACATTATAATAGTAAAGAAATGAATAAGGGGTTGTTTGGGAATTAAAGTAAAACATTAAATCAAAGTTTCTTTTATATGAGGGTAGTTTAGGAATTTCGAAGAAATCAGGCTACGCCTGCCTCTCACATTATAATAGTAAAGATAATTTTTTCTTTTGAAAAAATCAAATGAGTTATGGGAACCAAATATAAAGTTATGGAAAGTGATTCAAAGACAAAGTAGCAAGCATAATTACAATTACACAATGAATGAAAACACAAATAACTAATAAAATGTATCGCCCATTTCATAATAGTATAAATATCATATAGGAGACTACCGAAACCTATATATATCATCCATTTTGTATCGGTTTCAGCAATCTTTATTCCATGGTCAGGGTGGTTCTTGAGGAAGTCATATGATTGGAATTATCAATAACGGAACAAGTGCTTACAAATTTGGAAGAGAATTAAACAAGGAGGCATGTCTTCTTTATGAATGGAAAAGCTAAAACTTGAAGGAAACTAAAAAAACTGCTATTTCTGTCATTGAATTTATGCAGGAAAATATAGGTGATATGGTGTAATCCTTCAAATGGGTTAGTTCAGGTTACTTTCACATGGATGCCATGCTAGGACTGCTACATTATGGCATTGTCGGATATGAGTGATACAAACTGAGGACATCTGACTTGATAGAATCTCAAAGCTATAATAAACTTCAAATATCAGTTTTTTGTGAATAAAAGGTGACCAGTAATGGCAAAAAATAATCTGGTCCTGTTCAGATCCTTGCTTTAAATTAACTTTGAAGTGGGATCTTATCAGGGTCTGGATCTCAGTTTATGTACCCAGTCAATTACAGGTCCTGTTCAGATCCTTGCTTTAAATTAACTTTGAAGTGGGATCTTATCAGGGTCTGGATCTCAGTTTATGTACCCAGTCAATTACAGGTCCTGTTCAGATCCTTGCTTTAAATTAACTTTGAAGTGGGATCTTATTAGGGTACCTGTTGGGTATTCAAGTACAGTGATTTAAAAGGGTAGAAGTTTATTTCAAATATAATCTTTTACCCCTCGTTCACAATTTAACTACTCTCAGACCATCTTTCTCCTATTTATCATGTAAAAGATGGATTGAAATGATCTTATACTATAGACCATTTCTGGTCATTAGCTATTTGCCACATGGATTTAATTTTTCATTTATGTCACTCTTGTGAAAAATTGATCATAACTAATTGGCTATTGCGTATCGGGTATCCAATGAAATATCCAGTTTCAAAAGTGGAAAATGATTATGATAAGGGCCGTATCTCTACTATGGTCAGGTATTGGGTACCTGAGTAGTCCTATCTGGAACCAATGGTACTATACCCTGATCTGACAGGACCCGGGCTTGCTTCTCTGGAACCAAGGGTACTATCCCGGACCTGGCACGATATGGGCTGCTTTTCCTGGGGTATTGTTTATGATATATTGTATACGTGGACCCTAGCCAACCCCGTTAACATCTCTGTTTTTTTTTTTCCAAATAACCAACAGTTTATTATAACTATTGCTTAATCAGTTAACTAAGATGTATAGAATGACTTCCTGCCATTCTTGGATGTTTGCAGTGTCATTTTTACGTAATAAACTCAAAACTTCAATATAAGGGTCCATTCGTTTCGCCAAAAAATTAGTAACTCCACTCTGCTCTCTTTCTTTCAAAATAACCTTTTTTCTCGGCAGGAATATTTTTGCTAGAAAACAATGGAAAAGTGTCATCGTTCGTAATATGGATTAGAAACCCAATGATTCTCGAACACAGAACACTAAAAAACGCCCATTTTCTCGCGAAATAATTTTTTCTCATCCATTTTCTGGTGAAACAAACAGACCCTAACTGTAGTCCTAATCCTATCCTTCAGAGCTGGCAATAATTTGGACAGTTAGTCTTGATGCTGCGATTGATCAATAAAGTTTGTTCTACGAGCAACAACTTATTAAACTCACTAATGCATTGTTTCAGATTCGGCAGTACCGCCGGTTGGAGGATGGTTCATTGAATGTGGTTACTCGTGGCCAACAGAGATTTCATCTGAGACGTCGTTGGGTAGATGTGGAAGGAGCAGTAAGAATAATTAATGTTTTAGAAGACATTCACAACATCACTATGCTTTCCTTTTGGCACCTCTGTAATGGGAGGCTGATTTGGATTCGACGCTAATTTTCCATTTTTTTTAGCCATGTGCAGAGATCCAAATCATCCAGGAAGATTCACCGTTAAGGACCCCACGTGATGCGTTTGGACAACTGGCATCAGTAAGTAATCTGTGGAGCCGTGGTATCTCACGTCCTCTGTTTCCAGATGCTTCGCATGTTAAGCAGCGTGGAAACAGTAATGAGAACAACGATTCAGAGTCAATGTCGGACACAAGCTCTGAGAGTAGTATTTCACTAACTGAAATGAGAATGCATCGGTCTACAGTTGATTCCTGTAATGCGTATGATAGGATTGATGAATTGACAAGCAGTGACGATGATGAGTTTGTGTGTGAGTCAGAACCCCAGTTTGGAAGATCTAATCTGGCTGACTCCGGAGGTTCATCACAACGACACCATGAGGAAAGGAGCAAAAGTGATGGTGTTGGTCAGGGAACCAGGAACCAATCTGTTCTTAAAGAATGGAGGAAGGATTGTGCAGCTGGTCAGTCAAACTGGTTGCATAGGGCTCCAAGGTCGTACTGGCCCCATTGGGTTTACCAGATGTATGATTCATATTCTCTTGCGAGGCGGGTTGCGGGTAATCGGACTTTTTGTTTATTATTGACGAAGTAAAAATTCTGTTCTTATTTTTGTTCAATTATGTGGCAGTTGATGGGTTTTTAGAGATGAATTGTGCTTAATTAGGCCTATTTATATCCTTTCCTCCTTCAATATGCGATGATTATTTATGCGCTTAACAGTTAGATAAATTATCGTCTTAATAGATCTTTTGTTGTTACTGAAGTAATTGGTAATTATGAAATTCGAAATTCGAATTGTTGATACCTAAGATTCACGATTCAGTTGGGGAATTTCGATTCAAATGTGTTTCTTGAATAACTGTACAACTGAATCCACCCTAAAGGCCTCCTGAATCAACGACATGCTAATCAAAATTCAAGATCCATAGTTCACTCGATTCATTGGATATCGACGCATGTGATAACCCACCCACCACCTTTTATTGTATCGTTTAAGCTAAAAATTCTCTCTACACACCAGTGTTTTAAAAAGCGTGTGAGGCTTACGCCTTGAGGCTCGCCTCGGGGCGAGGCTTAACGAAAACGCCTTGAGGCTCAATCATGAGGCTTAAACCCCATGAAACTCCCATGAGGCACATGCTTCATGCCTTGAAGCTTGTTTTATGTTTATTGTGTCCATCTCTTATATTAACTAAAATTAGGTTTCTAGTCACAATTGTTTCAACTAATTTTATAGTTTTTCCTGTATGTACGCGTGCACCCACTCAAACACACACAATGTACACGAATATACACACACACACACACATATATATAAATGTATCTCTCTTTATATGTGTATATATATACTATAATCTTTCATTAACTTTCGAATTTGTTTTGCAAATTTTCTTATATTTTATTTATTTGTCAAAATTAGAGAGCATGAAGTTTTCTTTTGAGGCTTACGCCTCACGCATCTTGAGGTCCTAACGCTTCACATCACGCATTCACGTTTTAAAACATTGCTACACACACACACACACACATATATATATTACATATATACATATTATATATATCTTCCTCTCTGTGTGTGCACGCGCGCGTGCATGCATGTATTCTTACCCCGTCTACCCGTTCATCTTATGAACTTTTATGGCAAGACAACTTAGAATCCATCATCTCTGAATTTTTTATGCAAAAGATCTTTAGTTGTAGCATAGTCTATTAGACTTGGTGGTAGGACTCTTTTAAAGTGAAGTTTTAGAATTTGATTGAGTAGTATAATTTATGTGATATGCATAAGGGTCTGAGATTCGAAGTCTCTAAGATACTTAGCATAATAGTAACTAGTAATAGGAGCTCAAGACTTATGTTCTTAAAGTTATCAATTTTTTTTTTCATTCTATGTGTGTAAACACGCACATGTGCACTTCCTTTAAGTTATAGTACATATTGATTGGTGGAGTGAATGGAGCATATACCAGCTACAGTGTATTTCACCATTTCAATTTTTTTTCCATATTTCCAGAAAGTTGAATTCGGTTTGTTCAGGATTGGATCTACAATGCAATTAGTTGGATGCTAAAACAATTCACTAATGATTTGACTGATAAACCATTTGAAGTCATTCTATATGCATCTTTAGTTACATTAGTAATTAGTAGAAAACTATATTATCGTGGGTAATATCGAAGAAAAACACACAAAGCCATTGAAAGACCTGTGAAGAAGGCTCTCCACTCCTTAATCTAGTAGACTTCTCTTATACTTATCTAGGGTATTAACGAAACCTTTTGGTATAACCTTTTTTTTAAATATATTCTGTTGGATCAACTGAAAGGAAAATAAAGGAAAGGAAAAGAAAAAGAAGAAACTCACAATCATAGTTGCAGGGAAGCTATGTACAGGGTGGGAAGCTTGCTTCCTCGGACAGACTCACTCCCTAGGAAGTTCTCTTTCATCGCGTCCAATTTAGTAGTCAAAGGGAGCTGTATGTGTGAAGTGATGTGGTAGACCACAGTCTATAGCCTAGGGTGTATACTCTAAGCAAGTATTGTCGGTTTGAAACCTAAGGCACCTATTTTTTCCACAAAAATCTCATGTAAGATAAACTCAAAGGTATAGTTACCCATAAATAACATAATGAGAATAAGGAGCCTATATCTCATTTCTTGCTTCCCGTTTCCTAAGGTTTTTTTGAGCCTCGTTTCTCGCTTTCGCTTTGCTTCTCGTTTTGGTAACTATGCTTACAATCAATTAACCAACAATTTCAGTACAGAACCGACGATTTTGCTTGCTATGTGCTTTGTCTTTGGAATAACTAGGCCAGCTGAGTGGGGGTTCTTTTATGCTTTCAGTGGTTTCAGTTTATGTTAGTGTAAACTTTTTCTGTCTATTTGTCCTTTTTGTATTTCTCTCTTGATTAATATATTCTCCTGTTTATCGATTAAAAAAACAGATCTATCTTTCATTTCTCAATAATGGTAGTGATTCTTGATTACCATTTTGCAGATATGTGGAAACAGATAATAGGGGTTCCAAGCATGGACGATCTTGTGAAGAAGCCCGATCTTTTGTCATTTCATATTGCTAGTAAAATTCCTGTTTCAGAATCTACGAGGCAGGAGCTACTGGAGATTGATGGAATCTCATATAGATTGCGCAGGGAAATTGAGTTACTTGAGAGCTTTGATCGTGTTCGCTGTAAAAACTGTCAGGTAATATCTGTGGTCTCGCCAGTTCAAAGTTCAGGTATAACACTAATACCCCACAAAATGAAGAAAAGGGTGAAAGCATCATGATTTTGGAACATTTGTGAGATATCAGATTAGTTATTTGATTTCTAACTTCTATGGATCTGCAATGTTTTTTTTTCCTTTTTTTGTCCACCAATACATACCACCATGCACCTAAATTATGGAAACAGTCTGCTTAAAATCGAAACAGCACAATGCCTTTCGGGCCTAAACAGCGCATTAAATGACTACACTGGAATGTATAAACTCATCCTTTTAAATTACCCAGATCAAATATGTCATTTTGGGGTACATTGGTGCCTCTGTTCTTGAATGATAGTAATTACGACTGTCCATTCTGCTCAGCTATTTATCTGCGGATCTAGTCATTTTTTATTTATCTTGTAGACTGTAATTGCGAAGCGGAGTGATATGGTGGTCATGTCTAGTGATGGTCCTCTTGGTGCTTTTGCAAACCAACATGGTTATGTGCATGAGGTCATGACTCTCTCCGAAGCTAATGGATTAGCACTCAATGGATCTCCTGTTAAAGAATACAGCTGGTTTCCGGGGTATGGGCTTAACCTTTTCTCTATTTACCGATTACTATTCTGACCTCAACCTCAAGCATATTATTCTTCTTTACATTACCAAAGTGATTGCATGTCCCAAGGAAATACCAAAGGACTTGATATGACAACATTGGGGAAAGTCGGGAACTATTGATGTTTTGTATAATTTCCTGTATAGCTTAAGTGTTACCTAAATTCTCTCCATCATCATTTGTAACTTGTTTTCCAGTAACAACGGATACTATTTTCAAGACCCAGTATTATATTTACAGATTGCCAGATTCTCCTAGTAATTGGACGATGGTACTGACTTGTGAGGTGTCAATTTTGATGGGGTAGAAGAAGGAAAGCTTGTTACTAATCTTGAATGATAAAGCTTTGTTTGATGTTCAGTCGCCTTCATTGTATCTCTATTTTGCATGCTCAATGTTGTCACCCCTTGGTAGCTGTGTCACTTTATATTGGATTAAATGACTGGAGATATGCTACTGGAGAGGGTTAAGGAATGGGATAAGATAGCACATGGCATCGTTGGGGAGTGTAACAAGGATAGATCACCCCACTGACCTTGACATGTATGTCACTCCTTGAGCCTCTATGTGATAACACACAGATTACTTGAGTAACTTTTTTAACATTTTCCATGGAAGTGCAAAATAGTTGGCATTTGAGAGATTGTTCTCAAGTTTTTACTACTTTTTTTTCTGCAAATTTAGCTGTATATATTATCTATTCTGGATGATGGCTTTGAGCCTTTGACATTTACTTTTCAGGGCTCGTAGTATATGTAAAGTTCTAATAAACCATTTTTGCAGGTATGCATGGACAATCACTAGCTGTGCCACATGTGAGTCGCAAATGGGTTGGCTTTTTACGGCCATAAACAAGAAGTTGAAGCCAAGATCATTTTGGGGGATTCGGAGTTCCCAAGTTGCGGATGATATGCGCTGAAACCTGAAAGTTCAACGGCTCTTTCTTAAGCCCTCTTCACTGCCACCAACAAACGAAGTAACTCTGTATATAGCACATGTCTATTGTGCAATGGATGATTAATAATAGTAATGGCATATATAAAGTTTTATTTCTCCTTGAATTTTCAATAACACCTGGTTTTAATTACTCAAACCACCATTTGATGATTTGTTGTTTTAATGTTTAACAATACTCAATGAGTGTTGGGCTGATAGGAAATTTATATGATTTGCTGGGAAATGCAAATGAATTGAAAGACCAGTCTGGAATTGCTTTTATTTGCATAGAGCCCTGAACCTTTTTTTTGGTTTCTTTAATTTTTTTCCCTTTTAACAGATTTTTGACTACTTTTTTTTTTAGATATCGCAACCCCACAATCCAACCGTGAAGTATCCCAACTGGTGCTGTGGCAAGGTCACATTCTAATATCCTAAAGATTCCACCTTTGAGTCTTTGACCTTTGTAGATGGATTAGGTCTAGTCCTGGGTCGTTCAAGCTTAATATTGCCTGTGCTTTTAAAGGTAATCGGGGATTATCTGGAGGAGGAATTATTAGAGCTCATTTGGGCAAGTTTGTTGCTGGTTTCTATAATTTTTATGATCGTTCTACTAATGTTTCGGTTGAATTCAAGCTTTATTTGATGGTTTAAATGTTTACGCTTCAATTAACATCAAGTATATTGAAATCGAATTTGATTCTATGTTGGTTATAAATTCATTTGCTTCTCTCACTACTACTACTACTACTACTTGGTCAGTTTGGTATCGGAAGAAATTCATTGATACTCAGCTTCCTTGTTTTTGTTATAAAAATTCATCATATTTACAAGGAATGAAATTTAGTTGCGGATTGGTTTGCTAATAAAGCTTGTTTAGTGAAACTTTTAACCACAGTTAAAGAGTGTCAAGAGGGACACGTGTTGAACTATGGGATGCAAGTCAGATGGATTTCATCTGGTGAGGCCCAGACGAAATCCATTCCCAAGGTTGCCTATCTATTACGATGACACATGAAATGTTTTCAGAATCTTTGTCATGAGCCATGGTCATCGGCTGATACCAGGGTTTTAAAACCCGGACTGTGAACTGTTTAACCGGGGACCTAGACTTCTTGCCGGTTTGGCTCAAATCTCCTGTGGGTCAAATGTCTTAACTGGGTATAAACCAGTTTAGACCGCTTGACCTGGCATTTCAGTTTTCTTTGACATGTTTGGGTCAATGCAAATGCCAATTACAGACCTTAAAGCCCAAACTAAACCTATAAGATCCTAAAGGGAATAAGATTAAAAATAACATATTAAAATCAAAAAATGAGAATTATGAACAATATCTACATAGAAAATGAAGGATGGAGAGGGAGTTTATAATTACTTGTATTGTTGATAAAATAATA
Organism: Tetracentron sinense; assembly: GCA_015143295.1. NCBI lineage: Eukaryota > Viridiplantae > Streptophyta > Magnoliopsida > Trochodendrales > Trochodendraceae > Tetracentron > Tetracentron sinense. The sequence continues at coordinate 6,781,599 of CM026554.1, read as the reverse complement.
TTTTCTTATATTAATATTAACCTTTTTTTGTCTATCATTTGACATAATTAGATCAACCCAACTGACCCAATAGCAGACCGGTTTGGTCAAACCAACCCGCCCCAGTTTGATTTTTTAAGACATTGAATGATATTCTGATTTTTCTTCTGTCAGGAGGTATCGAATCCAGTAGCCATTAGAAGAACCAAACCCCCCAAAAAAAATGGGCAGTAGAGAATCAAGTATTGGAACCCACCCTTCAATGAAGCAAAAGGGATTAAGGAAACATGTAGCTTGAGACTGTAACAGAAGAGTTCCACACCTTTTGTGAAATAAAATTAAACCTGAATAATGGTCGTGTTTGAAGCTACCAAAGTAGATAGTTTAACACAGAATCACATATCTAGATCTTCATAGAGCTATGCCCGGACCAGAATTGTTTGAGGCCCTTGTGAGAATGGAGTTGAATTTTGTTGGGACTTCTTTGATTCACCAATAGCCTCGGTAGCTAGGGGTGTACATGCAGCTCTCTGCATACTTCACCAGATTCTCAGGTCGAGGGAAACGCGTGGCCAGGCCTTCCAAAAAAATTAAATAGATAAATAACTAATTCTTTATTTAATATGTAGGCCGAGGCATGTTTGAACTGAATCTGTTGGGGAAAAAATCTCACCAAGTTCATATGCTTTAGCAGCAACGTCAGCTGCAATTTGGGCAGATATCTTTCTGATATTAGAGAATGGAGGGTAAATCAACCCCTTGTCAAGGTTATCCTGTGTCACCTGCCCGGCCAAAGCTTCCGCTGTTCCAGGGAAAAACATGGCAATGTAACCGGCACCCTATGAATAAGTCAGAAAATAGCTTGCACACTATATTTATGTAATATCCCTTTAAAAATCAATTAAAGACAGATTAAAAGGGTGTGTGCTCCTAAGTTCCAATAAGGAACCCAATTCCTATGAGATCTAACCAACAATCTTGCATGTTCATACCCCCAAGGTCATGGTTTACAAGATTCTTGGGAATCAATCCTTTACAGACAGGGTGTCAATTATAGTAAACTATCAATTAGATTAGAATTTTCTCAATCTACGGTACTTACAGGCTGCCAGAAGCATGTCGTCGTGAACACGGATTGCACCAGAGATGATCAAACCCAGACCAAGTCCAGGGAAAATGTACGCATTGTTTGACTGAATTGGCAAAAGGAAGAAGAATAGTACAAAACTCAGTCCTCAATGTCCCAAACTTCTGTGTTATGTACAAAGATATTCATTTAGGAAATGAATTTCATTTGGCCGAGATCCGAGTATTATACTTGGCCTCTTTGCTTAACGCATGTCCCCTTTAACTGTGGTTAAAATTCACCAACCCTTAGGGTTAATGAATCTAACCTTGGTTGACCTGAGTTTTTTTTTCTAAAGACCAAGGTTAGATTCAATAACCCTAGGGTTAATGAATTTTAACCACAGTTAAAGGGGACACATGTTGAGCAAAGAGGCTAGTCCCAAATATAATACTAGGGTCTCTCGGCCAAAGAAAATCCATTGCCATTCATCTAAATTAACAAGAGGTTAAAAAATTAAGACCTGGCCAGGCGTAAAAACTTTCCCATTGTATTCAACAGGGTCGAATGGGCTTCCACTGGCAAAAATTGCACGACCCTGCAAATCCAAAAAAAAAAAAAATTTAAGAAGAAACATTCCAGCAGTACTTGTTTATTTAATTAGAACACTCAAGTACAATTTCAGCTGCATGTTGTAATGGATGAGGTAATGAAACAGGAAGTTTATTTTACCTTACTCCATGTGTAAGCTTCTTCAGCAGTACACTCAGATTGTGAGGTTGGGTTGGAGAGAGCTAGAATAAGAGGTTTCTGCATGCCATTCATATACATCCATGTTAGCTCTTCTGATTGAAATATACTTAAAGGTGAATAATAGACACACATAGGCACCTTGCCTATACGCGTTTGAACGACACATGGCACTCCATCAGGCTAACAAAAAAACACATGATGCGAATCCCTCTTTTTTAAGACGTGGCAAAAAGTAACTCACGAGGAGATGTCTAGGCTGATCGGATGACAGACATGTCTAGGCCGATCGGACGACGGACTATAACTTGGTAGGGTCACATTACCCTAGGGGTTAATGCGACCCAACTAGGTTATAGTCTGTCACCCAATTGGGTGACCTAGACATCCCTGATTGGGCCGATGTTTTGCCATGAGTTAGGAAAGAGGGACCCGCATCACTTTTTTGTGGGCACAAAGGACTGCCATGTGACGCACATGCTACTGATTGACAAGAGAGAGAGAGAGGGTTACCTCATTGAAGGAGGCCATTGCCTCAACCACCTCTTTTGTAAATGTTTTTCCTGCTCCGGATGATCCAATCAACACCGTCGGCTTGATTGCCTGAGAAAGGGGGACAATAAAGTAAGGGACCAAGAAATCAGTTACTCAAAAACTTCCTTCTAACATTGCATTAACAAATAGAGATTTCAAACCTTGACAGCATCTAAGAGTTCCTTAATAGGTTCATGTTCATGAGCCCAAGGCTTCTTGAAGTGTTGAAGTGATTCTTTACGAGAACTCACAATCAATCCCTGAAACAGAACTTACATGCACATTTTAACTGATACAAAAAATAAGAAAAAAGGAAGACAGTGGAATGCAAAGGCTAATCTGCTTTGTTTAGCAAGGAATTTAAAAAAGATTTCTACTACCTTCGAATCCACAAGCCAAATCTTCTTGCGGGTCTCTTCCAATGGAATTTTTGTCTGCAAAATAGAAACAAACATCTCTTAACCGATTTGTATTTATTCTACATCATTGTGTTACCATTAAAGAAAACAAAAGGCATCATATCTAACAAGATGTCAGCAAAAAGTTCATACCTGTTTTGACATCTCAAGAGCTATGAGTTCTGCTATACCAGTCCCAGCCTGCAATCCAAGGAAGAGAAATAAACACAATTAACAGACCTGATAACAAATAATTTCTTTTTGAAATAATGCATAGTTATAACTGAGGACCAGTAGAGCAGGATTAGACAAACAACTTTCAAGAAATTAAGCATGCATTCTAAGAAGGAAAAAGTAAACAGAAAGGCAAGACATAGCGACGATTCACTCAAAAACAAAACATTTTATATATTCTCTTGTTTATATATATGTTAATTTCCGAAACAAAAAGCTGCAAAACTCAAACATATGCAGCAAACTATGCAGAGCGGAGGTAGTCATGGAGAATCTTCAAAGAAAATATGAGTTTTGAGTAAATCAAATAGTTTCTAAATTCTTGTACCGACATTCAATGCCTTTCAATTTATTATTTTCTTTTATTAATTAGTAATTATTTTTCTGTTTCCTCTCATTACTTTTCGTATTTCTTGTTCTTTTTCCTCAAGGTAGCAAGAGGGCAACAAAACAACAATCTGGAGGAAAAAAGAACATGATAATTAGATACTCACCTCTCCAGCACCAAGGAATAAGAATGTGTGCTCAGCTAAGGTTCCGCCAACTAACTTAAGTGCTGCAACAAGACCTGCAAGAACAACAGATGCAGTCCCCTGCAATATAGAGAAAACTTAGATTAGAGAAATTTTAGACAAAGAAACCAAAATTTCTCACAGTGACAAGACCCCATCATGTTACCTGTATGTCATCATTGAAGACGAGATGAGTTGTGCTATATCTTGCGAGCAGATCAAATGCATTGTGGTTTGCAAAATCCTCAAACTGCAAAATGGGGTTAAAAGATGGTTCATGATCAAATCTCCAATTCTTGGGCTTCAATCAGTGAATTAATCTAATTGAGGTCTGGTACTTGTGACTAACTTGTATGAGGACTTTCTCTCCATAGTTCTGCTTTACTGCACCCATGAACTCATGTAGGAGTTCAGCGTATTCCTAGAGTGGAACAGAGAAAACCACCTCAGTATTGCAGAAAATTACATCATTTTATATAAACAACCTCTGTACTCGTGAGCATGTAAGCATGTTTGGCTAAAAAAAGAACCTGCCCAGTTGCCCTCTTTTGCCTGAGCCCAATGTAAAACTCATCCTTCAATAACTTCTCATTGTTCGTACCCACATCAATGGTTATAGGCAAGCACTGCATATGATAAACGGCACTTATAAATTTTCTTTAACCAAATTGGAAAAATGGAAACTACCTTATCATGATAAGGATTTAAAAAAAAAATCAACTAGACCACGTAACCTAGGCTTCAGCCTTCAGGAGCAAATAACAGAAGTTGCTTTATATAAGCAACTGCTCAGCCAAATCAGTACCCAGATGTATGAATGGCACATCAAAAACAAGATTTAAATCATTGATAAAGATTCTCAATCCTAAGAAACTGATCAATCATGCAAAAGGGGCAACAAAGGATATGGAAATGCTTACTGCTGATGGACGAAGTCCTCCAAGCGCCGCATACAATGCAAGCTTTCCGACAGGTATCCCCATACCCTGATAACATTGTGATCGTTCAAATCAGTTGTTAATCCCAAGAACCAACAAGGTGTGTAGACTAACCCATTGATCAAATGTTAAGAGCAAGTGACAAACTCATTATTTAAAACATGAATTAAAAAAGAATCAATCCAGACATTGTTACCTGGCAGCCAAGATCCCCAAGCCCCAAAATCCGCTCACCATCAGTGACAACAATAACTTGGATATTTCTCTGAGGCCAGTTTTTCAATACTTCAAGAATCCTCCCCCTATGAAATCCAATTTGTTGTCATCTTCACGTGAATAATAATATGAAAATAACATCTTACTAATCCAAGCTACTACTAGTTAATACGAAATACAATGAACTGCCATACTTCTCTTTCAAACTGATATAAAGACCCTGAGGACGCTTGAAGATACTTCCATATTTCTGGCAAGCCTCACCAACAGTTGGGGTATAGACAACTGGGAGCAATTCTTCGACATTCTCAATGAGAAGCCTGTAGAACAGCCTTTCATTCATCTCCTGTAAAGCAGAACAAAATAGTCAAACAAAAACTAAATTAAATCCCTCATTCAATAACTAAATTCCACTATGAACTACAAACCCCAATATCACACTGCTATGGGTCGAAAGATACCTGAAGATCCATCATGGCCATGTATCTTTGCAAAGGAACTTGATATTGGCGGAGACTGTGCATCATTTTCTTCACCTGGTGATAATAGGTGTCAAAGGTTAGTAAGAATGGCATGTTTGGTAAAAGCCGAATAGAAGGGTCATAACCATGAGGGAATGTCATTAATGTAACCTGAAGCTCTTGAGACACAACTGTTGGTGGTAGAAGACCACGCAAGTAGTGTGCATCTCTCTCTTTCTCGCTGAAGGCAAGCCCTTTGTTGTGGTGTGGGTCCCTCAACAAAGAATACCCGCTGCAGCACAAGACAGAAAATTATGAGTAAGCTAAGAAACAGAATAAAAAATCACATACTTGTGTATGTATAGCCTTAGAAGGTAATCCATTCCAGGGATTGAAAGTTCCAGCAAGCAGTAGACCATAGCCATCTCAAAGAACCAAAACCACAGTTAGAACAATGTCCTAATATATCTCAAAGGAACAGAGCAGTGGTGAGACTGATGAAGCTAATTTACTACTCTGCCGATGGGAAATTTTACTTTTGAACCCAACTCAGATCAATAGACATCTGAAATTCGATTAAAAGATAATATATATACCAAACCAAAATGTAAAAGGAAAAAAACCCACAAAGGAGCATAAGACTAATGCTCATGGACTGGAGAAATTTAACAAATCAACCTACAAGAACACATGGAAATTGAGAAATTAACAAGCATAAACATAGTATAAACGGGGAAAAAATCACATTCAAGTAAATTTATAGCATTTTCAGGAACAAATGGAAAGAAGCCAAGAAACGGAATTTCATGAAAATTCCATGACCCCTTCAGATTAAACCCAATACTGAAAAAACAGGATAGAGAGATATTACCTTTTTGGCTTTTAAAATATGTTAATTTCAAAACAAAATAAAAGAATTACTTCTTCTTACATCGTTTAGATCCATAAAATTCGACCAAACCCAAACTCTCCAACAAGAAACCTTATAGAATTGAAACTTAAATCAACATTAAAAGAACAAGTGATAAGAAGATCTCAGAGAAACATCAACAGATATATAATCATACGAAACAAAAACCATCAGATCTCACTAGAACATATGCAAAAATTCAATCATACATCACAAAAGCAATAAGGACAAAAAAAAGAGAGAGAAATTAAAATGGTAAAAAGTTAAAAGAATAAAAATTAAAAACCTGTAAAACCAACCCAAAAAAACAAAGTGAACCCCAACCTCGAAACCACCGACAACCCCAGAAATAAAAATAGAAATTAATGGGAAAAAGAGAACAACAAGAAGAAGAGAACCGCCATTAATGATATCTCACCTAGCAACAGAGACAGTCCAGGGGGTGACGAGCTGATCCTCGGTGGCGTAATCCTCAACATACACGTCTTCAACCCCACCAGCGACGGTGGATTTGGGGTCAACGTCGAGCACCGAAGCACCATCTCTCACCTCCTTCAAAGTGCTCTCCACCAAAACCCTAGCCTTTCCCTCACGTCCTCGGCCATTAGAGTTCAGACTCACCACCACCGCAGCTGAGGCTTTTCTCTGCGACTCAGAGAATCTAGAGATACCAGAAAATCTCGAGGAGTTGTCCTGATCACAATCAAGAAAGAAAGACCCCCTTTTATACCAAATTTCAATATTTTTTTTGTTCCAAATCACGAAAATAATAGGAAAAATCCAAAAAAAAAACTATCTTTTCAACGTCACAGTAGAGAACCGACGACCCATATAAAGAAATCGATTCAACGAATCATAAAAAAGATATTTTCTCCCCAAAAAAAAAAAAAAAAAATGGTATCTGAACATGGTTAGAATTAAGATTAACGAAATGGGTATAGTTTATATTACCAGAAAAGTGCTTCCCTTCAAGGAGATCATGGTGATAGATAGAAATGTGCGAAAGTTTTTCGCTTGACAACTGTAGAAAGGGAAAGAGAGAGAGGAGAGAGAGAGAGAGTTTTGGGGGGCAGTTCTTCTTCTTCTCTCTTCTCTCTTCTTCTCTCTCTCTTACCCCGCCTTCTTGGATAGCTTTATAACAGGAGAAAAGACCGAGGGAGAGAGAGAAATGACAAAGTAAATGAGCGGAGATCACACCATCGTTCCTCTGTTAAAATTGACAAATGGAAATCACATTCTCAATCAAGGATGGTGATGGTGATGGTGGGTCACCAAACATGATGGTGCAGGTGTCATGTTTATGGGAGTAGATAATAGCAACGTTTATGGGTTGTATTCGAGCCCACCACCCAGCTCCACCTCCACCTCCAGCTCGGCTTCAACATGTTCAGGCTCGGGCTTTATCTTAGGAGCACGTATTCTTCGGCTCGGCTCAAAAATTTCCAAGCTGGAACTGAGCTCGGCTTGGCTTATTATGCATTCTAATAACAAAAATATAAAAAGGGGACCTTTTGCTTGCTCTTTTGATATTAGGGTAGTTGGGATTTTTGTACCTCCTCATATTAGTTTTAGTATTATATATGACTAACGGGTGGCACATGTGATGCACGTGAGAGCGAGGGGAAGGAATAAACCATACTGAATAGGAGTTAAAAGGGACACATGTTAACCTGCGGGTGCGATTGAACTCGCTAGTGGCATGTGCGATACACTTGAGAGCGAGGGGAAGGAGTTAACCACAGTTAATAAGAGTTAAAAGGGACACGTGTTAACCCACTGGTGCGATTGAACTCTCCCCGAGTTCACTCGCAATTGGCTGTGATTCTAAATAGATAGATGAGTAAGGGGTAGTTTGGAAATTAAATCAAAGGCAAGGGATAGTTTGGGTTTTAAAGCAAAACATTCAATTAAAGTTTTGTTTTTATATAAGGATAGTATGGGAATTTTAGAAAAATCATCTACGCCCAACCTCTCCCATTATAATTGTAAAGATTAATTAGTGGGTAGCACATGTGAAAGGAATTCTCATTATATTAGTAGAGATAGAGATATTATATTATATATAATTAATTTGTGGGTAGCACCTGCGAGAGGAATTCTCATTATATTAGTAGAGATAGAGATATTACTATAATAAATTATTAATATTTCAAGTCGTGTTGAGCTAAATTAATAGGGTCGGGCTCGAGCTTGGCTTGTTTAAGATTTTGAGCTCAGCTAAATCAAGCAAGCTTAATATTTGAACTTAAACCTGTCTTGATCGAGTAGAGGCAAACCAAGTCAACGAGCTAGTTTGACTTGGTTGCAGCCATATACATGGATATACCACATATTAAACACTTTGTTTAGGGCTCCCTAAGCCCTACCCTTAAGGGTTAGATCCAGCCAAGGAGTAAAAAAGATCAAGAGAAAATTTATTGTCATAATACTTGGCCAAAAAAAAAATTCTAAAAACCTCCTCTGTTAATCTACTTGGGACCAACAATGCAATGTAGAGAATAACACAACATAGAGAGAACTATTGAAGCTTGTGAACTATACAGTGGTAGAGAGGAGAGTGGTAGAGAGGAGAGCTGTAATGTTCCAAAATCCTATATTGGTCAAATAAGAATTTAGACCGTTACATGCATATCTAACTCATCCTAATAGCATATAAGACATAAAAATACAGGATTCAAAATTTCTTCAACATTAAACAGAATTAAATTTACGATCCCAAAACAGAATTAAATTTACGATCCCAAAAATTCATTATCCAAATTAAATGATCAATCAAATCCAAAAACAAATTCGATCATCTCATGTGATCATAAAATTTTTAAACTGAATTCAACCTAAGCAATATCATTAAAAAAAGTCTGAGTACAACTTTTATCAACTTAAAATAACTACTAAATCATTAGTAGGTCATCTATCTAGATTTCATTCTCCTTCAGGATAATCACCTTTGGACTCCTTTTCGTATTCTTCTTCAATCCACGGTCATAGATCACAGATATCAAACATTGAACCTATCAAAAAATAAAAGTTTGGTTGAGTATTAGAATTACTCAGCGGATACAAGGCATAATTAACAATATAAATGATAAAAATTTTCAATCATATCATAGTTAATAATATCAGAGTGTGGAAACATAATGTAATTCATATAATTATTTCATGAAATTTTCATACTCATGTCTCATGCAGACTTGTAATACTTATGCAAACTCGTGAGATTTATGCGACTCAGTCCATTTATACTAGGTTCATAATATATTTTCATTTTCATCTTGGAATGAGCACTGTATCTAAAATGTGCTACATAATTAACGCGCATTTATATCTAGAACGTGCATCCATATCCATGACATTTCAATAATACCAAGTTCATACCAAGGTACTAAGTGCATATAGATTCTAGAGTTCGTACTATCTACATAAAACTTTTATGCTCATATTCGTACTAATTGCATATAAATTACATGCTCATATCTGTACCATTTGAATGCACATTCATGCTCATATCTATACCATCAAGTCCATACCATTCATATCAGAGTTCCTACCAGTCATAGGTACATTTATAGACTCCAATGCATGAACTCATACAGAATTATCATCATATCATGCCGTGTGACTTGTGTTTGATCGTGATAATAAATGCATAATTTAACAGATGAAATCATACTAAAATTCTTAGTTATTGAGAAGACATTAACATAAATTCGTATTATAAAGATTAATCAATATTATCGAAAAATGTGAAACCATAAATCATTTATAATTCTTGCAATCATAATTCAGATATATATATATATATATATATATATATATATATATATATATATATATCACATCCTCCATAGAACATTCCACAATTTTCATTTGTCTTCTTTTTTCATATTCAATTCAGATCTATTATATATTATATATTAACAACAAAACAATTAAAAACATTATCCATGATTTTTATCAATGTCTTTTCAATTATTTCGAATCAATCTTTAGAACTATACCTTAAAATTACATAATATAAAAATTGAGGGTTTATCTACACCATTCTTGATCTAAAAATTCAAGGATGTATCTTCGACCTTCATTCATCTCCATGACTCGGCTCTTGTAGTGACCTGAATTTTTATTCACTAACATTCAAGGATTTATCTACACTCATTCTTGATTTTAAAAATCAAAGGTTTATCTACACTCATTCTTGATCCAAAAATTCTATTAATTAAATTACTAATTATACGAAGCATACGAAACATCTTACCTCCTACGATCATTTCCCTACGATAAATCGCTTGTAAATGGTATTGGGAAGTGATCTCCAAGTTCATTCGTGCAATTTATTTAAATTTCTAAAAAAATGTGTTTAATTCTAATTCATTTATTTTTATGAAAATCAATCGTGGAAAATTTAGAAATTGAAACTCAATTATCTTATTCATTTGAGCATAATTTTATGATTAAATTTCACGAAATTGAAGCTAATCAAAAAGTAGCAAAAGACTTTTAAAAAAAACGGAGAGACGATCGATCGCCCACCAGAGCTGATCGATCGCCCATTAGCGTCGATCGATCGCCCGGCGTGATTTTTCTCGAGAAACATGACTTTTCGACTTTTTTAACTCCTTGGGTTTCCAACCTCATAAATATCCCTTTAAACTTGTGAGTTAGAATTGCCAAAGGCTCTAAAACCTAAGAGAAAGAGTGGGGAATTCTAAGAGTTTTTGAGATTTAAAAGAGAGAAAGCTTGAGTTTTTCAAAGAGATCTAATCGGAGAGTGGTTGCAAAATTAAATTACTACCATATTCTATTTATTATTTCGTCACAAATGGTTAGTGAGGGTATGAAGGTAAATTTAGCATTTCACGTAGAATACATCCATTACGTCATTTATTGTATTCTATAGGAGGGTCGGGTTGAGCTCTACAGAGGTTTGCCTAGGCCCTCATATAAGAGGGCCTATAGATTTTTGGACCTTACTGGCCTTCAAGGATTAGGGGGAAAAAATCCCTTTTTAGGGTTGGGTCAGGCCGGTTTGGTTTGATAGGCCTATGCCTACAGCCTATCTGACCTCTCTTTGGATTTTCAGGTAGGAATTAGTCTACGGCTATTCCCAAATATACTCGTAAATCCTAATTGATCAACTTTATTATTAAATGGTTAGAATAAGAGCTGACGTAGCATTAGAAAAGACAAAATAAGTCAACTCAAATCGTATTCCTTAGTAGTTCGCTATAAACAGTTAGGATTAGGGAGTACCCATAAACCGACTCTTCAGGTACACCACATTACTGGTAAAGAAAAAATAATAAATTAGGCTAAAAAAAACCTTAGTAAAGGGAAAGCGAGAAATGAGATATAAGCTCATCATTCTCATTATGTTATTTTGGGTAGCTACACCTTTGATTTTATCTTAGATGAGATTTTTGTAGAAAAGTAAGTGTCCTAAGTTCTAAACCGACGATACTTGCTTAGATTCTACACCCTAGGCTATAGACGCCTCATCACTTCAAATATAGAACTCTCTTGACTACTAAATGAGAGAAGATGGAAGCCTGTTTCCTAGGAAGAGAGTTTATTCGATGAAGCAAGCTTCCCACCCTGTACATAGCTTCCCTGCAACTATGCTGTAAAGATCCTTCTATTAAAATATATATTTTTCTCCACATTGCTGCTTGATCGAAGAGTGATGTTTGGCCTTCAAGTGATTCAGTTCGAAGCTTTTTCTTTCATCGTTTCAACTGCAACCTCATGGTTGAGGTACAAAGCACAAGCCATTTGAGCTACTGCCATCCCCATATGTGGTTTAAAGCTTGATGTTGCACTTCAAATAACCAGTATGCTTGTATAGCTAACTTAACTATCAAATGGGAAATGGTTATTTCATCTCTTCCAGTATGCTTGTATAGCTGACTTAACTATCGAATGGGAAATGGTTATTTCATCTCTTCCGGAGCAAGCAGAATCACCTCAAACCAAAGAAAATCATAATCATAGCATAAGGCCTCATTCTTATGCCAGAAAATAGTTCATTTGAGGATAAAATGTTGTTGTCTATAGTATTAGATCTTACTTGAGTTATCACTCTGCCCACTCTTTCTCTGTCTTTGAAGGTAAATGTAGTTGGGTAGGGACTAGAACTAAAAACCAAATGGGTTCCTCCATTGTAGCTCCAGTTGGAAATATCCAAAAGATACCTTCATTTGTTTCATAGCTTTCAGCAGCCTACATGCTAACAATAAATAGATTACTGACATGCAAATGCTTATTCTTACCTCACACTCTCAATTTGGGAGGCCAGGGTTCAAGTCCCTGCAATGTAGATGACGGGGGGGGGATATAAATGCAATTTAATACACAGATTGTTCCGAGAATCATTCTAAATATGCTTAAAGTGAATTAAATTCATAGATAGGAGCAGCTTCTAGAAAATGCTTAAGTTTGTTATATAGCTTTAAATCTGAACTCTTGCGCGTTGGGGTCTACTGTACCATGGCAACACGCTCTCGCAATCCATGTAAAGAAAGCCTGCACTGGCTGGGAACATAATCCCAGTAGTTTTCATATGAGATAGTGTCATTGTGATTGAAATTTGCCATCTATGTGCAAGAAAATCCCACTGCAGCAGGTAATTGTTGGATATTTTAAAGAAAAAACAATGGTGTTTTGAAAATATAGTGTTTTGTTTTTGGAGTTGTTTTTCAAAACAAAATGTTTAGTCTCACATTGGTTTGACAAGTACATATAAGGTAATGTTGGAAGAAGGCTTGGGCCTTTAGGGGCATTAGAATTTATTACCCATACCTACTATACTTATATGTGAAATTTATCCAGATCAATGATCTTTAAGACCTAGAGGGGGGGTGAATAGGTCTATCTAATAATTTCTAACCAATTTTAATTTTTCAATTAATATGTTTAGAAATCAATGAACAATTCACTCAGACAATCCACACAAATCAAACACAGAAGATTTTTACGTGGAAAACCCTAACGGGAAAAAATCACGGGACCTCGTCCAGCAACAAACTTCACTATGAAAAGATTTCAAGTACAAGACAAGACCTTACCAAAACAAAAACGACGTTCCTAGGTATAGACTCTTACTCTTGATTTCCACGAACCAGCAGGTTCGATCTCCGCCGTAGCAGCTTCGGTTCCACACCGACCAAATCTTCTCAAGCTACTTTAAAACCACGATCACACACGATCGATCTCCTTCCACGAAGGCTCTAGATCAAACACCGGACACACACACAAGGTGTAGGGTTGTGAATCAATTTAGGAAGTTTCAAACCCCTAGAGGGATCTCATATAGATCTGAGATCACACAATGCAAGATCAAAGGTTTAGATCTATACTTGCATTCTCTAGGATCAAAGAAAGAGGAGGGATCAACAAAGATCTAATAAGAACAATAGGAAAAACCCTAGAGGAGTTTCTCAGACCTCTACTCTTTCAAAAATAAACAAAGATACGAATTAGGTCTCCAAAAAGTTGTTTATATAGGGTTTAAAAAAGGAATCCAGAAAAATAAAAATTCTTTTTACGGGGACCGATCGATCGGTGCACATTACCGATCGCTCGGTCCAAAACGGATCGATCGGTGCTCATAACCGATCGAGCGGTTGAAAATCATCTCTCTGGAAAAATACCCCATACAAATTTTTTGTCCAGTCGATAGCCACCGATCGCTCGGTAGGCCACCGATCGATCGGTCTCAACACCGAGCGATCGGTTGAGACAGAATTTTTTCAAACCATATTTCATTTCATGTTTATTTGATTCAACTAAGATCAAACAACTTTGTTAGGTTTAAAACTATCCTCCTAGGTATGTTTAGAGTTATCTAAGTCAAATCCAACCTAGGTAGGGGTCTCTAAGTCCATTACCTTTCTAGATCCAGAGTAGGAGCTTTTTCTTCACTTTCTTCAATCTTCTTGATGCTTTAGCTCTTCTCTTCTGACAAGTTGAACACGACTCGACTCACATGACCTATCTATTGATCACGGAATTTGCCAACACCTACTTAGGGATTTACAATATGCAACCATTATGCCACACCACACACGCGCGCCGGACTAAGCTGAGTTTAAACGATTTTTAATTAAACCCAAAACTGTTAAAGTTTAAATTATAACTATTTTTTTGTCTGTTGGATTGGTTTATGGTTGCTGGACAATTTATGATTGTTGGGATTTTTCAAACCTTTGTGCCTTTTCGAAAATGTGTCTTAACTCTATATATTAGAGTCTTTTAAAGGGTTTAACCACATCGTTTTTATTATCTTTCTCTGAGCAAATTCTGTAGGCTTTTGTGTTCTGGAACAAAGTTAGAACAATAAAATAACTCTGTTAAACAGCTTTCAAGCAGTGTTCCATTGTATCCTGGAACAGATTCGTTAGGCCCATTTGCTGTCATTGTGTGGGAACGAATACAGTTTAAAGACAGTATAGCCTACGCCTCGGATCTGTTTGCTATATTTCTACCATTTTTGAAACCATTTCTCCAATAATTTTAAACTATATTCGATGGCAACCAGAAATCAAGTACAGCCTCACCCAAACTTTCCAAGGCTTGAGAACATCGATGGAGCACACTTTAAACGATGGCAACAGAAGATTCATTTCTTCCTTACTTCACTCAGTGTCGTCTCTATTCTCACTACTGTTTGTCATACCACGAATGATAATTTCACCATTGAAGATATCTGAAAAAAGTATAAGTGGGAAGCAGAAAATTATGCATGTGGTGGTCACATCCTCAATTACTTGATTAACTCTCTATTCAATGTGTACCAATATACAAAGACTGCAAAAGAACTCTAGAGACGCTTGAAAAGAAGTACAACACAGAGGATGAAGGATATCGATCCTATCTTGTAAATCAATTTTTGAATTATAAGATGACTGATGGAAAACCCATTCTTGAACAGGTTCATGAGTTCCAGATTATCATAAATAGCATCATTGTAGAATGAGTCATCTTCAAGGAATTCTTTCTTGTAAAAGCGGTCGTTGCAAAACTACCACTTTCATGGAAAGAATACCGGAAGATACATACTAAGGAAGAAATGGTCATGGATGATCTCCTAAGCATCTTCAAATTGAAGAAGAGGCAAGGTCGAGAGATAAACTGGAGGAACAAACTGAATTAGTCTTCCAGGTGAACCTGATTGAGAATGAAGAACCCGATAAGAAGAAGTAGAAATTCAAACACTCCTTCCAATAGAAAGACAAGAAAAAGAATATTAAGGATAAGAAACCCAAGAAGTGGGCTTACTACTATCATAGGAATCTCGGACACTTCAAAAGGGATTGCTGACACTTCAAGAAAAAGTCAAGCAAATGTAGTTGAAGAGAAGTTTGTTGCAATGTTTTTTGAAATAAACTTTTTAGGAGAGGAAAAAGAATAGTAGTTTGACACAGGTGCTACTAGACATGTATGCAAACACCATTCCATGTTTTCTTCCTATGAAAATGTAACAGAAGATCAAGTTCTCAACAAGGGAAACTCTTCTATGACAAAGATTGAAGGATATGGGAATGTGGAAATGGACTTCACTTCTGGGAAGATGGTTACTCTTAATAATATCTTACATGTACCTGAAGTCAGAAAGAATCTTGTATCAGTCGGCTTATTTATAAAGCATGACTTTAAGTTAATATTTGAGTCTGATATGTATTCTCTCTATGAAAGGAAAATTTGTTGGTAAAGGCTTTGCCTTAGGAGAGTTGTTTAAAGCCAGTATTGCATATGTTGAAATGAATGGAATTTCTGATTCTGCTTATATGGTTGACTCTTTTAATTTATGGCATGCTAGATTAGGACACATAAATTTTAGATATATGAAATCTATGTCAAAATTAAACTTAATTGCTTCACTTGAAAACTTAAATGTTGATAAATGTGAAATCTGCATAAGACTAAATTAACTAGAAAGTCATTGAAAAATGTAATAAGAAAGTCTAATGTTTTAAAATTAATACGTTCTAATTTATGTGATTTCTCTAAAATTACTACAAGAGGAAGAAAATGAAATTTTATAACATTTATTGATGATTGTTCTAAATTCACTCAAGTATATTTAAGACAAAATAAAAGTAAAGTTTTAGATAAGTTTAAAACTTATAAAGCATATGTAGAAAATCAATTAAATATCAAAATAAAATGATTAAGATCTGATAGAAGAGGAGAATATATTTCTAATGAATTTAATGCTTTCTGTGAAAGCCAATTAATTAGACATGAATTTACAGCCTCTTATACTTGTGAGAATGGGATTTTTCTACCCACTTAGTTTGACTGAGAGTCGCCACCTATTCATTCTTAGGGATAGGTCCCAGATGGTTGGATAAGGTCTAATAGTCTAAAAAATAGTCTGGGTAAGCGGTCCGATTAAGTCCCGGGGAAGGTGTTAGGCACCTCAGGACCCCCATTTTACAATGGTTACCTACTCCCTAAATTTAAACCAAATTAAAATCATGATTAATGAAAATGCCTAAGTGTTTAGAGTATGCTAATCTAAGAAAAAGAGAAAGCTAACTAGGCTAAGATCGAACCGGGGTTGGGTTGCCTACGTACTCACAAGGTGAGATCAGACCGAGCATAGTTCTGGCACATGAGCTCGTGCCAAGGCTAGGGGTGTGTGTGTGTGCATAGGGTGGTCAAGGATCTAGCCCGGAAGCTAGGGTTTAGTTGACCGGGTTGGTCAAGTGCAAAGTCTGGAGTATGGGCTCGGAGGCCAAGGATTGGGCCCGAAGGCCAAGGGTGAGAGATAAGGTTACACCGGAGTGGCTAAGATTGCACCGGAATGGCTAAGGTTGCCCCGGAGTGGCTTGAAGTTGGATTTTTGGTTTTTTGAATTTTATATTGTTTTTGGTATTTTTGAGTGTTTTTTTTTTTTTTTGGATTTTTGGATAGTAATTTAGGCTAACATGGGATTGATCTAATCCTAAGGGTTGTCCTAAAGAGAGTTTAATCAATTAGGACTAACAAGATTAACTTAAAGATGATGAGTTTAAGTTATGGGTGAAGCGCTAAGGATCTACATTGGATTGTTATGGGCTTTAAACTATGAGTGAAGGGGTAAGGATCTACATTGGGCTGTTATGGGCTTTAAACTATGGGTGAAGAAGTAAGGACCTACATGGGACTATTTTGGGCTTCAAACTATGGGTGAAGAACTATGCTACTTACATATACGAACTGAGCTATTTGCTGATTTTGAAAGAATTAATTAACTAGCTATTTGCAGATTTGCAGATTTTTAAAGACCAAACTAAACGACAAAAAGAATGAACTAACCGTTTGCAGTTTATAGAGACTAACTAAACAATTTCTAAAGACTAATAGTGGCTAACTAAACAATTTGCAAAGACTAATAAACACTAACTAAGCTATTACAGATTTTCAAAACATTAATGAACTATTCAGATTTCTAAAGAACTAACTAAAACTAACTACAGATTTTTTAAGGACACTAAACATTAACTAAACTGTGTAGACTTTTAAACACTAATTAAACTTTGTAGATTTTCAAACACTAACTAAACTTGGCAGATTTTTAAACACTAACTAAACTTTGCAGATTTTCAAAACAATAACTAAACTTTGCAGATTTTTTAAGAAAAATGATTAATACTATTTGCAGATTTTTACACACTAGCTAAACTACCCCTTAATCTAGTTTCAGATTTTTTAAAGAAGACTAACTAACCTAGTTTACAATCTAATTAATACAAATTTAAACTAATCTAAAGAAAACAGATTTAAACTGATCTAAGCATTAACAAACAAACAAACAAAATAGATTTTGCAACTAACACAGAGTTTAAAGAAATTGAAGAAGAGGGAGAGGAAGTCACCTATGTGGAGAATGGCCGCTAGCAAGATGGGAGGGGAGCAAGCCAGAACCTACTGCGGTGGAGGAAGAAGGTGGTTGTGCACTGTCTCGGAGCTGCTACTGGTGCAAGGATGGATGTGGTGCTGCTAGTTTTCAAGGTCACCAACACGACTGTTGGTGCTGTTGTGAAAATGGGGGAAGCCTGTCCGAAGATGGAGAAGATGGGATTGGGACTGTCATGGACGTGGCTGGCCGTTGGAGATGGTGGAGGTGTTGGGGATGGCCACGGCTACGTCTTGGTGCCTTCTTGCTAGCCGAAACAAATGAACCAAGAAGAGGGAGAGAGAAACCTCCTCTTTAAGAATCTGAGAAAAGGGTAGAGAGAAAGCTTGAGGGAGAGAACCTAAGAGATAGAGAGGTGAGGATAAGTGGGAGAGAAAGGGGGTGGTCTATTGGAATGAAACAACCCCTCCTCACCCGAATGGCCTGAGAAGTGTTGCATTTATAGAGGTTGAGAGGGTTGTGGCATGGATGTAATATAGGGGAGATCAAAGGGGTATTTCTGGAATTTCTACAGGTGTGGGGAGCACCTGAGAATGGAGTCAGGGGGCTGTTGGAGCAACAGGGGCTGCTGTTGCACATGACCAACTGGGGAAGACGATGAACAGTCCCCAGCTGTTTGGTGTTTTTATTTTATTTTATTTGTTTTGTTTGGTTTGCTACTTTGGCCTAGCCACCACATGTGTGGGCCAAAAGCAACTCCCCTTTTCTATTTCAGGAATTGGCTCCAACTTCAAATTTTGAAAAAGTAGGTGGGCCCCACTAGGGTTGGGCCTTGTGGGCCCATGTTTGGGCCCAAAGATGGGTTCTAGCCATGGTTTTGGGGGTTTTAGGACTTGAAACGAGCCTTGAGCCTATGGAGCTTTAACCTAGGGTTAGACTAGGGTTCTAACTAGGGTTGGACCTAGGGTTAGGTCTAAAGTTCACCTAGGGTTAGACCTAGGGTTTAGCTAGGGTTAGGTTAGCCTAGGGTTTGGTCTAGGGTTTAGGCTTTTAAATTAAAATGGGCCTTGAGCCCGAATGGGTTTGGATTTTGGGCTTTTGCTTAGGGTATGAGGTTTACCTAGGGTTAGATCTAGGGTTTACCGAGAGTTTGATTGAGCTAGCCATGGTTAAGTTGATTAACCATGGTTAAATAGGGGTGTAAAATTGGGGTGCTGACAATACTCCTCAACAAAATGGAATTGCAGAAAGAAAAAATAGAACTCTAGTTGAAATGATAAATGTTATGTTATACAATTTAAATTTTGGTTTAGACTTATGGGGTGAAGCATTTTTAACTGTTGTCCATGTACTAAACAAAATTCCAATTAAAAAGATTGGATAAAACCTCATTTGAAATAATGATAGGAAAGATAACCAAGTTTACACTATCTTAAAATGTGGGAATGTGGGGGTGCAGGACATTAGTAAGATTGTCAAATCCTAAAAGACCAAAGCTTAGTCTAAGAGACATTGAATGTGTATTCATTGGATATGGACAGAATAACATAATATATAGATTTATGGTTATTGAAAATAATCAAGTAATAAATAAATATTCTATCATTGAATCTAGAGATGTTGTATTTTATGAAACTTCTTTTATAACAAAACCAAGTCAAAAAAATTATTAATCATAGTATTAATAGAAATGTAACAGAAATTCTAATTATAGAAAATACTCAAAATGAAGAACTAACATAAAATCAAGAACAAAATATTGAACCAACCTCAGATCTTAGAAGAAGTAAAATGGCTAGAAAAGAAACTAATTTCAGAAATTATTATTTTCTATACTTAGTAGATGAGGATCGAAATGATTTTTTCATAAATATCTATATTATTTAAACATAGATAGTGATCCATTAACATTTCAAAAAGTTATTAATTCAAGAGATATAGATTTTTGAAAGGACGCTATTAATGATGAAATAAACTCATTAATGTCAAATCAAACTTGTAAACTAGTAACCTTATCTAAAAGATCTAAAACCATAGGTAATGAATAGATTTTCAAGAGGAAATTAAGAGTCGATGGTTCTATTGAAAAATTTAAAGCAAGATTAGTTGCAAAGGGATATAGACAAAAGGAAATAATAGATTTCTTTGATATTTTTGCACTTGTAGTACGTCTTACTACAATAAGATTTTTGATTGCTTTAGCTTCAATTCATAAATTAATAATTCATCAAATGAATGTAAAAACTATTTTTCTAAATGAAAATTTAGAAGAAGAGATTTATATGGATTAACCCGAAGGATTTGTTTTACCAGGAAATGAAAAAAAAGTATGTAAATTAACAAAATCTTTATATGGTTTAAAACAAGCTGCTAAACAATGACACACTAGATTTGATAAAATTATTTTAAATTTTGGATTTAAAGTAAATGAATCTGATAACTGTGTTTATAGTAAATTCCATTATAACAACAAAATTATAATATGTTTATATGTGGATGACTTGTTATTATTTGGAACTAATATTAATGTGATAGAAGAGACCAAAAGTTTCTTGAAATCTGTCTTTGATATGAAAGATATGGGATTAGCAAATCTCATCTTAGGAATTAAGATAATAAGAACTGAAAATGAAATAATAATGCTTCAATCACATTATTGTAAAAAGGTACTTAAAAAGTATAATTACTTTGATATGAATTTAGCACCTACACCTTATGATACAAATGTAAAGCTAATTAAAAAATGAAAGAAGATGTATCTCTCAACTTAAATATGCAAGTCAAATAGGAAGTCTTATGTATGCAATGCATTGTACTAAACCTGATATAGCATATGTTGTAGGAAAATTGAGTAGATTTGCATCTAATCCTGGATATATGCTTTGGCATGTTCTTTTTTTTTATTGGTAAGAATATATATATATATATATATATATATCAAAGAAGAAGCAGTTTACAGTGGCGTAAACTAAATAGAGAGCCATACAATAGTAAAAAGAGAAGAACCGCAAAAAGCTAACTGGCTTCCATCACAAGGAGAGCCTCCCTCACATCTTGACCCACCGTACTTGTGGAACTCCAACCCATAATCGATTTCCGCACTCGAGCTCGGATTCGGAGGAGAGAGGAAGAAGAGTTATCAAATACTCGACCGTTCCTCTCCCTCCAAACGGCCCATGACAATGCACCCAGTAAACAAGTCCAGATGATTTCCTTGGCACCCTCCCACTTCATCAAGCGTCATCCCGATAAGAAACTCAGAAAGGAGAAGGGGAAGACCCACTTCACACCCATTCAAGCCAAAAACCAAGCCTAGAGCCCGAAGACAATCGGATAATGCAAGAGCAAATGGTTCACCGTCTCTTCCGCATTCAGACACAAGTAGCACCGATTAGCTAAACTCCACCCTCGCCTCTTCAACTAATCTGTAGTAAGAATTTTCTTAAGAGCCGCGAACCAAAGGAAGAAAGATACCTTCGTAGGAACCTGGTTAGCCTACACAGTCATATGAGAAAAAAAAAACGTGAAGGAGCAGGGTCAAAGGATTGCAAAAGTGCTCACTGAAAATCGTCTGTTGCTGCTCCGAGACCACACCCTACAATCGCTCCTATGGGATCTGGGCTATGAGAAACTCAACCAAGCCAAAAGTCTCTGCATATCATCAACTTCCCAATCATTCAAATCTTGTCGAAATCTAGGACACCATACTTGGGCACTACCCAAACTCTCGACGCACTCAGCAATAGATGCCCCTTTATTGATAGCCAGAAGGAAAAGAGACCCAAAATCGTCCTTAAGCCTTAACTGACCACTCCAAACATTGTACCAAAATTGGATATCAACCCCATTACCCAACTTGAACCTGATGAACGGGTCTAAGGATGAAGCAACCCCCATAATACTTTTCCAACGACCCACCTCGTGAGGGCCTCTCACTCCCTTCGACACCCAGGAAAAAACAAGCTCATATTTAGCCACTATCACTTTCCTCCAAAGGCTTTCTCTCTCCTCGCCAAACTGCCAAACCCACTTACCCAAGAGAGCCCTATTCACGGCACTTAGCGGAGCAAGGTTGAGACCTCCTACCTCGAGCGGCTTACAGATTTGAGCCCAATCAACTAGGTGGTATTTTCACTTATCACCCTGCTCTTGCCAAAGGAAATTACATTGAAACGATCAAGAGACATGGCAATGAACCTAGGAAGAACTAGGGTGAAAAGTTAATCAGTGGGGAGACTTCTAAGAGTACTTTTAATGAAGGTCAGCTTACCACCCTTGGAGAGGAGCGAAGACTTCCATCTAGCAAGGCGATCAGAGAATCTATTAATCACTGGGACCAGGCCACTTTGGATTTGAATAGGGCCCCCAGTGGAAGCCCAAGATAATTGAATGGGAGAGTCCCTATCTGACACCCTAAACACGTGGCCAATAGATCAATATGGAGAATGTCTCTAACAGGAATAATTTCACTCTTACGCAAATTGACTCGGAGACCCAACACTACCTCAAAACATCTCAGAATGCACCTCAAGTTGATGAGTTGCGAACAAGAGGCCCCACAAAACACTAGCGTATCATCCGCAAACTACAAATGTGAAATACTAAGCCTCTCCCTCCCCATGAAGAACCCTTCAAGCAACTGCCTGTTTGTGCGGACCAACATCCTACTCAAGGCTTTCGATGCGATGATGAACAGTGCTGGAGACAAAGGATCTCGCTGCCTGAGCCCCTTGGAACTACGAAAGAAACCTTTGGAATTGCCGTTAAGGAGGATGGAGAAGGAGGCAGAAGAGAGGCTTGTATCCACGATCGCCACTTAGACTTGAACCCCATTCTGCCCATCACATGGAGGAGGAACTCCCAGTTGACATTATCATAGGCTTTTTTCATATCAATCTTACAAACCAGACCCGGGTTGACAAATTTAAGGCGCTCGTCCACACATTCATTGGCAATAAGAATGTCATATAAGATCTGTCTACCCCTCACAAAGGTGCCTTGATGAGGAGAAATGATGGACCCCAAGATACTACGAACACGTGTAGCCAGCACTTTCGCTAGAATTTTATAGGCACTAATTTCCAGGCTAATCGGGCGAAAATCTTTTAGATCCTGGGCCTCCACCCTCTCCGGGATCAAGGAGACAAATGTATTGTTAATTGCCTTATCGAACGACCCTGAATTGAAAAGCTCCTAAGACTCAACACTCCCTATAAAATTCAATGGAAAAGCCATCAGGGCCAGGAGCCTTGTTACCTGCCATGTACCTAATAGCATTCAAAACCTCATCGGCCCGAAATGGACTCTCTAACTCCTCACTATGAGTCGGGGACAAGGAGTCGAATGGAAAACCATCAAACTTGAGCCGCCGCAGAACTTTCTCCAAGTACAAATCCTTATAAAACCCAACCACACTATCCTTAATGGATTTCTAATCTGATTTCCACTCACTGTCAACTAAGAATCTCGAGATACGGTTTGACTTATGATGGAAATTGGCCTTGTGGTGGAAGAACTTAGTATTACGGTTCCCCTCCTTCAACCACCGAACCCTGGACTTTTGTTTCCAACTAATCTCCTCTAGACGCACAGACTTCAGGTACCCATACTTGAAGGACTCCCGATCGCAGCTCTCCGTGTCGAAAAGAGGCCGAGAACTCTCAATGGAGTCAAGGGACTGAATGTCAGATAGCCACCGAGCCTTCAAGTCCGATACATTCCCAAAGACCCCTTTATTCCAGATCTTAAGTTTAGCTTTGAGGGCTCTCAACTTCAGACTGAAACGCGTACTGGGAGGTCCCCAGTGTTGGACATGATGCCCAGAAAAGTCATTTAGATTGTTAGAACCTTATTAATTTGATTAATAATTGTTTTTTCTTAATCTATTGTGTATTCATTATGAGTAATTGACCATGATCATGAGATGATCTATACGATATGAGATTTCGATAAAGGTTCATAGGATATATTGTAGAAAAGTTATGTAATTAGATTATCACAGGTAGATATAACTTTCTGGTTCCTTATACCTTATATAGTCACAGCTGTGGGTGAAGCTGGGCACTTCACTTATATGGCTACCAGAATGTTAAGATGTTGTCAATAGTTGAGAAGTAGTTCTATCTCGAACTATTGTAGTGGAGACTATACATCAGCATATGGGTGCTTAAATCTACACTGACTGATTGCATTCAATGAGAAACCTCTTGCATAAACATACTATCAGATAGTTGGTCTCTCATTCACATTGAACGGTTTCGATGATCCTTAGATCTGATAAGTTCATCTATGACTGGGCAGTGATCTGACTGTTTTGATTCCACCAACATATTTTCTAACTTAAGTAATACAATACAGTGATAGTTGGATAGTCAGAAAGTTGTTCGAGTCATGATGAATTTCAAACAAGAAATCTATGCTCATTAATTTGAGAGATTATCCAAGTTCCGGGAAAGACAGTTAATTAAGTTCAAATCCTGTGCAGGTGATTTTGAAAACAAAATAAGTTTTGAAATATACTTTTATTAAAAGGTATTATACTTATAAAAAAAAATTTCAAAATGTTTTTCATGAGAAATTATTTCTCATGGCTTAATCATAAGTCTTGGAAACCCGGATGATTTGCAATGGGCTATGGGTTAGATAGTATGTCAATCTCGAAGGCTCATTAGGGATAATGTATTTGGAAGGATAAATCGAATTTAAAAGTTCATGTGGCGGGATCCGTAATGGTTAATGTTCATACACTGGGATTCAATTGCAACATGGATATCTCACGTCACTTGCAATTCCGATGTAATTCTCATTTAGGGTTAATGAGATAACATTGAATAAGTCAGAGTAAGAATGTCCCAAAGCAATCTGTGGAGGTGCTCACATAAGAAATACAAGCTCAATAATTGATTAAAAGTTAATCAATTATTTTAAGTGATTAAAAGTTAATCATTTAATTAAATAGATTAATAGTTAATCTATTGTTTAAATTAATTGTTAATTTAAACTAAGGGATTATTTTAGTAATTATTTGATTGATATAATTGAAGGGGAAATGGGTTTGACCCATATCCATAAACCCATTAAAATGGACCTTTAATATGGACCAAAGCCCATGGGTTTAAACCCTAGGGTGGGGCGCCCACTTGAGGAATCCTAATTGGATTAGGATTTGTTTAATTGAATAATTATTGAAATATAATTCCTTTTATTATGGAATTAAAGTCCAATTGTTGGATTGCAATTAGGATTAAGATGTTATTGTAATTAGATTACAATAAGGAATTTTAACTCCTCAAATCCCACGCCCCATAGAAGCTCACACCCCCCTTATGAATTCCTAGTTTGACTAGGTTTCCTACTTTGGTGTAGGATGTTGACTTATCCATTTTAATTAAGGAATCCTCTTATAATAAGGATTCTTTAATTAATAGGATTACTATAACTAAAGTAGTTATAGATTAAGTAAGAGTTTATTTAATTAATAATAAGAGTTATTGTTAATTAATAAATCATACTAGATAAGATCAAGTTGGAGTAGGATTAGGATTAGGATAAGATCCTAATCTATAAATACCCCAACACCCTAGACCATTAAGTAGAATTCTCCAGAATTTTTTTCTCTCCTCTCCTCTCTCTCTCCAAACCGTGAGCCCTAGGGGAGACTCCTAGGGATTTTTCGTGAGCTATATTGATGGTCCTAGTTAGGTTTTGCAAATCTAGGGTTTTGAACCTTAGTATTATTGGTGATAGAAGGTCTACACCATTGATCCATCTTCTTCCTTTTGCTTCTATAATTCCAAAGGAGATTCTAAAGCTTCGTAGGGATAGCGAAGAACAAGGATCGAGCTTCTAGTATTTTTTTCAGAAAAATCTCTACAAAGAGTTCTGACGGTTCGAGTGGATTAAGCTTCATCGGTGAAAAACATTCACCGAGGTGATATGACTAAAACTCTTAGATAATTTTGATGCTTTCTATGGTGTTAAGATCTAGGGGATCCAGTTTCCGCATAGATTTTTATTCGGATCCCCCTTCACCCAGGTGATCTGAGAAGTCCACACCTCGGATACAACGGTTTTAAGGTCTGCCGACTGGAGCCACATGTTTTCGAAACGGAATGGTGATGGACCACCCACAACATTATTGGGGGCCAACAAGATGGGCACATGGTCTGAAGTGGGAGGAGGCAAGGAAGATTAGACCAAATCAAGGAACAGATCCTCCCACCCAACCGAGACAAGAAACTAATCCAATCTACTCGCACGACGATCGGACGGTAACTGAGACCAGGTGAATTGGGATCCAAAGATAGGGTAGTCAATCAAACTGTAGCGGGAAATGAAATTTTCAAATCTTTGCATTTTGGCTGTCGATGATTGGACCCCCCGTCTCTCGTGGGGGAAGCATATGCAATTGAAGTCCCCCCCCCCCCCCAAAACACCAAGGGGCACCCCACCTACCACTCAAATCATCAAGTTCCTGCCAAAACTTGGCATCCACAGTGGTCCCCGACGAACCGTAGACCCCAAAGAAGACCCAATTATTACCCTCGTTAGACAAACGGCATAAAATAGAGATCGAGTACGCCCCCAATTCGGATTCCAGAACCTCGATTCTACTCCTATCCCATAGAGGCAATATCCCACCCGAAGCCCCTAGAGAGGCCACACTCAGCCATCCCGAAGGGCCATCCCCCCAAATATCCCGAATTAGCTGGGAACAAATGGATCCCAACTTAGTTTCCTGAATACATAGGACCGATGGTTTTTTGGAAATGACGAACTTTTTGATTGCCGCTTGTTTCCCTAGGCAACCCAAACCTCTAATGTTCCAGGAAAGGAAACTTAAATCTGACATTGGTCACTAAGAAGGCCCTGATTCAACCTCGTAGATCTAGGAATAACTTTACGACCCGACCTATTGTAGTTGACTGCACACTTCAACCTCCTCACCGAACCTACAAAACGCTTTGGTTTAGGCTTAACCACGGATCAACACCCACCCTGCTCCAGAGACTGAAGTAATCTCTTAAATTCGTCTTCATGGCCCTTAACAGAGAGGCCAAGAAACTTACTAATTCTCCTCATTTTACTACGAACCCAAGGGGATTTACCTATAGACACCTCGGGACAGGAAGAGATTGACCTTCCACCCAAGATTCCAGACAGATCTTCAAGGGATGGACCCAACAACCCAATTTGATTTTCAGTGAGATTAGTCAAGTAGGACAGAGACACCGACCTTACAATAGTTGATTGTTCCTCATCTGGCTGTGGTAAGAGACTTCCCTGGTTTAGCAAGCATAAACAAGAATTCCAACTAGCAGAACGACGAAGAGCCGATCGCCTTACCCTATGCAAAGGACTTTGAATAGGGTGGGGGGATACGGCGGAGGGTGAGGACGTACTTGAGAAAGGAAGAAAGGGTGAACCCAAATTTCGTGGTGGTCCGAGTTATTTGGGGACCTGGACATCGATTAATCCCGGAGTAGATGCAAAGCGATTCTTACCGCTTCCTCCAAACGCTACTTCCGCAAAACAGAATGGAACCTGACTTCCATGAACAAGATTGGGAGTTACACTTGTCCACATAACCTCGCCCACACCCTCACCCTGGTCAACTTCAACAATTCCACTCCCATCTTCGCATACTAGTGACGCTACACTTGCCACTGATAAGTTATCCCCTCTATCCACAGACTCTGGGGACACCTGCTACTCGAGATCCTCTTGGCTTGATAAATATTCATCAAGGGCCTTCAAAGGGGAGAGATAACAATTGGATAGGGTAATAACACCAAACCCACCATGAGGAGTCGGACTTCTGCCAGAGCGAACCACTTCTCCAGATACATAACCACTTTGCGGAGATTGATCAGGCACCGTTACGATCACCCCTTCCTGTTGAACAAGATCTCTACCGTGAGCAAATGAAGGATTCTCACCAGCCTTGGTCGAGTTTGCACCAAGGATAGGGCTAGGTGCCATTGATTTCTGCAACTTCTCCCTTTTCCAGTCACCTTCGTACGGGGTTGAAGGGACAAACACAACCCTAGTTTTTCAAAAATCGGGTCTAACAGGAAAGGGTCCATACCCGCTGAGTCCAATTGAGGCACATATGGTTCGGGTGGGGGGATTGACCCATCATATGACACGGAGCTTGACCATGCTTGGTCCGGCCGGATACCAAGCCCAAACCCACTAGTTGGCCCATTGGATAATTGGTCAGCCCTGTACGATGGGCCGATTGAGCCCGATTTTAACTGTCCATGATTGCTTAAGTATATAGGGCCTGATCCCGATTGGGTAGATGAAGAGGCCTTTGCTAGATCACTTTGAGGGCCCACTATTGAGACCCCATGCGAACCCTCCTTCCAGTTGCTTTACTTTATGTCCTAGGTACCCTAATCGAGGCATAGGATTAGACCCTTGGTCTCTTACATCTAAAAAGTATGGGGTCAGAACCTTCTCCTATACTTTATTGTTTTTACTAGTACTTTATTGTTTTTCCTTTTACGTTTGACTTATGGGATGTTCCTTCTGTCCTACTGACAGCATGCCCCTTACTTGTTCCAACTTGCATGTTTGAAAAGGGAGGCTTTGCGTTTTCGAGGCCTGTACCCAATTGGGCTTTGCTTCTCTTTTGAGGTAACCGGCCCCCAACACGCCATTGTACATGTCCACGTCATCGTCTTCAACCTCAGGTTTTTCCCCTATAAGCCAGAACCCCACCTTCGACCCCAATCTCATTGCTTCTTCCACCACCAAAATTATGCTAATTTCCACTAGTTATAATACTTTCTTATCTTACACGGTCACCATCCTAGGGATGGATAAGATACCCCCCACAGAGACTCTAATTTTGGCAAAGCTAAGCAATGAGAGATTAATGGTGGACATGTGGGTTTCTACGTATATAGTTCCCCAATTTTAATGCAAATATCTTCCATCCATAAATGGAAAGGAAATCTCTGTAAACCAATCCATCTAGATATGGACAATCCCGTAAAGGATAACGCATTTGCTTCGGGCCATCAGTTATAAAAAGCCAATGAAGGTCCTCCCAGAGTCTGAATCTGGTTTCTTAATTTAAGTTCTTAACTGATAGCCTTACTCTCAAATTTGTCCATAATAAGAGCCCTTCTTGAGTTGAAAGGTAGGAGCAAGATATTGGCGAGGGATGGGCTAGTTTGGCAGAGGTAATCCTCAGCCCAACCCCAACTCACCCCTTCTGTTGTGACGGAAACTACCATGGCGGACTCCTTGAACTTGGAAAATCCTGGCTCATGGTGACCCTGTATCCGAGGTTGCCCACCTGCAACCGTAATGGAGCATGTCCCCATTGCACCTTCCGTGCATTTCCTCCGAATGGGCAGACCATGGACAGACTTAGGAATATTCCTGGTAAATTTTCCAAGTATGATTCTGAAGCTTTCCCAACCCCATCCTTTCTTCCCCTCCGAAATGAAGATGGCATTTGTTTGCCTCTCGTCTTTGTAGATGGACAAGGAAGAAGCCATTGATATTTCTTCTTTTAAAGAGGACAGTGGAAGAACCATTATAAAAAAATTTGCCCACAACACAATCATTTAACATTGAAGATCTTGCTTTTAGAATTTGTTCCAGCAGCCAAGATACTTGTGACAGTTGAAAACAAACCCTCGACTGATATCCCCACCCTCTTTCAGAAATTTGGATCCAATCTCTATCTGCAATGGAGAAATCATAGCTTTTCGATTCTATCTGCAGGTAACTGCGCTCCATAGGGACTTCTCTGCTCCTTAGACCAAAACTCTTCTTAGATGTTAGTTGAAGATGATGCTCTGGTCCACCAAGATCATAAACTCTAACTGCTTTCACCCGTGTTGCTGTTGTTTACACCATTGCTGCTTTTCACCTTTGCTGTTGTTCACCATTGTTGTTGCAAGGTTGTACCATTGTTGCTATTGTTCACCAATTTTGAAGATCATACCTTACGCTTGACTATTTTTTCTTTCAAGCTTCAACACTAAATTTGACATTATGCCCTTCCAAGATTAAAAGAAAAATTTGACATTGGCATGTTTTAACTCGCATCTTTAGATATTTAAAATATTCAATGAATTATGCATTATATTTTTCTGGTTTTCCAAATGTATTAGAAGATTATTGTGATGCAAGTTGGAATTCTAATAATTTTAAATCCAAGTGGGTGGATATTCACTATAGGTGGAGTCGCGATCTCATGGAGTTCAAAGAAACAAACTTGTTTAACTCATTCCACAATGAAATCTGAGTTTATTGCACTAGCGGCTTACAGCAAAGAGGCAGAGCGGCTAAGGAATTTAATGTTAAAAATTTTATTAATGGTAAAACCATTGCCACCGATTTCTATACACTGTGATAGTAAAGTCATACTATCAAAGGCCTATTGTAAAACATATAATAGAAAATCTAGACACATTGGTCTAAGACATAGCTATATAAAAGAATTACTCAAAAAGAGAGTAATATATGTTTTAAGTATCAGCTCTTTACAAAACATGCAGCTCCATTTACTAAAGGCTTGTGTCGAAATAGAGTGTATAAGACATCGAGAGAAATTGGTTTGAAATCCATTAACTCATAGGAATAACTTATAGTAGAAACCCAACCTAATATTCCTTAGGTTCAATGAGAAGAACAAATTATAAATATATGATTGAAAGTGCACTAACATACACTTTAGAACTGTAATAACAAAATAAATGTTGAAAAATGACTCTTAATAGGTCTATAACTAAGTATTGAGATGTACTATTTACGGTTACACTTTTAATAGATCTACCTATGTAGGTGTGGAAGTTCGACCGCTTCTAAAATGAGAAAACTTTCTCATTAAACACTCACATAAAACTGGATTATAGTACAGGATTATAAAAGTGCTAACATAAATGAAAACTAGAACATGTTAAAAAAAGTATGTGTATACATATTGCGGTTCACCAACAAGTATAAACAATTCAAAGACTAAGGTCACTGAAAACACAGGTGAATTTTGACTCTGTAAACTTAGGTGATGTTTAAAGTCTGAAAGACATCATTCACTTAAATATGATCTCCTAATTTATTCAGAAATTTCTTTATTTTTATTTTATTTAAAATAATAGAGAATTGTTAGATATTTTAAAGAAAACAATGGTGTTTTAAAAACATATTGTTTTATTTTTGGAATTGTTTTTCAAAGCAAAATGTTTAGTCTCACATGAAAAACTATTAATACTTTGACAAATATATATAAGGCAGTGTTGGAAGAAGTCTTGACCTTCAAGGAGCA
Source organism: Tetracentron sinense (assembly GCA_015143295.1). Taxonomy (NCBI): domain Eukaryota; kingdom Viridiplantae; phylum Streptophyta; class Magnoliopsida; order Trochodendrales; family Trochodendraceae; genus Tetracentron; species Tetracentron sinense. The sequence continues at coordinate 6,750,474 of CM026554.1, read as the reverse complement.
TGAAAATTTATTACTCATATCCAATATGCTTATATGCAACCATTATGCGAAACCATACACCCGCGCACGCGCCGTGCAAGGCTGGGTTATAAGATTCAAATGAATTATTTTTTAAATTCCCCTTGTTTAAATGTTTTTTAATTAAACTCAAAACTATTTAAGTTTAAATTATAACTGTTTTTTGTTTGTTGGGTTGGTTTATGACAGTTGGACAGTTTATAACCGTCAAGATTTTTCAAACATTTGTGCCTTATCAAAAAGGTGTCGTAACTCTATATATTAGAGTTTTTTAAAGGGTTTAACCACATTGTTTTTATTATCTTTCTCTGAGCAAATTCTATAGGCTTCTGTGTTTTGGAACAGAGTTAGAACAGCAAAATAACTCTGTTAAATCAGCTTTCAAACAGTGCTCGGTTGTGTAACTGTAACTGATTCGTTGAGCCCATTTGCTATCATTGTGTGAGGACAAATACAATTTAAAGATTATATAGCCTACACCTCGAATCTATTTGTTGTATTTCTGCCATTTCTCCAACAGTAATGTAAACTATTTCAACACAATAGGTGAAATGTGCATCATCGAGATGAGTTTTATCACCTTTGACTACAGAAATTTGTGGAGGTTTATAAGAGTATTGGCCCGCCAAAGCACTTTCAACTTTTAGCAACAATGAATCATCAGGCAACTGGCATCATCACCCAATTGCTGCAAGTTTGCTTCCCTTCTTAAATTTATATATATCTCAGAATTGATATAGCACAGAACTCCCAACTGATTCAAAATCAAATGATGAACAAGGAAATTTCATCAGCTCAGAATAGATATATTGCCTGATAGTTCTTAGATTTGCTTCTAATTCCGTCCTTAAATCATTTGATGCAGCTGATATTGTTCTGATAATGATTGTATTTAGTGCAGCTGACTGTCACCCTTTTTTCAAGCTGGGTTGCTGCTCTAATGCAATTCTGTTAGTAGCAAGGGAAGACCACTGCATTCTCCATTATTAAGATCAAACTGAAAGAAAAAAAAAAAAAGCCAGATACTAAAGGGTTATTTTGGGGACACAAATCACGTCCTCATCTACCTGCAGTAAGAGAAGAAATGGACATTAGGTTCTTAGGCACATCATGTTTTACTTACTTAACTGTATTATAGCAGTTAGGAAGATTAACAATGGAACAATAATATAGTTGACGCCAATCCCTGCACTGGCATGGAACAACACTGTTGCAGATGTGAACCTGCTGAGTTGGCTGGCATAAAGGTATATGTACTGATCCAAGCAGGCAGTGATGTAAAGTGTTTAACCAAGTCATAAAGGAAAATACCGATCAACAAACCCTTGATTATGACAAGATACTAGTACCCCAACAGGCGGCATGCAAACAGAGAGAGAGAGAGAGAGAGAGAGAGAGCATTCATAAAGTGGTTTAATCCATTTGGTAATGTACACTGATATCACAAATCACAACCCTCGTAGTAACCAGTAAGTTCATATAATACCACCGACTGTCCTTCCAACCCCTCCATTGACCAAACAGTTAATTCAATAACCTCAGTGGTTGCTCTTCAACATAACCAACCCTAGGCTTTCGCCTACCAGGAAAAAAATTAAATAAATACTGGGAGTTTTTTTTTTTTAAAGAATATAACCTAACAGCCATTACATTAAGGTTTTGGTAATAGCCGAACTGACATAAACACCGCATTACATTATGTAATGGCTGCTATGTAATGTTTGATACTATTATATACTGTGAGTTTTAGAAACTCGTTCTAACTCACTAATTTTGAAATTTTCACTTCCCCTCTCAATACAGATATAACCACTCCATCTTCTTCTTCTTCTTTTCTTGGATACAAATTAGATAAAAATTTGATAAATAAGTATTTACATCTATAATAAGTACTTATTGCCAACAGTTTTGTTTGTTTATCAATTTAAACACTTCTGCTTAATTTTAAAAATTTTTAATTTCTTATCTATAAAACACTACAAAAATTACAGGGTTTACGTAATAGTGTTATGTAAGGTTTCGGCCAGGACAGACCCGTTATGCAGACTGAAACCATTATTTAAAACCTTGCATCAAACTGCATACGAGAGTGCTTAGCAGCTCATCTTAGATGTTGAGAAGAGCGAAAACTGTCCAACACAGCTTCCATTTCTACTTCCATTGGAACCAGTTTAACAAAAATCTTTACTATGCAAGATTCAGAATGTTGGTTGAAGAAACTATTGTAGTTGTTCCCAGTATATCCTTATTATAATTCTTTACATCCATGGAAATATTCCATGAGACATCCACTAGCTTCATTCCTCTACTTTATTGTAGCTATCAGAAATTATTTCAAAATATCATAATCTTCACTCCACTCTGTATGCACACCACAGAATCACTAAGTAGCTTTTGACCTGAAATACGAACAGCCACCGTTCTTCGCATAAATCCACTCAAGGAGAAAGAGGTAACAGACCCTTCCCGAGTAAAGGAGCAACCTAGACAAAGCCTATCCCGAGGGTCCTGGAAACAAACTATGCTATCTAATCCCACCAATGAATGAAAACACCCTCAGAACCTCTGATCCATTTATTTCCTAATCCATGGGATATAGTATAGGTCAACCCTCCAGAAATCTATCAAAATACACCCCCCAACCTCATCATTTATGTAAATTGGACCTCTATTCACCTGACCTCAACACTACCATGATATTGCCGTCCTAAATCAATCCCACAGCCATTTTGGCTCCAGAACCTGTCCCTAAACTTCATCAATAGGGCTGCTGCATAAGCCATATCCTCTCAAGAATTGCTCTCGTTCAGTACAAAGAAAGCATATAGATGATGAAATTGTTTACTTGGTTGAGTTGATGGACATACTAAAAGAAGCTTATCTTGTGAGGACAGCTGACAATTATTCAATCCAATCCAATCCAATAATGTAAAACCCGTGTACCTAAAATAGAAGGATTCTCTAGCTAATTGTAACTATGTCAGACCACACTCTAGACACTTTTTTTTACCAAGGTACATTGCCAAACATCATGAATTCATGACTACTATTCCCTCAACCAATCCTTTGCAGTCGTATAAGAAATCACATATTGTTCATTTGGAGCAACAGTACAACAATTTCCCAAAGATGTAGTATGGAGAACAGCCTTATAATAAATGGATGTGGAGAACATAACTAGTAACCACTCTTTCCTTAAGGAGTACCATCCCTATTTCACAAGTAATCTCTCTAGGATAATTGAGTTGTTAAATTTAAAGATGTTTTCCCTACAGGACAATTCAGATCCCCAAATATTTCCCTCCAGCCCAAAGAGTTCCTAAAACTTAAAACATTAGCTCCATGGCTAATATAAGGCCCTACAGGAGGGTGCACCATTTACAAAGAATGCGGCCTTAGGGAGTACTGTGGGATGGGATGAGGGGCTTACTCAACAAGCCACCCTAAACCAAATATGGATGAAGGGGGGCAGGGATAAAGTGTCAAATTATAGCATGATGTTTTTATGCTAATGCTACACACAATTGATGGAATCTTTTGGATAATTGATTATTCCATTATTTCTGATTTATTATTATTATTATTATTTTGTATTTTAAAACATTTTTAAAAAATGAAATGAATCCTACAATTCACAAATCGTTCATAAAAAGATTTTACAATTTGAGTACAGTTTAATAACCATGAGCAAGAGTTCATGCAGCTACAAACAAGCATATCCAAAAAGATGGCTATAACCAGTACAAGATAGCTGTAAAATAATCCTACGAGAATGAGATATAACATAACTGAACCCAATATTACAGCATTTGTAACTCTCAGCTATGGTGACATACTGAAAATATGCTGTATTCTTCTGTCAGTTTCCCATGCTTTTAGAAGAAAATAGCATCGGAAAAGAGCACACAAACACATAAAATAAATTGCAGATGGCAGACCCATAAAGGGGAGAAAAGACCAAAATAAATTGAATTGAACAAATTTTATATGCCATAAAAGCAGAGAATGAGTGTCAGAAGCGCAATGAGCTAGAACTGAGGGCCTGAGAAAAAACTAGCAACCAACATCAGAATGGATATGAGTGCAAGTGTGCAATAGTAATCTAGCTACAGGCTACAGCAGTACACCATACAATAGCATCACCAAATTAAAGATGGTATTATAAAAGCTATAATCCAAAACGAAAGAAATTTATAAAGTAGCTTTTCATGAAGTTCCAATATGATATTCTTCAGACTTACCACTCTGATGGCATGGTAGGTTTTCTTTGCATCGGAATGATAGGTTTCTTTGCATATCACCAATTCTTACACGGGTACATCTGGCTGTCTATTGTCATCTTTCTTCTCTTAAGATGTCCAAAATAATCCCACAGGTGACATTTAAGAATAGATCAACAAAATCTAGTAGATGCATGTCCTCAAATGAAACATTAGTTGGAAAAATCAAATCAACCTGACTATTTACTAACCCATTTTCACAAGAGTAATTAATTAAGTAGAAAAAGGGGCTAATCCTGTACATAATGTGAAGGATCAACCAAGGTGGTTACCTGTAAAGCTCAAAACTGTCTCTTACCTTGGATTAAGGTAAGTCAGTAACCCATTTAGATTGGAAAAGATATAGTCTTATCTATTAAAAATCCCTGAGAACAAAGGAACAAGGAAGAGAAGCATTGGAGTCGTGTCTATCAATGACTGAATAGTCTCAGCCTTGTCTTCAAATGTTCACCTGTTTTTCTCATTCAAAATGCTCCAACATATCACAAAAGGTATCATCCTCCATAACGTCCTTTCCTTTTCCGCAAAAGCTTAGAGGGCCAACCCATGAGAAGTTTGCAAATGGACCATGGAGGGACCAACTCCACTTTTGCCCAAGAAGTAATGCCATAGTTTGCTTGCAAATTTGCATTGCAGCAGAAGGTGATTTACTGTCTTATCTTCAGCTCTACAGAGAAAGCGGAAGTGTGGAATTATCTTCTTCATGCTAATAAGATGGTCCACCAAGTCCACCATAAGAATTTGTCTAGTGATGCTGTCAGATAAAGAAAGCAGTCTATATAGATGGCAGTAGAACTGTCTCAATGATGTGAAGGTATTGCAACATATACCACTATAATATCACACCACATGGTAGAAACCTAGTTCTTTATGATTGTTATCCCACTCAAGAGCACCCCAAAACTTATGCATTGCAGTTCAGGTTCACAAATGGTTATTCCACTCTTTATTAGTTCCACATACAGGTAAAAACCTCAGATGTTGTTATTGACCCCAACAAGAGTTTCAATTCAAAACATTTAGGGATACTGTGAGGATGGAGCAAGCCATGGCCTAGACAGGACCTAATGCCCAATATCCACAATAAGCAACTAATTAACTAGCAACTTAACTCACATGCTGACTTTGCAGACAGAAAGATGCAAAATACAGTAACAGACTAGCAGTGAGTTTTTCAAATATATAGACTTTTATTATGTGGAGGTTAGTTCACCCAGAAAGTGCAAGTAAGCAAAACCAAAATTCCAGTTTCATTGAGATCGCACAACGGAGGAACAGATAAAATCAACGAGCCTAGCTCAGCAGCAGATTGATGATCAAACTATTGGCCATATACATGTCAATGTCAAAGATTTGTATATGATATTCTGGAACAGACATTTTATTGAGATGAATAAAATATATTGGGTCGAAATGGAAAATCAGAATTACCAGGTTACCACCCTAATCACATTCATACATTGCAAGATAAAAATGCTAATGCGAAAATAAATTGGCGAGGAAACATTTTTTAAGAACTTGAAGACTCCTGTGGAAGGTTGTAGTGTTCGCACTGCTGCTCTTCAGTGGACACACATATATGGAAAGAAGCATACACCTTCTTCCCCAGATCAGCGGAATCAGCCTCACACATAAACACTAATATTGAATGTAAAGTGTAGAAAAGAACCATCAAGTAATGTGGCATCTGATTATACAAAGAAACTTCCCTTATCTGGTCAAAGTTCACATAAAATCCCATAACTGAAAGGTTGAAGATCCTGAAAATCTAACTTAAAGACAAATAAAAAATAAAAAAGAAAAGAACAGAAAAAAATCTAAAACATTTAGGAAAATTTTGGAACTGGTCCAATGCCATGTCATAGAATGCACATTGCTCAAATTCCATCAAACACTAAGAGCAATCAAAACATGACCTGTGCATATGCCTTCGATCAAGTAATTAAAGTTCAGGACTATACATAAAAAAAAATAAGTAAGGAGGCCCACCCACCATCCCTTTGGACTTGATAGATCATGGGCATAAGTGCAATAGCGATTCCACACAATGGTCAGACACTGAAGATGTTAGTGATAGCTGCTATGCGAGCCGATGGGTGACAATTAAGTAAAACCTGCGCACGACCAAAATTTCTCTAGCCTGGATTAATGATCAGTTTGGCTTCGGAAAAATGAGGGTTCATAGCTCCCCAACCAAGGTGGTAAATGGTAAGAGCTCGCTCCCACATGAGTGAGCAGTATTCTTCAAAAAAACACCAGGAAGCATCCTGAAAAATAATTGGAGGCTCATGAAACTGTTCGGCCATAGCAAACAGATGATATATAAAGATTTTTAGCCCATTTCTCCTGCAAGAAACCACCACCAGAAAGTAATTTTAATCTTCCACAAAAGAAAGGTATGAAGGAGATTAAATAAAAGTAGAAAACAGTGCACATGAATAATCCACCTTGACATGTGTACTAGGAAAAGCAGAAGTCCGAAGTGTCTCTTGTGTTTCATCTGCAGGCCTTCTTCTCGGCACACTAAGAATAAAAGCAGCCTGGTCCAAAGTTGCCGCAGTTGCTGTGATACGATAACCATTATCCCACCTCCGATGAATACCTTCACTAGGGTATAGAAAATCTAGTTCAACAACCTGAAATCAAGTACATGGTATCAGTCTGGAATAATTTATTTCGTACCACGAAAAATTCATTTATGGACAGAACATAGATTCATAAAGCCCCAAAAGACCTGATCTGAAAATCCTGCAGTCCGAGACATAACAACTCCCCATCTACTTCCTGCAGTGGCCATCGAGGTGACATAGAAACCCTCCCTCCATTTTTTGTTTATCCACTTGAACGGAAAAGAATCACTAACTTTATAGGACTGCTGCGCATACTGTGTACCTAGACTCGACGAATTAATAGAAGTTAAAGCAAAATTTAGACAAAAAGTGTAATTTAATTTATTTTAAAAAAAAACAGCTAATAAAAATACATAGACTAACCCTTGGACATAACTACTAATGAGCTTCCATTAGTCACTCCTGCTATTGCACTGATATAATAGTTCTTCTCCCACTGTTCCATAATCCATTCCTTCCAACACAACCAGGAAAGGAAGGGATTAATTTATGGAATAATGAACACATTAACATGTTATAAGCAGTATTCCTCTAATATGCATATAATGTAATAATGAAGAGCAAATATGGAATATGGTATGCACATAATATAGTAGGTCATGGTAGATAATTGCCCTAGGCTGAAAGGGGATAAAAGCAGCTACACACCTTATGAAGAAAAGTGGGCGAGAGTTCATAAACTTGAGCAGAGAAACCACTGCCCCCATCCATAATCACTGCCCAAAGATTTGAACAAGAAGCCACACTACTGATATATAGCCCATCTTCAATTCCTTTCTCAATGTGTTGGACAAGCCTCACATCTACCACATTATAGTGATACCTACACCAGGGCATGGAAACATAAACTCTTCATCCCTTACACACAATGTGGATAGAGCATTACGTGTTGAGGTATATATACCTTTGCTTCATAGATCGATGGGCATTGTAAACACTAATCCATTGTCTTGCAGGCATCCCCATCCGGACTTTCTTCTTTGGTTGTTCATCATCCTCTTCCTCCATCGACAACCGGCCTCTCTTATGACCAACCTGATAGATAAGCTTCACAATGTGCACTACACATTAGATGCACTTCAAACTGAGATTCAAAATAGCTTTATATCAATAATGAATCAACCAAAGACTATTAAAGAAGGAAGATTAGGAGTACCTTCTGCGCCCCATCTGTGTTAATTGGCCTGATATCTGGATTTGGACCTACAATCCCGTCGAAGAGGGAAATGTATTTTGCATAATTAGGCTCCTCATCGAATTTCAAGTTCACTACATATTCAACAAACTGTCTGAAAGGCTGTGGACAAAAGCTACAAAGAGTCTCTGGAGACGTTGCCATCTTCTTCTTGCAGACAAGGAACCCTTTATTCTCTCCCTAAGAAAAACAATGTACCGTCAGAAGAATATATATGGAGGACATCAGACTGACTACTATTAAAGTTAGGGAAAGACCAACCTGATACCCTTGCCAAGGGAGACGACCACGGAGTAGAAAAATGAGTGTGTAAGCAAGAGATTCCAAGTCATCTCTCCTGCTACCAGTTCTTCCCAAATGAGCATGTACACTAGCGTACCGCACTGTTCCCCTACAAAACCCGAATGCTAATGAGCCAAGGAGCAATTGCTTCTAATAAAAGGAAAGTAAAGAAAGCCATAGGATATAGGTTTGAACCGTAAAACAAAGGCAACCAAAAAAATCTGTACCTGAAAACATCTGGTCGTTGATCATACTCAACATGCTGACCAGTTGAACTATCTTGCCACCTAGTAGCTGATACACCAAAACAGGTGATAAAACAATAAAAATTAAACACTATACATGTGGAAGTATGAATGCTGCAATTGGAAAAGAATATAAATTAAATTTTTTACCTAAGCCAAGGTCAACGAGGAAGAGTTTTTTCTCCTCAGCAGTCCCTGGGGGACCAAGCAAAAAGTTCTCGGGTTTTACATCCCCATGCACATACCTGCTAGAAGTGCGGCAATCATGTTTAAATTGAGCACCAAATAGTTAACAATACTCAAAAAACAACAGATGTTTCTTTATGGAAATTACACATTATGTAAAAAGCTGGGTAGCCTGTTTAGGCGCAACATGGTTTGCAATCCGGTTGTGACATGATTTTACACATGGCAGCTGAGGTGACAGACCAATAAGGCATACCTGCTCTGCCTCATCACCCGCTTTCCATGTGGCAAATTTCAGCTCAGTGACCTATTTTCTAGCCTCTTTTTCCTTAAAGATTACAAAAAAAATCAACTGGTGAGCTATCGTGCTTTCTTGTACTATATTTTGATCATTTTCTCTAGCTATAATATTTGCCCCTGATTATAGATTTTAAAAAATCAACTGGTGTCGTTCACAAGGAAAAAATCTATACACGGTAGGGTATAGGGCTGATGTAGATATAGGCTGTGTCTACATGGCCTATCCTCAAGGTCTCGTATCAGATGGATGGTCTGGAATGGCCATATAAGCCCTCCAAGTGGCAGCTCTGTCCACATGACCTATCCTCAGGGTCCCCTATCAGATGGATGGTCCAGAATGGCCATATCAGCCCTCCAAGTGGCAGAAAACCCTGCCCTACAATAGGAACCTAAGCCTATTGCGTCTGAACAGAATTTTTTCCAACATAAGTAGAGTTCATAACAAAAGAATCTCACCCTCTAGAGTGCATCTTTTCCAGTATAGAGATTGCTTCGATGGCAATACATGCAACCATTTCAATGGACATCCTGGAATGAATAAAATATAACAAAACACGTGAGTATGATCAATTTACTGAGCAACCTATGAGATAAACATATTCAGCTATTAGTGTCCAACAGAGACTCACGTGTGGGAATTTTTGTTCCAAACATCCCACAAACTTGGTCCCAGCATATCCATGACCTGTACGCATTAAGGGATTTTGTTACACAGCCATCCTAAAACCATACAGACAACCCACTAGACTGTAGTAAAATCACTACACCAGTATGAAAGAGTAAATGACAGCATACCATGACATAATAGTCACCCTGCCGACCCTTGTAGTGGACTCGCGGCACACCATGACTGCCACCAAGAGTGCTGGGCAAATAACAGAGAACGTGGGTGAACAGCCAGGCATCTTTAAAAAAAATAAAAAAATCAAACAGTAATATTGATATATTCTTAAGACAAACCAAACATATAACAAGCAAATAGAAGATGACTCACTCGTAGACTTGCCACTCATAAGGCGGTCCATAATTGCATCCCTTGCTACTTCTATGCTCAAATTTTAAGGCCACCTAAATTATACATCATATAATATGTGAACAAGAAAATCCAACAGAGACCACAGTATTAAACTATCAAACCATAAAGATGTAAATCTTATACCTCTACAGCAGCAGGGCCAGTAGTTACATCACTAAAACCATTAATACGGCGACCAACATACACTTGTCCAAAACCTCCTTTACCAAGCTTTCTTTCTATTTTGTACACAGGGGAACCACCAACTTGGACCTGAGCAAAGAAACCAAGGAATCAATACGCCCAAAATGATAAGAGGACCAAGGATTAAAAATACGGTTTCGGAGGATGCATCGGTCCCAACCTACACTTATACGAATCAGTTTTGGGTGATACATATAAAATTTTCTTTTTTAAGAAAAAATTAAAAAATATCAAATTAAATTTAAAAAATATCAAATGAGTTATAAGAACCAAATACAAAGTCATGGGAAGCAACTCAAAAACAAAGTACCAAAACAAAATTACAATTACATAATGAATTAAACCATGAATAACTAATAAACAATACATATTGTATCAGTATAAATAGTATATAGGGGACTACCGATACCTATACGTATCGCCCGTTTCGTATTGGTTTCGGTGATTTTTATTTTCATGCAGAGGACACAAGGATACTAATATGGAGATCAATGTAAAACTATATGACGGAAAACCAAACCCATCAACACTCTCCAAATTACTTGATGGATCTTTACAAGCAGGAACTATCTCAAATTAACACACATTTGAGAATGGATCCAGCTCCTACTGAGGAGCGCCACAATGAACACATAACAACTGGAGTAAGTAGAATTCTGTTGGCATTCTTCACATTTGAAGAAATCACGGAAAGAATACCGGCTACTCACACTTCCACTAACATTCAGAAGACAACAATGAAAAACCCAACGGAACAATATCTAAACCATTACAAATTTGAAGGGGGAGAAATGAAGAAGAAGAAGTGCCCTTCCACACAAGCTTCCTCCCCAAAACAACAAAACCAACACATATCATGACGAATTTCCACAGATTCTTTGTCGACAGGTGGAGGAAGAGTTTACATGGGTATTCTCTGGGATATATGGCCCATCCGATGGGATAGATGACTTTCTTCTGGAGTGAGTTGGAGGATGTAAGTGTCAGATGGGGGTTCGTGGTGTCTGGGCAGTGATTTTAACAGCATTCGTTTTTCCGAGGAGAAAAAAGGAGGGTGTGCGATAAATGCAAAAATGAGGAGATTTGGGGAGTTCATCAAGTGCCATAAGTTTGATCAATCTTCCATTAAAAGGTCAGCTCTTTATGTGGGCCCACTCAGAGTCGAGCTCTCTAGCGAGCCGACTCAATAGATTCCTCTGTACCCCGAAGTGGGAAAGTCATTTTCCAAACCTTATTCAAACAACTATGCCACGGCCATTATCAGACCATCTGACGATATCATTCGAGTTGGGTCACTTCAAAGGGGGTCCCACATCATTCCGGTTCAAAAACATGTAGCTCCTAGATGATAGGTTTAAGGGGGTGGTGCCGAGGTATGGAACGCCAAAAAGGAGCAAGGTCTAGCGAGCACTCGATTTGGACTCAAACTTAAAGTTCTTAAGGCTCGCCTCAAGGTTTGGAATAAAGACATGTTTGGCAATATCCAAGCTCGATTATCAAGCCTTTTGAAGGAAATAGGTGAATTGGATATGGCAAAGGAATCACGGACTCTTTCCACAGCTAAGATGGAAGAGATCAGTTGGAAACAGAAAGCTTGAGTCCGTTGGCTTAAGGAGCGTGACTAGAATACCAATTTTTTTCCACAGGATGGCCAATTTTCAAGAACAATTTTATTTCCAGAATAAAGGTTCATGGGGAGTGGTAGGAGGGGTCAGTAGAGGTTGCGGAGAGCATTGTTTCTTTCTACCAAGATTTGTACACGAAGAGGGAACGGTGGAGGCTGCAGTTAGATGGACTCTCTTTTGAGTGTCTGCCGGAGGATCAGAGGGAATCTTTGGAGTCTAGTTTCTCGGAGGAGGAGGTCTTGGGGGCCATTCGAGACATGGCCGGGGATAAGGCCCCTGGCCCGGATGGTTTTACCATTGAATTCTATAACTCTTGCTGGGACAGTTGGTAAGGACTTCTTGGCAATGATGAGTGAGTTGTACGAGCTAGGGGGGTTTGATAGAGTGATGAACTACACTTTTGTTGTCATGATTCCAAAACATACCGGGGCAATGAATATCAAAGATTTTTGGCCCATTAGCCTAATCAATAGTGTTTACAAAATACTTTCCAAAGTACTAGCAAGTCGACTTAGGAGAGTGATGGGACACATCATAACCCCCCAACAAGGAGCATTCATGGGTGGCTGATAGATTCTCGATGGTATACTGATAGCCAACGAATGCATTAATGAAAGTATTAGATCATCGATCTCGAGCTTACTATGTAAAGTGGATATGGAAAAAGCCTATGATCACGTTAGTTGGACCTTTTTGGGATATGTTATGAAACGAATGAGTTTTGGTCCTAAGTGGTGTCATTTGATGAAGTTGTGCATTTCCTCTGTGACTTTCTCTATTCTCATCAATGGAAACCCAACAGGCTACTTTCAAAGCTCTAGGGATTTGAGGCAAGGGGATCCTCTTTCCCCGTTCGTATTCATCATTGAATAAGAAGTTTTGAGTAGAATGTTCTCCCATGCTGATGGGCCGATTTTCAAAGGATTCTCCTTAGGGCGAGATAGATTGTGCATTTCCCACCTCCAGTTCGCAAACGATACCCTTATTTTCAGTAGAGCATCTCGTTAGGATCTAGTCTTGCTTTGGAGCATCCTTTACTGCTTTGAAGTTGTGTCTGGGTTGAGAGAAAACATATCCAAGTCCGAAACAATAGGGTCGGGGAGGTAGTGGGAGTGGCCAATCTAGCAGCATGTTTGGGTTGTCGGGCAGGAACACTTCCATCAACGTACTTGGGTATGCCTCTCCAACTTTTAAAGCTAAGGCAGTGTGAGCCCCAGCCCTGGAAAGATCTGCAAAACGCGTATTCGGGTGGCAATAATCTTTTTTATCAAAAGAGGGGAAGTTAACGCTGATTCAGAGCACTTTGTGCAGTTTGCCTAACTATTTCATGTCCACCTTCGTCCTCCCTCGATCAATAGCATTAGCTCTCAAACGTATGCAGAGAGAATTTCTTTGGCAGGAAAAAGGAGAACAGTTCAAATATCACCTAGTCGACTAAGTCACAATTTATCGTCCTAAGAGTGAGGGTGGTCTAAATCGGAAGCCTCTGTCGCTAGTAAACAAAGCTCTACTGGGGAAATGGATTTGAAGATTCAGAGAGGAAATAGAGTCTTTGGTGTTCCGTGATTGTAGCCAAATATGGGGCTCATTCGTGTTGGATTCCTAACGAAGTTAGAAGGGCTCATGGGGTGGGTTTATGGAAAGGCATCATGTCAGTTGCGCGATTTGTCTTCCCATTTTTGCGTTTAGAGTTGGGAGGAGAACCAATGTCAGGTTTTGGAAAGATGTGTGGTGTGGCGTCATGAAATTGCATGATGATTTTGCTATCCTTTTCCACATAGCTACAGACAAGGATGCGTCAGTCATAGAGTACATTTATAGGGATAGGGAGGGGGCTGTCTGGTGTCCTAGACTAAGGAGAGGGCTAAATGACTGGGAAATCATCGAGTTAAGTAGTTTGTTAGAGCGGTTGGGGACACATTCTTTGGTTTCTAAGGGGCGGGACTATCGAGTTTGGTCTAAAGGCAACAAGGGTCAATTTTCTGTGAGATCTCTAATTCAGACACTTAGGCCTAACTCACCTACCTGTTTTTCTCATACGATTGTGTGGAATCCAGGTATTCCATCAAACGTATCTTTCTTTTTATGGAATGCGGTTTTGAATAAAATTATCACCAGTGATCACTTGAAATCTAGAGGGTGGAAGATGGCGAATTGTTGTTTTATGTGTCTTCAAACGGAAGAGACGATAGATCATCTACTCTTGCATTGTCCTGTAGCACGTGAAGTTTGGAGTTTCTTCCTTTCTCGAATGGGCGTGACTTGGGTCTTTCCCTCCTCCCTTCACAACTTCTTATCCTATTGGGATACGATAAGTGAGAATGGCTCAAGGATGGTTATCTGGATGGTCTTGTCAGGTGCTTTAGTATGGTCAATATGGAAGGAGGGGAATAAGAGAGTTTTCAAGAACTCTCCCTCTTCCCTCCAACGCTTTTGCTCTCGGACCCGTTCGATGGTTTTGGCTTGGTGCACTACTAGACAGGCGAGGGTAGATTTGGATATTTTGTCAGGATGACATTGTCTAGGGTCCGCATGGCAGAGTTTAGGGGTCTTCTGGGGCCCCCTTTTTTTATTTCAAGTTCTACGTATTGGTTCACAATCTCGTGAGCTATGCGTTGTTCATTTCTTTGTAACTCTGCTCTTTTTATTATTTATATATTTGCTTGCATTATCGATTAAAAAAAATAAAGTTATATAATAATTGGATCGGATCACTCTATATCCAAATCCGATCCGATTATAATCAGATTTAATATTAGTGACCCGTATTTGATTCGGCGGATCATTAATTGGATCAGGATCCATCTAATCGGATCCAGATCGGATTCAGGTCCTGATACAATCCATTGACAGCCCTACCTCTAAGTGGTCACATTTATTCTAGTGGCATGCTCTTGCATGATGATTTCACCGATTGCTAGTTCGAGGGTCTTACACAATCTGAACCTTAATGGCAAGCTTCTTTCAAGGGGAATACATATTACTAACAGATTTGGTTGGTGGAAATCTTGATGAATAATTAGAATTTAGTAGGGATTTGAATCTTTGAGTATACTATTCAATCAGTTTCAATAATTGGGCTTCGTTGTAGGCTTGAAATGAATGTCATATATAGGGGTTTAAATACTCTCATATTAAGCAGAAAAATGTGAGTCCTAAAATGAGGTTTTGCCCCTTGAAGTGACATATATGTGGAGGCCAGCCCCTCGAAATGGTCATATCAATAAAATACAGCTTATTTATGTAATTCTTATTGTGTTCTTTTTCAGGTTCATTACATCTAATATGAACCTAAAATTCCAAAATAAAGAGACAAGCTTATTTTATTGATATGGTCACTTCAAGGGGGTCGAACTCTATACAAATGCCACTTTGAGGAGGTAGACCTCTTTATAATGCTCTTGAATTTTTGCTTAAATTTTATAACATTCATTTTAACCCTTCAAGAAAACCAAATTATTTAAATTCGAACAGAATTTGTTCAAACTTTGATAAAAAAAAACTAAAATCTAATCAATTCCTAAATTAACCCCAAAATATCCACATTCCAAAATCTAAATATGACCCGCTCCCCTTCCATGGCTCATATACTGCAACTTCGAGGGAGCAAAAACCAGCTTACAGGACTCATATTTTTATGCTTGAGCCTAATAACTCAAATCACTGAATTATAGAAAATCCTAAACAATTCCTAATAAATCCTAAATTATTCATCAGAATATCCACCTTCAAAATATGATACTGACACTTCTGGGTTCTAACAGCAAGGTTGTCCACCATAACGATAATCATATCCAAGAACTTAAAACCATTGAAACTATAAAAGCATTGAAACATCACAATCTCAGAAAACCAGATGCATTGAACACATAATCACCGAAAAAACAAAACCATATAAAATAAATCAAAATCCATACCTTCTCGGGAAGAGGAACGGTGCTTCCTTCGTCTTCAGCTCCAGGAGCCTTATCAATGCTCCTCCCTCCGCTATCGTGATCCTCCATCTGTTTCTCCCCTACCTCTTCCTTATCAACCCCAACCATTTCACCAACTCCTACTTCTTCCACAACCCTCTCTTCCTCCTCAACCTGCAACAATGGCGTCGGTACGGAAACCCTAACTATATTTTCACCAATCTGCTGGTTGTTCTTCGCTGTTCGCCTTCGTCGGGTTCTTGAAATCACTCTCTCCTCTTCGATTGCAATCGGCTTTGTTGCCCGGCCTCTGCGCACTCCACTACGCAGTTCCGGCATCCTTCATCCATCAAATCTCATCCTCTGAACTACGTAGTTCATGCTTCTCAATTTCTTGTTCAACAGAATGAGGCAAAACTAAAAATCAATCTTTGTAGAAAAAGGAAAAAAAAATTAAGAAACGAAAAACCCAGACTTTACAGATTTCGAACAGTAAAACGAGAAATGATATCGAGGAAATTAGGGTTTCGTATATGTAGTTTCAGAGACCTGTGGAGAAAAAATGAAAGATAGAGAGGTTCCAGTACATTCAGATGGAGAGAATGCTTACAACAGCCCCTTAAGGAGTGGCAGGATAGCCAGAGTGGCGGAATAGCCCACCTGAGTAAAGTAATACTAGAGGACGCGTGTAATGTATTATTCGAATCCTCTAATATCTCACTGACTTGGAATCTTCTCCAGTTGGTGCTGGCGAAGAGACCGCCAGCACTACTCCAAACCTGCCACATACACCTGCGCATGCATATCAAGTGGTGTGCACGCACCTATGAATTTTTTAAGGCAATGAGTAGTGTACACTGTACATTTAGACTACATAATCTACTGCGGCAGTAAATTAAGTATTTCGTATTTTTTAAAAAACCAACCATGGCTCTATTTAACTGTGGTCCCTTCTGGTTAAAGAATTTAATCTTAATTTTAATATTCTTTTTATTAAAAGTTAAGGTTAAATTCTCTAATATAGTAAATCTTAACCATAGATAAAGAGAGTTTAAAGGGTTTTAAAATAGGAAAATACTTAATGGAACCAAGGTTTCCAATAAGTAACGAAATGGCCCCTCCTCATTGGTCCACTCCCTACTTTTAAATAAACATCAACTATGGTTAAGATTCACTCACCCTTAGGATTAAGCAATCCAACCTTGGGTTTTAGAAAGAAAAAAAACCAAAATCTTAACTTTAATTTTTGAAGCTTAACCAAGGTTAAAGGAGGGGTGTTAAAAGCAACGCGACAACAAGTGGTAAGATAAGTAGCGGACCCATGGGTCCGCTAATCCACCTTCTTTAAAATATTCATAGGTAATTAACCCACATTAATCGGGTGTAGTGGTGTCAATGGGCCAACCCAGGCCCAACTAGACCCTATTAATAAACAGTCCAAGCCAATTAACCCACTTATTAATCGGGTGAATTAAGCCGGGCCAAGCTCTGCCAACCCGTCTAAGGAACAAAGGCTCAAAAGAAGGCACTTTCTTAAGGTTTTGTAATCAGGCCTCAAGGAGTTGGGCCAAACCCGGTTAGAAGGGGCCAGCCTCTAAGTCTCAGCCCTCCTAACTATGTAATCGGGCCTAGAGCAGGACAGCCTGACCCATGGACACCCCCAAACAGGTGGTATTTTTTTGGCTGAAAGCATTGGCAGCCGTTGGTTTTTAGTTGAGAGTAGGAGCAGGGCTCATATGCCAATGTTATATTGGAAGAGTGTAAGTAATGGTGAGGGACATGTGGCATGTATTTTTCTAATCCGTTCGGACGCTATATCTGGAGAAATGTGACAAAAAATCAGCTTTTATCAAAATTGTTTAAATCATCCGATTAGATATCAAAAATAAAATACTTATCCCAGGCTACTAATTATCTTCTGGGCTTCCTAATCATCCATTGTTTACTTTAGCTCATGATCAACCAGTTACTACCGTTTGGTAAATTCAGTTTTTGGTGTAACGATCCATCCAATGCAATGCACACTGTCTTAACGATCTAAGAGTACAAATTGGTGAGCAGATGCATTTTTTCCAGTAAAAAGAAGGCTTCCAAACAGGCCACTCAGATATGTAAAACGAAGATTACAAATTGTAAGCAGAGGAGGATGTTTCAGTGCCCACCATTGCCAGAATTCAAATGCATATTATTAGCAGGAGAGGATGTTTCTGTCTCATGCCTTCAAATTCAAGTAATTATAAAAGCATTTGATTGACTTAACTAACCAGCAAGTCACTCTTATTGTTTCGAATGGCAAATAATGCAACATATCAAGTGGTTAGGATCGTCCGGTACGGGTGGAGTCAGAATTTTTTCCTTGGAAGAGCCAGATTACATGTTAATGAGATGCATTATTCTAATATAGGGGATTAGTGTCCGAAATTAAGTAAATAGGGACAAGTTACTAATGTCTCACACCATAGGGACGAAGCCTTACGCCTATAATAACATAAAAACTGCGTTTTTTGGAAGAAAAAAATCCATTTAAAATACGTATTAATACTCTGCCATAGAAAACAATGTTTAAAACTCTTTTTTTGAAAAAAAAAATACATATTATAGTTTAAAACAAATAATACGAAAAACAAAACACGTTTAAAACAAACAAGGCTAAAAAAAATGAATAATCTTGAAAAAAAATTAGCATTTTTCAGAAATACTTGAAGCTAAAAGGAATCATGACCTTGAAAATAAATCACCCTCTTCCAGTAAATCTTTAGGGAATAAAGATGGTGTAGATATTGTTGACCTTGCTGATGATGCCACTTTTGAGTGACTGATGATAGGAATGAGTGATTTATTAAGTCGTTTATATTTTGTAATACTTTTGTTGATGAAACTGTGAAAAAAAGAAAACAGTTAGTATTGCTTTTAATCTTGATAGTTAATGTCTTAACGAATTTTAATGACTTGATGAAATGAAATTGGATGTTAAAAATGATGTTATAATTTATTATCGTTGATTATAGTTTTTTTTTTTTTTTGTATATTATTTTACCAAATTGTTAGATATATTAATTAGTATCATGTTTTCTGATTTTTATAATTATTATTAAATAAATATTTTTTTTCCCAAAGTTTTTACGAAAATTTCAAATTTTTACGTACTTGAACATTGCTGAATTATTCATGAACACCAACTTTGTGCCTATACTTATGCCTGGTATTATGCAGATATTATATATTCTTTAACGTTCACGTAGTTTATCTATTCTTTAATGCTTCTTGTTAAATATTAATTTGAACATTCACTAAATGTAATTCTCTTAATACAATATATTTTTCATGACGATAAGAGATGCACATCCAGAGAGACATGAGCCCAATAGTTGTTTTGTGAGCTAACTTGACAAGATTTGCAAGAATAAATAGCTTCACATACTTGATATGTGTCAATTCAAGGAAAGTACAGTCAGCTATTGACTTTCTATTCTCGCATGTCAGTCGTCCGTGCAAAAGTAAGATCCCCTTACTAAAATCAAGGTATAAAATTCCGAAATTTCAGACGATTTCGAAAGTCCCAACCGAAACAAAAATTTTCGAAATTTCAGGCGACATCTTGTCGAAATCTCATTTAATAATAAAATATTATTTGAAATTTCGCCGAAATGTTTTGAAATTTCAGAATTTCGATCGATATTTGATTTTTTTTTTCAATATTTTTATATATTTTCAATATTTTCTTGTATATAGTATTAAATATATTTGTATATATTTCAAATTTAAAATATGTAATTTATTAGTATATTACTATATTAAACTATATTTATAAAATATATTATAAATAGTATATTATTATACTTTATAAAGAGTATATAAACTATAGTTTATAACTATATTATATAATCATATATTATGATGTATTATAAGGTATGCTTTATAATTTATAAAGTATATTTTATAATACATACTTTTAAGTTTTAAGTAAAAATTTATATATTCCATATTTTTATATTCATTATCTACAAAATGGTGAATATAAAGAATCTCCAACAATTTTTTTGATAAAATAAAACAAAAGATTACATGATAAAATTTCAACAATCACAAACTCCAAATTTCGAGTGTCACTTTTATGATATTTACTCTTCCATTGTTCACCTACAATACATACAAAAAGTAAATGTCAGTAAAAATTAAAGACATGAAATAAAATATATAAATGATGAATTAAGTATTGTGCTTAGCTTTTTATGGGTAAATTGCATCAAATAAATAACAACGACTTCTTTGTCTATAAAGTCCTACAATCATAATAATCTATCTACTAACAAATAATATCCATCGAATTAAAGATAGTTAGCTTCAATACTAATAAGAAAGAAATATCATCATCTATCACCAGTTTAACACATAAAATATAAAGTATTTTCCCTAACCATAGGGAAGACCATACCACATCATCATCACTAATTCACCATCAAATTAAACATAAAGTATGCTCCTTAACTATAAGAAAGATCATACCATATCATCATTACCATCAAATTAAACATAAAATATTTTCCTTAACCATAGGGAAGATCACACCACCCCATCATCACCATCAAATTAAACTTGAAGTATTTTGCCTAACCAAAGGGAAGATCATACCACCTCATCATCACCATCAAATTGAACTTAACCATAGCAGGAAGTACTGCCTTGATAAAACTGAGTCCCACTGTTATCGATAGACTACTAATTAAAATTATAATTATAATGATCTTCAGACAGTATCTCTTCTTCAGCAGGCACAACATCTCCCCACTCACATGGATTTACTTCACGGAATCGAGTCTCTTATGCCTCATTAAGCAGATTATCGATATGATCTCTGCTTCTACCCAATCCTCAGTCCTGTAAAGAGAGAATTTAATCAATAGCTAATAAAATAAAATAAAATAATATTATGAATATAATAAAAAATCAAAATGATTATACCTAAATATCTTAGATACGTCTTCTTCATCCATTTCTCCATCTTCCTCGTCACATAGTCATCTGTCCAAAGGATCTGATAACAGATAGTTATCTCCACGAAGAAGATCTGTGGTCTTCAACATTCTATTATTCTTTTCATTCTGGCGTTGCAAACACATATTGTAGTGCACATAAACCAAATCATTCAATATTTTCGTCTGTAAGTGATTTCTTCGCTTTGTATGAATTTGGTCAAATGTGCTCTAATTGCGTTTGCGTCCTGATGAAGTCATTTTTTGACTCATAATGCGAAATGCAAGCTTCTACAATGCCAGAAGTTGACCACTAATAGTTGCCTACCACTTATATGTAAATTAGAAATAACATAACTTAGTATTATCAAAGTTTATTAAAAAAAATTATCTAAAATTAAATAATATTGGGGTTAGTTAATAGTTAATATCAGGTGACCCTTTTGAGCAGATGTTATCGGCAAATCATTCCCGAGAAATCCTTCCAATTTTTTGAATGACGCATATTGTTTCATAAAAAATTTATTATCATATAAAAAAATCGAATTTAAATTATAATTAAATTTACCTACAACATTCCTACTGAAGCCTCTTCTGAATTGCACGTCATTTTTTTGATAACTCGTAAGAGACTCATGTGAATTTCAGCTGAAGAATCGATTCCATAATTATAGATAAACCCAAAGCTCTGGTTCACAACGTATTCCAGATTCAGTCTAACAATAGCCCGATGAAGATCGGTGACTAGTTGGGTATTCCATCATCGGGCGATAATTTTCCAAACAAATTCATATTTTCTAACCATATCTCGATGGATAACTGCTAAAATCTGCTTAACATTTGCAACAGCTTCACAGAGATGACCCATTGTAGGTAAGTCGTCATCTACAAAACGAATTAACTTAAGCAAAGGTTCACCCAACATTAGTAAACTCTTCATCCTCTTTGGAAATGTCAGATCACTGACGATACCAATAACAACTTGCTCCCACCTTGTTTTGGAAGAAACATGAGATTTGAACTCACTGTCAATAATTAATTGCTGAACTGCATTGAAACTATCATAGATGCTCCGGATTGCAAGAAAACTCGTGGTGAAACGAGTTAAAGTTGGCCTTGTCAAGTCTTTCCCGTTAAAGATACAACGGAATCGGACAAGTACCCACGCAGTGCCATAAATAAATTTAAAGATTTTTCTTGCCTCTGTGATTGTTTGACTCACAAAGTAAAACTTTTCAATATCATAATAGACGATGTCAAAAACGTGTGCAGCATAAGCACTCCAATACAAGTGAGGATATTTAATCATTAATAAGGCTCCGGCTGCTTTGAAGCATGCTTCTTGATCAGTGATCACCTACACCACGTTATAGGGCCCGATTTCATCAATTATTTCAAAGAGTACATGACATAGATACTCTCAAGTCATTCTCTCATCTCCAACACAAATAGACTTAATTAAAACAAGCTTACCAAAACGAGATACCAGAAAGTTGATTAGCTTGTTACCACTACTATCTCTCCAACCATCAGACATAATCGTGCATCCATTTTTCTCCCACAATCTTTTATATTTACCCACAATTCTTTTTTCTAACTTTTCTATCTCAGTTTTTAACAGTTTACCAGAAATTTCAAATGTCGCAAGAGGCTTATATGTCCTGCCATAATTGACAACAACGTTAATCGCTTCCTCATATGCAGGCGAGTTGACAATATTAAATGTCAAACCATTTTCATAAAATAATCTTCGTACACAATTGTCTACAAACCCCTTATCTTTTGGATCAAGGGTTTGATCTATTGTGCGTTGTATGGCCCTATGCATAGATGACATAGGCCACTGGAATTGGTTTCTTTTCTACCAAAGATACGACCGCCACTGGTCGATCCTCTTCCACTACTCGGTGCTCTTTCATTGGAAGAGATATGTTGAGATTCCTTGTATTCCTCATCAGGAATTCCATAATCATCCTCACTAAAATGTCTATACTCAATATTTTGAATAGAGCTAGTTCTAGCTCTTTTCTCAGCAGTCATTTGCTCAATTTCAGATTTAATTAAAGATCTTACCTCAGCCGGAATCTCTGTACATTACCGACTATCACCTCTAATCCCGCCTAAATGTTGGCGCATTCGGGTGATACCTCCATTCTTCACCTTGTTACAGTAGGTTTATCGGAGTTTTTCCTTAGATGTCTCCGTCCTATCAACATTGGTGCAATGTTGCCATGGTGGATCAGTGGTTGATGCGGCCCACTGAGAAGGAGCTTCACTCTCTATCTATACCTCCTGGTTCTCCTCCATTAATATTTTTAACTACAACAAAATTTAAAAAAAATACATAATTCAAAATAACATACATAAAACAAAATAATATACATGAAATGAAATAATAAACATGAAAATAAAAATAAACTAAATAATATACCATACCTTTGATTTTCTTTTCAACACTGACCCACCATTAACGCTTTTCGTCTTTAGAAAAGAGTGGGAAAAAATGAAATCTAAACTAAGATTAACTACTAAGTGTTAACTTAGAAATTAGAACTAGAAAAAACTGAGAAAAATGAAATCTAAAGATTCTAAACTAAGATTAACTACTAAGTAAGAAAAGAATGATATAATTTGAGAGAAATATGGTCGAGGGGTATTTATAAGTAAATAGGGGAGGGTATTTTATTAATTTTTTTTTTTTTTTTTAAAAAAAGTAATTAAAATAGAATATGCTCAGAATATTCTTGGAATGCTCTGTCTTGACTCAAACAAATTCGACCGAAATGTAACCAATTTCGGTTTTTTTTTTCGAAAACTACGACGATTTCTTTTAATTTCGTTTGAAATCTAAAAGTGATAGGTGGGGATTTCGTCAGAAATTTTGCTCTCCATTGCGAAATGGCGTCGAAATCACAATGTGGTAGGTGATGATTTCGGCCGAAATCTCGAAATCTCGACAAAACGAAATTTCTTCCGAAATCGTCAAGATTTTGGTCTCAAATCGGCTCATCCAAAATATGTCATGTTTCAATGTCGTTGGGGTTGTTCGAAACCGAAATTTTACAAAATTTCAAACCTCGACTAAAATTAGAGAAATAGAGGAGCGAGCTAAGAAGAAGTACCAAAAGGACTTAAACGAAAACATGAAATTCTAAACCCAGCACAAAAAAAAAAACGAAAATTTTTAGAGACAGTGCCCTAGGTTAGTAAGCCTCCATTTAAGCCCCATTATCCTACATTAAAATATAAAATAAAAAGAAACAAATATAAATTACCGTTTCAGTTGGGTTCCAATAACCATTACCACTCGTTAACCATCCCTGGATCACGATCAGAGGGTGGAAAAGCATAAACCCGACCATTTCATTGCTCAGTCTCACAGTTCTTGTACACTTGTTAATCATGAGATTGTCTTTGTTAGTGAATCTATAATGTAGCAGGTTGGTCATGGCCAGGGGCGGAGCTGGGGGGAGGGGGGGTTGCTCCCCATTTTTTTAAATTTTGTCTTCTATATAATGTGCCCCCAATGCAGTCCATTTATGCCCTTTAGGTTGCCACATGTCACTTTTGACACCCCTTAACTATGGTTACAATTTACCTACTCTTACGGTTTACCTACTTATCATTGGTTCTTAGAAAAAATATATTTTTTTAATCTTAGGAGTTAGTGAATTTTAACTAGGTCTGAAAAAAAAATTGATGTGTTTTTTTAAAAACCAAGGATTAATGGGTCAATCTTAACCACAGTTAAGGGATATTAATAGGGACACATAGCGACCGCAAGGACATTACCGTAAAAAAGTTAACCCCAAGTTCCATGAGTGCAAATCCTCAAATCGCCCCTAATACCAGAGTTGGTATTAGGAGGCACATACTCAATTAAAAGTGGCCACCTCTCAATAAGTATCATTAAATGCCTAAAAATAGGAAATATAGATGGTCACAGTTAACGTCAAGAGCAAATGATAAATATGTCTTATACAAAATAAACTTTTCCAGTCAGCTATGGCGTCTTGAAGGTATCCGGTAGATGAGTAGGGCGACTCCATTACTGCAACACAATTCCTAGTATCAGCCTTAAAAGGACTACAGAAGTTGACCCCTTTTTTTTAATTTTTTAAGGCGATTTTACCACTGTCAGCAAATGATAAAATCCAAAGGAAGGAAGAATACCCATAGACATGTCTGCGTTGAGAACTCCAAAGCTGTGAAGATCCCAATATATGGAGGATGGTAGGAAGAACAAAGATTGCTATCTTACGCGCAATCGTGGAAAGATCCCTCCCACATTCCCAAATGGCCTGGTATTCTCCAACTAATTGATTTTATCTTTTGCTGAAAGTGTGACCAAATCACTCAAATGTGTTTAATTTTTTCGTTTTCTATCGTTAAAAAACAAAAAAAAAAGGTTTAATTTATGTAGTACTTTTAACACCGATGCTAGGAGCTAGGAATTGTGTTGCAGTAATGAAGTCCCCCTACTCATCTATTGGATACCTCCAAGGGGTTATAAACTTATAATTGACTGGAAAAATTTATTTTGTATAAGACATATTTACCCTTTGCTTTAGAAGTTTAATAGTGACCGTCTCTATTTCTTATTTTTTTAGGCATTAAATGATATTGAATGAGGTGACAACTTTTAATTGAGTGTGTGGGCCCCTAATACCAATTCTGGTATTAGGGGCCACTAGAGGATTTGCACTCTAGTTTTCTTATGCATGTATTTTGGCCCCCTAATGACAAATTCCTGGCTCCGCCCCTGGTCATGGCTCTTGTCATTTCTCAAATCTTGTCATTGTTTATGGGGGGATTAAAGACAACTCAGGGATGATTTCTCATTTAATGGAGCTTTCACTACATTAGGCAGTTTATGTGATTGTTAATATGGAAATTCATCTGGTCCTAATAATTAGAGATGTCGTAGTGATTTTATATTCCCCACAATATCGAGATGCCTAGTGATCTTATACTCCACACAAGGTGTTACCATCTTGATTAGATTTGGACTTGATTTCACATGTTTCACAAGTTTTAGGGTGTTTGGCATATAGGTTAGGTTCATATCATTTGATATCAGAGTTCGTTTCTACGCCTCGGGTTTGAGGCACAAAAATGGCTACCTAGACAGAGTGAGAGTAACAGAAAGGACTACCTAAAGCATAGTGAGAGTCATCTTAAAAATAGAGAAAAATTATTGGCTAGTGCTAGAGTGAGGGCTACCTAGAGCAGATAATTATTATGTTTATTTTTTAACAACGGGTCTATTATGGTCATAAAATTTGTTAATTTTGTATTCCTATAAAAATTCTATCCAAACAAGGGTCCACCTTCATTTTCTTAGAGTTATTATATAAATAAAATTAATTATATTGTTATTTTCTATATTATACACAAAAAAATTTACAAAATTTTAAAGAGGCCATGGCCCCTCCATACCCCTTGGCTAGACGTATTTTGCTTGATTCGAAATGAATGTCAAACCCCATCAACTAAAAAGTGTTACATGGCGACTTGACTATCCCGAGTTACCATTTTTAAAGACCAGCATTGTCCGAGGATCAAAAATCTTGATATACTTCTTCCCCTTCACTAACTTTTCTTTTTAAATTTTTATGATTGTCAAGAAATCGGTTTAGGCGGAACAGGGCGGAGAGTGATCATGGCCCTCAAGATTTTTCAAAATTGTATTACTTTATAATTTTTTTTAAAATTACATAATATCTAAATTTTGTATAGAGTTCCTTTCCTAAAAAATTATATATTTTTTTTGTAATTATAATATAAAGGGATTAATTCTTTACGCATTGTGTCCCTTTTAACCCTGGTTAAGATTTATTAACTTAGAAGTTAATTTTATAAAAAAAACAAGGGTAGATGTATAAACCCTAGGGGTGAGTGAATCTTAACCATATTTACTGGGTATTGAAAATGACATGTGTCAAGCAGCGGAGTGGTACGCACGTGGGAAAAACAATCTTCATATTATAAAAATATAAGTATATAAAAAATATAGTTAATTTTAGAGTGGTGATTAGTCCCTGCATTTGACTACATAATCAAATGTCTTCCCATTTCATCTTTAACTGCGTTAAGTTTAACCAATTTAAAGTTGTTATTATTTTTCTAAAAACCAAGGTTAAATGGACGATCCTAAGGGTGAGTTACTTTTAACTACAATAGTGGGTATTAAAAATGTGGGCAAGGACTGATAAAGACCGTCATTTTGTTACATAGTGGAAATGCGCGGTGAGCTAAGCATTTTCCGTAATTTTATTTATATAATTGCTCTATCAAAAGGAAGAGCCCATGTTTTTCTTGTTACTGAATTCTTTTTGGAATGCAACATTAATAAATTTTATGATCACGTTTGACCCATTATTTTTTTTTTTAAAAGCTGGGGCTACGCCCTGAACCCCAAGGCCCTATACCTTCAATCCTATTAATTTTCTTGATATATCTACTTAATTTGGTCCCCAAGGAAAATTTCTTGACTCCACCGCTCAGCAAACCAAAACCTGTTATACTTACACTATGTCTGAAACTCGAACCAGCCTCTATCCTCCAAAGACCGGCACTACTAGCCACTTGACTCTGAGACGGGTCACTCAAGCCGACATACTTTCAAATTCATGGATGTCTGAATGCTTCTAGAAGCGATAGTTCCAAGGGAGCTAGTTATGGAGGTTGATGATCCACCACCTCCACCTTGACTGTCATCTTTCTTTTCTTCTTTGTTATTTAGGAGTACCTTCTTTGTTGGGCCATGAACCCCGAAAAGATTTATTGTAGTCAGTCGTCGAAGTAGATGACTCATTTTCAATCATGTGGAAATGACTAGTATTGTCGTTGCTTGCTCATACTAAGAGAGCTTTAGAAGTAATGCTTATTTGAAGTTTAGTGTTAAGATAAAGTCTAATTGAATATCTAAATCTTTTTGAAATAGAGGTTTTACTTTTAAAGAGAAAAATAAGTCACTGCCTCCTTATTACATTAGAGATAAAACCTTTACTTCAAAAGACATTCAATTAAACTTTAATTTATACTCTAAAGTTTAAATAAACTCAATTTTCAGATAAACTCTAACTATTTAGAGTTTAGAGTTACCAAACGACGTCTAAAAGAATCTGAAATAATTACTCTATCATAAGGAGGTCTCAGGATTGATTATGACTAGAAGTTTTAGTTTATGTCAAAATTAGGGGCTCAGAATTGATTGTGGATGGAAGTTCTAATCTAAAATAATTACTCTTAAGAGAATGAAGTTCTAATTCCTTCTCACCCTCTTTTATATAAAATAAGGAAAAAAAAAATTCAAAAGTACTTAGGGGGCAACTGCTCCCCAGGCTGTGCCCCTACAGTAACTCAGGGCCTTTTGGCATCACTCTCAAGGAAAAATAATCTATTCATTGGGAATAGAAACTTAAGACTTTCTATTCTCAGGTAATAGAAAATTGTTACTGGGAGTGATGCCAAACGAGCCTACTTCACGAAATTTTTTTTTTCAAAAGTTCGGGGGTGTAGAGACCCGAATTTTTTTCATGTTTTTATTGCATTGCATTAGGGATATTATAGTCATTGTGATGTTTTAATGTTTATTGTATTGTATATCTAATGAGTGTAGTGTGATTAAGGTTTAATCAAACTTCTAGTTCAGGAATGTCATATCACACTCTAAACTTTAGAAAGCTCTAGTTTTGGTATCGTTTATTGGAATTGAATGATTCTTAAACCATTAGAAATGTATTGGAACCCTCTTCGAGATTCATGTTTAATGTTTTTTCATATTTTTAGTCTAAGCTAAGTCAAAAGGCGGGTTTTCCAATGTGTTGTCTGATGGAATTACAGATCAGTCAACTTTAGGGAGTTTTTGATCCATAAATAAAGTGGAATTTGAAAATTCTAACATACCAGAAATGTTCTTTTTTGAAATACGAATCCAACGCAAGTTGAATCGTCGAAATCCGACGAGCAAGTCAAAAGTTATGGCCAAAACAGTATAATAGGTTAGAAATCTGCAAAGCACCGATCGCTCGGTCAGAAGTAACGATCGATCGGTCCAAAACCGATCGATCGGTATCTATCGACTTGTCCAAAATTTTGTATGGGGAAAATTTCTAGAGAGTGTGTTTTTGACCGATCGATCGGTCATAAACACCGATCAATCGGTAGGCCACCGATCGCTCGGTCTTTCGTATTTTTGCAGAATTTTTAGTAAGGGCTTTTTGATCTTTTGGTTCTCAGACCTTGGGGCTATAAATAGAGATCCTATTTCAGGGTACTAGAATACTCTACCTAATTCTAACCTAATTTGGCAAAAAGTGAGAGAAAACCTAGGGTTTGAGAGATGAATTTCTTAGGGAAGAAGGAGATAGCTTGGATATTGCAAGGAGAGCTTGGAAAGCTTCCCCAAATCACTTCGGGAGCGTTTTGAATTCAAGGGAATGATTCCTAAGGTCGATAAACTCTCTAATTCAACTCTATTATTGATGTTTTGTGAATATTAGTATAATGTAAATAATAGAAATGGAGATTGATTCTGTTTTCCTTAATTATGTATGGATTAAGCTTGTTAGAGATGGAAATAGGTTTATACTATGGATGGATTGAATGGAGGAATGAAAATACTATGGAGGATTTGGATGAATGTATGATTGTGGATCATGTTTGGGTTGTGTGAATTGATTATAGTGTGATGGAATGTTAAGAATGTGAAAGGGCAAAGTATTTATAATTAACACACTCTAATTGTTTGTTGAAATGTCTAAGAATGATAAATATTAGTATGATGCTTGTGATTATCAAGAAATTAAATTAAATGGATATTGTTGTCGTTATGATAAATTAAGCCCTATTTACTTGTATGGTAATCGGTATTCGGGTAGGCCAAACCTTAGAGGAAAATCCTCCACGTTGAGAATTCTCTAACTAGGGAGATGTAACCTAACGGAGTTTCCTAAAGGAATATTAGAATCTAAGGGATGACTTATTTGAATTCCAATCACGACACTCAAGCACACGTACACTTGCATGGTAAGTATTCAAGTCTCATGAGTCCACTTGTCTCACAAGCATGCATGCATTGGATATGAATATGTCACGAATTATGCCATGAAAGAATGATCCCCCATTACGAACATCCACTCTACGCGGTGTCGCACTCATATTATGCTATGAAAGAATGATCCCTCATTACGAACATCCACTCTACGCGTTGTCGAACACTATAAATTATGAGTTGACGGGACAAACACACTATAAATCATGCATGTATGAGTCTATGCATATGTTAAGGCAAGTTCATAGATAAGAATTGCACAAGTATACGAGTCAAGATGATGTTATGATATGTTATATGCTTCGCACTCTGATTATGTCTATTCTACGTGAAATTATTATGATTAAGCTTAGATAAACTGAGTTATAATATTGTTATTGTTCATGCTATCTTATGTTGTTGTTAGTTTGTTTATCCACAGAGTATTCCATGCTCAGTCGACCTGTTATTGTCTTCAAGTTTAAGAGGAAAACCGTGGACCGAGGAGGTTTACGTTGAAGAGTAGGAGGAAGGTGAGCTTCCTGAGGAAGAGGCTAGGGATCTTGACAGTTATCCCTATTGGGTAGTTTTAACATTTCTTTTTGGAAGAGATGTTTGTATTAGACTTTTGACTTCTAGTTGATGTTGCCTTAGTTATTTACCGTGTGGATGTTTTAAACTATTTCGTTTATGAGGAGCCATAATATGTAGACTATCATTGTACAGGATGGTTTGATTTTTTATGATCGGAATTTTATTATCCTCACTTTTGGAAGACTTGTGTAGTATGTCTTTTATGCATGGTTTTTAAGCAGGTTTAAGTAATGTGGCGATTCCAAAGTTCTATTTTAGTCTTGTAGGATTTTGGGGTCGTTATAGGGGGGCTACAACCCCCTAGCCCCATGTGGCTCTGCTCTTGTTCACAAGCCACGTAATGGACACCAAGAGATGTTTGGGACCCGTAGCTTACATTTTGGCTCTTTCTAGCCAGTTTTCTCCCATTTAGTTCAGTTATAATTTTTTCCAACTAGATTTGGGTAATCGAGTCGAATTTTCAAATCCGCACAAAGGTATGGTCAAAGGAGTAGGGTTGTCAATGGGTCATTCCAAACCAATCTGGGACCGAGCTCGGGCTGGGTCGATTTTAAATGGGTTCGATATATGTAGGCCCATGCCCTACCCATTTTTTAGTTAGGTCAGCTTTATTATTAATAGAATCAAGCTTAGGCCAACCCATCTCTACCCATTAAATATGTAATAATATGTATGCATCATATGGGGAGAACCAAGAAGGTTAAAATGGTTGCGATATGCATCCCGAGCTACAAATTTGATATAAATGATTTTCAGAGTTATAAAAGTAAATTTTATCTCTTATTTTAATTTAATTTTTTTTAAAAAATCTTAGTAACATTAGTTTGTTTGGATTTTTGTTTTTCTAATTAAATATTAGCAATTTATATTTCATATGCTTAGAAGTAACTGTTTAGATGTGTATGAAGTATTACTGAATATTCTGTAAGTAATTAATTGATTCTGTTTGTGATTTTTGTTTAAAATTTTTAAATTCTTTTATTTATATGCGTGTTTGCTAGAAATCAATTCTTCTTCTTTTTCATTAGAGTTCGTATAATAATTCATTAATTGGTGTATTGATAGTCAAATTTATAGAATTCATGCTATTCAAGCCGGTCAATTGGTCTAGTACTATTTTACATACAATAAGTAAGATTAATTTTCTACTCACGTGCGTTTCGCTAGTATATATATAACATATAAATATCATGTAATATTAAATATATATATATATATAAAATATAATATAATAATAGTGTGCATTGTTATATTAAAAAATAATAATTAAAAATAATAACAAAAGAATAGACAAAAACACGATATTATGCATACCAGTATAGTGTACCCAATGTTTATGCCTAACAGTATATTCAATATTATGCATAAGATTGTTGGTTTCTATAATATTTTTTATTATAATATAATTTCAAATATTTTATTATTATAATATGATAAAACGTGTAAGAGTAGGCCTTTTGTAGAGATGTGTTAGGCTCAGCCTCATGAGTCCGCATGTGTGTATTTACCTGCTTTATGTGTATTACTTAACCAAAAAAAAGTGTTGGATTTCTCTAATTTTTGTAATATTTTATTATTATTATTATTATTATTATGATAAGACGCGATGAGGTGAGATTTCATTAAACATAATATTGATATATTATAATAATAATTAGATGGTTCAGAATCTGGATTTAAGTAGCTTAGTCGTAATCTGACCCACATTAATATAAGCCTAAGAAATTGAGCTCGAGGCTAATGGGGGAATAAGTTTTTTTTTAAACCCCGTCTCTTGCGTGAGTGGTAGGGGTGTGGCCTTCCAAGGGTGGAGGTCGGGTGATCTAATCCTTCAAGGGGCAAGGGTTGCAAGAGCCTCAATGCCCCCAACTAACTATTGACTGGCTGACTCTACTGACATAGGTAAATGATATCTACCCTATGGGGCTCTCAAAAAAAAAAGGAGGCTTTTTTTTTTACCTTATCTCTCATTGCTAGGGATGGCAACGGGCCGGGTTAATTCGGTAACCCGCCCTAAGCCTATTGGGACAGGTTTGGGATGCCTAAACGAGGTAGAGGCAGGTATGAGAATTGAAGGTTAAACCTGACTTGGGTTCAAGCTGCCCATCCATTTATATTATGAAAGTACTATTTTACCCTGAAATTAAAATTATCTTAATATATTGTTTATAAAATGAAACATCGTCCCGTCCTCCTGACATGCCCCGCCTAGCCGACTAGTGCTTAAGGGACGGGTTAAGAATGCTTTTGATAAAACGGAATCACACGTAGCCATCCCGACCCATCGCTCTCACCCAGTCACCGCCATTAGCCATAAATGAGTTACCAAAGGAAGTAATGGTGAAAGAATAAATCACCACCGTCCATTTCCTAAGCATCTAAATGATCAACGTGGCAATAAAGCATTGGTTGGAAAAACCGGTCTCCGGATTTGTAGGTCATATCCCGTCCTTAGCGGAGTTTACAAGCCGGTTTAAAAGGAGAAACGACGGCACTATAATGTGTAGATACTAAAATGCCCCTACGTTTCATGTATTTTCCGAAAACTTCGACCTCCGGCCGGCATAAAAGTAGGGGTACTTTGGGGATAAGAAACGAAAAATAACCGTTACTCTGGGTTCACAACCTTGTTTCAACGTTCAACGCTCACATTTTCCTTTGTCGACGAAGCAGACACTTTTGAAAAAGAAAGAGAGAAAAAATATAAATACTTTTTTCCTCCCATCTATGTCGTCGATTTCTCTCTAATTTCTCGAAATCAGCGCTCTTCACATCTATAATTCGCTGTTCTTTGCACGATTCGTGGCATTGTGTACTTCGTTAGCTGATCTCTGCCTTTCGAATCATCGAAAACGGTAATCTAGGGTTTCTGTTCTGTAAATTTCATGATTCTTGGTTTGATTTCGCTGTTGATTAGTTTATTGCTTTCAAACTTGCTTGAAAATTATGAAATTATGAGATTATTATTCTAGATTGATAGTTTTGGCGGCCTTTTTGGATTAACGCTGGCAACCATGAATTTTTCTGCAAGTTTCCTGCATTTATGATCAAATTATGTTATTGCTAGGTTAAAACTTTGATTTATATGGAAACAGGAATGTTCAATATTGATGTTTTGTAGGATTTTTCTTTATCTATGGTTGAGATTTTCGGGTTTGGGGATGTTTATGCTCATTGATTGGATTCTCTGCTTCTTATTAACTGAAGAATGTTCTCAAAACTTGAGAATCTCTTTTTGTGAGGGAACTTTTGCTTTCTTTGTGCCAATTTCTCTTTTCCATTGAAAATGGAAAAAGAAAAGGAAAAGACAAAGTATGAGAGAAGATTGATTCTTTGTTGACCAAAATTTTGCTATCTCTGTTTGTTTGGATGGAAAATTGAGGTGGAGAAAAAAAAAATTTCCCCCTGGAATTATCCTCATTTCCTCAATGCAAAGGAAAGTAAAGTTGTATTGGGGATTTATTTATGCTCTGTTTGTATCGATGTAAATTAGGGGAAAACAAATGAATTTTACATAAAATGTCAATGTTTCTGAGGAAAATACACACGGAAAAAGACATTTTTCATGGAATTCATTTGTTTTCCCCTATTTTACACTGAAACAAACGGAGCATTAGGCAAAAAGTTAATTTTTGAGCTCACCAAACACACGGAAAATAATTGTTTCCTGGAAGATAGTTCCATGTAGCTGGTTTCTCTCTAAACAGATGGAGCCTAAAAGGAAGGAGAATTAAGAGCCAAATTCATTTTTATCAACCTTTACATTGGAATTTTTTTTTGAAAAAAATGTAGGAAAGCTTTTCTCCCACTTAATTTGCCCACAAAGCTAAAATAGTTGGTTGATCAGATTAACAGACTATTTTGAGTAATGCTTCTTCCATAGCTTGTGGAGAGTGACTGAGTGGTTTACTTCATTTTTTGATCGGAGCCGTAGCATGTCTCCACCCCACTAGAGTAAAGTAGTAAACCATCATAAGGGATATTTTTGTTAATTTTTATTTATTTTTTCTTTTTAAAAATATTTGTGAATGTTTCTGTAATTGCATGCATGTGACTAATCTTGTGGTTTATATAATGAGAAATGCTAGCACCAGTTGCAGATTTCCAAGCTCTCACAGTGGTAGCAAGTAGCAACATGTGTCAATACTTTTACCTGTTACCTTGAGACCTTGGTTAAACCATCAATCGCCCCTTTGAAAATTGTGTTGTTATAAACCTGTTAAAGGGACAGCAATGCCACGTGTTACACCAACCGTGAGAGTTTGGAAAAATATTGAATTGTGTGATTGGCCGACTGGGGCTAGCACTACTCTTATATAAATTTTTGTTTCTAATTCATGTTTATGCCCTCTGTAGCAAATTTTTACAAACATCACTTTGTTCATTGATAAACTTTCATTTTGTTTTTTTTTTTTATATATAGAATTTAGGAATCAGTAGAACACATTGTGATGTCTTACCAGTCTAATGGCCGGAACCAGAGACCCAAAGGGTTTAAGGTTAAGTGGGCATTGCAGTTTGCATTGCTTTTGGCAGTTTGCATCTGGTTACTATACCAGATCAGGCACTCGCATGATAAGAGGAAAGATTATGGTGGAAGTGTACAAAACAAGCTCCACGACAAAGATGGAATTCTGATTTTGGGACGTAAAGGAAATGCAGGGTTTAACAATGAAGTTGAGGGAGACTCCAAAGATGGATATCGCATAGGAGAAGGTGAAAAGAAAGAAGATGGCGGTGGTGGAGATGATGAATTAGATGGGAGCACTGAAGAAAAGGCCGAAGAAGAGTCTTTCCACAAAGACCATGAAAAGTCACAAGGAAATGTTGCAAATTATGAGGAAAAAGAGGATGAAAAGGAGCCAGAAATACAACATAAGGAATCTCAAAGCAATGAAGAAAATAATACTCATACTCGAGTACGAGAAGGAGATGAAGAAGTGGGGTTAGATAAGGATGTGTCCAAAGAAGATTCTTCCAGCAAGGGACATGAAGATTTACAGGAAGGTTTCATGAACCACGAAGAGGATGAAAAGGAACCAGAAAGACAAAGTAAGACACCACAGATTAATGAAGAAGATAACAACATTACTCAACTAAGAGATGGAAAGGTTCAAGATGAAGACTCCAAAAAAAGTGAAGAGGAGATTAAATTGCAGCGTAGTGAGACAGAGAGTCCTACTGGTCCTGGTAAAAGTGAAATTGAAAATGGAGTCCATGGATTTCATGATGAGAATGGGGTTCCACAAGATGGACATGATCTTATAAACTCCACACCTAGTGATGATCAGGCAAGAAATCTGCACCAAGAAACCATTCCAAGTTCAAATAATCAAAGCAGACACACTGAAAACTTGACTATGGTAGCTGAGGAATTTACCAACTCATCTCAGGAAAGAGAACAAATTGACACAGAGAAGCCAATTGGAAACATGACTTTCAAAGCAGATGAAGTTACATCTCAAGAAGGCAGAAATACTGCTGATTCTGAAAATGAAAATAAAAGCACCCCGGAAGGTTCAAAGGTTGACACAGGTGATTTTGCAGAAATTAGTTCTCAATCTGGTGATAACTATGACACTTCAAGTGCCAATCAGACTTCGGAAACAAAACAGGAAGATAATAAAGTTTCAGAGAATTCTAGTTCTGTTCATTCTCAACAAGAAAAAGGGGAGGGTGCAGATCGAAAGATACTTCCAGAAGCTGAAAGTGAAGCCGAGAAAACAGAATAATGTTTGATGCTCCAATGTAGTAAATGCTGCATTTGTGTTCTTCTATGACATTGTACAATTGAGGTTTGTCATTATTTTCTTTTTCCTGTCTTTCTTCGATTTTAACATTTTGTTTGTGGAGATACTAACTAGTAATTAGTATGTTAATTATGATCCCACAGATAGCATTACTTCGTCTTACTTCCAAACACTTCTTGTAACAAGCTACTTTGCGGTTAAATTTTGACAAACATTGGACCTTTTACCATGTCCGATTAAGATTCCCTCTTGTAGTTTATTTTTAGTTTTAATTAAATTAAAATTCCATTTACTTGTTCTGGCATAAATAAGGTGCTTTCACCAGAGTAAGGCTTAAACAACATGGATATATTGCTAAGGGTTTAGAGTTTAGATTCTTCAGACACATTAAGATTTAGGTGTTGGATGCAGGTGCCTGCGTATCTTGGATTGTCTGAACCTAACAAATTATTTGGCTTTTGCTAGCCCCCCTCTCCCCCATTTATAATCGCCCCCAAAGGAGGAAAAAAGACAGAATTCTGTGGGAGGGTACTTGTGGGCCCCTACCAAAACCTTTGTCTATTTTCCCCTTCTGGTGCAATTGTAAATTGGGGTGAGTGGGGCCAACACTCCCTAATTTTTCTAGGAATGATTTGGAACAATAATAAGTTCAGATGTAAAAAGACGAACAAATAGCGAGTTAAAAACGTGGAGGGAATTTTTTGTCTAACTGACATCTGAATTTATGGGAAAGATCCATTTGAAGAAATACTCAGAAATCTGCCCTTCTATGATATTTTGCTTCATCTCAAGTGGGGATCTTAAACATTTCTTTATCTAGCAGAGACAGACTATTAGACCAGAACTTGAGAGACATAGAAACACACTTTTGTGTATTTTATTCCCTTAGAAATTATGAATAGCATACAAAGAAAAGAGATGTATTGCACGTCATCGGAGTTTTCTATCTATTATTGGCGTGATATGGTTTTAATAAGTATTACAAATGATCAAGCACCGGGTCTATGGAGAAAGTAATCCTGTTAACCCTTGAAATATCTGATTATAAGCCATTCTGGTGGGGTGAAATCTTGAGGAATTGTAGACCAATTAACATGGGCTTATTGTACTAACTTCCAGTTCCTGCTAGCTCTAAGGATTGAAGGCAGTTAATTTTGGTTTTCTTATCAAAAGGAAAGAAAATAAAGACCCTAAGAAGAAGAGTGAATACAAGATGAGGGAAAGGGAAGCCTAAGACTGCAAGGTGGTGATAGAAATCAAAAAGAGAAAATTCAATTTAAATATAAATTAAATACTAGAAGAAAAGAAAAAAACAATTATACATCTTAAATTTACACTAATTTCAGATTTGTGGACATCATAAATTGTTCATACATCATTATATAATGTGACTTGCTATTAGGCCTATGCTTTTTATTCCCATGATTTGACTGTATTTCATGATTATTAGTTGGTTTGATATCACAGAACCCCAATGGATCATTTTCTGAAGTTTCATTTGCCCATCACTGAGGGCATCACACATTACACTCAAAAAGTTAATAATCGTCTATGAAACAAATAAAACGCTTATTTTACGTGTGAGTTTCTGCACTATATATTTTAAAATGAGCTTACTATCAATTCTAAGCTCACTTACTAGCCATTTTTATTATGGGTGGAAAACAATCATCTGGTATGCCCAGATGAACTATTTGGAGAACTGTTCATTCGCATCTGCAACATATTAGATTAGAGCAATGACAGGATCTTGACCTCTAAGCTTCCAAACTTATTTTCATACAACATTTACTATAAAAAACTCTAAATCCTTTTTCTTACCTGGTTCCAAAATATTTCATTTGATTCCTTTGCTATGTGTGGCTGATTCATGATGTCAGATAGATTAGATAAAAAAAAGTTTGGGCACCTAGACATTGCGCTTTTCTATTTCTTTCACTGGAACAGACAAAACTGAACCACATAACTGTGTAAGGCTGAATTGGCGAAAGATATTCTATAGTGCAACTAACATTCCGGAGCAGATGAAGTATGACCTCTTTTGGAGGTTTCTTCAACCTAGACAATTGGTTCTTAACTCTCACAGTGCTGGATTGATTTTATAGTTCCAGCGACGATGATACTTTCAACTGACCAAGAAGAAAGTTCAAGCTGTGGTCCAATTTAACTGATATTTAGCTACGTGATTATCGATAGCAACATTGTCTTCAACTCATATATGGCAATGATCAAGGTGTTGCCAGGGAAAGACAAAGGGACTATTGGGTGTAAGATTGAGTTTTTTTTTTGTACTTTACTCAGTGAAAGGCTATACACCAGAGGTCTTGGATTCTTAATTGACTTCAACCTGAAAGGCTGGAAGAATCTCTTAAGCTGGAAATAAACTTATTAATTCTCACTTATATTGATCTTTTTCTTCCTTTACTGCTCGATTTCTAAAGGTTAGCATCTCATGTGTTATTTATGTTTTGGCCTATGAAAGCAGAGATTGCATATTTGGAAATTGAGATGGGAGCATGTTAAGATTTGCAATCCTTCAGCCAAACTCCGATCTTTTTTTTTAATGCTTAGATTACATACATGAGCTCCGATCGAAAATTAAATTCAAATTAGAACCATTGCCACCCATCCCCTACTAAAAACATTGGAAGGCTGAGACTCAAAACATCTTATAGTATTTAAAATTCTCACACTTTGCATGTTTCTGGTAGTTCAAAAGATAACACTGTTGCAAGTTGCAACCATAAGGTCATAAATTGAAACCAAACTTTTTCATACAAAAAAAAAGGAGGATGAAGCTTTTCAACACCATTTAAATTCAGTTGTACTAGAGAACATGACAAGGCTTCCATAACAGTGTATACATACAAAAATGCATATAACAACTAGGAGCGCTGTCCAAATTAAACTGAACTGCAGTCTTTCACATAGTGATATTAAGTCTATCGGTTATAGTGAGGCCAATGAAAGCTGCATAGCATTGCTGATTGTTCATGTAATTGTCGTCTAATGAAAGGCCAGCGAGGTATCTAATCGATGGTACCAATAGCCGGCTAATAATTCCTTTTGGTAGAATTTGGCTTTCATTATCAACAATATATATATATATATATATATGAAAAATACTTTTTCTTAGTACTTCTATTTATTTATTTATTGTTTTAAGTTATTCTGTTCCTCTCTGTATGGAAGACAGAGACACGTTGTGAGCTAGTGACCATGGAGATACTTGATTAACGAAGATGACCTTCCAAATAATCCACATGCCCCATCATTTTTAATTGTAAAAAAAGGCCCTCGATGACCTCTTTTTAAATTCTATACAATGCCCTCAAGTTATTATATATTTATATATATGAAAGTACGGCCTTAAGTAACTTTTAATATCAAAATGGTACTGTTAATATTACCTTTATATTCTTATTTTTACAGTTTTAATCTACAATTCATCTAGTCTTGTTTACTATTTTATTTTTTAAAATCAATTTTCTTTTCTCCACTAGTTTCTGTAATTTTATAATTGTTAAAATAATGTGTTAATTAATTTATTGTGTCATATACTTATTTTATTACCTCAAACAGTTAGTTCTTGTTCATATTCAAAAATCTCTATATAAGTCACGGAAGGGCTGCATTCTCTCAAAGAACCTATAGTGAGTCAGTCATGGCAATTGAACCACATATGAAGTGGGAAGGCAAGGTTTGTGCAAAGCTAACAGGCCACAGTGCAGACCAAGTATGGCCTCTCTTGGAGGACTTCTTCAGTCTACACAAGTGGATCCCAACCTTAGATACATGTCGTCAAGTCGAAGGCGTATTGGGGCAACCCGGCTGCATCCGGTACTGTGCCGGAAACGTATTGCCATCAGATGGCAGCGGGGAAACAATGATTAACTGGGCTACAGAGAAGTTACTAGCCATTGATCCAGTTAAACGATGTTTTAGTTATGAGATTGTGGAAAACAATATTGGTTTCAACTCATATGTCGCAACAATGAAAGTGCTTAAAGATGAGGAAGAAGAAGGGTGTAAGATTGAGTGGTTGTTTGTCGTGGATCCGGTGGAAGGATGGAAACTGGAGGACTTGGTTTCTTTTTACAATTCTTCTCTGCAAGTCATGGCAAAGAGAATGGAAGAAGCCCTGCAAGCTACTGAACAAACTTGATTTTTACAGTTGTGGTATCAGGTTACTATCCCTTCTTTCATCTTGAATTCATATCCATTCTCCTCCAAGTAAATCCTTACCTGCAGCGATTTCCTCGCCGTAGTTTCTGCCATGGATCAAAGGCGAGTTCGCCTGCATTTCTTCTACTGTTTGGTTGATAAGAAGCTTGTGTAATGTATTTAAATCCTCCTCTAGAGGGATAATGAATAGATTGTCCGCGATAATTCTCCCTTAATCTGTAGCCCATAGGTCCATCTGGCCTCCAATGAATTAAAAAAAAAAAAACATTATGTGAGAGGCCTGGGATTGTCTCTAGCGAAGCCAGAAAGGGCTTATCTCGGGGTTCCATAGAATAGGTGACAAATGGTGGAGAAGTCAAAATCACGGGCCCACGATTTTGACTTCTCCACCTATAATAAGACATGTGGCGATAATTGTGTGAGAATAAAGGGAAGAGATATCATATGGGGAGAAGTCAAAAAAATGGGGAGAAAATAAAATGACTTCTCCCCATATTTTTGCCAACTGTCACACAATGTATGGAACCCCGAGAGGAGTTTCTGGCTTCGCCAGAGACAAGCCAAAGCCTATGTGAGAATTATTGTAAGCACCTAATTTTGCACCCAATGAGGCCTACAAGACCCTTAACTTTATAGATATTTTTCAAAAAATTTATTTATTTATTAAAATTATCAAAATTCCCATTATTTGAATATAGACTTAGAGTGCAAACCAAACACCTCAATGTTGGGTTTCCTCGGAAAATTCACTCAATTGGGCTACCGGGCTCGTAACATGTCCTTTGCATTCACCAAATGCAACACATATAAGGACAATAATTCGCTCCTCTCTCAATAGAGCGAGGACTGGCATCCCCCTTAACTCAACACATGTCCCTTTTTTCTACTCCCTTTAACTGTGTTTAAGATTCTCTAACCCTTGAAGGTTCATATTTTTAACTTCAGCTTTTAAAAAGAATCATGGTTAAAATATTAACCACAGTTAAAGGGATTGAACTAGGGTTCAAGGGACGTGTGTCGTCAATGAAGGGGGAGAGACACCCCTCCTTGCTCCATTGAGCGAGGAGCAGATTAACCATCATACAATTATAGGGGAATGCCAGCAATAACCACTAATAATTCAAATGATGAGTATATAACAATGCTTGTAATTGCTTTTATTGGACAAACCGTAAACCCGGAAGTCTCGAGGTCAATTCTTGAGCTCCCCTCAATATCGATTGTATGGGGTAGGGGTATTCTCTATGCAACATGTGAGACTAGTCTGTATCTTAAAGGCTCAGGATATCTACGTTTATCAAAAAAAAAAAGCAACAATCATTCTCAACACTACTAATTAAGTATGTCATTTAACAAAATACACAAGTAACCTATTATGACAAATACACGTGTGTGTGTGTGTGTATATATATATATATAATCAAATTCGGATCAGTTGGATCTGAATATAAATTTAGATATATCACTATCTGCTACAAATTAACTCATTTTACAACTCTAATTGTGGTGGTGACATATGGTACTGCTATTTTCTTCAAATTACTTTTAGAGTACTCATTTTTAAAGAAATGTGTTTCTTAACTTATGATAGTAGTGACAACGGTGAGAGTTTGGAAGTGTGCGTTTGGCTTATTACTAGGGGTGTGAATAGGTCGGCGAGTACAATGTTATAATGTTATACATTGTTACATATAATATACACTGTCGCGACCCAAAATACCCCCTGGGAGTTAGGGATACTTTGGCTCGTGATGTGCCATATCCGATACCAAACCATCCTGTAATAACATCCAAGTCATGACAAACATAATCATGAATAAGGCGGAAGCTTAAACCAATGTGCGGAAGCGTAATCCAAAAATTTCTTTTCTATACATGCTGTGTATTCCAAGTTTGTACATACATCACAAAAGTAAAGGTGGACATGCCCACTATCAAAATACAAAATGATAATACTCTCTCTCTCTCTCTATGTAATCACTCTAAAAGGGCCAGTGGTCTAAGTCATTTGCCTCCTCCTGAAGCTCTACATATGGCTCCTCCTCGCCATAATCCTCCTCTATCCAGGGCCCCTGATCATAGATGTCAAATGGAGTCCGTGAACCTGCCGACATAACATGTACGGCTGAGCATGGAATACTCAGCGAGCAAAATTTACTAGCTAACAA
The DNA here is from genome assembly GCA_015143295.1 of Tetracentron sinense. Lineage (NCBI taxonomy): Eukaryota > Viridiplantae > Streptophyta > Magnoliopsida > Trochodendrales > Trochodendraceae > Tetracentron > Tetracentron sinense. The sequence continues at coordinate 6,707,873 of CM026554.1, read as the reverse complement.
TGCTATCATAATCACAATATTTTATACAGTGCGTAAAAGAATACAAATCACCAAAATTCATGCTTAAAACCCGTCGGGAAAAACCTTTCATAAAACTTGTTCTTTTCATGGAAACAAACCCTCTCATGTATGCTTATGAGTTCTTATGAATGCTTGTGAGCCTCGTGTTTTCTTATGAGTTCTTGTGAGCTTAGAGTTCTTGTGAGCTTGTGAGTACTTGTGAGCTTATGAGCTTCTTGTGAGCTTATGAGTACTTGTGAGCTTCTTGTGAGCTTATGATCCTTGTGAGCTTGTTCTCCTTGGAGACATATGCAAGATCTTAGACTTGTGAGTTTCTTATGAGTTCTTGAAAAGCCTTGCGAGACTTATGATCCGTGGAGTTCATGCAAGATCTAGACTTGATCCTTGTGAGCGTGGAGTAACCGATCTTAGAATGCCAACCCAAAGTTTGGCTTAGTCTATGCTTATGCATGTATGCTTCTTACTTATGAATGCCTTTGAAAATCCTCTTATGTTTTCTTGAAAATTCATGCTTATGAGAAAAACCACGGTCGTGCAATACTTATCATGCGTAGAGTGCTTGTGAGCATTATAACATCTATGTGGAAAGCTTTAACTAATTAAACATGTTCATGCAAGGCATAATGATCATTATAGTATACTTGAAGACCTTAAGTAACTCATATGGTTCATACAAGGTATATTAGCATCATAACATACTTAAACAATTCTAGAATGTAGAACATTTCATTCATTGCGTCACATCATAACAATCATGGCTTCTAAGCCTAATTCATCATATCACACTTAAAATCATGATTCCTTGGAGGATATTAACACTTACTTGCACTTATAGTCATATTCACTATTTTATTGGAAAACCCCCAAAATCTTAAATCCTTATTTGCTTATTTGAACATAATCAAGTTCACCCAAAATCCCTTGTTTGTCATTGCATCATAGTATACTTAAAATCATGGTTCATTTAAAGGTATTACAATTTTCTTATAAGTTTAGCCATATTCATCCTTGTTATTGAAAAACCCCAAATTTATAAAACCCTATTTGATTGTTTATTCATGATCTAGTTCACCCAAATTTCCACACTTCCTATTTGTATCATAATAGAATTAAAATCACCTATTTGAATCATCTTTGTATGATAACAAGGCTAGATAGTAGTTTACTAACCTCTTTGGATCAATTTCTAGGTTGAAGAAACCCTTGAGAAATCCTCACTTGATTTGAATGATCCAAGCTTGATTTGGGGAAGATCCAACCCTTGATTGAAGCTCTTCTTAGTTTCAAGCAAAACCCTCTTTGGAATGCTCAAGATCATTTCCTTCTCTTTCTAAGAACTCTCATTGGTTTAGGGTAACCCAAAAACCCTCCTAAAGTCTTCTATTTATAGTGTAAGGGGTGAAAAACCCCTAAAAAAATCGTATCCTTCTACAATCGATCGTAGCTTCCTACGATCAATCGTAGTTTCACCCGAGAGTTTCTAGCATTTCTGGGGCTTTACGATCGATCGTAGCAACTCTACGATCGTTCGTAGCTCCGTTACGATCGTTCGTAGGGTCCCTACGAGCGATCGCAACTTTTGCAGAAAGCTTCAGCATTTTTGCATTTTCGTATCCCGGCTATAACTTTTGACTCGCTTGTCCGATTTTGACGATTCAACTTGTGTTGGATTTGTCTTTCGAAGGAGAACAACTTTCATTTTTTTCACAACTTCTAATTCTTCCTTTTTCTTGGACCATTTTACCCCTAAACCTGACTGATCCGAAATTGGGTTTCGTCAATCCAGATTTTAAACCGACCCGACTTCAGAAATCGGTCTTTTGACCTAACACCAACTCGAAACCAAGACAAGTGATCAACATGAACCCCGAAGAGGGTTCAATTACCTTTCAAAAAATCCAAGAATCGCTTGATTCCGACGAGCGGTGTGAACGCTAGGGCTATTTAGAGTCTAGGGTATGCCAAGGCATAACCCTTGTCAATACTCAAGAGTATTCTATACTCTTGCCTATTTCATTCCAAACACCCATACACCATAAATACATTCTTACATGCTTTAGTATATGATATCATTCTTCGTACATGGCCATCAAGATTCGGGGTTCTACATACACATTATTATAACAGTGTTATACACTGTTATGTATTATATATATATATATATATATACAACAAAGTTATATAAATAATATCATAATAAAAAAAATTAATTACTAGAGAATCAGGGTTGATTATCAAATAAAGGTGCTTGCAAATAGCTCGAGCGCATTCTTTTATTTAGTAAACAAGTCTAGCTCAAGCTTGATTTTCAAGCTCGTTTAGTTAAGAAGTCAAGCTTGAACACACCCTTACTCGGCTTGTTAAAAGTGTGCTCGATTATTAATATATATATATATATCATTCTACTAATAAAAGTACAAGGAATATGCAAAAAATTTATTTGGACGTAAATACCCTTTAACTTATTTTATTTAATACATAACTTAGAATATAACCAAACTTTAATTAAGTCACTATTTAATATTATGTGAGACCTGCTATTAAAAGAGAGTTGGTTTAGGACTCTACCAAATTAGGGAAGAATTATATTTCTATAAAAAGAGAGTCTCTCGGAAAGAAGAGTTGGCTTGGGACTCTACCATATTTTAGGAAAGGATTCTATTTCTATAGAAAGAGAGTCCTCGGAGATGAAAGTTGGTTTAGTATATATCATTCTACTAATAAAAGTACATTCCATCAAAGCCATCAGAGCATATTGACGAAGTAGGCAGAAAATTCATTAGAGCAACTTCATCTGCAAAATCTCTCTTATAGCTTTTGTTTTAAAGGATAAGCATCCTTACATCGAAAGCTTTGCTTCTTGTTTCAATGGTTGATTTTAGTTGGAAATAGCCGAGTTGGACAAATTATCGACAAAGTGGGATGATGTAGATGAAATGATATCCTCAGCCATGACTACAGATCCACGAGTGCAATCTTTGTTAAGTAGTACTCCTGATGTGGATGTCGGTCATCACAGTTACTTCTAATGAAAGAAGTAATTTTACAACTTCAATTGAAGACAGTAATCCTGACAGTAAGAATTTTGATTGATCATCATCAAACAATCAATAAGTGTATATATATTTTTTCTTATTGCATCTTATCTCAAGAATACACTCTTTGTTTTTTTAACCTACAAGGTTACAATGAGTAGGGTTATTTTTCTGTCAATGCTTTACTTCTCATTCTGCTATTGCAGTATATTTGTCACCATGAGCTAATGTAGCGTCATCATGTGTAAAAAAGGCCCAGCCTAAACCCAAACTCATTCCAATATATGACACCCAAACCCAGCCTTTGGGTTTAAGATGGAAGACTAACTGACTTGAACATCTGATTAGAATTATAATAAGTAAAAGTATGGCATGATTATAGTTTTATTATAATTATAATTTCATTAGAATTATAATAAGTAGAAATATGGCTTGATTAGAATTAAAATATTTCTGGGATAATTTCATTAGAATTATAACGAGAAGTATAGTTTTATTATAATTATAATTTCATTAGAATTATAATAAGTAGAAGTATAGCTTGACTAGAATTATAATAATAGTAGGATAATTTCATTAGAATAATAACGAGAAGTATAGTTTTATTATAGTTATAATTTCCATTAGAATTATAATAAGTAAAAATATAGCTTGATTAGAATTATATTAATAGTAGGACCCACGAAAACCAGTATTATGCATGGAGTAACAAGTGTTATAATAATAGTAAGACCCATGAAACCCAGTATTACGTATGGAGTAAACCTTTTAGCTTAGAATTATAATAATATTGAGACCCACGGAGTTAGAAGTCTTGCTTTAGATAAACTTTTTAAAATCTATCTATTTAGTTTTAATCTTTAGTCTTTACAATTCAGTAAAACTCTACAAATTCTAATTGAATATTGATTTTTTAGTCTTGTTTCAAAAATAAGTTTTTCATTAATGTTGAAAAATTTATAAGTGCATAGCATGTGCACCATTACTAGTATATATATATATATATATATATATAATTAACCAACTAAAATATCTAAATATACTTACTTCATTTATATTCTAAAATTAAGTATTTTTATTATATTCTAATAAAAATTAGTAATATATAATGTATTTTTTATAATAAAAATATCATTTATACAATTATGAACTTTTCCTAAAAATTTTGGTAACATTGCATTTTTTTATAGGATAATAAAGTAAAATTTAAACCTAACAAATAGTTATATCTAATGAATCAAGCTGCTCTCAAACTGCTCGAGCTTGACTCAAGCTCATGTGTTAAAGCTTGAGCTTGTTTATTTAATAAACAAGTCAAGCTCAAGCTTGATTTTTGAGCTTGTTTACTTAATAAATAAGCTTTAACATCTCATTACTCAGCTTGGCTTGGCTCGGCTTAGCTCAATAACATCCCTAGAGATGAGATAGCTTGAGCACGTTCCAATCCAGCCAATAGCAAAGCCGGACCAATCCGAGTAAAAAATAATTACAGTTCGGGGCCTCCATCTAGAATCAGGCCTACCTAAGCTCAACCCAGTCTAACACATTTACAGCACTACTTAGTAGTTAGTAGTAGTACTAGAGTTGGTTATAGAACAAAATGTTCGTGAACTATTCGGGCTCGGCTCGGTTAAAAGCTCGAGTATCGTTCGTTTATTTAGTAAATGAGCTGAGTTTGAACATTATTTTTGAGCTCGTTTAGTAAACGAGCCGAGCTTGAACACACCCCTACTTGGTTCGATTACAAATTTAAATATATATATATATATATATATATATATATATTTATTTTATTAGTTAGGTATATAAAAATAATGTAGGGGTGTGGCCTTGTGGGTGTGGGTGTGTCATGTGTGTGCTTTGTGTGTGGGTGTGAATGTCTGTGTCGATGTGGCTGTGTGGGTGTGGGTGTGGGTGTGGGTATGAGTGTGGGGTGTATCATGGTGGTGGGGCCGTGAGTATATGTCCCACAACCTTTCCCACAATAACACCTTGTGGTCTTGATAGTGTTGTTAACAAAACAAAAAAAAGTGTGATGTGGGACCAAATATAGTCCCACTTCAGGCGGAGAAGAATGGCACCAAGTAGGTTGGCTATATAAAGAAGGTGCTCACAAAAGAGAAACACTCAACGTGATGGCCACTCTCACTTCTTGGCTCGATTTGGCTTAATGAGAAGGAACACATGGGTTGACTACTCCCCATTTTTGCTCGGCTTGGCTTGATAGCAATTTCGAAAGTTTTTTTTTTTAATTTTAATAATTTATAAAAATCATTAGGCCGTTAAAAGCGAACTCAGCTTGCGGCCTTGAAGGCATTCCGAACTAAGCTCAAGCTCGTTTATATATTCACGAGCCCTTACGAGCCGAGTTCGAACAAGAGAACTATGCATGAATCGGGTTTGAGCTGAGCTCGAACAAAGTAAAAATTAGCACCCCATTACTCACTCGGCTCGTTCGGCTCAACTATCACCTCTACAGTAGGACCCTCAAATCCCTTTCTAACAGGAGAAGGGATTTGGTCTGGCCCTTGGTAGACCAAAACCGGCTGGCCTTACTCAAACATTGCATTTAACTGCCTTTTCAAACCTTAGTTAAGAAAATTTAACTCCCATGATTAAATTTTTTAAAAATGTTTTTCTAAAAACTAAGGTCCCGTTTGAGATCATTCCTAAGGGATCTTGTAGCTACTAATGAAAACATAACCTTTGGTGGTCCACGTGTCAACCTGTAGCGTGACGACCAGATGGATTTGGTCTGGCGAGGTTCAAGATCAAATCCCATTCCCTCTTAACACAAAAGAATCTTATCTCATTCTCCAACGTGGATTCACATGGGGATTGGTGTACTTGGACTCGGGCCCCACCTGACGCAGTCTACAGTAACCGATGTCCGCCACGTAGATAACAGGCCGACATTCGAACAGTAGACTCGCTCCTCATTCCTACGTGGCAGGTTGTGGTCAAAAACTGAACTGACAAAGTTTCTGATAAGGTGACACGTGGAGAGACCGACCCAGGCCGTGATGGAGATTGAGTTGAGCTGTAGAGAGGAACTCTCCAGTTATAACCGGATGTGGCACATCCGGTTATAACCCCTAGAGGTCGTCACGTGTCTCCTTTGACACCCCTTAACCGTGGGTAAGGTTCACCCACCTATTTTTAATTTTTTTTTTTTAATATTAATTCTATTTTTAAAATTAAAAAAATGTTTTTAATATTAAAAAAACTTTAAAAACATATTTTTAATTTTAAAAATAGAATTAATATTAAAAAAAAAACCAAAAATAGGTGGGTGAACCCTAAGGGTGGGTGAACCTTACCACGGTTAAAAGGTGTCAAAGGAGACACGTGGCGACCTCTAAGGGTTATAACCGGATGTGCTACATCCGGTTATAACTGGAGAGGATTTGCCACAGGGAAGGAAAAGGCAAAACGCAAATCCCGAGGAAAAATAAAGGAAGGGAATCCGGGCTGTAAAACTTGGATGCTAATGCACGAGCTCACAGCGACAAACCTGCCAGATCGGTTCCTACGGGAGTTGAATTCTAACACTTTATTTTCTCTTAATTTTTTTTATTAATTAACTAATCACTCATCACTGTTAGACACAATTATAGTGTGAAATTGCTTCTCTGCCCTCCTCTCCAATGACCTCCTCTTCGTACATTTACAAAATTGCTCACGGTAATAGCATTAATGATTTTCATTGATTTTTTTTTATTTGCCATGTCACGTCACCTTGACTGGGGCAGAGCCACGAATTTTTCATTTTGGGGGGGGGGGTGAATTAATGGATTGGGGGGTTCGGCGTAACCCCCGAGAAAAAAAATTTGGGGGTGGTTTTTTCTTTGAGGCGTGCTTTCCCTATTCTTGGTCAAACTCTACTCTCAGCCTCCACCAATCACTTATCCAATTTCAAATCAGTTATGGTGGTCAAAGCACTCTCTCTCATCAAGAATGAACAAGTGGTTGGTGGAGACTGAGAGTAGAGTTTGACTGAGACTAGGGCTAGCATATCTCTTTTTCTTTTGAGTTTTTTTTCCTTGGTAATGCCTTTAAGGTCGCCAAGTGTCCCTATTAATACCCCTTAACTATGGTTAAGATTCACCCACCTATCCTTGGTAATTTTTAAAAATATCAAATTTCTTTATCCTAGTTAAAATTCACTAACTCCTAAGGTTAAACAAAATTAAATATTTTTTTTTCTAAAAACCAAGGATAAATAGTTGAATCCTAAGAGTAGGTGATTTTTAACCATAGTTAAGGTGTGTCAATAGGGACATGTACAACCTCAAGGGCATAACCAGACTCTATTGGGGGGCCCACTATTTATGTGACAAAAAGATTGGGGGAGGGAGGGGGGGGGGGGGGGGGCACTATATTATATAAGACAAAATTTGGGGGGCCAACTATAGTAAAAATAAATGAAAACATTTTGAGGGGCCCACTATTTCACACTACCATAAGAGGGAATTCCAAAAAATTTGGGGGGCCATGGCCCCTCGGCTCTCCCCGCCCCCCCTCTCCCCCTTGCTCCGCCCCTGCACCTTGAGATATACCTGGATTCTATTACAAGCCACCTGATTAAAGGGGCATACTTTACCATCTCATCTACAACCTATAGGTAGGGCATTATCTAGCCAAGCCGAGTCGAGTAGTGGGATGTTCAAACTTGTTTATTAAGTAAATCAGCTCAAAAATCAAGCTTGAGTTTGGCTTGTTTATTAAATAAATGAGCTCGTGCTTTAACATACGAGCTCAAGCTGAGCTCGAATAGTTCAAGAGCAATTGATTCATTAGATATAGCTATTAATTAGGTTTAACTTTTACTTTCTTATCCTTGTATAGGTAAACAGAATTAGTGTTACCTAAAATGTTATAATTGGATACAGGATACTCTTATTATGTATAATACATTATACATTATTAATCTTTACTAGTATATAATAAATATATTAAATTTAAATGAAATATGTTTAGATATTTTAGTAGGTTAATTATATATAATCGAGACGAACTTTTAATGAGCAGAGTAGGGGTGTGTTTGAGCTTGACTACTTAACTAAACAAGCTCGAAAATCAAACTTGAGCATGACTTGTTTATTTAATAAACAAACGATCTTGAGCTCGAGCTGTCTGGGAGCACCTTTGTTCGATAACCACCCCTACATATAGGCTATAAGTGTGATGGTTATGATTTACCACAAAAAAAAAGAGTGATAATTATGGTTGAATATTAGGAAGAATTGGTATTTCGAGAGCATTGAGTGTCATAGACTTTTTCCTCCTATACTCTAAATGAAAATAAAAATATAACACATTCAAAATTCCCAGTATTTATAAGTTTGTTTCAAGAAGTTCAGAATCATCTCTTGAGAATGTTTTTGACTTTCACTTGTGACCGACACTTAAGTATTTCTTATTCTATAAACTAAGGTTAAGAATATTAATCATTGGAGTTAAAGCTTTTTTTTTTAATGAGAATTAAAATGATATGTATTGGATGGTGCAAAACAAGTCATAAATGTTTATAGTAAAAAAAAAGCCTGAAATGTTCTTTCAGCTAGGTTGTACACGGAATGAATTTGAAATGGATATCACAGTATCCGTATCCGTATCCGATCTGTTTACTAATATTTGTTATCCGAATTCACTCTGTTATTCGACGGATTAAAAAAAATAAATTATGTATCCGTAATATCTGATCGAATTCGGATATTATTCGAATCTGTTCGATTATACCAACCAAATTCGGATGATATCAGAATTCACCTGATTACAATAACCGAATTAAGATAATATTCGATAACAGTATTCAAAATATCCAAATATATTCATCTTATTACCAAATTTGTATTTTAATACCCTAAAAAATTAAATTCTATTATTGTAATGATATAATAATATTAATAATAATCGATTGGATATTTAGCGGGGGCGGATACACCACTATCCGTATCCACTCCGATTAGTAAACAAATAATATTTTACTATTCGAATTTGATCCGACAAACATTTACACGCATAATGATTTGATTATACATATACGAATTCGAATCGGATTCGGATAATATCTTACTCCGTTTACGGCCCTACTCTTGACTTTTGTCAATATGATCGTGTGTGTTTTATAAATAGCAGTGATTAGCCAACTCCGTATTTGGCTAGGTAGTCGAATGCTTTCCCATATCATCTTCCTTTAATTGTGGTTAAACTCAACTAATGTAAGATTAATATTTTTCTTCTTAAAACCAAGGTTAAATAGATGAACCTTAGGGGTGAGTGAATCTTAACTGCAGTTAGTAGGGTTAAATAGATGAACCTTCCCAAGTGAAATTTTTGGATTGCTCTCTTTTTGATAGTTATTCTCTTTATAAAACTCTGGTTTGTAAAGTTAATTGAACGAGTGTGTTATTTGGACATGGTTGACAATGTTAATTGATTAAGTCATAAACAAACGCACCCTAATGTCCTAAGAGAATTTTCTAAACGTAAGAGAATCTTGTTAGAAATAGAAGTAAATCAATACATTTTAATGGTTTTACTTTTATCAACAAATCTCTAGGTAATAGGATTTACAAATGAATTAGTCACAGAAAGGGTTAAGGGTATAATAGTCATTACAAAAATAGAACGTGATAACAATTTTTTTAAAAAAAAAGGGTATTAATGTAATTTAAAGTCTTCATGGCAGGTAAGACAATCCGCCATTTTAGTTGCCGCAGAACACAAGTAGTAGACCCTTCCTTCTCTCTCTCAAATTGAAAGTTCTCAGTCTCTCTCTCTCTCTCTTACTTGAAGAAAACCCTAATTTTGCCGTAACAGAGATTAATGGATGCACCGGACTTCTTCCCCGGCGGCTACTTCCTCACCGGAAACCATCATTTCACGCCGGAGAAACGTCTCTCTGATCCTAAACCAGTCGACCATTTCATCATCGAAGACCTCCTCGACTTCTCCAATGAAGACGCTGTCATCACCGATGGAACCTTCGACAACATCACCGGAAATTCCACCGATTCTTCCACCGTCACCGTCGTCGATAGCTGCAATTCCTCATTTTCCGGCAATGAACCTCATTTTCCCGGTGCCCTCGACTGCCACAATTTCGACGATACTCAATTCTCTAGCGAACTCTGCGTGCCGGTAATTTCGAACTCGACACCTAATCATATATCTTTCAAGAGAAACTAATAACTTGAACAAAAATTTAACGCATTTCAACTCAAAATTTCAGAAAAAGAGGAGAACAAATCGCTGAGTTTGTTTGATTTGAATTTACAGCACGACGACCTAGCTGATCTCGAATGGATCACGAATTTCACTGAGGAATCATTCACGATCGAGGACTTGGAGAAACTCCAGCTGATTTCTGGAATGAAAGCGCGCCGGGACGAATCATCCGAAACACGTGATTTCCAGCCCGAAACTAACCATAAGAATCCGATACTCTGGACCGAAATGTCAGTTCCCGGAAAGGCAAGGAGCAAACGCTCACGCGCAGCTCCCTGCAACTGGTCTTCCCGCCTACTCGTACTCTCACCTACGACATCATCGTCGGAATCTTACGTCACCTCGAATTCCCGAAAGAAAGAAGCATTCAATAATGTTACCGGCAACGTTGACGGCCGGAGATGCCGGCATTGCGACTCCGATAAGACCCCGCAGTGGCGGACCGGGCCTTTGGGACCGAAAACACTGTGTAACGCCTGTGGGGTCCGATACAAGTCCGGAAGGCTCGTGCCGGAGTATCGGCCCGCTTCGAGTCCGACATTTGTGGTTACGAAACACTCGAATTCGCATCGGAAGGTGATCGAGCTTCGACGGCAGAAGGAGCAGCAACAGTTTCTGAATCCGGACAATGTTTTTGGCGTATCCAACGGCGACGATTACTCGATCCATCACCATACTGGACCTGATTTCCAGCACCTGATGATCTAATGATTGTTAGAGTAGCAAATTCCGGTGGAATTCGGGTTTTAATTACTCGTAATTTTCTAATTTATTTTTCTAGGATGTTTCAATTTGTTTCTAACTTTTGAATTTCGTAGGTTCTTCTTTTTGCGCGAAATGCAAAAACAGGAAGAAAAAAAAATGGTTGGGGATGAAGATCAATGGTAGTAGACTCTAGTGTTCTTAAAATCTTTTTGCCGAATTTGGTAAATTCTTTTTTAGGGGTATTAATGTGATAAATCACTATATATATATATTTTTTTTTTTGAGATTAGCAATGAACAATAGTTCTCCATTTTCAACCCAAAAATATGTCTTGCCAAATAATTTGATAATTATGAGAAAAAGTTTTGCTTTGATAGAAATATCTTTCATTTATTCATATTGTAATTTCTAAACTAACACTCCTATTAAATATAATGTCCATAGTTTAATTTTTTTTTAATGAGATTAACCGAACAAGTTCCTGTTGAATAACTATTGGAGCAACCCCCAAAAAACCTTGACAATGGTAGTTTGATAATTTCGAACATAAAGAATGATACATTTTAACACTAAAAATTCTGTAAATACCCCCCCCAACTATTGGAGCAACCCCCAAAAAATCTTGACAATGGTAGTTTGATAATTTCGAACATAAAGAATGATACATTTTAACACTAAAAATTCTGTAAATACCCCCGTGGTTTGGTTTATTTTGGTTGCCCGATTGTCCATTCAACTGGAGTTCCTATTCATAATTAATCTTTTTCCGGAGCTATTGTTCATTCTCCATTTTTATATGGCAACTACAAACAACAGGAGCTCCTGGTCATAATTAATCCCTTCCTTTCATATGAAAACTACAATTAGGGATTGGAATTTGTCTTGCTCTTGCAAGACCAAAAACGTCTTGCCTCCCTTTATCAAGGGGCATGTGGCGATAAAAAGGGGAGAAGATATCACATGAGAAGTCAAAAAACATGAGAAAAAATGAAATGACTTCTCTTTTTTATCGCCACATGCCCCTTGATAAAGGGAGGCAAGACGGTTTTGGTATTGCAAGATGAAGGCCAAATCCAATCCCCTACAATTAGGATGTACTTGTGCTAATATCAATTCATGAAGTAATGGGTTAGAGAGCTTAGAATTTAAAGTTGGAAAACACAAAAATATCACCACCACTATGCCACAACTCATGCGAATTGATCGAAATCACTAATGTTATGTTTGGTTTGTCGAGAAAATAGGTGAAAACATGGAAAATAAAAGAAAATTTTAGATTTTTAATATAATTCTTAGTTGTGTTTTGTTTCATTTTCTTTTCTTTTCCATACTTATACTTATTTTCTTGGCAAACCAAACATAGGGCAAGGGTCTTATAAATGGTCCCATAGAAAACTTGAGCCCATACCTCTATTGGTTGACATTTTACACAATGTGACCTCACGTTGTTCTCACTCTCATCTCACCTGCCAAGATAAGCATGTGTGCCCACTCACTTTTATGACATGGACTCTTAGTTTAAAAATAGTATATTTTGGGATATTATTTAAAAATGAAAAAAGAACTCGAGCGGATCGGGGCAACGTGGTTTTCGGTGACAATCTAATCTACCCGGTTAATTCTCCATAAGCAGAAATTGAGAGGAGATTGTTTTTTTCGGTATTTCCCAGTTATGGAGTTTGAGAAAGAGTTGTTGCTATATATGGTTGTGTGTGAAACTAAGCATTGTCATAGCCCAGTGGTAGCTTGTCCCCTCATTAAGAGGGAGGTTCCGGGGCTGAGTCCCGTGCAAGTGAGCATAGTGAATTCCCCCACCCTTTTCTAACTAAACAAATACTAACATCTAATCGGCGCAGCCTAAACGTATATCTCGAACCAAAAAAAAAAAATTGTCTAAAAATATAAATAAATAAACCGACAATGTTGTCAAGTACAAGTTTTTATTAATTATTAACAGAGAAATGGGAAAAGACCATACAATTAACTTTCAAGCTGGCCACACAATCTCAGTGGTCCACACCCTCTTTTTTCCTCTCTTTTAATACTCATTAAGTGTGGTTAAGATTCACTCATCCGTAGGACTCATCTTTCCAACCTTAGTTTTAGAAAAAAATATAAAAATATTTATCATAATTTAATTAAGCTTAATCATGGTTAAAAATGAATTAAAAGGGACACGGGGACACTAGGAAGGGAATCTCTTAAATGCAATACAACAATGAATTTAGGACATCAATTGTTTGTAACCCTGGCTTATAAAAAACATTACATCAAAAGAATGTGTGAGGGATAAATTTTTTTTAAGTTCTGAAAGTTTAGATGAACATGCAATACAACTATAAATTTGACACATTTTCTACTGTGTCACATTTGATTATAGCCTTAATTTTTTTTTTTTAGAATGAGGGTATCTGGGCCTCTTAAAGCACTCGACTAAGTCCCTCGGATCGTACAGAACCCCTTATACAGCACAATCGATTAAGCCAGGATAAATCCTGAAGGGTGGCTAACAAGGGGAAGGGACACAAACTTAAGACCTCCGCTTCTTGAGGCATGATCTTGGCCACTAACCCAACCCCTCGTTGGTTAAATTTATTGGTATTTCTATTAGGTAAGTCTATTTTTTTTCAGATGATTGGTAATCTACTTGCCAAGTCTTACAATCATGTATGCATCGAAGATCAATCTCAACAATCTTTTAGAGAAAATTGGTGAGAATGGGACTTGAACCACGCCTAAAATATGAACACTCCTAGGCTTATTACTTTGTTTCACTCTCTAAAACAGTAACATTTTCCAATAGTAGTGATATATTCGTGGATATTACTATCCACGCGATCCTTAGACATGGTTAATCCAGAGGCAGCATTCCTTAATATGTGAGTCAAATTTCGAATATTCGATGTTTCTTGCATTAAGTGCGAAGGGGAAAGGAGGGAGCAAATGCCAAATGGTGCGGTGCTCACATGCCTCCATCCATATCCATCTCTATTATAATGTTACACACTTACCCCACGAGACTTTAGTCAGTAGATGACGCTCCCATTATCACATGCGTACATGTTCGTGCATTCCCCCAGCGGCATTATTGATGGTGACCACTCAATCCAACTAGACTTACTAGATGTTTCCCTCCTGGCCTCGGATTGACTCTAGCGAAGCCAGAAAATGGTCTTGGCCAACCACATAATAGGTGGCAGGTGGTGATAAAAATAGGAGAAATCATTTCATTTTCTCCCTATGATTTTGACTTCTTCCCCATTAATATCTCTTTCCCATTTTCTCACACTTATCGCCACATGTCTCCTTGTGTGTGAAAAAGTCAAAATCATGGGACCCATGATTTTGACTTCACCAACACACAATGAGACAAGCCCTTTCTGGCTTCGCCAGAGACAATCTGAGGCCTTCCCTCATGCATGCAAGCTCATTATCCATGATTAGGGCTGCATAAAGCCCGATTGACCCGTTGGTGCAGCTCGGCTCGGCCCGGCCCGGCCCGGTTCGGCCCGAGATTGGTCTGAAATTTTGGGCTCGAACAAGCCAAGCCAAGCCTAAAAAAAAGCCCGAAAGCTAATTCAAGCCAAGCTCAAGCCCACCCCTGTGCAGCTCGGCCTGGCTCGAAGCCCGGCTCGATTGAGGTTCGGCTCAGCCCGAACTTGGCTCGGCTCAAAAATTATTTTAAAATATATATATATATATATATATTATTTATATATATCATTATTATATATATAAATAATATAAAATTTTATTTTAAAAAAAAGAAGGGATTCAAGCCGAGCTCGAGCCAAGCCAAGCCCGACTTGAGCTTGAATCAATTCGGGGCGAGCCGGGCTTCAAGCCAATTTTTTTTTTCGGGCCGAGCTTCGGGCCGCACAATCGAACCTTTTTTCGGGCCGAGCCGGGCTTCGGGCCTCGATCAAGCTACTTCAAGCCCGGTCAAGCTCGGCCCGAATACAGCCTTATCCATGATGACCCATTTCCCGTGCATATGCATGCTTTGATGCATATATAACTAGATGAGAAGTGATTTAAAACTCTCCATAGTAGGTGCTATCGAGAGTTTCGGCTGCCTGATTGAAAATTCAACTTAGCCAAACATAAAGTGGGGCCTATCATTTAAAGCACTTGTACTTTGGGGATCTGTTTTCATAACCAGACCCGGCATCGAACCGGTAGAGTGGCCGATTCCTCATTGCACCGGTTCGATTGCGTACCTTTTGCAAAAAATTTTTTCATTTTTTTTCTAATTTTTCCCATCGATTCTCAAATAGTTTCGATTTTGAGGTTTTTGGGAATCGGCGAGGGGGCCGGTTTTCGGTTCCACCAGCTGATCCAGTTTTGATAACACTGCCTTGGGGCTGTTGGATTTTCAATCAAACTGCCTAGCTCGCGATAGTATCGAGAGTTTTTAAATAGTTTCTTAGATATATACCGGTTTTAACATCCCATGAGTGGCATTATCGATCATGGCAAGGACATACAATGGACATACTATGTATGTACGCTGGTGGTTGTGTATTTACATGTGAAGTTAAACATGTATGTACAGGGCGGAGCCAGAATTCTCTTGTAGGGGGCTAAGAATGGGGGTTCGGGGGCTAGCTCCTGATTTGTTTTTTTAGGGCTAAGTTCATGGGTTATCGCATCCGTTTGTAAGGAAATACCTTTTCTCGGAAGTTTAGGTGGGCTAAGCCTCCCCATTTTCCGGCTCCGCCCTTGTGTATGTGGATGTGAGGACTAGTCCATGCACCAAGAAACATCCATGACTAGTTTTACACCTGTTTTGGATAATAAATCACGACCTTAGAATGGCTTGACGCCCTGTCTAGGGATCTTTTTATGTATGTATGATGCAAGTATATATATATATATATATATAGAGAGAGAGAGAGAGAGAGAGAGAGAGAGAGAAATGCTCATTAAAGCTTTTAATGAGCAGTCCCTCTAGAAAGATGACATGTGGCAATCTTTTTTAAATTCAACGGTTGGATGTTGAGGTAGGTCTATTGAGAGACATGTGCCAAAAAATTATTTTGATTGGACATGTTTAGACCATTTGATTAGACCCTAGTTTATCAGCATTAATCCCATAGGGTTCACTAGACCCTATATAGATTATAAAAATAGCTAATCTTCTCATCTTCCATTAGATGGTCCATTAATGTCTCACTGAGCTGATTTTTTTTGTCACGTGTCTTTTGGTAGACTTGTTTTGACATCCAACGGTTGAAATTTAGAGCATCATGCCACATGTCACGTTATTAGGGACCACTTATTAAAGGTTTTAATGAACATGACTCATTAGAATGCTACTCTATATATATGTGTATGTGCACGCGCGCTCACACATAGAATGTGACAATCATAAGTGTAGTGACTGTAAAGACATCCCCTCCTATTATATAGGATTTGGTTTTTTTATTTTTTTTGGTATAGGGTATAGGGCAATGTTACCTGGTTCATCGGTTTGTATGGTTCAAATTTGGGTTTGCAGTTCGCCACTCTAAAGTGAACCCAGTTCGCTAGGGTTAGGATGAGATAATTCGTTTTTTCAGAATGCTTAGGTTCTTTAGTTTGATTCGCTAGCTTGGTTCGCTACTTAAGCATATAAAACAAATATATATTTTATAATAATATACTATAAAAATATATATCTTTTAAGCATGTAAACAACACATTACAAATAATTATTTGAAAAATAAAAAAAATATCTTTTTATGAACGAATTGTGAACTCAAAGTATAATTTTGACGAACCTAGTGAAAAATATCATGAATTTGAATAAATAATTTGACAAACTAAGATTGTTACGAAACCACTATGTGAATTGCTCAATTTCACGAACCAAACCGAACCACGAACCAGTTCAGTTCACTCGGTTCGTGGTTCATTATAGCTTGTAGCGAACTTCGTAACCCTGGCATATGGTTCTGTTGGAGCAAGCAGATTTGCCACTCTGGAAACACCCATTCACATTTTAACTATCTATAAAAAAAAAAAAAAAAAAAAGGCATGCATATGGAGCTCATGTTAAACCATAACATGAAGAGAAAAGTTTGAAATTAGAAGTGAACATGGAAAAATGGGTTTGATGTCAATTGATCAATCATTAATTGAACAATGCAGAAAAATTTACCTTTTTTTTTGGGTGCTACAATGAGCACACTACTATTTACAGACCGGACATCATTTAAAAAAATAACTTACATTTTTTTTTATAGTTTGTATTTCTATGTGCACCCACACCCCAAATCCCTAAACCCTTACAAAAAACTCTCCTAAAAAACACAGTAGTGTCCTTTTAAAGAAGTAATCTTTTCAATGCCTTCTCCTTTTATATCCCTTCTCGTCTCCTTCTATAATCCTTTTATATATTGTCTCCTTCTATATGTTTTGTGCTTATTTTTCATATTGATAATCCTACATAAACAATTGTTTCACGGTGGTCACAGAGCTACCAAGGTATTCTTTCAATAAAATTAGACACGTGGCGACTTATATGATTGAACCCTAAGGGTGAGT
Organism: Tetracentron sinense; assembly: GCA_015143295.1. NCBI lineage: Eukaryota > Viridiplantae > Streptophyta > Magnoliopsida > Trochodendrales > Trochodendraceae > Tetracentron > Tetracentron sinense. The sequence continues at coordinate 6,690,351 of CM026554.1, read as the reverse complement.
GAGTGAATTTAACCACAGTTAATGAGAGTTAAAATTGACACATGGTGGCTTATATAGCCCCTTTAACTATGGTTAAGCTCAATCTACCTAAGTTTAGTATTTTTAAGGTTAATATTTTTCCTAAAAACCAAGGTTAGATGAAAGAACTCTAGAGGTGAGTGAATCTTAACCACAGTTAATGAGAGTTAAAAAGGGGCACACGGGAGGGTGTAGAGGCACGTGGAAAGAAGTATTTTCCTTAACATGGTGTATCAGTAGAAAATTTATAAGTAGTTTTTTTACTCTTGGTGTGTTCGTAGAATTTGTTATATTTTAATGATGTCCAATTAGTAAGTACTATAAATGGTGTCTAATCAGTAAACAGTGATCTGCTCGTAGCGTCACCCTTATTTTTTTGGTGATGTATTTACCGATCTGTCAATGACTTTCATGTCCAAACCTTTGAATGTTTCTATAACCTATGCACAAAAGCAGAAGACATGGAACTTTACTTGAGCGAATACACTGAGAACCAGGAAAAAAACCACAAATTCATATGTTGCATTAATGCTACTCTGGTCGAATTGTTGGGAATGCAACACTTAACTGGGACCTAAATGGAAAAAAGTGATTTAAAACTATTGATAGTACCTGCTATTAATAGCTGGACCCTTGGATTGAACATCTAATGGCATCTAATGGCATCATGTCTGCACATGATTTAAATGATGGGCCCCACTTACTGTTTGGAACCATTGAATTTTCAACCCTAGGGTCCAGATAGTAGGTACCATGGAGAGTTTTAAACCACTTCCCATTTTCAATTCGTCCGGTCATCATCTTATCACGGCACGCTGTCGATAAACAAAATAGAAGAAACACAACATATCAGTATATATGATTTGTTTATAAATAAACCTAGTCACAAGAATTAAAATAAATGCTTAGAAAAGTTAGATGACATTAAACAATCAAATAACATGTATAAATGATTTGATTAACTTATAAATAAAGCAAACTCATTAAAATATCCTCTATATGTAAAGAGAGGGAGTTTAGTGACTAAATATATCAAATTCCCCGACAGGCTGGCTGATTTCATAGGTAATCTTTGACCAGATTGATACAGCAATACTTCTTAGCAATATTTCAAGAACACAAACAGATTACTACTTAATTAACTAGTAGAAGAACATAAACAGATAGTAGTAATTAACCTGTGAAACTGATTGCATGTGCAAGAGGGTAGGACTGGATGCTTGGACCATTCCAACTAAGCTAAGTCGGCACATGGCTACACAGATTCCAGTGGGGGCAGTCTCTCGAGAGGCTCGACAATCCACACCTTGTATATCTCAAAACTCCATTGCAAAAGCTCCACCTTAACTTTGGTTCGGATTCAATAAAAAAAAAACCTTGGTTCGGATACTATCAATGCATGGTAAGAAGAGAATTGTTGCTTAAGCAATTCCGCAATTCTCCAAGATCTCTAAGAGCCAGGGTCGGAGCCAAGGAGCAGTTTCTCCTGACTTTAAAAATAAATAAATTTTATTATGTTATTTAATTATCCAATATGGCATAGCCATGAGGCAAAATGGGTCAGTTGTCCACCAAACTTTAAATATATCTATTATGTTATTTAATTATTTAACAAGGCATAATCATAGGACAGTTGTCCCCTAAAGAAGGAGACATAATAGGATCAGGATCGGAGCTAAGAATTTGTTCTTCTTTGTTAGGAGATAAGTACATTTGTCACCTAAAGGAGACAAATGGCCTGGCAACCCACGTGCTGTGCTGGCTCACTAACAAAAAATATGGCATAGGCAGGACCTGCCATGCCCGGCCCGTGCCGGCCCATGGGCCATTTTTACAACTTTGGGGGGAAAATAGAAAAAATTCTATGAAATTCAAAACCCTAACGATCTCTCTGAGTTCAAGTACTAAACAGGTAATCTCGATATTTTCTTCAATAAATCTCTCTCTCTCTCTCTCTCTCTCCTCCATCAATTCAACATAACACATAGAAATTTCTGCAAAAGTTGTAGAAAGAAATCATCATTTTATGTGAGCTCATAACCCTAGATGTTAAAGAAGAATGATTTTATTGATTGATTGGATGGTTTATAATAACCCTAAATAGAGTTTATATAGAGATAACGAGATAGGCTTTATGAAAAGTAAATCAACCGAATCTAATCATACCTAATCAAATCCATTTTATCCTTGATTGATGCTAATCTAATATTATGAAGAGATACTTGAATGATATGTATCTCACTCACCTCATTACAATACCCTCACTATATTCTCTAACACTCCCTCTCAAACATATGGAGATTGAAAAATCTCCATGTGTTTGCCGTTAGTAGACATTGACGCATTTTTATCTCCGCTTGATACCTTTGATCTTCGTTGAATGCTTGTATGAGTCCGTCAATCGCTTGCTTGTTGAGTCAAACCAAATGGACCAAAAGACATATCTCTATGGACCTAGAAGAAATGCCTTAAATGAGCTCGAAAATAGTGCCACTAATGGGCCTGATAGGGCCCAATGGCCCAGAAAATCAGCCTCCATGGGCCTAAAATATTGATCTCTATGGACCGGAGAACATGGCCTCTATGGACCTAGATAGACCTCGTGGGCCTTTAAAGGTAACCTCGGTGGGCTAACAAAGAGAGCCTGTGGTCTGGAAAAAAGAGTCTTCATGGACCAAAAAATTTTTGATACGTATGTGTAGGAGATGCACAATATTAAAGATAAGGCAAAGAGGGGAAAAAAAAAACATTAACATGATTTTTTTTCGTTTTCCTAAGGACAAGTGATCTTCTCCTTTACCAATAAGGAGTTTACTCAATAGGCCAAAGCAAGGTTTCTATCATGAGATCATGCTGATTGATCTCAATGTGCCGACGCAAAGGTCATGGTATGGATGCGCAAATCAGTCCTTGGAGCTTATATCTCTCTGAGTCTCAGCTTGACGATAATTCTCAAAACTTCTCTCAAAGGCAATAGCAAGGATCAAAGAAAGGACAGCTAGAAGGTGTTATGGATGCCAAGGTACAGGAATGAATGTCACAATTAATTACTTGACAGGTTGGACCCTACATGGGATGGGAAATACTATTATAGGGCTGTAATAGATGTTGGTATGAAAGTAGGAAAACAAGAAAGAGTGATAAGGAACTTCAAGCCGGACGGGTGGCTTTGCTGCCACCTACCGGAGACCATAATAAAAAAAAAGGCTCAAAATAGATGGCAGATCACCTACTTTGATACCATAAAGAAGAATGATTTTATTGATAGATTTGATGGTTCACAATAACCCCAAATAACCCCAAATATGGTTTATATAGAAATAACAAGATAGATTTTTTAGACAGTAAATCAACCTAATCTAATCATAGCTATTTATATCCATTTTATCCTTGATTGATGCAAATCTAATATTGTGAAGAGATACACTTGAACAATGTGTATCTCACTCACCTCATAACTCATTACAATACCCTCACTATATTCTCTAAGAGATGTAACAAATCTTTCAAAATTCATGTATCATATTCAAATAAAATGAATACAATCTATGCTCACTGAGAAATCTTGTTTCGCTATTCTTAGTAGTTCTTTTTTGATCATTTTTTTTCCGGTTGAACTTCTTGAGGTGGATGTGACTATTCCTGTGTTGCTTGTTCGAAGCAATTAATCTCACTGTGTTTGGGTTTTCTCTCTTCATTTGTATATTTTGAACTGTAGACACCTTGATCCCTACCCCCTGCTAAAAATATCAAAAGAATAGAAAAAATGAGCACCACAATACGGAGAACTCCCAAATCCTGAAGGCAATCGCTGTTTTTCATGATTTGGCGTCACCGATTTCCACCCAGAGAGGATCCGTACCCCCAAAAGTTCTCTTTCCCAAGCAATGGTCCATGTTCTTCTTTAAGGTGTTCTCACACTGCATTGAGCATAAAACAAGCTATTATAGTTGTTATTTTCCAGAAAGCTGATTTGATCAAATTTCATGTAAAGTTGATACGAGCCTTAACCTCCAAAATCGTTACATGGTAACATGTCGCACCTCATGGTCCTCATCTCCACTTTTCCTTGGTCAAATTTTATTTGAATGCATACTTGTTTGGATCTTTTTTTTTTTTTTGCAGAGTTTACAACGTCCCTCAATGTGTTAAGGAGATTTTCTACTTTCTCTTAACAAGTTTGCAGTTTCAGACTGATATATGCAATGTCAGTTCTTGGAATCTAACATGTAGTAGTACCTTACTGGTGTTAGGACATAGGTTGCTTTTCTTCCTGTGTTGTTGATTCTATGGATATATTAAATGAAGCATTCAAACTCCGGAATTGAAACTATCGTCCATTCTGAATAAGATCCGGATAATGGATTACTTACTTACTTCAGAAGAATTTTCTTTTGAAAGTTGTCTTTTCTTTTTGGTTTTTGTAGCAACCAAACCCATTTCTTGCTGTCTGAATTGAGATAAAAAGAAGCAATTAATTACTTATATATATCAAAGAACCATGCCTGTTTCACAAATGATATATCATTGGGACTTGAAATTCTCTACGGTTGTAACCGGACGGTTACAACACAAAAGCCTTCTTTTAACTCTGGTTGACAACTTAACCTTTAGAATTAATAATTTTAAATACTTTATTTTTCTAAAATCCAATGTTAGATGGTTGAACCCTAAGGGTGAGTGAATCTTAACCACAGTTAAGGGATCTCAAAAAGGGGTACAGTTGTTGACCCGTGGGACGTAACGGGACTCCAAGGTGTCCGGTTATAACCGTAGAGAATTTCACGTCTTTAATTGGTTTAAACTGGCATGTTCATCTGTTAATGTTTAAGTTGAATAATTGATGAACTTGCCCTAGATGTGTTTGTGGTGCTGCAATGTTTAACTATCTTCTCATGGAGAGACATTTTCTTTCTTGACACATTTATTTGTATTTAAAATTTCTTATCACACTCTTCAATTTTTCACTGATCCAGACTTCCCCTAGGAGATACCAACTAAAGTATTGTGGGAATTTGAAAAATGTGGTGTAATATTAAAACACGGCCCCAGGTCCAAGAGATGCTAATTGGATGCAAAATCTGTATCAGGTTCTTCTTCTATTTCTTCAATTTTTGAAAAACAATGAAATTCCATTCCCTACTCATAACTTAGAGCATCTCCAACACTATTTTTAAAAACTCCTTATTTATTTCTCTAAACTGATAGCTTTTTCAAGTAGGGAGTCACTTTTTATTCTTCCAACTCCAACACTACCCCAATTTATTCTCTATTTATATTAAATATTAATTTTTTATTTCATTTATTCTAATATCATTACAACCATTGAGAGTTCAATTGCACCAATTGGCCAACACGTGTCTTTTTTTAAAATCTAAAATCTAAGATTATATTGTTAACCCCCAATAGTTAGTGAATCTTAACCATAGTTAGTAGAAGTTAAAAAGGACACGTGTTAGCCTGTGGATGGGATTGAACTCTCCTTTATTAGTTCAATTGCAATTGGTGTGGTTGAGGGTTCAAAGGGTTTTAATGTTTGGAGAGCTAAAAATCTTGCCACTGATGACGAGTTGGCTTACCAACCCTATTTTGGTAAGGTCCCAACCGTATTTTGGTGAGGTCATTTGAAGAGCCGCAGACGAAGACGAAGACGAAGGGAGCTGGTATAGGTATAGGGTAGTGTTGGAGATGCTCTCAGAGTATTCAAAAGAAAACGTTTTTGCTATTTCTATGATGTATATTCAAGCAAGGGTTTTTGAAGAGCAAACTTTCAAATTTTAAGAGTTTTTCCGGTCAAATTTGGTGTGGCAGGCACTATATGTGCCACTTCCGGACATGACAGTGGTTGAAGTGGGACAATGATGGACCTGACTGTTGCAACATGTGGCATCAACTTCTACGTGAATACTGAGTCGTATTCTTCTCCAGTTGCAACCGGTTTTGCCAAAACCGGTTACACCCCTAAGTTGACCTCATGTCCCTTTTGACACCTCTTAACTGTGGTTAAGATTCACTAACTCTTAGGATTCATCCACTTATCATTGGTTTTTAGACAAAAATAATAGAAAATTTTGCTAACGGTGGTTAAAATTTACCAATTCCTAGGGTTAAAGTTTTTTAAATACTTTTTTCTAAAAACCAAAAATAGGTAGGTGAACCCTAAGGGTAGGTAAATCTTAACTACATATAAGGAGTGTAAAAAGGGAAGGGACACATGGCGACCACAGGGGGTAACCGGAAATAGAGTTCTTGTCGTTGGTGTGAAGTGATTAGATGAAAGGCTTAACAATCAGGGCTTAATGACTTTGCCCTTTGCACCATCGAGTCAGAATTCAGAGATGATCCCTTTGAGTGCCTCTCCTCGTCCCTATTATCTTCAAAACAACAGGAACAACACCTAGCAGACGGCTTGTTGTTATGGTCAACTTTTTGATTTTGTGGAACAATCGTGCGGCACCTCGATTATCCCATGATCTTGGCCAGCCTTACACCATTACACCATCCGTCTACTGAACCGACCCAACGTCTCATGCTGCAATGTTACGATAAGGTACGACCCACTACCGGGTCTCATCCGCTAAGCTACGCTCAGTTAGCTTACAAATTACTTCATCGTGTCGCACTCCACACTCATCCAACACATAAGGTTCCCACGTCACCGAGGTTCCGTCTCGCACATTTCTCATGATGCTAAGGTTCCTCTATCCAGGTGAACATCCAATACGGCTCGATACTCTCAAACACGACTATCGGTCATCCCCACGCATCGTGGATAGCTTAAGAGTATTATTACCCCGTTTACCAAGCATTGAGGGCATAACGCCCACAACATGATCCTCAGTCCTATGACTGAATATCCCAACCATATCTCGCATCACTCCTAAACGGCCATGATGTATACGGCACGCTTAAAGGCCGAAGTAGGGTAAAACCTCTTGCCTGAAGGCCCCGCGCAGTGCTAGGCTATCCATCTCATTTGCACCGTCCTTAGATGCTCCAACAATCATCTAAGGAGACTCCAAGATCCCCTTTAGGATCCTAGAGCCCGCCCCTAACTCCTTTGGAGTTGCTCATTAGGTGGCCACAAATGTGTCACAAGAGAATGTAGAGCTATGCCCTTCTCCTCAAGGTGGATGTTAAACCTTTCACCATTCACCAGAAGGAAACATCACCATTGCTGGTGGAGTCATACTGGTCTTTTACGGAACAATACATTGAATCTTCACAAACCGTCTGTACCATTGAACCCGTATTAACTTTCTCTTTGAATGAAAGTACTATCGGTCATACTTCTAATATACCATGTGGGCCCCACAACACTCGCCCACATGTGTCCGACCAAGCATCAAGCTCAAGCTTCACCTCACAACTCTTCACGTGCAAATCACCCAAACCATAGTATCTCGTACACAACATCGAGACACCTCCATGGCCCTTCACTTCGGTACCTCAACACCAAGATACCAACTTTGCACCACTCTGCGCTATCGCTTGTATAGTGCATCGCCTATCTCTTAGGCATCGCATTGGCATCCCTTGCCCATGCTCAGGCCATCTTGGCCCATTATCACGGTCATGGTACTACTTAACCACTTTGACCGTGACACCGTGCCATCACTTCCCCTGCAAAATCAGTCATGTCCAAAACCATGGATTTGATGTTTGGCATCTAGGTGAGCCATGTTGCCACCGAACTAGCTACTGCTCAAGGGTATAATGTTTCCTCTCTTTATTCAAATTTTGTGATTTTTTTATAGCAATTTCAAATGTATCATTGCCCCTTCCAGAGTGACATACACCCAAATTTGATTTTGAATGAGTATTTACTTGGGGTGGTTTTTAATTTATTTTTTGCCCCAAATAGTACAAGCAGTAGATCCTCCTTTTAAAGGCTTTCTTTTTTCCGAATTTTGTTAGCTTCTTCTTATTGTCTTGGTTAGTGGTTGTGTTGAGTACAAAATGTACTAGCAGATGTATTTAACATATTTTTGTTTCTTTAAACCAAAGTTGAATTTAAAGACATGCCCTTTTGGAGTGGTTGTTGGACTTACCCTTATGGCACCTTAGCGGCTACCTTAGGTCTGGCTGTGTGTGTGAGTTTAGAGTGTGTGTTAGTTACATGATATCATTTTAATCAAAAAAAAAATCAAAGCTGAATTAGTATAAACAAGGAATACATGCCTCACCTAATAACAAGTTCTTGCCGTTTGTATTTCAGAGAAAGAAAAGTTGTATTCTTCTCTCTAGGAGGTCAATATTTATAATACAACTTACATGAAGAATAAGGAAAGATCATATAATTAAGTTATACAATATTCGATCAATATTTACAACACTCCTCCTTAAGTTGGAGAGTATATATCTATAACTCTCAGCTTGCTACAAATTAAGTCGATGGCAACCTGTGGTAGAGTTTTTGTGAAGATATTTGCAAGTTGACTACCAGAAGGAACAAAAAGAGTAGTAATGTCTTTGGACTCTACTTTACACCGAACGAAATGACACTCAAAGAAAAATCGTAATTGCTGTAAACTTCGGGGGTCAAAAGGCAACCAGAAACTTTTGGGGGGAAAATGTAATTTCAGAAACTCTAGGGCAAAACTGTAATTTCCAGAAACTTTGGGGGGGGAGGGAAACTGTAATTTTAGAAACTCTCGGGGGGGGGTTAAACTGTAAATTCTAGAAACTTGGGGGCAAAATATAATTTTGAAACTTTGGGGGCAAGATGTAATTTCAGAAACTCTGAGGGGTCAAACTGTAATTTTTGAAACTCTGGGGGATCAAATTGTAATTTCTAAAAACCTTGGGGGGTCTCTTTGTAATTACTAGAGATTAAATTTGTTTCTAAAAGGAAAATAAACCAATATACTTGCTGGAGAAGCAATCATATATGTTGCCCAACCCAGAGAAACACTGAAGCAAGACCAAACTGTAGAGAGAAGCACTGAAATAAAACCAAACTGTAAAGAGAAGCACTGAGAAGCACCGAAACAAAACCAAATTGTAATTTCAAAAAACAAATCAATATACGATGAATAGAAAAGCACCGAACCAGAGAAGCATCGAGATGATCAAGAGATACCTGGAGATTGCCGAGGGTTTAGAGAACCCTCAACACCCGCTTGGACTGATATTATAAAGATGTGTGAGGCAACACTCAAAAAAAAATCTACCATCCAAAAGATGAAGATTAAATCTTCTTCCTCGCGGCTCTTTCTTCCTCAATAGACAAAAATAAACGCAGAAATCTGCTTTGATACCATGTTGTTTGTATTTTAGAGAAAGAAAAGTTATATTCATCTCTCAAGCAAGGTTCGTAATATCGAAAATATCGGCGATATATCGCCGATATTTTTCGATATCGTTGAAGACCGATGCATCGATACACTGTATGAAAAAAATTACACAGTATCGGTTGGTATCGGCGATATATCGCTGATATCGGCAATATATCGCCGATACCATGCTGATATCGACCAAAAGCGGGTGAGTCCCATCCCAAATCAGAGATTCGGTCAGGGTTCCCTTTTTTTTCACATGCGCAAGCACCCATCTAAAAAAAAAAAAAAAAATTAGTACTAACTACAGAAAACCCGTGAGTGGTGCCGATTCATTGTCTTTAAATATGGAAAAACCTACATAGCATTCATCACAGTCTGAAAATCTTCGATTTAGTTGGAAAAAAAAAAAGAGGGTTGATTTAGAAGAAGGAAGAAGGAGGAAGGAGGAAGAAGGAAGAAGAGACTGGAGCATACCTGAGCCAGTCCACCGTCTTTGCCGTCGCCGTCGCCGTCGCCGTCGTCTGTGCCGTCGCCGTCCCCGTCGCCAAATGCCCAAACCCAAGCCAAGGTTCCTCCTTCCCCTCGGCTCCTCCTCTCTGCCTTTTTTTTTCGTTCGGTTCCAGTATACGATTCATCAGATGATAAGCTTAAACCTTAAAGGTTATGCTAAGTTCACTCAGCCTATAGATAAGCTTAAACCTTTTAAGGGTATGCTAAGTTCACTCACCCTATTTAAAACTTAACACCCTTATAAGGGTTTGCTAACTTTACTCGATCCTACATAAAACTTAAAACCCTTATAAGGGTTATCTAACTCCACTCTTACGTAAAACTTAAAACCCTTTTAAGGGTTATCTAGCGTGACTCTCACTTTTTTTTTTTTTTTTTTTTCAAGGGCTTTAACTTTTAAGTAAAATTATATGAATGCATTTTATTTGTATGATAATGCATTTTTTTCTATGAAACTAGCATTACCTTATAAACTCTTATAAGAGTTATTTAATTGTTAATGCATTCTTTTTTGTAAAAAAGTTATCTGGTTAATGTTAGAGATTTTAACCTAAAATTTAAAAGGTAATGCTAGTTTCACACTTTCACTCTTTTTATAAATTATATAGAGGCTTTAATTAAAAAAAAGCTTCACTATATCGAAATATAAAAAAATAATAATAATTTCTTGATAAAGATGTATCTCTAGCAAATTATGCCCACAAGACCATTTTAGATATATTAAAAAATTAATAATTTCTTAATAATATTTTATAAATTAGAAATAATTTATATGTAATATCTCTAACCTCATAAGGGCTTTTTAAAAATATAATAACACCTTGACTAATTAGTAATCACTTAGCTATTCTTTTTTGTAAAAAAATTTAACAAACTTTTACTAATCGGTAATCACTTTGATTAATAAGTTAACATACTTTTTAGCACAAAAATTAATAAATTATTATACTATTTTTATTACATAATTTTAAAAGATTATAAAACATACTATTTTGAAGAGAAATTTTTTTTAAAACTGGTCTGCCATATTAGAAATTATATTATATGACAAAAAGTAATATGTTGTAAACTAATATTGATTTATATTTTATACCCAATTTTAAAAAGTATTAAAAATTGTAATATAAGGTCGTTTTTTCTATTTTAATTTTTAAATAAACCCTTATAAGGGTTATTTAATTGTTAATGCATTCTTTTTTGTAAAAAAGTTATCTGGTTAATGTTAGAGATTTTAACCTAAAATTTAAAAAGTAATGCTAGTTTCACACTTTCACTCTTTTTATAAATTATATGGAGGCTTTAATTAAAAAAAAGCTTCACTATATTGAAATATAAAAAAATAATAATAATTTCTTGATAAAGATGTATCTCTAGCAAATTATGCCCACAAGACCATTTTAGATATATTAAAAAATTAATAATTTCTTAATAATATTTTATAAATTAGAAATAATTTATATGTAATATCTCTAACCTCATAAGGGCTTTTTAAAAATATAATAACACCTTGACTAATTAGTAATCACTTAACTATTCTTTTTAGTAAAAAAATTTAACAAACTTTTACTAATCGGTAATCACTTTGATTAATAAGTTAACATACTTTTTAGCACAAAAATTTATAAATTATTATACTATTTTTATTACAAAATTTTAAAAGATTATAAAACATACTATTTTGAAGAGAAATTTTTTTTAAAACTGGTCTGCCATATTAGAAATTATATTATATGACAAAAAGTAATATGTTGTAAACTAATATTGATTTATATTTTACACCAAATTTTAAAAAGTATTAAAAATTGTAATATAAGGTCGTTTTTTCTATTTTAATTTTTAAGAATTATACTTGAAATTTATGTATATTTTTATTTAGTTATGATCAATGTTATATATATATATATATAATAATTACTGAAACTTGATTATGGATCTGCACATTGCCTTAGGAAAATTACATCTATTTCAATTATTTATCTACTCTAATGTGCACTCATAAAGTCATAAGTATTTCAAATTGTCAAATCAATTAACATGGATAAGCATTAAACAAAAAGTAATATGTTATAAACTAATATTGATTTATATTATACACCCAATTTTAAAAAGTATTAAAAATTGTAATATAAGGTTGTTTTTTCTATTTTAATTTTTATGAATTATACTTGAAATTCTTGTATATTTTTATTTAGTTATGATCAATGTTATATATATATATATAATAATTACTGAAACTTGATTATGGGTCTGCACATTGCTTTAGGAAAATTGCATCTATTTCAATTATTTATATATTCTAATGTGCACTCATAAAGTCATAAGTATTTGAAATTGTCAAAACAATTAACATGGATAATCATTAAAAAACAGAGGCAATAGGAGTTGATTATATTATGTGTTTAACTTGATTATATTTTTGAATGATCCACTGTGCAATATTTTTTATATTGTAAAAGAATTAGCCCAAATAATTCTACCACTCTATAGTTTGTAAAAGAAATAAAAACATTTGAATTTTGTATTTCGACAAAGAAGTTTTGCTTAATGATATTAAGCTTGTAATCATCTAAACAACACTCAATATACATAGATTACATTAAAATAAAATTTTTATTTTATATTTAAAACTTAATCAGGAGTCTCACACATTTAAATAAAATTGCATCAACTTCGTTTTACATAATTACATCCACTTCATAGTCAAATAAAATTACATCAACTTCTTTTTACATAATCACATCCACTTCATAGTCAAATAAAATTACATCTACTTCTTTTTACATAATTACACCAACTTCATAGTCAAATAAAATTACATCCACTTCTTTTTACATAATTACATCAACTTCATACTCAAATAAAATTACAATTGTCTTCCTTTTTTCTTGATGCAGGGTCTCCAATCAGTTAACCATCTCCTCTCTTTTCCGTATTGATTTTGTCCTGTACAAACATTGAGCTCATCAATTACATATAGAAATAGTTTGAGAAACTAAATTAAAAATCAATTACTTATCATATAGAAACAGTTTAAGAAACTAAATTAAATTTCAATTATTTATCAACTGTAATGTACATTCATAAGCTTTTCATATTTCTAAAGCAATTAACATGGATAATCATAAAAAAAAATCACGGGTTTTGGTGCTTTGATATTATGTGTTTGACATTAATATTTATTGATGATCCACTAGGAGATGGTGCGAGACATAGGTTGGTCGCATGGAAAACAAATAGAAGGGAACAAGAATGGAGCAATATGTAATTATTGTGGCAAAAAAATAAGAAGCGGTGGAATTACTCGGTTAAAGTGACATCTTGCTGGGGGTGATTCGAATGTAGCAGACTGTCCAAGTTGTCCGATGGAAGTCAGACAAGCTATGAAGGTTAACCTTACCATTGGGGCTAAGCAGAGACTGGAGCATGTCGCAGAGCAAAAGGCAATCCGTCAAGAAATAAGGCGTGGTCTACAGCCACCAGTAGATGTGGATGATGACGACGAAGATGATACTTTATACCCAATCGACTGTATTGGAGTTGACGAGCGGCTAGCATATCGACAGGGCTATCGTCAATCTATGCGCCAGCAGTGGGACAGAGATCAGGAGCGTTCATTTGCAGCTCGCATGCAGTCTGCCGATTTCAGAGGCAGTGAGGACCATCCGGTTCGACTGGTAGGACATCTGATTTTGGGACTGGGACATAATCACATGGTATGTTTGGCCGCAGCCAAAGCATGAAAGTCCCGGATCTGCCACATGATTCATCTCTGTACAAAAGTTGAAATGCAAAACAGAAGCGGCTGAAAGAAATGTGGAGTGGGGGAAGTCTGGTGGAAGCGCTTGGAACAGCTGTATCCAAGTTTTTCATACATAGTCACGTGCCTGCTAATGCTGCCTCAACCCCACAGTTTAAGAACATGATTCACGAGGCAGAACGGGTTGGGCCGGGGGTAGAGCCTCCTTCTCCATATGAGATTACAGGTAAATACTTAGACGCAGAGGAGAAGGAGATGAGAGACTATATTGACACTCTAAAGCCAACGTGGGAAAATTTTGGTATCACTATTATGTGTGATGGCTGGACAGGACCCACTAGGCTTTCGATCATTAACTTTATGGTGTACAGTCAGGGAATGACAATATTTTTAAAGTCTGTTGATGCATCTGACAATATAAAAGATGCAAAATATATATATGACTTAATGAAGGGTGTTGTAGAGGAAGTGAGAAAAAAAATGTAGTCCAGGTGGTGACTGATAATGGGAGTGCCTTCGTGAAGGCTGGGAAGATGCTTATGAAAAAGTATCCCCTATACTGGACCCCTTGCGCAGCCCATTGCATAGACCTGATGTTACAGGCAATAGGAGAAAGAAAATCTGTGAAGGAGGTTATTGACGAGGCAAGAACGGCAACCAACTTCATATACAACCACAGTTGGGTTCTAGCAAAGATGAGGGCTTTGTGTGGTGGTGAAATAGTACGGCCAGGGGCGACGCGCTTCGCCACCAATTTTATTGCCTTAGAGAGTTTGTCCAAACATAAAATTGGACTAAATGCATTATTCACTGAGACTGATTGGACAGAATATGGACAAAGGCGCACTATTTTGGCAAAAAAAGTTGAGGACATTGTCCTTAATAACAAATTTTAGGACAAAGTGGATGATACAACTGCCATACTAGAGTCTATTTACCGTGTCTTAAGGGTGATAGATGCAGATAAGTGGCCGACTATGGGTTCTGTGTATGAATTAATGCGGGTAATGAAGTTGTCGATAAAGAATGTGTTCCCTCGTGGATACAAGTGGGTCCACAAGATTATCGATGCTCGTTGGGATAAGACAATAGAGCATCCTCTTCATGTTGCTGGTAAGTTTGATGTTTATTAGATGTTTACATTGAAGTTATTGCATGCTTGTAATACTAATTGCATGTCATATAACTTTCACGTTTCAGCATATTATTTGAACCCAAAGTATCACTACAACCACAAATTGGGGAATCGGGATGACTTAATGAAGGCTGTTCACGACGTCTTCGAGACGTTGGACCTGAAGTGTAAAAGAAAAGGAGACTTCGGGAATGAGGTGAAATGTCTTTATCTCGTTAACTATAGCATATTTATGTGCATTATTGCATTCTAATTTATTCTATCTAATTGAAACATGTTTTCTCAAAATCTATAGCTAGTGCGCTTCAGGGATGCGCGGGGGAGCTTTGGAAGAACTGCTGCTAAGGAGGGAAGGTCTAGGATGACGCCGTGTGAGTAATTTCTTCTCAATAAAGTAATTATATTTTATTTCTCTACATCAAAATATATATGAAACTAATGGATAACATCGTTTAATTGTCAGCTGATTGGTGGCAAATGTACGGAACCGACTGTCCGACCCTCAAAAAATTGGCAGCTCGCGTGTTAGCACAGACTGCTTCATCTTCAGCATGTGAGCGAAACTGGAGTACATTTGCCCTCATCCACACAAAGCAGCGGAACCGATTTGGCTACAAAAAGCTGCAAAAACTGGTCTTCTGTCACTATAATATGAAGCTGCGACTCAGGCAACTGCAGATTGACACTGGGAAGCAACCTGAGCAGGATCCTTTAGACCTGATGTTAATCGGTGCCACTGAGGATCAAGATAATTCACTTTCTGAGTGGGTTAAGGTTTCATCACTTGATGAAGATGATGGGCGTCCAAACGCAGTTATAGCTAGCGCGGCCATTGAGATGGGCATCGATGTAGAAAGGGTTATTGTTACAGAAGTGGGGTCTAGCACTAGCGGCAGCAGGAGCAGCTTTAGCACAGAATCATTTGATGAGATGATCAGAAGTCCAAAAGGTCCTGAGACTTCAAGTGCAAGAACCGCCGGGACAAGTAGATTGTCCAATAGTAATAGTGAGGGTGGTGATGAGTCTGATGACCATGATGAGAGTGACGGAGGCGGCGACAGTCTTGGGGATGAAGGTAACATCGGAGTTGAGCCAGAGCAGAGGCCTCTGAGCCCATTCACCGCAGAGGCTGACTTTGACCATGCCACACAGGACCAAGATCATGGTGCCCCACCTTCACATCCAGCAGAAAGCCAACCGATTCATTACGTCCCTCGTCGAGGAAGCCAGGGCAGGGGCAGGGGCAGGGGCAGGGGTCAGGGCAAGGGCAAGGGCAAGGGCAAGGGCAAAGAACGAGATGTGGGACACGATGCTTGGTTTGGGGGCACAGAACATTCGGGCTCTAGTTCCAGAGGGTCTCAACATACATGGTTCTCCAGCCATGACCAGGATACACAGTCTCAGACATCAGGCTCTCAAGAACATAGTTATTCACATTCCACACAGGATCAATATCCTTATGGATATGTCTCAGGATATGAGCCACCTCCATATGGGTATGGAGGAGACAATTTCCAAATCCCAGTGCCTGTGCCAGTTGTGCCCAATCACCCACAGTATCCACCAATTGGCGTGTTACTACATCTTAGCCCAGATTACTACCAACATTATGTACATGAGTATACATCCATGTACCATAATGTGATGAGTTGGGCACAGTATTGTACGTATGTGGAGAATCAGCACTATAGCCAGCCAAGTCAAGACAGAGATGATGACATCGAACCTCCGCGTAACTCCTTCTGGTGGTGATTGTAGGTTTTTTGGTGGGTTGTATTATGTATGTTTATATTCTTATGAATCTTATAAATTATGAATTTATGATTGCTTGAGAAATGAATGAAACATGAATCAATCATACATTATTGTCACTCGTCAACGCACATCTTTGTTCTCTTCTTATTGCATCTCTTGTATACATTGTTGTTTTTTTTAATGTTTTTATTTTAAAAGGTGTATTAACATCTATTTTAACATTTCCTGAATTTTCACTACAAAATTTCATGTTTTGCCCTATTTTTTGTCATTTTTTTCAAAAATCACCGATAAACGATATATCTTCCGATATATCTCCGATATATCTTTTTTCCGCGGCTCCGACATGTCGAGCGATATCGACATTTAGAACCTTGCTCTCAAGGAGGTCAGTATTTATAATACAACTTACAAAAAGAGTAAGGAAAGATCCTATAATTAAGTTATACAATATTCATTCAATATTTACAACAATTCTAAACTGTGATGCATGAAAATTATCCACTGTGTTACTCACTGTGTGGGGTGCAGACTCGACTGCTTATAAACGAGTTGGAAAAGAGATACCCGGATGAGAAACCCTTAACCCTAATCTGGCAGCCTAAGAGCATCTCCAATGTTGTGTGCCAAATTGGCTGTGTCAATTCCAAATTTGGTACAACTATAGTGCCAAAATGTCATATTAGGCACAGACTACTCCAATGGTCTGTGACAATTCCACTTTTTTCACAATCACAACCCCTGAGGTCGTCAAGTGTCCCTTTTGACACCCCTTAGCTGCAGTTAAGATTCACTCACCTCTAGGGTTCACCCACCCCTAAATTTTTTTTTTAATATTTAAAAATAGAATTAATATTTTTTTTTTTTCTGAAAACCAAGGATTGGAAGGTAAAATAGTAAAGAAATTATAACCGTTGGAGGGAAAAATAGTAAAAAAAACTAAAATAGCCATTAGATGGTAAAATAAAAATTAGCCATTGAAGGGCAAAATAGTAAATACCCAACAAAAGTCAATGAGTCAAAAGTGGTGTCAAATTATGGCATATGGTATGAATTTGACACAAAGAATAGCATATGCCATAATTTAACACTGCTATAAGCTACCATTGGAGCCAAATTTTTTCATCCGAATGCTATAATTTAGCATTAGAACAATAAATAGCATTGCATTGGACATGCTCTAACAAGTTCAGTTAAATTTCTATTACTTAGATTAACAATAAAATATAATTATTAATTCTTTAACTAAGTATTATTTTATTATTAAAACCGACGTTGACAACGTCCCAAATTTTTGGCGCGAGGTGTTGATGACTACTCTTACCCAATGGATCTAGGGAACAAATCTCAAACTCAACTCAACGATAAATGAAATGAGAATTAAAACACCAATTGTGATCAATTCAATGGTAAAAGATGGTAAGATTAACAGGGGAGGCCTAAACAATAACTTTCATTGGTTAGACTATTAGAAGCCTAACATTGGACGTTAGTCCGACCAGTGGGTAAATCAACTGTGACACTTCGAGAGAATGAAACCTTGCTCAACCCTATGAGGTGAAACTAGTGTTGTCAGAATCGGACCGAACCGATCGGTCGAACTGGAAAAACCGGGAACCGGTCCCCTCATCGATTCCCAAAGACCCCAAAACCGGGCCTAATTGAAAATTGGTCATTTTTTGTCAAAACTGGAAGAACCGACCGGTTAAACCGGGAATCGGTGGTAAAATAGGGTGAGAACCGGCGGTAAATGAGTAAAAATGGAAAAAAAAATTTAAAAAAAAATGACACGGTCAAACCGGCCACTCAGCCGGTTTGATGACCGGTCCGATTCTGATAACATTGGGGGAAACACCCATTCACACTGCCAGGTGTAACATTTTTCAGGTATGTCTTTTAACTTTCATTTCAATTCTAGAAATTCTTACAACTAAAGGAAAATCCATCTGGCAATCTAAAAACGGCAAAAGATTTACTCTGTTGCTCATCATTGTATCCCTCTGGTGAGCAACGCCATCACCAGGAAAAAAATCGACAACTGGCGAGAAGTCAATTTTTTTTCCTGCCTGTTTTTTTATTTTTTTCAATTTAATATATTTTTTCTTTTTTCTTACCACATATTCACTGATGGCGTTGCTCACAATTTAATATATTTTTTCTTTTTTCTTACCACATATCCACTGATGGCGTTGCTCACAAGGGAAGAGCAAGAGAGTAAATCTTTTGCCTCTAAAAACCAAGGTTGGGCACCTTTAATACCTCTTGTTAAAGCTGTCTTACTGGGGTTAAAATTGTTTAAAGGACACGCGGTGCCATTTTGTATAAGCCAGAAGGGTGTTCCTTGGGTAAGTGCCAGTGGAAATCCCGTGTGTTTTATTTGCAACTGTAACTAACCCACGTATCCAACTTTATCGATAGATATCCCATAACTAACTTTAACTGCCATGTCCACCACGTTTAAAACATTATTTGGTCTTATCCTTCAACCTCTATCTCTCTCTCTCTGAGAATTCATTTAAGAAGGCTAGAGCCCCATCAATCACAAAAATACAGTACCACTGCTCCAACCTTTGTGAAGGAAAATGAAGAACAACATGGCTTCTCTCTTAGGTCTCTGCGCTGTCCTTGTTCTTGTCACCATTAACACTGTCACCGGAGCTTCATATGAATTCAAAGTCGGCGATACTAGGGGATGGCGAGAGCCCGATGCAAACGATACAGCAATGTACAATCAATGGGCTGCAAAGAACAGATTTCGAGTCGGAGATTCTCTCTGTGAGTTGGTGAATGTTCTTATTTGGTGAATGGTTCCTCGTATATATGATTATGATTTCTAACATTTGGTTTCTCTTTCTAACATCTTTTTTGTGCAGTTTTTAAGTACAAAGAGGATTCAGTTCTTGTGGTGGACAAATGGGGCTACTATCACTGCAATACTACCAACCCCATTTCTGCCTTCAACAATAGGAAGACTGTTATCAAGCTTGACAAGCCTGGGCTCTTCTACTTCATAAGTGGGGCTCCTGATCATTGCCGCAACGGTCAGCGAATAGCCATCAACGTGCTGTCTCTTCACCCCACTCCGCAATTACCTTCATCCATTGCTGTTCCACCCCAACCTTATCCGACGGACTCTCCTTCACCATCGCCACTTCCAAGCTTCAGCGTATCACTCTCCGTGACGCTGATTCCAGTCTCTATGGCTCTAATTACCACTACAATTGCGATCTTTTTCTGGGGTTCACCATAGCCTTATGGCCCTTATATCCAACAATTTACTCAATTATGTTAGTTTTCATCGTCTGTGTCGGATTTTGGTACGACGTAGATCAAATTTTTTTTTTTGTTTCTTGAGTATTTAGGTCAGTATTTGTTCATTACAAGACTTAATTTGTTAGTGTATTGAATTTTTGCATTTTCTCTGTAATAATTAAGCATGTGGACAACTGATTATGAATGTTGTTATGTGTTCTACATTTGTGAATTGTGGTAAGTTAATTCTTTTAGAGAGCTTTTATATAATGGATATGAGATTATTCATCTTTACCGGACCCTATTCCTTGGAGCAGGTCATATACTATGCCCGATTACATGCATCCGTTTCAGCCCATATGGAATGGAATATGTTCCATCTCAAAATGGGTTTTCTAGATCAAGTGTTCATGATCTAATTTGGGTACGGTTTGGAGTATTAACCAGGTGTTGGTATGTAAGGTTTGGTTCCGTGAAACTGCAATTTAACCTACCTCAGATCACTCGCCCCTTGATGGCCAAGGTGTATCCCTCATTTGAGAACAGTCTTGGGATCTAATCTCAAGAGAGAAACTCAATGGATTGTAATGTGCAGGTGGCCTATTCTCGCTGGGCCCAATGTGGCACCCCAGCTCCAAGTGGTGCCAATGTTGCGGTTTTATTATCCGTCGCTAAAAATCAATTTTCTTATAGTGCATGAGGTATATAGGTCGACAACCCAAATATACCGTTTGGGGTGTTTAACATGGCACACAGATCCTGTGTGCCCCTTACTAAATGATGCCATGTGTCCCTAAAATCATAATACCATCTAAAATGCGATTAATGCCGGCACCTTTCCGTCCAATCCGTTGCCTAAAACCAAAAAGGAAACTTGTTATTCCAAACCAAAAATAAGGAAAGTTGATGCCGTACCCTCCTCTTCTCTCTCTTCCCCTTTTTTACTTTTTCCTTAAAAAGAAAGTTGCAGAGTACTCTTGCTACCCTTTTATACTTTTTTCTTTCACAAAAGCAAAAGAAAGTTGCAGAGCAACAAGGGTTTGAGAGACTACCAGTGACTTGCCAACTTCAGATTTTCCGCATATTTTAACCAGTCCGCCTATAAAAATAGACATTAGGGTGAGTCTTTTTTCCAACCATTCCTGTCCCAAGCTCATTTGTACTCACTTTATGTATTGTATTTTACAACCATTTCAGGAAGGTAGCCGAATTAAATAGAGATGTTGCAAAAAAAATGATGACAGTGAATTTTTGAAGGCTTAAACATGGAAACTTCTTACCTTTTCAATTGGGAGATGATTTAATATTATTAGTTCAAACAAAGTCATTCTACAAAACAATTGGAGTAATTAAAGATTCTTTTTTTAATTGGTAATTGCACCCACAATTTATATATTTTGATTGGTAATCAAGAATGAAGCATATATTAAGGTGGAAAGTCTCAAGCACATATGTAAATCTCTATTTAAGTTTGCAAATAGAGATGTTTAGCAATTCCCAGCCTCTTCAGGCATGGCTAGAGCCCTAGACCCCGCATGGGTAGAGCAACGCAAACATCTGGAAGGTGGGAAATAAGAGCCACAGAATGAGGCCCACCCAACTCAGCATCAAACCTATCTGGGCTCACACCCTGCAACACAACATCATCTCCCGTGCACACAACATTCCCTTCATCAAGCAATCCAACTCATGGACGTTTTCTCAAATAGGTGGAGAGCAAAACTCCAAAACAGAGCAAGGTATCCCACTGCCTGAGCCAGATAAAATTGAGCACCCATTATCAGGGACCGTAACATCCACAACTGGGGCCTTGTGACCGTTGCTTTGTGGCCATTTAAAAAAAAAAAACTGGAGAGCTGAAACGTCTCGCCAGTTTTGACGAGCTGAAACCAAACTTAATAGGCATGGAAGAGTACAAGCTATGGTATCTGAATCTTCTTCTTTCTTGAGTACCAACACCAGAGATGAACTTGAAGAGTTACATTAATGCCACGAAGAATCTCGAAGAACATTCTCGTCAATGCTATGCTGAAACTATCATCCTCAGTAGTGATGAGTTTGTGGAAATGATGCTACTTGATGCTTGCTTCCTCGTCGAGCTATTTCGTAAGTACTCACAAGAATATCTTAAAATTCAAGTTGACCCTATTTTCAATTCAGCCCAGATTCTTTATAGCATCCAGCACGAAATCATATTACTCGAAAACCAGCTTTCTTCTTTGTTCTGGAGTGTTGCTTCAATCTAACATGGTAGTCTTCTTGATGTTTCGTTTTGTTTTTGTGAATGTAAAAAGTAAAAAGTAGAAAAGGGGGAGAGTGCTCTGCAACTTTCTTGGAAGATACAGAAGAGGAAAGTACAACATCAACTTTCCTTAATTTTGGTTTGGAATAACAAGTTTCCTTTTTGGCTTTGGGGCAACGACTTGGAAGGAAGGTGCCGGTGTTAATCACATTTTAGATGGTGTTGTGATTTTAGGGACACATGGTATCATCTAGTAAGGGGCACACAGGATTTGTGTACCATGTTGCATACCCCCAAACGGTCTCAGATATAACCCTATTCATGCTCTACATACCATGAATGATCCTACCAACTATATCATCCAGACAATGCAGGTTTCGGTTTACTTGTGGGACCTCGGGCATCCACACATCATTGGGCATGTGGCGTTTTAAAGGGGGAGAGATATCATGTGGGGGGAAGTCAAAAATCATGGGGAGAAAATGAAATGACTTCTCTCCACTTTTATTGCTAGGTGCCCAATGATGCGTAGATGTCCGAGGTCCCACCTCAGGCATCCACCAAAGGTAATCTAAAGTCGACAATGTATACGTAGGACCCCTCTTGATGGGGGGCATGACTCTAAAACTTAAAATTTTCAACATTCCAATAAATTCAAGGCCCTAGTGTTTGTTGAGTTGGTTTATGGGTACTCCCAAATATAATCCCTAATCCTAACCGTCACAATCAACCACTAAGGGTCAGGATTTGAGTTGACTTGTTATGTCTTTTCTAATGCCACATCAACTCTAATCCTAACTGTTTAATAATTGAGATAAACGGTTAAGATTAGAGAGTATATTTGAGAGTATCCCTAGGCTAATTTGTGTGAAACCACCTAGATAAATATAGGGCGAACCTTGATTTGGCAATTTGAGCATTAATTTGATTCTTCTTTGAATCTCGTTCCCAATAAATCTGGGAACACAATTCCAATCTACCTAACTAGAGTGCTTACACTATGTAGTAGAATGAGGAGTACTGCTAGACGACCTAGTCCTCGCATAACTCAAAATCTTTCCAACTCTCACTCTCTTTGCATACACCTGCTGGCACTAATTGGATTTTCAATCGTACGCCCAACTCTTAATAGTATCTATTATCAGAGTTTAAATCACTTCCCTATAAGAAATATCCCAATAATTCAACATAGTAAACCTAAAGAGATTAGGACCAAACCAAAAAAAAAACAAAAAAAACCTAAAGCGATTATTTGGCCGTAAAGTTTAAGTAGCATGACGGATTAGGTTGCGTTGAGAATGACAGGTTTAAAGAGACAGGACCAATCGTTTCTTGGGAAGAAGAGTGCTAGCATAAGACACACACTTCCAAACTCTCACACTAACATCAATACTCGTCATTGCTAATCCTATTCTAATAACACATGTTGCTATCAGAGTGAGAGTTTGAAAGTCTACCGGGACTTACATTTCTTGGCTTTTGGAATTGCTTCCGCATCCGTGTAGCCAAACAACCCAAAATTTTCCACACGCACCAATACAACCTTTTTAAATGAGGTGCGTATTACACCGGCTCCAATTCCCTCCGCCTATTTCAGAAAGAAACCCTTCTAAAACCCTAACTCTGACTGATAGGAGTGCCCGTTACAGATTCCGGGGACTTTTCGACCAAAATGCCCGGACGAGTGTCGGATTCCGGCAATTCTCTGGTTCCGTTTTCGCCGGAAGTACCAGATCCGATCATCTACCCTCTCCACCACGGCCTCACACTGCCAATCTCTCGTCTCTCCATTTCATGGTCTCGAGGAAATTGCCTTCGTGTGTCATTTTTCCCGAAACCTTCACCTGATCCCTGCCGCGAGGATTCTGGAAACTCCAATGGTGAAATTGGCGGGAAAGTGGTTGAGGTGAAGCTAAGCTCCGGAGATGGAGAGATTGACGATGCGCAGGAGCGAAGGATCGCGTATGGTTCGGTTTCTCCGTTTGCGCTTCTTCAAAGTCGTAAAAATTCCTTTTCAGAATTGTCCAGAATGTCAATGAGTTCGTCTTCGTATCACGTTGACTGGTAATTTTGTTGGAGCTTTTGGTTTTGAGATTAATTGGATTTTTTCAGTTTTTTCTTTCTGGGGTTTGAAAGTGGGAATCTTAATGTATTTTGTGTTAATTTAGGTGATCGTTTGTCTTTATTTGAAATCCTTGACTGGTTAATCTGAAACCGATTCTTACTCATAGAAGAGACAGAGATTGAGAGCTAAAAGACCCAAAAAATAAAACTGAACCTCTGTTTGATTCATGCTGAATCGCAGTTATGCTGGGTAATCTGAAAACCGATTCTTACATATAAAAAAGACAGATTGAGAGCTAACACCCAAAAACCACAACCAAATGTCTTTGCGTGTTATGACTCCACCATACGTATGAGGCCAATGCATGAGCTACACACGATCTGTGGCCCATGCATGAGCTAGACAGGATCTTCTCTCAGTAGGAACTAGAAAGATGGAATGGGAATCCATTAGCTTTTTTATTTTAAATTTCTGAATAGTTATTTTGTAATACAGTCCCATCAATTATGGAAAGATTGAGGGGATAGGATTTTATTAGCACAGTTGTTAAATTTAAATTCAAAATTGTAGAGATTGTAGAACTATTAGGAATTGAACAATAAATAGCAGAGGGGATGTAACTGTATTTTCAACTATTGAAATTAAAAGAAATTAAGGGGAGTTCATCTTTTTGGAATTGGATCATTTTTCTAGCTTGAGGTTAGGATCCAATGGGTATCCACATCTGGTATCAGAGCAATTGATCTGGAGAACTCTACGGACACAATGGCTTCAACTTGGAAGGAGCTCAATCAAGCCCTATGAATGGTCAGCGAGACAGTAGCTCGATTTAGGATTTCAACTCTTAAATACCAATTTCTACTCTCTACAAGAGCTATTGGGATATACTGTGATTGCCCTCTTCTTTTCTAGAGCTTCTTGTTCATCCAAGAGCCACCACTTTCTTCCTGAGAGTCACCCGCTCTTCTTGAAAACTACCGGGGCTCTCTCTAAGAGCATTCCTGTTCTCCTTGAGAAACCCTATTCATTCACATTTCCTTAGCTTACATAATAATTGTGACGCCCCGAACCCGCGCCTAGGGAATCAAGTTTCGAGACGCGTGTCCGTTCGTCAAATCATGCAAGCGGAAGACTTTATCCGCAAAAATGTGGGAAATTTAAACATTTATCAGATGCTCCCAAAAAGCAAATAATACCTGTCATCACAATAGCCATCATACAAATCATATACCTGTATTATTTACATCAAGTTTGTTTTACAAAAGTAGGCGCTTCTATCACGCCGGGTACAACTTGTACAAGCTTCCAAAATGTCCAATTGGACTTTCCACTTACTGGTCAGCAGCTCCGAGATCTGCTGATACAAAAAGTCAGTGAGCTATGAAGCTCAATAAAACTACAATCCTTCTAAACTATTTTTCACATAATAACATGCATCAATAATGATATAATAAGCAGTTCAATTTGCATGTTACAGTAAAATAGAACAGTATATAATAAATTGTGACCCCAGGGTCACTTAGGGTTACGTCACCCTAACAGAGGTTCCCGACCTCACATTACTTTCTAATTATGAGGTTCAGTTATGAATGTATTATATTACTAAATTATCGTTTCGATCATCAATCATGTTTCATTTCGAGTCCTAAGACTCTATTAATTGGCCACAACCCACAAATGTTTAGCTTAAAGTCTTTAAATCATAACCATAATACATTGAGTCATTTAGACTCACACACGCTGTTCCGGTTTTCACTTGAACATGACCAAACCTTGGGTATACCAACCCAACTCACTTGGAATCCGATGATTCCATACCGAATCATGAGTCCACCAACTCAAATAAATACATCAACCCTAAGTATACCAACTCAGACCACTTCGTATCCGAAGCTTACACATACAACATGGGCATTCACCCAATAAGGACATATTTTTCCATTCAATTGACTGGCCACATCTACCGTGTATTCGCCGCCATCGCCCTGGGTATCAGTCATGAAGGAACCCTGGCCAACCTGCCTACCGTCATCTTCTGGCTAGTCTACGGAGGAACCCCGACATCTATACCAATGCCGACATCTCCTGATGTTCCACCAAGAAGGGACCCCGATAGACACGGTGCCGACATCTTCTAACCCACCCAGAAAGGAACCCCGAACTATACACTATCTGATGTTCAGCCACTTTAAACTCCCTAGGACTCCGACATCTCCTGACTATCAGTCACGGAGGAACCATGGGCCATGCAGGACACCGCCACTCCTGACCTAGTCTAAGAGGCACCACAGACGACCTAGAAAAACAGACCGACATCTCCCGACTATCAGTCACGGAGGAACCCCAGGCCTTACTGGACACTGTCTCTCCTGACCTAGTCAAAGAGGAACCACAGACTATACTTAACCCTAGTTAGATTTTCTAACCACAGGTTAACCCCAGTTAACCCAAGTCTCGCTTGATTAACTGAAATACTTGGGCCTTGCTCCCGTGAACTAACTCCAGTAACACACCTTCCCATTAGGGAGTATTTTCAAGCTAATGGATGTCTCCATAGCCTTACAAGACATGCAAAACAATTTTTCGTCACCCTAGAGTGGCGATACAATTTACCCGGGACCCGATCTGGGCTCCCTGAAGGACCACATAAAATCACAACATCACATAGGGGTTCCACCCCTTTTTCATTCACGTCAAAAGACATGCATATACATCACATGAAATAATATAGCAAAATAAGCGGAAAAAGAGAAGAAAAGAGAGGGGTTTTACTGTTTCACGCGTTTCGAGGCCTCGTAGGCAAAAACGGATGTCACCAACGCGTTCCCAACGACGATCAACCCCGGGGTAGAGCGCATGCAACTTTCTCTCTCCACTTTCTCTCTCTACCTTTTTTTTTCTCTCTCTACACGCAAAACGAGACGCCGGAGAGAAAATCAGACGCCACCAACGCGTCGGGGACGTCGAAAAACCACAAGGACCCACTTCTCTCTTCTTTCTCTCTCCTCTTTCTCTCTCTTCCTTTCTCTCTCCTCACTTTCTCTCTCTAAAATCTGTTGTGGCAGAAATCTCCCACTGTTGCAAAACCGTGAGATTAAAAGGGGCTGCCCCTATTTATAATGCAAGGGTCATGTGCCATGCACATGACCACCATTAATGGTCCCCGTTGACCAAGTCAACGGGTTGACCATTTGACTATTATTCTGTATTTTCTCGCATATACGGCCTCCGTAATCCTACTTAATGACATCCAATTTTGACGAAACTTTAGGTGACCGAACTTGGAGCAGTCCGACACCTACTGTAAAAATTTCGGGGAAAAATACTGAGTTTTGACAGCTGCACTTTAGTCCGAAAGAAAATTACAAAACCCACTAATTTTCTGATTTCGGACACAAAACACGCTGTCACTTCTTCGTTTGAGATAACTAACTGCCGAGACGACAGACATTAGTCCCCATGGCCAACCGACACGCATTAATGCCAACCGCACGGATTTCTATTAGGATCTCCAACAGATATTGGGTCCTACTTAATTTATGGAAATATGTAATTTTCTCATTTTTCTCAATTTTATCACACATAATGGCTCCGCGGTCCTGCGAAATGATACCTGACGGAACCGATATGGTAGGGGTGTGTCCCGGCAGTCGACTGACACACTGTGTGCGAGTTTCGCCAAACGATACTGAGATTTCCTCGGTGCACTTAAATCCCGAGCAAAGTTCACTTTTTATTAATTTAACAAATAATTAACTAATTAACCTCCATTAAGGACCCATAAACACATAATTTTATTATATTAAAATTCCGGGTCATTACAATAATCCTTCACCCTAGGCCTATTTATTAAATTTTAAAACATAAAATCAAATCTTAAACTTACTAGGATTTTCCCAAATTCTAATCTTCAAAGAACTCCATAATAAGAGTTTTACAATAAATAGAATTCTAGGCAAATCCCAGCAATCTCCACATTGGCTTGGATTCTATCAAACCACTTAGGAACGTTCATCATTCATCTTCTCCACCACCCTTTAGGGTGTTCCATTTAACCTTGCCGCATGTTCAACTTTAAGCAAATCTTAGACTTCTTCACATAAAAACCACTTCTTCATCTCCGTCTTCAAGAATCTTGGGCAAACCATGCTAGATCTGCAAGTCTTGACTTTTGATTTATAATGAGCCTTATTATTCGTCTAGTCAATTTTCTCAACCTCAAATAGTATTTTTAAAATTGTCATAGTCCTTGCAATCCTGAATCTCGCTCTGATATCACTTGTTAAGATCGCACAACAGAAAATCATTTACAAGCAAAGTCGTTGAAATTTGTACAAGCTGGATCTACACACACTTGATTCGTACAACCCGGTTGAACAAGGAAGAAGTTGCGCCACACTAAACCCACGTTAGGGGAAGAGAGAGATCTTTGGGGAGAAAAATACTTTATTTAAAATAAAGAAAACTATTACAACCTTTC
The DNA here is from genome assembly GCA_015143295.1 of Tetracentron sinense. Classification (NCBI taxonomy): domain Eukaryota; kingdom Viridiplantae; phylum Streptophyta; class Magnoliopsida; order Trochodendrales; family Trochodendraceae; genus Tetracentron; species Tetracentron sinense. The sequence continues at coordinate 6,661,856 of CM026554.1, read as the reverse complement.
TCATGTCTTCTCAACACATAAATCGTAGGAACCTCGCCATTATTTATAAAGAAATAATCCTAATTTAAGCTTACAACTTCAATGGATACCATAAAAAAAAAACACAACTTCAATGGATTAAAAATCTATCTATTAAGTTGTTTAAATAAAATCAAATTCTAACTAAAATAATTACTTATCATAAGAATATGATAAGCTATTTTGGGACCACAATAATTTTCTAGATCATATGGGTAATTTTCCATTAACCACATCAATGGTATTTATTTGTCCATTGGTTTGGCCCCTCTGGCATGCGTAGAGTTGGCGATGACTCTAACATTATGGGCTTCTATGACTGATCTTTACCGAAAGTTTTACAACATATCGGCCTCTGTACCTCAATGACATGATGATCAATAGGAGGATCATCAACCTTTCATCGTCATCGTCAAGGTTTCGTGAAGATGACAGAGTCATCACAAGCCAATGAGCATGTTGATACACGTAGATTGTCGATTCCTTTTGGGATAGGGAAGATTGAAGTTTGAACTACCCTGATTCAATGGAAATGATCCTACGACATGAGTACATACATCCGATCAGTATAAAAATATTTCATAATTTGACCGATGATCAAATGGTCGACATAGCCTCCATTCATTTGATAGGCGATACAGCGCCGTGGTGTAAGTAGGTGGTTAAGATGTTTGGAGGGAAGTTCACACATCTGCTTTGTGTTCGATTTTGCTCAAATGATGGAGATCCGGCCGACACTCTTTTGGTCTATCCAGAGTCTAGACTATGTCAGACATCATTTGTATGAGAATATCAACCTTAATTTGAGAGGTTAACATACCCAACAACACAATGACACAACGTACCTACTCCTTTTTGGTGATTGTGAATACTCCAACCAACTTCACTTGGGCAAGCCTTCACTGTTGCTCTTTTACAAGAAGAGATGCTCTTTTACAAGAAGAGACTGTCGCGGTTACTCATTGTACAAATCACCTACCTTTATCAAATGTCTTCAATAGTGATGGAGAGCAACACAAAGATGGAGGGCCCCTGATCAAGCGACTTACCCTATGGAGATGAATAGACTAAGAAAGAGAGGGATTTACTTCAATTGTGACGAAAGATTTCAACCCAGACACTCTTGCAAGGCCTTACTCGCTCTATTTACGGTTTTGAATTTGAAGATTTTCTTGCCAAACATTCACCGAACAATGGAGAACCCTCCAGTGATACGTCACTTGTGTCCGTCATAGTCACAAAAAACTGCGTTTTTTGAAAAAAAATCCGTTTAAAACGCGCATTAATACCCTACCGTAGAAAATGGCGTTTAAAACCCGTTTTTTGAATAAAACACGTATTATAGTTTTAAACCCGTTTAAAACGAATAACACAAAAAAAAAAAACACGTTTAAAACGAATAATATTAAAAAAACACGGATAATTTTGAAATTTTTTGGGAACGAAGATTATGCAGATATTGACGACTTTGATGCTCTTTTGAGAGATTGATGAATATAAATGAGTGGTTTTATTAATATACGTATTTTAGTCTTATTTTTAATCTAGATAATTGATGTTTTAATTAAATTTAATGCCTTGATGGAATGAATTTGATGTTAAAATGATGTTATGAACTTATTATTGTTGATTATAGATACTCTTTTTGTATATTATCTCACGAAATTGTTAAATATATTAATTAGTATCGTTACTAACTTTTATAATTATAAATTTTTTCTCTATTTTTTCCTGAAGTCACGTATTTTCCCGATTTTTTCCGTACTTGACCCTTGCCGAATTATTCCCGAACCCTGACTTTGTGACTATGGTGTCCGTGTATAGTCCTTGAGGTCAAGGGTTGTTTCAAGGAGGATGGATGTTAGGAATCTACCCTACGTATGTGGCCCATGCATGAGCTACATAGGATCTTCTCTCAGCAGAGGGTATGTAATCATGTATTCTGCTATTGAAATGAAATGAAATGAAGGAGAGTTGATTTTTTCTTCTTCAAATTATATCATTTTTAATTGCTAGAAGTTAGGAACTTAGGATCCATTGGGTATCCTAACATAGTGCTGAAATTGATGGTCTGCCTTAACTGCAATAACTCTAGTCTGTATGTTCTACGACAATGTCCATGCGTAAGTGCAAATAAGCTGGCCTTTTTAGATGCTTATGGAACTCTACAGACCATAGTAATAAAATTCGCCGAAACCATTACATAACGCATGATTAGCCGAGTCATACTGTTACGAACATTATATAACGGCCGGTTCGGTCCATAAGGGCATTGTTAGTGTCGTTTTTTTGATCGGTAGACCATCAATATATATATAGGATAAAGAGAACTAGTACAATGCTAGGATCACAAGGTGGTTTTAACAAAGCCTACTAAAACAAGACCTGGAAAAGAGGCTACTACAACTACAGAAAGATGAAAAAATGCACAGAACAGAAGGAGTAGAGAGTTGGGGACCAAAAGAACCCACTATATAAATCTCTCAGATCAGGAAATGAATTCCCAACTCTTCACCATCGGACCTGGCAGCACACCAAGATAGAAGAAGCTGACGACACTTCCTTCGAACACTTATTGCTGAAGAAATCTCGTTGTCAAAAACACGTTTGTTTCGTTCTTTCCAAATCGACCAACAAAGAACAACCTAAATAAAAATAATATACCGGTCATTTATGCCAAAAATTACTCAAATGTTGATGATGATGCTAACAACAACAATAATTGTCATTTATCCGAAAAACAACTGAAAAAAAACCTCCGGATCGTAATGGCCATTATGTAATAGTTTTAGTAGCGTGTTACGTACGTCGAAACTGTTATTTTAATTTGGTGCAGATTCATGCATATTTACTAATTTGCATGATTGCATCATTGGAGTATTATACACATACAATATCTTTCTGTTCTTCATTCATAATACATTGATTATCACTTTTGTGGGACCATTAGGTGGGAGCATGTTATGGAATACAGTAGGGACATAGATTCTCTTCTCGGGAATCCGAAGCCACCTCCTAGTTCGGCGATCGAAGACCCAAAGACAGTTTTAAAGGTGATTCAGCATATTTTAAAGAGGGTCTCTGTTTTTTTTGTATGTTTTTTTTTTTTTTTTTTTGAAGTTCACTTTCAATACTTATATGATGGATTTGAAGCAAGTTAAAATCAATGAGCACATATGTTTACATCCGTACCTCTCTTGTATGTATAGATATTTCTTTTCTAGTTAAAATTTGTTATTTCATCCACGACAAAAGTTTTTTACTTCTTTAAATGCAGACAGTTGAGGAGCCAACCTGTTTGAAGGCTGCATGGGAGCTGATGGAAATATTTTATGTTGACAAGCAGTCACAAGCTTGGCTCTCAGAACGCCTTGTTGATTGGTTAGCAGTAATGATCTTTCTTCTTATGATTTTACTGCATTCTGTTACTTAAAGAAATCTGCTTTAATAATTTTTTCCAATATCTGGAAATTCTGTTTTCCTTCATCAAAATGCTATGATATTTTCCTGCAGGATTATGATAGCCTCCTGTCAGGAACAGAGGTAACAGTCCATTCAAAACTTGTGGATCTTCAAAAAGAACTTGTCGATTTACAGGTTTGACCATTTTCTGATGTTTTCAACATTTTTTCATGCTTCATTTGCCATGTTTAATTAGAACATGAAACACATGATTTTGGTTCTTCAATCTTTAACTGTGTGGCTGAATCTTGCTCAGTCAGCTATTTACTGAAGTTTAGAACAGAATTGCTGATACAAAAGTTATGCACAAAAGGCGTAGTTGGACCTCAAAAGCAATTAACGGAGAAATGTTAACTTTTCTTGTCTATTTAGGTCATCTTAATCCTTGTTATTTAGTTAGAGGAATGAATATTTATTTATAAATTACAAAAAAAGAAAAATTGTAGTTACTCTTCTAGCTTGGCTTTTTGGCCACTCAAAATTGAGCCCTGAGTTTCTGTTTCCTTTCTCTAAGGAACCTGGCTGTATGATTTAAAAATGTTATGTTGGCAACTTATAGAATGCATTCTTTGAGTGGTTTAAGAGATCCTTATTTGAGAAATTATGCCCTTGCGACTCCAGTAGTGACTTTCAATTTTCTTTGCATTCACTTGATTGTATCTCTGTTATAGAGAATATTTTTGATTAAGGATCTTCTGACTTTTGGATTTGAAGAAATGGATTCTGGGAAATTCTTACCGAGAGTGTTCTATGCAGGCCATTGAAGATGATCCTAAATATTGGGAAGGGATATCATCAGCACTAGCAGTTGGCTGGCTTGAGATTGCGGTAAGGAGGGGTCATTTTCTTAAAACTGTTAACTAGTAATTTTTGATGGGATAAAAAAATGCCGTGTGAGGAAATATGCATGGCACCACAAAGATTTATACTTTTATTTTGCAGGTGAAACTGTTGAGATTGCATGGATCTTATCAACTGCATCAGCTCGGAAAACGTGAGGTTTGTGAGATATTAGCAATCGATTGAATACAGAGGAGACAAACATGGATATACTTAAAAGTTAAAACTTGATGAGTATGTAGAACACATTTTACACGGTCTCCTAATTTTGTTTAGTATCAATTGCATGATAACAAGGTCATTGTTGGAGTAAACACATCTCATGAAAATAATAGTTGGTTTAAGTCCTTTTCCTGCAACGATGGTTTACTAGTTCATGGAAAAGGTTGTTGAATTCTAAAATCTGATTTTCCACTGCATGACCTCAAGCATTTTGGCTTATCATGTAAGTCTAGCAATGCTAATGAAAAGGTTTACCTGGCTTAGTTTAAACTTTTACCCAAGTTAAATTATTCACTGGTATAGATGGTGTAAAGTTAACGAGCACACTGACCATACAATATTTGCACACTTCTTGTGTATTGGTGGAACCTATCAATATGCCAAATGTCAGTGGTTAAATAATGATGAGCAAAATATTTCCACATTGCAATTAACGCAAGAAAACTGTATTTATTTTCCTCTTTCCAGGAGTGAATGTGATAATCGGGCATTTAGATCCTAAAACAGAATGTGCTAAACCATTATAAATATGACTAGCATTATATTCACTAAGAATTTCAATATGAAAATTTCTTTGTAAGAGTCAAAAATTTAAAAATTCCATTATGAAAATTTGATATAAGGTACCAGAAATCTGCAGGTAGTTTCTTGAGTTTAAAGAGTCCTTTACCGACCAGCCATGCATTTTGGAATCTTGGTAGAAACTAATAAATTCTAAACAAAGGAGAGGGTAGGTACCCAGATTACAGCAGCCCAGATTTGAGGATGGGGAAGTTAAGAGTTATTGTGTTAAGACATACAGTATAAGTTTGGTGAACATCTGACTGGGAAGTTAAGAGTTAATGCGTTACACTTATAGTATAAGTTTGGCGAACACTAGTCAGATGTGCTAAAAATCTGGTGGATGCAACATTTGCTTCAGTGCTCCATACTCTGGACTCGATGGCCCACACGAAATGAAGACATAAGGTGTACGCGTGTAATTGACTTTCACATAACTTTTCACAACTCTGCTTTAGAGTTTAGATGTGATTATATAAACAATTTTGAAAGAATTTTTTTCAAATATGCCATAGTGCGCCCTTCCTTTAAACGGCTTTACCGATTTTATGAGGGCAGATCCGGCAAAAGTGAAACCAATTGTCAACATGCCTTCAAGTCATTATAAATAATTTTATGAGGGCAGATCCGGCAAAAGTGAAACCAATTGTCAACATGCCTTCAAGTCATTATAAATAAATATCCAATTTATTTAACTGTTATAATTAAATAATGCTCCAAATTACCTGTCCTTGTGAATTATATTATAATCTATATCTCTTGAGCAGTTAGCATGTTCAGAATGACTGGGATAATTGACTTGGGTAAACATATGTCATGTTTTTTTCTCATGTATTTGAAACAGACAGAGAATGGACTGGTAGAGACAGTTGCTGTTCTTGTCTCAAAAATGCCGCGTATGCGTCCTGAATTAGCAGCTGGAAGATTAGGTGAATGCTTTAAAACCAAGCCTGATTTTATCAAGGTATTTTTGGGTATTTTATTTATACTTTCAATATATATATATATATATTGTATTATTGCATTGCTGGTACTATGATTATATCTATTGCCTAGGCATGGGAGAAATGGCGAGGGAATATTACTAAGCTGGATTGCAGTGGATATTGGATTGAATGTGATCATCGCCAGACCAAGGAGGGCTTGAGAAAGATATTACAAATCATGCTGGGAAACACTGACATTCTCAGCAACACAACATGCCATTGGATGGAGCTGTATATATCTCATTTTCTTTACATCAGGCCATTCACAATGGTTAGTGCATGTCAGCATTCTATTTGTTTTCTTATCAGCAGCAAAGATATCATTAACCAATCAAAAGCAAGCTACAAAGCAGGGAAATAAGAAGCAAGAAACTACAAAAAAGGGAAAAAAAACAGGAAAAAAAAAGAATAGAGAAGCATTTAGGCAAAATGGTGGCTCTGGGCCACAAAACAAGCTGTCCTTAACAACCCCTTCCCTTTAGCATTCTTTCCAGTTTCCATTTTATTAAGTCTTATATCTAATTTTATACGCCTAATTTGTCCACGTTGAACTTATCAAGATAAACTTTGGGTGTTTTCTGTTTATCTTATAGTCTATGTGTTGCCGGGCCAATGAGGTAGGCATTTAATTTCTTATTCTGTATCAGGGTTTAGAAGGCATGTACAGCTTAGCTCAGAAATGCATGCAGTTGAAACTGATGTCCACACCCCATAAGTTGATGGGGCTTATCCTTGGAATTCTCGGAGAAAATACTGAGGTGAAGAATGCAGCTTATACTGTAGTCTACATGTACCATGATTTGATTTTCTTCTAAAATTCTGTATGCCTTTTGTCTATGGTTCAGGTTGTTTTAGCAGAATGCTCAAGAGCATTTGGCCCTTGGTGAGCTGCTAAATTTTCTCTACCCTATTGTGTTTTAAGTTTTATATTATAATCATGCAAATCGTTAGCTAGAGGTGCTGATTTATTGATAAAATCATTCCAAGTTAGACACTACTTCTTGTATGGGTGTCTGGTTTAACTTATTGTGTACATTGACTTACAAGCAACTTGTGTTTTGCTTTGTGATAGGATGGTTGCCCATGCTATAGAGTTGTTGACAGCAGGGAGCAATCAAGCAGAAATTCTTTTGCATGAAGAGCGTTATAACTTGGGAGGAATCAGCATAGAGGAGCTCCATCGACTTGTCTATGCTCAAGTTCTATCTTCGCATGCTTTAACTTGGCAAGTGAGTGGTAATTAATTGAAGAAGGATTTTTTGAATCATTTTTTTTAAAAATTGGCTGATCATTTTGAAGCAGGGTTAGTAGTCCTAAGATGAAGCTTGGACTATGAAGACTTTGTCCATTGAAACAACTGATGAAAATTAAGGCTGCTGCTCTAGGAAGTTATAAAAAAAAAAGATTTTGGACACAGACATTCTGTTTTAGTTATATTTTAGTATCCAAACAAATGTTTAACAGATTGAAGAAAAGAAAAAAACTATTCCCTTTCAAAATGAGACAAATGACTTTGGATGTCTTCAATTTAGGACAGACTAGAGAAGCCTATATAAGAAGCAAAACCAAAGTAGTATCATCCACACGAGATGATGGAATGGATTTTGTTTTGCTCACCAAGTTTTGTTGATATAAGAGTGATGAATCATGAACAAGAAGAAATTTTGTCATACTGGTTACACAAAACCCATGCAGTTACAAAATAGGTATAAGCCCGCAACATCAAATCCCTCTTGGATAGATAACCAGTGTAACAGAAGCTCGCCATTCTTCAAACAGACTTTAGATCATCTTTTGTACGACCTTGTGCATATGAATACTAAATTATCTTTTGATTATAATGGTCTTGAAGCAACAATGGTCGGTTTTCAGTGAGATCTTTTCTACAGATCTTGATCCTGGTATCTTCACACTCTTTTCCCTCAAAGGTTGTTTGGAACTCCTGTGTACCATCAAAGGTATCTTTCTTCTTATGGTCGGTAGCTCTGAATAAAATTCTTACAATTGATCACCTAAAGAGTAGAGGGTGGAGTATGGCAAATTGCTGCTTCTTTTGCCTCATGGAGGAAGAGATCATCTACTTTTGCACTGCCCTGTTGTATTTGAGATATGAGGTTTTTTCTTCTCTCGATTAGGGGTGGATTGGGTCTTCCCATCCTCCTATCTGTACTTCTTATCAGGTTGGCCTTTGATGTCATTGGTGGGCGTTCAGGGAGCGATCTGGACTTCATTGCCTGGAGCTGTTTCGTGGGCCATTTGGAAAGAGAGGAATAGTTGTCTATTTGACAATTCATCTCTTCCCGTCCCCTGTATTCGAGATCAGATTCGTTGCTCTATTGTAGAATGGGTATCTACTCATGATAGGGGGGCAATCGTGGGTGATATATTACTATGAGGAGTTTAGTTTGGATATGTTATCTCTCTTTGTTTGTGTTTATTTCTTGTCTTCTTTTTGCTCTTTCGATTTACCTCCCTGTAAACTGCTTGTAGTTCCCCGTGTTTATTTATATATTCCATATTAAAAAAAAATAGTCTCGCTTCTTGAGCTAGTTATTGTTTTGTCTTGATATAAGTTTCTATAACTACTCAAGGAACTTTCAAAAGATTTGTCAATATATTTCTGGCATTGCACATCACAAAATATTACACTTTTTTTTGGGTATCGCAAATATGGTTAGGCTGCAACCCTCCCAGTTAGCTGTGTAGATGTGCATTGGTTAGTGGGTTAGAGAACCTAGCATTTGAAGCTGGGTCAAATGGTGGGAATATCAACCCCACACCACAACTCTTGGGAATCAATCCAAGATAGGGGTGATACCGAGCTGAGCCGAGTAGTGAGATGTTCAGGCTCGGCTCGCTAGAGTATATTGGTGTTCAAGCTCGGCTCGAGCTCAACTCGAGCTTTACCAACCCTGTTCGAACTCGGCTCGTGAAAAATGAGGTAAGCTCGAGCTTGGCTCGGCTCGGTCGTCAAATGTCATTACTAAAAAATATAACGAAGAACACACCTGGTCATCATCGTCATCGTCATCTTCACAGTCGAAGGATTATCTGTCAAGACAAGAACACTGGAAAACCCTAGTTCCCAATGCGTTCTTCAAACAGTCGATGATGAAGTCCCTTAAAAATCTACTCAAAATGCAATTTTGATCCACCAAAAAAGAACCAAAAATTGAAAAATGTCCCTTCATTGAAACCTTAATTTATATGAAAAAAAGAAAATTGAAAGGATCTTGATGAAAAATAGTTCTCTTCCAGGAAACCTAGAAAACGCACTTCAATCTCTCAAATGAGAATAAATCAGGGAATAATAAATAATAAGAAGAACAAATATTTCCTCTTCTTGAAAACCCTACAAAATGCCCTAACTTTAAGAGAGAGATGGGGAAGGATCTTCGTTCCCTTTGATTTCAAGAGAGATCTTTAAAAGATATTTTCAATAGAAAGGAGAAAGTGGTGAGAAAGAGGGAAATAAAAATGTAACCCTCTTCAAATCCCCCGCCCCTACTCTTTTTTTTTTTCCCATTTATTCACAATTGACCCACATTACTTTTCAGTCATTAATTTATTTTTACTATTTTATTAACATTTTATTCATATATTTACTTTGCATGCCAATATATAGAATACACACGAAGCTTTTCAAAAAATATTAATGAGCCGAGCTTTTGTCGAGCCGAGCAGGGGTGTGTTCAGGCTTGGCTTGTTAACTAAACGAGCTCGAAAATCAAGATTGAGCTTGGCTTGTTTACTAAATAAACGAATGATCTCAAGCTTTTCATGAGTCGAGTTCTAGTTGTTCACGAGCACCTGTGTTTGATAACCACCCCTAATCATAGACCACCCATATGGGAGGTACACACATTGCCACTGGCACAAACAGAGTGGTGTCACAAAATATTAAACTTACTATTCTTGTATTGTTAAGGTATTGAAGCTGGTGACTAATGTTTGACATGTGACCAACAGGTCCCTTTATAATCTCTCTCATGGCATGTCCAACCCTGATTAGTGTACTTTATCTTTTATTTGTATAATTTTACTTGCAGTGTTGTATTTCTCTAGCTTATTTAATTATTGATTATTTTATTTTATTTTTATTTTTATTTTTTATTTTATTTAATTATTGCTCATTCACTTAAATACTCTCATATCTACAGATTGCTCCAATTTATTTGATGTCTTGCACGAAGCAGGGAATGGGTTTGTTGGAGATTTTATTGTACAAGCAACCTGTACATCATAATAAGACACTGCTTAAGGTGATTGGGCCCTTGATTTGATGTCAGGAATTTATCATTTGTTGTCATTGTCCATGAATATTTCTTTCTGGCATTAAAGTATCTTAAGTTGTGTAAGATGCATATGTTTCCAACTGAGTGACAAAATATTGTGTATTTCATGCAGATTTTAGAGATTTGTCGTCTGTATGAACTCAACAGCCTCGGTTCAGACATTATGAAGGTATATCTAATCTTGTAAGCCATCATCTCTTCTATTGATAACTTCAAATAAAGATTGGGAAAACATGCTGTTTTTATGTATGCACAATCCTGTTCAACTTTTAGTATCTCATTGAACAGATTGCTGGAATTTACCACTGGAAGCATGGTAGGAAAGGTGCGGGAGTTTTCTGGCTTCAGCAAGCACAGGACGAAGCTCGGCTCAACAGAATCGCTCAGCAGTTGTTTGATTTTGTCGGGAAGTCAATCTGTGATGAAAGTTTCAAGGTATCTAACTTTCAAATTTTTAATCCAATAAGTTAGCAATAGACATCTCCATCAAGCTTTCTTACATGCAGTGGTGCTGCAGCTGCAATGTTTCACAAAAAATTGTAGCCTTGACCTTGGGATGGTATTTTTGTCAATGAATATTTGTATTATCTTTTCTTTGTCATTACAGCAATGGGAGGGATTGATTGAATTGCTGGGTTCTGGAGTGAGGAGTGCAGGTGGTCTTGAGTTTCTTCACAAGTACATCATCTCCACATCTGCTTTATTTCATCTCTCTTCTTAAGAGGAAATTCATATAAGTTTTTTAGTAATATTTATCATCTTCACTTTTATTTGTTCTTTGCGAAGTTCTAACCTTGAATTTGTCACAGGTATAGGGATTTCAAGAAATCCCTTCAACAGGTTCATGATGGAAAGACCATTGATGCTGCTCGGCAAGCTGTAGAATCACTTATACTGGTATTGGCAATAGACTTCTATACTTAATTAAAATAGCTATCATCTGCATAGAAATATACTAGTGAGTGAAGACCTAATCATTTCTTACAGCAGCTCAAGCTTCTGCATGTAATGTTCGAAAACTTGATCTTTACTTTCGGGTTCAGGACACTATAAATAATGAAAACATAACCTTCAATAGCTCAATTACATAGGGTACCACCAATTACAATGTTTAAAATTATGATGATTTGAATTTTTTACTATCAATGGGGTGCTCCCTTGGGCTTTTTTGTTTTCCTTTCATTGAGGGGTTCATTAGACTTATTGAACTCCTTGCCTTGATTTTACATTTGTAATCTATCAACAATATTTATTATTATTTTTGGTAAGTAGTCAATAATGTTACTCTTTTGTTATGGTTCTGCAGCTTATGAGAAACCCTTCAACTCCTCAACGTTTTTGGTTGCCTCTTCTGCACGACTCTGTAAGCTTTTTCTGTTCTATAATGTTTTGCATAAAGAATTAAGGAGTGAGTGGAGAGATTTCCGGACTCTAGTGAGAGTTCTGCAGTCACGTGAATGAACTAAATGAAATTTTAGATGTTATGGTGCAACCAAACTGATTGCTTTGAAGCCCTAGGTTTCTCATACAATAGTAAATTGCATTTCTTTTTGGGTAGTCAAGTGGATCAGTAGTTAGTATTTAAGGGGTAAGACAGGCTTTGGACCCAAGTCTCTGTTTTCACCAACCTAGCTAGTTAGAATCTTCATTTAATCTCAAAATTTAAAAGCAGTTGTAGAGATTGCTTTCATTTTGTTCACCTTTTGAAAGGGCTGTTGTTTTGCAGCAAAAAGTACCAAGATTGCAGGATTCTTTTGGTGTTGTGTCATCGTCTTGTTTATATTGACATAGATATGTTAATATACGTACACTGATGCACATAGATTTTTATATGTGCGTGTATATATTTGCTAATTATTAATAGTCATGTATGTACGCATGCAGTTGAAGTTGCTTAGTTGGCAGGAGCGTCCTCTGCTAAGTGTCTCTGAGACCAACTTGTTATTGAACAAACTGCAAGAGCTGTCCATGTCAAGGCTGCGTCCGGACTTCTGTGAAGCTGACTTACCGCCTCAGGCCCTAAGCTCTGTCAGACTTGCCCTGGCCACAAATCTTGGACGTGCTATACTTGAGGTGTGATGGTCTCTATTCCTTGTAAATTGTAGCTATCAATATGCGTGGTATGTATACAATAATGTTGCATGCCTCTCTTGTTACCATTTCTTCACTCGTCCCATCAGATTATCTAAAGCATCAATTAAGTTGTTTTTGCTCGAGTGAGATTGCATTCGTGTTCTAATGCATGGATCTCTTCTAATTGGTGCAGAATCACAGCATGACGGGATCAGATGAATAGAGTGGTGATTTTGTTTTTCTTTTAATCTAGTGAAAGCCTTTGTAATGATTTGTAACAAGAGTTAAAGAGAAAATGGTTATTGAAACCAAGCCGAAATGATTCTCTCTAAAATATGCTATTTTATCTAATTTATGTTCAGCGTGACCGTCCATGAAATCAATCTAAAAGTGAAGTATTAGGAAGTTGAATGGGCAGGGCATCTCTTTTGAGTACAAAATCTCTACATTATTCAAATTCCCTTCAAACCTCTACCTTTGAAACCTATCAATGCTCTTTATTTTAAGGGAAAGTAATTGTATCCTCGCTAAGTAGTACATTTTCCCTTCTTCAAGTGCTAGACATTTTGCCTCCTTACAGCAACCCAGTGCTTGATATAAAGAGACTCTGAATGTAAGATGGTATACATAAAATATGAATATACAGAGAATTCTCAAGCCTGGGCTTATGTCTATTATCCTCATCCACCCATGAAGGCTTCAAGGAAACAAAAGTTTTATTTTTTTTCATATTTAAATTTTTACAAAAAGAGAATTTGGTGTCCAAATTACTTGAACTTTATAATGTTGATGCCTTTTATATAGATCAAAGGTATTAAACTAGGAACTGTGATCATCCTCTGCAAATTGGAATCAATGTTGTGGTTCTGCTGGAGTCTGGACTTCTCTCTGGGAGTGCTGGGATTACGAGCAGTGGATGGATCTTGCTTTGCCCTCATAGAGTTGATTATAGGATTGTCCATTGCTGCTCAACTGATGAGGTAAAATTTAAGAGTATCTCTGCTTCTCATACCAATTTCGCCTTGCTAGAGAATTTTGCTTCTCATATTAAACAGCTAATACTGATAATCATCATTTGGTTAAGGGTAATGTAACTTTCACTAGATTAATGAATTAGGTAACATTCACAAGACATTTTTACCCCTATATTAATTATGAACTTTATTAAAGTTAAGGATAGTTTAGTCTTTTCACATTGGACTTGTCATTAAATGCATGAGATATATTCGCTTCTCACTTATTTCTTGTCTCATCCATTTAATAAGTTGTCCCATGTGAAAATATCAAATTACCCTTATATTAATAGATATTCAATACGTCCTTTAGTTAATAACAGCATGTTACTGAAATTCTTTAAAGTATTTTTTTTTTTTTTTTTTTCACAGGTACTATAATCATCATCATCTCGGGGTGCATTTGCAATCAGAATTTACATTAAGGATGGATGAGAACAACATAATTACACCAGAAGAAGAGACTGAAACAGCATTACATCATAAGGGAACTCTTGCCACTTCACCGATCATCACTTTTACATTTCGATCAGTGGAATATCAACAGTATAATTGATGACCCATAAAAAAAAATACTGATATTGCTAATTCTTCGGGACCCAGCATCCATGTAGCCCATATGGAAGACCATAAGGAAATTTGGCTCTAGCAATTTCTTTGAAAGTGGATCCATCTAGTAGCAATGCATATCCTTCGCCATTTTTGTCGCTGATCATGGAAATCACAACACCTGCAATCACACAATAATGGGTAGTTTTAGAACAAGAAATCTTGAACCGGGTTCAATCATGCTAATGCTATCTCTCACCGTCATCTTCCTTGGTAGCGCCTGGCCGAGCAACGAAGAAAGGTTCAGAGGGCACGGCGCCATCGTCGATCCAGTTCTTTGCTGTCTTTTCTACCAAATCAATCTGTAACGGTCGAGATCAGAAAACCCAGATCAAAAGATTTAGTATTAATCAAACATAATCCATATATATATTTGAATTCTCTCTTCATTTTGTCTCACCTTAGTGAGGGTGTTTGGAAAGTTACAGGGACGTTGGGCTCCACAAGCATAAGCATATCTGTATTTCTTGCCCAAGTAAGCAGTGTTGATGCTGCACATGTCCATCCCTCTTCCATGCTGATCTGGTTCCAACGCTGCTTCTAGCGTCCCATTAGGACTCCCATCGAAGGGGATTCTAAAACGACCAACCCTGTAATATCTCATGTTAATACACTTTATTTAGTAATAGTCAGCAACACAAAAATGTCTCCGATCCAGATCGGACGGCTACGACTAATCGAATTATCCTGATTGATGATTTGGCGGGCCACTTTTGAAGTTGAGTCCATTGAGAATGATGGACCCTCTCCCTCCGCCCTGCCAGTACACTCCAGGCACGCCACATATCCATGCTAATCAACGCTCTTTCTAAAGCATTAACTGAGTGCACAAAGTCGGTGGCGCATTTGGAATGAAGGTTGGCGGTCTTCTTGCTAGCAACTATCCTCGGGTCATCCCAATGTCATCATATAATACAACTTTTAAGCTCTTCCCTCTCACAAAACTGCCTTTCAACTGCCAATAACCCCTTAACCAAAAAAAAAAAAAAAAAAAAACTTCCAATAACCGGGGTTAGCTTTTTTAACCTTGTGGTTTAATTTTTTTATTTTATTTTTCTAAAAACCACGGATAGATGAGTGAACCCTAGGGATGAGTGAATCTTAACCACATTTAAAAAGAGTTAAAAGAGGGACATGTGGCAAGAAAAGGGAGCCAAGACGCTTTCTGGCGTCACAGACAAGGAGGTGATTATCTTCCATAAAATATACTGTTTGAGAGATGAGTTAAATATTAACCGTTGCCATTGGATCTCCATCAGATCGGATAGTTCGTGGCTCTGGTCAGCTCTCTTCCTAGGCCATCTTGATTAGACCTAACTAACTGAACAGACACCTTTCAGTGTAATGACCATACACTAAGGTAGCGTTTGGCAACTCTACATATTGAGTGCTTTTTCTCATATTAGAACTTATTGGATTCTTAGATTTTTGGGTGTTTGGTAATCATCTGTTTTGCACGCTTACAAACCTGAGAAGGAGAGATAAAACTTGTAAATAAATAAGTTGTAGGTAGGCTACTTATTTTCAAGTCTAAAAAAGTAGAGGGTCGGCGTCACAAAATGTCGCGGGTTTTTGAACGATTATGCCCTTCATATTTAACATAATACCAACGTTGTCCCCTGGTATAGAAACCAAAACAAACAGAAGAAGGAAAAAAAAAACCTAAGCCCTCTCTGTGCTCGACGAACCCAACAGAGCCCTGAAATTGTCGTCGTCGCCGTCGTCGGAGCTCCCGCCTCAGGTCAGTTTCTCCTCTTCTTCTTCTTCTTCTACCTTCGTTCTCAATGGGGTTTCTTTGGGGTTTTCTTTATTTGCAGAAATTCTTAGAAGAATTTTGTGGCTAATTAGTTTTCTTCCCCACTTTGGCCAGTACTCATTCAAACAGCAACTAAGATGTCTAGTTTTGTGGGTGTTCTAGTTTCAGATCCATGACTGCAGATTCAATTCACCTAGGTCGAGCTTGGTGGCCTTAAATCCAAAGCAAGTATTTAAAATCTCTCTCCTTTCTAAGAATTGGTTCTTCATTAAATTTGATCATGCAATTTAATTTGAAAAATTATATGTTCAGTTTGTGATTATGGGTAACGTGTGAATTGGGGTGCTTTTGTTTTTTTATTTGATAAAATGACGTTGAATACCCTTTATACAAGCTCTTAAATTTCGGGAATAAGAGGTATTAACAAACATACAATTAAAAAGTAGAGGAATTTTTCTAGATTGTTATCAAACAATTGGATTCTAAAAATTTCTATAGCTTATTTTTTTAGAACTTATTATATTCAAGTATTGTTTCCAAACGGAGCCTAAATAGTTACACTGTTTTCCGAAGTCCCCATGCATGCATTCAAAATCTACACCTCATTTTAGATTTAGACCGTATATGGGGATATCTCTATGGTGAACTTGGTTATCCATCACGAAGACTACAAGTAAGTGTGACAATATGGCCATATATGTATATATATTTGTGCAAAGGAATTAACATTAACATTAACATTAACATGGTGCTTTGGGAGCTCCATGAGATGGAATATAAAGCTAGCGCTATGAGTCAATGAAATAGCAGACAAATTGATGAAACTAAATAAATATTAAAATGAAGATGGATCGTATGGAAGAAATTAGTAAAAAAGTACCTAGCATCTGGCAAGACGTCTTGGCCCGAAAATGATCGGAGGTTCTGTAACCTGAGCTTGTCTAGAATGGTAGTGTCGGCGTTGTGTTCGCAACAGTCCGCAACGATCGCTTTCACTCGGCCATCTTCGTCTTCCTCTTCATACGCATTGATGAAATGAAATGTAACATATAATGGGACCTCTACGCTCGTCACCTTCCATTTTCAAATTAATAAACGTTAATATTTTAAAATTCAGTCTCATATATATTTCTAAATTTACTATATATTAGTTTCCAAGTTCTTATTGCATGCCAACTTACCCTCCTCATGCCTTGACCCAACTATCATGACAGAGGATGTGATCTTTCCAAACAATATGATAATTTCAAATAAATTAATGTATAAAACAAGGGGAATGGTTTTCTTTCTGGAGTCAAATCGGTGATAACCGGATTTTACCAAATCCGGTTATCACCCCTAGTGGTCACCACGCGTCTCCTTTGACACCCTTTAACCATGGGTAAGGTTCACCCACCCATCCTTGGTTTTTTTTTTAATATTAATTTTTAAAAAAAAATTAAAAAACTGTTTTTAGAGTTTTTTTAATATTAAAAACAATTTTTTAATTAAAAAAAATAATTAATATTAAAAAAAAAAAAACCAAAGATGGGTGGGTGAACCCTAGGGGTGGGTGAACCTTACCCACGGTTAAGAGGTGTCAAATGAGACACGTGGTGACCTCTAGGGGTGATAACCGGATTTGCCAAATCGGGTTATCACCGTAGATGATTTGGCTCCTTTCTAAGATGACTCAAAATATGCATATCTTTCCAAAACAAATTTGGGAGTCCGTTGCGTATTGGTGCACATGGCCTCCATCCGGGCACATGCAGATCGTTCCATCACACGCTTCGGGTAAGTACGGATAAAAATC
Organism: Tetracentron sinense; assembly: GCA_015143295.1. Lineage (NCBI taxonomy): Eukaryota > Viridiplantae > Streptophyta > Magnoliopsida > Trochodendrales > Trochodendraceae > Tetracentron > Tetracentron sinense. The sequence continues at coordinate 6,644,226 of CM026554.1, read as the reverse complement.
CTGATGACGGACAAGATCAGGAAAAGAAATAAACATATTAAGACTATATAGATTTGTACGATTGGCTTGAGTTATTTGGGAAATCACTCTAAAGAAAAATAAGAGTGCTAGCGTCACCCTTCTTTAATTGCACCAGCTCCCCTTCCAGGGAATAAAATAAAACTCATCATATTTTTTTGTTTTATTACCCCCTTCCCCAGTGGGAAAGTGCAAAGGAGGAGAGTACGTAATTCTTAGCATAATAATACAAAGGAAAATTGTTTTGTTTTGATGTAAAATAGAGGAAACTAAAAGAATTCCACAGAAAATATTATTTTTCATATGTGTATTTTCTATAGGACAATTGATATTTTCCATGAATTTCTATTGTTTTCCCCTATTTTACACCGAAACAAAGGGGCTATAAGGAAAAATGAAGAAAACGATAGAGAGAGAGAGAGAGAGAGAGAGCGCGCTTACAATCTTGCCACTAGCTTTACACATAACATGCATGAAGGCCTTAGACTCAGGGTGCCACTGAAACTTGTATAGTGGTGTGGGCTCCGCCCTTAGTAGATTCTGAGCGCAATACCTTAATGCCATCTCCGGCACAATGATATAGTGCTCCGTCACAGGGAAGGAATGGACCCATCCGGGCGCGGGTCCTCCCCGACAATCCACTCTCCCTATCACTTTCCTCTCATTTGTCCCGGGTTCCATCCTGACCACCACGTACCCGGGGTTCATCAAATCGGGCAAAAGCGTCAAGAACTCCGTCTCCGTCACAATCGGGTGCGCCGAGTGAATCAACCCGCCCCAATTGTCTGTATACTCGAACTGCCCTATTGTCTCCAAAGTGTCCGGGTCGATCTCGATTGACCCTTTGATTGTCTCGGTTAGGCAAACCACGCGCCCATCCCCGAGCCGTGTCACACCCGTGTTTGCATTATCCGTAAGCGATGCACCGGAGAATAGGTTAGCCAGTTCGCCTACGTAGGAGAGGAAATTGTCTGGCTTTGGGGCCTCCGAGAATTCCCGGTAACATAGCTTATTGTTCTTCATGGCTGCCTTGTATGCTTCCGATTCAACCTGCCGGTGTCCGGCTATTAATCTGCCCTTCTCGAAGTGGAGTCGGACTAGGGTGGCGTAGCCGTCGAAGAGGTGCCGGAAGTTGTAGTCTCCGATATGCCACATACCAGGGCCGTTCCTTAAGTAAGTCCCATGCTGCATGTAATCACAAAAACCTTAATCAGTTCATTATAAGTAGAGCACTACTACACCCAAACAAACAAAAAAAAAAGTAGAGCTGTAGAGGTGCAAAAACTCATATATATTTATGAGCCAGTCTATGGGTACTCCCAAATCTACTTCCTAATTCTAACCGTTTATAACCAGCTACTAAATGTTAATGTTAGGATTTGAATTGACTTATTTTGTCATTTCCAATGCCACATCAGCTCTAATCTTAACCTAACTGTTTAACAATTGAGATAAACGGTTAGGATTTGAGAGTATATTTGAGAGTACACCTTAGGAGTATCCCTAGACTAATTCTATATTTATAACCCCTTAAAATTAAATAACCCAAACAATATGCTACTTGGGAATTAGTATTATATGGCTTTAAGCAAGATTAGATACATAGTTAAGCGGCGAATCAGGAAGAACATCAAACAATAGATATTTTCGCCATTTTTTTTTAATATTGATGAGGGACATTAATTTCTTGTAATCTCCATTCTTTTATACGAGCCAAATGGTCATTTTCTTTCTGTTACTTCCTATGCCAAAGCTAATAAGCAAGTTATAACTATAATGTTTATTTTCGAAGCCATTACTTCAGTAAAATACCAACTTAGAATCACATCATAGTTTCAATTCGTTGCCCGGATTTAACAAAACTATCGAAAAAATAAGCTCTTGTGCGTATGCATGAAAGAAAAATAGTAACAATTAAAGGATTGAAAGGATCACATGCTATCCACACACACACACATATATATACACGTGTGTGTATATATATATATATGTACGAATAAATGTATCTATGTATGTGTATATCAATGGTCTAGCGAAATTTATCGCATTTTTTAAAATAGAAATAATGTAAAATTATACTGTATATACCAGCCATAGTGGGATCTCCCCCTCAACGACCAACTCTCCTTCCCAACGCTCCTGTTGGATGCTTTTCCATGCCACGAGCTTTAGTTCATGGACAGGTTCTATAGCCGGAGATGGAATAACAACAGGCGGTGTAGTGGCGACACTAGTGACAGTAAGGTCTCTCATGTTGGGTCTTGTTGAGGAAAGACCCTTGTTGAAAGAAAAACCAAATTTAATACGACAGGACTCGCTGGAATCCGTCAGACTAGATGGAAAACTATTAATTCCGGCACCTGTAAATTTTATGGAAGCCATGGGAAGCAAAGTACTAGAAGTAGAAGATGTAGAGGAGAGAGTGTAACAAGTGCATGTTGGACTTAGGGATGCCCACAATATATATTTATAGCCTTGGTTTTCATATGGGTATCTTGGTTAGTGGAATTCCCTTACGCTAGAAGACAAGCTTACGTTAGGGTTTCAAAATGGATCCAGCTTATACAAGACAAGCTTTTGTTAGGGTTTCAAAATGGTCTGAATATACTCGGGAGAAATGCTACTAAGCCTGTACGACCGTAAGGAAAATTGGGATGTATTCGAAAAGGGAAATGCTTTTGAGACCCCATTAGGGCCGAGACCTTTGAGACCTCGCGTATGTGTATGGGATATCAAGTGAGCCCCACCTGAAATCTCACGCAAATGCATGAGGTCTCGGCTCTAATGCGGTCTCAGTAGCAAAGTCCATTAGAAAATGCTTCTGAGACCATTCCGGGCGGAGACCATCCCAGGACCGCACATAATAGCACGAGATTCAATTTTTTTAGTCTCCGCCCTGGACGGTCTTAAAAGCATTACCCTAAATTTCTTTTGGAAGTCCTAGAATTCACGTTACTGGTTCATTTGGTAAAAGACTTTTCATTCCTCAAGTAAATTAATTTTAAGCCGAGCTCTACTTTACCACGTCGAAGCGGAACTCCACTTTTTACACTATGGGCATTACAGTATGTAATTACCGTGCTTCACCACATTGTAGCGGAGCTCCACTTTTTACACCATGGGCATGACAGTCTGTAATTACTGAGTTACTGGTTTAATTTTGCAACACACTAAATTATAAGATTGCCACTCTGAAGGTGTAACAAGGGGAGCTCCGTTGGACGCCGTGAAACAAAGCTCCTGTCTGTATGTATTTAAACTGATTATATAACTTAATTGTCTTCGAAACAATGGATTTGTATTTTTTTTATGACCCGAGGTTAAGATCAATGGGAGCATCTCTTGAGAATTTTATGGTTCAGTGAAAGTAAAATAATCTAATTCAAGTAAATAACTTGAAAATGCTTTTACTGGGGATGAACAAATAGCGGGGACTTTAGGGCATCAAGATCGCATCTCGGGTTGACATATGACCGGGTCTCAGAAACATTTTTCCTTAGATGCCCGCGATTTCTTGTCTTCTTAACATCATCCTTAGATAAAAAAAAAAGTTAAATCACCATAAGGTCTATCAGCTCCTAAAATAAAATGATAAAAATTAGAGAAGCTGAAATGGAGTTATATCAACCAAAACATTGAGTAGCTTCGCGAGCCACCATATTAAAGCGTCTATTGTGTCGGTCGCGCGATGGATGGTAGTTGAGCTACCCAATCGGGCATCAATTATATCATGGTTAGGATAATATACAGTTCAAATTTGCATTATTAGGAAACATCATCCTTATTACTACTCTTTTTGTTTTTTTGGTAAACTCAGTAACACCACAAGGTGAACACTGAAGGCAAAGAAAGGAAAACACACACACTCACACCCCACATGCAAACACACTCACACTCACACTCATGCAGACAGACCACACACGCGACCTTTATAAGCTTCATCCAAGAGCTTCCCAAAACGGGTACCCACTACCAAGTTTAATTGTTTCAACAGGTTCCAATATCGTGGATCTTGCGATCAATGGTGAGCTTATTTCTCAAACTTCAAAACACAATGGATTGTAGGATCAGCAGCCTTAGAACCCTAGAGGCCAAAAATTTTGGTAGTATGATGGCTATTAGATATTTTCAGTTTTCCCATTTCTTCCACATTGTAATTTTGATATTTTCCTTGTCACTTGTCATTTCATTCTAGGGCTAGGTAAACGGAGCGGATTCGGAGCGGATAGTGGTATATCCGAATTCGTATTGGATTGATTATATATTCGGATATCTGAATAATTATTTGGCGGATAGTGAAATATGATATCCATATTCTACTCTGATTAAAAAAATATGAATTCGGATAGTATCCGAATTATCCGATTACTTTAAAAAAGTATTAGAAATGTAAATTCATATTTAAAAAATTTATAGATATATAAATTTTAATTTAAAAATATATTTTAAAGGTTATATTAATTTTATAAATTTAAATATATTATTTATGTAGATTATAATTGGACGGATATTGATCGGATCAGATAGACCACTATAGAATTCGTATCTGATTATGAATAGATAGTACTTTTACTATCCGAATTCATTCCGTCGGATACGTATTCGGATAATTATCCGACTAAATGGATTCAAATACGAATCGATAAAATCCGCATCCGTTTATAGCCCTATTTGAGAAGTATAATGTGGAGCTTCCTTAGGGTTTTTCATGGTTTATGTATAACATAGTCTAATGAATTTTCTTGGGAAATGATTGAGATAAAAATAAAAGGTCGGCTCATTGGGTCAGGTCAAGAGGATGGGAGATCGAATCACAGCCAATCACAATTGAACTCAGGGAGAGTTCAATTGCGCCCACAGGTCAACATGTGTCCCTTTTAATCCTTATTAACCGTGGTTAAAATTCACTACTCCTTAGAGTTCAGCCTTGGTTTTTAGAAATTTTATTTCAAAAGAAATTAACCATTTGGTTAAAATTTCTTGACCCTAGGGTTATATTTTTTTTCTTCTAAAAATCAAGGTTTGATTGTTGAATCTTAAGGACTAGTGAATTTTAACCACGGTTAATAAGGGTATAAGGGTTAAAAGAGACATGTGTTGACTTGTGGGTATGATTGAACTCGGGGACGATTGAACTCTCTCCGAGTTCAATCGCGATTGGCTGTGATTCGATCTGGATGGGAGGTAGCCGACCATCCTATGTTGGTTGTACAAGTGCACTCAATGGGCCCCACACAGGAGGATTTCGATGGGTACCACCCATGCATGTGGAGAGGAGGGTTTCTCTCCTTCCACCCTCCACCCACCCTCCCTCTCTCTCTCAAAAATGAAGAATCTTCTTGGGTGGGATACCAAACCGCCCAAAGTGGGGTGAAGCCAAGCATCCTTGTTGGGGCTTTTCAATTGCAAGCAATGATTATGTTTCACTCATATGAATAACACAAGCATTTGGCTGGTTTATTTATTTTGAATTTATACCACTCTCTCCGTAGTTCATTCCTCTGCGTTGGTTTGGAGATAAAATATGTGCAATAAATTATTTTCAAGAGAAAAATCATTTTTTGTATTTGGCATGCTGTAAAATGAGATTTTTATTTCAAACAATTCTCTAATTTTATTATGTTTGTTGGAAAATTTCTCTCTTAAAAATATAAAGAAAATTTGTCTAATCTTTGTTTTTGTCCACAACGTTATTCCTCTAAACAAACAAAGCCTTAAGAACATTATTATAATCATAGTGGGTATCACTAAGTTTCAACTACATCAAATTACCCCTCCAATTGTTTTGAGTATTTCTCTCAATTTATTTATTGATAATCCTGTTGCCCTTCTCCTATGTTCGATTACACATGCTTTAATCGAAGATTTAATTATTAAGAAACCAGAATAACATCACATTATTTTTTGTCTCGAATATCAAATAGTTAAACATGCTCATTACAACCAAAATATTCGTATCTGTAATCAATTTGCTAACATGGTTTAATCGATTTAAGTGCTATATAATTCCAAATAAACACCACTGAGAATAATGGGTTTTGAATGGTGGGGAATGTGAAGAATAATATGGTATTCTGCTACAATGACTCGATTAGTCAAATGACCATTACCTTAATTTTGAAAGGAAAATGTCATGATACATTTGATTTGATGAAACCCATTTCATTTTTGAGAATTAATCAATAAATAAAAGACCCCACTTTCCCTTGAGTGCCTTCATTGAAGGTCATGTCTTGTTTGATTTAGAAGACTAGTTAAAAACTAGTTTTGGTGTAGAGATAAAACTCAACCCTTGTTATTGCTTGGGTCTCTTCATGTTTCTCTTGATTCCTCCAAATTATCATTTGAGAGTAATGAAGTAGTTTAGCTAGTGTGGCAGACAAATATAGGGTTCCCCACAATGCAACATTTTCCTTAAACAAATCGCCTAATGTCTAATTCGAATTGGAGGGTTAGTGGTCCAAGTCATGAATGGCAATGTGGGTCCATGCTGATGCGCACTCGCGTGTCGCTTTCGCAACTTGATCGATCGATTGGTTCGCCTTGATGACACATGTTTCTATGTCATGGTTCGAAACTTGATTAAAAGTGGGATTTGTAGTGTTCTTTCAAAGCTGACTTGGATCAAGAAAGCTACTGATTCCCCTCCTTGAGAGTTCAAACTTCGGAAAGGTTTCTTGGTTTTGAAGAATGCCGAATGTGAAGATGCTCTTAGAGGAAGAACACCCAGGACAGATGTATTATATGTTTTGTTGATTATGATGCACCTTAACTATTTGTTTTATTCCTTGGTAGGTAAGTCGGGGTCGAACCTTAATATGTCAAGGTTGCGACATGGAGCACTGCCAATTGAGCTATGGCTTGACCCCTTATCATAAAGTTTGGTGCTACCAGGAATACTTTAATTTGGACCCACTAACCCCATGAGAGTTTCCGGATGAATTTGCACGTTTTTTCATCATGGGCTTCCTGAACAAGCGTAGAAAGCTCACTGCTGAAAAATTGATATCACATTATTCCTAGCCGGTGGCTATATATCATTCTTCATTCTACTAATAAAAGTACAAGGAGTAAGCAAAATTCTACTTGGATGTAGATACCATTTAACTTAATTTATTTAATACATAACTTATAATATGACTACACTTTATTTAAGTCACTATTTAATATTATGTGGGACCCATTATTAAAAGAAAGTTGGTTTAGGACTCTACCATGTTAGGGAAGAATCCTAAAGGAGAATTGGTTTAGGACTCTACCATATTTTAGAGAATAATTCTATTTCTATAGAAAGAGAGTCTCTCGGAAAGGAGAGTTGGTTTAGGACTATACCATTTTTTAGGGAAGAGAACTATGATCTTCCTATAATCTCCACACCCCGATTGATCGTTTTGTTATGGAGATTCTTGGAACTTGAAGAGTGTGTTTTTATACTCTTCTCTTGAAGTTAAATATTGGTCAATTGTCGATGCAGATGGAGGTCAAGTTTTTGTGTTTCAATTTGGCTAGTAGTTGTCCTTTTGTTTAATCTTATTGCTATAATATTTTGAAAAATGAGTATTAATATTTGATTTGAACACAAGGTGAAGTGATGGATTACAAAGGTGTCCTGCATCGTTATGAGTCTGTTCTCGTGTCTATGTCCTTGGATCAGTTGAAGGTCATTTATGGTATCATGAATTTGATATTCTATTTCACTTATTTTATCGGATTGTGCCTGTTTCTGAGTGTTGTTCAATACATTCAAACCTAATTAATCATATATTTCTCTCCCTCCTCAGTAAAAATGGTAATGAAAAGGGAAAACCTATGATAAAAAAACTGTAAAAAAATCTCTATTTTGCTATTTTCATAGAAAATAACTCTCTATTAGTCAGAGAGTTATACTAATCTAAGGTGGCACCTATGAGACTTACTATGACGTATTAAATTTCTATTTAGCTATTTTTATGGATAAGGACTCTCTATTTATATTTTTATATATTTTAAAGTTAAAAGCACCAATATTCTAACCATAAAAAATGATTATAATGTCAAAATATTTAATTCTAATATTATTGTTTTTTTATTAGTAGAAGATTATTACTTATGATTCCTTACTTTTAATATATTTATAAGTGGGACCAGTAAATAATCTTTTCTAACATTAAATTTAAATTAATATAAAAATATTAAATTTAATTACTCAATTATATTTATATAAAATATAATATCATATTAAAAAATTATTTAATATAAAGAGAGTAACGTGACGTCTAATGAAAAAATATTAAAAATTATATATTTTTAAAAATTATATTTTAATAATAAAAAATTTATTCTTGTTGCACGAGCACTTTTACTAGTGTATATATATATATATATATATATAGAGAGAGAGAGAGAGAGAGAGAGAGAGACTCCATATTTTTACACTTTATCTAAGTTATTCTTTAAAAAATATCAATGACTCTAAATGTTGCTCAGATGACATCTTTTATATATACACACACCTTTAATATTAATGGCTCTAGATATATACACACACCTTAAACCCTAAAAAGAAATAAAGAGAATAATAAAAACACTCCTACAAATTTAAATGTAAGAAATTGAGGCATTATACTAGTAGATGCTTTTCTAAAAAGAAAATGAGAATACCTATCAACATGAACTCCGTTGAAGAGTCATTCAGACCAACCCAAAAATTGCATTGGGAAGGGGTATTTATTAAACAAATTTATTGTTAAAAGTATCATTCTTTGTGCTCATAATTACCAAACTATCACTTTCCAAGGCAAATTTTAGGTTGCTCTAATTGAACAGTCAATTGGAGCTCCTGTTAAAAAAAAAAAGAATTAAAAAATTCAGAAACATCATCTTGATTTAATTCTAACTATTGTTTCTATATCGATGTCAAAATCTAGACGACTCTTTAGAAGATTCAACATATACCTATGCTTTCATTTTGAGGGTAAATAGAGTTGGGACAAGAAGATATGGCCAACCCTAGACGAAATGAAAGGGATGGAGACTAATTTTAAGAAGAAAACAAACATTGTGTCACTTGTTTCCCGCTAGTGTGGTATTGTCAATGGTTCACCAAATTTCATTAAAAAATTCCACACTTTCGGCGGCGGTTTAAAACCGTCCCGGAAAACACTATAACTGCCGTTACATAATATAACGGCGGTTTCCAAAACTGTCGTTGAAGACCTCGTCGGGGAATCCTATCGCGGTGCTACTTACGGTTTATCAGAACCGTTGTAATGAAGTTCATATATCATGGCTGTTTACAACCATTGTGGTTAACGTATTAATAATACTATTAAACTGCCCTATGGCGATGGTTTTAACCGCCTTGACGGCGGTTCAAACCACCACCATATGCACAATAAATAATGGTGATTAATGACCGCCGTTATATGTAAAATATATAACGATAATTAACGCCATTATTAATACAATTTATAACGACGGTTGGTAACCGCCGTTATATATCCAGTAATATAATGGCATGTAAAACCGCTGCGGATAATAATAAATAATATGATCGATATTACCTATAGCGGCGGCTAAATCTGTAGCAATTAGTGAAAAAATAAAAATTTTATTTTTTACAAATAATTTTTTTTACCTATATTATTTGTATTTGTTAGCAATATAACAATGAATAAAACAATTTCAGATAATTTTGTACCTGTAAAAAATATATAATAAACCCAAAATGTAAATATAATACATCAATCTAATCAGAATACATGCCCAAAATGTAATAATAAAAATATATATGCATGCCCATAACAAGTGTCCAGTAGAAAAAAGAAAAAAAATCCTAAGCTAGGCGTCTAGCTCCCTCCTGGTGCTCCAAAACCTGACAAGTGTGTGTTGTTGGCTCCCTCCTACAAAAAATAATAAAACAATTTATTAATAGAATATTGAAATGATAAAATTTAAGAATTTAACAATACGGAAAGAAACAAATTCATCAAAGAATTTTCATAGTTTTCAGGAATAGTTAGACGTAAACCTACAACTGTGCATCAAATCCAAATTGGAGCTCGGATTTGGATTCGGTTTCTTTTAACGCGTGTATTTCGACCCAACTAAAGTGTGAGAATTGGTTTCAATGGAATCCGAGGTTGTTTTCCTAATTTGGGCACCGAGAGACCCGAAATCCATACTTTGAAACTATAGTTTTACCTAAACCTACAACCGTGCACCAAATCTAAACCGGGGCTCGGATTTGGATGCAGTTTCTTCTAACGCGTGTACTTCGACCCAACCAAAGTGTAGGAATTAGTTTCGATGGGATCCGAGGTCGTTTGCTTGATTTGGGCACTGAGAGACCCGAAATCCATACTTTGAAAATATAGTTTGGCTTAAACTTACAACAGCATAGCAAATCCAAACTGAGGCTCAAATTTGGATGTGGTGTCTTCTAACACGTGTATTTTGAATTCATTATAGTCTATCCTTATAAGCAACTAGTATTGGGTTCCTCTAGAATCCAGTTGTCACAGTGAGGGAAAATGTTTTCCTCTATTAGTGGTCCAAGTCATGAATGGCATTGTGGGTCCATGCTGATGCGTACTCGCTTGTCATATTTGCAACTTGATCGATCGATTGGTTCGCCATGATGACACATGTTTCTATGTCATAGTTCGAAACTTGATTAAAAGTAGGATTTGTAGTGTTCTTTCAAAGCTGACTTGGATCAAGAAAGCTACTGATTCCCCTCCTTGAGAGTTCAAACTTCGGAAAGGGTTCTTGGTATTGGAGAATGCCGAATGCGAAGATGCCCTTAGAGGAAGAACACTGACGAAGAACACTCAGGCAGATATATTATATGTTTTGTTGATTATGATGCACCTTAATTATTTGTTTTATTCCTTGGTAGGTAAGTTGGGGTCGAACCTTAATATGTCAAGGTTGCAACATGGAGCACTGCCAATTGAGCTATGGCTTGACCCCTTATCATAAAGTTGGGTGCCACCAGGAACACTTTAATTTGGACCCACTAACCCCATGAGAGTTTCCGGATGAATTTGCGACGTTTTTTCATCATGGGCTTCCTGAACAAGCGTAGAAAGCTCACTGCTGAAAAATTGATATCACATTATTCCTAGCCCGTGGCTATATATATATATATATATATATATATATATATATATATATATATATATAGAGAGAGAGAGAGAGAGAGAGAGGTATTCCCTATTTTTACACTTTATCTAAGTTATTTTTAAAAAAAGATCAATGACCCTATATGTTGCTCAGATGACATCTTCTACAAAAATAAGTAATTTCAAAATTATCATTCTTAAAAAATATATCTAGAGTCATTAATCTTAAAAAATGACTTAGGTGACATTTGGAAACACTAGTTTGAAAAGAAGTGTTTATTTGAAAATTATGCTTAGTTAGACTTCAAGATTGTCAAACTACTAAAATCTCTCAAATGTAGACATGCAATTAACATTCAACTTGACAATCTAAAGTTCAACTAAGCATAATTTTCAAATAAGCACTTCTTTTTAGATTAGTGTTTTCAAACGCCACCTTAAATAAGGTGTAAAAATAAGAATAAGGAGCATCCTTAGACTAATTTATATATACACACACCTTAAAAATAAGAATAAGAAGCACCCTTAGACTAATTTATATATACACACACCTTAAACCCTAAAAAGAAATAAAGAGAATAATAAAAACACTCCTACAAATTTTAAATGTAAAAAATTGAGGCATTATGCTAGTAGATGCTTTTCTAAAAAGAAAATGAGAATACCTATCAACTTGAGCTCTATTGAACAGTCAACCAACCAACCCAAAAATTGCATTGGGAAGGGCTATTTATGAAACAAATTTACTGTTAAAAAGTACCCTTCTTTGTGCTCATAACTACCAAACTACTACTTTCTAAGGCAAATTTTGGGTTGCTTTGATTGAACAGTCAACTGGAGCTCCTGTTAAATATATATATATATATATATGAATTAAAAGATTCAAAAACATCATCTTGATCTGATTCTAACTATTGTTTCTATATCGAATGTCAAAATATAGAAGACTCTTTAGAAAATTCAACATATACCTATACTTTCATTTTGAGGGTAAATAGAGTTGGGACAAGAAGATATAGCCAACCCTAGATGAAATGAAAGGGATGGAGACTAATTTGAAGAAGAAAGCAAACATTGTGTCACTTGTTTCCCACTAGTATGATATTGTCAATGGTTCTCCACATTTATGTCCTTAACCATTTAATTAATAAATATCTTCAAGAGGAGTTCCCTAGTAGATGTCCTGGTGAGAGGATGAGAGTGAGAGAAAGAGTGAGAGAGAGAGAGAGGTACTCTATATTTACACCTTATCTAAGTTATTCTTTAAAAAAGATTCATGGATCTAAATATAGTTGAAATGACATCATTTACAAAAATAAATAATTTTAAAACCATCTCTTCTTAAAAAAATTATTTTGAACCATTGATATTCTTCAAGAAATAACTTAGACAAGGTATAAAAATAGGGAGTAAAAATAAAGAGTACCCCTATATATATATATATATATATATATATACCCTAAATTCTAAAACAAAATAAATAGAATAATAACCCTCTGGTATATTTTAAATTTAAGAAAACAGAGTATTATGCTAGTCGATGCTTTTCTAAAATGAAAATAGATGAATTAACAGATTTAGAAACATCGTCTTCTGATTCTAACTATTGTTTCTATGACGTATCCCAAAACCTAGAAGACTCTTTAGAAGATTGAAGGCTTTCCTTTTGAGGGTAAATAGAATTGGGACAAGAAGATATGGCCAACCCTAGACGAAATGAAAGGGATGGAGATTAATTTTAAGAATAAAACAAACGTTGTCATTTGTTTTAACCAAGTTTATTGTCCATAACCATGTAAATAAATATCTTCAAGAAGTGTTCCCTATTAGATTCCTGATAAAAACAAAGACGAAATAAATCCGTGACGTATCTCGCCTCAAGAAAAAGTTTGGCTCACAAGCAATTGTCGACCTCCCACATCCGTATGAAGATGGAGACCTTCATGCTCAATAACAGACAATCTTGAATTGTCAGATGGTAAAATATCATAATGAAGCAGTAATTGAAGTACTGATTCGTTCAAAGGGTTGACACCGGTGTTTCATATATAGTTCGCTACCTACTAGTATGAACCGTGATCCAGTTCACGGTTCGATTCGTTAGGGTTCGTGAAAATGAGTGAACCATCTACCTGAACTCACTAGCTTTGGTTCGACGAATTTATTCTTTAATTTAGACAAATTTGTTTTCTAGGTTCGCAAACCGACCATAAAACTTATTTTTAATGCTTTTAACAAAAAAACATATTTTTTATTAAAAAAAAATATAAGTATTTATAATATTTATTTACATGGTTAACATATATATATATATATATATAATATGTTAATATTATATAAGTAAACCAAGCTAGCGAACCAAGCTAAAGAACCTAAGCGAACCAACAAATGAATTGTCTCATCCTAGAGTGGCTAATTGCGAATTGCGAACCTTAATTTAAACCTGTTGAACCGATGAACCAGATAACATTGGTTAACGCACAACCCTTTGAGATGCAACATGGGAAATGTGAGATTTGCTCCAACAATGGTTTCTAGAGTTCCTCCCTTGAGGGCATGCAAGGGCGATTCGGGGAATGATGCACACACCTCCATTACCAACGTGCATGGCCCATGCAAGTACATGATCTAGCCTCCCCTACAGGGTGGAGCCAAGTGGGGGTCTCTGGGTCACATGCCTCAACTGAAATTTTGAAAAACTAGATTTTATTATTATTATTGTAGAGTATAGCCTTGGGAATGAAGTAGGTGCCCCTTGAACTTTGAAACAAAAAATCATTTTTTTGAGTTAGGATCATAATCAATTATGATTGAACTCTCCCCAACTTCAATCGCACCCATAGGTCAACATGTGTCCCTTTTAACCCCTATTAAATATGGTTAAGATACAATAACCCTCGGGGGCGGAGCCAGGAATTTTTTTTTTTTGGGGGGGGGGGACATTTGGTTTAAGGGATGAGGGTTCGGGGAGGAGCCCCTAATTTTTTTTTTATGACTATGTTTATGGGTCATTTCATCCATCTATTTTGTACTTATCCTACAAGTATTGTTTCTTCTTGTTTACATGAGCAATTGTCCCCTTGCCCGATGATTATGCCCTATTAAATAATATAATTTTTAAAAAAAATTTAGGGAGCAGTTGTCCCTCTTTTCCAAAGACTATGCCCGATTAAATAATTAAACAAATAGTTCAAAGATTCTTTTTATCTTTAGTGTTATAACCAAACTACCAGGAGATTGGTTATACCACAAAACTCTTTTAACTCTAGTTAACAGCTATAATCTTTAGAGTCAATTTTTTTCTTCTTGAAACCAAGGTTAGGTGGTAGAACCCTAAGGGTTAGTGAATCTTAATCACAATCAAGATGTATTAAAAGGGACATGTATTGACATGTGGGTTGTAACCGACTCAAGGAGTTCGATTATATATAAGGATTCTAAATCATTAGCAAACTATATATTTTAAAACAAATTCAAAAGCTGAGGGGCACCCACCTGAGATTGAATCAAGCCAATCAAAATTGAATTCAGGGAGAGTTCAAGCACACCCATAGGCCAACACATGTCCCTTTAACTCTTATTAACTGTGGTTAAGATTTATTAACCCTTGAGGTTCAACAATATAACCTTAGTTTTTAGAAGAATATTAAACTCTAGTTAAGGATTTTTAACCCTTAGAATTAATATTTTTTTTTAAAGGTAAAGTTATATTGTTGAACCCCAAAAATTGGTGAATCTTAACCATAGTTAATAGTGGTCAAAAGGGACACGTATTGGCATGTGAGTCCAATTGAACTCTCCCTGAGTTTAATTGCAATTGGCTGTGATTGGATCTTCATCCACCTCCATCCCCATAAGCTATATATACATACATAAAAAAAAAATCCAAAAGTTTGGGGGGGGGGGGGGGGGGGGGAGAACGTGCCCCCCAGGCCCCCCTTGGAGGCCCTTGCTAACCCTTATAATTCAACAATCTAACCTTTGTTTTTAGAAAAAAAATAACCCAAAGGGAGCAACTGTCTCCTAAACTTTTCAAATTTAATTATTTAATAGGAATAGGCATGAGGCAAGGGGATAGCTGCCTCATAAACAAGGAGAAACAATACTAATAAGATATATACAAAATATATGGGCGAAATGGCCCAAGAAGTTAGTCATTAATTTTTTTTCGCGGCTACGCCCCTAAACCTCCATCCCCTGGACCCAAATATTTCGGACCCACCTAATCTTTCTTCCCAAAATCGATTAATAATTACTACTATTTTCAATCAACCATGGGTGTCCCTACTAGAAAATCTTGGCTCCGCCCCTGCTCCCCTAGTTACCTTCCCATTCGGAGTAACAACCTTTTGAATTACAACCATCTAGGTAGATTTGCTTTCCTTATTTATCTATATCTTAGTATCACTCTTGATTGTTAGATTTCCAACTAACAAGATAGTTTAATTGCTTTAGTAAGAGAAGATGTAATCTTGAATCGGATCATTATTGAATTGAAGCATTTAGGAGGACAACCACCCTCACAAATGTCCATTAATTTGTCTTTACTATCAACCAGTTTGTAAGGTTAACACTGTCACGATCAAGGATCGTAACAACTTTAACCCAATGAGAGTTTCGGGTTGAATTTGTGCATTTTTTTATATCACGGGCTTCCTGAACAAGCACAAAAAAGCCCACTGCTGAAAACCAATAATGCCCATAACGCCAGTGATTTGATATAACGGTTTGCTTATTCCTTGAATGAGCTCTAGACTGGTACACCGGATCAGGAGTTCCGGATAGCCCCTACCCCTCCAATTATATCTTCTAAATCGTCCACACTAACAATCCATTCTTTCTGAAACGGTGATCAATGGTTGGATCTGATACATTTCGATATACTTTTAAAAATAGAGAGGGAGCCTTATTCCTTATCGGAGTATCTCATTAAAGAAGATCAATAGTTTTAAATGTTACTAAGGTAAAATCCTTTTAAAAACACAAGTAATTTCAAAAGACTCGAAATTCTCTCAAGTTGTAACCGGACTCCTTGGAGTCTGGTTATGCCCTTGAGGTTGCCATGTGTCCCTATTGACACCCCTTAATGGTGGTTAAGATTCACCCACTCCTAAGGTTCACCCACCTATCCTTGGTTTTTAGAAAAAGAATATTGAAAAAAATTTAATCCCAGGTATAAGTAAATTTTAGCCGGGGTTAATAATTTTTTTTTTTTTAATTTCTTTTCTAAAAACCAAGGATAGGAGGGTGAACCCTAGCGGTAGGTGTATCTTAACAACAATTAAGGGGTGTCAATGGGCAAACGTGGCAACCTCAGGGGCATAACCGGACTCCAAGGAGTCGGGTTACAATTTGAAAGAATTTGAAGTCATTTAAAAATGATCATTCTTAAAAAAAATCCATTCATAGTCATTGATTATTTTTAAAGAAGACTTAGATAAGGTGTAACAATAGGAAATAAGAATAAAACGTACCCCTAGATTGATTGAAATATATATATATATATATATATATATATATATATATATATATATACTCTAAATCCTAAAAAGAAATATAAAAAAATCATACGTTTTAAATGTAAGAAAATAGGGCATTAAAAAGAAAATAGATGAATTAAAAGATTCAAAAACATCATCTTCCGATTCTAACTATTGTTTCTATGACCAATGTCAAAATCTAGAAGACTCTTAAGAAGATTTAGGATATATATATATATATACACACACTAGTAAAGGTGCACGTGCTTTGCACGTATTAGTTTTTCAATAATGGAAAATATAATAAAAATAAGAATTATTATTTATGATAATATGACCTCACTAAGATTAAAAATAATATAATTTGTCAATATATAATTAGTAGTAATTTATTTAATTAATACATAATATATATTCATAATAGAAATTTAAAAATAGAACGTTTTAAATAGTTTACTTAGAGCATCTCCAACGGTGAATGCTACATTGGCTATGCCAATTCCAAATTTGGCACAACTACAGTATCAAAATGCCATATTTGGCACAAGTTGTTCCAATGGTGTGTGTCAAATTGCCTGTGTAAATTCCATTTTTTCACAATCACAACCCCTGAGGTTGCCACGTATCTCTTTTGACACCCCTTAACTGTGGTTAAGATTCACCCACCTCTAGGGTTCACCCACCCCTAAAAATATTTTTTTAATATTTAAAAATAGGATTAATATTTTTTCTAAAAACCAAGGACAAAGGATAAAATGGTAAAAAAATATAACCGTGTGAGAGAAAAATAGTAAAAAACCAAATATGACCGTTGAATGGTAAAATGCTAAAAAAAAAATAACCATTAGAGGGCAAAAAAGTAAATACCTAATAAAAGTCATCCGATCAAAGGGTGTGCTAAATTATGACATATGCCATAATTTGGCACACCCATTTCTAACCGTTGGAGACCACTTTTGGTGTTTCAATGTTATAATATAACATTGAAACACCAAATAACAAGCCGTTGGAGATGCTTTTATGTTAAATTTTTAATTACATATGTTTACTAAGTAAATGTCTATAATTTTTAAATAGGTAAATAATATCGTAAATTTATTTCTTAATCCTAATTTGTTTTTATAAGGAAGTTTTTTTTTAATAAAGTCATTATCAATAGAGAATACTTATCACTTAAATAATATTAAAAGAGTTATTAATAGATAGAGTAATAGTGGTTCCTACTTATAATTTTTTTTACTATAATTTAATTTATATATATTTTTTATATAAAGAAAGGTTAAGGATAATTACGTCCACAACAAAAAATTAACATAGTCTTGTACTTTTATTACTAGATAATTCTTGTATCAAATTTATAGTGAACAAATATATTTATTATTCTTGTTATTATCAATATATTATATTAGTATATTTTATTAAATTATATTATCATACTTTTAGTATGAAGAAATTTTATGGTTTGTTCTAATATTTCATAATAGGCCAATTTTATTCCCACTTCACATAGTCTACTGTACTTTAATTGCTGTTGAGCATGCTAGTAATTTGTCGAGGCTATTGGTGCATGTAAGAATAAAAGTTTGCTCTCGGTCTTGATTTATGGTTAATCTTTCTGAAAATTTAACTCTATATGTAGGGTGCTTCTGGGATTACTTTATTAGACAAAGATTAACTATTATAATATTTTATTCTATTATACTGTAAAGGTTAATAATGTTTAGTGAAAATTTACTAAAAGCCTTTTAAATTTATTGTACTATTAATATTTACCTCACCGAGGTGGTGTAAACTTTGCACTATTGTTATATCTCGTATCGAGCCTATCCAAACAGGCCCTAGTAAATCTATTAACAAGGTTGATTTTCAATTTTAGTTGTAAAGTCAGGTATATTATTTAAGAATAGCCTTGCTCAATGTAGGTTCCTCATGGGAAAATGTTAAAAGACATACTATCTCAATTGTTGATACTGTGTTAGCTGCTTTATTCTTCTTTTTCTTTTTATTTCTCTTAGAAGTCACTGATTGAAAATCATCTTCTTCTTGGGGGTGTTCCATAAGAATATCGCCACCGACTTGTTTCAATTCACCTAATACATTCTTATTTTGATGGTTAGTTAATCTAGATCGAATTTCTCTTTTCCAAAAAATTCTTTGCATAATTCCAATGTTTGACAATAGGAGTAACATCAATTCCTTTGCTTGCTTCTTCATGCTTATCAGATACTAGAGCTGGTTTAATAGCATCATCAAAATTATCTTAAAACAATGAGACATCACCTAGTTTTGTTGCAACATCAACATACTCTACACTATCAAAAATCTTCATTGGAATAACATCTTGATTACCGACAATTTCACCTACTTGAGATAGGGAGAAAGAGAGACAAGGGGAAGTTCATGTGGAAAAGGGAGTTATTGAGGAGAAGGAAGTTCTCTACGTGAGGATAATAACTTACGAATTCTAAAAAAACTATACATTTTTATTAAATTTTTTAATTTTAATTAGTGACCTAATTAAAGTTTGGTTATACTCTAAGTTCTATATTAAATAAAAAAAAAATTATATATTAAATAAAATAAGTTAAAGGGTATTTACGTCTAAGTAAAGTTTTGCATACTCCTTATACTTTTATATATATATATATATATATATATATATATAAAATGTATGACATATGCTTTCCTTTTGAGGGTATATAGATCAGTTGGGACAAGAAGATATGGCCACGAAATGAAATAGACCGAGATTAATTTTAAGAAAAAAACAAACGTTGTGTCACTTTTTTCCTGTTAGGTTAACAAAGTTTATTGTCCTTATTCATGTAAATAAATATCTTCAAGTAGATGTCCTGCTATATCTGAACAATGAAGGGATAGAGATAGGGAGAGAGAGAGAGAGACAAACAGGTGGTGCTAGAGGAGATGTAACTGCCCTGATAAGAACGTTAATGAGGAAAGAACTCTCGAGAAAGAGACAAAATGGATGGTGTTGGAGGAGGATCTCTGTACGGCCGAACCCTGCCACCTAATAGTAACAGATGATGCTAATTTATGGTCATTACATGCTAAAACCCTTTTAATAATAATAAGAAGAAGAAGAAGAAGAAGGGGTGCTACCTTACATTCCCCTATTGCATTTTAATAATAATAAGAAGAAGAAGAAGAAGAAGGGGTGCTACCTTACATTCCCCTATTGCATTCTGTCCTTTTGGGGTATTCCGGCGGAAACAAACTAATCAAGGTGTGACATGTGTTTTCTTAACTTCACCATCGACTTGATCTGCATTAACCCTACATAACACGTGTGCGTTTTGTACGGTGTGTGCACGCCTAAATACCAAAATTTGTATATGGTTTTGGGTAGAGGATCATTTGCTCTCTTCTATCTTATAAAACTCAAAATGGTTATTTGACAGTGGGTTAAATATTGGTTCTAAGGTGCTAAGTTGCCCAATTAGTATTGGTCAACATCCACTTGCTACTTAGACATGTTTTCAAGCCGGCCTTGGTCAATTAGCTCAAGCTTGGTTTAAACATGTTTGAGTTTGACTTGACCTTGATTTAGGCTCGAATTAATGTTCAAGCTTAAGTTTGGCTTGAATAAACTTGGTTGAGCTTAGCCTAAACTTGATTCAAGTCGAGTCAAGTTCGGGGTGACTCAAACTTGATTTGAATATCAGTTTTATTTTGATCAATTTTAATAAAATTATTTATTATTAATTTACAATTTACAAAAACACACAAAAATAATATAATCATACACATAAATCAGATTTGAATATAGTCTAAAAGTAGAGAACCAGGTTAGGGTTTGTGAGTTGAACCATGTTCAGGCTTGAGTTACGCATGAACAAGCTTGATCGAGCCTGAACTGAATTCAAGTTGAGCCAAGGTCGGGTTGACTAAAGCATGATTCGAATTTTAAGATTATTTTGATCAATTTTTTCACATGATTTTAATAAATAATTTATTATTAAATTAGAATTCAAGAAAATACACAAAATTAATCTTATCGTACAACATAAATCAGATTTGAAGATATTCCTTAGAGAGTTAGGGTTAGTTTTTTTTGCTTTTACTTCTCAACTTTATTTTTATTGTTATTATCTCCTTAACTTATTTATTATAGGTTAAAAAAATTATATATTAATATAAATTACATTACAAAAAATTAATTATACTTGGGAGATCTACTGAATAGAATAGGACATGTATTGAATTCTTTGCATGTGCATGTCTCCATGTGCCAGTAGTTGTAGCTTTATCTTTTATTTTTCCTTTTTGTGTCTATATACCGTTCATACTTCATAGCATGAATTTTCCACTTAGCTTTAATGTTAAGGCATCATGTGGCGCCATGTCCTAAAATGAAGTATTCCTGGACCCCCAAAATGAATTTAGCATTTGGACTGCGTCTAGGCCCATTACAGGACTTGATGTTACTGCCCAAGCCCAATTCAGTCCAGCAAATTAACGATGAATGATGTTTTGGGCAAAATGGTCCTTATCCAATTCCTGCAACAATGTTATTGAAAGAATGAGCTGGTTGGGCCCTCAAAAGGATGCTTGGGCCCAACAGAATTATGAAGAATGGTATGGGATTCTTTGCTGATGATTTGTATGCTACATTGCATAAAGAAATGCTCTGGTGATGCTTATAGCCATCTCAGAGTTTGGAGCCTACTCTTACCAGGCCCAAGCTAGCCAACTTAGCTGATGGTACAAAACATTAGTACCAGGCCAAACTCGCTTATTTATGTTTGGCCTACGCGCGTCAGAAAAAGAGGTGGGCCCAGAACGATGTTGATTGTTGAACCAGCCAGCCCAGCCCAGTCCATATGCGTATGTGGGTGTGGCAAACAATACTTGCACTGTAATTTGTTTAATTATGAATTAAATTCTACACACAAGTTCATGTATTGAGGTTGAGATAAGTTTGTCCAATTCAGAATATTTCCCATCAAAGAGAACTGCCTTATGGATCTTCTGGAGTACTATCATATATATTCTCCATTAGTTAACAATTATGTTAACTAACTCCATTAATGGGCTGGAATTGACTTGACAAGCTTTACGGCCACGGCGGAAGTATGCCAATGCCCAGCCCAATAACTGAGCAGATAGGCCCAAACCTGCATTGTCCCCCTTATGGGCCAAAGTATTTCAGTCCCAAGCCCATCCTAAGACTAAATAGATTTTGGGCTGGGCGATCAACAAAGCCGGGCCCGCAACCTACAATTGTGCTAAATAAGTTCCCAATTAGTTTAGCAAATCATTGTTAATGAGATTTCAAATCCAATCGTGCAAATTTACAAGCTTTGTTATACAATGTCTTGCTCCTCAAGGCTACGTATGTGATAATTACTATGTCAAAGCTTGAATGCGAAAAATGCAGACCATTGGATACCACTCCTACTTGATTGGACCTCAATCAGGGATGATTTTGAGGAGTTTGGGGTTTCAAGCCTCCTTGCCTAATTTAGAGTTTATTTGTAATGTTTCGGGAGATTCAGACTAAAGTCAGTATTTAGTTTTTCTATTCACTATTTTTGAATTTGCGCTCTCTTTGTATATTCTCTTGATTTTAATGAAATTCTGATTAACGATAAAAGAAAAAAGTCACCCCAAAGAATATTTCATGCACTAATAACGCGGAAACATACTCCCTTACCCCCCCCCCCCCCCCCCCCCCAAAAAAAAAAAAAAAGAAGCAGAAACATGTTAGATTAATATTTTGACTCTATCCCTCTATAATATGATTTTTTTTTTTTTTCAGTTTTAACTGTTTTTAGCCATCTTTACAATCACGAACTTACATTTGTACAGACAAGGTCCATAAATTTGTCAATTTAAGAACATGTTAGTAGGGTTCGAATAGGTCTTTCCTTGTTAACATATGAGACAAAATTTTCTCTTTTGAGTCATTAGTCACTAAATTTTCTTGTTTTAATCTACTCGCGAATTCATCGTTTTCCTAAAACAAAAACCATATCAATCTCACCATGTAATTCTCTCTCTGTCCACTTTCTTCTCTCCGTAAAGAATTAGTTTTGTAAGATTCATAGCCCCCTGAAGCTATTAGACCTCCTTACAGTGCACTGCTTTTTGTATTCTACTTTCGTTATATAGTAAACAATTCATCATCGATCAAAACCATATAGGGTTAGGATTTTGTTAGTCCCACTCGCCCCCTATTGCAATCTCTTCTTTCTGGAACAAGAAGACAAACATTTTGTGGTGGGACTCACAACTGCCTAACATGAAATCCTTGCCTTCTTAACCCTAAAAGGGGAGAGTGCAATAGGGGGAGAGTAGGGTTAACACTACCCTATGGATTATGGGTTATTGATCTCGCATTGAGGAATGCTAGCCTTACTCTCCGTCAACCTCTACTCTCACCCTCAACCAACCACCTATCCATTCTACAATGATTAAAGCACTCTCTCAAAAAAAACAAAAAGAAATGGACAAGTGGATAGTAGAGGTTGAGAGTATGGGTGGACTGAGAGTAGGACTAGCACTCTGCTCTCTTGTATTTCTACTAGTTTCCTCCCATCATGAGACTATGAGAGAGAGAGAGAGAGAGAGAGAGAAAGAGTATCCCTGGTTTTGTTTGTAAGGGCTTGTGAGGACTATAGAGTCTAGAGTCACCCGACATATGCAGTAATAGCAACATGCCCAAGGGGTGTTATGGAAGGGCATAAAAATGGACAATGTCATGTGAGTGCTGAAAAGAAGGTCATAGCTTCTTTTGACATGCTGGCTCAGTGTCTCCTGGAAAATCAGGCTCAGACCCTTATCACTCTTTCACATGCCTGATCTGATCCTGTCTGCTATCTACGCGCCTATCCGACAACAGGTACCAGCCTAAAGTCTCGGTGATTTAACTGCCAATGGCTTCGACATGCCCTTTCATATATATAGACAGTCAATTCTGTATATATATATATATATATATATATATAATCAATCTGCTAATTACTCTCTTATAGATTTGCTAATTTTGCACATCTACTGTGAATGCAAGGCATAAATTCACCATTTGACGCTTGATCGATCCTCGCAATCTAATTAACATTTGATTCAAATAATATGGGATTCGAGGATTATATCCAAACTTTTTATATGCAATAATACTATAAGGGTCCATTCTTTTGCTGAGACTTGCAAAATGTCATGACCTTAAATGTCAAGCTTTGCAAAGACTCAATCACTCGAAAATATTTGTGTCGTGGAGAGCTTTGCAAGCCATTATCAATGACTTCAATCCAATACACTGAAAGGTGCCATTTGGACCCATAGTTGGCCGTGTCCCGTGTCCCGTGTCCATACCAATTTTCTCTGTCACTATACGTTAACTGTTGTGTCATTCTCCAATGCCCTCTTGAACGAGTGGTTAACTGCAAACCCGTAAAAGAAGGATCGGTGTTTTGAAATCCTGACGGTGACATCACAATATAAATGGTCCTCCATGTTCCTTCCTGTTACTATCTTGCGATGTTCCTTGCAGGTTACTATCTCGCCTTGTCCTGGTACGTGGTCCAGTCTAAACTGCCTTAAACAGTGCCACATAGAGGAAGGGGCGGAGCCGGGATTTTATTGTAGGGGCACATAATGGTCGCTTGAACGTGCGCCATGTGATGAATTTGTGGAGAATTATTAGGTGGGTACAAAATATTTGGGCGGGTGACCATGCAATGCTTCAAACCGATCTTCTTCACCGTTTTGTGCTCACTTTCAAACAAATTCCCTGATAATGCATCTTGTTATTTTCGTAAATAATAGAAAATGTAAAAAGATCATTTTACCTCTTAACTATAAAATGATCATTTGCCCCAATTAGAAGTATATAAGTCAATTTTTTTTTCAAACTGTTGGAGTCATTTTTCCATGCTCGAGAGAACTAAGAGAGCTCTGGCAATTCCGGACTACCACTCATTGACGGTGACGTAATAGCATCGGACTCCAGTTATTTCTCAACAACCGCCGGGTCTAAGGAATGGGGGTCGGGGGTAGTCCCCGATTTTTTTTAGAACTAAATTAATAGATCATTTTTCTAGGTACATATCCTACGGGTATTGTATCCCCTTATTTACAGGATAACTATCTCTTTATCCTATGGCCACACTCTATTTCATAATTAATAACATAGTATAAAAAAATATTTTTTATTTTCAAAAGTTTAGCCCCCTTCACAATGTATGCCCTATTAAATAGTTAAACAAGATAGTATAAAAGATATTTTTTTTTTCGTAAGTTTAAGAATATGACTTATTAAATTATAAAATCAAAAAAAAAAAATTCACGCGCGGGGATGCCCCATGTTATCCCCTATAATTTTTTTAACTTGTTTTTGAAAAGTTGAGGACGGAACGCGTCCCCTCACTCCACCCCATAGAGTACTAACAAATGGGTATTACAATTAGAGTAATGAGCAATGCTAGGTCAATTTATCTCTCCATCTACTTTTTCCTCTTTTAGATAACAAGAAAAAACATATGTTATCTTTTTGTAGGGCTCACCACTTTGTTTTGTCTTCTTGTTTAATAAATGAGAAATTGGATGGGAAGGAATGTGGACATAGCAGTACTCGTAGACTAATAGTCCGCTCCTTTTGGGGTGATGTGAGGAGTGGCTTCTCGCCCCTTTAAAACTCGCCAAGTGTCTTGATTAATATTATTAACCTTGTCCTAAAAACTAAGTTTAAAAAAATTATCCTAAGGATTAGTAAATTTAATCACAGTTAAAGAGAATTAAAATTTGAACACATTGCGAGTTTTAAAGGGGTGAGACGACGCACTCCTCATGGCAACCCGCAAAGAACGAATGAATTTATTTACGATTAATAGCCCTGCAAAAATCAAATCCTACACGAGCCACTCCAATAATAATCAGGACAACATTTAGAAGTCATGCTATTAACATCTCTTTGTCGGAGACAAATTGGAAAAGTGATTGTAGGTCTTATTTTTTTGTGAGTACTTTATTAATGCGTAAGACAAATAAAATATAAGATAAAATTCACTTGATATGTAAAAAAAATTATTTTATTTATTTACTTTTGAAAACCTTAATTGAATAAGAATTAATGCTAATCAAATAAGATATTAATATTTAATTATTAATTAAAAGTTCTAAAAGTATTGTACGTGTCTTTTTGAAAAGATTTGGTTCAAAATTATTAGAAGAATTCCTTACCGTGAAAGAACAAGTGCTTTCAATATGAAATCATCGATTTTTTAGTAAGGTATGGAATATATCGTCAAATATTCAATATGATTTCATAAGATCTATTATTGTTCAAATAACGGATTCTAGTCAATTGAAATAATCTTCTAATCAATTCAGAGATCATTTTGATTCCATCATAACGAGAATTTGAAATGTCACACATTGATCAATCAAAGAGAGATCCAACAATTAAAAGAAAAATCATTTATTTGGGATCCTTCATTTCTTCGAAGGAAACAAACAAAGATAGAATCAGACTCATTCTTAAAATACTTTTCTCAATATATCCCTCAATGTCACGGTTTCACTTAAAATTATTATACATGTGATAGCATTCTATGTGAGAGTTCTACCCGCAAATACGACCAAAGCTTTTGTTTTCTTTTGCTTGGGATCATCTTCAGTAGTGAGAAGACCATCAGCTCTGCACATGTATGCACAACAGCTTCATACATACTTAAGTATGTGGCATCATGGGAGTGGGTGTTGACGGTCTCTTAGCCAACACCAACTGATCCCGTATCTTTTTCTTTCGATAACTTTCTAGAGTTGACCGTAGTGTACCGTGTTCCTTGTAACACCTCTTAAATCATGATTAAGCTTAATTAAATTAAAAGTAATAATTTTGTTGTTAGATTGTTTAAATCTAGGGAGTTAGTGAATCCTAACCATAGTTGGTAAATGGTAAAAACAGGGGTGTGAACCACTGAAAGACCCTCGGTCCGTTTTCCATTTTCCCAATCTATAACTTAGAGAGTAGAAGAGAAAAAGATTCCCACGTGTCTCACTCGTTAAACAGTGTGGCTGTTGTTTTTTCTTGTTTTTGGACACATGCCATGGCGATTGGGGGCTGAGAAACTCGTATTGGTCTTGTTTGGGCAAAAATCTGTTTGTTGACGACGCAAATCGCCTTCTTCTTTCTCCCCAAAAAAACAAATTAAATCGCCTTCTTCTTGCTGCTCCTGTAGTCCTGTTTCACTTTCGTACGGTCATGGACGCAGAGACAGACATCAAATCACAAAAAGGTTTTGCCTAACGATTTGACCACGTTGATTTGACCGTTAGAAGAAGCAACCACTCATCGCCATACATGCCGTAGACAGCCGACGTCAGATATATTAGCCGTACGATTCTGTTGGTCTGATATGGGACCTATTTTAGTTTCCCTAGTTCGTGCCAGAAAGTGTTAGGCTCTTATTTAATACTTGGATGAGATAATAATAAGATTAATGAGGGAGATATCAAGTGGGTAGAAGTTAAAAATACGGGAGAAAATGAAATGACTTCTCTATTTTTTGTGCCACATGATGCTTCATTTGTGATTGTCCGAGAACACTTTTTTGGCACAGGTAAGAGAGAATCCGAAGCCATTTTATTTATTAACAAGTGGGAGTTACTCATAAAAAGAATTTTCATTAAATAAAAAAATTTTTGCATAGCGGTCACGATTATCCTTAGTTTGCAAATGGAGTCCGAATCACAGCCAATCGTGATTAAACTTAGGGAGACTTCAATTGCATCCACAGGTCAACCCGCGTCCTTTTTAACATTGGTTAAGATTCTCTAACCTTTAAGGTTTAACAATCTAACGTTGTTTTTTTTTAGAGTTTCTTATAAACAAATTTTAACCAATAGGGTTAAAATTTTTAACCCTAAGGTTTTTTTTTTTTTTTTTTCTAAAAATGAAGATTAGATTGTTGAACCTTAAGGATTAGGGAATCTTAATTGGCGTTAAAAAGAACACATGTCAACCTGTGGGTGCGATTGAACTCTCCTTTAGTTCAATCGTGATTAGAACTCTTACAAATGAAACCAAATCCTCCACGATAAATCTGGTTATCACCCCTGTGGTTGCCATGTGTCTCTTCTGACACTCTTTAACTGTGGTTAAGATTTACCCACCCATCCTTGATTTTTAGAAAAAAAAGATTAATTAATATTAATAAAAGAATTAATATTTTTTTCTAAAACTGAGGATGGGTGGATGAACACTAGGGGTGGGTGAATCTTAACCACAGTTAAGGGGTGTCAAGAAGGGACACATGACGACCTCAGGGGTGATAACAGGATTTGCCAAATCCGATTATTACTATAGAGGATTTGGTCTCTTTGTAAATATGTTATGTCTTCTTGCTTTAATGGTGGGGTGTGACCTCTTTCAAGTGAGAGCCCTCGGGATCTAATTCCTTCGGGCGATGAGTTGCAAGAGCTCCAATTCCCAAGCTAATTAGTCATTATCGAAAATTACATACCCCAAAAAAATAGAGTTATGAGAAGAGGACCGTAGTGTCCTCGTGTTCCTTTTAACACTTCTTTAATCAAAATTAAGCTTAACTAAATTCAAATTAATAACTTTGTATTTTTTTTTCTAAAAAGTATGGTTAGATTGCTTAACCTAGGGGGTGAGTGAATCCTAACCACAGCTGATGGGTGGTAGAAAGGGGGCATGGACCAATGAGATCTCGGGGTCAACTTCTAAGCTGACCCTGAATTCATTTTCCTTTTCCCAAAAAAATATATTTAGTAATTAATTATCATTGCTCTACCCAATGTTGCCTGGTTCGTCAGTTCACTTGGTTCGAATTCGGGTTTAGGATTCACAGTTCACTACTCTAGAGTGAACCGGGTTCACTAGGGATAGGATGAGATAATTCGTTTTTCAGTTCGCTTAGGTTCTTTAGTTTGGTTTGCTACTTAAGCATGCAAAAAAAATATATTTTTTATATTATTTTATAAAAATATATATCTATTAAGCATGTAATCAACATATTACAAATACTTATTTAAAAAATAATACAAAAACATCTTTTTATGAACGGTTTGTGAACTTAAAATATAAATTTACCAACCTAGTGAAAAATATAAGTGAATTTGAATATAAAATTTGACAAACTAAGATTGTTTTGAAACCACTATGTGGTTTGCTCGATTTCACGAACCAAACCAAGAACCAGTTCGGGTTTGTTCAATTCACGATTTGCGATAGCATGTAGCGAACTTAGTAACCCTAACTCAACCATAGGGTTGTTAACGGGTTGGATTCGGACCGGATCTGCCTAGATCCGAATCCGATCCGATTAAGAATATGACAGATCCGAATCTAATTTGAGATCCGTCGGATCATGAATTAATAAATCCGAATCTGATTATATTTGTAAGATCTCAATATGAATCCGATCCAATTAAGGTTAAGGTTAATTAAAAAAAACCTCTATTTTAATAATATTAAAATCTAATAGTACCTTATTTAACTCTAATTAATGTTAATTTTTTTAATTACTTTATACATAAAAAAAATCTATGTAATATATTTGAAATTATTTTTAAAAGTTATTATAATCAAATCAGATCACCCTATATCCGGTTCCGATCAGATCCGATGAATCACATATAGGGTCCAAAGTCCGGTTAATCGGATCAGATCTTGATCCGATCCATTGACAGCCCTACTCAACCGGTATATAGAGGACTCATTCTTCCTCTTCTTTCCTCTTCCAGCCAATTACATTCAATTTTTTCACCATAAATCCATTGTAATATCTAGTGTATTGTAGTACCCTTGTAACAAGTGTTCTCTTTTAACTCTCTTTAACTGAGTTAAAATTTACTAACCTTAATGCTATGTTTGGTTGCCGAGAAAATTGATGAAAACATAGAAAAGAAAAGGAAATTTTGGATTTTTAATACAATTTTTAGTTGTGTTTTGTCTAATTTTCTTTTCTTTTCCATGTTTTTACTTATTTTCTCGACAACCAAACATAGGGTAAGGTTAAAGCACAAACCTTGGAATTTAGAAAAAAAATATAGGGGTTAAAATTTGTTAACCGTAATTCAATGGTAGTAAAAGGTATGTCTCCTTTTAACTTCTTTGAATTGTGGTTCAGATTCACTAATCCTTAGAGTTAAAGCATTTAACCTTGATTTTACAAAAAAAAAAGTTTAAAAACGTTAATAGTAGGGGTTAAAACTTGTTAACCATAGCTCAAGGTAGTTCAATGCATGCATGTCCCATTTTAACTCCATTTAATTATTATTAAGATTCAGTAACCCTTATGGTTAATGTTTCTAACGTTGTTTTAAACAATATTTAACCCTAAACGTTAAAAACTCTTAACCATAAGGACAAATTTTTTAATCTTTTTTTCTAAAAGCTAAGGTTAGATTATTAAACTCTAGAGTTAATAAATCTTAACCATAGTTAATTGGGATTAAAAGGAACACATATTAACCAGTGGGTTAACCAGTGGGTGCGATTGAACTTGGGGAGAGATTAATCGTGATTGACTATGATCCGATCTCAGAAGAAGACTTAACTCAGGCTCCCAGCAAATCACAATTGAATTGGGGGAGAGTTCAATCGCACCCACAGGTCAACCCGTGCTCCTATTCGCCCCTATTAACTGTGGTTAAGATTAATTAACCCTTAGAATTGAATAATCTAACCTTGATTTTTAGAAACAATAGTAAAAACAAATTTAACTTTTAGGGTTAATATTTTTTAAAACCAAAGTAAAATTATTGAACCCTAAAAGTTAATAAATCTTAACCATAGCTAATTGGAGTGAACATGGACATGTGTTGACCTATGGGGGCCATTGAACTCTCCCCAATGGGGGTTTCTAGTTTCTCTCCTGCCTAGTGTCAAGCAGCAATGGAAATCTAGGGGTTATTTGGCATTGTTCCTCAAGAACGATTTTTCTTATCCCGAGAATAGAAACCGTTTAAACGCATTTGGTAAGTCATTTTTAGGAAACAATCTTAAGAATCATTATGCTTTAGGCACAATTTTTAGGGAACAAAAAAAAGTTGATTTTCATAATCAATTCTGAAAAACACGCTTAAAATGAACGAGATAAACATCAAAATGGGAAAGATAGATGAGACATAATAAAACAAAATTGGTATTTTATGATACTTATATATGTATTGATGATATAACCATATTTAATGCTTAAAACGATTCTATTTATTTTTTATCCAAACGTAATTTTGTTATTTCTTTTCTTCTTCTGACTAACAGTTACCAAATGCGTTCACAGTACAAAATTGATTATATGAATTAAAACTTATAAAAATTAATTCTTTTTCAGAATGGGAGAATCGCTAGAATTGACACCAAATGGTCCTAGTGGCACATTACAAAAGACGTGTTGCAAATTGGGGATGCAGTCGTTATCATTTATTAATGTCGATATTCTTTCTTTCTTGAGGAAAATACATTTAAACCCCCTGAGGTTAGACAAAAATACACATAGACCCCTTCAGTTTTCAGAAAATACATTAGGTACCCTTATTTTTCAAAATAATGACACTTACACCCCTTTCGTCAGTAATCGTCAGTTAATTGATAGACTTGTTGATGTCATGCAATAAACTACAAAATTTCAAAATTACCCCTTGAATCATTTTGGAGGAAATACATTTACTCCCCCTCCCCCTGAGGTTTGACAAAATACACATAGACCTCCTGAGGTTTGATGAAATATACCCCCTCGATTTTATGAAAATACATTAGGCGCCCTTACTTTGCAAATCCCAAAACTACAATGAATTTGAAGTATAATTAGTGGCTAGTGGTGAAGAATCTGTGATTCAAATTCTCAATTATGTAAAAGATCAGCCTATGAATAATTGCCTAATTACAATGAATTAGAATGCCTAATTACAATGAACAGTGGCCTAATTACAAGAAACTTCTAAGTCATTGTAATTAGGCTGATAGGTGCATAATTATACATATTTAAGTACCTCAAATTATACATGTTAGTTCCTTTGAGCTCATTATGAAATTTTTTTATAGTACTTTGGTTTCTTTCTTTATTTTAGGTTCAAATGAAGAAAAATACCTAACACGGCAGTGAATGGACCTTGAAAGCTAAAAATGTCATCACACATGAGAAAACAAAAGGGAAAAAAAGAAGATCAGCAAAATTTGTGAGTTACGATCGTTCATAGGTTTTCTACGAACGATTATAGTCTACAAATGTTCGTAGGATACCTACGAATGATCGTAGATCAGTGTTTGCCTTGAGATTTGTGCTTGTAAAAGCTTTCTCCCTCAGTCCTACTCTGAGGGATTTAATGATTCCACTTTTTAAAGACGAGGTATAAAAGACAAGTGAAAGAAAAACCCTACGGAATCACTTCTTGGATCTAGAGAACTGAAAGTGGCTGAAAAAGGGAGATCAAAGATGCAAGCAAGTGTCGAAGGTTCATCTTCAACAATCACGGAGTTCATCGCCTTCGAGATGAACTAACTTCACCCTCTAGGGTTTCGATGAAACCCTAACCGGGTATTATATTCTTGTTTTTATTTTTTTGTTCATTTCTTGTAAACATTCGATTGCATAATAAAGAGGGTTGCTTCGACAACTGAATTTAATGATAATAATTATTCTCAATGATGTTTTTCCTTGTCTTAGATTTATTAAATTGAGTTTAAAATCAATCTAGGTTACTTTCTGTGATCCTAATCGTAGATATTGTGCAATGGTACTTAATGATTAAGCGACTAGATTTTAAGATGTTCTATACCTAGAGAAGACAAGTGATACCACAACCCTAGATTAATGTAAATCACTTGTACTGATCGCAAATAGAGCATGCCTTAAACCTAATTACTTAAGATCTTTCTAGATCTGTTGAGTAGAGACTTGTAGTCGCTTTCAATCTTGATGTTTATAAGCTAAAAACTTTAAATGAATGCATGCGATGCAATATTAGGCTAGAGGTGGGTTCCTCTACCCTAGACTTCTCCCATATCTTCACAACTTCTTTTACCTGCTTTCTAGTTTAGATAATTTAGTTTAATTGAGATCAATCAACATTCAACTTTTTAACCTCTAGTTTAATTTAATTTAGAGAAGATAATAGTTAGACCAGCGTAATTCTCTGTGGTTTGAGCCTTGCACCACTATCCTACGGAATTAATACTAATTGCAAGATATATAATTGAGCGATCATAGACCATTGTTCATAGATCCCTTAATTGAACACCCCAATCCTAGATTTTTCACCACTAACTACCAATAATATTTCTAATTCATTGTAATTGTTGGATTTGTAAAGGATGCCTAATGTATTTTCTAAAAATTGAGGGGGTTTATGTGTATTTTTCTCAAACCTTAGGGGGTCTATGTGTATTTTCGTCAAACCTTAGGGTGTAAATTTATTTTCCTCAAAATGATTCAAGAAGTAATTTTAGAATTTTATAGAGTTTATTGCATGACATCAGCAAGTCTGTCAGTTGACTGACAGTCAATTGACGGAAGGAGGTGTAAGTGTCATTTTTTTGAAAAGTAAGGATACCTAATGTATTTTTTGAAAATTGAGGGGATCTATATGTATTTTCATCAAACCTCAAGTGGTGTAAATGTATTTTCTTCTTTTTTTTCTTGTCTTCTATGTTAGATATAAGTGGCAGTAGGGTACCCTCACCTACCTAGGGTACCCTCACCTAGCTTTAGTTTTCACTAAATGGTAACATGCAACTGTCAGTGACGGAAAAGCTTTCTGATTTGTGATTTGGCTACGCGGCTAACGCTACATCATGTCTTGGTGAGGGTACCGTACTGTGGCCGAGACCCTGACTTAAAAGTGGGCTAAACTCTCAACTGCCAAACTATAACCTCGAGAGAATGAAACCTGCACACCCCTAATGGGGGATGTACACACAATATCTGGTGTAAAAATCTCATATTAAAGTTTGTATTGACAAGGAGATTTCGGTCATATCATCTTTACTTTTTTTTTAAAATATATTTTTTTGGCGAGAAAGACTTTGGTCATTTCACCATCTTAAGCGGGATGGGTGTATGGAAGAGTAAGGTTAAAAAAAAAAAAATCAGTTCTACTTTCCAATCATTTGATCAAATTCTACTATTCTAAGATATCAAAAATAGTGGGTTTATCCTTGGAACTTTAAGGTAAAGTTTGAGCAAATTCTAGGATATCAAAACAGTGGTTTTATCCGCTGGGGACACATAAAATTACCTCACTTGTCATTAGGGGTGTTAATTGCCTGGGTGACCCGCCTAGCCCAGAAAAGGCCCACTTTTTGCCTGATTTATAAGCCTGTGGGATTAGGGTCAGGCTCGAAAATTGAAACCCATATTTTGATGGACTGGGCTAGGGCTTAAGTAACTAACAAATAAGGGTAATTACCCAAATACCCATTAATATATGGAGCCAAATCATCTACGGAATCCGGTTATCACCCCTAGAGGTCGCCACATGTCCCCTTTGACACCTCTTAACCATGGGTAAGGTTCACCCACCCCTAGGGTTCACCCACTCCTTAATATATTACATCCTTTATCCTTTAATTTCACAATTTCATTACACAAGTGGGACACCTCAATGAGATTATTTGAGAATGTGATTTCCATTGAGTAATCCTAATAATAAATTTCTAGTCTTCTTGAAATTAAGCTTAGTTATAAGCATTCTTATTAGGTGATGGTTGAGGACAAAAGTTTTTGATTATTAGCAAATGATTCTAACAAGTTTAGTAACAGAGTTGATGTTTCATCGCTTTTGTTCTTCTTGAGGTGGCCGGGCCAAGGATAAGTGGTTTTTCTATGTTGAAGAGACAACAAGAAAAACCAACAATCAAGGAATGGGCTCCTCTTTCTTTTCAGCAGAATGGGCTCCCTTACTTTTACTATGCATGATGGAATTCTATGCTAGACTTAGGTTCGTTTGGTAGATCTTGTCTCTTTCGGACAAAGATATGTGATATATATATATATATATAGTAAAATTGTTTGACAATGTATAGTAATGGACAGAGGTTTTTGTTTGGTAAAATCATCTTAATTCATCATATTGCCAGGGTAGTTGAAAACGTCTACCCACAATAGACGTATATACAAATAGACCCGAAGTTTAGAGATTCC
Source organism: Tetracentron sinense (assembly GCA_015143295.1). Taxonomy (NCBI): domain Eukaryota; kingdom Viridiplantae; phylum Streptophyta; class Magnoliopsida; order Trochodendrales; family Trochodendraceae; genus Tetracentron; species Tetracentron sinense. Next base: position 6,609,492 of record CM026554.1, on the reverse strand, counting down.
AAACGGCACCTTAACACATCTAATGTTTCATGAAGTGAAGAAATGCAAAGAGTGAGAAGAAATGCAAGATGTGTGCGCGTATAGGTCTGGGATAAAATGCAAAGAGGGAGAGGGAATATTTAGAAATTCAAGATGTGTGGGATAGGGTCTGGGACATATAATTTTACCTACCTAGCATTAGAATTGGGCCAAATGTGGGCATCTCAACCATTGCACTTGAAGCGAGTGGAACCCTAATGTGGGGATACACACTGCCATTGACGCAAGCATTGACATGTTCCCATAATTATATAAGAATGGTAATGTAGTCATTGAAAGAATAATAGCTGTGTTTAATAGATATGTTTGGTTAATTTATTGGAAAGATGGATTATTTAAGCCAAATATCCAATAAGAGATGAAACGAAGAAAAGCATAAGCTAAAAAGAATAGAAGTTTGTTTTTATATATATATATATATACTAGTAAAAGTGCACGTCCGTTGCACGTATTAATTTGTTACTAATAAAAACTATTTTTATTGTCCTATTTATGAGGTGTCTATGGGTAAGGCCAGTTCATCAAATATTACTATTTTATTTAAGTTTTCAATTATTTTTGAAACATTTTTTTTAGATTTAAAAATAGAAGTAGTTTTCAAAAGTAGACAACATGTAGGACAGATACGCCAATAATGGTGTAACCACCAAATAATATAATCTTTAACCAAACTTTTGGATAGAGATTTGACACAAAACTTAAAAGGTGTGCGTACTTGTACATATTAACTCTTCATTAATAGAACATAAAATAAAATAAAAATCGTTGTATATAATTTTATGACCTCAATAAAATAAGATTGAAAATAATATAATTTGATGCCGATTATCAAAAAGACACACACACACACATATATATATAATCAGTAGTAATTTATATAATACAAAGATAATATATAATCATAGTAGGAATTTTAAATAGATAATTTTATGTAGATGCATTTACTAAATAATCATAATTTTTAAATAGGTAATTGATATCTTCAATTTATTTATTAAATTAAATAGTGTTTTACTATGAATAGGGTTGGAATTGCTTTAGGACTTGAAGTGTGTTGTTTCTATTATGAGCAATAGTTTGCTCTACTGGTGAGGAGCGAACTATTGCTCCTCGCTCTCACTTAGCCGACCCTTTAACTCCCACTAACTCCGGTTAGTGTTTTTTAACCCTTCATTTATTTTTATTTATTTTTTCTAAAAAGCAATGATAAATGGGTGAATCCTAAGAATGGATGAATCTTAACCACAATTGAAGCCATAGAGATACACTGAAAAGAGAAAACTCTTTACCACAGAATAAAGAGATATGGACTCTTTACAATAGAATAGGAAAGTAACCAATAGAGTCCTTGAGAGATAGATCTCTAGGATTTATCCGTATGAGATCTGTTAGCCATAGAGATACATTGACAAGAGAAAACTCTTTACCACAGAATAAAGACATATGGACTCTTAACAATACAATAGGAAAGTAACCAAAAGAGACCTTGAGAGATAGAGCTCTAGGATTTATCCGTATGGGATCTGTTAATACTTACGCAAGTTTCATATTAATATCTTCAACATATGTATTATATGTATTATAAAGAAACTAAACTTCTATTAATATTTTTAATAAATACTATAGGTTAATAAGTTAATATTTTTTATTAAGGATATTTATGTCAAAGTAAAGTTTTGCATACTCCTTGTACTTTTATTAGTAGAATGATATATATATATATATATATTTCCCCATTTCTAGATTATATATAATCAATTATATCTGTCAATAACCAAATGCGATTATTTATTGCATAATTTAACCCAACAAACTATAATCATCTAAATCAAGCTATTAATTTTATTTTGCTGATACTATTATTATGTAATCAACTATTAGTGAAGGATATTATTCCCCATATATATATATATATATATATATACATTTTTCGAGTTTTTTAGGATGATTTTAAATACTTCCTTGACAACGAGGACTGTATATTTCTTCCCCCATGGGCCATATCTGTCATTTGCAATAATTTAAGTGCAAAATTTCAAAATTGATGTAGAATTCACGTTGTCCTTCATGCATCACTGTCTTAGTAATCGATCCAAACCCTTCTCGATCAAAACAATTTACCATCTGTCTGTACAACATGTTTTCTAGTCAAAAGAGGTTCTTGGGCATCCAATTTGGATAGATTCGCAGAAAATATGGGTATCTTCATTCACCATGTATGTAGTTAATCTACATTTCATCAGGTTCGAATGCATCTAAACCTAACTGTAATAAGCTATAACATAACTACATAAGACAACCGGGTGGCTAAAATTCAATTCGTGAGCTCAACAACTTTAGGTTAGTGTTTACTAATGGCTAAGACACCGAAAGCTTGTATCCAATCAAGGAATTTTTCTGGATGTTTGGTAATGCATATTAGTTGGTTCGTCTCCGATAAGTGAAAAGTGAAAACCTTGTTTTTGGTGGGATATTCACTAGTTCTGGTTTTGTAACCACATGATATTCACCTCTACAATGGCCAATGGGGCAACGGATTACCTTTGGCAGATGCCCGAAAATTACTCTTGCCAGATTCAATGAGGTGATGCCCGAGAATAACTTTCGGGCGTCTGCCAGAGGTAATACATTACCCCTACAATGGTGGGCCCATACAACTCGGTGATGCACAACTTAACATTAATTTGTTACCATTAATCAACCCCTCAGTTACAGTCATGAAGTTCTAAGCTGAAGCATATTCTCTTAGGATTTCAATAGAAAAGGAAACTGGCTATAACCAAATCAAGAGATGACTCGCAGACGAACAGTCGGAAATGACGTCGGGCGATATAGTAGACCACATCGAGTATTTTTTTTTATCATTTATTCAAGAAATTCTCCGACTAGATGGTGCTGTAGTTTTGATTTTTAACATGAGAGATTTAAAGTGTTTCAGCTAATTATCATAGATTGCATCTATTTCTCAGATGGTTCGAATCATTCAATGATGAGGCCTCAAGTCTCAAATAGCTTACCAAAATGTTTAAGACAGCTTGGAAGGACACCATCCTCCTATCTTCCGGTCCTGACTCGGAAAGGTAATTTACATGCACCATTATCGGGTTATGTGGAAATTTTTTTTGTCGTGGGGGGAGGGGTGTTATCATTTATCTAGGTTAGTAGGTGTAGGTTAGGAATTAATTAGGTTAGTACACATGATGATCCTCTCATTTGTCATACTAAGGCTCGAAACCGAGTCCTTCACGTCCAAAGGGGATACGTCCAACCACTAGAGCAAACCAGGTGGACTTATGTGGTGTAGTTCAAGTGATTGTGGTCCACCATTGAATAGGGACCACCCAATTCATGGAAATGAAAATAAGGTCTTAAGTATCTTTTTAAAAAAAGGCTATTTGAATATAGTAAATACATTTAAGCTTTCTAACTAAAGATAAAAACATTCAAGGTTACTCAAACAACTGCAATATACTAGCTCTTATCGATCCAACATAGACATTTAACTCATAATTAATCTACATTAATCAAAGATTACAACTGGGGTTTCGAGTTTAACCATCGACCAAAATGCACTTGAATGTTGAAGGGAGACAACGATACTTGATACAAAGTCCCCATATTGCAGAATGGCTAGTGCTTGGGAATTAATATCTATTAAATCTGAATCCCGCCATGAGTTGGCTCAAAGTGTGGGTTTGTTCTCAGCATCGTGTGTTCAACTCCTCCAGGCTTAAACAATGTACGGGGTTTGAGGGCAATTGCTTGCATCCATAGGGATTAGTCCTTCCTAGTCAGGGTTAGAACACCTTTTGTTACCAAAAAAAATCTATTAAATCTGAATTGGGTTAAGTCATCCCAGTACATTTGATTCTTACTTCTAAGGAATATGGGCTTGAGATGGTATCCAAATTCCAAATTAGTTTTGTCGAGCTAGTGGAAAGAGTGACATGTTTAGCGAAATTCTTGTTTTAAGTTCTATTATATATGGCGGATCATGCCTTTGCAATTCTCAAAGCTACCTCTTATTCTTGCATATTTCTATAATTTCGTGTGCTTTCACTATATTTCTGAAGGAGGATTTCCCTGTATTGGTTTGGCGTTTTTTTTAAATATAAATGTTGCATTTATCATCATCCTTAAATATCCGTTAGGTTAAAAGTTTTTAAGCCTTTTATTGTTCATCCTCTCTCCCCTCTTTTTTCTTTTTTTTTTTTAATTTCTTTCTATTTTCTTTTATCCATAATGGGCTCCTTAGGCCTTTCAATCCATCAAAATGACCGCTAAAATTAAATGATTTTACTGATCCATGAACCCCAAGAACAACTGGAAGCACTCAGCTCCATTGAACAAACCCATCAATGGCACTGGGACCCAATTATAATCAATACGAGTAGCTTCACTAGCTAATTAAGCGCCGTGAAGAGTCTGGGGACCAATAAGTGACATGAACTGTTAAGAGTTATGGAAGGCTGGTTTTTTTTTGGTAAACTCAATCATACCGCAAGGCAATGACTGAAGGCAAAGACAAGGGAAATACTCACACCACCCAAGCAAACACACACACACACACCACATGCAAACTCACACACACACCACACACATGCAGCCCATGTAAGCTTCACCCTAGAGCTCCTCAAAACGGGTACCCCTAATGGTTGTGTTGTACTATTTTTTTAACACTAGGACTACAGTGGTCGATATGTTGCTGTCTCCTCAAATAAACGATAAACACGTAAAATGCATGAGGCCCATAACATTGCCAACTCATCGAAATATAAATAGGCATAAGACTTAGGTGTATAGTTTTTTTTTTTTTTTGGGGTACAAGGTGTGTATATATATATATATAACTTCTGAGATGGTATGATCTCAGACCTACCCAAGACCTTACATCAAAAATCAGGATTCTAGGGTACAAACAGGTAGGGTTTGAAAGATTTATTTTTTAACGAAGCCCTAGAATCCGGCGTTTGTGGGTAAGGTCCTGGGTAGGTCTGAGGCTGTACCGATCTCAGATGATATATACATAGAGAGAGAGAAAAAAAAAAGATGATAAGAAGTTAAACTGTATTGAAAGGGGGATCTTGCATGGACTTATGGGGATTGGAGAGAGAAGGGCTCATTTCGTAAACTTCTCATTAGAGTGGTAGTGACTAGCAATTCTTCCACATACTAACAAAACTACGACCCATCACTATCACATTTGTCTATTCCACAACCAGAGAGGGTCCATACACCCAACACAGCTATGCATTAAATTAAAAGACTTGTTATAAGGGGGAATGGAGAGAATGGTGACCCTTCCAAGACAATGCCCATGGTGCTCAGTCCTCTACCGTTTTCCAGGTACCATCAAATCATCCCAACTACCTTGCCAAAATATACATCAGGAGGACTAACAATACAAAAAATATCATTTAATTTCGTATGAAAATATCGTATTTCCACCGTATCGCTGTGTCGCCTTGTGGAACATGTGGACAACAGAGGGAAAGTTTAGATTGGCCACATCCCTCTACCCCCTTGTACTTCATTCAAAGCTCACCATACCTTATAATATAGTTTAAAATCATGATAAAAAAAGCTTGTGGGGGTCACTTATATTTATACAAGAAAAGGAGGTGGGGGTGCCTTGTATTTATCATATTAGGTAGGCAATATGTAGATGTGATGTATGGAAGATATATTCCATCCCTTGTTTCGAATCATACACTTTTGAATTTGTTATACCAAGATTTAATTAATCAATTTTTTAATGGTCATTACTAAATAAATAAACCCGGTTTGTTAGGTTGGCTTATCGACCATTTTTTTTATTTTTATGATTTCTAATTACCAGAGTTCGTGCTACGAACATAGAGAAAGCATGTGCACGGAATCACAGTATTTAATCGCTCCATTGATTCTTGGTTACTTCCGGGTCAAAATAATCATTTCATAATCCCAATAATGTTCTGTAATCATAAAATAATATGAAGAGAATGATCTGTTGATTGGCTTGACCTGAAACCATGAGAATGACAAGGTAACTCACTTTTATATGACTAAGAAGCAATCTGTTCTATTGGGTGTGCACTTAATTTAGGATTTAACAGAGAATTGTTGTAAATAATCTGGTGGTTAACACCATTAACTATATATATATATATTTTTTTATAACGAGGAACCCCAAGCCCACCCATCCTTCGGGTAGACGAATTAATGGGGCGTTTGGATTGGAATTTTTTAGCCAAAAATCAATTCTAGTAAAATTGATTGTGTAGAATTAATGGCCAAATAATCATTTTTTCAAATAATAGTGTTGGGAGAAGATTCTCTGAACACTATTATTTGAAAAAATGATTATTTGATCATGAATTTCTACACAATCAATTTTATCATAATTGATTTTTGGCCAAAAAGATCCAATCCAAACGCCACCTAAACAATGCAATCTTTACTTGTAATCAATCCAAATTCCAATGGTAACAAATTGTTTCGTGAAATTGTGGTTTCAGTCTAGGGTTCAAAACGAAATATAAAAACAACAGGCAGTTTATATGTTAGAGGAGCGAATTGCATTAAGATACTATTCAAGTTTAAACCAGGAATCAAAATATATATCTAAATGGTAATTTATATCAAAAGCATGCTCTTTTAAGTAATAAATATGCAAGACATGCCTTTTTAGGTGAAGCGCCCTAATAAAAATAAAATAGTCACTGAAATTTTGTTGACAGGTTTAAGCCATCTCTCAAAGAAAATGAAGGACCCCATCTCAGCTTCCACTTTTCTTACCATTTTGTGTCCTTAGAATAGAAATTCACCATTTGTTTCTCATTTTCTATTTCAATCTTTAGTTACTCAAAGTTACCAATCTTCTCAGATCATCTTAAAAAAGTAAGGACCAGTAACTGGGCCGGCAGCATATTTTAATGGGGTCATGAAGATTTAAGTTTGGAGAAGAATCAATGGAAATTTTTTGTTTGTAGTTAAATCTATCAACCCCCAGCTAACTGTCTTATATGGGATTAGAAGGTTGGATAGGTTTTTAGGAAATGGAAACCCTAAAACTCAGGTGGGCTATATTTTGAGAGAGTATGGATATGCACAAGTATATGTATATACTAGGAAATTGGTGGGGTTGAAATGGGGAATGGTTTGAAACCCTGATTGAGACATAGGCCAGAGTTTCTGAGATGAGGAAAAGGCCAGAGTTTCTGAGACGAGGAAAAGAAATTGACATTTATAATACTAGTGAGCTGCACGTGAGAGAGGGAAGAGGGAGAGAGTGAAAAGATAGATCCCTAGTGAGACCCACATGATGCACGTGTATTAGAGAAAAGATGAGAGAAAGAAAATGTGTTAGAAATTATGAGTTGTGCGGCAATTGAAAATACACAGAGAAGATATAGATAGTTGAAGAAATCAACATTGTCTAAGGGGATTAAAATTATCTGAGGGGATTAAATTTAACAGATATGAAATGACTTAAATACTCTAAATATCTATTTACTAAATATTAATAAGATAATATTATACTATTTGATTTTTTTTGTCAACGCACCACTTACCTCTCATTCTCTCAATTATAATGATGGAGTGTATTTGGTCCCATCCATAAATTGATCTGGGATGCTCGATCGGTATTGGATTGGGCATTCGAATTATGTACATGATAATATTTGGACAATTATTATATCTGATGTGTTAGTTTTTCTTGGTGTGTTAAACCACTTTTCCTTAGGCATGCAAGTTTTGATATTGCATCGAATGTTAAGAGAGCCTCTAGATGTGATTTTTAGGATGTGGTCCATTCAAGAGCAGACCCACTGATCAAATAGTTAGGGATGATTCATCAATGGTCCTTGTGTACAATATGACCTTCCATTTGAGGAGATCTTCTGTAAAGGCTTTTTTTTAAAGCCCATTTGAGCGGTGCATTCATCTCTACCTGCCAACCATGTATGGAGTTTTCCCAAGTGAATGTTAGTCTGCTAATTTTTACTTGTGTTTTTTAAAGTTAAAACTTGCCACAAAGAAAGAGATGACTGTGGGCACAAATCTTCGGTCTGTAAAGACCATAGTAACAAGGTCAGTGTTAGGGAATAATTAGGCAGGGTCAAGTTCTGAAAAATTCAGAAACAAAAAAATTGAAAGTAAATTAATAATTATAAAAATATACGAAATAATTTGATTAAAAATATACAAAATAAGTAATATTTTTGAATTATTTGAGGAGTTATTTGAAAATTTTGAGAATAATTTGAGAAATTTGCGAATAATTCAAGAGTTAAAATTTTTGCGAATAATTTGGCAACCATTAGCGAAATAAAATAAAATAAAAACGGCAGTTGTTGTTAAAAGGGTAAAGACTGTAATATCAAAGCAAAAACGTGTAATAAATGTTAATTTTATTGATTTTTTGGCTTAGACTCTAGGAATTCTATGCACATGTTAGGGATCTTTAAACCTTCTATGTACCTGTAAAATATTTTCTGCCATTTTGCCCTTCCTTTTTTATCACGTAATCTCTATTCAAACTTTGAGATCACAATAAAAAAATAATATGATCTCTGAAACTTGAAGATTATAGGGTAAAAAAAGTCGCCAGAGTTGTTGGGATTCAATCTACTTAATCTATAGATGTAGAGTATAAGTGCCATAATTTATCACCAGCGTAGAGTGATATCAAAATATTTGGATAACTCTTAGTTGAACATTTATTATGTGGATCTCATTCTAATGAAAGTTACTTCTCTTTTTCTTAAGATAAATATTTATTACCTACCTAAAAAACAGATAAATATTTATTTTAGTTCGAATAATTTCATTTCAAGTGGATTCTACCTTTCTAAAATTTATCTTCTTACAGTGACGTGGATAACAGGTAGAATACTAGGGTCCGCAGCCTCAAATGCCGTGTAAAATAATTGTGCTTCTATTAACTAAAAAATACTTACTAATTTACAAGTCTCTATCGTCCAAAAAAATATCTTAAACTGTGATAAAAAATACACGTGATTCTCTCCTGTTGTAACCGAACTCGAGGGACTCCTGTTATGCCACTGACGCTGCCACGTGTCCCTTTTGGCACCCCATAATTGTGGTTGAGATTCACCCAATCCTAAGGTTTATCCACCTATCCTTGGTTTTTAGAAAAAAATATTAAAATAAAAATTTAACCCTAGTTAAAATTCACTAACTCCAAGGGTTGTTTTTTAAATTAATTTTTTCTAAAAACCAAGGATAAATAGTTGAACACTAGGGGACGGTGAATCTTAACCACAATTAACGGGTGTCAAAAGGGACACTTGACAGCATCAATGGTGTAACTGGACTCCCCGAGTCCAGTTACAACTGGAGATGACAACGAGTGATGTTTCCTTCTCCAATGTGTGAAAAGCTTTAAAATTCTACCTTGAGGGTAAGTGATTGGCCAAGACAAGTCTCCGCACTAATTTTAGCATAAACGCAAGATGGGGTTAACAGGTGAAGATCATTATTTTAACAGTTTAAAAAGATAGGGTTAACAGGTGGAGATTTTTATTATTTTAACCGTTTAAAAAATAGAAGAAAATATTGGACATTTGTAGCGCCCATTTGTGACTTTGGAAGATTTGTGACTGGAGCGGATTAATGAAGCTTCTTTATTTTGATCATTGTCGCCTATGCTGATATACTGGTTGCTTGTCATTTGGAGGATTGTCCTTATTGGTGAGTGTGCTTGTTAGCTGACTCGCAAGGACGTCGAGTGACAAAAATGACAGTAAGAGGTAATTATACTGGAAAAATGAAATATATATATATATATATATATATATATATATATAAATAAAAGTGTCAATATGAGGCCGAGCTCTACGTCCTGAGTAGATGGTGGTAAGATTGTCACTGATTTTACAATAAAAGGGGATCTCCCCGGGAAGCGCTCGAAGTAGTGCTCGGCCTTCTAATGTCGGTTTCTCATCGATGGAACCGGGTTATCATCGAGTCAGATTCCAAAGACCTCATAGACATCCTAAATGACTCTTCTAGGATCAATCACTGGGATGTTCAAGCAATTATGTCTGACATCAAAGCCTTGAGACTTCAGTGTAGGCTCGTGGAGTTCCACTTCATCCCCCGTGAAGCCAATTTGGTAGCTCACCATCTTGCCCAACAAGCCCTTAATGACCGCATCAAACACATTAAGTGTTCTGTAGCTTCCTCTTCCCTTGGAATTGGGACCATTTTTGTAAATCTTTATTCCTAAGCAATGAAATTATCTCCTTACCAAAAAAAAAAGTAGTGCTCGGCTTCATATTTAGATTATATATATATATCTACTATTATAATGAGAAAAATGGGGTTAAAAAATTGATTGATTTTTTTCTAATATTCCTAATGAATCCTAATTTTATGGTATCTTACCGTTAGTGAGGATGAATTTGTTATATTTTTCTTATTTTGCCCATAATTTCATATAAAAAAAATTAAGATATGTTGTTATCTTATTTTACATGAGAAAAGTTAGTAGGAGTATTGAAGTAATATCAACTACAACTAATAATAATTCATCAATACCTCTACGATTCTCTTAAATCCTTATTCTTATCTTCTCTCATGTTCCCTCTTTGATCTCTCAACAAAGAGACACACCTTCTCTACGTCGTAACTACTTTTCAAGAGAAAAAGTAGGGATATTTGTTATAAGGTAGTTTCAACCCGTTATTCCATCTTTTTAAGTTAAAATTTTAAAATTCTCTTACTAGAATCCATCTTTCCAGACTCTCTACCCTTTCCCCCTTTCTCACGTGCATCGCACGTGCTGCCACTAGTATATATAATGGGAGAAGGAAGAGTAGTTGGTGTTGATTGACTTTTTTTAATATGACAAATAAAATTAAATATTATATAATCCTATTAATTTTTAATGAATAACTTCTTATGAATATTAAAGTTGTTTGCTAGTTAGGACCACACCTCAAGAAGCGGAGATGTTTTCAACTGTTGTATAACCTACATTTCTAATACATTTTTTTTCTCACGTCTCTCTTCTAACACACGTGCATCAACGGGTTTCAGTAGGGTCCCTCTTTCCACTTTTACTCCCCCTTCCATCTCTCACTCTATCGTAAGTGCGGCCCACTAATGTATATATATATATATGGAAAAGGTGACAGTAATAAATTGCTAGGACAGTTACAAAAATACTCCCTTATTTTTATTATATTTTCTTACATTTATGAGGTATATATAACTGCTTAAATTATTAAAAGTGTTTTAGCCTCTGCATATTTTCTTGTCATGTGTTGTATACTTGTATTATCTTGGCTACCAAACAACCCATGGATTCGCTACCCTATCTTTACGTCTTTGATAGTGACATATGAACTAAAAGAGGACGGAAAAAAAATATAGTTCTACATTTTCAATCGTTTCACGAGTCCTAATTTCAGCATATCCTTATAGGCTTATACCACCAATTCCCCTGAATGGAAAAGAAAAGTAGCTACTGGTATCTTTGTAATACACTAATACCCTCTTTACGGCATTAATTATTTGGGTAAGATTATGTAGTTCATAATTAATTAAAAGATAATTATGACAATATAATCATTTAGAAAAATAATAGTTTCTAAAACATTTATGCTTGGTTAACTTATTGGAAAAAATATATTATTTAGACAATACAACTTACAAGAAAAGAGAAGAAGCATGAAAAAAAAAGAGTATAAATTAAATAATAATTAAAATTTCTGAATATTTTTTTAACGATTATATTGGTCGGGAATGTAATGTGTTTACTTGGGCAATAATATATTATAATTGAAAAAAATAAATCTAAGTCAAAGGGACCCTTGGCATAGTTTAATTTAGGGTTAAGTACCTTTTCGTCACCCTAAACCAAAAAAAAAAAAATATCTAAAAGGGTATGGTTCGAAATAGGGTTACCAAGTTCGCTACATGCTATAGCGAACCACGAACCGAGTGAACCCAAACTAGTTTGTGGTTTGGTTTGGTTTGGATTGGTTCGTGAAATTGAGTGAACCACATTGTGGTTTCAAGACAATCTTAGTTTGTCAAATTTTTTATTCTAATTCTTTGATTTTTTTTTTTTTAGGTTCAACAAATTTATACTTTGAGTTCATAAGCCGTTCATAAAAATGCATTACAAGCTTAAACGATGTATAAATTTATAATATAATATAAAATATATATTTGTTTTACATGCTTAAGTAACAAGCAAACTAAGCTAGCGAACCAAACTAAGGAACTTAAGCGAACCGAAAAACGAAATATCTCATCCTACCCCTAGTGAACGGGGTTCACTCTAGAGTGGCGAACTGCGAACCTGAATTCAAACCGAGCGAATCGACGAACTAGGTAACATTGGTTCGAAAGCTTTTACTCAATAAGGAATGAATTCCACGATCCTCATTAGTGTTTAGGTTCTATATGTATAGTTAAAGGGTAAATATGTCAAAAGCATGTCCTTTTAGGTAATAAAAACGTAAAAATGCCCTATTTGATAAATATGTTAAAAGCAAGCCCTTTTTAGTAATAAAAATTTAAATCATGCCCTTTAAGGTGAGGCGGCCAAAAAAAAATAGAACCCTTTTAACCAATTCCATCTTGGAAGAGTGGCTAATAGAATCGAGGCAGGTAGAAAATCCTAGCTTTGATCACTATGTCCAATCCCGATAAACAAATGAGCAGTGATAGGTCTCCATTTGTAAACCTAGGCCTAGTCCTCATTAGTCCATGCCCTCATCTTAAATACTCACCAACTGTGGTGAAAACTCAATAGCTTTGGTTCGGCGAACTTTTTGTTCGGGTTCGACGAACTTTTTGTTTTGGTTCGACGAATTTGTTCTTTAAGTTCTACGAACTTATACATTGAGTTTGACGAATTTGTTTTCTGAGTTCAAAAACCGGCCATAAAACCATTTTTTGGGGGGGTTTTTTTTAAATAACTTACTTTAATGTCTTTTTTAATAAGTATTTATAATATATTAATATTATATAAGCGAACCAAACTAAAGAACCTATGAGAACCGAGAAGCGAACTGTCTCATCCTACCCTTAGCGAAACAGGTTCACTCTAGAGTGGCAAATTGCTCATTGTGAACCCGAATTCGAACGGAGCAAATCGACGAACAAGGTAACATTGGGGAAGAATAGATAAACACACATACCATAAGGAGTAAATGTGATTTTTACACCTCACCGTTACTATAAAGAGTAAATGCCGTTTTTACACCTCACCAAGTTTCTATTAGAGAAATATTATGTTAGAGAAATAATGATATAATATCTATGAGATACACAAGATCTCATAGATAATATTGAATTAGCATCAATCAAGGATTTGTTTAGATTAGGTTTCTATTTTAAGGTCAATGTAATCTCTATATAAACCTTATTAGTGGTTATTGTAATCATCCAAGTTATTCTCAATAGAATCTCTTCTCTATCATGGTATCAGAGCGGGTCGATCTGATCTTATTTTGAAATTTTCTTTTCTTTAATCTTGTTTTTCTGGTGGGCGGCAGTGTTGCCTGTTCGGCCAACACCTCTTTTTTTTTTTTTCCTAAAGTTGTAGTCATCACCAATTCTAGTTGAAATCTCTCTATCATTAATACCTTCAAGTTTTTTTTTTTTTTTTCTTCAAACGACTGGCTGACTTCTCTTTATATGCTATTAGGAGAGATCATGACAGTTTGCTCTAGTGGACCACCGGCTCCGACAGACTCTAAGATAAGCGAGATACGACAGTGATGGATTTCACAGACTGACGATGACCACCAATATGTACAATTGGTTTTTTGGTGACTTTTCAACAAAGCTCAATGATCTCGGACTGCTTTTTTACTTTTAACAGTTACAAGATCTTTTTTCAAAAGATCATGCAATTGCGGAAGGGTATTAGAGATAGGTTTAAAGAATATTGAGTGGTGTAATAAAGTAAGATGAGATACATTGTATCTCATCTCACATCTAGGTAGATTTGAATTTGAAATATATTACTATTAAATCTTAGATTTGATTAGAATTAGATTTGATTTGATTATGATGTGATACCACTTGTATCTTGAGACTCGTGTAATTTCTATATAATCCGGAGGAGCCATATCACTCAAGCTATTCAATAGAATTAGAAGTTATTGTATTCATCCAAGTTATTCTCAATAAAATTAGTTTCTATCAGTTTCAGCATCTCCCAAAAGCAAGGAAAATAATCACCTCCTCGGTCGATGACACGAGGAGGTGCATCTCAAGTCACCTTTTAATGCCACATGTCCCCTTTTTAACTCTTTAATTATGGTTAAGATGCAATCACCCTTAAGGTTCACCCATCTACACTGGATTTTAGAAAAATAAAAATCTTTTAACTATAAGAGATTAAAAAAAATAAAATTAACTAGAGTTCATGTCAGTTCAGTTGGTTCTGTGAGAGCCAGGAGCAATAGTTCCTCCTTGCCAGTGGAGCGAACTATTGCTCCAAAAGCAAACCCCAACTCTAGAGTTTGGATATAAAGACCCTCTTTGAGTCTTGAGTGTGGTTTTAACGGTATTTTTCATATTTTCATCCACTACCCCAACGGCTAGGTGAATGTTATTGCAGTCAACTCATGGCTCACCACATATTATTCTATTTTTAGAGATGGAAAGTGGAAACTCCAAAAATATCATGCGATGGTCCAAAATCTCCCCGTTGAAAATGTGTAAAATGACCGAACTGCCTTTATAATCTTCAATTCAAAGTTGTTCCCGTTTTATTTAATAGAGTGTTTTCTTGCACCTCATACTCAGATCTCTGAAGCTTTTGAGCTGAAAAGTGGTCTTACCTCTTTGAAACCAGGAAGAGTTCTACTTAAATGCATCATTGAATGTAGAAGAGTTCTACTGTAGTTAAGATTCATCCACCTCTAGGTTCACCAAACCATCCTTTGTTTTTTTTTTTTAAAATATTAATAAAACCTTAAAAACAGTTTTTTAATTTTTTTAAAAAATTAATATTAAAAAAAAAAAAGGATGGGTGGGTGAACCCTAGGAATGGATGAATCTTAACCACAGTTAAGGGTGTCAAAAGGGACCGTGGCTACCTCAAGGGGTGATAACCGGATTTGCCGATTTGGCTTCTTGAATATATAGATGAATTATCTTGAAAAGTAAGACCCCCATCTACAAAATTCATTTATACATGAAAATCTAAACTCAAAAGGAGAAAAGCTTCAATGATTTCAGTGTTTATATATATCAAATTGAAATCCCAATTCATAGAAGAAAATGTAAAGGCAGCAAGGAAGAGTAGCTTTAATGGGGTTATCTGTCTCCTGTTCATTGCTAATCTCTAGAAAAATGGATTCTAAAGCTTAAAAATTAAAATACTTTTTACGTCTTTATTAATTGAAAATGATATCTAACCATCTAAGCTCAAAAACAAACAAAACAAGCTTTAATGTGTCTATACGAACCAAGGAGTTCATGACATTTTTCTCCTTTCCGTCCTAACACTGTACAGTTGGATTCATTGAAGAGGATACAGAGACTCAAGAAAATTACAGAACTAGAGAGAGAGAGAAAGAGAGAGAGAGAGAGAGAGAGGCTTTTAGGTCTTCAAAGAAAAGTTAAAGAAAACACACACCATTTTAGCACTAATAATCCCACAACAGAGGCAGAACTTCAAAGGTGCTTGAGATCATACTTTCCGGCACCGATAACTGGTCACAAAAATACCCACATTCGTCGGCGCTCTGCAACAATGGCGGAGGATAGAGCCACCCATCAACCGAGTCAGCAAAGATGAAATCGTTATGTGACTCAGTCGAATCAAAGCTTGCCCCCAGACTCGGTAGCTCCACAATCTCGCTCAATTCATCAGGCGTTGATACCTCTGATGTCAACCCTGATGATGACGGTGATGAAGATGGATTGAATTTCTCCATTGCAGCTGCTTTTGCTGCTGCAGCTTGAACGTCGCGGGGAGACAGCGACGCCGGACGGGGAAATGACTCAACGAGTTCAGGGAAATTGAGAATCGCTGAGTTACCTTTGATGCTCAACGCGGCCACGTCGTGGGCTCTTGCAGCCATTTCTGGTGTTGGGAATGTACCGAGCCAGATCCTCGATTTCTTGCGAGGCTCGCGAATTTCGGACACCCATTTGCCCCAATTGCGCATTCGAACTCCTCTGTAAACTGGGTGTTTGCTACAATCTCTCAGCCTTTTGGATTTTTTCTGATCTCTGTCTTCTGATTTGGGGTGTTTGGCCTGGTTTGAAGGCGAGTTCTTCACAGACTGAAATAATCCAGATGAAGATGGCGAAGAGGAAGACGATGAGAACGAGTTGGTACTGCTCTCAGCCTCTGAATTCTGTGGTTCTGCCATTTTTAATGCTGACCCACTTGGTAATTCGTCAGGACTAACCAACCCTGTAACTGAATTTGCAATTACATTCACAATATACGAAATCTCAGCCTGAACAAATTCTTCTACTTAAAATGGGTAATTTTACCTTTTCGAATTCAGTTGATTTACATGGAAATGACCAATTCAAGACTATGGGATAGCAGAAAGAGAGAGAGAGAGAGAGAGAGTGATAGAAATATATGTACTTCTGTTGCTGTGTAGAGAGCAAAACAGAGAAATATGGCTAACAAAGAGGGCAATGAAATTGCTTGTAGAGAAGTTATCGACAGAAAGAAAGATCGATGATCACTGAAGGTAGAGAGAGAGAATTTGTAGAGAGAGAGAGAGAGGGGGGAGAGAGAGAGAGAGTGAGAGAAGAAGAGGAGATAGAGAGGGTTTTAATAGAGAAAGCGAAGGGAGGGACGTGGATCTTCAGAGCGACGCTCAACCGACCTGGCTCCTTTCCCATCGGAGTTAAATCCTCGACAAATCCGGTTATCACCCCTAGAGGTCGCCACGTGTCTCCTTTGACACCCCTTAACCATGGGTAAGGTTCACCCACCTATTTTTGGTTTTTTTTAAAAAAATATTAATTCTTTTTTTCAAATTAAAAAACTGTTTTTAATATTAAAAAACTCTAAAAACAGTTTTTTAATTTTAAAAAAAAATTAATGTTTTTAAAAAAAAAAACCAAAAATAGGTGGGTGAACCCTAGGGTTGGGTGAACCTTACCCACGGTTAAGGGATGTCAAAGGAGACACGTGGTGAACTCTAGGGGTGATAACCGGATTTGCCAAATCCGCCGGAGATGATTTGGCTCCTTTCCCATCATATGGCAATGAAACACTGAATTGATAGAGAGAGGAGAGAGGGGGTAGGGGTAGGGGTAGTGGAGCCCACCAACGGAGCGCGTATTCCTCCCAATCCCAACGGTACAATTAGTACTGAAACTTTGCAACAAGGTCTTTGTACGCAACGGCTACTACAAAGAAGCAATGGAATACGACTTCAGATCGATCGTTGTTACTTTGCCCGTCTGTGGCCAAATATACGCCCACGTCAGTAAGCAATGTGACCCCTCTCTGTCTGATGCACGACTTATCCCTGCTGATGTTTTTGTTAGCACACGAACGGGCAATAACGCAATCCAGACTCGTAGCTCTCACGGTAATAATGATACGTGTTGTTACTCATATTTGTTATCTTAAGAATTGATATGAATTATTGCGCAGTTCACTTCTCAACGTATCGTCACCTCCGTGTTCTATTAAATTAGGGTTAATTATAGTTAATATTTTTAATCATGATATTTTTTTTCCTCAAAGTCAAGGTTAGAAATAATTTTAATCATAATTAAAGAAAATTAAAAAAGAAACATGTGACAAGAAAAAAGAGGAGGAGATGCCCTCCCCACAACAAGGAGAGAATTATTTTTTGAATCAATAATTCTTTTTTTGAAAATTATATTTTTTAAAAACTTGTTAAAGGGTAACAAAGCCACGAGTTACATCTAAAGTGAGTTTGAAAAAATTAAATTAAAGTGTGTAATTGGGCTAACACAAAGTGTTAGATGTGCTAACTTTTCAAAAGTCTTTTTATTATTGAAAAGAGTTTTAACTTCTAGCCACAAATCGAGATTTCTGATCTCCCAAAAGGCGTTTTGGGGCATGGGTTTTTGGTAAATAATATAAGACATTTCTATATATTTATTCATGTTCTGGAAGTTTCGAAAATCCAGAAAATCTAAAATCTCCTATTTATAGTTAAGCTTGCTGATCCTTTACAATCATGGGCTACAAGTAGGGTTGTCAATCTTGATGAGGAGGCCTGCCCTACCTGGCCCTAAAATAGATGGTTTTTTTTTCTTAATAAGTTCCTAAGACCTAGTCAGGCCCAATTTTAGAAAACCATCTTACTTAAGTGTTGGGCTTGGTAAGAACATGGCCCGGCCCGACATTTCATTCTATATGCTATACCATGTATAATATATAATAATTTAAGGGGCTCAATCTTACTATGTGTATATATAATACTTTAGTGTAGTATATATCTAGATTCTTTCTAATGGTACTAAAACTTCATCGTGTTGTGTTGCTCTTTGAGTTACATTGTCGGTCCCAAGTCCGAATAATGGAGGGTTGTATATTAAGTTAGCAATCAATATATAAACAATCGATAAAATATGATATAGTTTTTTTTATTCTTTAGGCCCTGGCCTGACCCGACCCTAGCCCTTCAAGGTAGAGTTTGGGTCTAGCCAGTTCAGGCCCTTCAAGGGCTACAGCCAAACTAGGGCTTCACCCCAATGAATGAGGGCCGGGCCCAGTAAGACCTAAGCCCAGCCCTAGCTACAAGTTGCAAATTCACATGACCAGGAACCCCCAAAATTTCCATTTCCCCGTTTCACCTATGTTTCCTGTTCATTTATCCTCTCACCTTCTTGTAGACAATCAGTCCATCACCATCCCCAACAGAATGACAATTTTGCCCTCCTAGGTACTTTCATTGTCAAAATGCTCCTATCTCCCCTGTTGTAAGTGCTCCCTAATTTGATATTAGGTTTCCTAATTTTAATCTAAGTATAAGACAATAATATAGGGTTTACCGTGTCGCCATGGTCCATGACATGGGCTTGTGATATGCTCCTCGAATTTTCTTGTGTATGTTGTTGGTACATAGGTTTTCTTATTTTAATTGACAGCATCATCTTGTACTCAAATTGGGGTTTAGAATGTCACTATGCTTCATAAAATGAGGAGAACTCTATTGATTTGGTCCCAGCACATTGTACCTAAGAGAACAACTAAGAGATTTTGTCAATGGGTTCAGTCTAATAAAGTATAGTTTATAATATATTTAATTCTACATAATTAAGGTACATGGATGAGAACTACATAATTTATCTAAAAGATAAATATTTTAGTGGATTTTATAGTATTTTAGTTCATTCAGGTTAGAAGGCGGAATGATCACCTAAAACAACTATAAATAAGTGAACAGAGAGTCGAATTATTATTGGTTTGATCTTGACATTACCTGCTTATTAAGGATTGCTGACCAATACTCAGTCAATTATGCAATGTAACGATTGAGAGATCATTTTCAATATTGCAAATAGGAAAAAGAAACAGAAAAATTGGTGCCTTGGCTATATTCTAATCTCAAAAAGAAAGTCAATATATTGAAATAAAATGCCGTTTAATGAGTAATTGTCCTGTTCAAGGCTTGGTTAGTAGTTGTTTAGTCCCTAGCCTGTCTTAAGGGAAAGAAAAGCCTTAAATCTTAATTATCATCTAAGAGTCAGCGCAAATTAGCTGGTCCATCCTTAATGAACTCGCGTAGCACGCAAGGTGCGTCGGTGAATCGACCCTGTCACCATCACTTTACACTTTGATAGTCATTTTGCCAATGTAAATAGTGATTAATATCAGGTTAATGAAATTAAAAAGACTATCTCAGCACGATTCAAGGGCCCCTTTGCCTCACTGGCTCTTAATATTCGTATCGCTACAAATCTTCTTATGACTGTAGATGATTAGAACCAAATTACCATTTTACTTTACAAGCAATCCTTAACAAGCTAAGGGTTTCAACTGAGATAGAAGGGGTACTTTAATGCAATTTTTGTAAGAAAATGTGATAATGTACTTTTTTGTTTCCGGATTTCTACTATCCAAACAGCGATTAAGTAAAGCTTCGTGCAGCTTGGGATCCTTCTCTATTCATGAAATCTGCTTGTATAGGATCTGGTCATGGATCCCCAGTACTTTCATTATTTGAAGAAGATAAGGTGTTAGATGAAAGGTCATTTGATAATTCCAATTTACTGACTTTCCCAAAAATGAAGTTAGCTTCGCCTTGTGATGTTGTTGTCTTGACCAAAAATAAACGTTAGCTTAAATTCTCTTTCTGATATGTCAATCTATATTTGTAAGGGTGCTTCTGTAGAAGTTGAATTGTACCTGTACAAGTGAGCTGTTAATGAAAGCAAGTTTACATCCACATTAATTTCGCCTAGTCCACCTAATGCAGTTCATATATTCCGTATTTGGGGACACGCGGCGATGAAACTCAACTCCACGACCATATATTTTCATTGTACGATTGATCACATGACCCCAGTGTTGCGAAATTGGGTAATAATCAAAGGGAAGGAGCCAAAAACCCGGTGTCATTTCTAGAACACCAAGGTCATGAACTTGATTTAGTAATCTTCAAGATTTCAAAAGAAGTAAATTGATCCTAGGGTGTGTTTGCATATAATGAAACTATGTGGGCATGTTTGGATTTCATGATCACATTTATCCCTTGACTGGTTTGAGGACTATCAGCCATTCACAGGAATGGGAGTTTAACTGAACAATGAGCATTACACGCACCCAAGAGCAGGTTCAATGGGGAAGCCTAAATTCCTTAAGGCCCCTGCAATACCAACCTACATCCATACACCCTCTATTCCAAAAAATTTAGCCTATGCAAAGGGAAACCAAGTATTTTGTAGAGAGCATTTGCTATAACTATGTATTCAGAAAGGCACAAAACGACGTCTCTTTAAGGGGAGGATGCATAATCCACATTAATTACAATCACTCCATGTCTGTTTTTTTTGGTTAAAACTACACCAGGTAAAGTTATCGTTGTAACCAAAGGTGCCCTAATTACCAGTCAGAGACCTGAATCCAACTACAGGAGGGTATTGGGAAGTTTAAGGGTACAGTTACTGCAAAACACCCTACTTCATATGAGACTATTTGGGCATTACTAAATGAAATGAAGAAGTTTAAAAACCTTGTGGTGTTGTTGGGTTAACCAAAAAAAAAAACAACTACAACCTCGTATAATGTCACATATTTGGAAAACTTAATCCAGAATTGCGACAATTTTTCGTATTTGAGAGAGCGAGAGAGGAACTAACTGGTGTGAAATTTACAGGCATTGGATCAAAGCTAGAAGACTAGTTTGAGTTCGTTCACACACATTGTCAAATATTCCTTCACATTCGGAGAGATTTATCGAATTTTGTTGATTACACGGCTAGATCATCTTATGAAATGAAATATAAATTCAGGTAGGTAGGAGTACTAGGACTGATTGAATGGTGGATTTCTTTCAAAATCAATCACTCATATTCAAGATCTCCCATTGATCTTAACTTGTGACCTGTTTGATTATTTATTTCTTGTATTTCAATCCCATGCAATTCATGTGACATACATGCTCATAGTTTGCGCAAGTTTCTACATTTTAATTTCTGAATCATGGCGCTGTCTGCTACTATATCGGCCATTGTTGCATTCAGAAAAACTATATTTACTACTTAGAGCTCCATACATGTTCACATGTAGAATTAAAGGCAGTTGATGACCCTTCATAATCACATTGACAGGCATACCTAGGAGATCTGCTTGGTCAAAAGTCAACCTATTCGGATAATCAGAACCATTATACAATCAAACATAAAAAATGCCCTAATCCTTCCTTATGCCCAGATTTAGGGATGGTATATCGTGCCAAGTTGGGGGCATTCAAAGCCTTTGTAAATTTGTCGGGCTTCGGGCCAGGCCTTTTAAAAAATCACCAAAATTCAAGCCCAAACGCGGCCCATTGCCACCCCTAACCCAGATTATGCAACTTTAGGATATTTGAATTGTCTCTAAAATTACATGCGAAAATCCTGTCTATGAGAGTGATCTCACTTAAAGTTTATGCATTTCTTCTATGC
The DNA here is from genome assembly GCA_015143295.1 of Tetracentron sinense. Lineage (NCBI taxonomy): Eukaryota > Viridiplantae > Streptophyta > Magnoliopsida > Trochodendrales > Trochodendraceae > Tetracentron > Tetracentron sinense. The sequence continues at coordinate 6,587,355 of CM026554.1, read as the reverse complement.
ATGAATTTTTTTTTTTTTGGGTAAATTACACTCACCTCCCCGAGGTTTGGTGAAATTTCTAAAACCTCCCCTCTTTATGAAATTACACTGCCCTCCCTGACTCTTAATATTAAATACTGTTAACTAAAGTTATATTTTTTCCATTCTACCCCTATTACTTGATTGAGGAAACACGTCTTTACCATTTAAAAGCTCAACCAAAGAAAAACATAAACTCTCAAGCCGCCACGCGTCCCTTTTAATACCTACTAACTATGATTAAGATTTACTCACCCCTAGGGTTTATCCATCTAACCTTGGTTATAAGAAAAGAAAATTAAAAATATTAATATTAGGTTAATTATATTTAACCACAGTTAAAGGATCTCTATAAGCCACCACGTGTCCCTTTTAACACCCACTAACTATGGTTAAAACTCACTCATCCCTAGGGATATCCATCAAACCTTGGTTTTTAGAAAATAAATCTTAGGTTGCTTGTGCTTAACCACAATTAAAGGGAGCTCTACAAGCGCCATGTGTCCCCTTTAACGCCCACTAACTATGGTTAAAATTCCCTCACCCCTACGATTCATTAATTTAACCTTGATTTTTAGGGAAAAAAAAAACTTAGGTTGATTATGCTTAACCACAATTAAAGGGGGCTCTACAAGCCGCCACGTATCCCCTTTAACACCCACTAAGTGTACTTAAGGTTCACTCACCCCTAGGATTAATCCATCTAACCTTGCTTTTAAGAAAAAAATAAAAATATTAACCTTAGTTTAATTATGTTTAACCATAGTTAAATGATCTCTATAAGTCGCCATGTGTCCCTTTTAATACCCACTAACTATGGTTAAGATTCACTCACCCCTAGAGTTCATCTATCTAACATTGGTTTTTAGAAATATATATATATATACACTTGATTTTGAAAATATATATTAACCTTAAGTTGATATTATTAACTTTGGTTAGAAACCAATTAACATTTATTTTATTGAATTAAGTAACCTTGTGTTGAAAAAGGGTAATTTAGATATTTTAAAATGTTTAAATGATGACATCATCAAAGTTCATTCATAAAGTAACGGTATACTTAAAGGAAGAGGGTATCTGTTTACAGACAACCAAAGTTGAGGAGAGGACAATTTCAGAAACTAGAGGGAAGGTTTCTGAAATTTCATCAAACCTCAAGGTAGGTAAGTGTAATTTACCCTTTTTTTTGTAACTCAAGTTGTAACTCGGGGTGTCCCCGACCCTTGGGGTCGGGACTAATCCCCGAGGGTGCAAGGCAGACCGCAACCCGCCCAGTTTTTTGTCATCGAGTTTGTTCCCCTAATGGTTGCTCATCTTTGACTCTACCTAAAAAATCTATGACCCTAATGCCCTAAAAGGTAGTTCTTGAAGAACTTGAAGGTCGGTATCAGTTTCCTTGTAACCTGCTTCCTTAAGCCTGTTAGCTTTGTTTTGGTCATTGTGTCAAGTTAAAGTGTGATTTGGTTAGTTGGCTATTTTTTTATGTTATTAGAAATTTAAGTCAGTCAATGGGCTGGGTTTGGATGGGGACTGCTTTGGGTCTACCAGAATTATGTTGTGTTGGAGGCCTCATTGAAGCAAATGAATAAGAACTTGGGCCCATTTATACTTTGACATATGAAAAATATTCATGGTAGAAAGAGATTCAGTTTAAATACAAAGAGGAGCTTTGCTTCCCCGCATTGACTGGAACTCCTCTTTTTACACTATCCCGGTGGCAATCTTGTAGTAATGATGTGTTGCAAAGTTGTCATAGCCTCGTTCAGTAATTACAAACGTGTCATGGCCGCATAGTGTAAAAAGGGGAGCTCTGCTTCAACGCCGTGAAGCAAAACTCCGGCTCAAATTTTATTTCTACCTTATATCAATACTTCATTTGCCAGTATTTAAGATATGGGTGTGGTTTTCTGCGAACAAGGCTAGGGCCTAGCCAATTCAGGCTCTCTGACAACTAGGACCAGGCTACAGCCTCACTCTTACAAGAGAGGGCCAAGCTAGGGAAGACCTAAGCTCGGCCCTGAACAAACCATTTGACTGCCCTTAAGTCTCCATAGGGTAATTCATTTAAGAGAGAACAGGAAATGGTCTTGTAGCAATATATATATATACATAAGTAATGTCATAGCATTACCTAAAATTCCAGCGATTACCTACCAAAAGTAACTGCTGATGGGATAGTTTCAAATATTCAAAAGGTAAAATGATTTTATAAGCCTACTTAGGCGACTTAAGATATATATCATCATGGAGGTCGAGCTGTATTGGGCAAACGCTCATCGGTCTGCTCTATCTTCTGAATCCGTCGGTTGGTTGTTTGGTTAGGGAAGTTTCTTCGACCTATTGGCCATTTCTCCTTAGTGAGAAGGCGTCTAAAATGTCTCTCGTGGGTCAGGCCTTTCCAAAGTCTGAAAAAATGCGTTATTTGCTATGGATTGAATGACACTTTCTAATCCAGTTCATTTAAATTCAAAAGATAGATTTCAACATTTCTTTGCGAACATCTATTGACCATTACAAATCCGACTATGTCCTATGTTAACTCATGATAACATGAATCTAGGACCTTTACAGTTGATGACCCTACATAATCACATTAACAGGCATACCTAGTAGATCTGCTTGGTCAAAAGTCAACCTAATCGGATAATCAGAACCATCCATACAATCAATCATATATACAATGAACAAGGGCCAAAAATGCCCTAATGAACGACTAACCATGATCTCTGCTTATGACCCAAATTATGCAACTTTACAGTATTTGAACTATGTCTCTAATTACATGAAAATCATGTTTATGAGATTGATCTCACTCGAAATTTTTGCATCTCTTCCATATATATATATAACTAGTTTTGTCATTGAGTTTGTTCACCTCATGTTTTGCTCATCTTTGACTCTACTTAAATCAATGGCCCTAATACCCTAAATGGCGTTTCTTGAAGAACTTGATAACCTGCTTCATTAAGCTTATTAAATTTTTAATTTTTGGATCATTGTGTCAAGTTAAAGTGTGATTTGGTACACACCAAGGCTTTGTCCCAGTGTTAGTGTATCCCCTGCTTTGGGGGGGGGGGGGGGGGGGTTTGTATATACTCTCCACCTACCCACTAACTGAACAGATCTAACACCTAACCGGCGTTGTGGCCTAAACGAATATCTCGAACCAAAAAAAAAAAAAGGTGTGATTTGGTTGGTTGGCTATTTTTCATGTTATTAGAAATTTAAGGCAGTCAATGGGCTGGGTTTGGATGTGGCCTGCTTTGGGTCTACAAATTTTTTTTTAGTATTGGAGGCCATATTGAAGCAAATGAATAAGAACTTGGACCCATTTATACTTTTACATTGAATATTAATCATGGTGTAAAGAAATTTTGTAAATTAGTAGAGAATTGATCTGTTTTTACTTTTAAGAGTTAAGTTTCACATTATATGGAGTGATATCTTATATAAATACTTCTTTTTTTGCCAGTATTTAAGACATCACTTGTGGTTTTATGAGGGCAGGGCTAAGGCCTAGCCAGTCCGGGCTCTCTCGGACAACTAGGACCAGGCCACTCTACAAGAAAGGGCCAAGCTAGGGGAGACCTAAGCTCGGCCCTGAACAAGCCATTTGACTGCCCTTAAGTCTCCATGGGGCTACTCATTTAGTAGTGAACAGGAAATGGTCTTGTAGCAATATATAACCATAAGTAATGTCATAGCATTACCTAAAATCAAGGTTTGAAATTTCATGAAATTTCAGTTTCAGACAACCCCAATGACATCGAAACTGGGTTAAGTCAGATTTCGGCCGAAATTTCGGGTTAAATTTCGGATTTTGAAGATTTTGGAATTTCGGCTGAAATCTAATTTTTTTTATTGTTTTTTATTTAAATTCCGAAACATTTCGAAATTTTTACTGAAATTTCGAAAATTTATATATTAATTTTAAAAATAAAATAATAATATTTATATAAATATATAAAATTTTAATAAGATATTATTTTTTAACATATATATATATATATATATATATTAATAAAAAATATAAATAATTGATAAAATATTAATATTTTGGATTTCGAAATTTTCCGAAATCCTGCAATTTTTCGGGATTTCGGTTCTAGTTGGTTGGCTGAAATCATCGAAAATTTCGAAATTAAAAACCTTGCCTAAAATCCCAGTGATTACCTACCAAAAGTAATTGCTGATGAGATAGTTTCAAAATCTAAAATGATCTTGTAAGTCTACTTAGGTGACTTAACATATATATCATCTTGCACCTTGCATTGGTCAACATTTTCTTGCGAAGATCTATTGACCAATACAAATCGGATAATGTGTTGAGCTCAAATTACATCTAGAAGATCTGGGTTTTAACAACCCAGAAAGCTAACAAATTTATAGCCCGAAAAGAGATTGAAAATTCGGGTTTTAAGAACCAAAGATGTTTTTTCCAGATTTCTCCTCAGCATCTCATCACAGGTTTTCGGTTATATGTAACAGAATTTTCATCAAGATTCATGCCTAACAACTATATGTTCCGGACTTCTCCAAAGTGCAAGTATCTTAAATTTCTCGACCATATTTTGGTAATAGGTCAAACGGGTAAGATTCTCTATGCAACATTTAGATTACTGTCACACCATGGCACATATGCATCACTTGGTATACCATTCTTGGACTCTCTTCCTCAAATACCCCACTGCCCGCGCACTGGTCCTTTTGTCGTCGTTGTTAGCACGGGATTTTCGTCTGCTCACAAAAAGCAAAGTTGACTTAAAGAGTCGCCACCTATTCATTCTAAGGGATAGGTCCCGGGTAAGCAAGTATTTGGATAAGGCAAATGGTTTAGCAAAGATTAGGGTAAGTGGTTCGATTAAGCCCTGAGGAAGGTGTTAGGCACCCTAGGACCCCCATTTAAGAAAAGGTTACCTACTCCCTATAGTTAAGCCAAATATAATCTCAAAATTAATTAAAGTGCCTAAATGTTTAATTAAATGCTAATCGAAGAAATAAGCAAAGTTAAGCTAAACTAAGGATTGTCTAGACTAGGGTCGAATCCGAGTTGGATTGCCTACGTACTCACATAGGGGTGAGATCAGACCGAGCGTAGTTCTAGGACATGAGCCCGTACCAAGGCTAGGGGTGTGTGTGTGTGCATAGAGTGGTTAAGGGTCGGTCTCATTGGGATTTAACTAGGATTAAGCTTAACCCTAGTTAAGAAACTTCACATTTTGAAATGCTCTCGGATTTTTAATTTTTGATGCTTATGGAGTCTTTGATGAGACTATGTGTGTTGGTGCATGAGATGTGTTATGTGTTAGACACGAGCTATCATTCCTACAAACAGTGCGTGCATTGTGTGTGTGTGCAACACATGCTATCATTTCTTTAGAAAAACAATGAGTGTTGTGTGTGACACATGCTATCATTTCTTTAGAAAAACAGTGAGTGTTGTATGTGACACATGCTACCATTTTTATGAGACATTGTGTGCATTACGTGTGTGTGTGTTAGATACACTCTAACAGCAAGTGTGTGTGTCGGGTGTGTGTTGTGCATGTGAGATACATAATAATGGCAAGTAGGAGTGCTGTGTGTTTGTTGTGTGTGTGAGATACACACTAACAACAAGTATGTGTGTGTTGTTTGTGAGATACTTACCAACATTTCTACAAACAGTGTGTGTGTCAGGTGTATGTGTGATGTGTGTGAAACACATATTATCATTTCTTAAAAAAACAGTGAGTGTGTGGTGGGCGACACATGCTATAATCTCTACGATACGGTGTGTGCAAGATACCTAATGACGGAAAATGTGAGTGTTGTGTGTGTGTTAGATAAACACTAACAACAAACATGTGTGTTGTATATGTGAAATGCACACTAATGGCAAAGGGGAGTGCCGTGTGTATTGTGTATGTGAGATACACACTAACAGCAAGTGTGTGTGTTGTATATGAGTGTGGTTAGGGATGGTGGGTATGATGATCCCGGAGACTTTACTGGTCCTCAACTTGCATGTGTAAACTTAAGAGACATGGAATGAAAAATAAGACATGCAAGTAAGAAAATCATAATGAGGGAATGTCCCTCCTCCTCTGCCGTAAGGGTCCCTTTGTGGATATTCAAAGGAAAATGCCAAAAGAAGGGGACAGTAGAAGATAATCTACCTGGGTTTTCTACTCCTTCAAGCTCCAAGAGACTAAAGAACCTCAGGAGGGTCTGGTTTTAGCAGTCCTTAGGCTCAAAGGCCCCAACTTACTAAGCCAGACGCACCTCCTTCCTTGGTGGAGGGGAAAATTGCTCACAAGATGCCTTTTGACAGAATTCTGGATTTTTTTCTTGCGGTCCTCCTTCTCCAAACGTGATAGGCAGCTGGGGTTTTATAGGTTCAAGAGGGTTTAGGGTAGATGTGTAAATAGGAGGTGAGGTGGGGTGAGAGTGTAAAAGGTTATTGGGATAACCTGATACCCAGAACCCTCCAAGCGTACAAGTTGGTCCCCCCTCTTTAATTCAAACGTTATCAACAAAGAGGAAAGATGGCAGTATTGGGGTTTGAAGGATAGCTGGCCGAAACACCCAAGTTGGTACTTTGGGCTTATGCCATGGAGAAACTCAAGGGCCTTGGGCTGGAAATTATGCTATGGGTTTTGTTCATGGGCTTGGGCCCTTGAGGCTTTGACCTAGGCTCAGCTAGGACTTGGGCTATGATTTTAGGTCATGGCTCATGGGCCATGGGCCAAAGGCTTGGGTTGAGACTTGAGTCTAGGGGCTTCGGCCCTTGAAGCTTTAGCAAAATCTCAACTTTAGGGCTAAGACCTAGCAAGTAAACACATGGGTTTTGGGCCGGGGTTGTGCCACAAACTCTAGGGTTAAGCCGAGCTAACCATGGTTAAGATTATTAACTGCAGTTAAGGGGGTGTAAAAATGGGGTGCTTACAGTCGTCATGTTTTTTTTTTCCTCCACGATGATGGCGCTATAACAAATACTTCTTGGCAGTCTAGTGTATGGCATACTATCAAATGTGCAGTCACAATGGCTAAGGATAGCAGTTAAGATACCAAAGAGGGGAGGAAATGGTAGCAGTGGTAATTGGGTAGAGGATGATGCCAAAGGGACCTGTTTTTCTCTCTCAGTAGAATATCACACCCTTCATTTCTAGATACTTTCGAACGGGGCCGAATTCCCCGTTACAAGAAGCATTTAGGCCGCCAAGTAAATCTTTATTAGAATGTTTATATTCCTGGTTTTAGAATGTTACTATTCTTGGTGGTGTACCAAGCTGTATTGTTCTCAATATTTTTACATGGTATCCGAGCTAAACTGATCCATAGCTATCACTTCCGCATCACACCCTTTGTTCTCTTTTGATTGATTTTCATCATGGATGACAAAGACAACTCTGAAGTTCCTTCCGCCATTGAGAGGATTGATTCCTCATCTCCTTCAAGCCCTTACTCCATGCCACACTCGGATAACCCCGGCACTGTTTTAGTTTCGCATCCCCTCACCGGCGATAATTATGCGACTTGGTCACGGGCTATGTACATGGCTCTTTGCGCCAAAAACAAGCTTGGCTTTATTGACGGCTCTCTTCCCCGTCCAGCTCCTACAGACCCAACATCTCCCTTATGGGAACGCTGTAACACTATGGTTTTCTCTTGGTTATTGAATGCCCTAACCAAAGATCTTGCCGATAGCGTCATATATGCTACTACTTCTTATGAAGTTTGGAATGATCTTAAAGATCGTTACTCTCAACAGAATGCTCCACGCATTTTCCAGTTAAAGAAGATTATTGCTACTTTCTCTCAAAATCAACTCTCTATTGCAGTCTACTTCACGAAGTTGAAAAACCTTTGGGATGAGCTTGCCTCCTACAACGACTTCACTCCCTGCTCTTGTGGTGCTTTAAAAAATCTCACAACATATCACCACCGTGAGAAACTCATGCAATTGCTTATGGGATTGAATGAGACATTCAACCACGTTCGAAGTCAGATGCTCTTAATGGATCCCTTACCATCCATTAGTAAGGCTTATTCCCTTCTTCTGCAAGAGGAGAAACAAAGGGAGCTGCATACAGTCACTACTATGTCCGACACTCATGCCTTTGCTGCCTCACGTGATGTCCCTCTCGGCAATACTAAGACTGTTCCACGCTCAAATCAGCAGTGTTCTCACTGCCATAAGACCGGGCACAACAAGGATCATTGCTACAAAATCATTGGATACCCTCCACGTCAACCCAAGGCCAAGACCACCAATGCACAGCAAGTCTCCATTAGCAACCCCACTACTCAACTCACTCCTGAGCAGGTTTCTCAATTACTATCTCTTCTTCATACACGTACCTCATCCCCTATGGCAAATCTAGCAGGTACTGTTTCTTGTTTTTCCTCTTTTCCTACTTCACATGCATGTTGGATAGTAGATAGTGGTGCATCTAATCACATCACATGTTCCACATCTTCCTTATCTTCCATATCCCCTTCACCTTTTTCTACTCCTGTTAAGCTTCCTAATGGTGATCTTGCTACCATATCTTCCACTAGTTCATTGAAGCTTTCTGACAAAATGACTTTAACAAATGTTTTATGTGTGCCTTCTTTTAAATTTAACCTCTTATCTGTTAGCCAACTGACTAAAAATCTTCATTGTTCGGTTACTTTCTTTCCTGACAAATGTGTTTTTCAGGACCTATCCTCGAGGAAGACGATTGGAGTGGCTAAGGAACACGATGGCCTATACCTTCTCCCCGGCCCTGCCTCATCGATACATGCATCCTCCGTTTCCCATGCACTGCCTATCGACCTGTGGCATTGGCGATTGGGCCATCCCTCTACTGCAAGACTTCAAACTTTAATAAGGACTGATCCTCGTACTTTTTCTTCTATTCCTTGTCATTGTAATATTTGTCCTCGGGCAAAGCAAACACGGTTACCTTTTAATCTGAGTTCTATTTCTAGTAAAAATGCTTTTCACCTTATTCATTGTGATATTTGGGGCAGTTACCCTACTCCTTCAATCTCAGGTGCTAAATATTTTCTTACTATTGTAGATGATTTTACCCGTTGCACTTGGGTATATCTCATGAAGCACAAGTCTGAAAGTAATAAACTCATTAAGGATTTTTTTGCAATGGTTCAAACTCAATTTCAAAAGCACATTCGAGTACTTTGTACTGACAATGGTACAGAGTTTTTCTCCCTTGATTTTCAAACTTATCTTCGTGATCATGGGGTAATTCACCAACACTCTTGTGTAGCAACACCCCAGCAAAATGGTGTTGTTGAACGTAAACATCGCCACTTACTAGAAATGGCTCGGGATCTTCGCTTTCAATCCAACTTGCCTCTCAAATTTTGGGGCCACTGCATCTTGCATGCAGCCTACTTGATAAATCGACTACCTACTCCTCTTTTACATGGGAAAAGCCCTTATGAGGTTTTGTTTCACAAGCCTCCATCATACTCTCACCTCAAAATTTTTGGTTGTCTTTGCTATGCCCATAACTCTAATTACCGCCACAAATTTGACTCACGTGCTCATCCTTGTCTCTTCCTTGGTTACCCTCATGCTCAAAAAGCCTATCGAGTCTATGACTTAGAAAACCATGTCATCTTTTCTAGTCGTGATGTCCTCTTCCATGAGCATATTTTCCCATTCCTTGACACTTCTCCAACTCCTACACAACCAACCACTGTTTTACCTCTTCCTATCCTCGACTCCTCCATTATCACACCAACTAGTTCAGGTTCAGTTTCTCCCAACTTGTCATCCCCACCTGGTCCCCAACCCCTTGCCTCACCCCCCTCCACTAGCCCGACACCCCCAGTCGACTCCATCCCTGAAGCCGATCCTCCACCAAGCCCAGCCCCCCTTGCTGCTACATCGTCCCATCATCCCACTCGACCGCGAAACCCCCCTACTTACCTTCGCGACTACCATTGTGCCACTGTGTTCTCTGCACCATCTTCAACATCGATCTCCCGGACAGGTAATCCATATCCCCTTAGCTCTGTTCTTTCTTATGATAAATTGTCTTCCTCCCATAAAGTGTTTGTTGCAGCCATTTCTTCTACTCAAGAGCCTACATCTTTTGTTGTTGCTTCCAAGGATGAGAACTGGAGAAATGCTATGGCCACCGAAATTAGTGCTTTGGAGGCCAACCAAACATGGTCATTGACCCCACTACCAGCTGGTAAGCGGCCCATTGGTTGCAAATGGGTATACAAGATCAAATATAAACCGGATGGTTGTATTGAACGCTACAAAGCACGTCTAGTAGCTAAGGGTTTCACGCAGCAAGAAGGTCTTGACTATCATGACACATTCGCTCCTGTTGCCAAGCTAGTTACAGTTCGATGCCTCCTAGCTGTCGCTTGCATTCGTGAATGGCCTTTACATCAACTTGATGTTCAAAATGCCTTTTTACACGGTGACCTTGATGAGGAGGTCTACATGCACATTCCCCCTGGATTCTCTCGTAAGGGGGGGACTCGTGTTTGCAAGCTTCATAAATCACTTTATGGTTTGAAACAAGCTTCCCGGAATTGGTTTGCAAAGTTCTCTAATGCTTTACAAGAAGCGGGTTATAAACAGTCTCGAGCCGATTACTCCTTGTTTACTCTCACTCAAGGACAGTCTAGCACCTTCGGGCTTGTTTATGTAGATGACATCATCATTACTGGTAATGATGGCCTTGCTATCTCCAAGCTAAAGTCCTTCCTCCATCATCGGTTTCACATAAAGGATCTTGGCCCTCTCAAATATTTTTTGGGGATCAAGGTGGCTCGCTCTAAGCAAGGTATATTTCTATCTCAACGCAAATACACACTAGATATTTTACAAGATATGGGTTTACTTGCTTGTCGGCCTGTCTCTTTTCCGATGGAACAAAATCTACGGCTTAACTCTACTGATGGTCCAATCCTTGAGGACCCAACCTCTTATCGTCGACTCATTGGTCGGTTAATTTACTTGACCATCACTCGACCTGAGCTTGTATTTGCTGTTCATATCTTGAGCCAATTTATGAGTGCACCACGGAAACCACACTTTGATGCAGCGCTTCGTGTTCTCCATTATCTTAAAGGCACACTTGGCCAAGGACTTTTAATGTCCTCCAAAAGCAAGTTGCAACTCTCTGCTTACTGCGATTCAGATTGGGCAAGTTGTCCAATGACTAGAAGATCTGTCACAGGTTATTGCACCATGTTTGGTGATAGTCCCATTTCTTGGAAGACTAAGAAGCAACACACTGTTTCCCGCTCCTCGGCAGAAGCTGAATATCGCTCTATGGCTGCTGCTAGCTGTGAATTAACTTGACTCAAGTATCTTTTGGCTGACCTTGGTTTCCCACATCCTATGCCCATTCCTTTATTTTGCGATAACCAAGCTGCCCTTCATATTGCTGCCAATCCTGTATTTCATGAGCGAACTAAGCACATCGAATTAGATTGTCACTTGGTACGTGAGAAGATTCAGCGAGGCCTGATTCGTCCAGCTTACATCTCCACACATGATCAACGGGCTGATATATTCACTAAAGCTCTTGGTAAAGATCAGTTTTTGTTTCTTGCATCCAAGTTGGGCGTTCTCGACATTCACGTTCCAACTTGAGGGGGAGTATTAGAATGTTTATATTCATGGTTTTAGAATGTTACTATTCTTGGTGGTGTACCAAGCTGTATTGTTCTCAATGTTTTTACAATCTTCAATAGTTAAAGATTTGGTTGCTCATGGATGGAGGTGCAAGAGGGTGGTTGTTACTAATTCTACTAGAGGTTCCTATATATACAAGTTCAACAATTTAGCGACCCACTCCAATGCAAATTTTTATAATCCAGCATGGGTGACAAGCCATTTATTGAAGGGTCATTGTAATTGATATGAAATTCGCTTTAATTGTGAATTCAAACAGTTTCATTAGAAATTGGAAATTTTTTCAGTTTTTGGACTAGAAGCTGAAGTTTAATTTTCTAAGCAATTTGTATTGACTGAAACATTTATTCTTTGTCTCTCTTTCTTCTAATGTAATTGGCTGTCTTGAAGCTTCTTCTCCACCCATGATGGCGATAACACAGGGTTCACCTCATACTCCATGATTTTATTCTTTTGATCACTTTTTTCTGTGTCCTCCAAGTTCATCTTCTTCTCTTGAGGAAATACCTTAATTCTCCATACCTTAAAAGTCTGATCCAAGCTCGCGCTATAAACTAAGAACCCCATTACAACCTTATCCATCTCCAAACAAGCTGATAAGCATCTCACAGGTCCACGATGTCCATCTAACACCGCCAAACACACATGAAAGCAGCTCCCTTCCTCCCTCATCCATACCCTTATAGTAGTGTCCTCCGAACCGCTAAATACATAATTTTCTATTGCTACTAAACAAAGAACGGCGAAACGATGGCCTTGTAGAAATCCTCCATGGTTGAATCTACCTGACATTTTCTCCTTCTCCCAGAAATTGATGCACCCATCTGAGGAGGCCGAGTAGAGGACGCAAGAATTGGGCGACGTGCTCAATGCTAAGGCATTTACTGGTGAGGGTTGGAATTTGAGTGTCATGGTGAGAGTATGTGAGCTCTCCCCATAAACCCTCCTCCATATCTTGACTGATCCATCAGAAGAACAGGTGAATACACACCCATCATCTTGATTCACAACAACTGCATTGACATTATCTTCGTGCGCCACAAATGAATCAAAACATCTTTTATCGGACACCCTCCAAACTTTAACTGTTTTATCCCATGAACCTGTATATAACAATCCTTCGGCATGGTAGTACGCCAGGCAAGAAATGCAGTCCTTGTGTTGTAGACTGTTTTTCCTTGGGATTAAGAGAAATGAGCTTCTTCGAGGTAGGGTTGTAATCTTCTTCGATCGCTGATTCTCGGAAACCGACACGTTCCACATACGAATTTTGCAGTCTTTATGAGTAGTGAAGAGCATGCTACCATAAGCTAATATGGCCCGAACTTCACCGGAACTTGCCTTAAGATTACCACGTTCAGTGCACTCCGGTTGCCTCCATACGCGAATACGACTACTCTCGGAGCCGGTGAAGACAATTCCCCTCGAGACGGCAATTGAGTAAATAGTACCTTCGTGACGATAGAGCGATGCGATACAATGGTGGAGTAGAGATGGTGAGGGGGAGGTGTGAAGAGGAGAGAGTGTCCATGGTGACTCGGGGCTTGGCGGCACAAGCGAGATCATCGAAGGTGAAGAAGGACGACTGAACTGGGAATCGGGCTCCAACATTTCTTGATGGGTTTTGAAGGAGAGATCTGTAGGTGATTTTATGGTCTTTTTTTCTTCATCAAAGAAGCTATAAAGTGTATTTTTGCCATAGAACTCCATGAGAGAGATGAGGTACTGGATAGTGAGAGATGGGCTAGCTAGAGATATGAGATTGAGTAGGTCTGTTATGAAATCAGTTAGTGCTGAATATGTAGAGCTAGGTGGTTAGTTTGGGATCATTTAAGGCTCTGAGACATCAAAAGTTGGGATATAAATTGTGTGAGACGATAGACTGTAGATTCGAAGCAAGCATGGAAGAACTACAGGATGGATGGTAATAAACATGACAACTCTGATTCCCTACAAACAATTTCTATCTATATATCCTAAATCTGAGGTCTCTCTTTTGTCATTTTCAGGAAATATAAAATATATAATTATATATACTCCAAAATTATTCTGATATATTACAAATGGTAATAGGGGAGTAAGGATCCACTATTGAATGAGTCGATTACAGATGATATCATTTGTCCTGATATTTCATATCGAAATAGTAACTATGATCTACTAGTAGGTCATTTCATAACTAACCACAATTTTCAAATAAACTCTACCTATTTAGATAAATGTTACCAAATGTCACCTAAATTGGCCTGAAAAAAGAGAGATGACATTTTGGGCTCTAGTTCGTGGCTCAATTGATTGACATGTTATTCCGTGACCTAAAGTTGGAATTCGGGGGTCCGCTCAGCCGTTTGGTATCATTGCCGGTTAGTGATTTTCTATTCCCTTAGAAAAGAAAATTGGAAATGTCATTTTGGCTGCATTTTAGAGCATAGAACAAAATAATTCTTAGAAGAGGCAGAAATAGTACCTCTGCCATTGCTACTGCCACCGCTCCCCACCACCCATCACATCTGCCCTCACTGCCACGATGCCACCAGCACTACCCCCAGCCCTCAATCTACCCACCACCCTACCCCACCCCATCTCCACTAGTCTACAGTGATCCTATTTTTTTCATACAAACACGATTATGTAATTTTATTCTTTAAAATTGATTTTTATTGAATGTTTCTATACAAGTTTTCAACAGAAAATTCATTATGAGGATTTGGGGATTTAGAAACTTATTCATTTCTAAAATTAGAATCACTAGATTTTTTTTTTTTGATAGGTAATCAAAGGAATATATTAATCAAGAGAAGCTGATACAAGAAAGAAAATATTAGAGTTTACAACAACGTAAACTAAAATATAGCATGGTAGCATGCGATACCCTGGAATATATTATGTGTCAATCCATCACGGAGTCCAAATTCACTCTACCATTCCAGCTAGAGATCCAATCCGAAATAATTAGGTGTATACGAGCCTAAATATGTGAAATAGAGGATTGAGAATTTTCAAAGACTCTCCTATATATCTCTCATTCCAAATGGCCCATGAGATAGCTCCTGGGAGCACCAACCAGATTGTCCTCTTAGCATCATCCGCATGCACTAGCCAGAAACCAGCAGGATAAGAAATTCTAAAGGAAGAAGAGAAGACCCAGTTCACCCCTAACCGAGATAGAAAGTACCCCCAGATGACACCCACAACTGGGCAATACCAAACAAAACCTTACCTACAGTGGGGGAAAAAGACAGTGATCAATATAAGTGCCATTATCATGACATAAGTAGTGCACGTGTAGGGTGTCTAAACCCATCATTAGGGGGTGGCCCATAAAAGTCACCTCTTGCTTGAATGCTGACCCTTGTTAATTTATTTCCTTTTCTTTAACAGATATTTACTATTAATTAATGAAGATATATTTTGGTGGGTATTATTATTGATCTTTAACTCCAAGATGGTCATGTGGATATCTCACATTTGCTCTTTATTGATAATAAGAATAAAGGCTCTTACTTTCCTTTTTGTTTTTTGTTTTTAAATTTTTCTTTTTTGATAAAAATGAAGACATCATTACATTCTCAAATAGGGCAACTCTTTGTTTGTATTTGATTGAGAAGAAATGGAAGTGCAAAATTTTCAAAAAGGCAAATTAAGTTACAGTTATTTGTAATTTTTATTATTTTCTTTAATATATTTGATTAATGGAAGGATCTCTTAGATTTTCCATTCATCAATAATTCTATCCACTTGCATTCATGTAGATTTGTTTTGTATTTTTTGTGTTACATGTTCCTTTAGAGGGTGCTAGAAGCTTAAATGGCTTTATATCTCCAACTTTTATATGAAAGATTATATAAATGAGAAAATAAAAGTCCTTGTTGTCAACACAGAGAACAAGAAAAGGAGAATCAGGATTTTAGCTACTGCTGGTTGTTTGGTTGGACCAACATGATGATGCATCACACCAGTTGGGCACAATTGATGAAAAGAGCATCTTATTAAAGGACTTCCTCCTACCGTCCTACCACTTTTGGACTCTATACTTCATTCTTTTTAAAGCCCACAACTACCCATTTTATCTCCAATTTATTTATTCATTTTTATATATTTTGGCGGAGTGGGATGAGATGGAGACCGGTATCAGTTATCTACATTAATTGTTAGGTTAGTATTAGTGAGAGTGGATCGTTAGTATTAGTGAGAGTGGATCAGTATCACATTCGTACTATCTCCAAATTCATCTAAGACATCCACTCTTTACTATCCCCCCAAGACTTTCATGTTCATTCTACCAACATTCTAGTTTAAATGTAAGGGTTGGGGCACCCTCCGTTACCCAAAAAAAACAGAAATCTAGATCGATACATGGTCATGCCAGTACACCATATAAGTTGGTAGTGGGGTACCTCTATGATAGGTGGGCTGCCCATAGCGCAAAAATATATTGGAGAGTAAAGTAAACTATTGTAATAAGGTACCGTATGAGATAGACCCTCATTTTTTTTTTTTGAATTTGAGTCTCTCATTACAAGATAGATTTAAATGAATATTTAAGTATGACTTAATTAGAATATGGTTGATTATGTTTTGTTTTTAACTTTTAATGTATCTCGTCTTTTTTTTTAATATGCCCTAATTTTTTTTTTAATAAAAGCCGCCTAGTATACTAACACCTAACCCGGCGTTGCGGCCTAAACGTATATCTTGTACCAAAAAAAAAAGAGGAGACTAAAATCAGTTTCTTATCACGGTATTAGATTAGGCAATCGGCTGGCAGCTGCCTCGTCACATTTCTTCTCTTCTTTTTTCTCTCTGTACTTTCTTGGTTTCACGCCACTATCACTCTCCTCACTCTAACTGTCCAAATTAACAATTCTCATATTTTTCTCCTTCCAATCTCAATTTATATGGATGTACTTTCTTGGTTTCACGTCACTATCACTCTCCCCTCTCTAACTGTCCAAACAATTCTCACATTTTCTCTTTCCAATCTCAATTTATATGGACATATGGTTACAGGGGCTGCACATACTCAATCAACCCACAAAAAAGTTTGTTAGATTATTTTGTCTTCTATGTCCTACAATGGAGAAAGTGGATGAAAAACGTAAGTGACCTAACATTGCTCATCTTATTTTCTCTTAGCTTTATCATATTCCCTATTTTTATCCTTTTTATAATTAATTGCACCAGCTCCGCTGGACCTACCAATAGCCACGTTCAAAACCTGTCATTGTGCTACCTCGTGGTGCTGCTGATGGGTACATGAGGCATTGCATGACACACCCAGTGAGTTCTTCAATGGGGGATAATTGATTTAAAATAATTTGATGCTTAACCTTTAAAGTTTTGCCTCGAGGCCCAACCGAAAGAGAGATTCAATTCAATGCACGGGTCTTGTAATATCCATGAAATAAAATGACTAGGTTATTTCTACTCTTTTTTCCTATTCATCTATCTATATAGGGCAAACTCACTAAAATTAAGAAATTTTAGTCTTTTCATAGGACTATCAGCCATTACAAGCAGGGAAGGAGAGAAAAAGTACAATTTAATTTTTATTACAAGTTCAATGGAATGTCTATATCTATGAAATAAATTGTCTATATCTATATAAGGCAAATTTAACTTTTCTTACAAGTTCAATGGAAGGATAGCATCTCCCCCCCCCCCCCCCCCCCATAATTTTTACTATTGTAATGCAAGAGAGAGATGTAGCCTGATATTTTCAAATTTTCCAAACTACCCTTATATAAAACAAAACTTTGATTCAATGTTTTACTTTAATGTGTTAATGTAATTCCCAAACTACTCCTTATCTATTTAAAGAATAGAATCACAGCCAATTGCGATTGAGCTCAGGGAAAGTTCAATCGCACTCACAGGTTAATTCGTGTCCCTTTTAACTCTTATTAATTGTTAACTCCTTCCCCTCACTCTCATGTGCATTGCACATGCCACCTGCTAGTAGATATATAATGTATCAACCATTGTGCATTTTGAGGATAAGATAAATATTATTTTGATAATTAATTAGTAAATAAATATTATTAAATATTATTATATTTTTGATATTCTATTTAGAAATAAATATAAGCTTGATTAAAAAAAATTTAATTTTTTTAAAAAAATTATTTAAGTTTAAGTAAAAAAAATTTTGGAGCTATTTCAGAAAAGTATAAAAAAATTTAAATAGAAATTTTAAGTATAGTACAAAATTTAATTGAAGATATTCATAAATAAAAGAAATCTAGAAAAGGTATGGAGAGAGAGATTCTCTCTTTATTGTACAAGGCATCAATTATTTATAATTCTTAGGATTATTAGGGAGTAGAGCTTGGCTTGTATGCAAATGTAGTCCTGAGCTGACAAAAAAAAAATCAGGGTGCTACCACATCACAAAAACAGTTATCCACAATACCACATCAAAAAATATGGTTATACTCTTTTATTTTTATTTAAATAATAGACATCAGATGTTGATAACAAACCTTTATGATTATAATAGCGATCTATCATCTATTGGGATATTGAATCTCTTCCAAGAAGTCAAGATTTAAAAGATTGGGTTGATTTATGATAGCCACCTTCTAAGTAGATATTCTAATTTTACAAATATAGGAATTTACATGTTTTCAATTATCATCTGAATTGAAATTCATAAGAATTGGAGTATCCAAATGTTGAAATACAATTCGCACATCCCAGAGCTGAAATATAAAAGGACAAACAAACAGATTCCTCAGACAGTCATCGCTCTTTAAGATTGAGACTATAAGTCTATAATCATATGTTGGGATGCAGGTTGCCCCCTTCCCTTTTTTCCCTCAAGGTATAACACTCTGTACAACAGGAAGAACATCCGACTCCCTCAACTCCCAACACACACCTTATGAATGAGAAAATACTCTACAATTCTAACCAAGAGGAAGAAATGCAATCAATCACTGCAATATAGTATCCAAGAATCAACAATACTATCTGCACAAACACATTTTTTCCACCCTTCTTCCATCTTATAATACAACTCTTTCCTACCTCTTTCATTTATGCTTACGCATTTCTCCCGACATCTTTCTAAATAACAACGCAATTTTCACGGAAATCAACAGGACTAGTAAAATTCTACATTTCAGTTCAGTTTCGAGGTGCAGTGTTCTACTATTGCAAAAGAATATTTATCCGTATTTGTTGAATGAAAATAACCTGATTCAATCTCTCTGCCTCCCGACAAATAAGTCCTCACAATCGAAGGCCTTCTTTGTCAAGCTTCAGTTCAGATAGCATCATAATACTCTCTTTGGATCACGAGCTGCTGACAAATGATCCTGCAAGACAGATGGAGTTTGAGTATGATGCATGATACTTATATCAACTAGGTTAGTCTTATTACATAAATGAACTAAAAGGGGATCTGCAATAAGGAGTTTGAATGTGATGCATACTTATATCAACCAATGTTTTAAAACGTGAAAGCATAAGGCAATGCATTAGGACCTCAAGATGCGTGAAGAGTAAGCCCCGAGGCGTGAGGCGTAGCCTCACAAGAAAGCTTCGCACTCACTTAAATAAAATATAAGAAAATTTGTAAAAAGATTCAAAAATTTAATGAGTACATGTGCATATAGAATGAGAGATACACACACCTATATATATATATATATATATCATGGAAATAAAATCGCTGAAACCAATATGAAACGGGCGATACGAATAGGTTTCGGTTACCTCCTATACGATATTTATATTGATACAAAACGGACGATCCGTATCGTTTATTAGTTATTTATGTTTGAATTTATTGTGTAATTGTAACTATGGTTATGTATAGGTTTCGGTTGCTATTTGTATTTTGTAATTTGGTTTCTATAACTCATTTGATTTTTTTTTAAATTTAATTTGATTTTTTTTAAGAAAAAAAAAAATTTATATGTATCTCCCAAAACCGATACATATAGGTTTCGATTGGGACCGATACATCTCCCGAAACCGTATTTTTAATCCTAGATATATATAGTTGCATCGTCTACATTGTACGTGTTCATATGGGCACACACGTACACATAGGAAATACTGTAATAAATTAGTTGAAACAAATAACAAATTGAAAAAAAAAACGACATTTAAGTCTAAGTTGTGCTTAGAAATCCTAATTTTAGTTAATGTATGAGACGTACGCCATAGACATAAAGCGAGCTTCAAGGCATGAGGCATGTGCCTCACGTGAGCCTCATGATGTTTAAGCCCCATGGTTGAGCCTGAAGGCGTTTTCCTTAAGCCTCGCCTCGAGGCATAAGCCTCACCCGCTTTTTAAAACACTAATATCTAGTCTTGCTACACAAATGAACTAAAAGGTGTAATATTTTTATTACTGGGGCTTCTTTTCTGTTGTAATCCAAGTAAAAACAGATCTTTCAATTAGCAAGTCATGCATCTCAAGGTCAGCCTTTTTGACACCTCATTAGGCATGCATTCCAAGGTACATCCCTGGCCAGAATCTTTATCATTTGGAAGGACTCAATCTCATTTCTCATCCATGCTGCATTGGCCTCTTCTTTGCAAATAGGCCGCAAACTTGGCATTTGGCCGAATCACCAAGTAATACTACACCTTCTCAGGCATTGAGAAACATGGACTGAAAAAATTGGTAGTAGACCAAAATGCCAAATAGGTAGAGGATGAGGTGGCAACAAGTCAACCGCTTCTAGACCACCAACTAATCTGCCAAGTGTAAGATTCCCACTAGAACATTCCCAATTTTAAAATACTTTCAACAAAAGAGATATTCACACCAAGTAGGACAAGCCCTAAAGAGGATTGGGAACAAGCATTCCGATTTCAAACAAATAGTCTCAAAATGTTTATACCAAACCAACATGATGATGAGATAGAAATTCATACTCAGGTATTAGATATCAATCTTACCGAGATAAAGTCGAATGCTTTTGTCTCTTCTTTCTTTGAGCTGTTCATGATTGTACTGGGAGATTGAGTTGGAATATTTGGATTGAAAATGTCGGGATGAGGGAAAGTGTATCCTCCTTCCCTAAAATTTCCAGCAGTGTGCCCGACACCAACATTTCCTTGACTGCTCATATTTCCAGGGTGCTGCAAGTTAGGCATCGTTGCTAGCAGCTGCGGTCGAGCTATAAAACTTCCATTCACACCATAATTTATCGGCTGCGGAACAAAAGCTGGGTTGAACATGAAGTTAGGAGGTATATTGTACGGCATAAAACCCAGAGGAAACATATCATTCGGGTTCATCCCGGCTGGTTGGGAGCCAAAGATGCCATTCAAAGCATCATTTGTGACCTGGTAACTGGGCTGAATGACCGGATCTGAGAAGGTGGCTTCAGATAGAGCCCCCGAGAAACTTCCTTTCTGATTGATCTCTGGAGCCTTTTCATGGATAGATAGACCAGCCATTAAAACTTGCACATCTTTTCTCTGGTTTGTTGGTTCCTGCAACAGTTGTTCAGAATCAGGACCAAAAATATCAAACAGTTCTGGTCCATTTTTCTTTGCTGACGTGGTGTCATTAGCAGCCTGCTTATCATCAATACTCATCCCTAAGAAGAGGTCATCTACATGTCCCCGATTGTCAGTTGTGTGAAATGAGACATCTGCAAAGGGGTCGTCTTCATTTTTATGTCCGCTGGTGCTTCCACTAGTGACCAAGTTATCTCCAAATAGATCATCAATTAGAGGGGTGGCCGGTGTCATCAAATTTGTGACACTTTGCTTTTGCGTAGAATCTTCCTTTCCATAATAATCATCTGAATCACCAGTGTCAATTAAGTCAGGAATCTGAACAGAAGCAGCCATATCGGCCATAACACTGGATGGCTTTTCTGGATGCCTGTTTGCCCTGGCAGTCTCTTCTCCATCCAGAAGGCTCAAGACCTACCATTAAAAGCAAACAAATATATAGGTTAATAATGACAGATGTACTGCATATCTTATCGGCCAGAACTGTGGCAAACATAAAAAGATCTTTGATGGAGATCATGTTCAGATATCTAATGTCTAAAGGCCGAGATATATTACTCAAACTCAAAAAAAAAACATCATTGGAATGCTTTGGGATAATGAACAGAAAGTAAGAAGACCTTCTTTACAGAAAAAGATAAAAAGTAAGAAGACCTCTTTTCCAGAAAAAGAAAAAAGTTAAGAAGACTTAGGCAAAAGGAATCTAACAATATGTTCAATAAACTAACAATATGCGAGTATGTAACTGGAAATAATGCAGAATAATGAAAAAGGGATCCAACAAAGCATTATAAATCTTTCTCTCTGATTTGCTATATTAGGACCAAATTATGATAATTCGAATAATATATACACTAGAGACCTATTAAAAAGAGGACAATTTAAACATCACAACCAAGAAGGAAAATTTCGCAAAGATCGTGATGCTCAAAAAACAGATCAAAATGAGTGATATGCCATTAGAGAAGATTTTACCTGTTTACATATAGAGAATGCATTAGCTACCTGGTGTAGTTGCTAGAGCTCTCTTAAGCATCTTCCCATTTTACTTAAAAGTTACAATTTCCATTTGTTTAGTAAGGTTAGGTGTGCAATTTATTTGTAGGTTCGTATAGGTTTATATTAGGATTCAGCTCAGTTCATATCATTTTATATTAGGTATGAATGAATTAACAACTCATATTTAAGAGGAGTCCCTTTTTGTATGTTGTTTG
The DNA here is from genome assembly GCA_015143295.1 of Tetracentron sinense. Lineage (NCBI taxonomy): Eukaryota > Viridiplantae > Streptophyta > Magnoliopsida > Trochodendrales > Trochodendraceae > Tetracentron > Tetracentron sinense. The sequence goes on along the minus strand of CM026554.1, from coordinate 6,564,981 downwards.
CAGATGACATGGCATTAATTGATGAAACTAAATAGTGGTAAATGCAAAACTTGAATTGTGGAGGGACACCTTGGAATCTAAATGAGTCGGAGCAAGACAGGATACATGAAATGTAGCTATGGTAAGAACATAAATAGGAACATAGCGTGTTGATAGTTAAGATAGATGACCTAAAAGATATCCCAAAGCGATCAATTGTGGTAGTTAATGGTGTCGGTAGTTAGCAGCAGTGTAATCAAATGTCGCCTAGGCAACGCTAGGCCACAACCTCACCTAGTGAGGACCCCTATCACCTTAATCATGATCTAGATAGGCCACACAAATTCTATAATCTTCAAAAGCAAAAGTAAATTTTGGTCGCCTAGGCATAGCCTAAGCAACGGCTCACCTAGTGAACCCCAATCGTCTATGCATCACTTGAACACTTTGACTACGCTGATTAGCACTTAGCAGGATGCAATTTAAAATATTTTTTTATGTTTTCATGTATAACAAGATGGAGACTTGGGATAGAAACTTTGGTTGGAAGAGAAGCAAGAGCATTGGCAACCTTGAATACGAGTTGCTATACTGAAAATTTATTTGAGTTTTTTATGAGATGTGTATTGCACCAAGTGCTCCTATACTGTATGTCTATCAGTTAATCATCCTAATAAAATTATTTTCTTCTTCATACATAATACAGTTCTTTTTATTCATCAAAGAAATAAGAACATCTCGATAAATTGTATAATGGATAGAAATAGTACTTTCTTAACATAATTGGGAAAAAAATTGGAGTCAAAGATGGAACAATAAGCATTTGGTTAGAAATTAGAGCTTATTGGCTTATTTTCGAATATAAGAGCTTATTTCGGAATAAGACTAGTTGTTAAATTTCTAATCCAACATCTAAATATTTTACCATAAGAGGTTTTACCTCTTAAATAATAAGTAACCTGAAGGTTACTTTTTTCTTTCAAAGCTTATGTGCTAAAGTAGGTAGATGTTTAATTGTGCACATGCGCATTTGATTCACTTAAAACGGACTTCTATGTCCTTATAATTTTTGCAAATGCCTTTTATGACCCTAATACTTTTTCTAAATGCCTATTTTATCCTCCCATTGCAAATGCCCCTGCAAATAAGTTTTTCCAAACAAGATATTAAAACTTAGAGCTTGATTTTAAAAAAAAAAAAATTGATTTTACAAAACAGATTTGTAAAACAAATTGATGCGGACATCAGAGTCCTGCATCACAAATCCTAAGATAAACAAATCTTATTTTCTAGATATAATCTAAACTGGTCACACTATCCCTAGTGCAGTAGCATTCCTCTTCGTGAATTCCTAGTTTCAGAAACTACTCAAAAAATACTTCTATTGTTAACAAAATTATATTTATTATAAATTCATAGAAGTTTTAAAATAATTTTAGATGCAAGTTATGACACATAATTAATAGAAGCAATTTTATGATATAAAGAAATACTAATGTTAATATTTATAAATTTGACTAGCAAAAATTAGAATGCTTAAATTAAAGTAAAAAGGCACTAAATTATAATTTACTAAGGCTTTGTTTTTTACATGTATTCCTAATTATGAAGAAGAAAAGAAGATTATTTGGGTTTAACTAGCAAATTAATAAGTATGAAAGTGTGGACTGGAATAGAGAATCGATAAAACAAAAAGTGGCTTTTAAGTGGACTTGTCATGCTTTTAACAAAATGCCAAAGTTGAGATAATTCTGTAATCATTAAGGTTATGTGTATTTTAGTATTGGAAAATTTTAATAAAGTTAGCCAACCTGCTAAGCAAATGGCCAAGAATGTTAAAGGTAAAGCAAAAGTCAATCTTGTTCAATAGTTCCGGGAAGAACCCCATCCAAAAATTCCTATTGAGTTGCCTTTCACTATAAAAAGATCCCGTACAATACTAATCCAACTATTTCAGCACAAGGAATTGTCCCCTCCACTTCCACTAGATGGAGATAAGATTACTACTAGTGAGAACCCCAGCTGATATGTATGTCAATATATTAGTTAATGATATAAAAGCTTAACATGTACCAGAAAATACTGAATAATGTTGGTCAAGAAAAGTTTGGCTAAAAGAATAGTTGAGCTGCAAACATGTCACACAGATAACTACTTAACATGTTATCTTCATAAAAATATGAAGCAAAAATGTAGTCTAAGTGTATCTAACAGAAACAATTATTATAAGAAAGAAACCTACCTTGTTTGCCTTTTCCCTCAGAGAAGCTTGGGGAGACTCGGAACATCTCATGACCACATCAATGTTTTCACTAAAATAAGATGCTACAATCGAAAAATGTGGATCATCCTTTTTCCTCAAAATCGATTCAAGGAGACAGACAGCCCTCATGCGAACCTGACAATACAGTTAATCCCATTTAGCCTTTAGAAGACCATTCTATGGATAAGAAAATATTTGACATATAAATCTTTTCTGTTTTATAGTGTGAAGAACATTGGTAAATAGCATCAACCAGATTTTCTGTAAAGAGCAGGTGCATTCATAAACCAATTATAGAAGAATCAATAGTGAGAAAACATTTCCCAATAAATTGTGTGGTTGAATAGTGATATTGTGATGTTTAACAGAATCAGTAAATCAAAAAACAAAGCATGCCTGCCACAAATGAGATTGGAGCTTTGATTCGAGAGCGTGACTCATAGCTACTGCATCGAGCTTCAAGGCCTCCACAAGGAAAACCTGAATGGCATCGCGAGTGGGTTGTAGACGTACACCCCCAGATGTAACAATGGTCTCTAATAACCTCTCCTCGCGACTCTTACTACCTGTAGAACTTGAACTGGACTCCCCATTTGTCGTTCCCATCTTGTTAACTCTTGAATCTTGGCCCCAAGGCCCAGCAGCGACATTCTTAGATATACCAGAAGATTCGTGAGTTTCACTGTGATGTTCAACTCTTTCATGCTTATCAGAGTAGTCGATTTCTGTTGTCAATGACCTTCGCAGATTTGGGCTCTTGTAATTCCCATTATCATTCTTCCTCTGCGAATGAGCTTGCGTGATACTGCTCAATCCTTGTTTGATAGAAGCACTTCCAAGACCAACTACCTCACTGAGAAACGATTTCTTATCTTCTGATGGCATCTCGTAGTTCGTATTCCCAAATCCTTGTATTCGTCTATTAAGATTTTCTGCAGGTGCCGGCTTGTTGTCCTCCTCAGCAAAGATTGCGGATATTGCCTCGTGAGATGTATCACGCACAGCCTTATTAAGGGCATCCCCCTTCAATGGATCCAATTGCCCCTTGTAGTGAAACAACTGGCGCACAGCCACGGAATGACGTTGCATTTCTCTCCGGAACTCTACACCTGATTTTCCTACTGCATATTTGATCAACCTAAGGGCCTATAATAACAAAAATAAAAGGGGCATCAGAATTTCTTGTAATTCAAATTGAAAATGCCAGTAACATTCCAAGAAAGATTTTTATTCGCCATAACTGTGTCTTCTAGTAACATGATTTTCAGTTGCTAACTACATTTTATCTTTAGTTTCGTATCTAAAAACTAAATTTTTGAAGCGATTAAAGCTTTGAAAGATGAAAGAAAATAATCCTGGTTTCAGTCGCTGAAAGAGATTAATATCATGCCACAAAAGAGCACAGATCTCTGTAAATAAATAAGATCTGTCTGTAGAAAAAATAAAAATCATGAATCCAACAATAGGGATTAATAATTATCTGAAAAGAAGGAAATACTAGATTTCACACCTTCTGTTTGACAATTGGGCTTTTATGATCAATCCGTTTCAAGATAAATTCAGAAACCTCTTTCACGATACTGACATGAGAAGATCGAAGAAGCTCGCAAATTTCCTCTAATTTGTAAACAGGAGTGACCTTATCTTCATCGAAAGTAGCTCCATCGATCAGCCTAGATCTCCAGTAAGATTCAACAGCTCTTCTGCTCGAATCCATGTTGCTAAACCAATAACTCGACCCCTTCAATCTCCAAAAGCCCAGTTACACAGAAACACAAAACTCTTAAATCAACTAAAACCCTACAAACGTGTATTACCAGAATCCATGCATAAATCAATCCAAATCCAGGGTCTTGGGACACCCTAAATCCCCGATGGGCGGATCCAATTATGCAAAATCAAAGCTCTGGATCACGACAAAACCCCACTCGCCAGAAAACTTTCAGACCCTAGGGATTAACATCTGATATATTATGATTTAAACCTAATTCCTTGGATCTCAGACGATCATCGAGCAGAAAAAACGATACAGGAAACCCTAAAACCTGAAGCGAGATTACAGCTGTGCATGAAATAGAGGAATCCAGGATTCAAAATTAAGGGTTAGCAGGGCATGAATTGGATAGAATTTGGGAAAGAGGAGAGATGAAATGTGAGGGGCCCAGAACAGAAGCCTTTCTCGACTGCAAACTGCTCTGCGCCCCCAACTGGGTGATTAACATTTGTCATGCTCACCCAACTTGGTTGCTTATAAGGAGGAAGCCCAAATCCTCTACGGCACCTCTTGAGGTTGCCACGTGTCCCTTTTGACACCCCTTAACTGTGGTTAAGATTCACTTGGGTTTTTTTTTTTAATATTAATTCTTTTTTAAAATTTTAAAAACTGTTTTTAAGGTTTTTTTTTTTTATTATTATATTTTTTAAAAAATAAGAATTAATATTTTTTTTTTCTAAAAACCAAGGAAGGGTCGGTGAACCCTAAGAATGGATGAATCTTAACTACAATTTTAAGAGGTGTCAAAAAGGACACGTGGCGACTCAGGGTGATAACAGGATAGAGGATTTGGCTTCTTATAAGGAGATCCCTACGTCTCTACACATCATAGGGCTGCAATCAAGCTAAGTTAGCTTGTCTGCTCAACTCAGCTCGGCTTATTGGAGCCAAGTTCAAGTTAGCACTTTCGACTCGAATAGAATGAATCAAGCCAAAGTTTTTATTTGAACTCGAATGTTGAAACAAGCCAAGCTCACGCCAAACCCCCCTAATTTGAAGAGACAACTAAAAGAAAAGAGAAGAATGCAACTATGGAGTTTCTTCAGCCAACCCCACCCTAGGTCTTTCTTCTTCATTAGTGTCGTTGGTTTTCCATGGTAAGCTGTCTGACTACTGGTTTGGCTAGGCTGACCTTCTATTAAACACGGTAAGCCCCACCCCAAAGCCCGGGAATCCTCCCAATAGGGATCAGAAGTCTTCTCTCGCCAGTCTTGGTCAATTGAACGGTGAATTGAATCTGACTAAGCTTGCTTTACCTTTCCTATTATTTTCTCTAATTACTGAACTGATGTCTGAAAGACAACAAAAGGAGGGCAGGAACTTCTTTAATGGATGGGAACAAAACGAATGAAAGGATGTCGAATGAATTGAAAGATGTTTCCCTTCTATTACCTGTAGCTTTGCCTTTTGGTATTGTTACCTTGACCAAAAAAAATTGAAAGATGGCAAAAAACCAACTGCCTTGTTAGAAATGAAATCTAAACTTTATTGGCTCCATCACTGTTTGATTCGGCTCGGCTCGGCTCAGCTCAGCTTGGCTTGAAATATTATATATATATATATAATAGTTTTTTAGTAACATTTTTTATATTAATATAAAATAATATTTTAAAATTTCTTATCATAGATCGTAAAAATTTTTATTTTTGCATGAATAAAGTTAAAAGATAATAATAACAAAGAAAGTTAAGAAGTTAGAAGTAGAAGGTCTTATCTAACTCACTACTCTTTGGATGGAAAGAGTACCCCAAATCTTATTTTCGTATATAAATGTATTACTTTTTTGTAGTTTTTAATTTATTAATAATCACTTTTATTAAAATCATGTAAAATTAAAAATAAATAAACAAATTATGTGAATCAAGCTTAAGCAACTCAGCTCGGCTCGTATATGCGTGAGACACAATCTACTAATGAACGGAACAATTACTATTTCATTTCATCGAAGTTGAAGAATCAAGGAATTCTTTCTAGAGATTAGGATAACTCGAGAAGTTTTGATTTGGATTATGATCCAAAGAGGAAAAAGAATTGAATAATTATTCCATAGAGGAAAAAGAATCGAATAATTATTATATGATGAAAATCGAATAACCATCCATTTTATGTGCATAGCGGGTATACACCATACAATCGAAATATAAAAATAAAAATCCATGGGATGATTCATGAATTTGTAATAGATCTATGGGGTATGGAGTTGTTGTTGAGAAATCTGAAACTGGAAAGGAATTTTAGAATTCCTATGGAACCCTAGTCGAAATATAACCATGGTCTAAAGGTACCCATTAACCATAGTCTAAAAAATATAGATCCTTCAATTGATTCGTTCCAATTCATTGGTTCAATCCGGTATAAATATCAGAAAAAGACGGGAGCATCGTCTTGACAAACATGAATAGATACCTATTTTTTTTGTTTTTAATGATTTTTCACAAGAAAAAAAATGGCTTTGATGTTTCAAAAGACTTCATTTCTATTTTTTTCTGATGATGTTTTTGAATAATTAACTCCGTTGATTACATCTCTTCCTCCATAGATTCTTCCGAAGTTAGAAGAAATAAGGAATCAATCGATTTCCTGAATGACACAATATGATATGGATTTCTGTAAATAAGATATCATGCAAATCATTTCTATACTAATCGATTAGATCCCTACCTATTATTTGATTGAATGGAGCTCGAGCTTGTTCAAGTCAAACTCAAGCCAAAATATTCGAGCTCGAATCAAGTCAACCCAAGCTCAAACTTGGCCAAGCTCGGCTCGGTGTAGTTCAACTCAACTCGAATACTCCCCTTGTCTGTCATATGTTTCTCTTTGAGAAAGTCGATGTCCTCCTCCTCCTTCGAAATAGGCATTATCTTCATTTTTTATTCAACAGACATGCTCGTCTTGCTCTTAGGCCTTTCGTACTTTCATGAAAAACCAACACATTATTTTTAGTAGGGGTGTTATCGAGGTGAGCCAAGCTGAGTAGTGGGATGTTCAAACTTGTTTATTAAGTAAATGATCTCGAAAATCAAGTTTGAGCTTGGCTTGTTTATTAAATAAACGAACTCAAGATTCAACACATGAGCTCAAGTCCAGTAATTCGCGAGCAGCTTGATTCATTAAATATAGTTATTTATTAGGTTTAACATTTACTTTATTATCCTTGTATAGGTAAAAAAAAATATTGTGTTACCTAAAATTTTAAGAAAATTTTATAATTGTATAAAGCATATTCTTATTATGTAAAATACATTATACATTTTATTAATCTTTACTAGTATATAGTAAATATACTTAATTTTAAATTTTAAATGAAGGAAGTATATATAGATATTTTAGTATGTTAATTATATATATAATCGAGTCGAGCTTTCAAAGAACTGGGTAGGGTGTGTTCAAGCTTGGCTCGATAACTAAACGAGCTCGAAACTTGGCTTGTTTACTAAATAAATGAACGAGCTTGAGCTATTTGTGAGCACCTTTATTTGATAACCACCCCTAATTTTAGCCCGTACTGATCTGATTTAATCCTAGGGTCATTTCAAAGTTATTGTGTTTCTGAGCATTAAGAATGCATCCAAGTCCAACTTAAATGTAGGAATCTTGAAGCTCAAATGATTGATTAATTAAAAGATTATGGCCAATACAAAATTGACCATATTAAGAAATTATGTTGAGTCTAACAAGTGGATTGTTTCCTTTTAGATAAACAAAGGCAATATTATAGCCAACTTCTTAATTGGGTGGTTGACTCTCTAACCCACTAACTATTACTAACCAATGCTAATTAGAGTTACGACCTAATCCTATTTGACTACCAAAAAAGGAAAAGAGGTGTGCTAGCTAGGAGTGGAGCCGGGATTCTATTGTAGGGGGCTAACAATGCTAGTAATGAGTGAAATATATTTGGTCCATTGGGTGAGGGGGGGATTTTTTTCTAGGTCCATCTCGTTTGTTTTGTGCTCGGTTGTAAAGAATTTTTTTTTTTTGAAGTTAAGGGGCAACTAGTCCCCTTCCTCAAAAATCCCTCACCCCTTAGTATCAATCCAAAAAATTATTCCTAAAAGTTCAAACAGGGCTAGCCATATTCTCCTGCATTCTTTGAAAATTAAAGTAAGGCCAAGTGTTTTTGACTGAAAATTTGTTGATTTTTTTACTAGGATTATAGAAAGCATGACGGATTTCCTTTGGACAGATGCCCAGTATTACACTCAGGCATAGCCTCTTCAACCTATGCGTGCGTGTTTTACCAATGAGGTGATAGCATGCATCTCCACATTCTGTGGGCGGTACATGCACAATTCCCTAGCTTACCACTTGTCCTCTTTGACGCCCATTAATTGTGGTTAAGATTTACTCACTCTTAGGATTAATAATTTAACCTTAGTTTTTAGAAAAAATAATTAACCACGAGTGAGTGAATCATAACCAGCGTCAACGGTTTTTTTCCAAATACCAAGGGTAGATAGATGAACCTAGGGGTGAGTGAATCTTAACCACAATGTGGGTTATTTTTAATGGTGATTTTGATTAATGAAAATTTGTTTTTAAATTAGATTTAATAAAAGAGTTTTAATGATTTGGGTTTAAACCATTTGATTTGATTTGATGTAAATGGTATTTCAACACTATTTGTTTAGGAAGGAAAACTCATGTTTTCAATAGAAAACTGTTATGGATTTTAATAGTTTTACATCAAAAGTTTAAGAGACTTGAAGTTAACTAATAAATGATCCACTTCTCATTGGGTTGGTTTTCTTATGTGTGCACATACACCAAGTGTGTGTGCAAGGGCGGAGCTAGGATTTTTTCATTGGGGGGGCCGAAAAACATGTATAAAAAAATTATTGATTTGAGGGTATGGAATTTGGGGGTTTGGGGGCATAGCCCCGAGAAATTTTTTTTGGGATAGTTTTTTATTTTGAGATTTTTTTTTCTCGGTAATGCCCTTGAGGTCCCCACATGTCCCTATTAATACCCCTTTACTGGGGTTAAGATTCACCCACCTATCTTTGATTATAAAATATATATCAAATTTCTTTTCAAACCCTAGTTAAAATTCACTAACTCTTAAGGTTAATATTTTTTTTCTAAAAACCAAGGATAAATAGGTGAATCCTAAGAGTGCATAAATTTTAACCATAGTTAAGGGGTGTCAATAAGGACCATGTGCTAACCTCAAGGGTATAACCGTACTCCATTGGGGGCCCACTATATATGTCAACACCCCATTTTTACGCCCCCTTTTTAACTATGGTTAATTAACTTAACCATTGTTGACTTAGCTTATACTTTAAGCTAAAAACCCTTTAGGCTCTAGGCCCATTTAGCATTACAAAGAAAAGAACAGAAAAAAAAAAAGAAAAAAGAGCCCATGGCCTTTTTGGGTTTTAGGGTGGGATCTACCTAAAAAAAATTAATTAATTAAAAAAAAAAAAATTTAAAAAGGAGATTTGAAATTTTGGACGGCAACCCATGAAGGGGTTGGGCCTTAAAGTGGAAACCCAAAAACAACAAAAAAAAAAAAACTAAAAAATAAAAAAAAAACAAATTTTTTTGGCACTACTCATCTTCTTCCCCAGGCAGCGTACCAGTAGCCACGTCCTCTTCTCCCTGCTCCCCTCCTGGCTCTCGGTCACAGTGTCCCCCACGCCTAGTACTCGCAAGCTTTATCCCTTCCCCAACACTCCTTTAAAACCCCCACCCATGGCCACTGTTTGAGGGGGGGAGAAAAATAAAAAAAATTAAAAATCCCTGTCCACGGCCATTTTTTCTGGTCTCAAACCTCCACCGTCACCGAATCCACCCCTCCCTTTCTCTCATCTCTTTCGGCTGCTCCTGCGGTAATACTCCTAGCACCTTCGATCTCTTCTACTTAAATTCCATCACCCCCACAAGCTCAAGGGGAAGGGAGTATTCTGTTAGAGCATGGAGCAGATACCCTTTTCTTTCTCTTCTTCTTCTCTCATCTTTTTCTTCCTTTGATTAAGCTACGGCATTGAGTTCTCTCCCTCATGTTCTCCCCTTTCCACCTAATCTCATTCCATGGGAAACAACCACAGCTATGCCACCACCACATACCCCCTATCACCGCAACACCATCACTCGACGATAGCTCGGTCAGCAACTCCACCTCCAACAGCCGATCTATCCGGTTAGCCTCCATGACTGCCCCCAACACCACTCCACTAACAGCCCCCTAATGCAATTGCAGTCCCTCCGTTAAATCGTTTTATCGCAGCAGTAGCAACCTCCCCATCCGCGTGCGCCTGTAGCATCAGCAGCCACCACCTCTCTCTTCTTCAGCCAGATCTCGCAACTGGATCTCACTCTCTCAATGCCAGTAGCCCTCCTTCTTTTCACGGTGAAAAACACCCTCTAGTTTCTTCTCTAGTGAGCCAATGCTACCAGCGGCAAGAGCTTGCTCCGCATAGCCACACATCTTCAATCCCTTCAGAGCTCCTTCCTATCCCCTCACAGGTATCTCCTCTTCCACTCTCTTATTTTATTTTGTTTTGCTTTATGGTTAGCTTAGGTTTAATTCAAATTAATTTTTTGGTTTAGCGTTAGTTTAACTTTATGTATTGTTTTAGATCTATTCTTTTATAGTTTTAGAATCTATTTTGTGTTTTAGATCTTTAGAATCTGTTTTAGGATGCTCCTATAATTGTTATTAGATTTTTGAATCAGTTTTAGGATGGATTAGTTTCTGATTTTGTAGTTGCTTAGATTAGTTGAAGCTAGATATATATAACTTTCCTCGGTTTAGCTTTAATCTGACGTTTAGTTCAAACCCCATTTTTCTTAGGCTAGATTTAAATACTTTTAGTTAGGTTACTTTAGTTCCTGATTTTTTTTAGATATCTACTTTAGGTTAGTCCAAACTTGTTACTCTTAGCTTAATCTAGATATGTCTTTGTTTAATTTATCTAGGTTAGTTTTAACTTGTATAAAAAAACTGATTCTTAGGTTCGTTTTAACTTAGCTAAAATGTGATTAGTTTTGGGTTACTTCAGGTTAATGTTTAGTGTTAACCATAGATTAGATAGTATTAAATAATTAGTCATAAAATCTGCTAGTTTAGGTTTGTCAACCATAGATTAGTGTAATCGGATTTCTTTTCTTGTGGTTTATCAAGTCTAGTTTAGTTTTAGATTAGCTTTGACGGAGTAATTTCCATCTTTGGATGTTTATTAGATGTTTCTTTAATTCTTAGTTTCAGTTGTGACCTAGAGTAAATCATGTTTTATTATTAGTTAGCTTGTAATTTGATTAAATCCAAGTCTTGGCAGGCGTAACTTAGATCTTTGTTAGCTAGTTTGCAAAATCTGATTTGTTTTAGTTTACTGGGTTTAAAGCTGTAACTTGGTTAGTCTTAAGGTAGTCCTAGGTTAATCCTTGAGTTAATTTTAGGTAAGTCCTTATAATAACCATAGTTAGTTTGAGCTCGTTGCTCCGCAACGAGCCTAAACTACTATTCAAAAAATCCAAAAAAACTGAAAAATATTCAAAAACAAAAAAACAATACAAAATCAAAAAGATCAGAATTGACCATCTTGTTTACTTTCTTAACTGTGGTTTGGCTTCATAATCACAGTTAATACCTTTCTAACTGCGGTTAGACTCGACCCTGCACTTGATCAACCCGGTCAGTCAAACCCTAGCCTCCGGGCTAGACCCTTGACCACCCTATGCACACACACACACCCCTTAGCCTTGGCACGGGCTCATGTGCCAGAACTACGCTCGGTCTGACCTCACTTTGTGAGTACATAGGCAACCCCACTCGGGTTCGATCCTAGCCTATTTAGCTTTCTTTTTTTCTTAGACTAGCATTTATTTAAACACTTAGGTATTTTAATTAATTTTGAGTTTAAATTGGCTTAAATTTAGGGAGTAGGTAACCGTTATAAAACGGGGGTCCTGGGGTGCCTAACACCTTCCCCAGGACTTAATCGAACCACTTACCCTAACTCTGATAGACCATTTGCCCTATCAAAATCACTCGGGACCTATCCCTAAGAATGAATAGGTGGCGACTCTTAGTCAAACTTCAAATGTGAAAGTGGATGGAAAATCTCATGCTCACAATATATATGGCAAAAAGATTGTGGGGGCCACTATATTATATAAGCCAAAATTTTGGGGGGGCCAACTATACTTAAAAAATAAAAATAAATTGAGGGGCCCACTAGTTCTTACTACCCATAAAGAACTTGCAAAAAATTTGGGGGGGCCATGGCCCCTCCCCGGCCCCTGACTCCACCCGTGCGTGTGTGTACTAGTGAGGTGCATCGCACCGAGTGCAACACACGCACACATGCAGGGGCATGGACTAAGCGCATTGGCGATTTAGGTGCACTTTGCATTGTCCGGATTAATCAAGAACATAGAACTCAGTTAATGTAGCAATACACCAACTTGTGGGCACTGTTACCAAACATGGTCAGTAGACAGAGTTGTTTCCAAACATATTGTTACGCGAGAATTTGATTTCCAGAATCTCGGAATCTAGATTTCAAAATTCATAAAGATCCAAACAGACTGCTATACCAGAATTTGATTTTTAGAATCCGGAATCTGGTTTTCAGAATCCATACAAATCTAATTCTGGAACTACGTTAGAATCGCTCCTGGAGAGTAATTCTGTTCGGTAAACACTTTCAATGATAGTCTAATCTAGATTATACAATTTGTGTAATTAGTTGTTATCCTTGTAACGGATAACTCGGACCTTAACTAGATTAACAAGATCTAATTTGTAGACATCCAAGAAGTTAAAAGTACAGTTCTTACCAGAAAAGTGTAAATCTGTAGAGGAACGAATCGATTTCAGGCTGAGTTGAATCATGGGGATAAAGTTATCATGTTCTTTTGCATAATCGAGAGGCTCCAGCTATCTTCTAGAAATGCTTGTTGTGCCTCTTAGCCGAATCAATTGATTCACAATCGATATTGCAAGTTTTGAAGAATCAAACTAACATGTAATCATGTAATTGATGGTGTCGAATAGTAATATTAAGCATTCCCTTTTACATTATTAGTTGTTTTGGTAGTATAAATGATCGAACATAGACCTTATTTACTTAGTTTAAGATGAGAAAATCAAACTTTACCATAATTCTGCTCTATATTTATGGTAAAATTCCAAATGCTATGTATTTTCACCAGAATTACCAAATTAACTTTTATGTATATTTCTTCTCCATACCCACTAAACCAAAGTAATAATATCTTAACCAAATGATTACACATTTGTCGCCAAAATATGTGAAATGACAAGCACACCCTATCTTTAATTGTTAGAAAAACTCTGTAATTTTTATCCAACTTTGTTCAAAACATTTTGCAATGTATAAAGTTTGTATTTTGGAGAAAAGATTTAAAACATGTTTTTTAAAAATCTTTTTCAGGCAAAACTTGGTGCAAAAGTTGTCCTCTACTACTAATAATTAAAGGAAAAGATGATAAATTTATACTTTTATTTCTATGTCTTGCTATAGAATGGAATAATGATTTTTTTTTACACGGAGGAGCTCTGGGCTTATATAGGCATCTAAAGAGATGGCTCTTAAGGGTGTTCTTTTTTCGGTTCTAAGATATTTGAAATTACAATATATCTTACATTATTTTTAAAAGTGGAACTTAAAGAAATATCTTTTTGTTTCTAAGTACAATTTTTATGGTCTTAAAAATATTTAGAATATATCGTGAAGTAAAATTTTGGGTCTATTCCAAATGTGTCTCCTTTGGATTCGCTGGTAAGTAATGTTTTACAAGTTTTTGAACAAACCCACAGTGCCTTATCCCAAATATTAGGGTTGATGTGCGTGCACATCGTTTTTTAATGATCCAATGTCATTGTAAAATTGAATCTTCCTCCTCTATATCTTTCTCTCTATTTTTTCGGTTTTCTTTTTTACCCCATCTCATTTTTTGAGCAATAGTTCAATGATTTGACTAGAATGAAATTGCATGACGGTAAAAGAAAATTAGATTTTATTAAGACTAGAATCAATTAATAGGAAAATATAATATTATTTTTTGTAGATTTTTTTATAAATTTCATGTTTATAGTGTCTAAATTTTGTATAAAATTGATGTTAAACAGGCAGCTGGTGAATTTAGGCAGCTGGTGAATTTATTGAACAATTGGACAACAAGAAACCGGGCTGCCAGATTAGTAATCTTTATCTGTGCGACCTAGCTTCCAAGAGTGCAACTTTGCTCTCGGTTGTCTGAATTACTATTATTGTATGTCATTGGAAATTAAAACTATCAACGAGCCCTACGACTATTCAATGATGGGAATCCATAAGACCACGGCTTCATCATGAAAAGAGGCTGTTTAAAGGGTCAAAATGCAGTTTTTGTTATTTCTACTAATTTACTACTTTTGGTAAGTTAAACCTTTTTAGAGAGTTTGAGTCAAATTAGGGCTTAGTATGTATTTAAATTTTAAGCTACTGTCCACGGCTTCATCATGAAAAGAGGCTGTTTAAAGGGTCAAAATGCAGTTTTTGTTATTTCTACTAATTTACTACTTTTGGTAAGTTAAACCTTTTTAGAGAGTTTGAATCAAATTAGGGCTTAGTATGTATTTAAATTTTGAGCTACTGTTTTAATGATGAGTTTTGCAGTTTTTTATCAATAGAATTTCGATAACTTTAAAGAATTTTATCTATTTTTCTTATGGATTCAAGATCGGTTCTTAGAGAGAAATGATGATCTCTTCTTTCATTCGATTTTACATTCCAGTTGGTTCAGAAATTACCAAGTTAACTAAATCTACTTGACTTTTGCCACATACCCTGAAACATGCAATGTAATTGATTTTTGACTTTTGAGGAGATCCCAAAATAAGTCCCTTCCTATCATATTTTTTGGGTAAATTACACTCACCTCCCTGAGGTTTGGTGAAATTTCATAAACCTCCACTCTTGTTTCTGAAATTACACTAACCTCCCCTCAACTTTGGTTTCTATAACAAATACCCCCTTCCATTAGTTGGCCATTACTTTAATGGATGGACTTTGATAATGTCATCATTTAAACATTTTAAAATGTCTAAATTACCCTTTGCAAAGTCAACTAATACAATAAAATAAAGGGTAAATTACACTCACCTCCTTTGAGGTTTGGTGAAATTTCAGAAACCTCCCCTCTAGTTTCTGAAATTACACTACCCTCCCCTCAACTTTGGTTGTCTATAATAGATACTCTCTCCTCTTAAGTTTACCGTTATTTTATGGATGGATTTTGATGATATCATCCTTCAAACATTTTAAAATGTCTAAATTACCCTTTTTCAACACAAGGTTAGTTAATTCAATAAAATAAATGATAATTGGTTTCTAACCAGAGTTAATAATATCAACTTAAGGTTAATATATATTTCCAAAATCAAGTATATATATATATATATATATATATATTTCTGAAAACCAATATTAGATAGATGAACTCTAAGGGTGAGTGAATCTTAACCATAGTTAGTGGGTATTAAAAGGGACACATGGTGACTTATAGAGATCCCTTAACTGTGGTTAAACATAATTAACCTAAGGTTAATATTTTTATTTTTTTCTTAAAAGCAAGGTTAGATGGATTAATCCTAGGGGTGAGTGAAACTTAAGCACAATTAGTGGGTGTTAAAGGGGACACATGGCGGCTTGTAGAGCCCCCTTTAATTGTGGTAAAGCATAATCAACCTAATGTTTTTTTTTCTGAAAATCAAGGTTAAATGGATGAATCCTAGGGGTAAGTGAATTTTAACCATAGTGGCCATTAAAAGGGACACATGGTGGCTTGTAGAGCTCCCTTTAATTGTGGTTAAGCATAAGCAACATAAGGTTTTTTTTCTAAAAACCAAGGTTTACTGGATGAACCCTAGGGGTGAGTGAGTTTTAACCATAGTTAATGGGTGTTAAAAGGGACACATGGCGGCTTATAGAGATCCTTTAACTGTGGTTAAACATAATTAACCTAAGATTAATCTTTTTTATTTTATTTTCTTATAACCAAGGTTAGATTAACGAATCCTAGGGATGAGTGAATCTTAACCACAATTAATGGGTGTTAAAAGGGACACATGGCGGCTTGTAGAGCTCTCTTTAATTGCGGTTAAGCATAACCAACCTAAGGTTATTTTTTCCCTAAAACTAATGTTAAATGGATAAACCCTAGGGGTGAGTAAATCTTAATAATAGTTAGTGGATATTAAAAGGGACACGTGGCGGCTTGGGAGTTTATGTTTTTCTTTGGTTGAGTTTCAAACGGTAAAGGCGTGTTTCTTCAATTAAGAAATAGGGGTAAAATGGGAAAATGGTAATTTTAGTTAAAAGTGTTAATAAGAGTCTGACAGGGAGGGCAGTGTAATTTCATAAACTAGAATGGAGGTTTCTGAAATTTCACCAAACCTTAGGGGAGGTGAGTGTAATTTATCCTAAAACTAGTGGAATGCACGTGCGATGCACGTGAGTGCACAGTCCAAATGAATACATAAATATTAAATGATAGGCTGATAGGCTTGATCGGCATGAGTTGAATAAAAAAAAAAGTTGACATTCAGCATTATATATTTCAAAATTTTTATTGTGATTTGCTTAGATGGTCTAGAGACTACTACAGATTGACCTTCAAATCACTCTAGAATGAATAACATTGTAATATATAATTAGTTCACATTAAATAATTTTATTAATCTTCAATACTAAGAGGAGAAAATAGCAAGCCTACGATGTTGTTGCCTGCACGTTCAATCTAAAGTGATCTCAAGACTATCTAGTATAAGTCATACTGGGAATAGACCATCTAGGGCATTCAATTGTTTTCCATTCAATATAGATGTAGGTTAACCGTTCAATTTAGGTTTATGTTGCCTGCATATTTAATTATTTAACGTGAAAATTTTCATTTGCAGGGAAAAAACGCACGTGCATTCAATCAAGTAGTGGTCTTGCCCATGCAAGTGCATTATCAGATTAGGGTGCATTCTGCTAGTATAATGCACAAAGGTAAAATAAAGGATGAAATTTAAAAAGTATTATACGTAAGTAAACCTGATTTAGCAATTATTTTGAGATTAGATTACTCTTTCCCCCTCTTCTCCTCTACAAAACTAAAGCAAGATTATCCAACTTCAAAATCCGCACCATAATTTAAAAAAAAACATCAACAAAAACTATGAGAAATATAAAATAAAAATGTTCAAATTTGAAGTACTTACATATCAAACTTAAAACCTACGAAGAGAGATTTCCAGGAAGCCTGTGGGCACACTGATTGGCCAATGTTGCGTAGTGATCGACACCGCCCCCTCTCTTATGTTGCATAGTGATCTGCACTTCCTTTACTGACCAATCATGAAGGCAGATTTATTGGCATGGTGTTGGTGAGTGAATCGGGACTAAGGTGGCGTTTGGTATCACTAGTCTAAAAAGAAGTGTTTATTTGAAAATTATGTTTAATTGGCCTTAAGATTGTTAAGTTAAAGGTTAGTTGCATGTCTACATTTTCTAAATTTTAAGAGTAAAAACTTCTACATTAAGAAGTAGCTATGGAGCTACTTTTTGAATAAGTGCTTTTCATCCTTAAAATCTCTAAAATGTAAACATGCAATTAACCTTCAACTTAACAATCTTAAGTCTAACTAAGCATAATTTTCAAATAAGTACTTCTTTTTAGACTAGTGTTACCAAACACTACCTAAGTACAAAATCTACTCAACTCGGTGAGTTGCCGGATGTGTTTTCCTGGTCTCAATAGTAGTTGCAAAAAAAAATTTATGTACCAGACTTGTTCTCGAGCGTCCTCGTTTGAAGAGCGAGGAAGTTGCTCAACTTGTGTTTGCTCCTATGTGCCAGATGCAATATTGATTAGAGCCCACACTGACGCAAAATGCAAATAAATGCAACATATAAGAAATTAACTGTGGCAAATCATGTCTTCCAACAAAAAACGGAGGAACATCGGCCAAAACACTATTTCCTCATCTGCAACAATCAAGCCACGTGTGTGCACGGATTGAAATCTGCACTTCCATATTCATCTCTAGAAACACTCTTTTATAACAGCCTCTAAAAAGAAAATAGATATAAAATGTTTTTTCAAGTAAATTTGTAGAGACTGGTTACACGATCTGAAGAGATTTCAAGAGACAGACAATAGTCGTGGTTCTGCAGTTTTCTCAATGCCCCTCTAAAGGTGGTTACCTCTCACACGACCCTTTAACTTTTCTAACTGCCCACCACACCTTTGCGTGCTGGTTTTGAGGCATTTTTCATGGGGAGAGAGATATTAGAGGGAGAGAGAGACGTGTGTGTTAGGCTGTGTGGTTATGAGAGAGAAACATGAGAGAGAACTCATAGATAACGATCACAAACACAAAAATGAAACTAAAATGAAAATTGGAGTTAGTTATGGTTGAAAATTACACTAATATCCTTTATTAACTATCTTCTATGTAAAAATAGGGTAACATAACACTGAGATTTAATGTTCATTATGAAAAACTTCAACCAACTTTTTTTACCCCTGCCTTTCTCTTTATAATAGTAGAGATAAATGATAATTGGGTTTTGTAACCAAGGTTATAGTATCAACTTAAGGTTAATATATATCTCCAAAACCAAGGTTAATAGTATCAACTTAAGGTAAATATATATTTCTTTTTCTAAAAACCAATGTTAGATAGATGAACTCTAGGGGTAAGTGAATCTTAACCATAGTTAGGGGTATTAAAAGAGACATGTGGTGGCTTATTGGGTCACTTTAATTGGGGTTAAATAAATTTTAACATAAGGTTAATATTTGTATTTTTTCTTAAAACTAAGGTTAGATGGATAAATCCGAGGGGTGAGTGAGTCTTGACCACAGTTAATGGGTGTTAAAAAGGACACGTGGTGGCTTGTATAGCCCCTTTTAATTGTGGTTAAACATAATCAACCTAAGGTTATTTTTTCTCTAAAAACTAAGGTTAGATGGATAAAACCTAAGGGTGAGTGAATCTTAATCATAGTTAGTGGGTATTAAAACGGATGTGACGGATTGGGACATTTATGTGTTTTTTGGTTGAGCTTTCAAACTAAGCTTACGTGTTTCCTCTAAGTAATAAGGGTAAAATTAGAAAATAGTAACATTAGTTAACGGAGTTAATAGGATGAGCCACAGGGGACACCAAACCTCAGGGGAGGTGAATGTAATTTACCTTTTTTTTTTTCTTTTTTTCATCATACTAGAAGTACCTGAAACATCTCTTTCAGTTAAAGGTCCATAAACTATGAAAGAAAAAAACAAAAAAAAGGCTTCAACTATTAATTCTTTTGCCATTTATTAAATAATGAAAAATTCAGCATCCACAGGACCATAATGCACACGACGAAGCAACTCATAGCTCTTGATCTGCAATCGAAAGCTCTACTATTGAGCCATGACTACTCATATTTCTTCTTAAAGAGAAAAAAAAAATCTTTCTTACAGAGAAAACTTTAATCAGTTCTTCATTATCAACACTAGAAGCAGAAATCATGCTAAGAAGCCCAGAATGGTACACAATTTTATGCAGGATGGGCTTTTCCAATCAATTTTTGCCGGAATTTGAGTCCGGGGTAAGATTGGTCGGGTACAACTCGAGCCCTCCCTATAGGCGCAACACTAAGTAATTCAAGCCAACCCATATTAGTGATTGATGGTGGATAACTGGATAAGAACATTTCTCAGAGGTTTTAATGGGCCGGTTTTGGGCCTGAATTTTTGTGATTTTTGAATAGGTCTAATCTAAACCCATCACTTTTACATTAGGTTTTTGATGGCCGAATTCAGCCCGTTGACACCCCTGACCACAATGGAGGTTGCGTTAACGATAAATGTCTTTGGGAAACCGCTACAGATTATATACATATATAAAATTTCAAACAGTATTTCTGGATAACTTAGGCTTTTCAATTGGGCCGACTCGGTTTCATCTGAATTTATAAAATAAAATAGTCGCTGGATTCGGGAATTGCTTAGGCGAACCAGAGAAGACCCAAAGACCTTGACCGAGCCCAGCCCGGCCCGGACCAATGTGCAGCGGTACCCCCACATCATCATATCTGGATAAGGTAAAATAAGGGCCACCCATGATACTACACATAAGAAAGTATACACCCCAATTCAATTCCAACAGAAGAAGAAGCTTTCCAGTGAGCCTCCTCACCATTGACAACATCAGAAAATGGGGATTCTTCAATTGAATTCTCAAAGTTTAGCTTCTCTTTCATTTTCCTCTAACTTCAATTACAGCACTAAATCCCACAAAACCCTTAGAGCCTCTAAACATTGTCTAAGCTTCTCTAAAGCAAGAATCAGAGCCGTAGGAACAATCCCTGGAAGTGAATTGGAAGCTACACCCTCAGATGAACCACCTTCCATCGATTTCGCATTTGTTACTGTAAGTCATACAGATGATTTATACTATTGATTTGTAGCTTAATTTCAATAACTTTGGGGGTGTGTATCCATTGTGCATTGTAGAGGTAGTGGCAATTTAGTAATAGATTGTGTTTCTTTCAGTCTGTATTATTTCCTGATGGAACTCCGGACATACATATTCGTTCAGCTTGTGGTGGACAGAAACTTAGAGATATAATGTTGGATACTAATATTGATGTGCACGGACCCTATGTAAGCCTCTCTCTCTCTCTCTCTCTCTCTCTCTCTCTATATATATATATATATATGTGTGTGTGTGTGTGTACCCATTAGTGGAAACTGAAGTATGATGCATGATCTTGAAATGGCAGGCTAGACCCCTACTAAACTGTGGAGGAGGAGGAACATGTGGGACATGTATTGTAGAGGTGAGACCCAGCTCATTTTTTGATATATCTTGGACAATTTATACCTTAGGGTCCAATCCAAGTAGTGTATATCATACATGATATTCACCCATAGTGTCCACGGTACAAGGGCAGAGCCAGGAGCAGCCCCCTGAACTTTTAAAGAAAAAGAAAAGTATACTATGTTATTTTTTTTTATACTTTTTTTACGGGGCATAGCTAGGTGCAAGAGGGCAGCAGCTCCCTAAACAAGGAAAAATGATACCCGTAGAATATGTATGAAACATACAGAGAGCTGGCGATAAGCTCTGTCAACAAACCATAATATTTCATACCTGGCTAATCGCTCTCCACAATCCATTGCTTGCCCCTCCTACAGGAAAATTCTGGCTCTACCTCCTGACAAATTGACTGCTAAGTGCCCATTGAAATCAGATCTCCTTGACCATACAAAGTAATCTTAGCAGTTCCAAGAAGTCGAATCTACAGTGATCCGATATGAAGAGCGAATAACAGGCGATGAATGTATCATGCATATGATACGTTATATATATTGAATTCAAATAAACTTGAGTGCAATATAGTCCTCTAATGAAGTCTTTAATTCATACATAGGTTGTTGAGGGAAATGGACTACTAAGCGCTCGTACGGACAAGGAGAAGGAAATCCTCAAAAGGGTATTTGATCCTTATTCTCATCTTTGGTCATTCAATTAGAAGATCATATACTAACTGAAAAGTGATCTCAAAGACTCAGGACAGAGAATCTGGAAGTCCTGCTGTGAGACCATTCCCTACTAACTTCAGCTAATTGTTAATTGCAGAAACCAAAGACTTGGAGACTTGCTTGTCAAACTATGGTGGGTAAAGCAGACTCTAGAGGCCAGGTATGTTTAAAATTTTGCACTAATTATGGTTAATTTAGTCAAAGAATGAGTGGTATTTCTTATTTCCCTCCATGGGTGGGAATTATTAATTTTCAGAATTTGACAATTTGGACACTGTTCTTTTGTAAGGAATTCTCAGGATTCCTAATTCCCGCATTATTTAAAAACCATGAAACCCAGGTTTTTAATCCCCACCAAAAAGGGGAAGGACTTCAATTATCGTGTTACTTTTTCTTTTTCTAGCAAACCGATATATCCTCTCTTCTCCTCTCCTTGGCTCCCATCCTGTTTTGAATTGGGTTTGTTATTCAGAGTGTAATTCCAACATCTATACATATTGCGGTGAGTTGATTTATGGACATTTGGTGATAAATTAGGAAATTTATCCTTCAGGTAAATATGCCAATTTACATATGAATTATGACGCCCTTTCTTTTTTTTTTGAATAGCAACAATATATTGTAAATCTAAATTCTTAGCTATGATTTCAAGCCTTATATTCCATATTCCCTTTAGATTAGCTGAGTCTGATTTACTTTTTACTCTCATACAGGTTGTCATCCAACAATTGCCTGAGTGGAAAGCACATGAATGGTCCTAATGCAACACAGATACGCTGCTTGATTACTATAACTCATTCAAAGGAAACACAGCAAGGCCATGGCTATTTGTGTCATTCTGCTGTTGCCTTTGGTCAATGATAATCCCTCTAGACAGCTAAGGTGAAAAGATGTATTCACATCACCGAAAAAAACAGAGATGTATTCACAAACCTATTTAGGAATCTCCTCCCCATATATTGTAGCTTGCGGCCTTGACATGAACTTTGAAGTTGTAGATTATGAGGAATTTAGTTTTGTTTGAGATATATGAATATTTTAAAGCAAAGTATTAAATAAATAAGATATGAGATATATGAGCATTTTAAAGCAAAGAAATAAATAAGATCAAAGAAAAGTGTGAAAAATAGAGAAAATAGTCACATGAAGATAAGATTAATTCAATTAATTCGCAATTATCCTCACGATGAGTGACATCCAGGAGCCAAGGTGATCCAAGAGTGTTTCCACCTCAAGAGAGAACCAAGGTGATCCAAGAGTGTTTCCACCTTAAGAGAGAACGAGAGGGAGCTTTTCAAGATGACTTTACTAAAGTCCTAATCTCAATGGAGTAGCATAGTTTTAACTACAAACTAATAGGTTTTCTAGATAATCCCCAGAAATTTTTTGAGGTCAAGATCCAATTTGAGGCACAGCCTTAGGTAGGTAGGGATGGTGGATTGGGGCTTTTAAATTGGACAATGTCAAACTTCCTTAATGGGGTGTAGCCCATTGGCCGAAGGATGAACCGTAAACCTAGAGGTCTTGAGGTCGATTCATAGGCTCCCCTCAACATCGGTTGTACGGGGTGGGGGTATTCCCCATGCAGCACGTGTGGGACTTGTCTGAGTCTTTAAGGCTCAGGATATCCACGTTCATAAAAAAAAAAAAAGTATATCACATAGCTACAACAAAGATTGAGGACCTTTAGAGATTCAGAACCTTACCATTTCGGCCATGCTCCCCAATACCTGCCATCTTATTTAATAGCACTCTGCGTGACAAATGCCAACCCAGCATAAAGATTACCATAGCACAATCATCATGGAGATCACTGAGTTTTCCCAGCTAGCCCAAGTCACAAGCTGATTCCTCAATCCTCCATTACTATACCCTTGAGATCAATAGCCCAAAATATACCCTGGCAAATACCTTTCCCCCTTCAGCTTGCACAAGCTGTTGTCCACCCAAGTCCAAATAAATATCAGATTAATTTGAGAGTGGCAGGTATGGCTATATTGGCTGTTTCAGCTTGTCCACTTTAGCCTTGAGATAGTCATGTTGAAGTATTCTGGCAGCAAAATAGCATATAATTTTAATAAATAAATAAAAAGTTGTGTCCATCTCATAGCAATCTGCAGATTTCTAGCACCTCTGTACCGTCATTATCCCCATACCACCAGTTCTCTAGTAAATAATCAGGCGGCCACTTTTAATATATGGTCTTGAATACCATCTTTATATGGGTTCCAGGTCCAAATGTGGAGGCAGTTCCAGTCCTTGTCACAGTGCAGTGTTAGAAGGTGATCCAACACTCATGCAGCAGATTCATATACTGACCTCAGTGAGATAGCTCTATAGTGAGGTCCATATTGAAAATAGAAAGACCTGCCACCAGAAGTAGACCCTTCTTGACAACTTTGACCACCCTGACTCTGAAAGAAAAAGGAAACCCTGCAAATTACAAACTCATAATTGAGTGGCTAGTCCAAAATTTGCGATAAAACATGAAATTCAAGATGCTACACATCCTTCATATATTTCATGGATGAATAAAACTAGGCAAGCATCAATCATCATTATTTTTTTTCTTTTAAACCAACTGAAACTATAAAATAAAACTTCATATTGATTTAAACAAGCAGCTCAACTTAAAATGGTCAAGTATTACATGCAGGCATTGGTATAGCAACCTGACAACAATCAGGCACAATAACAAGGGGGGAAAAGCATGGACAAACAAAACCAGAAGATCAAACCCTTTTGAGGGAATCCAGAAAATGCAGAGGGTTTGTAAATAAATACTCTTGTAGAATGGAAATTTATTTGAAAATATATAGGCATTTGACAATACTCATGTAGAAGAGGAAAGGCATTAACTTACAAAACTAGCAAATTTTCAAAGTTCATAGGAAATCCAGCATGATCTCTCACTGTTATTACCAACAAAGATACTGCATGATAACATTAAAAAAAAATAATAATAATAATAATAATAATAATAAAACATTCTGTGCCTCAGCAGGAAAAAACCAAAATTGCAAACTTCCAACTTTCAGAAACCATTAACCATATCAAGACTGTTAAAAGAAAGGAGCTTTCAAAGTTAAAACGATGAGTTAGAATTACATTTTAATTTTCAGCAAGTTCCCAACAAAAAAATAAGCTTGTAATAATGACTTGAAAATGTTTTAAGCGACCTGGACAAGTAAAATGTAAATCAGCAGAATGCAATTATAAATGAACGAGTAGAGCAACAATGGTGGGCTATAAAGGCATATTTAGTATTGTGTTCTTGGTTTCAGGAAATTCCCAACAACTTGAAAACATTTAAGAGAACTAGTCATCTAAATGTAAATCAGGCATATTGTAACCATAAATTTGAAAAAGTGGAGCAACATGCACACTCAGACTACCTTTAATTATCTCTCAAGCCTCCAAAATATGAACCTCTCGAGAGCCGTGCTTTTCCAATGTGAAGTTGAAAACATGTTCATTTGACCTGAACCCTTCATATGGAATTGGCTTCTGCTTGAACCGGTCATTCTGGAGAGTAGGGAAAATTGACATATGAAATGTATGGATGTGTAAAGTAATTATAAGAAATCGGGCAAATAAATATTTAGCGGTTAAAGCTTCCAATTTATTAGTAACAAGCAAGAAAAGACAAGCAGGTACCTGATGAAAGCTCCATATTAGAAAAAAATTGGCACCTGAAACACTAGATTACCATGTTTTTTTCAGACTTTGAAGGACTCGAGTACCTAAGGTTAAAACCGATCCAGGAGAACATCCAAGGCTTTGATCCAAAAGGAATAAAGCAAAAAGAATACACAAGTAACTCATAATCCTGAATCAAATGAAATACATACACTGTCAAAAAAACAACCATATAGCACAAGAAACTGTATGATCTATTAACAGAAGAATGGAATATAACATTTCCCATATCATCCACATTAACACAAGACTGGTTTAAATTATATGTGCCATCTATGTGCGCAACGGCAACCAATCTTTGAGCAGATCCATTTTTAGCATCATCCAATGTGTTTGTAGTCACCTTAAGAAAAATACAGATGCTGGTATTCAGATAGGGACTTGAGCAATTCTAATATCACGGCCCATTCACAACCTCTGTAAATGTTTCTTTGAATCTTCTCCTCGAGAACCATCACTGAAGAAACAAAAATAAGACTCAGTAGTCCATAAACAGTCTAATAACATTCATGGCATGTGACTGCATCCAGACTCTATGCAGAGATTAATGGCCTAAACCATAACCGCAAAGACAAATGGAAAGTAAGTTTATGCATCAGATAAAGTATCCATACAGCTCATTTGGCAGAAGAATTGCGGTGTAGCGACGGAATCCAGCTGCTTGAAGGACCAATTTTTCTGCCAAGGTTTGAAGCTTCAGTTGGAACCAATGGTTTTGGGGCCTGTCTCTTGGAGGAACCAGCCAAAGCAAATGAAGTAGATGGCAAGTGAGCATTGTTCAGAGTCTGCAAGAATCAACTTTTAGCTAACTGTAGTATATATGAACTAAAAGACAGTGTCAAGTTATAGCATGAAACTACTGTTAACTGCATGATTAGTGATGGAAATCACAATAATGCAAAGAATAAATTGCACCAAAATTCAGTGAAATATAAAAAAGAAAATCACCTAACAGTTAACTAAACTACATCTAGCAGTACATTAAAGTTGATTTTATGTTAGTAAAGAAGCAAAAGAACCATCTTAAATGTTGCACCACCATAGGACAACTTACATTCTTTTCAGCAGGATTGTCAGCACTCAAATTGTCTGTCACCGATTTAAATTGCAAACGAACACCAGGACGAGCAGCATTACTGATTCCTATACGCTCTGCAACGCCAGCTGAATAAGAAGCATCATTTCCAGCAGACATTTCAGTAATGAACAACAACCACCATGATATATTTCAAGCTCAAAGATAATCAGAAATTAAATCTCAGAGAAGATGGATGCTTCTCAGCCTTCTCATCTTGGTTTCAGTGACCCGGCCTCATAAACTTGCATATATTTTTCAGCCACTTGGCTGTCTAGCCACAGTCTCAGCAATTAGTAATAAAGTTATCCGCTTTTTTAAAAAAGTTCCAAAAAATGCACGACTTTTTCATCAAACAATTACATCACAAAGTATTCACGGTTTTTTGAAAAAATTGCCAATTTAACAAATTATTCAACTTTTTGAAAAAGTCGCAAATAAGCATCCAATATATAAAATATATTTACTTATAATTTTCATAACTAGTAATATTATTTTAATCTATCCTGACTTCTTCCCGATTGTTTTCGAGTTTTCCGATTTTTTCCAAATATGTTCCCAGCCGATTAATTCCCGAACTATATCTTGGTGACTATGCTCAGTACTGCCCTAGTTGGGTTCTACAACCGATTTCTGAAACCTTGAATAATAAATACATAAAATCGTATCATTAACAGAGAAGAATTGCAAGACTTTCCAACAGAGAATAAATTTGTTTTGGTTCTTCTTATACACGAATTTCCAGAGCGAAAAATATCACTAGTCAGAATCACTTCAGAGTTTAGATACAAGATGTGCATGCACCTTAAGCTTACCTTGATGTTTGTCCACATCCATCGGCAATGCTCGACTGCTGGTCACTCCAGAAACTGGCTGCAAAATTGCATATGAATTCTTGTGAGCATAGAAATAAAAATGCATCCCAATTTCAATATAAGCAGCTATTACAAAGATTACTTTGAAATAAAACATAAAGATGAAGTTAATACTAAATTAGTACTAAAAATAAACTTGAAAAGCAGACATGCCACTTGGAGGAAACATTGGACACCTATTCTATGCATAGAAGCTCCTAGTAATGAGTGACTGGAAGAAGCTTTAGTGAGCCAAGTGAAGCGAATACTGACAGATGATTGAGGCTGAGTTTTTGTCCTTTGTGCTTGCTGGTACTTTAGGATTGTCCAATCAAATATATAATCAAATTCACATCCTGGCAGACATGAAATACAAAAAATAATGTGAGGCTTAGATATGAAATGATGCAAAGCAAGCATAAAACAAGCATGTCATATTCACTTTTTTTGCATGGTCCTACATCACTTTTCCCCATACAATATTGTCACTTAGCAACAATATATAGACAATACCACCTATGAAAAATGTTGAAAGTGGCTTGTTTTGAACCAAACAAATGTAATTCAGAAACAACCACCACCAAATCTCGTCAAATTGTTGGACTCTCAAATAAATTTTTCCCTTCCTAGACTTAGATAAATAAATGAAAAATTAAAAAGAAAAAGAAAAAAATCAACACAAACAAACTCCCTGAAACTTGACAAGTTGAACAATGGAAAACTAAAACACAATATATATCCAGCCACTTAGACATTGTACGGATCCACCAATTCTGGATGGCCTGGGTTTCGCAAGGGAGCAACCATCAAATTTAAATTTATCTCACTGTCTTTTGGAGAACACAAAATCATGTGAATTGGCATGAGTTGACGGGAGCATTAAATAACCAGATTCCAATTTATCAAAATAAGACTAGAAATCATGCCCTTGAACTCTTTTGAAGCTAGACCAATGAGTGAATCTTCACTTTTTTTTTTATCAATAAGGCCAGAGATACTAGAGGATTTTGTACCATTCTCAGCTCATCCAAATTCCCAAAGAATTGCATGAAAGGAACACTTCCATAGCAAGTGACCCCCACTACCAAAAGGATCTTCACTCCATTGGGATATTAAATCAAGAAGACAAGCTGAAAGGCACAACTACGCTCCATAAGGTTAATGAGATGATGCCACATGTCCCTCTCCATGATCTGAGGATAAAAGGCAACTAACAAATTCTACATCACTCCTGCACATCATATACACATGGGCAGATAACGCCAAATTTTTCTTTCTTCTGTTGAGGAAAACCTACATAACGTACATACAAAAACTTTGATCTTAGGAGGGACCACATTTTTCCAATTGTTTGAAGGGTAAAGGCAATGAAATGCAAGGAAAATGAATAATAGCTTTGGAGAAAGATTTGAAAAAAATATAATAGTTTCAAGAATCCACACTCAACATATGAATGAGAGATGAAGTCGTCTTTCAATTTTTCAATAAGAGGGCACAAAATCATCAACCTCTCTTAGG
The DNA here is from genome assembly GCA_015143295.1 of Tetracentron sinense. Taxonomy (NCBI): domain Eukaryota; kingdom Viridiplantae; phylum Streptophyta; class Magnoliopsida; order Trochodendrales; family Trochodendraceae; genus Tetracentron; species Tetracentron sinense. The sequence goes on along the minus strand of CM026554.1, from coordinate 6,536,278 downwards.
TTTATACAGAAACTAATATTCGAAAAAAGACTAAAAAACGAAAGAGAAAGCAAATCCAAAACAAAGGCTTCTTTCGAGAGGGATCACGTAGTGAGCATCCACCACCCGAAGGTCACGCAAAAGTTTGATTCTAACCCCATTACCAACATCATAATGGATAAAAAGAATAAAAGAGGGCAACAAACTAATAATTTTAATCCCTAAAACATTTCCATTTTGCTGTTTTGGTTTTTTCCCATGCTCGGTTTGTATCTTTTTGTGTTCTTTCGGGTTTACATTCTTGTAAACTCTGTATATCTCTTCTCTGATTAATACAAGTCTTATTGATAACAAAAAACAAGCTAATAATAAATTTCCATGGCATACCGCAATAAATCCTGGCACTAAGGTTGTAATCCCAAGCCATTTGGCTTCATGCCGTATTAGCTTCGAATAACTGAAACAAATGCTATGAAAGTCGAAAATGAACCTTCAAGCACGCCTGCCAAGCAGAGTCTCATTTCTTTCAATCACTCAACCCCGCCTTTCTATTGTTTGAAAACCTTTTTCCCATTAATAAAACACTCTCTCTAGCAATCTCCTAAGAAACAGACACTGACTTTATTATATGGAGAAGTGACTACACCCAGCCACAGAGGACCTCACATTGTCTACAAGATAAACATCGAAGTAATATTATTAACTGAATGTACAAGGACTTGGAAATATGGATGAATATAGATTTTGTCCAAATTACCTTCACGAGTAAACAAATCACGAAACAGGCGCTTCAAAAATCCATAATCAGGCCGTTGATCAAACGTCAAAGAGTGACAATAATGGAAGTATGACGCAAACTCCACTGGATGAGACTTGCATAAAATCTTTTAAAAATAAATGTCCAATCAGTTAACATTTAACACAAACCATACACATTTCAAACTAAAGGAAAAAAATGCAACCGTGTAAACTAATTGTGGAGACGTACCTCAATAGGAGTTGATAACTTTTTCTCACATATTTTGTCATATTTTTGCTTTTTTGTGGCAGCTTTTAAACCCTGCCATGGAAGGCTTTAAGCAGAAACATCTAAATCAGTCATACAGGTATAGCTAAAACATAATCTGTTTAAAAAACAACTAGTCCGACTTCAAACCTAAGGAATATATATTACTTGAATATCCATGGATCATTCTTATAACACATTCAGTGCAAGGAGAAAATTCTAAAAAATATATCCCCCCCCCCCCCTTCCCCCCCAATGAAAAAGGTGGCAGTGATGAGAAAATGCATACCTTCCTCTCAAGAAATACAAAAGAACATAGCCAAGAGACTCCAAATCATCTCGCCGGCTTTGCTCTATAGACAAGAGACAGGGATGAGGCAAGTCGCAGTGCTTAATTTGTAAATGAAACAAGCTAAAATAGATCCCTTTACTCACCAATGCCCAAGTGAGTGTTGCAACTTGCATAACGTGCAGTCCCTGTTAAATTTTTGTTCTCCCTGTATGAATTTAATATTTAAAAGAATGTTTAGTCAATTGCAGCCTGTATATTATAAACCAAGCATGAAATTGAACATTTCGCCAAAATATAACATACAAAAAATTGTCATTACGCATTGACAAAGTCATAAGCAAGAATCTTGCACCTGACCAAAAGTTGAAAAGAGTTCTTTAAAAAGTGATTGCAGTCCAGAGACATCCTTAGTTTAAGAAACAGCAGAAATAAAATTGTATCCTTAAACAACATAGCAATGTTCACAGAGAATCAGGGAAGAAATTACTCATAGTTTACATGATACAGGTTGCAATCAAGGGTTTTGACTGCCACTAATTAAAGGAACATGCACATGGATTGCAAGGGAAAGCCGCAATTCAGGTAGCTATGGACTTCTAACCAGATTTGCTGATTCTACAAACAGAAAAATCATCATGTGTATACTACCAGAAACGAACATGCTCTTCCATAGGGCAATGGATTAAGTAGCTTTTAGAAGTACCCTATATAAGCAGAGATGCATAACTATTTTATCGTCATACGTATTTATAACATTAACTCTGTAAGTAAGATCCATGACTGGATGTCAAGAAATCAGTAGGTAACATCTTATATACAAGTTGAAACTCTTAACCTAGTTGCAAAGTCAGTCTTCAGAATCATTCCGCAAGGTGAATTCTCAGGATTTTAAATTTTTTTGAGTTTCTATTAAAAAAAACCTTGAGAACTTTATTTATTTGGACTAAGTAATTGCATTTTATATCGATTAAATGTAAACATCTAAATCTCTTTAAAAATATTACTTGTGGATATAATTCATCAAGAGAAAAATGAAGTCCTGATAAAGACTTTGAAAATATTAAGAGATATATATATATATATATATATATATATAGAGTAAGGTTCTAAACAGCGCCGCTTAGTAGAGGCTATAGTGAGCACTGGCGATCATAGCCCTTTGAGTAAATCGAAAGATCCAAATTGTTAAGACTGATTTTAAACAATTTCGGTACCCTCAAAGAGTGAGATGCGTCATCTCCTCCAAAACCACGCAAGATATCCCCATTTCTCCTGCAATATATGTTCAGCATCATCTCTCTCTCAATTCTTTTCTTTTGCTGTCTAATTGAGCAAGTGAATGTTGAGATGTAGTGCTCTACAGAAACATGCGATCTTAGGGTTGGGTGTAAAATATAAGCATGGAAGATAGGGTTAGGGTGTGAGAAGAGGACGATCATCTTGGGGTTTGGACAACTCAAAGTTCTTTTAAAAGAGTTATGGCTAGATTTTTGGGGGTCCAACTCTTATTTATTTTTCTAAGAATTGGACACTATTCTTCTATTTTCTTTTGTAAATCCGTTCTGGATATTAACAAGGGCATCATTCTGAGATCTGAGTAATATTTACCCTTGCAGGAGCATTTTGTTAAAACTTGATTTAAATGGAAGCAATATGTGTGTAAAGGCAACGATTCCATCTTTAGTTTGTTTCGTTGTGAGTCTGTTAGGTTCTCTTCAAATTTATCAAATAGAATGTAAGTTTTCAATGGGAAGGACGAAGGGCATAGGGAGTGAGGTGTTGGTGGAAAACTTGAACTTGATGGCTTCAAGAGAGGGGGATGGGAGAGGGAGAGGAAGAGGAGGATTTCGAAGGGGGGAAGAAGAGGGAGATGAGGGTATCGAAGACAACAAAAGAGCACGTTTCTCTCTTTCAGGGGTACCGAGATTGTTTAAAATCAATCATTAAGTGGGCAACGATTTGGATCGTTCGATTTTACTCAAAGGGCTATGATCGCCAGCGCTCACTATAGCCTCTAATTAGCGGCGCTGTTTAGAACCTTACTCTATATATATATATATATATAACTCAAATTGTTTTTGCATTTAAATTTTAAACCACCACGGAAGTTAAATTCCATAAAGATAGTAGAGCAGCAACTCAAATATTACCAGATTTACAGCAACAGATTGGAGTAATACCTGTAAGGAATATGACGATTGGTCGTAGAGTCCCGATATCTTTTTGCAAGTCCAAAATCAATGACGTAGACCTGATAAGTATAACATAATTTAGAGAATGGAAATACATGAATGAGAAGGTACACATTCAAAAAATCATATAGGCCAAATACTAAAGAAGAAAGCATGGGAATAAACATCACCTGATTTGCTTTTCGACCAAGACCCATGAGGAAGTTATCTGGTTTGATGTCCCTATGCAAAAATCCTTTAGAGTGCACATACTCTATTCTTGTAATCTGGAATAAAGTAAAAAAACAATAATTAATTATGAATTTTTTAGAGCAATCCTATCAATGTAAGACAGAAAAATTTTCAAAGTGCAATGCCTATGATGAAACATCAATTGTATTTACCATCTGATCAGCCAACATTAAAACCGTCTTTAACGAAAATTTCCTGCCACAGTAGACGAACAGATCTTCAAGACTTGGTCCCAGCAAGTCAAGGACAAGGACATTGTCATCACCATCAATCCCACACCATTTTATATTAGCAATGCCACCTGAAGGGATAACAAGCTTAAATAGTTATTGACCAAGAAATTAAAATACAAAAAGAAGAACTTGTGCATATGTATGTATGTATGTATGACCGTGTGCATGTATATATACATAAATACTCAACATGAAGTTATTTTACATGATACATACTTCCTCCCTGAAGAATTTTGTACAACTTCGCTTCATAAAGCAGTTGTGGATGTTTTGTCTTGCTGTTCTCCTGTGAATCAAAAGAGAAGGATAATCAATTGTCAGAAAAGATAACAAAGCAGTATAATTTTTTCTATTATAAACTGATTCCGTTTAAGGATGAAAAGTTGAAAACAATCATTTTCTAGTCAAAGATCATTACTTAATGGAATATAGCAATGACAGTACATTTTACTAGCTATCAAGAGTAGTCCACTTAAAAGTCTAAAGTAGTCTGCTCAGAATGATTTCCTTTTCCACAAAAAGAAAAAAAGAATAGTCTCAACTTACTAAAAAAAATATGATTTTCTATGCCTAGTTTTATTTTATTTTTTTTTAAATGTATGTCTAATGAACAGAACCCAAAACAAGTTTCGTAACAATCAATTTCTTTTTCAAACAAACTGAAAATAAAATATTTTTTTTGAAGAAATAAGTAAATTTGCATCTACCTTAGCACTTGGATAAATAGAGAGAAGTAATATCAATCCCCTTGAAGGACTACGCTGGCATTCAATTGAGCAACAATTACCCATGAAACCCAACAGGAAAAGCCAGGGTTTTTGCATATGAAACACATAACAACCATAAAAACAATACTTTTTTCAACAGCGTGTGTAGACGACTAATTACGAAAACTGGATCGATTTATACAACAATAAATTTTAAAAAAAAAAAAACAACAACTTTTCTTTCCTATTGATTCTTTGAATGAGGAGCCAGCTTAGGATCCATTCATATCCAACTCCATATAGTTACAGAGAAGCGAAATACAACAACACAAACAAAATCGAAACGATTCTGCGAAATCAATCAACACTTACGATTTTCACTGCAAGAATCTCACATGTATCCACATGCGTCGCTGTAAAAGATTGAAATTCAAAACATCAGCAACAGGGAAAAAAAAACACGAACTCGAATTGAAACACCAAAAGAAAAAGAAAAAATACAGAGAATCAGACAACCAACAAAAATCGAAACTCACCAAGATAGATCTCTCCAAAGGATCCACTACCGATCTTACGGCCCAACTTGTATTTCTCTCCGACGATCCTCTCCATGCCCTAGATCTCGCTCTAGATAGATCGATCGATCTAATTCCCAAAGAATGAAAAGCTAGGGTTTCAGATTTCCTTTCCAACAACAGAGCGATCAGCGTTGAGAAATCGAAAACGAAAAACGAGAGGTTTTTCCGATTCTGAAAAACTGAAACCACGCAACGAGGACTTCACTTCAGCAACGAAAACCCGAGATTCTATGGTTTGCACTGTAGTTTCGTGCGATAAGAGATGGAGAACGAGGTAGAAAGGGGTAATTTTGGAAAAAAGATTTCGGGAAGCGTTGGTTTGACTTGTTGACTAATAAAAAGTTTGGGGTCGGAAAGGCGAAAACAGTCCCTTATATTCCTTACTTATTCAGGGAAATGATGTGAGCATTGTTTGTTTTGTAAGGGGTATTTTTGTCCGTTTATGTTTTAGGGTGGGAAATTTGGGAACAATTAGGGTTAGCTTTGTAAATATACAATCGTCTATTGTGGCGGGACGACATGCTTTCTAGTTGGACGGCACGAATTTGATTGGGCTCAACGCTCTTTATCTATGTGGTGGCAATTTTTGCCCGACCCATTAACCGACCCGATTTTACGGTTATTCATGAGGTTTTGACCCTTTAGTTCCGTTTGTAATCGGCTCCGTTCAAGAAGGTTGGCATCCCGTGGGCCACATGGGTGATGGGTAGTTGATGGGCTGATGATACTCGAGAGCAAATTACCTGTTTTATTGTTATGACCTAATACTAAGTGTGAGCATGGATTTTTACACCACTCTCGCAAAGGTAGTTTATCAACCATGATTAATGGGAGTGTGAAAATGGGGTGCTTACACTAAGCTTGGTAGTATTAACTTAGGTTAAGACATGTTCCTATTAACTCTTAACTCTTATTGAACTTAGGTTAAGACATGCTCGGGGTATTATTGAACCCAAGGAGAGTTCAATCGTGCGCATACAAGTCAACACATGTTCCTATTAACTCTTATTAACTGTAGTTAAGATTCACTAACTCTTAAGGAACCTTGGATTTTTAGAAGAATAAAAATATTAACTTAGGTTAAGAATTTTTAACCTTTAAGGTTATATTGTTTTATAAAAACAAATATTAGATTATTAAACTCTTAGGGTTAATGAATCTTAACTATAGTTAATAAGAATTAAAAGGGGCATGTGTTAACCTTCGGGTAGGATTGAACTTTCCCCGAGTTCAATCGTGATTCGCTGTGATTCATCTCAATTAAATTACCCTTATTTTTTTGTATTTTTATTTTAAATGTGTTTCGTATTTGGTGAATAAATGTTATAATATCAAAGTTGATAGAGCAATAGTTCCCTCCTTGGCCAAGGAGGGGACTATTCCTCCGCATAGCCGACCCTTTAACTCCCATTAACTTGGGTTAGTTTTTTTTAATCTTTTAATTAATTTTTTTATATTATTTTTCTACAAACTAAGGGTAGATGGGTGAACCCTAAAAATGGATGAATCTTAACTACATTTAAAAGGGGTTAGAAAGAAGACACATGACAAGAAAATGGGAGCCCAGCCTGACCTCTTCGCGTCACCGACGGAAGAGGTGAATATTTTCGAAGTTTATATTAGGAACCTACCAAAGATATGCTCTCATGATACCTAATTAGTTATCAACCCCACATTAGTGACACGTGACTAGGGCTGTCAATCAGTCCTCTATAAAGGGGTACCCTGCTTGACTCAACCCTTTGAAGCCGGCAAAAAAAGTTTGGAGATGGGATCACAGTGAAATGCAATTGCAGTCGAGCTAATGGAATTGTACATGTGTCTCATGTTGATTGGATAAAAGAAAATGAGCAGAAAAATTAAAATTTAAAATAATATTTATCTTTCATTCAACATCAACCACATATATTCAACATCAACCACATATACAATTGCATCGTCTCGAATACAAATGCAATGGACTGTGATCCCATCTCAAAAGTTTAAGGGTCAAAGTAGGCCCAGTATCTCAAATCCGTTTTATCTAAGGGCAAAGCTAGGACTTGGCACCTTCCAAGACTTGGCCCTTCACATCAACCTAGTGGCCTAGCCCTGTCCCGTCTGGCCGACCCCAGCCCTTCACATCAATTTATACATTAGGAAAATGGAAAACCGACCCAGGTCAGCTTAGAAGGTGACCTCATCGGTCGAATTCCCTTTTTTACCATCCATCAATGGTGATTAACCTCTTAGGGTTAAACAATCTAACCAATGTTTAAGAAAAAAAATTGTATATATTATACTAATTTTAATTTAATTAAATTTAATTATGATTAAATAAGAGTTAAAAGGGACAGGGGTACACTTAGGTTAGCTTAGAAGCGGACCCCACTTCTCATTCTATTATAGGGTGATCTTCTAGTGGACTGTAATAACAAAAACCTCTAGGAAACGCCTCCCTACCATTTTAATATGTGGTAATTTATTTTCGATTTCGACTATTAAATGTTAAGGTAGGTCTCTTGAGACTGGCCTAAAATTAGCCTAATTGAACATTCCTAGACTAATCAATTAGAGAGTTCAATCGCACCCGCAGGTTAACACGTGTACATTTTAACTCCTATTAACTGTGATTAACTCTTTCTCCTCACTCTCACGTGCATCGCACATGATACTAGCAAGTTCAGTCGCACCCGCAGGTTAACACGTGTCCCTTTTAACACTTATTAACTGTGGTTAACTCCTTCCCTTCGCTCTCACGTGCATCGCACGTGCCATCTGCTAGTATATATAATTTTAGAAGTAGTCATCGTCGTATTCTCTAAGGTCTCGTCAATTTGTTGTAGCCATATGATATACTTGAATTAAATTAAAGTAAGAGATGCAAATGCTAAAACTCACTAAAAATTAGTTAAAACTATACAAAATGTTACTGCTTGTAACAGTGTAGGTAAAAAATAAAATAAATTTATTCTTCTATTAGACCTTAGCCCAATAGGGTAGGACTTGGGCCTTGCCAGGCCCTCTTAGGATTAAGGTTGGACCCTTGTAGGTAAGGGCCGAGTCTAGTAAGACTTAGGCCCTATCATAGCTTGGTCCTACGCATGATTTCCTAAAGAATCCCTCTTCGGCTTATATGTAATGCCCTGCCAGGCTGCTATTGTGGAGAATTTAAATACTATATACTATAAAAATAGGAGACCTAGGTGGCATCCTCTTTGATCTCTATTTTAAGATTTGTGATGTCACATCATCACATAGTGGGAGCCATAAATACCCTCTCTTAACTTCTCATTTTCTCTCTCCATTATTAACTCTCTCTCATGCCCTAATAAATTCTTCTACTCAACAAAGATCTCCTCTCTTTCCCCAAGTCTCAACTCTACTTAAGTGGGACTCATAAATACCCTCTCTTAACTATCCACTTTATACATTTTTTTTAAATATAAAAAAAAGAATCAATATTCTTTCTAAAAACCAAGGATGGGTGGATGAACCCTAGGGGTGGGTAGATCTTAACCATAGTTAAGGGGTTTCAAAGGGGCACATGGCGACCTCAGTGTTGATTACTAGATTTGCCAAATCCGGTTATCACTGTAGAGGATTTGGTCTCTTGATATTTTTGTTTTATGGTTTATGTGAGCATAGATTTTTACCCACTTGGTTTGACTGAGAGTCGCCATCTATTCATTCTTAGGGATAGGTCCCGAGATTGGATTTAAAGGTAATGATCTCGATTAGAGTTACGGTAAGCGGTTCGATTAAGTCCCGGGGAAGGTGTTAGACACCCTAAGACCCTCATTTTACACTGATTACCTACTCCCTAAATTTAAGCCAAATTAAAGTCAATATTAATGAAAATGTTTAAGTATCTAAAGTATGTTAATCCAAGAAAAAGAGAAAGCTAGTTAGGGTCGAATCCGGATAGGGTTGCCTACATACTTACAAAGTGAGATCAGACTGAGCGTAGTTCTGGCACATGAACCCGTGTCAAGGCTAAGGGAAGTATATGTGTGCACCAAGAGTGGCTAAGGGTCTAACCCGGATGTTAGAGTTTGGTTAACCGAGTTGGTCAAGTGCATGGTTTAAATCTAACCACGGTTAGAAGATATTTAATCATGGTTAGAAGATCTAACCATAGTTAAGAAAATCCTAGAAGTCTCTTTTTGGTCTTTTTATATTTTTTGAGTGTTTTTGATGTTTTGAGATTTTATCACGTTTTTGGTATTTTGAGATTTTATCATGTTTTTTTTTTAGATTTTCGTATAGGTAGGGTTTTGGCAAACTTAACTAAAGTCAAATTTAACCTAAACGAATTTTAAGAAGAGGTTAGGCTAAAAGATCATATTTAGGACATTAAGATGGATGTTTGCATTAAGAGTAGTAGATGGTCTATTGCCAACACTTATTTTGTTGGATTGGTATTGATGATAAATCAAATGCAATTGTCTTAGTATAACGCATTTTAGACAATATCCTCTTTCAAGTCCTTAAATCATCTTTTACTCATTTAAAATAAAACATGTAGAATAAGAAGAAAATAAAAGAAGAGACAAGTAGAGAAATTGAAAACCCATCCTCTCCCTTTTAAGGTGGTTCATTTACACCATTATAAATGATGTAACGTCTTCCTAATGAAGGTTAGAGAGAGGATGAACTTTCACAAAGAATTCTAGAAAGAAGACTAGAATCTAAAAAAAGAAACAAAATGAAAAGAGAAGTATAACTTTAGCTTTCACTCTCTATGAGCCTACCCATATCCACACTTGTGGATACATAAAAAGAAAAAAAAATGTACATAAAAAGAAAAAAAAAAGCATCTCATTGTTTTTGATATGGGGTCCTTTTACATCATTAGATCGGTGTAGAGAGATCCAACTATGCTTGAAAAACTAGACACCAAGAAGAGAGAACTAAATAAAAATGAGATAAAAAAAGAAGATAAGATGATGAAAAAATGAGTGCCTACTCCTCTAAGAAGAGAAGATAATGAAAAAATGAGTACCTACTTCTTCAAGAGGTAGAATTTTGTTTAGAGTTCACAAAAGAGAAGAGTTAGTGAAGAATTCTAAGTTTTCAGTCTTAGAATTCTTTCCAAACTCTATACCTTAGTTTCTTTTCACTTCTTCAAATTCAAGAGAAACACAAGTGGGTGAGAACCTTCTAGGGGTCATGAGGGATCGATCTAAGGGGCTAAGAGATTGATATTTATAGGAAAACTAAGAGGTTGAGTTGTGTCTTTTACATGGTGGATAAAAGGAGTTAATGGGTAAAGAGTTAAGTGTTGTAAGGTGAGTTGATAGGTTGAGTGTTGTAAGGAGTGTAAGAGAATTGATGGGTTGAGTGTTGTAAGGCGTGTAAGAGAGTTATAAGAGGTGTAAGAGAGTTGATGCGTTGAGTGAACTATGAGTTATATGGGCATGAGTTGTAGGATATAAGTTAGGTGGATATAGATATGTGAACTAGATCTTATGGATCATGAGTTGTTAGTAGATACGTCATGGGTTATAGTTATTGAACTTTGACTATGACATTTGGGCTTAGGTTATGGTAAATATGTTTTGGCTTAGGCAATTCGGTAATTAGGTTTGACTACTTGGATTTGGAGTAATGAAATTTGATAATTGAACTTGATAGGGTTATTTGGGTATAAGTTTAGCCAAATGAGCTTGGACTTTGGGTGAACAGTGGAGTCTTTGAAGAAGCGGGAAGATGGATAGGGGGTGTAAAAATGGGGTGCTTACAGTTTATACAACTGAATTTCATGAAAGATGAGAAACCTTACAATTTTAGAATTATACTTTATCAATTTTGATTATTAAAATAATTAGATTTTTCATTCATTTGTTTCCATGTAGACTATTTTCCTGAATTTGCACTATTCTTTTACAAAATTTATTTACTTTTTAATCAAATGATTTTGGGGGTGCTTGATGTTTTGATTTTAAGGTTTATATACCAACTAAAGTTTCAGATTTTAGATTTTAATTACAAATTCTTTCTAATTTTTTCTCATTTTCGTAATTGATTGGAAGATTACATTAGATACATATAGAGTTCATGATTCTCCGGTTAATGTATTTTTCTTTTCATATCTCATTAGTTGTGATGATTTTCCTTCCTTATCTTACACACGCATGCAAACACACATATTTTTATAAAATATATGAACATGCATGTTTATCTCATTTTACTTTGTGCATGTGCATTGCACGAGGGTTTTGCTAGTAACAATACAAAACTATGAGCTTTTAGGACCATCAATGCTTGAGAACTTATTTCATCTAGTTGTCCTTAGCAAATAAACTAATTTTGCTAACTCTAACGGCCCGAATCAAGGGCTTGTCCCAGTGGTTGTGTATCTCCCTTTGGGGAGGTGTGACTCATGTTCAAGTCTTGGTGTGGCTGTTGACACCCACCCTAAGTGCTAACCTCCTAACCCCTAACCTAGGTAGATAATTGATCAGGACCAAGCCAAAAAAAAAAGGCCTAAATTGGGAATCATGATAATGAAAAATAAAAGAAGTCATAAATTTGATGGCTAGAGAAACAGGGGAAAAAAAAACGGCGCAACAAACACACTAGGATAAAATATGCTTAGTTAATTGACGTTAGGTAAGTACCATGAGATGTTTTGCTATGGTGGGTTCAAAATGGATCTTATTGCCTTGTCATGTATGTCCTCTGCTCATTGTACGAATTGCTTCCTTTTTTCTCCAGTGTGATGGTCCTCCACCTGTAGAAGAGACTCCGACACTCAAGTCAGTTTTTTTTTTCCATGCTCTTTCCTCTCCTCTCATAGACTTAGAGGCATACCTCTTCCTGGGAGATCCCTTCCGATGAGGCATATCTTGCCTTTTGTTCCTCTATTGTTCTTCTGCTATCAGTCATACCATTTGTTCGTGTCTCAGGTGAGTAGTCATATCATTTGTTCATGTTTCAGGTGAGTTGTAGCCTCATGTGTCAGTGGCTTATGGGCTCTTGTTACATTAATGGTCTACAGTGGTTTGCGATTACGCTTGTCAGGTCCGTACATTGATGGGATGTGAAGGTACGCCTCCACTTTCCGATGGGGTAACACTTTTGCTCAGTTCATGTTGTTCTTTGTACTCGGTTTAGCTCGGAAAACGAATGGTGTGTATCCCTTTGCGCTATGTCTGGATGAGATATATGGACAAGTGGTTTAGTTTTGCTCAGGTCGGGTTGGCCGAGCTCAATGCTTTAACGATTTTCTCCCTTACATTTCTGTCATTTTTAAATGTACAAATATTTTATCTTTTGTCTCAGAAAATAGGTGAAATCATAAAAAAGAAAAGAAAATTTTAGATTTCTAATATAATTCTTAGTTGGATTTTGTCCAATTTTTCTCTCTTTCTTATTTTTCATTTTCCAACATAGGGTAAGGTTTTCTCATCATCACATCATACGGGTCTAAGAATAAGAGAATGTTGTATCTTTAGATTAGCAATGTCACCTATAACTAGAGTGTGATGTCAGGCGATCAATCATTGGGTCATACATCCACTTTGGGTCAAAATTACTTAGATATCCAGTAATACAACACTATGGAGTCTTCTTCTTTGAGGACCTAAATGGAGTATGAGTATGACGACCACAAGGGGAATGTGGGCATCGAAGAAGAGGAATCTATTTTATTCTATCTGTTGTGTGCATTTGTGACTATCCCCATCTACAAGGGTAGCAATTTCTTTTAAATTAACCGCGCCCAAAGTGTGGTGTGGTGTGGTGGTTCAAAGGCAATGAGACTTTCTCATTGATCCCGATTTCGAGCCGGGGCTTGTGAATTCTCCCATCAGTTTTAGGGTATATTCTATCGTGGACCATTTGTCGGTTCTGGATAGGGTTTAACTGTGTGTTCAACACATAGACAGTAGGGCATGACCTACAAGCCAAATCCATTAAACTGACTTGGATTCGCACCATTTTAATGAGTTATGGCTATGTTTAGGCTGCTAAAGGGGATAAATTCGGCCCTCAAAACCCTCTGGTAAATGGATTGGGTTCGGCGGGCCTATTAAAAAAGAGCAATAGTCACCTCCTCGTACCGAGGAGGGGACTATTCCTCCTCGCTCTCACAAACCCTTTGAACTATAGTTAAAAAATTAACCACTTTCTATTGTTAATTTATTTTTTTCTAAAAACCAAAGATAAGTGTGTGAACCTTAGGGGTGACTGAATCTTAATCACAGTTAATGGAATTAAAGAAAAGACACGTGGCCCAAAAAGGGGGGACGAGACGGTAACTCACCTCCTGGCCCGAGGAGGTGACTTTTTTCCAAATACAAAATCCCAAGTCCAAGAACGGCACATTGACAGTTCTAGCTATGTTTCCAACCCATGGTTTTGGTTGGGTTTCTTCATCTTGTAATTTTTGTCGGGTAAGCTTCTTCAACTTTTTTATTTAATGATTTATTTTTGACTATTGTTATTTTGGATTAGAATGAGACATATCTCCTCTTAATATATCAATGAGGCATGCTAGCCCTACTCTTAGTCCTTACTCCCCAAAACCAACAAATGGTAAAGCCTAAAACATGTGGACAAGTGCTGGTTAATGACTGAGAGTAAAGACATGTGTTGGTAATAGGATAATAACATTTATTTTTTTTGTCATAATAAAAAAAAGTCAATCAACACGACCTACTTCTCATTCTCTCATGATAATAGTAGACATACATATATATATATATATATAAAAGATCTATACTATACATATAATAGTAATATATACTTTACATGGTAATACTTTAATATTATGTCTTCTATTATAATTGTGTCAAATATCTTTTATGTTAGTACTATGTCAAGTTTATATATATATATATATATATTATGTGTGTTCTATATCATAATTAGATACATGTTAGTATTATTCCTTACATCAATATTGTTTGAAAATGCCTTATATTATTTCTATGTCAAAATTAGTATTATACCTTATGTAAACACTTCAATAAAACATGTACTTATGGATATAAGATTTATTTATATCTTATGTACATCACAGTTAAATATGTGAAAAAATAAATGTAATAAAATATAAAATATATTATAAATAATAAAATATATAATTTTATTGTAAGAAATTGTAAACACATTATAATATTTTTTTATTTAAAAAGAAAAAAAAATTTACTATGTCAAGTTGGTATCCACAGGTAGTGTATGAAAAATAAAAATTAATATTTTTTTAAGCGTCGGCCCTAACCCTAGTCCTTGAGAGTAGGGCTTGGGCTAGCCAATTCAAGCCCTCCAGTCGAGGGTTAGGGCTAGAACTTGACCCTTGTTGGTGAGGGCCGGGCTTGGCAAGACCTAGGCCCTCCATTTGACGGCCCAAATGACATATCAGGTATAGGGTTGTCAAAGGGTAGGGCCAGGGCAAGGCCGGGGTCAACCCTAGCCCTACCCTTCCCTATAAGAGTAGGGTCCATAGCCCAGCCCTAGCCCTTCAAGGGCCGGGATTGATTGGGCTCTAGCCCTACCTTCAAGGGTCAGGGCAGGGCCAAAGGGTCGGAAGGGCCGGAAGAGAGAGCGGAATTTTTTTTGTGATTTGAGATGACGAGATTTTTTTTCTACACCGATTGTCAACCTGACATGGAAATGAATACCCTCCTCTTTTATTCGGGGCTGAGACCGACATTGCAACAAAAAAAACAATGACAAAATTAATTTTTTTTCCCCTATCAGTAACAAGCATACATGATATAATAAAATAAAGTAAAACTATATAGAACAAAATTTATATATCAAAATCCTCTAAGCAGGAGGAGGCGATTTCGCATACGAGATTAGGGTTAGGGTTCGTAACAAGTGTCGAGGTCTCGAGGGGTTTTATAACAATGGCCATGTGAAATTACTCATTTAACCCTACTATTAGACCATTTGAAATGGTGAAATGAGTAATTTCATATATATATATATATATATAATATGCTTTTATGGTTTATAGACCTTAGCTACTGTGTAGTAACTAAAGAGAAGGGCAGAGCTTTAAAGGGCAAGGCCGGGGTGAGCCCTGGCCTAGCCCTGTAGAAGCAGGGCTTCCGAATTTTGAACCCTTCCTAACCCAAGGGCTGGGAAGGGCAGGACTTTAGAGGGCTTCAGAGGGCAGGGTAGGGCTGGATACCCTTCTACGTAGGCTTTTTTGACGGCCCTAATCAGGTATTCCGCATAGAGTGAGAACTGATAATTTCTTTCAGCAAGGGGAAGAAAGAGATATGGGTGATGCAGGGAAGATGATCGCCATAGGCCTGGTTTGGGGCGTCACAAACGCTATAATGCGCCGCGGTGCACTCCTCTCGGACCAGAAGCTCAAATCTTCTGCAACGAAACCTCATCAACCTTCTCAATTACATCAACGGTTACTTGGGTATATGAAAAATTGGCTAAATCTCCTCTTAATTTGGCAGTACTCAATCCCATTTCTATTAAATTTATCGGCTTCCGCTACTTTCTTCGCTGTTCTAAGCCATAGCCCCATATCTATTGCTGTTCCGGTGACGAATGCAACGACTTTTGCCGCCACTGCGGTGTCCGCGATGCTCCTAGGGGAAGAAACTCGTATTGAATTTGCTTTGTTGGGTACATTTCTTATTGTTCTGGGTGTCTGGATTTGTATCATGTGATGGGATTGGTGATTGTAGAACTGATTTCCAGCGTTTATATGGAATTTTAAGAATACCCACATCCCATTTTGGATTAACAGTTCTTTTTGAGTTTGCTTTGTTGGGTACATTTCTTATTGTTCTGGGTGTCTGGATTTCTATCATGTGATGGGATTGGTGATTGTAGAACTGATTTTCAACGTTTATATGTAATTTTAGGAATACCCACATCCCATTTTGGATTAACAGTTCTTTTTGAGTTTGCTTTGTTGGTTACATTTCTTATTGTTCTGGGTGTCTGAATTTTGTATCATGTGATGGAATTGGTTATTGTAGAATTGATTTTCAGCGTTTATATGAAATTATAAGAATACCCACATCCCATGTTGGATTAATAATTTAAGGTTTTATGTTTGAGTGTTTATATCTTATTCTGTTGAATTTTGATGTTTGCATTTACTTAGATTGATTTTATTGTGTTTGTATAACAGAGAAATCTGATAAAACTATCTCCTGTATTGAGTAATAAACGGTTCTCTATAAGTTTAATGGTCTATTTGTTCTGTTCTTAGTTTATCCTTTTCTTGATCCTACCATGTTGGATAAACTGAAAAAAAAATCCTTGAAGAGTTTCAGCTCTACATTGTGTAATTTGGGGGATTCAGTGCTTTCAGTTTTTGGACTTCTTGAAATTGAGATCTGTAAAAGAGAGGCCTCTTAGTTCCCTATCTCCGGTGTTTATCCAAAATTGAGATCTGAAGTTAACTCTTATCACCTTGAGGAGCCGTTGCCATTTCAATCTCTTTGGTACGAGGTTTGGCCCTAAATCAACTGTGTTGATGCACAATACGGTTGAGTCTTTGTCCCTACAAGTTAACTGTGGAATTTCATGAGAGATTTTGGTACAGTCTTGTATCCAACATGACTTGGGTTTTTATTGGTTTTGGCTTGATATAAAACAGAATTCAAAACAGGATTTCTTACGTTACTAATGCATTTGATCTGCTAAGAATGTCAACCTTACTTATTGGTATCTGCATTTTGGTAATGTTGGTCTTGCTATCCTTTCCTCCTCAAAAGTTGGAAAATTAAGTTCCAATTGAGAGACCCTCCAGTTTGCATCTATTACTTTTCAATAATAGCAATTTTAGATGAAATGTTCTTAGGGTCCAACCAAACCACTCAGGTTCTCTTTCTTGAGTAATAGTAATCTGGTATACTTTGCATTCAAGTACTGCTCATATGGCTGCATCTTGATTCTAATTCATCTGCTGACCACTATAATATTAATCTTTATCCTTTTATTACCAGATCAGACTCTGACTAAGGAAAGTCGTTTCCTCTGAATTGGGCTTAAGACAATCTTCTGAACTAACCCACTTGCTATGACCAGGTGGTAAATTTACTAAATAGAGTTAAATGTGATGATCATGCCTGGTTAAATGGATAATCACTAGCTGTTTTCTTTAAGTATATAGTTTCCCAAAGTTGCATTCCACACTTTTAGGAGGATCAGCACAATATATTTTCTGTTAGATTTTATGTTTTTTAATGCTATAGATCAGAGGTGTGAATCATCCAATTTTTTCTCTCAATTGAAAAGACATTCAAACTTTCCTTACGTGCATCCAAATTCAATCACCATATCTTAATACATTACCACCTAAGAACAGCCTTATTCCATATATTGGGAGACTAGAACCCCAAATATTTATTACATTAGGTCAATGACTACAATATGCTTGAAGCACAAAGAACCAATCAAAATTTTATTTCAGAACTATAAGCAGAAAGAATTAAAGTAACGGGGGCTGCACGTAGTTATTCTTATATTCAGAAATCACACTGAGGTTTCCTTTTATAGCCGCACTGCCTTTGCTCAGTTCTATTAGAATTGCTGTTTATAACATTCGGGAGGCATCTGTCCGTTGAATCTTTTAATATCTTTGCAGTAGTCGTAAATCATGTAGTTGTCTCTGACCCATTTCATTTGACCCATCTTACCGGAACTCAGTTTGCTGTATAT
The DNA here is from genome assembly GCA_015143295.1 of Tetracentron sinense. Lineage (NCBI taxonomy): Eukaryota > Viridiplantae > Streptophyta > Magnoliopsida > Trochodendrales > Trochodendraceae > Tetracentron > Tetracentron sinense. Next base: position 6,518,430 of record CM026554.1, on the reverse strand, counting down.
TGGGGAGGTCCACCAATTAGCAGGGGAATTGGAGGCACATTGGCTAATGCTGACAGGTCCATCCCACTTGCAAGCCCTTGCCCTAAACATACGGAATTGAGCTATGAAGGGTGCACCGGTCCAGTCGATCTTGACAAGCCCACCTCTAGTTGCCCAGTTATCAGCATTCCATAGGCTGGAGTAGATTCTCATCCCTTGTTTATTTGGGAAAGGGATCCCCTCGCTCTCGTAATTACGGAAAACTCGAATTGGAAGCCCATCGATGAACCACCTGAAACAATAGCATTTTTGGGTTTTTTCATTTTGTATTGGCATTTAGATAGTACTTTGAGGTAGCACTAGCTTTGTTCTATTAGTACTCTGAGGTAGCACTAGCTTAGTTTATTCATTCCCTTCGGTTCACCACCTTGTGAACCTATTACTCTCATCTTTTTTGTATTCTCCTTAGCCTTTTTTCCTTATATATTTATGTACATATCTCAGTTACCAATAAAAAAATAATAATAGCAAAGATAGTAATGATTATGATTCTGAAGTAGTAAAACAGAAGGCAGGCTTCAGTAAGTGAACTTACACAATCTGACTGGGGTTCCAATGTATAGTGTAGTTGTGAAAGTCAGCTGTTGGATCAAACCAGAGGTAGAATTGCTGCTCTTTGCTTCCATTACCTTGAGTGTAGATATTTGTGTGGACAATGTAAGGTTGCCCGGATACGTTCCCCAAGAACTCAAAGTCTATCTCGTCGTGCTTGCTTCCAGTTGAGGACAACTGCACAAAATTGGAAATGGAGTTTTAATGAATTTTCTTCTGTAATTGTTTTCATACCAAAGTGCAGGTATAGGCATAGGTATCAGGCTTGTTCAACCGAAAATTACGAGGATTGATGAACCCAGATATATAATTTAATACTTATTTACCATTTATTTTTTTCTTTGCATATTTTCAATTTTTAGTAGTAGAAAATATATGGGGAGCCATACCCCACTTGGATCCCATTACCCACTTTCATCTTGTGCCAATTGAGGTGCTCTGGGGGCTAAGAAAGATCAGAGTACCATGGATGATGCCTTATAAAGCAACAGTTACAGCATTCAGATACAGTATCTATGTTTGATTAGCCCCTGTACTTTGCAATACCTTTGCTCAAATCAAAACTTACATAGTAGGCTGTGACGGTTCCAGCGGAATTCCCAGGTACCAATTTGATTAGCATTTGAATGCTTCCGAATAGGAATCCTCTCTTTGATTGAACACCAGAGCCTGGAAAACCAACGGCAAGTCGACAACACAGTGGGCTGGTTAGAATAAGATACTTGGAAGAGATCCAAGGTACAATCTTTTCTCAGCAGGTTTGAAAACAAGAACTTGAACACAGCATTTTTTTTTGGGGAGAAGAACTTGAACATAATCAACACTAGGGCCTTTTAATATTCTGCTTTTCAAACCCCATCAGCATAGGAAGATAATGCTTGCAATGACACCTTCATATTATGAATTTCAGCATTCATTGTTTCTGTGTTTATGTGCTTACTGACTTCCCTAGGACATTCATTAACTGCAATAACTAGATTAAAATTAATAGCAGATGAGATTTACCTGAGGATTTATCCAACACGAGTTGAAGATCGTCGCCGTTGCCCAAAATTGACGAATGGTGAGCACCCCAGTTGAAATACATGCTGTTGGAAAACTTGGCTTCAACTAAACTTTGATCAAATGAAATTACAGAGATAATGAGAGCTATGAACAAAACTTGAGAAGTCCCCATTTCCCAAACCCAAAAGAACACTTCTATTCTCTGGTTTTCCACTCTATGAATTTGAAGTATGTGATGCTTTATATAGCTCATACCAAGCAAACATGTCATGCTAACATATATATACCATGTTTTAATTTTTTTTTTTAGGACTTTGCTAGCGACCGCACACAAACTAATCCGCAATCGTGCACACACACCCAGTTATCACTTGCAGAAGGGTGCGCCCATGGTTGTGGGGTAGCTGCTATAGGGAGTTTGGTTAGCAATTTGTAAATTTTAAATTTATTGTTTGTGAATGAAAGATTAATATAATTTTATTTGCAGTAGCATGGGGGTTGAAGTAATGGTCTATCACTAAGGAAGAAAGAGAGGGAAAGCTGGCACGCGGTGGGAGTAGGAGGAAATGGATCGTGGGAGAGACCAAGGAAGAAAGGGAGGGCCAGCTGTAGTAGACGTTAGGTAGACATGGTTATGTCTTTCTACATATGTGGCACTTTTTATTATAGAAGAAGGTACCATATAAGTAAGATAGAACCATCCTAATTAGGTCGAAAGACTGCCGGCCTGATATAATCCATCATGTGTTTCACTTGCATTCACCATTCGTTCAGCTTCACCTAATAAAACTCTCTTTGGGGTGGTATTCACCATTCGTTAAGAGTTACTCCTGCCTGCTTGTATAACTGGCAGTGTGCATAAATACTCCCATAAGGGTGGTCTAGGATCCCTTGAAATTTGAATTGATTTAATTAGATTACGTTTGCTTAGGATTAGATTTGATAGAATTTCTATCTCTTGTGGTGTAGCGGTTGAAATTATTAGAGATAATATTAGGGCTGCACAAAGCCCGTTTGTGCGGCTCAGCTCGGCCTGGTTTGGCCCTAGATCGGCCCAAAATTTTGGGCTCGAACAAGCCAAGCCAAGCCTAAAAGAAAGCCCGAAAGCTAATTCAAGCTAAGTTCAAGCCCATCCTTGTGCGGCTCGGCCCGGCTCGATTGAGGTTCGGCCCGGCTTGAATATTATTAAAAATAAATAAATAAATAAATATATAAATAATATAAAATTTTATTATTTAAAAATAAAAAAAGGATTCAAGCTGAACTCGAGCCAAGCCAAGCCCGGCTTGAGCTTGAATCAATTCGGGTCGAGCTGGGCTTCAAGCCAAGTTTTTTTTTTCGGGTCGAGCTTCGGGCCGCACAATCGATCATGATTTTGGGCCGAACCGGGCTTGGCCAAGCCCGGTCAAGCCCAGCCCGAATATAGCCCTAGATAGTATTAGAGATTAATAGAGTGGTGAGACGGAATAATGCTTGTGAGACCGTCCAGGGCGGAGACCGCCCCACCGTGCGTAACAGCACCAAAAAAGTTCACGAGATTCTATTTTTTTTTTGAATCTCATGCGGTAAAGTGCGGTCTCGGGGCGATCTCCTCTATGGACGGCCTCAGTAGCAAAGTCCGGTGAGATATACCATATCTCATCTCTAAGTAGATTTGAATTTGAATTTATTTAATTAGATTAAGTTTGATTAAGATTAGATTTGATAGAATTTCTATCTTGAGATGATGTAATATCTATATAAATTGTTTATGGGTTCATTATACATGATGTATAATGAAACATGATGTATCTAGGATGATATCATCCAAGAATATTTTTTCTATCATAGTATCAAAGCAGGTCGATGGACATTAGTTTGAGTTTTTTTTTTCAATCCTGTTTTTTCCGACGGCAGCACTCGTTTGGCTTAAATTTCTTTATTTTAGTTCCAACGCTATAGCTATTACCAAATTGAAGTTGAAATCTATCTATCTATAGATACATTTGAGTTTTTTTTTTCTCAAACGATTGGCTTTTCTTTTATGCTAGTAGGAGAGATCATGACAGTCTAATCTAGTGAGCCACATCCTCTAACAAACTCTAAGATGAGTAAGATGTGATCGAGATGAACTTCACAGATAGGCGATGACTACTAATATGCACGATTAGATATTCCGACGACTTATCAAAAAAGGTAAAATCATAAATACATGTTTTTTTTTTTTGTAATTAATTGCACCATTCTTCTTCAAAGGACCATGCAATTGCGAGAAAGTATTAGAGATTAATAGAGTGATGTAATAAAGTGAAATGAGATACACTATATCTTATCTCTAGTTAGATTTGGATTTGAATTGATGTAATTAGAATAGGTAAGATTAGATTAGGTTTGATTGAGATTTGTTCCTACATATTTTTAATGTTCACATTTTTATATAAATTCTATAGGTCAGTATAAATATCATTCAAGCTTTATCAATAAATCAATTTGTTCATAGAAATGTCTACGTTTGACCAAGCTTCCAATGCTATATTCTAACCACTAATCAATGAATAGATATCAATACCGCTAACTGGGGTTGCAGTCTAACCATGTGTCCTTTAACAGATTAAAAAAGTTTTAAAAGGAACTTTGCAAACAAGACCGCTTGGTCTTTGGATTCGAGACCTTGACTTAGAACAATGTTCAATAGCTTGAAGCAAACTATTTTATATGATGCAAATAATTTTAAAGAATGTTAGCCTCAGTTTCTATCTTCCTTCCCCACTTTATCTAGGGGAGAAACAAATTTCTAAAGTTTTGGTTAGCAGCCAGTTAAAGCTTCACCAAGGTTAAACCAAGCCTCTACCTTCCTTATTTTAATCAGTTGTAAAAACAGTCAAGAAAAGGTAACACATGATCTTTCTCTAGAAAAAAATGGGGAAGAGAGAAATGGGAGCAAGCATTCCCCTATAATTTTATGGGTAATGCAAACTCCATTTTCTTTTAAAGTCATTTTTTTTTTCAAGAAAAAGAAATATTAGAAAATGACACGTGTTATGAATAGCCCATGTCTTTTCCTTGAAGAAAGTGGAGATAGCATTACCCTATTTTTAAATGTCTGGGATAAAAATTTTAGAGTTTCAGCATTTTATATAAGACCATAAATAATATGCTGATCCAAAAGCTTTATTGTCTTGTTAAAACTGCCTATTTCTGTATCTCTAGCTCTCTCCCTTCCATTATGAACCAACATATTAATAAAATAAAATAACACAAAATAAATTTATTTTTACTTATATAAAATTATTCACAATTCAATGGGGTTGTAACATCTCTCACATACACACAAAAACACATGGCAAAAGAACTTCTCCTTACATTCCATTTTATTGGAAAAATAATAAAAAAAATTCAATATCACCTGTTCGGGGAAGGACTCCAATACATGATAATTACATGGCAGATTTATTATACATTTTTTTGTTCAAGATATACAGTTAGGCCGCAACCCCGGTTAGTATGGTTAGTATCTATTTCAGGATAGTGAATGGGATATTTCATCCATCCTCTCATCTCAGGACTTGATTCGGATCAAACATGTGGTAGAATACTCACACCACCGATGGGGCAAGCTTTGCTTTCCACATGAGAAATATGGGGAGGAAAACTGTAGTGTTGCCAATCCAGAGGCCACATATCCATCATCAAATCTGGCATGCAGTTAAAGAAGGAACCAAATCGACGACTATGGCCTACCCTGTATTAAATGCCAGGGAGGCCATTCATGATTTGCTCCCGTTAAAGAAAGGGAATCATTTAGGGTCTGTTCTTTTGTTGAGACTTAATTATAAAGCTTAACACTTTTCACTTTGTTATGTTAGTTGGTAGGAAATTTGAGTTACATTATCAAGGATGTTAAGAAGATTAATTCTTACCATGCATATTTCAAGTCTTATCATATTTATGAGATTTGAAATCATTTATTTTGTTACATTTGAAGTCTTACAAGAATTTCAACCTAAAAGTGATAAACACAATACATCAAGTTTTCCGAAAGGGAACCATTTAGGGTCTGTTCTTTTGTTGAGACTTATAAAGCTTGACACTCTTCACTTTGTTATGATAGTTGGTAGGAAATTTGAGTCACGTAATCAAGGTTTTTAAGAAGATTAATTCTTACCATATTTCAAGTCTTATCATATTTATGAGATTTGAAATCATTCATTTTGTTGCATTTGAAGTGTTACAAGAATTTTAACCTAAAAATGATAAACATAATACATTAAGTTTGCCAAAGAATTTCAACCTAAAGATGATAAACACAATACATTAACGTTGTGTTTGGATAACTTTCTAGACTAACTTGACTTATTTCTTTATGAAAGTTAGGAGTTGTAAAAGATTGCATTTAGTTTGTTATTCATTTTTATTTTTTGCAGAAATCAAGAGTGTATGAAATAAAAATTTTGATTTTTAAGGGAAGCTGAGAGAGGTGACTTCCATTGAAAGTGAATGTTTCAACTTTTGAGGAAAGCTACCACACTATCATTGACTCATATTTTGTAAACAATGTAATTAAAAAGTCAATTTTGAGAGAAGTTTAACCAAACAAGGCCTTCCAGAGAAAATGCATTCTATAAAAAAAATTAAGTAAAGTTCTCGCCAAAACGAAGGGGCCTTATTGAAAGTCAAAATCATGGACAAGGGTTTCTAACACTTTTCCTGTTTTTCTTTTAAAATTTGTTTGGGTACAATCTACACTTTTCCTTGTAGACAAGGAATCTGTTTATCCTAAACTCTTTGAGATCCTCCTCTCTTCTTATAACATAAAGCTTCGTTTTCAAAATGGGTAGACACGACTAGATTTCATTAATATCACAAAATATGACAGACGCGTATTTATTTACACGCCCCATCATCCTCTCGAATAATTTTCAAGAGCACTAGGAAAAAAAGACTTAGGAAACATATTGATCTCAGTTACAGAATATATAACAATAGCTAGCCAGTTTTTTTTTTTTTGTTTTTAAGTTACAAACAAGAAGATGAAGAAGAAAAACAATGGTGGCATGACAAAGTGAAAATTAATGAATAAACAAAAATGAAGCTTCAATCTCTTCTAAGCGATTTGAATCCACACCCCGGGACTAGGAACTCCGCGATGAACAACAAACACAAGATAATAACCCGGCGGAGCAATTGCACTTGATGGCGGCGCCGCAACTGCAACCTCGTGTATTCCTGGCACCACTCGACCCGCCTCGCTTATTTCCAAAACCAACAACCGTTGGTTCATAGAGTAACCATGAGTTGTAAATGGGGGTGCATAAAATGTTACCATTAGGTCTGACTTATCCAGTCCAATTTCTATCAACTTGAACTGTATTGAGAGGTTTTGCGAGTATTTTATCGTCTTTCCTGTGAAATCTGTAATGATTTGAGGCCGATGTAATGCTAGTAATGGATCTAAGTATGGTGGCCAGAATTTCTCCACCCTCATTTCAGTGGGAAATTTTACACCAGTGAAGTTATAGCCATTGTTTGTGTTGCTACCAGCAACTAATATTTTTCCGTTGGGCAGTACAGCTGAGGATGAGTGATACATTCGGGGAATTGTCGCCGCCTTTAGTTCTTGAAATCTTTGGGATTCTGGCTTCATGGGTTTATAGAGCACTGGTTTTAGATTCGGATCATCGGCAAATTTCCACCCTGATACACCCTTCTTAGCGCCATTGATCATAAGAACATCTCCTGTAGGTAGAATGAGCATATCTCCCATTACCCTTGGTGTTGGCATGGTCTCCAATTTCCATGAGGCTTTTGGGTTTGTTATTTCAATTCTTCCACAGTCTTGTAATGCAGTCAAGAATGTATCTTTTTCAGCCAACTTTGCTGCTTCAGATTTTGCACCTCCACATACTAGGACTTCTGCAGGGATCTCCTTCGGGTTCTCGCTGTCGATTTTAATTGGAAGGAGGATCGACATTCCCGAACCGGGGTAGTTCCGGGCTCCCCCAGGCAACACCGGAAACTCACGGATAATCTTGTTGGTAACATAATTGAGCAGGATTGAACGATTATTAGCAAAGATAAATAGGTTTCCATCTGTAGATAGATGGACAAAGGGGTATAGATTGTTCTCCGCCTCATCGGTGGTCTCACGGAGGAAAGGGAGGTTGTAGTTAGTGGGATTGGATTTCCCCTCCTTCGGCACATATTCATAGTTAAACATGCGGCGACCACCGACTACAATGAAGCCGCCGTCCGGTAGAATCTGCTGAGTGGAGTACCTTGGCGAGCAAGACATTAGGATAAGTTCAATTTATAGAACACAAGACCATATATCCATATCTTGTTATAAAATGAGAAACCAAATCAATTATAAATACTATACCATCTTTGCCCTGAAAGCTCTTTTGGGTACTCTTTCCAATCGCAGGTTTCGCAACTTGAAAGGTACCTCACCGCTGACCCTCCGTCATTCCAGCCTCCGGTATGCACAAGTGTACCATCCGCCGCTAAGCCACCGGATGAGCACCATGTGTTGGTCAGGACCTGTTATAAGAAGCATATGGAAACTAAAACTATGAAAACAGAAACACAATTTCTCCTAGCTAGCTATTACACATTGTCTCATCCTTCTCCATTGATCCAACCTCCGAATTTGTGTGACATATATATATATATATATATGTATATATAAGCAAAATGAAAGCGATAGCGCAAGGTTAAAATGGACCTTGAGTGGCCTAATATCTGCAGTGTCAATGTCGAATTCTACGGCATGAGCCCAACAGTCCAGGTCGTTCTTCTTCTTGCTGTTGGGAATGGTTCGGCAATTTCCGGAGGCCAATTGAACTTGTGAAGGGCCAAAGACGGTGGCGTCGAACATTATGGCCTTGTTAGTAGGAAATAAGACCAAATGCATAGCCGAGACGCCTGAATTTTCAGAAACAAGCTCCCATCCACCCTTATATTGTGTCTCATAATCAGGATTCTTTCTTGAATCTTCATCTCCTACCTCATCTCCAAAAATGTCTTTAAAAATATTATGGTTTCCGAAGAAGAAAGGTTGCGAAAACCCGAGGATTAAGAGATGTAGGAGACAAAGGGCTCTGAGCAAGACCTCCATTGAGAGGCTTCTTCAATGGCACAGTTTCTTCCTTCTCCTGTCTCTTCTTATTCCTTCCATTGCCTCCCTTCCTGGGATTTTGGGAGGTTGTTAGTTCCATCGTCAACCGATTTCCTCTAGGAGATGCCCGAGTACCACACTCTTCAATTGACGCGTGGATTCGTGTTCCACTAAGGAGGTGATAGCATACCTTCCGTTGGGCCAGTATGCACACATCTCCCCCAGCCTGCCACGTGACCTCTTTGGCACCTATTAACTGTGGTTAAGATTTACTCATCCTTAAGATTAAATAAGAGATTAATTTTCATGGGGAGCTCTGCATTATGGGGAGCTCCCATTTTACACTACCCGGGGACAAATGTGTAATTATCAATAATTACACATTTGCCCCTGAATAGTGTAAAATGAGAGCTCCGCTTTATATTTAAACTGATTAAATAAACTAACCTTAGTTTTTAGAACAAAACACTTTTGAAAAAAATAACATTGGTTATGGTTCACTCATCAATATGGTTAATTTTTTTAAAGATATTTAAAAAAAAAAAAAAAACTAAGGTTAGATTACGTAACCCTAAGGATAGGTGAATCTTAACCACAATTAATAGGTGTCCAAAGAGGACATGTGATGAGTTGGGAAGATTTGCATGTATTGCATAATGGAATGTATGAAATACATGCTATCACCTCCTTTGTAACGGGTCAGCTGAAGAGGCGTACCCATTTGTGATACTCGAGCATTGAGGAAATCCGTTGCCTTCTCCATACTCAGTTAGTTCGTTAAAGGGTAGCGCCAAAATGGTGTTCGTTTGTTGCTGCATTGCTGGTTTAGAGGAGACTTAGGTCAAAATTTGCTATTGACGGAGGAGATAACTGCCTCATTCTTTACAAAACCAACCCAAAGTAGCCCGTAAAATATCAAAACTGCCATTCAATTCTGGCTTTAATAGTGCATGTTTGTACATTTCATTTAATTTTTTTGGGTGATTAACCTGTTTATATTTTGCATGTAGGGGAGTGCAAACCTAAGACACACTAAATCAAAAAAATTCCATGGACGTAAGGTCAGTGCAACACGTGGTGTTGTTATCCTATAATTGACACTTGTTGCCACCACCTTGTGTCTGGAAGACTGCGATGGGGATAACATTTTTGTTGTATGTATAGCAAAACAACCTCTTGCAAGGTGGTGTTTGCCAATTAGAATTTAGAGAGTTGGAATCATATTCAATTGTGATCAATTGCACCCACAGGTCAACAGGAGTCCATTTAAATACATATTAACTGTGATTAAGACTTATTAACCCTTAAGATTCAACAATTTAACATGGGTTTTAGAAAAAAAAATTACATTAATCCTAAGGGTTTGAATTATTAACTAGAGTTAAAAATATAGTTAAAAGGGCTTTGTGAGTGTGAGTTCAATCACAATTGAACAAAATCCAGAGTCAATTCAGATGGGGCAGACGACTCGACCTCATGTTGGTCAGCATTCCTCAGGAAACTCAATTATAAGGTCTGCTTGATACAATAACTGCATTACTCTCCAAACTCTATTTTGATTCTTCTCGTAAGATTACTCCCTTAACTTAAACTTGGCGATATCAGTACCGAATGTGCCGTACAGTGCAACTCGACACATTACTCATTTCCAAACACACCCTCAATTTTGAGAGAAATCCTTGTTTGGTTACTGGTTTTGCTCATCTCGTTTGAGTTATCAAAAGATATCCTGTATTGATAATACCAATGTAGATATCGTGAAATTTATATAAGAATTTTATCTTAATGTAGGTAATAACTTCTCTCTCTTTTAATTTTTTTTTTTACTTTATAGAATTATAATTATTTTCTTTAAACCCATTATATATCTTTTATTACTAATACTGTGGACGTAATACAATATGGAAATCCAGGGCATCATCAGAGGTGGACGATGACATTTACATCCAATGATATCAAGATCCCTAGCCAACGGCTATGATTTTAAACTCTGAATTTTGTAAGTAAAAAGGAAAAAAGAAAAAAAAAATTCCATTTTTATGAAGGATGGTAGTTCAGAAATTTCAGTAGAAATAAGGGTGTTTTGTCCGAAGCCGGTTAAAGAACCGAGTTTTTGAGTGACGGATTAAACGGTCCTTAAGTGGTTGGAGAAACTTTAATTAATATGTGAATTGGAAATTACACATAAAAAAAGCGGATTAAACGCTCTAAATCCCAAGTGTTAGGAGCTGATTATCTAAACAGAAACTAGTAATATAAGGAAAGGTTTGGCTTGAAATTGCTTAAGCCTAATTATCCCACAAGTGGTTTTATCGTTTTTGTGCTCGGGCAAAAAGAGGATATTGCTAGCCACACACTCTCCTCCTATTGTACAAGGTTTTTGTGGTGGGGCCCTGTTAACATCGAAATCCTACAACCCATATGGACGGTCAGGGTAGGGACATTCTATCCAACAGCCCACAACCGCCTAACACAAAATTCCTCTATTCTTGCTCCTAAAAGGGGAGAGAGTGCAATGTGAGGAGAGTGGGCTAGCATTCCCAAGTTAATATATAACCCTGCCAATGCCATGTCTCCTATACATGCTGGTCCTAAACTCAGATAAAGTAGGGTTGGTTAGGTCAATAGCCAATGTAAAAGCTTCGCAAAATTCTGATATGATTCCTAATATTTTGTTTTTGGATGAAATGTCATAACAAAATTTGAGTAGGGTTGCGTTAAGTTAGTAGCTGATGTAAAAACTTTGCAAAATCCTATGATATCAATTTTGATATGTGTTGCCAAACCCAAATAGTTAGAATAAGGCTTTGTACATAGTGCTTAGAGTAAAGAAATAAATGGTTGTGGCCAATGGCCATAATAGGGCTTAGACATGGCCTATACCAACAGATATGGAGGTTAATAGCCTCGAAATGACCATCTGCATTTGAGGATCAGTTAGGATTTTTTTTTTTTTGATCAAAAGATAACTATTTCATTGAGGTGCGTCATTTACAATATTTGAGGAAAAACCCTGTCCTCTCCTCGGTGACTCACGGGCAGATTGCATCATCATGCTCTTGTTCAGGGCTGACTGGGCTTGCAGGTGAGCTCCCATATTCAGCTCACGATTCACATGACTAAAACTTACATTTTGGACTCTAGATCGCAATCTGAAAATATCCGCTATAATAGCATGGATTTCCCAAGGGATGGGATGATTGTCCAATGTTAGAACATCTACCACTACTTTTGAATCTGATGCAATGGCCACATTTGCCCACTGATGGGAGATTGCCTCTAGAAGTCCCAGTCGAACTGCTGTCGCTTCCGCCATAAGTGCTGAACCTCCATGAAGAGGAAGAGCCATAGAGTTTAGCTTATATCCCTCTGGATGATGAGCCTCCATACCGGCTCCAGCTGCTGATCCAGAAGGTAAGGCTGCTCCATCCACTTTGATTATAATCCAAGATGGGTCCGGGGGTCTCCACAATTCGCCTGGCGTCACAAGCTTGCTGGATGGGTAGGAGTACTGAAAGGCTTGGCGCATCCTTCCGGCTGTGATGATCTCTTCAGCTATCTGGCTGGCCATCGCGACTGCATAAGATGAGTTTGGTTTTGCGCCTTGGAACAGAGTTTCATTACGAAGCTTCCATATACTCCATATCACTGTACTCATCTTGACAGCTACTTCAAAATTTTCCGCTCTAAATCTGGGGAGCCGAGACCATTCACCCCACCAAGTTCTAAATGTTGGAGGGGCTTCATCAGGGATCCGAATGGACAGAGGTGAAGCAAACCACACTTTCCGGGAACATGGGCACATCAAAAATAGATGAAGGAAAATTTCAGGCTCCTGTCTACATAACGGGCATAGATCCTCAACTGGAATATGCCTTCGTCTGAGGTTGGCAGTAACAGCTATTGCATTATGGCATAAGCGCCAGAGAAGAAGCTTGATCTTAGGGGGGACCGGCATCTTCCATATAGTTGTCCATAAGGGATCCTCATGATGCTGATTTGCTGAGCTAGTTGAAGGGCTTCGGTTCTTGTAGAACTGATACGCAATATGGGAGGCTGAATTGACTGTAAATTGCCCGTTCTTTGAAGGATGCCAAATTCGTTTATCAAGAGCTCCCAGAAGGCTAAAAGGAATTTTTTTAATTTCATTTACAGAAGCTAGTTGAAACAACAGCTGCAGCCTTGGAATATTCCAGAAACCCCTATCCCTTTCCATAAGAGCCTCCACCTGCATCTCTGTCGCCAATACCCCTTGAAGAGGTAGGGGCCGAAAGTTTGGTTGATTTGGTACCCATGGGTCAGACCATACTTTGACTGATTCACCATTTCCAATTTGCCATCTCAGGCCCAGAGTTAGAATATCTCTACCCTCAAGCAAACTACGCCATCCCCACGAAGGCCTGCTCCCCACTTTAGCTTTTAGGAAATCCGAGTGAGGAAAATATAGAGCTTTGATCGTACGGGCCCATAACGAGTCTGGTTGCGACATAATACGCCAGCCTTGTTTGACGAGGAGAGCCCCATTAAAGGCTTTTAGATCCCGAAATCCAGCTCCGCCCTTGCTCGTGGGTAAGCAAAGGATACTTCTTGGTACCCAATGAATTTTTCGCTCCGCCCCTTGACTCCACCAAAAGCTCGTAATGGCCGCCTCCATCATGTCAATTAAACTTTTGGGCAGTTTAAAACAGCTCATGACGTATGATGGAATAGCTTGAGCGACGGCCCGGATCAGAACACCACGCCCTGCTTGAGATAAAGTGGAATTTGTCCATCCTTGTATGCGAATTAGTATTCGCTCCTTGATTTGGTTGAAAACTTGAGTTTTTGATCTGCCAAGCATGGCCGAGAGGCCGAGATATTTCTCATGGCTAGAGTCCTTGTGAATGCGGAGTATGTTCCTTATCATGTGCTGGAATCGTCGTGGGGTGTTAGAGCTAAATGAAATCCCAGATTTAGAATAGTTGACTCTCAGCCCGGAAGCAGCTCCAAATTCCCCCATAATGGTCTTTAGATTGTATGGCTCATCCAGATTTGCTTTTAAGAAAATCACTCAATCATCAGCAAAGAAAAGATGGGTTAGAGGAGGAGCAGTTCTAGCCAGCCGAATGCCACTTAGATCTTGAGATGAATGAAGTTTTGAGGACAGTACTTCAGCACAAATGATGAAGAGGTACGGGGAGAGGGGATCTCCTTGCCTAAGCCCCCGAGATGGAGTGATGTATCCGTATGGTTGGCCATTTATCACTATCGAGTAGGAGACCGTGGTAATGCATTGTCGCAGGAGATGAATCCACCGAGCAGCAAAACCCATTTGTCTCATGGTTGAAAAAAGAAAGTCTCACTCGACGCTGTCATAAGCTTTAGTGATATCGAGTTTTACCGACATTCGGCGATCAAGCCTCTTCTTCTTTCTTTTCAGATAGTGGTTCACTTCATGGGCAATAAGAACGTTCTCTGTGATCTGTCGTCCAGGAATGAAGGCTGACTGAGCTGGATGGATTATCTTGGGGAGTATTATTCACAACCGAGCTGCCAGAATTTTTGCTATCGTCTTGTAAATCACATTACAAAGACTAATGGGACGATACTCATGCACTGACTCAGGGGAATGGATTTTTGGGATCAGCACTATGTTTGTATGATTTGCTTGCTTTAGCAAATACCCTGTAGAGAATAAGTGATGGATCGCAAGACAAAATTCATGTTCTACTATATCCCAATGCTTTTGAAAGAAGGTACCTGGCATGCCATCTGGCCCCGGAGCTTTCGATGGCGCTATACTCATAAGAGCTTGCTTGATTTCCTCGTTGGTAATCTCCCGGCAGAGTACTTCATTCATCTCTAGAGTCACCCTCGAGGTGATAGGGCCAATGACCTCCTCAATATTGGTCGGCTAGGAGGAAGAGTAGAGCTCCTGAAATGACTGGACTATATGTTCTGTTACTTCCTTTTCTCCTTCTAGCCAAATACCCTTTGAATTCTTCAAATGTACTATTCTGTTCTTGCGTCTTCTATTAAGAGTAGTTGTGTGAAAGAAAGCCGTATTCTTGTCACCGAAGTCTAGCCAATTTATTCGGGATTTTTGACGCCAGTATATTTCTTCTTGATAGTATGCTTCGTCAAGATCTCTGGTTAATGCCCTTTGTGCCTGTATGCTTGCCTCTGAGTTGGTCTGGAACTGCAACTGTCCAATTTTTCCTGTGAGGATTTTGATTCGCTCTTTAATATTACCAAAACATTCTGTTTTCCACTTGCTAAGGCCCTTGCGACAGCTGCTGATTCTTTTATACAATTGAAACATCTGAGAGCCTGTTGCCGGTATATCCCATGAGTTGCTAATGATCTTTGGGCAATCCTTGTGAGTATTCCATATTTCCTCGTATTTAAAAGTCTTTCTTCTTTGTTGGGGCCTCCAGTTTGAGAGAAGAAGAAGGGGACAGTGGTCTGATCCGACTGCAGGTAGCACCTTTACCAGGGCATTTGGAAAATGTTGGATCCATGCAGGGTTGGCAAAATTTCGATCGAGCCTAGCAAATATAGTAGCTGGTTCCGTACGGCGGTTAGTCCATGTGAACCTAGGGCCCTGTACCCCCAAATCTATGAGATTGCATCTGAAACCATATTTCGGAAGGCTGCCATCTGATGGAAAGTCTTCGGTTGACCTCCTTGCTTCTCGTCGTTACTCAACACATCGTTAAAGTCACCAAGACAGAGCCACGGTTCACTTGTTCTTTGACCTGCTTCTCCCACTGATCTCCATAATTGCTCCCTTGGACCCTCATCATTTGGTCCGTAGATACAAGAAATCTTCCATCGATGATTTGATGTGGATTCGGCTACTGAAAGATCGATGTGGTGTTCAGAGACACTGAGAATATGGATGCTAAGAGAATTCCGCCACATAAGAGCTAATCCCCCTGATAGCCCTATTGGCTCCACCGTATAGGAATTGTCCATCAGAATGGACTGAGCTATTTGAAGAAGTTTTTCCCTTCTATTTTTTGTTTCTATTAAAAACAGTAATGCTGGCCGGTGACAAAGGACCATGTCCTTTAGAACTCGAACTGTCCAGGCTTGGCCGATGCCCTGACAGTTCCAGACTATAGCATTCATTGGTGTCGGGGGGACTGACCCGAGTCAACCGCCCCGATATGAGTTGAGTCCCCAGTCTTCAATTCTGGGAGAGAGCAATTACTATCACTGGGTTTGGTTTCATGTTGAGGTGGGTGAGGCTCTGCCGTGTATAAGGATTCTGGTGAGGGGAAGGATTCTGGGGGACAGTCAGGTTGGTATGAGGATGGCTCTGGGTGCTGGATTCGGTTTATATGGGGGGGCATGGTGGGCGATTGGTAGAGGTCCGGAAGAGAGGCCAGGGTTGGGCCGTCCACTGAAATGTCTAGGATCAGTTAGGATTGACAAAGCAATAATTGGTTCTTGCAATTTAAGAACTCTAGATAATTTCTTGATCTAAACAATCTTTGTCTTTCTCTTTTCCCGATATCGTGAATAGATTTAAGTATTCAAGATGATGAATATCCCTTATCAAAGCCTAGATTCTTAAAGCACACGGCCAGATCAGTATTTTGTAGTACTAAGAGAAGCAACTTATGCAGTTACGACAAGTTCATTTCATGCATTAATGTCTGAAATGGAACTAAAGAACATCTTGCATGCCAAGTATGACTCCAGATAAGTTTATGTCTGGCTATACATTCATTGTGATTCAAATCATAGTTGCTTGTGAAAAAGAAAAGAAAATACTGAATTGAGAAGAAAATTGGTGTCTAGAGAGCCACACCAAACATTTTTTTCTTCATTACTGATAACCTTTTCTTCTCACCTTTTTAAGGATGTGAATTAGAAGATCATGGAAGATCTTAGAAACAAGATAAATGGTCTCAACCCCAAGATACATACTACTTGTTGGTATATATATAGACCAAACAGGAGATGGAATATATCATACTAATTATCTCAAGCACTGGAGAGGAAACTATCCAGTTATGGATAGGTGGAATGCCTTCATAAATTATTTTTTAAATAAAAATATTTAACAACAATGATGAATTGAAAACAGTTCAAAATTTTCATCACACTATTCTATAATTCCATGGGGAATAAGCTTATCAAGTGAGATACAAATAATGGTGTGATGTTAACTTATCTTTTCATTGCTTAATACAATCAGCTTTTTTGGCATTACATACATCACTAGGTTGAGTCACTCATGGTTACACAGACCCAAAGAAAGGTAGGGAGAGAGAGATCTCCAAATGTGTGAAAACAGCACATGGTTTCAGTGTCAGGAAAACCATAACAAAACCTTGGAGAAACTGCAGTTGTCTCTTAGGGTTTTGGTAGGGTTTTCTGAATATATGAAGCAGCCAGTGACATATGGTTTCTGTGGGGATTTTGGCTCGAATCTAGAGAGGGGGATCGATCACCGATCGACGAGTTTAGACAGGTTGGATTTTTAGAATGATTTTGGAAACTCCTATTTCGTTGGGAAGTTGTCTTCTATTGGAATTCCTATATTGGGAAAATTCTAAAAGGGTTAAGACTCATTCCTTGCCTATAAATAAGCCTAGGGTGGAGCCTTATAAAGATAACCTAGAAAGGAAGAACCTTAAGAGGAAGAGAGAAGGCCACGGATATGTGAGGTGTGGGTTGGGCTTCCATAGAAAACAGGAGATCTCCCATGGAAAGTCTTTGTTAGCTCTCAAGAGAGGAGAGTGTTCTCACGGCTTTATCTTGTTATGCTCTCATAGTGGAAGAGTATTGGTTCGGTTTTGAAGGGTTCAGGTTTTGTGTTTCCTTTGTCCTAAAAGGATTTGGGTTGAGGTCAGATTTGAGTTGAGAGAGTGAACAAACGGTTGTGGGTTGTGTGAGAGCCTTTCAAGAGTTGTGGTAGTCCTTGAGTGTGTGTATTCTTGTTTATCTTCTCTCTTGTAATCTTCTCTTTAATTAGTGGAAGTATATTTAGATTGTTTGCAGTGTGGACGTAACTCTAGAAGGGTGAACCACGATATATCTTGTGTATTGTGTGTTTGTCGTATTTTCTCGTGAATACCTCTTGATAGCAATCGCTTCCGTGCACCTTTTCCCCAATAGTTTCATCATTTGCGGAGGTAGCATCGATATATATCTTTCATAGGTGTATGTATCAGTCTAATGTGATGCATGCGGTGTGATTCAATGTCTTACTATATATGCATACCTTAAATACCCTATATGATTAGTATGTTATACTATGCTGATCATCATCAA
The DNA here is from genome assembly GCA_015143295.1 of Tetracentron sinense. Lineage (NCBI taxonomy): Eukaryota > Viridiplantae > Streptophyta > Magnoliopsida > Trochodendrales > Trochodendraceae > Tetracentron > Tetracentron sinense. Next base: position 6,500,471 of record CM026554.1, on the reverse strand, counting down.
TCACACTTTTTTGGGGGTGTGAGTGGAACTGAAAGAGTTAGAGAACACTTACAGCAAACTTAGAGAAACATAAAATATGATTGCAAACTTAGATATATAATCATGAATATATATAAGAAATTTTATCTGAAAAGAGTTAACTAGTAAAATCCAATTTAAAAACTAAAAATTAATAAGGTAACCTCATCAGATTTTTCTCCACTTTCTATAGACAAATCACCTTCATGAGAACCTATGCCTTGGCCATGCTTTTAAGTATTAGGTGGCGTTTGGTAAGACTAGTCTAAAAAGAAGTGCTTATTTGAAAATTATGTTTAGTTGGACTTTAGATTGTTAAGTTGAAGGTTAATTGCATGTCTACATTTTAGAGATTTTAGGGGTAAAAAGCACTTCTTTGAAAAGTAACTCTATAGGTACTTTTTAAAGTAGAGGTTTTTACTCCTAAAATCACTAAAATGTAGAAATGCAATTAACCTTCAACTTAACAATCTAAAGTCCAACTAAGCATAATTTTCAAATAAGCATTTCTTTTTAGACTAGTGTTACCAAACACCACCTTCCTATAGGAATGACCAAATTTTGCCCATTGATGGTAAATACGATTTCTTTGGAAGCAATAGTATATGGACTTAATCGATCCATTGTCATGATTCCCAATCCAGCCATGTATCTGCTTTCTTTTTCATTAATTTTTACAAAATTTGTAAAGATTACTTCATCGCCTTGTAACTTAAATTCATGTTCTAACAGGTTGAGCTTGATTCTCAGGTAAACTATCCTTGCTTTGATTGAGAAAGAGCCTCCTTCATAGAAAATGCAAAATTTTGAAACCAATGGCATTTATTTGATGGAAGATTAATCAAACTTCATGTATGAAACCAAGCAGTGATCATCTAGTCATCCAAATGAAGGAAGGAGGTTCATTCCATGAGAGAGAGAGAGAGAGAGATCCTCATTTCTCAGATGCCTCTTTAATGGAGCAACAGTTCATGAAATGCCACAACAAGAGTCCATCCAAATAAAAATGAACACAAAGCTTTCAAGTTGCTCAACTTGTGAGTTTTTGAAAATCCAACTGTTTTGTTGAGCTCCCTATGTAGGTAAAATCATCAAATGCAAACCCTTTCATCTGAACTGCACAATATAGCAGATTAAAGCGACAATTTGAGATCTAAATCTAGTTCCTGTGTGTCGCTTGATTCAGAGTTCTGACTGTTCGATCCCTTTGAACTGCACCAGTCTTTCCTGCTCTTCTTTTGCAACGAATCCTATAAAATGAAATCAAGGGAAACGAATGTATGACATGTCATCAGTATCATGTCCTGAAGATCTATTTTTGTCATGGAAATGCCGATAATGTTTTTGGTACTTGAATACATTGATAGAACTATATAGAGGATAATTCTCGGGACAACCTCGACATGTAGGTTCAAGAGATGTCTAGTCGCGCTTGGTTGTGGAGAGTGTTGGGCTTCTGAGATAACATTGATGTGGCTCCATCTGCAGGTTGCAGTGAATTTCACAGATAGATTAGATGCTAACATACTGGGCTCTTTTTTTTTTGGAGAGAGAGAGATTTACAGACTAGGCTCTTGCTTGGCACAAGATTTCAAGTAAGCATACCTAGCTGTAGATTGGAAACCACCATATCTGATGTCTGTTGTTTCCATTTCTCCCAGGCCCATCTGAACCATGTAGTACTAACAGATTCAGTCTCTACACAAATTCAAAGAAAACAAGGATAGAAGAAAATCCATTGAATTCCAATATATTATCTCATGTTGCAATTACTTTATTGATGAAACTTGGATTGGTGATGATGATAATCATTATGGTGCTGGACATTTGTCATCATAGACAATTGATGCAGAATTCACCAAAACTTTTGGGGTATCTTCTTAGTATACTACATCATGTATGGCATGATGAGAAGCCATGATGATGATGATGATGATGAATGACTATTAGATCATCTGCAGCTACCCTTCTGAAGATTACTTTCTTGCTTGTTAGTTTTTTGCACTGAAATCAAGTCCAACATACCATGATGTTGGGGTGAAAACCAGTAGATGCCGATGGTGCTGATGGTGAAGGATGAGAAAATGATGGTACTGATGTATATGTTGTTTGCTCTCTGAAATCCTCCTCCTACATGTTTTGTCACAGCAAACAACCATGAAAACTGTAAACCCTATAAATTACAGACACCAATCATATTAGTCACATCATACAAATCAGAGAGAGAGAGAAAGAGAGCAGAGAGAGAAATACCTGGTTGAGATTAGCATGGTAGGGACTATGAAGTGAAGGGAGATAGCTACTACCCATTTGGTTATGTATTCTGATCTTCTCCAACTGAGCTACACCAAGACCTCTCTGGGGTTGCTTGGGTTTGTCTGAGTTGATCTTCTTGCCCTTCCTTGAAGACCCAGATCGTCCATTTCCCAAGTTTGGTTCACCATAATAACTGCTACCCATATCTTCTCCTGTGATGAAAATTGAATCAGAAGCAAATTCTATTCTATAAACTTTTCAGCAGATTAGAATGAGAGATCAGAGATCTCCAATCCTCTTTTAAGCTGTCTGCCCCTAGTAATTATTGCATCGCTGGATCAGATTGTGAAAAATCAATGATATATACTTAGATTTCGTTCTCTTTTCCTTTTTCTTTTTTTCTTTCTTTTTCTCTCATTTTTAGAAGTTCTATGGATTGCTTATTGCTATCTTTCTTTGTTATCTTTTTTTATTTGGGACTTAGAGATTAAGACTTGAAAGGGATCGACTTTGATTGAAATATTAGATAATGAATTTGTAATTTATTTATTAAAAGAAACATTAGTCTCTCTTATTATCAGAGGAAATCCAAGGTACTTCTTGGGTATACCATAATAATGGTCTACCTGTGGCATACAAGTCCACATGGCACACACTGGGAACTTCAATTGGCTGCCATAGATCGTGATGTGGTTACGACAGTCCGATTAGGTCAGTTTTTGACTAAGGGATCTCCAAGCTCAGACCCAACAAATATTGAGTCTCATTCCTAATTTCCTACATTTAGTGCTCTATTCCATGATTCATCCTTATGGTCTAGATTACAACTACCTAAGAATACCCCAATTTAAAAAAATATATATAGACTATTAGCTAACTTATTTAGAAAGGCAAACTGAATAAAAAATGTTATAAAGGTAGACCATATCACATTTAGAATATAGATACAAGAGCTTTCCTTGGCAGCTTCTTAGAGATTGTCATCTCAGGAGAAATGCAATTGTCAGCAAGATATTCAAACAATATCAACCTTGATATTCTGCTAATTAATAATTATTTTAATTATTTTTAATTGCCCAAGATTTCAACACTAAAACTTCTTTTAAAAATTAGAAATTAAGAAAATTATTTGTGATGTTTTTCATCAAAATATCATGAGAATATATATATTTCGCGATATTTTTCAGTGTCATGATGTCATCTTATGAGTTGCTATGCACCAAATCAAATTGAGCTGTTACACACATGATTTGTGGGTCATATTTTATGAGATATTGTGGGGTGGAAAGGGAGAATCCTCCAATTTGTTAAACAGACATGTGAACTCAAACAGTTACTAGAAACATTCCATCAACCTCCAAAAGAAAATGTCTGTTACCAGGGTTAGAAGCCAAAAAATAAGGAAACAGTAACAGGAAAAAAGAAGAAAAAATACTGCTTTTGAGACTTTATATTAGGGTTGGTGGGTTAATGGGCTTTAAAGCCCACTTTATGCTGATCAAGATCCATAAAATATGGTACATATTCAAGCTAATTGTGTTTCCTTCACAAGAGACTTTTAATTTCCCTTACATTATTATAATTACACGATACTTAATTACAGGGACAACATTCAATGAAATATCGAGCAGTTCTTGCCGATTCACTGTGATAGATGTTTGAAATTGATCTTGATATTATGAATCTACTGATGTTCTTCAATGTGGGTCTTGTAATAGAGCCAGTGGAGTCCAACTACAAATAAATAAACAAAATGATAAGGTTTTAAGTGCTATTCCACAGGCTAAATTCAATCAGGAATGGGCTTTTTCATACATTTTGAGAACCCAATCCTTAGGTTGTCGGCAATAAAATATCGTGAATCGCTTCCATCTTTTCAGCTGAATATTAGAAGTTCAGAACAAATGAACATAGGAAATCATAATTGGACAAATTGAAAATGTTGATAAATGACAATATTATTCATGTTGACTAAATGTAGCCAGGTCCAGATGATCCAAGTCAATATACCATACCTAGACACTAAGGTAGTCTGAAAAATCTTTCATTTTGCATCATTGATTGGATGACCCAGGACATGTTCTACTTCGTAATAATTCATATGGATTAGTTTCTTGTCCTAATATCTTTATTATACTAAATGGTTAGGAATTAGCTACTACTTGTACGCCCTGTGGATGGTGAGTGGATGATGAAATGTGAATTTTTTTCATATTTCATCATCAGTATGAACATCCCCCTTAACAATAAAAAATTTTCTTAGTGATCAAAGCTATGATTTAATTTCTGCAATAATAATTATCACGAAACATATGGTTTCGATAGTCTCTTTCAACTTTTGGACATCGAATTCTGAGAGAAAGACCAGTCGGGCCATGGGAGGAGCCATGATTGAGCCTCTACTAACTGGGCTTAAGATTTATCAGCCCAGTCCATAAAATAAAATTTAAAAAAAAAAAATTTAAACAAGGGTTTTTGTTGGTTAGTTCTGATTTGATGGTGTAAGTGGTAATGTAAAGATCAAGACAAAAGCAAGTGGAGAGAGATGTTGAGAATATCTAATGTAGATTGTGGGCACATGCAAACTACTAGTGCATTACTCTACACGATTTGCAAGCAATCCCTTGGAAACCGCTGTGGGTTTCTACCTTCTCATAATTCCAAATAAACAAAGGTTTCTAAACCTAAACAAACAAACAATCCCCTAACACCCCCATTATGTGGAGAACCAAATACCCACCACTTCAAATCCATCCAACTACACAAATCCCATAAAGTAATTCAATATAGGATATACAGTACACGAGGATTTGTATCCAACCTTTCTATGGTGTGTTTGAGACTCTTTATGTCTCAAGTTTAGGATAAAAAACACTAGAGTAAAGAATCACCTAAGATTCTCCAAGAAGATTGATCTCAAGCACATCTAATTCAGTAATTTGATATTCTTAGTTCATTCAAGGCCACCCCTTTTTCTAATTATTAATCCTTCTTGATTAACTAATAATTATAAGTATAGGTGTCAGTCCCTAGAGATATTGTTTGATACTATAGGCGCCAAATGTGAGGAAATCTAGGTACCCCAAATGCATTAGATCGTAAATATATATCGTGCCGTAGTTGTAATACATTCGAAATAGCAGTAACCCCCCATTTTATGATCTGAATTCCAGAGATTGGCTCAATCAGATGATTGTTTAGCCTTCAAGTTCATGTTACTTAATATCTTGTTTTTCTGTCTAGAGGTTAGGCATGACATCTCTTTTCCTCGTAACGATTTTTTTATATTTAATAAATTGGTAGGGGTCCTCCACCCACCTATTTTATTATCTCTAAATAGCATTACCCATGTTTGTTTGAGGTGAAAACGGAGAAAAGAAAAGAAAATTTTTGTTTCCCCAATAAGTTTTTCTAATTTTATTCTCTCCGTTTCACCTATTTTGTCAGCAACCAAACAGGGGATTAAGGATAAAATGTAATGAAAAGGAAGAATAAGGAGAGGGGAAGCTAGAGATCGCTTCTAATATTCAATAAAGGCAGAGAAATATCCTCTTTAGCCGAGTCAGCATCATAATTGGCACTTCTTAATTCTTATACTATCTCAAGATTACGACAACGGATCATAATACACAATATCTGCACATGTATAAAGGTATGTTCTATATGGACTACTGTAACAACCTAAGGGATTTGGTTGATCATCTGCCTATAAATTAACATGCGCACTGAGTGGGACCCCAGTTTAAACTAAGCTAAATGATTTGAGCCAGAGAATCCTTGTGGATACCTGGGCCTCTCTAGGTTATATAGCCTCAGAAAAGAACAATACACATGGTTCCATGTATTTTGCCATAAACTTAGCCAAGGTGGGGGACCTTCTCTTATAATATAGTAAGAAAAAAGAAAGGATTGTATGGCCAAGAAGTCTTAGAGATTGTATCATGAGGATTATGGGTGGTGTTTGATACAACTTGAAGGGAACCTTGGAAACTACAAAGAGAGCTTCTCACCCATGTGGAGATGCTAGAGAGTTCAACCCTTTGTTCCTTTTATTTATTTTTTGGGTATTTCCTTTAGCTATGGGGACTATAAGAAACCTTAAATTCCCCATTAATGACTAAGAAATGTGGATTTGTAATGCATTGCTTGCCTTTTTCTCCTCCTCCTTGGAAAGTAACACTCACAGAACAAACATCCCTAGTGCTCTTATGATCAACCTTAGATATGATTTTTCATGTTGTTGATTGACAAATACAGTTACTCTTTATCTTAACCTCCAGTTTAAATGTTTAATTGTGTAGTACCATATAATAATTTTTATGATCTACGATATTCGAAACCTGGTCATATTGGGATGATTAGTAATATATAATATAGATGAAGATGCAATAGTCCCAAGTAAATAGAAGAAAATCCCATGGACTGAAGGTGACAGATCAACTAATTTTCCTAGAAACTGGTGTTCAAAGAGATTAGGTTTCCATCTACCTCTAGATGTACTTGTACTAGCAGGTATTACATATATGTAGTTATTCTAGAGAGAGAAATCTTATATATATATATATAGAGAGAGAGAGAGAGAGATCTTAAATGGAATGACCAAAATCTCATAAACAAAGATTATCTTGTTGGCCAAAGATACTGAGTTAGATTAAATATAGATTGAACAAGACTCCTATGATTTATGGGTAATGGTTTCCTAACAGAATTGCTTTCATCTCACTGGAAAGCTTATCAATAAAGAGCTAAACAAATTGTTTTTATTCTCTCTATCATTGGGAATAGAGGTAAATCTGTCTAAAAGTCTCCCCTTTTGTTTAATAAACTTGAACTTATTTCTATTGTAATGAAATCCAAATAGGGATGATGTCATATTCTACTGTGAACATTGTTAATTAATAATAGTTCTCCCCATGCTCATACTAGTTTATTACTTAGTGTTGCAGAATCTCATGGAGTCTCCTCATACCACCTCTGCAGCTCTAGTCACTGGAAATCATATTAGAGGTTTGAAAGATACATACTTAAATCTATGCATGCATGAATGTTTATAAATGTATAGGTTTTGCAGATACATGTATGTATTTATTTGTGGAACAATAATCAGCTGCCACGGGCATTTTTTTGTGTGTACATAAGCATACACATGCATATTATTATCCTTTTCATTTGAGGAACTCAAGAGTATATTATTATCTTCAGATCAATCCTAAGCGGGATTTTATAGAGATTATAAGAATACTGAAATATAATATAGACAAATCATGTAATGTATCTATGTATGTATGTACCTAAACACATTGCAGAATCAATAAACCGATTCTTTAACCTTACAACCAGTTTCATTTACTAAATTTTGACTGACTTACTCATTAACTGCCGTCCATTTGGCATTCCAAGGATATGCTACTTGTTCTTCGTGAATCATCGAGGACCGAGGTTCTATGTATGTAAGTAATTTATACATTAACATTGGTGAAATATTGATTTGAGGTGATTCTTATTCTGTTGATTGTTAATCTCTTATGTTTGTATGTTTAAGATAAGACCCATATTATGAATGTTGTCTTAGAGAAACAATAGGATGTTCACTGTAGCATTGCAGCGAAAACACCAATATTATTCCTCCCGTCAGTGAACTTGAGGCCATTAAGTACTGGTTCCATTCAAGAGATCACCACTGTACATGGACCAGTCAGAATCCAAGTAATATGCAGCGTTACCCATTGTTCACAGGCACCATGAAATGCAGGGGCAGAGCCCCGGGGGGGGGGGGGGGACCATTAGTGCACTAGTATGAATAGTGGGCCCCTCAATAAAAAAAAAAAAAAATAGTATGCTTGCCCACCCCACCCCACCCCACCCCACCCCAATTTTTTTGTCCTATATAATATAATATAGTGCCCCCCCCCCCCCCCCCCCCAAATTTTTTTTGTCATATATATAGTGGGCCCCCCAATGGAGTCCCCTTATGCCCTTGAGGTTACCACATGTCCCTATTGACAACCCTTAACTATGGTTAAAATTCACCCAATCTCTGGTTCCCCTTCTTATCCTTGGTTTTTAGAAAAAAATATTTAAATAATTTTAACCTTAGGTGTTAGTTAATTTTAAACTAGGGTTCAAAAAGAAATTTGATATTTTTTAAAAACGAAGGATAGGTGGGTGAATCTTAACCACAATTAAGGGGTATTAATAGGGACACGTAGTGACCTCAAAGACATTACTAGGAAAAAAAAATCTCAAAAGAAAAAAACTACCCCAAAAAAAATTTTCTCAGGGGCTACACCACCGAACCCCCCAAATTCCATACCCTTAAATCAATTTTTTTATACATGTATTTTGGCCCCCCCAATGAAAAATTCCTAGCTCCGCCCCTGATGAAATGTTTCCTCTTGTCCCCTGCCTCAGCTAGTCATTGTTGGGGCTTTGAGTTTGGGGGTGCAAATCGGACGGGTTATAGGCAGGGGTGTCAATCCAGCACGGTACTGGACCCGACCCTCAAAAGCCCACAAAATTAACAACTAAGCCCACTGACATGAGGGCTGGGCTTGGGTAACGCCTTTTACAGCCTGACCTCATTACCTTTTATATATATATACTAGTAAAGGTCCACGATGCTTTGCACGAACTAATTTTCATTAATAAAATATTTCAATAATTAATTTTTACCTTTGTAATTTACTTATATGCATTTATTATTTATAGAGAAAAAAAATGGGAGTGGATTCTCTCAAGTTGCAACTTGAGAGAATCTCTCAAGTTGGAACCCCTATAGGTTGCCATGTGTCTCCTTTGACACCCCTTAACCATGGGTAAAGTTCACCCACCCCTAGGGTTCACTCACCCATCCTTGTATTTTTTTTTTTATATTACTTATTATTTTTTAAATTAAAAAAACTGTTTTTAGAGTTTTTTAATTTAAAAAATAATAATTAATATTAAAAAAAAAACCAAGGATGGGCGAGTGAACCCTAAGGGTGGGTGAACCTTACCCATGGTTAAGGGGTGTCAAAGGAGACACGTGGTGAACCTCTAGGGGTTCCAACTTGAGAGATTCTCTCAAGTTGCAACTTGAGAGAATCCTGGGCGAAAAAAAATATATTACTAATAATAAAAGCTAATGAGAAAAATGGCAAACAATATATCAATTCTATCCTAATATAAAATTAGTGTTCATCAGTCTCTTTGGCTTTGTATTGCCAACTTGTTGCTTCTCAATGTTGGTATTCATCTTGACTCCCTGATTTATATGAAGTTTTTTTTCCTTTTTTGTCTTTAATAGTTACAGGGAAGCTATACACAAAGTTGGATGCTTGTACGCTTCCCATGAAACTCTTTTCTTAATCCGCAGCAACCTGAAGAGCAATTTACCGTGCTTTCTAATTGCCTCTAGAGCATGGCCCCAATCTTCCCGCAGAAGTTCACATCCAAGAAAATGATGGCAGACAACCTCCCAGGGACGTTTTCCACTATCGAATCACTTATGTCACTTGCACTTGCAAAATCAACAAGGATAAACTCAAATCACCAAATCCATGATTTGTCTACCCAACCAAAGAAGATAAAAAAAACAGCTCGAGAGAGATTCAGATTCGTTTAAGAGCAATAGTCACCTCCTCGTGCCGAGGAGGGGACTATTCCTCCTCGCTCTCACAAACCCTTTAAACTATGGTTAAAAAATTAACCATCTCCTGTGGTTAATTTTTTTAAAAATATTTTTTTCTAAAAACCAATGGTAGATGTGTGAACCCTAAGGTGACTGAATCTTAACCAGAGTTAATGAAAGTAAAAAGGGGGGACGAGACGGTAACTCACCTCCTCGGCCTGAGGAGGTGACTATTTTCCTTCGTTTAAACTGCGTTCTTTTCATAACAAAGGTAACCAGATTAAATCATGCACCAAAAAAACAAGCATCTAACCTCAGCAGATAAATCGAATAAAATCAAAATGAGAAAGAAATAAGTTCATATATCGATCAGAAAAACAAAGAGATCCATTGCTTTAAATCAAAACAGTAAATAAGAAAAATCAAACATCAATACAGATATAGAGATATTCATACCTGGCGCTTCTCAACTCAAAAAACAATGAACAAAGTAATCACAACACTAACAGAGTCATTTAAATTAAGTACTACTACTAATACTAAGTCCTTACTAATAAGCCGAATAAGATAAGACTTTCTAATAGAGTCTTTTTAAGTCTCTACTAATAAAGAGTCCTTACCATTAATAATAACAAAGAGAGACACGTTTACTATTAATTTTTGTAGTGGTCCTACATATTAAAAGTACTAAATTTCTAAGCAATATCATAGGTTATTAAGTTAAGATTTTTAATCAAAGGGTATCTTATACTCCTTGTACTTTTATTAGTTGAATGATATATATATATATATATATATACACTAGCAGAGATCCCGAGCGATCTACGAGTAATAATTTAAGAATATCTATGATTAAATAATATATTTTTAAATATTTAATAAATTTTATTTTTAATAATATAAGTTTTTTTATTATTATTTGATAGACATTATTAGATTTTATAATAATAATTTATTATTATTTTAATAATATTTAATGAAAAATAATAACTTTCTTAATATTAAATTTAAATTAATACTTTAACAAAAAAACTTAAATTAATACACCCAAGAGTTGGAGATGAGAGAGGATTCTACAATAGTGGAGATAGAGGGTTCTAAGATGAGATAGTAGGTCCCAAATTTGTAAGAGTTTGAGATAAGAGCCGACTCTACAATAGTGGAGTTAGAGAGGGCTCAAAGATGAGGTAGTGGGTCTCAAACTTGAACGGATGAGATTAAACTCTTATCATGATCCCCTAAAATACCTCTAATTATTTTTGAATTGAAAGAGAGATGTGTGAGAGAAAGAAATAGTTAATTGTTGAGATTAAAGAATGGTACCATATGACATCATTAAAATAGAATTCATAGGATTCTTGAAAATGAAGATTAGAGAGCAAAGAGCTGGAGTTAGGTGACACTTATTTTTTTATATTATAGTATAGATTGGGGTATGGTAATAATTTTGCTAATTTTTTTTTTTTGGTGAAGATTTTTTAAACATACAATACTCACATACACTTACCCCTGCTTGAAAGTTGCCATTGCGGTATCCCCTAAGCCTGGATAAAGAAAAAAAGTGATAAATATCATGATAAAACTTTTTATTTTATCTTTTTTTTTTAGGCTCAAGCTTAGTCTTGGTTAGGGCTTCGGCCTAGCCACTTCAAGCCCCACGAAAGCTTGGGTCGAACTCTTGCAAGTGAGGGCTGGGGTGGGCTGGGCTGGACAAACTCCAACCTAACCTAGGCCCAACCCATTGACAGCCCTAGTTAAGGGCCAAAGTAAGCCCAACCATAATTGCTCCTTCAACCCAAAGTTCTTCATCCGAGCCGAACCCATGCTCATTTCTCAACCCTAGGCTAAGCTCAAGTTGATGCACTGCTTTTTCATATCCCTATGTTTTGTTGTCGAGAAAGTAAGTGAAACCACGAAAAAGAAAAGAAAATAAGGTAAAGCACAACTAAAACTTGTATTAGTAAACCAAAATTTTATTTTCTTTTCCATGTTTCACCTATTTTCTCAACAACCAAACATGGCATACGTGATTTTCTTTTTTCTCAAAATTCTAAATTCTGACCACGATGTGATTTACATTTTAATGTCCCCAATCAACTGATTTAGAATCCTAGTAACTAACTCAACACAATGGTTACTAGAAACACTCTTTCATGGGAACTCCACATGCTTTTTTCCCATCAGCGGGCCCTCGCATCGATCAAGCAATTGAACCAACGTTACTGATTGGCAGAATGGTCATCCATAACCGTATATGGAGTACACTACATGAGTTATCATGGACCCTTCCTCTATGAGATCTTCTCTCCTAATGTGGGTCCCATTTCTCTCTTTCAGTGATGAAACAGACCAATCAACACATATACTGAGAGAAGGAGAGAGTGTTGGGTTTCTCTGAATTCTGTCTTCTTTGCTATAAATTTTTCTTACTAGGTACGAATTTTACTGATTAGATTATTAGGGTATTGATTTTGATGCTTCTATGTGTAGTTTTTCCACATTTGGTTCCTGAGAAGTTGGGATTTTTTATTGCTATATTTCAGTTTGAATGATTTTTGCTGAATCAGTGAGTTGGGATCCTGCATTTCTCTGTTGGGTATTCCTTGATTTCCTATAATTGCTGGTTTAGGATTCTTTAGGGGCTGTTAGTAGGGAAGAAATGGGTTGTTTTCTGGAGATTTTTTATTTTCTTTTTGTTCTTCTGGTGTTTGTTGGAAGGATTTAGCTTACAAGCCAGCTTAGGAAAACATAAGCTTGGACTGGTCCTTTTAGGGAATTTTCATTAATTTGGTAGAAATATCTATTGTAGGGACTTTTTTTTGTTCAAGATTAGGACTTAAGTAGTACCCAGATGGAATTTTATGTGAATGGACTCTGTAGAGTTGTAGATTGTGGAGTTACTCTGTAATGCACTTTAGTGGAATTTCCCATATAGAACTTTCGTGCATAGGAAGAGTGTTGGCAGAGAATTTGAGATGATAAATGGCTCCCGTACAGGGTTGTCTCAAAGAATTACAGTCTCTCACTACCCGAGCCGAAATCTGTGATATTTAATGTTGTTAGTCTCTAAGTTTTACAACTACTGCTCCATTTGTTTCGAAGTAAAATAGAGGAAAACAAATGAATTTCGCGAAAAATGTCAGTTGTCCTAAAGAAAATACACTTGAAAAATGATATTTTCCGTGGAATTCATTTGTTTTCCCCTATTTTACCTCAAAACAAACGGAGCATACACTCCAATTTTTATTCAAGTCCCATGGAAAATGATTTCAGACTCGAATTCTATTTGAATAAAACATAGATAATTTGTTTCGTTAACACAGATGGTGGAATGGCGCAAGGTTTCTGATATTTGATTGGTTCATTCAGATATTGTAGATAATTCATCATTTCATACAAATTACTTGAGTGGTGTCTTTTAGTAGGGTCAAGTTTAGACTGTCTTTAGGGAAGTTAATTTGCTATCAGACTAGCTAGCTAATTTTTCCAACAAATAGAAGGGGAGCAGAGATGGTCATAGAACCTTCAAAGACAGATGTGGAGGAGCCTAAGGTATGATATTGAAGTGAGAGTCTCTCCCAGATTTTGTATAGCCTCGGCCTAATGGAATTTTGCTTCAACACCCCCTCCCAAAACAATATATTAAAAATCAAACATTAAAAAAAATGTGCTATGTCTATGAAGTGGGCAAACTTTAACATGTGAATTCAGAATGCGGTTGGTATGACCATATATCATGCAATATACACACCAGTTTAATAATTCAATTGGTTCTTTGCCAATTTAAGGAATCTCAGATCTTGCAGTAGTTGAAATGCTACAGCTAGGATGCCATGGCATAGATTGTTAATTACCCCAAAATTTGAGCAAATCAAGACGTTTTTATAACAGTGAATTCAGATTAATGGGTGGTTTCGTTTCAACTGCGGTCTTTGCAACTACTGAAACATATTCCTGTTATGTACTGTCCATGTAAAAGCTCAGACTGGTGGTTAGGTTGGAGATGTTATAGACTACTTTTAGTAATTTTAGTTGAGATAAATATGATCTTTTTGTATCTCTTCCTTGTTTAATTGCCTCATGAGTTCCAATTAGACAATAGGATATATCAAATCCACTACTAATCTTGACATGGTAGGCACGAAATGGTGTTGCGCATAGAGTGCATGAAGGTACAGCAATTACTTTCACTCCCGTCATGAAACATAGAAAAATCTCCCTCATCCTTAGAAACCCAAGAGAATCACCTTCCATCTTTCTTCTACTCTCTTGTTTGATAAACCTAAGTAGTACTCCACCTCTGTCAAGATTTCTTCTTCCAGCCACTGTTATTATCCTCAATTTACTCTCATTTCTTTCTTTTATATGTCCTTATATCCTGTACTTTTTTCTTTTTCATTATTTCTAGATACTATTTCTAGTTACTTCATTATTGAGTTCTCACCACAAAGTCAAAATGGAAATTCAAGAGAAAAAAAAACACGTGCAAGCAGCTTGCCAACCGAGAAAACAAAAAAAGTAGTCAAACTTCGAAAACTTTTGGGGATAAGATGCTAAGTATCAGTGTTAGACTGGATCGTGGGGATGGTTGGAATACTTCGTAGTTCGTATCAAATGAAACTCAGTATATCAACATCAATTCAACTCAAGATCTCTTATTGAATTATTCATTCAATGAGCATTCTCATTATTATGTCTTGAAGAGGATAGGGTCGGTTAATAAATCATAAGGTTATGTGAATTTGAATTAAAGATATTAGAGAATATTAGATTTGATTTGATTAAGTTTTCCTTTTACTTTAGGAATCGTGAATTATCTATTTAAACCCTCTTTGGGTCCTTGTAAATCATTTAAGTTAATCAATAATATTCAGTTTCTTTATGGTATCGGAGCTTGGTGACCTTTTAACTATTGTTTTTCTATTTCCGGCGGGTGGTGCCGCCACCACCCACCGGGTGTGAAGTTTTTGGTTTTTTTTTTTAAATAAAAAATCCTATTATTCTCTTTTATATTTCTACAATGCTCAATTCTCATATTCACACCTTACAATCTGTGTTTTTTTTATTTATTGAAGATCTCTCCAACGAGAGATTTTCTTCAAATCGCAGGTCATATTTCGTGTTCTTTTGAGAGGAGATCATACAACCAATCTAGTGGGCCGCCAGATCCAACAGACTCTAAGATGAGTGGGATGCAACAGTAATGGACTTCACAGTTAGGCGGTGACCATCAACATAAATGATCAAATGTTTCGGCGACCCAACAAAGATAAAATCATGATTAGGAGCTTCTTTTTATAACCAATTGCATGCCCCTTATCCAAAGGACCATGCAATTGCGGGAGGGTGATAGAGAATAGGTTAGGATAATAAAGTGTGATAAGATACACAAGGTTATTTGAATTTTAATTAAAAATATCACGGAATATTAAATTAGGTTTCCTTCTACTTTAGGAATCGTAAATTATCTATTTAAATCATCTTTGTGTCCTTGTAAATCATTCAAGTTAATCAATACTATTCAGTTTCTTTAAAGAGCACATATTTTTGAGCTGGATGGGGATCTTGAATGAACTGAATTCAGATCAAATGGAGTTGAATGTTTCAAATCATATTTCATATAATGGGAAATAAGGAAATAAAAGAAATATTTTCCTTTTCTCATGAAAAAAAAACTTGCTAGATGTGGTAATCTAAGTGAAATACTATTGCTTATTCAACTATATGTTGCTTATTCAACTATATGTTGCTTATTCAACTATATGGAGACATTATGTATCTTTTATCTTAAGGCAATGGCTCCCAAAACCTCACCATCTTTTTCAATCTCAAGGAAATTTATCTGGTCTATTTCCAGCTCATCTCTCTATATGAGAATGTCATGTATTCTTTTACTTTGTATTTTGATTCATAATTTGATATGATGAATGTCATGCTTAATGCTCCCAACTTTTTAGTGAAATATAGTTTTTATCCATCTACTGATTTAGCGTTTACATATATACAGTGTATGCACCATTTTTATGATCACTGAAGAGCAATGTAGTATGTAATATAATTAAAAATTAGTAGCTATATAAAAGGTTTCCAACACTGATCATGGTTTATGTATAAAAAGAAACGAAAAATAGAAACAAAATAACAAAAACTTCATGGATTTACATGATTCGGCAAGGTGCCTACATCCATGACCACAGAGAGATCCTTTCACTAATATATTGTGAAAAACGGGTTACAATTTTCTCAGCTCTCCTTTTCTGTGTAACGAAGAAAACCCTAAATGGAGTTTTCAGATTGGGAAACATATGCCCCAGAAGCATTAATGAAACATCTCAGAAGACTTGTTCTTATTCTTGGATCCCAAGCACATGTGCTTTGAGTAAAAACAAGAACCAGTTCTTTCTCTTTGCGGCCACCATTGGAATATGCATGTTTTAGACCTGTTTTTGAAATTACTCAAAAACAGAATTTGGATTAAATGTGGGAGAAAATACATGTTGCTCTAATTGAATTGGAGTTGGATACAGAAGTGGACTGGAACCCAGGGAATTCGTTTTGAATCTTCCGGCGCTCTCACCCTCCCAATATGGAGAAGCCATTAAATTCAATCCAAGCTTCTTCCACCCCTATAGATTGCGGAGCCATGTGTCTATCGTGATAGTCAGGTTCGCAACATTTAACTTCAATGCTGAAATTTTAATTCTTTGCACGAAAGATTGCAGCGTGGTGTTACCCTGCATAACAGTTTTAAATGGTGATGTCGTGATGGTGTATAGGGGAAATGCTCACCACTTTTACCTTGACTTTGTTCTGATTAATCGGAGTTCTTCCTCTATCGTCAGGTATGTGACACATCCAAAATAGTTCTTATTGCTCTCATCATACACCACATGAATTGTAAAGAGTGCAACCAATTGCATTACAATGACCCGAGGGTGGCTGCAGTAGGGCACGAGTGCGTTGCAGGGTCGAAACTTGAAACCCACATTACCGGGAGTAGGCCATGAAGAAGCCATACTAGGCCAACAAAAATGGATTAGGTTGAACTTGTGATCATCCCCCTTATGGTGATTCTTTTTAATGGTCTGTTTTGCATATACCATATTCGTTTGGTGAGAAAGCGAGGGAAAGTAAATGAAAAGTAAGTTTTCTTGCACTTTTCTCACGTTCAGTGTATAAGAAACACACTTCCATTTTTTTGCACTTTCTCAATAGTAACAAACTTTCTCTCAAAAATTTCATCTATCTTTGGATAGTTATTTTGCAAGAAAATTTTAGTTTCTTTTCTTTTTCTTTTATTTCATTTCTTTTCTTTTCTTTCACAAACTTTCTTGCCAAATGAGCACGCTCGAAAAGAAATGAAATAAAAAGAAATTTAAATTCTCTCAAAATAACTTTCAAAAGATTGATGAAGTTTTTAAGAGAAAGTTTGTCACTATTAAGAAAGTACAAGAAAATGAAAATGTGTTTCTTGCAAACCTAACACAAGAAAAGTGCAAGAAAACTCATTTTCCTTTTACTTTTCCTAACTTTCTCACTATAGTTAATAATTATTCGGTTATGCAATCATCGTTTCTGATTCGGAGTTTAGCTCGGGAAAAAATCAATAAATTTTGAAAAAAGGAATCAAAAAAATGTCAAGTAATAAATTATAAATAAATTTTTTAATTAGAAAACTTATAAGCTATATATTTCATGTTTAAGATATTATTTGGAAATTTTTTAAAAAGATATAAATAATAAGCATTTAATTTACAAAATTTGTG
This sequence comes from Tetracentron sinense, assembly GCA_015143295.1. Classification (NCBI taxonomy): domain Eukaryota; kingdom Viridiplantae; phylum Streptophyta; class Magnoliopsida; order Trochodendrales; family Trochodendraceae; genus Tetracentron; species Tetracentron sinense. The sequence continues at coordinate 6,482,822 of CM026554.1, read as the reverse complement.
GACTTATTGAAAATGTCGCAATTAAAAAAAAATGTGAATGCTTCATGAATTAATTGTCTAACGAAAAAATTTCATGAATTAATTGTCTAAGGAAAAAATTACAACATATTCAAAACTTTAAAAAAAATCAGAAAACTTTGCTATTATTCCATGGGCCCATTTGGTTACCAAAATCATTTGGGAGTTTCTCAAATCCATCACAAGACATATTAGTAGTTGCATTAAAAATTGTAACCCTAATCTTCCCTAGACCAACTGTGGTGTAGTCTACTGCGACCCGAGATGCTCTCTTTTGTTTGAAAACTGAAAAGTACATGAGACATAGAAATCCATCACCTTCAGCTTGACGTGCGGTTATGGACCATAGCATTGCTTTTTTATTTTTTTCAGCTGGAGTTATCATGTACCTACGTTAGTAATCTTGAATTGGTTAGGTTGTTAGGGGTTAGCATTGGGCAGAGAGTTCTTGCAACTCATACCCTAAGGGATTCGATCCCCTAACCTCCCAAATATGGAGGCCACACCCAACCACTGGCACAAGAGGGCGGGGTGTTAGCATAGCATTGCTTACGAGATGTAGTTATGACTCAAAATGAGCGATTATCAGTGAAAATTACACGGTTGAAGTAAAAGAGGAACTCAAGAAATTGGGCTGAACGGAACCCAATTTATTAAACCTGCCCCTAGCAGGTTAGGTTTCACCGGCTAGACCTAATCCTTTACCCAAACACGGATGAAATAGTTGTTTTATTTACAGCATAATAAACGCAAGCTTTAACCAAACCTGATGCCAAAGAAAATAAAATAGGATACTCGTCTCCCACAACGCTTCAATAATGCTTAAAAAGATTCCTCCCGGCCCGCTCCCGAAATTGCCACATTCCCGAGTCTGACACGCTCCTCCACACGGGCTCCACCTCACCCCCGTATCTGACCTGACACCCCTATCAACTCCATGGCCTACACGTGAATGTGACATACTAAACAAAACCACTTTCAAATCTTCAAAGACTTCAACGTCTCTCCATCCCGTGTCTGACACGCGAAGGAGACACATCTATTGTGGAGTGTCTTTCATCTAATACCCTCTTCGGTCAAATCCAACTGTCCATTCTCGTGAAGGACCTTAAGAAGCTGAGCTCCCTTTCTCCTTCCCCTTGCGCTGCAATCCCCCTGCAGTGCCAACATCACCGCACGTGCCACTTCCTCCGGCGGCGCCGCCAACTCGCCGCCGGCGCCACTAAAAATCACGGCGAGAACACTTATAGCATATTCTTTCCCTCTTCCCGCCATTTTCACCATCATTTCCACGAGTATTGGAATGGCCAAAGCGTGGGCCCTAAGCTCCGCTGCTCCCTCCGGTACCATACAGAGCAATTCAAGTGCTGCGAGTGCTCGCTCCGCTGCAGCTCCCTCCAGCTCCGCCATCGCCTCCACCACCTCCGCTACAGCTCCTGCCTCCACCGCCACGTGTCTGTTTCCCTCCGAAAGACATAATGCCAGCAACACTTTCGTTGAGGATTTTGCCCCCGCCGGTTCTTTCAGAAACCTCACTACTTCACCCATCACCGACGGCGGACACGCCGGTTCTGGTCCTCCGTCGGCCGGGGGGTTCGGCACGAGTGAGCGTTCGAGCAGGTAGAGGGCAGAAAGACGTGCAGCATCTGAGCCGGTACTAAGCTGCAGCTCCGCTACATGGAAGAGCTCTGCGACGTTGGTGAGAACCGGTGGAGGCGGTTCGAATGTCCGGGTGGTTTCCTGAGGTGGGTCAGACGAGGATTCCCTAGGTGGGTCGAAATCCGGTGGTGGGTGGTGTAGGACGGGGGATTTTGGTAAAGGGAATCGCCATTGTGTGAAGCTTTGAGATGTTGAGGATGAGGATGAACCAGACTCCGACTGTGGTGGGGGTGGTGATTGATCGGAAAGCAGTAGTGCCGGAGGTTGTGCCGGTGGTGGGTCAGATTCCGGTGGTGGGAGTGTTGGGTTTGAAGGGGTGGTTGGGCTGTGTACAGTTTGAGTGCAGTGACGAAAAAAGCCACAAGAGAAGAGTGGACGAGGAGGGGTTTTGAGCTTTGGGTGGTGTGTTTTCATGGCGGCGATCGATTCAGTGGTTTGGGGAAGAATAGATTGAAGAGATAGGGAAAGGTGATGAGAGGAAAGAAAGAAAAAGGTTTCGCATTTATTAGTTGGGTTTTGTTGTTTTCTCTGGAAGAAGAAAGAGAGAGGTGGTGGTAGCTGGCACGTACTGAAGAGTTTCAGAGAGAGCCTGCAATGAAACAGTACTCACAGCAGTTTCACTTACCCGGCAAAAGATTACCTCTGGTGGCTGCCAGAGCTAAGCTCTCGGGCATCCACAAACCATTGGGCAGGTGGCGAGATTTTAGGTGAGAAGTCATTTCATTTGCCTCACTTACCCCTTCAAAGTCTTTCTTTCTTCACTGTATTGCAGACATGTCTGCTTTTCAAACGATCGCGGGTCGGGTCTTACCCATGAATGATTGACCCAAAAGTATTGTACGGTATACATGTTTCTGCAGTGCAGACATGTCTGCTTTCGAAAGAGTACGGGTCGGGTCTTACCCATGAATGGTCTGGCCTAGACATTATCTTTCATTACTTTTGAAAGAAAGGAGTGAAAAGGAGCACACCAGTAAAAGCGCCAAATTTAGAAAGGTATTCTTTTCAGAGTCGCTTCCAAAAAATAAATTTAGAAGGGTAATGCTAGATGAGACGGGTTCCTTTATAGACCCTCCAGTTTATTGCGACATTAGAAAAGAGAAATTAATCAGTCAAATCCCTTTTTTTTTTTTAAACAAGAATAAAATTAAATTTACTTCTGTTTTAATCGTCTCTCTTCCTCCTCATCTCACGCCTCTCTCTCTCTCTCTCTAAAAGTGTTGCAAATATCATGATTTCTAATAGATCCCAATTTTGTAACACATTAGGGGATTGATTATGTTAGTTTGCAGGTTTGTGAATAAATAGTCTCGTAATAGTAAATCTGCAAGACAACATTCTCAAAAATGTTTGAAAGCTAAAAATTATGGAGCCTGTGATGATTGTGTATACTCTGTGGATGTCATTAGACAGTAGAGGGAGAGATTGAATGATACGGTGGAATCCATATTTCAGTGCATCACTTTTAGACATATAGAGCTTGGAAGACCAGGACTGGGGGCTAAACAACATTGAAGTTGCTGGATTTTCAGGGCTAACCGCGACTCAGCTGGGGTCATCTCCCAATACTTTCATTCAAGAAAAGAAAACAAGAGTACCTGATTGCTCTACAATGAAACTATTTCTGATATATTCATAATCAATCAATCCCCTTATGATATATTGCATCACTTTTGGAGAGAAAGAGGGGCATGAGAGAGAGAGAGAGAGAGAGAGAGAGAGAGAGGCGTTAGCTCCACTAAAGTCATTTTCAAGGATGATACGTGTATTAGTGCAAAGAGCAATAGTCTCACAAAGACGCCCTTCAAAAAAAACTTAACTCATGTTACATTTTTTCAACTCTGTGATTAATTTTTTTTATTTACTTTTTTTCTAAAAATCAAGGGTAGATGATGAAACTTAGGACGGAATGAATCTTAACCACAATTAAAGAGGGTTAAAAGGACACATGAAATGAAAGGGGAGTCGAGGTGTCCCTCCTCACATCATCGACCGAGGAGGTAATTATTTTCCTAGTGCAAAATAGTCTTTTTCTTAAAGATTGACACTTGCCCTTGAACACATCATCCGATCGAAAATTCAACTGCGCCAAGTGCCCAGCCTAACATGCATAACATGCATTAAAACAATTAGATGTGCTCAATAGCAGGTCGGGCGCATACAATCACAATCATTCTCTTAATGGAAGAGACTACACTTGTACTTTAAAAGAAAATGTAGTTAGCATTACCCAATTTAGAGTCCCAGTTAAGAGGTGTCATGGAAGGAGCATGTTACGTCTCAGATTTTCAGTTTGGTGGTGTTGGTTAGAATTCTGGATTGTGTCGGGCATGTTAATTCCACGTGTTGCAATCAGATAGAAACCTTTAGACCTCGGGCGCTGAGTCGAACAGGGTGACCGAGAACGAGTTCGCTTTGGTTGTCCGATCAGCCACCATCGAACTGAGTCGATCGGGCAATTTAGAGAAGGAGGTTCGTCCTTCTAAAATGAGTTTTATTGTCTTCGATAATTGAAAGACTTTCCAAATTAACAGAGCAAAGTAGAGTGTGATAATGTGAAGTGTGTGTTTATGAAAAATGAAGAAAATGATTAGACAGAAGTAATTTGAATTTAATTGAAAGTAATCGTAGAAGATAACTTACAAACTATCATACGATCGAAATGAGTCGAAGAGACAAATACAAAGTCTCATTGAGATGGATGCTGCTGGAAATACAATAACTACCAAGGACTATAAAACTAACTCTCCCTGAGGAGGAGTAGGGGTTGTCGTGGGGCTGGTTGTTGTGGAGCAATATGTTGGGTGTGTTGGTTGATTATGCGAGAGCCTTTTCCCTTGGTGTCTTGGCTGTTTTATACATCTTGAAACAGTTATAACTGATCCCTCTAATTTAAAGCAAAGCTTTGATCTCAGTCATGTGTCCCTGAAATGAATACTTTTTTTTAAATGAGAATCTGTTGTGGGAATCATCCTATTAGTTACTATAACTACCTTGTTTGATCTCTTTTGGCAGTCTAATGGTCTAGTCACCTGTCTCTTTTTCAAACGCATCTGAGTGTGCATTGTCACGTGTCTGGTGATTCTTGTGTTGAACCTCAAAACGTATCTGGACTGGGCCACTCATTGCTTTTGGAAGGAAAACCACCAACGACCTTTGACAGTCGGGCTTCAACAATGCTGTAAAAAGATTTAGCTTCAACCAACACAATGGCCTTACTTCATGACCCATTGGGCCAGTTGCCCACTAAACTTGGGTCGCAAGTTTTTGGTGTAAACAGGTGGATGGAGGTTCCAAAACGACTTCTCATGAAATCAGATCTCTGTTGCTCCGTTGCTCCGTACTGCATCTAGAGTGAATTGATGTAAAAGTAGTTACTCGACATGTTATACCTAAATTGCAACATTGGCTCCATACCTGATCAAAAAAATCCTAGAAGAGGTTTGTTGCTTCAATTTGTACGTCCTAAAATCTTGGAGTGCAAATTTGTGTCATCTATGAGATTAACTACAAAAATTTTGGTTTAAAAATAACCAAAGCTCACCAAATTATAACTTATTGTATTGGAATTTGAGATTTATAAATATTGAAAAATGATATCTTGTCATAAATATTTTGAGTAATGCCCAAAATGCCCCTATCATCACATATTTTGGGGAGCTCTAGTTCTCTCATGAACCAGAGCACCTGTTTGTAGTGAAATTCATCAACAATTGTTTGATAGTTAGTTTATCAATTTAAATTTAAAGTGGAGCTTTGCTTCACGGAGGCAAAGTGGAGCTCCCCTTTTTACCTATGGTGGTGACAATCTTGAAATTATGAAGAAAAAGTGTTTTGCGCCACTATCTTTGCACCAAGAAGGAGAGTTCTACTTTTCATTTTCCATTGTGAGGTAGAGCTCCAATGGTTGTGTACCTCCCTTTGACGAGGCATGACTCAAGTTCGAGTCTTGGTGTGACCGATGAGCACCCACCATGATTTCTAACCCCTTAACCCTATTAATCAAAAAAAAAATAGAACTCCACCTCAGAATTACACTCATAGTTTTATGTAATTTTGGAATAAAGACACTAGAATGCCATATAAAATTGTAGTGATTGCCCCCCTTATTGAGCAACAATGGACACTCCGGTCGGGGGCTGCAAACACCCAACGGAATGTTGCCACATCAGATTATGTCAGGTAATCATTTCTATTTACTCTTATTTTTTAGGAAATGCTAGTACTAATTGTGAGGTGAGCACAAGTCCTAAAATATTTGGGCTCCACTAACCTTGGCTACTATCAATGTATAAATGGTACTTTGTACCATAGGAAAATGAATGTGGAATGCCATTTTTTTTTTTGTGATTTAAACAAAATAAAATTGCTGCATTATGAAGGAAAGAATATTACTAGCTTCTACATTGCATATACATGCAAATTAAGTGTTTTATTGAAAATTTCTAGCTATCTTTTTACACTATAAAAATCACTTTTACAATAGGACGGTTTATAGAGAAATATTATCTTCATTTATATATGTTTAAGTGACAAACCTATACATGTTTGTCACTTACATGAGGATTGTTATTTTCTAGTCAAACTTACATGAGGTTATGAAGATGTGATTCGTTTGAAACATAAGCTTGTTCAATCTATCTAGCACAACTAGAAGTAGAGATCATAGGCCCGATCCTTCTCTGCTTACATCTGTTGGTGGGTCCCTAAAGATACCGTGAATTATTAGAGCGCAAACCTCGTGCACTAGCCTGTCATTCAACGATCTTAATTGGCATTTTTTTTACTTAATTCATTATATGTAGGGCTGTCAATGGACCGGATCATGATCCGGATCCGATCCGAATCCGATCCGATTAGCCGGACTTTGGACCCTATATGTGATCCGTCGGATCGGATTCGGATCGGATCGGTGGAATCCGATTATAATCGGATCGGATCTGGATATAGGGTGATCCGATCCGATTAAAATCCGATCCGATAATAATAATAATTTTTAATTATTTTAAATATATTATTTAGATTTTCTATGTATAAAATATTAATTTTAAAAAAAATTAACATTAATTAGTATTAATTAAGGTATTATTTGATTTTTTATTATTAAAATATGGTTAGGTCACATCGTAATCATCGTGAGTTAAGCTAGAACAAATGGTAAGTTTCGACGCCACACTCCTTACACGAACTCAAGTCCTCTCACATATGATGAAAACGTTCTACAACCGGACCAAAGCCATGGCCATGTTGAAGGTCAAAGATTCATCCCACATAATAGTGACCTTCTAAATAATATGCTTAGTTGATTTGAGGCAGGACCGGAGCCAGGTGGGGCCTGTGGGGGCACGTGCCCCCACTCAACTTTTGAGAAAAGGTTTTTTTTTTTTTTTAAACACATGCATAGCCATTGAATCACAACCAATCGCAATTGAACTCAGGGAGAGTCGAATCGCACCCATAGTTCAACATGTGTCCCTTTTAACCCCTATTAACCATAGTTAGCATTCATTAACCCATAGGGTTCAACAATCTAACCTTGGTTTTTTAAATAGGATATTAAAAAAATTAATCTTAGGGTTAAATAATTTTAACCCAAGGGTTTAAAATTTTCTATAAAAAATCAACGTTAGATTGATGAATCTTAAAGGTTAGTAAATCTTAACCATGGTTAATAGGGGTTAAAAAGGACACGTGTTGACTTGTGGGTGCGATTGAATTGTTCCTGAGTCCAATCGGGCTCAGCTGTGATCTGATTTCGCCTTGGGAATGGAGACATGAACTCAGGGAGAGTTCAATCGCTCCCACAAGTCAACACATGGCCCTTTTAACCTTCATTAACTGGGGTTAAGCTTCACTAACCCTTGCAGTTCAATAATATAACATTATTTTTAAAATAATAATTGTCAGCACCCCATTTTTACACCCCCCTTAACCCATGGTTAATTAACTTAATCATGGTTAGTCCAGCCTAAACCTCCGGTCAACCCCACCTAAACCCTAGGACAACCCTAATCTAAACCCTACATCTAAACCATAGTTAAGCTCAAACCCTAGGTAGCCCTAACTAACCCTAGTTCAAGCCCTAGGTGGACCCAAGCCCATAGGGGCCTAAAACCAGTAGCAAAGCAGCCAAGGCCCCTAAGTCAAACCCAGCAGTAGGGGCTTGGCCCTTTAAAATTTGAATTCCAAAGTGTCGGTAATCACTTTACCGACACTCAATTTTTGCCTTGTTTTGGAGTGGGGGTAGATGATCTACCGCCACGCCTGGTTTGCATGTCTGCAGCACCTGTAGCGCCACCCCCTGCACCACCAACCCTCCAGGCCTTCTCCTATGCGTCTAAAACCTCCCAGAACACCCCCCACGCATCTGCAACCTCCACTCATCCCTGTCCTAATTCCCCTTGAGTCCCCATCTTCTTCACCTATAAAACCCACCCCCCATCCACTGTAAAACCCAAACCATTCAATCCGTAGGGAATCCCTGGTGAGATCCGAAATCCCCTAGCAATTCTAGATCTCTTAAACACCTCTAAAACCCGAAGGCCGGACTCCACTTGAAGCAGCACCTCCAATAGCCACCACTGTCACCCTCCACCGCATGTCCGAGTACACCACCAGGGTAGGGACCATCCCTACCCCTTTTATCTTTATGTTCTTGAGCATTTGTAAACCCCTGGTCATTTCCAGGGGTATTAGCTCAGTAGAACCACCGACACATCCACACACTGTACACAGGCTTTCACACCCCTCCACCAAGTTTCTGGGGGGTCTTCAGTTCATGAGGAACCCCCTGGTTGCATCATGGAATAGCTCAGTAGCTGATTTTTACGTATTCTGGAAAAAAACAGTAATGGCGGTAGAATAACTACCGCCATTCTGCACATGGTTTTTTGCAGGGGCTATAGCTCATATTTAGGGAGGCATTGGTCCATTCCAGGGCCTGTTGTGGACTCCTCAGACCCTTCTCCATCTCCCCTAAGCTTTTCATGCCATGTGGAATAGGTTAACCATGTTTAAATGACGCAAAACCAAAACTGTGTATAGTGTCAGTAATGTAATTACCGACATTCTGAATGTTCTTGAAACAGTGTTATCAAGGCTTCTGTGTGCCTAATTTAATCCAAGTCCAAGGTCCATAATGAGCCCAGGACATGTGGTACCTCCCTAGACGTTCCTCTGGATCCAACTGGCCACGTGGCATCATCCCTGAGCTCCCCCTGTGGCTGCAAAGTTACTGTCCCTAGAAAAACAGGAGTGTCGCCACTCTCTCCACTAACATTTCCAATATACTCTATATTGGGAATGTCGGACAAACTCATTGGCAACATTCCCTGCTTTTCCTTGAATAGTGGCCTGGTACCAATCCCAGCCCTAAGTTAAAGCCCACTGGAGCTCTGACACCTCTTTCAGGCCCATCTTGGATACTGACCTTGCCTTTAACTGAGGATAGTTTACCCCCGGTTAACTTTTAACCATAGTTAGGCTGTCTTCACTTATAAATTCACATAAAATGATAAAAACAAACCAAAAAAATAGAAAAACTAAAAAAAAAACCAAAAATAGCTTTATCTTGAGTCTAGTTAACCCTTAACCATGGTTAACTAAACCCCGTTTAGCTTAACCATGATTACATTTCTCAGTTTGACAAATATCACATAAAATGCCAAAAAAACATGAAAAATGCAAAATCCAAAAAGGACTCACTAGGCCTTTCTTAACTATGGTTAGCCCCTAACCATAGTTACATTCTTCTAACTACAGTTAGACCCACCCTTGTGCACTTGACCTCCCCGGTCAACTAAACTCTAGCCCTTTGGGCTAGACTCTTGACCACCCTATCCACACACACACATACACCTAGCCTTGGCACAGGCTCATGTGCCAGAACTACGCTCGGTCTGATCTCACCTTGTGAGTACGTAGGCAATCCAATTCGGATTCAACCCTAGCCATTTAGCTTTCTATATTTCTTGGATTAGCACTCACTTAAATATTAAAACTGAGTTAAACAATTATACTATATTATTCAACTATTTAATAGATATAGCCATGAGGCAAGTGGGCAAGGTTCCTTGAACTATTGAAAACAAAATATATCTTCTATAACATGTTATTTAATTATTTGACTAGACATAGCCATGAGAATGGTGTAAATAAGGAGAAACAATAACCGTAAGAGATATATGAGCGAAATGCCCCCAAAAACTTAGTCACAAAAAAAAAAATGGGTCCTACAGACCCGAACCCCCATCCTCTTTAAATTCAGATTATTTTGTATAAACCTAATAATTTTCCACAAATCTATCAACAATTACTATCATTTTTAATGGACCATCGCATGCCCCCACTACTAGAAATTCCTGGCTCCGCCCCTGATTTCAGGTTTGTATTTGGTAATGGTGTGTGGGAAAAAATCTTGACATGATCCTGTCTTTTGACAATCCTAATTGGGAGTAGTTCTAAGTAGGGGTGTATCTAAGCAGATTTGGCTCTTCGGCTCGACTTGACTCAATGAAGCAAATTCAAGTTGACATTTTTGGTAACTTGAAGCTGTTAAGCCTAGCTTGAGCCAGCATTTGAGGCTTGATTCGATTTAAAATATAGAGCAGTGATAAGCGGACTCATGGGTGTTTCATTTCTTACTCGTGTCCTTGTGTCCCTTTCCACATCCCTTTAACCTTGGTTAAGCTACACACATTGGTTTTTCCCAGTGGTAGTGTATCTTCCTTTGGGGAGGAGAGACTCGTGTTCGAGTCCTAGTGTGGCCGTTGAGTGTCCACCCTTGAGTTCTAACCACCTAACCCCCTAACTTCTGACATAGATAGATACATGATTTAAGACAACCAACAAAAAACCCCCCTTGGTTAAGCTTAACTAAATTAAGACTAAGATTTTGGGTTTTTTTAATAAAAAACAATGGTTGGATTGCTTAACCTTAGGGTGAATAAATCTTAACCACAATAAGAGAGTATCTAAAATTGGGGCGTGGACCAATAAGGACCGCCATTCTCTTACAAAATGAGAATCATGAATACGTTAACTATTTTCTTAAAATATATTAATAAAACAAAATAGTAATAATAATAGAGTCAGTCTATTGGTACTCCCAAATATACTCTCTAATCCTAATAGTTTATAACCAACCACTAAGGGTCAAGATTTCAGTTGGCTTATTTTGTCTTTTCTATTGCCACATCAACTGGAATCCTAACCGTTTAATAATTGAGATAAACGGTTAGGATTAGGGAGTATATATGGGAGTATCCCTATACTAATTCACAATAATATTGATAAGTATTACTATTAAAACAATATTTTTTTTTAATGAATGAGTTCGAGCTCCACGCAATTCGATTTAAATACATCTTTAGTTCTAAGCCTTAATTAACTATGAGAAGTAAAATGAAACACAAAAAATTAAGAAAAGACAGAGAAGAGACAAGGAAGAGACTGGACTGACCACCATTTCTCTCTCATTTCCTTTCAGATAAGACCCATCATAACATAGATTGTGGCCATGAGTTCGACCATGGTAATGAGATATGGGTCATCAAAGAGTATCTTACGGATGAATGGTCAAGATCCACGAGTTGGCGGGCCATGTATATGTTTTTTTTTTTGGTTAAGAGGTAACAATTCCATAGAAAATGGGATCAGATACATTGGAATCGCCAGTAGTTGGGGGAACAATATACTGAACATTGCAGGATAAGCTATCGTTTAGCATGAGCTTGGAAATCTCCCCGCAATTTTGCAGGAGCATTTGGATGTCTTCGAGCACCGGCCTGAGTTCAGCATGAGCTCGGGTCATCCTTCCGCTTATCACATCCACTAACTCCTTCGAGTCAGACTCCACCATAGACTGGGTCCACTGATGATCAAGAGCCATACGCAAGCCAAATCGGATAGCTGATGCTTCCGCCACGCGGGAGGATCCTCCGAGCAAAGCTTTGCTGGATGTGCAAATCACCGTTCCTAGGTGATTTCTATCGACAATACCTGCCCCGGCCCAATCCCGAATAATAAAGCTGCTCCATCCACATTAATTTTAATCCAACCAGGACTGAACTACATGGTACAATGAGGAGTGCTAGCCACATACAAAATTCAATTTTAATTTTTTCTTAAAAAAAAACTTTCACTGAGGTTGAAACACCTAGTCAAATTCAAAATTCAATTTTTGTTGATTAACAATATGTTAATCAGTAGAAGTGAATACACTATAACATGCTGGAGCGTCGGGGTTCCGCATACCTTTTTTGTCGGTGACTAGCTAGGGTGTCCGGGCCTCTTAGAGCACCCCGACTAATCCCTAGGCACGTGCAAAACCCTCAATCACACGCACCAAGTAATTAGGGATAAATCCATGAGGGTGGCCAACAAGGAGAAGGGAATCAAACTCAAGACCTCCGCTTCGTGAGGCGTGGTCTTGGCCAACACACCAACCCCCGGGCGATGGTTTCAAGGTTCCACACACAATTATGCTTATATTATGCACTTAACCTCTCAAAATTCCGGTATCTTTTGCCTTAAAAGCTAATATTCATGGGAGAAAGAAGCTCAATATATGCCAAGACATTGACTGTGGGTGGCTACTGTTCTTGTTCATTTAGTTCCTTTTGATACTATATTCAGGAAGTATTGATATTTGTATGGGGATATTCAGTATCTAATCCTGAAAATTAATTGTTAAATTCTGTTTTCTCTCAAAGTAATTGTCTATATGTCCGAGTGGTTAAGGAGACAGACTCGAAATCTGTTGGGTCGAATCCGGCTGTTTTCGGTCATTTAATAAGAGGCGGAGGGTATTATCGTCACTTAAAGCAATTATCTTTTCTTCGTAAACGGAAGGCAGAAAAAAAGAGATTTGCTGATAACGTTGTTAGGGAATTAGGAAATTTAGATAAAGGCTGACCTTAGTGCAGCCCAAACCCTTAACGAAGTTACTCAAACTTAGCCCAAACTCAAGAAACCTTAGCCCAGCCCGTCTTAATTCAAGTTGGATAGTGTGGAGCACAGCCCAGCCCAATAAACAGCCCTACTTTTTTTTTTTTTTTTGAAGATATATAGCCCTATTTATATATATTAGAACTAACAAAAACCCTTTGCAACGCCCAATAGATAGGGTTTGAAAATAGATTAAATAAATGTCATTTTTAAAAGATATTTTTCCTTTTTTTTTTTTTTTTTGTACTGCTCATGATTAACTGGTTAGTAGTTCGACGTTTATTGCAGTTTTGAGTTGCCACATATTCTCAGCTTATTTTAGTGATATTTTTTTAAAATATTTAATAATCTATTGTTCCACAAGTGTAGCATAAAAAATACACATTGATTCTAGTCTCTTAGGGATGAGGTGGTTGGGAAGTCCCCGGATTTAACATTATAAGATTAATTTATTAATATTAAGAGAATTTAATTATTTGTATATATTATAATATTAATAATAAATTATATATTACAAAAATTATCTTATTAATTTTTTATGGATAACTCTTTTATCTTGAGCATGTGCAATTACGATATTACTTATCAATATGGATAGATAACTCTCATTGTATTACAATGCATTTTTTAATAGAAACATTTGACTCTGTATTATGCAATCTAAAGATTGCCCAACACGAAGTATAGAAGAAAAAGTGTTGTATCTCCTCAGTTACTAAGATGTGGAGGGAAAAAAATATAAAGAAACATTCCAATTTCTAGCTAGAATAAACTGATTTTATATGATGATCATCTACACGTCATGATCAAATGTCCATGTAGAATTGGTGGTAACTTATCTAATCTTAATTCGTAAAAAGACTATATCTTAATCCAATACAATAAAAAGGTAAATGATGCAAATAAGAATGGAGCCATCAAAAGATGATATCTGATCAATAAGTATTGTGATCTTTCTTTCTTGGGTTCCATTTTGAAGTTTGCAGTATTATGAACCATATTATATAATTAAACGACATTTGTATTGAGGTGAATAGTATGAGATTAGATGGAGGAAACACATAATAGTACTAGAAAAATCTATTTGAAATTAAATCTCTAAATTTAAATAGACAAGTGAAATAATTGAAAGAAGCTATATAGCATGTAAAAGAGGCCACTATACTAATCGTATAGTCATATATCAACTGGATCTTGGTAATGAAGAATCCATGGTGATCGAGATAAGATGAGATAATAAAATCAAATCCTACAAAAGATAATAATAACAAATCCCCACAAACAATAATAGTAATGGATAAGCAACCGGAATAGAGAGTAGAAGTTCTTTATTTCTACTCATTGAAACGGTTTGGAAGGAGACGACACTCTTGACTTCTAATGAGTAGAAATAGAGAATGAAGAAAAAAGAGGGTGTCGTCAAATGAGTAAGAATAGAGAATGGAGAGAATGAGAGTTGCTATAAATAGATACAATGACCAAAGGGGTATAAAGGGCCAAAGAGAGACCAAAGGATGTCTAAGATGGAACAGAAGGGTGACCTATGTTAAGGCGTAGTAACAGGTAACGTTTAAAATCCCAAAATTTTCTTAATTATTTAATTTAATATAATTTGTCAATTACTTCAGTGGGACTCATTAGTGCCTTAGAAGATGATTTTATACTGTAACTAATGATATTATTAATAATGATTCCAATTAATAAGACTCATTAATTAATAATAATGACTCCAATTAATATTAAGAAGGGTTAGGTGATTTATTATTAAAAGTTAAGTGGGTGAGAATGCATAGATCAATAGAGAACGATTGTAGGGTGAGGGAGAAGAAGGGTTGGGAGAGTGAACCATTCCTACCCATCTCACTTAATAAATGACTTAATTAATAATAATTTTAATAATTAAATTAGTGGGTCCACAACCAAATCTTTGAGTGAGGTAAGACAATAAAGAGAATAGGTGACACATGGGACAAAGCTATTGGTTATTGGGTGTGCCACGTGACACCAATTTCAAGAGAATAGAGAGCAATGGAGTGTGCCACGTGGAACCAACCGGCATATAGTGTTAGTACTAGCAGAGACCCCATGCAATGACGGGCGTGATTAAAAAAGAAAATAATAGAAATTACACAAAATAAAATAAAAGAATACAAATCACACAAATATCATGAGACCTGAACTCTGATTCATGGTTAAAATATGAAACATATTTCACATATATAGCCCCAATGGTTGTTTATTTACAAATTATGTCATGTATGACATAATCACATGAACAACATGTAAAAAAAAAACCCCTCCCCCTCCCCCTCCCCCAAAAAAACTACCGAGGGAGAAAGTGTAGAGTAAAATTATATATATTTTTTTCTTAGGTAATTGGCTGCCTTCTCTAGGCTTTGCACCTTGTGTCATTTTGGTTTCTAATTGATCAACATTTACCAAAAATGTTGGAGTAACACCAAAAGGTCTCGAAGCAACCTGAAGATATAGAATGTGCAGATTCAATAAATTCATAATCTTAAAATTACGAATCAATTATCAGTCATGCATACAGGTTGCTTTCTGTCCTAAGTAGAGAAACTATAGTTCAATTATGGGCGTCAACATGTGAAAGTATAGATTCAGGTATTGTAAATGAAAACATTTGATTTTACTCAAGAAGGGTTAAAAATAGAAGCTCAAGAATTAACCTTAACAAATGGAATTGAGGAGTGATCGCTTTTGAACTCCAGAAGGGCTCAAAGAACCAATGGGAGAAATAACAATATATTTTCCACTTCAAATTTTTTGGTGGACAATGATTAACCGAGATCAACTATAAATTATGAGAAATTCTAGACAAAAGGAGGCTAATATTTTTTTTTAGAAAAAAATCAAAGAAGTAACTTCAGAAACTCACATTCATGTCTGTTAACCATGTGTTGCTGATAAAATGAAAATGCACTTTCACTCTTTTGGGTTGTTTTCGTGATATTCTCCTTTCAAGACAAAGGAATGGATGCTTCAGTAATCCCAGAACGAATCAAGCGACTTCAAGTAATAACCATTAACTGAAAATGCTGCAAGAAAGCAATATCTGTTATGACATTTCAGCAAACACTCGTTGTGCATCCAATAAAGCCAAAGAAAATTAACATTTGAGAAATACTATAATCAATTCACCGAACTTATCACCCCGTGCGATGCACGGTTGTGTGACAAAAAAAAAAAGAACTTCTCAATATGATGAAATCGTTAAAGAGAATTTAAAAGGAGACCTTGAAATAGAAGCCAATACCAAAAATATGGGTATTTCTTTCAATCCTACAACAAATAACACAGCATTTAAGAAGAGGCAAAAGCATAGGAACCTTAGGCACACTTGGGAACCAGGCAGCTCGATGCGCAAAATTGTCCTGTCAAACAATGTATATTAATCAATTTACATGAATGTAAAAGAATCCAAATGAAACATTTCATCAAGCATGGAAGCTTCAAAACAGAATCCAGTTAAAACTCGATGAAAAGAAAAAGAGAGAGAGAGATGTGATATATTCAATCCCAGAGTGGGTGAGCGGTATTGCAGCCCTCTCTTCCTACCATAGCCAAATCCTCACCCCATCTCCTCTTAGTAATGTGCATCCCCTTCTTTATAATTCGACACACACACTTCTTACCATTCCTCAAACAATGACAAGGAACCAACTATCTGGAGACAAAATGGGTTGAGTAGGATGCGCTTTTATACATACTCCATTTCCATTTTGAAAGCTACCCAAAGAGATTAAGGAGCCATGTGGTAACTTACATGAGGTTAAGGTGCCATGAGGCGGTAGATTAAATCCTATGGTTGGGAGATGATTTATTCTAGTAGATTAAATCGTCAAGACAGATAAAGCAATTTTGAAGCGTCGTCGAGAAGGGGATGGGTCTTTTTCCAATTTCCAAGGGTCGTGGATGCGGTTAAACAAAGGAAAAACGTTTTCTTCAATGGTTGAGTATACCAAAAGATGTAATAAATGAAAGTGTGTAATAGAATGACGTGGCATCAAAAACTCAAAACGCAGATCAAACTGGGGTGCCACGTTGGCACCCTAATTTCTTTAGTATATAGTATAGATAGATAGATTAGAACAAAATCATTAAGGTATATAATACAGTCGATTTGTCAACGGTCAAGCCGTCGATTGGGCTCGAAAAAAGATGGATCCAATCATGATTAACCCACGAGTCAACATGTGTTCATTTTAATCTTTATTAACCATGGTTAAAATTCACTAAACCTTAAGGTTCAACAATCTAACCTTAGTTTTAGAAATAATAAAAAAAAATTAACCATATGGTTAAGAAATTTTAACCTTTATGATTAATTTTTTTTTCTAAAACTATGGTTAGATTATTGAACCCTAAGGATTAATTTAACCACAGTTAATAGGGGTTAAAATGGATATGGATTTGAATTGGATACAGATAATTTGAGTGAGAAATGGAAAACGGACCCAAGGCCAACTTAGAAGCTAACCCCGTGATTTCATTTGTCCATGCCCCCTTTTTACACCATCAACTGTGATTAGGATTCAGTCACCCCCTAGGGTTAAACAATCTAACCATGGTTTGGAAGAAACACAAAAAAAATAAAATTATTAATTTTAATTTTATCAAGCTTAACCATGGTTAAAGAGGCGTTAAAAGGGACACATGGACATTGCACGAGCTTAGAAAAGGACCATGCGGTTGGAAATGGAAAATGGACCCAATGTCCCGCCCCAAAACCCCACCTAGGAGGATGTGAGATCTTGGCACGTGACTCACTTAATAATTTGTCCTGTTGGAAGCATTTAAGGCACAAAAATATGGACCTAAAATTTTTTCATCAACTAAAAATCTAATCCCATAATATAACTGCGGAGTCATAAATCCTGATCACCCATCTAGACCATAAACATAAAAGACTAACTAACATGTGTCTTTATCAATTAAATTAAAGTATTCCGGAATTTAATTAACCATAAAACAACTCCAATAATAAGGCTATCGATCAAGGTCCCTTTCTTCCTCGAGATAGTCACCTTCGGGTTCCTCAATATACTCCTCTTCTTCCCAAGGTCCGGGAGCACAAATGTCGAAGCCTGAACTTGAACCTGGACCTGCCGACAACAAAAGTCATCGGCTGAGTAATGAGTTACTTCGCGTATATAACAAAATATAATAAACAATATAAAAAATTATATTTACATGCATTTCATCACTTCACACATTAACTTACATATAAAATCAGAGTGCGGAAGTTAAACATTTACATCATGTCAATCTTTTTATTTCTTTCTGTTCTTTCTTTCTTACTTTTCGTATTTCATATATTATCATCACACCAATATCCATTCACATGCATTTGTAATAACTTAAAATACTGTTTTACCGTATAAGGAAAGGGGTTACTATACTTTACTTTACCAAGATACCACCATTCGTACATTATTCGGCACGGACGGCTTTGTACATTTTCCGGTACGACGACTTATTTACTTTGGCATATATCTTGTCCTTTCTGATGGTATCCGATGGTGCACAACACAGCCTACATTATCGTTTTCGTGTGTCCTTTTCTTTTCTTACTTTACTTTTGATTTTACTTAACATCTCATTAATGTCTTTAATTCTTGTTTTTACTTTTACAGATTTTTCATTCGTGAGTGCACAATGATATACCTCTTGTTTAAATTGCACCTAAGACTAACTGTCGATGGCCATAGGACATCTCACCATAGCGTCCTATACCACTATGTTAACCAGGCCTAGGCAAGCTCGACTTTCATCAGAGGTTCGTTTACTCAATAGTATATCATGTATTAAAGATATAACAGAAACACACAATTTATCGTATTTATTATAATATTACAATCAAACATTACTGATGTCATTAAAATATTCATAATTTACGAGCTAACTTACATATCGAAATCTCCTTTTCGTTTTACTTACTACTAACGTCTTAATTATAATGTCTTTAATTAATAATAATTCTCATGGTTTTAAACATAAAATCAAGCTCACATATTGTTAAAATATCACACATTAAATCATCCATTCTATCTCATCCATCATCTCATTCTCTTCATAACTCCACATACTTCAAATAATTTTCTCAATCCCCTTGTTGAATCATAATTAATTTAAACATGGTTATTCACATTTAATGATTCGAGAATAAATAAAATATATCAAAATTAGGTATTGCATACCTATTTTTAACCATCAAAATAATGAAACTAAAATCATAAATCGGTTCTCCAAATTCTATTTTTAACCATTAAAATAATGATACAATATTATACATGAGTTTTTCACATCCTATTTTAACTATCAATAAATAATACATCGTAGATAGGTTCTTCACATCCTATTTTAACCATAAATAATAATACATAAAAATTAGGTTCTTCACATCCTATTTTAATCGCGAAAATAATAACTAAGATAATAAACATGTTTTTTACATCCTATTTTAATAGATCCATCAACAATAATATAGGAGCAATTATAACTCCTCACATCCCACATATTCTTACATCCTTGCTTAGATTTATATATATATTTTTTCATTATTTAACTTAAATACTCAAAATATTGAATATTAGATCCGTTATTTACCTCATTTGATCATATCCTTACGATCTCCCGCTTGCGAATAGGGTTCTACTTAATCTTCACGCCTCATTTTCCCTTTTTCTGCCCGAACCTTTGAACTCCTTCAATCCCTCTCTCTTTGATCTCTCAAAAACCTCTCCTTTTTTCTCTTTTAGGTTTTAGAAGGCTTTGGAAAACCTTCCCCACGAGTATAAAAGGGTATTTATACATTAGGAGTCCTAGGGACTCAAAAAAACACGAAAACACGCAAGTTCGTCACCCGGCTGGCGTTTTGGGTGATTGATCGCCCGCCTGCGACGATTGATCGCCGGTGCTAATTATTTTTTATTTTTAACTTTTTTGCTACTTTTTGTTCTTATTTGATTTAGTGTAATTTATCTCCATAAATTCACTAAATCAAGTTAATTAAATGGGTTTTGAGATTCAATGTTTTAATGCATTGGTTTCTCCTAAGATTTACACATCGTTTTAAGTACAATAAATCAATAATTTAATTCATAAAATTTATGAAGACCATGAATTAAATGCGGGTCATTACACCCAGGGTTAGCTTAGAAGCTGACTCTGTGATCTCATTGATCCACGCCCCCTTTTTGCCACCCATCAACTGTGGTTAGGGTTCACTCACCCCCTAGGGTTAAGCATTCTAACCATGGTTGGAAAAAAAACACAGATCTCATGAATCCGTTTATAGCCCTAATTATGAGAGTATGGTTAGCATATCTCTTTATCAATTTTTTCGTGCGAGACACAAACACCTTTTTATTTCAACGAGAAAATGAATAACCGCCTGCCTTCGTCAGGGCTTTCTTCTCTGTATATCACCAACTCGTTTCTTCTCTTTGCATTTACTCACTTTATCGGAGAGATGGAGAACGAAACCCTAGCTTCTTCGTCTTCTTCGAGTATTGATCTTCTACCCAAAGATGCTTGGGTTGATGCTTATCAAAGATTGCTTCCTCAATGGCAATCTTTCATCCATTCTTCTCAGGTGTTTTTCTTACGTTTAATCTGATCCTTTTTACCTGAAAATCTGCTGTAGAATTGTGATTTGATGTATTGTTTTGCTTCATATATGATTTTTATATGACTGAGGTTTGATGCTTTAGGTTTTCTTCATTTATTTGTATTCTTTGTTTTCGCTCTTTTAAGTCGGTTGTTTATAGATTTCTCGCTCGAATTCCATGTTTTGCCTCTTTTTGAATACGGCTAGAAGATTAGATTTAAAGAGAGAAAATTCTGAAGTTGTATCGTCTTGTTTAGATTAGGTTTCGTGCTTTATAGTTTAAAGGATTATGAGTAATTACTGTTTTTATTCACTTGGATTTGGAATTTTTAAGTCATTTCTGATTTTTTTTTTCTTCTTTCAATTTAAATATTTCGTGGGGGTATTTGGACAGTCACCAATCCCGATTTCGATATCTAGAGTTAATCAGGTTGACGCCGCGAGATTGGACGTTGAAATGTCAGCCATGTTGAGAGAACAGTTAGTTAAGGTCTTTTCCTTGATGAAGGTATGTTCTGAGACTTCCTGTGTTGTTCTTCGGAGGTGTTAGTTGCTTAGCTATTGATTTATTACTGTTTTATGTAGCGTTTAAGTCTGGTTCTTCTCTTTCATTGGGATTAGCCAGGATTGTTATTTCAATACGAACCAGAGCTCCATGCTTTTCTTGAGTTTCTTATCGATTTGGGTGGATAAGCCTACTCCAGGAAATTCTCTCATGAATCTGAGGTATAGAGATGAGCGTGCAGCAGCAATGAGAGGAAAAGAAGGTAAGTAGGACTGGACATGTCTTGCTAGTTCATGTTTGCTTGATGAAAGCTGTTTCCATGAAAGCTGTTTCCAGAGTTATGCCGTAGTTCTGATTTATGACTTGAATACTACTGTACCAGATACCATACAGAATACCCAATTTTTTTTTTCTACAATCCTATATTGGATTTTCACTGCCATAGCATTACATTCTTTGATTTACGGTGGTTTAAAATTGACTTTATCTTGGTTCTTTTTATTGTCCAGTTGGTTAAATGCTTCACCCTACTCATTTCTACATACTTTTTTTAAAACTGTTAATTGATCTAATTTGATTGAATGTGGATGGTTGTGTCTGGTCTTCTTCTTTTTTTTTGCCTTTCCTTAGTACCTTCTATATTTATTTTCACTATCCGAGAAAACAAAAATGGTTACTGTATTTATATATGAGGCCTTGATAGATGTGCATATTTTCATTGGTCGGAGTACATGAAAAGAGAGATTTTACTTTTTTATTATCTTACCATCCTTATATGAGCCATGCTAGCCCTACTTTCAGACATTCCAACACCTGTTAATGAGCCATGCTAGCCCTACTCTCACATTCCCTACTCTCAAGTTTCAACCAAAAACCAACACCTGGCTTTCCTTTTAGTCAAAAACCAACACTTGTTAACGACTTAAAGCAAGGACATGTGTTGGTTTTTGGCTGAGAGTAGGGAACACCTGAGAGTAGGGCTATCACGCCTCTTCTTATATTTTATCTTGGCTTTGAAGTTGGTTACCTATGAGTTAGTTGTGGTCCACGTCCTCCACAACGGACAAGACTTTTATAGTTATATTATGATTATGAACTCGGTTTTGGCCCTTGTGGAAGAACTTGAACATGGTTGGAGAATAGGTTTTCATGTAATTAATTATTTTGGGTTGTGACTTGGATGGTCATCCAGTATTTGATTTACTTGTTCAGCATTTTCTACATTTCATCTTAACATTTTCAGGGGGTTTCCTGGAATTTTCTTCATTTATTCTAACACGTTCAGGGGATTCCTGTTTCTTGATTTTCAAATTCGAACAACATACCTTTTACTTCTGCATTCCTTTGTAATCTTCTATACAGTGAGGACAGGGTTGGAAGGACCTGGGCTTACTGTCTCTCAGAAACTTTGGAATTGTTTTGCCAATGTTGGTGGTCAGTATATCTGGTTCCGTTTACAATCATTCTCTTCATTCCGTAGATGGGGCAATTCTGAGCAGGTACTGACTTTCTCTATTGATCAAAATGTAATCAATACTGAAATTCTTATCTTCAGAAGTAGACTGTGATTTTTTCCGTATATGTTTCAGAGGTCATTGGCACGCCGGGCATGGGTATTGATACAATATATAGAGGGATTTTATAAAGCTGCTGCATTTAGCAATCTGCTGGTATTTCTTTACACAGGGAGGTATTTTTTTGAGCATCAAACATTTTTTTCCTCAAATGTTACTTTGAATGTGTTCATACTAATTTCTGTTCATTGTCAATCCTAGTGAATGAAATTTAAAAAACGGAGATTTTTTTATAAAGTACAATCTGAATTCTGAACTTTGAAATGCTATATTGCATAGTTGCAAGGAAGCTATGTACAGGGTGAGAAGCTCATATCCCAGACTCGCTTCCTAGGAAGCTCGCTTCCATCACGTCCCATTTAATAGTCAAAGGGAACTATATGTGTGAAGTGATGGGGTAGACTACAGTATATAGTCTAGGGTGTAGACTCTAAGTAAGTATCATTTGCTTGGAACCTAAGGCAACCATGTCTCATGTAAGATAAAATCAAAGGTATAACTACTTATAATAACAAAATGGGAATGGGGCACCTATATCTCATTTATCGCTTCCTCTTTCCTAAGGTTTTTTGAACCTCGCTTCTTGCTTTCGCTTTGCTTCTCGTTTTCGCTTCTCGCTCTAGTAACTATGTGTTGAGATATGATTGGTTATGTAGGTGTAATACACCGGATCTTCCATTAAGGTTATACTTGTAATTGACCTATTAGGGTTATTATAAATATGAAGAGATTAGAGGGAATCTCTCTCTAATTTTTCCCCCACTTCTTTTCTTCTTCTTCTTCTTCTTCTTCTTCTTCTCTTCTCTCAAACTCTAGATTCAAATCCTAATACTCTTCAATCTAACTTGGTATCAGAACAGGAAGAAAACCCTGTGTTTTTTTTCCTTTTTATGGAGTTTTCATGAACAATGTTTCGTGAATAGTGCGTGAACAATGCTCGTAAGCTATTTTTTGGCTCTTCATTCCCCATGTAATTTTTGAGATATAATATTGCTGGTTGCCATCATGAAGTGCAGCCTTGGTCCCTCTAGTGTGATGCAAGCTTACTCTTTGGAGTCCAAGGAGTTCGGTGATCTTTAGTTGTTTTTTGTGGCTTAATACTCGGTGGTTTGGGCTGCTTTGTGAAAAAACAGCGACGTTTATTCTGGTTTGAATAGTTTGGCATTCCGTAGTGCAGACAATGGTCAATGATGGGATGTCTGGAGACATATCCGATGCTACGTCAAAGATTCTAAGTAATAAGATCACTCTGATCATCACTAGTACCTATGGTGAAAATCCTAATGCGCTAATCAGAACCATTAAGTTGGATGACACCAACTTCCTTGAGTGGTGTCAGTCCGCTAAGATGTATATCGGTGGGAGAGGGAAGTTAGGGTACTTGACCGGTTGAGTGAAAGTTTCGACTATAGAGGCGAGACATATGATGGGTGAGAGCAAGATAACCTTATGGTTATGTCATGGCTGCTGAATTCCATGCAACAATCGGACAATGAAAGAGATTTGGGATAAGGCGAATCGAACCTATTCCCAATGTCAGAACATTGTCAGAGTGTACCAGTTGAGGCAACAGATAGCTACTCTTCGTCAGGGGGAGAGGAGTCAATCCACCTACTACTCCACTCTTCAAGGTCTTTGGGAAGAGTTGGACCATTTTCAGGTCATCCAGTGGGACACTGATAAAGACAGAGATCGACACAGTAAACAGGTGGAACAAAACATAATTTTTGACTTCTTGGTGGGTTTGAATCTGGACTTCGAAGTCACTCGGGTTCAAATTTTAGGGAAGGATTTGCTTTCTTCCTTGGACCAAGTTTATTCCCTAGTCTAAGGTGAGGAATGCAAAAAAAAGACGATGATACCTACACTGACTAGCGATCATCTCACCCTTGCTGCATCTTCTAGTACTCCTCGAGGTGGGAAATACCCTCATCGGAAGAATAGACCTCCTGATGACAAAGATAAGTTGAAGTGTGAGCACTGTGGGAAGACTAGATGCACTCTGGAAATTTGCTGGGATCTCATTAGCCGGCCCGCAAAGTTTTCTTGTCTTGGACAACAAATGGGCACTCCTCGAGGCAACACTACAACCTTTATGCCTCCTACCTTGGGTACCCCAATCGCATTGGCTTCTCCCACGGACCATCTTCCTCCTAGAGCTTCTCTGATACAGATATTGATCGTCTTCGACGCCTTTTGAGTAAGATGAAAAGGTTTTTTGCCTCTACTTCCTTTTCTCAGTTAGGTACTCACGCATTTGCTAATTTCGTTTCTCATTCCCCGTCCAGCCCGACCTGGATTATTGATTCTGGTGTGTCAGATGATATGACTAGTCTATTTACTGTGTTTTCTTCATATAGTCTTTTGTCTGGAAGAGATAAAGTTAGGGTTGCTGACAAATTTATTTCCTCAATCTCTGGAAAGGGTGATGTCAAACTTACTGACACATTATCTCTTTCATCTGTTCTTTATGTTCTCAATTTATCCACAAATTTATTATCAATTAGCAGTCTGACCAAAAGTCTTAATTGCCGTGTGAATTTTTTTCCCACTCATTGTGTGTTTCAGGACTTGGTGACAAGAAAAACGATTGGGAATGGTCGTGAAACAGATGAGCTCTACTTCCTGGATGTGACTGACTCTCCTTCAGCATTACAAATTAGTAGTAGTCCTAGTAGTAGTAATAATGATGCCCAACTCAGATTGTGGCACAGTCGTCTAGGTCATTTGTCTTTTAAGTCCTTAAAGTTGGTGTTTCCTGATTTGTTTAAATCTGTTTCTGGTCATAGTCTATAGTGTTAAGTGTATGAACTCTCCAAACATTGTAGATCTACTTTCTCTCCAAGTATGAATTAAAGTGTCGCATTTTCAGTTGATTCATTCTGATGTCTGGGGCCTTCCCCCTATTTGTCTGTGCATGGTTATCGATATTTTATCTCTTTTGTGGATGACTTCTCCCATTATACCTGAATTTACTTGATGAAGTCTCGTGCTGAAGTCCCGAACCTCATCAAGAAGTTTTACAAAATGGTTTTGACTCAATTTGAGAAGTAGATTAAAATTTTCCACTTCGATAACGCGAAGGAATATCTCGAGGGTGATTTAAGACAATAATTGGCAGAACACGATATGATCTATCAAAGCACATGCCCTTATATCCCTCAGCAAAACGGGGTGACCGAGTGTAAAAACCGTCACCTTTTTTAAAGTGGCTAGAAGCTAACTAACCAGAATGAATATCCTAAAGAAGTTTTGGGCAGAAGCAGTGCACACATCAGCATATTTGATTAATCGCATGCCATCTCGGGTCCTGCAGTTGAAGTCTCCTTATCAACTATTTTGTCCAGACCAGCCCCTATTTACTATCCCCCCCTTGTCTTTGGTTGTGTTCGCTTTATTCATATTTTGGGTCACCATCAAACCAAATTGGATCCAAAATCCATTTGTGATGTCCTATTGGGATATTCCCCTACACAAAAGGGATACCCGTGTTTTGATCCCGTGTCGGAGAAATGGTTTGTTATCATGGACATCGCCTTTTTTTAGAGTATTCCATTTTTTCCTCGTTCCTCTACCTCTCTTCAGGGGGAGCATAGTGAATTGTTGGAAGAGAGTTTGTCTTCAGTTCCACTTCCGGCTTTGGTCCCAGATGTTATCCATTATGTTGCTCCTATTAAGACTACTGCTAAGAAGAACCTATAGATTTATAACAGACACAAAAAAGAGGGGATCACTGTGTTACGACCATCTCCCAATTCTGACTCCTCGGAATCAGGTAACATTGTTCCATTGTCCTCTGTGATTCCTATTTCTGTTCCTGATATTGATAATGATACTGCTCTCATTGCCATATGCAAAGGGAAGTGTCACTGTACGATTCATCCTATCTCTAAATTTATCTTGTATGCATCTTTGTCACCCTCCTATTCGGGTTTTTTGTCCTCAATTTCTTCTGTGTCTACCTTCCAGGTTCCAGGAGGCTGTCTCTGATCCTAAGTGGCGTGATGCTATGATGGAAATGAGAGCTCTAGTTAAGAATGGTACTTGGGAAATGGTTGAGTTACCCAAAGGAAAAAGAACAGTAGGTTACAAATGAGTGTTCACCGTGAAACATAAGGCAAATGGTTCTATTGAAGGGTACAAGGTAAGACTGGTAACTAAGAGGTATACTCAGACATACGAGATAAACTATAAGGAGACATTTGCACCGGTTATAAAATGAACTCCATACGAGTTCTCTTGTCTTTAGCTGCGAACCACTCGTGGCCCCTACATCAGTTAGATGTAAAAATGTGTTCATCTATGGAGATCTACAAGATAAAGTGTATATGTATCCTCTTCCAGGATTCAAACGTCCTAATAGTGAAGGAAGGGTTTACAGGTTGAAGAAATCTATCCATGGACTTAAACAGTCCCCTCGAGCTTGGTTTGAAAGGTTCAGTCAAGCCGTGAAGAGGATGAGTTACTCATAGAGCCATGCTGATCACACCCTCTTTGTCAGGATAAAAGGACAGTTAGTTACAGCATTGATCGTCTACATTGACGATATTGTAGTGACTGGAAATGACTCCTCAGAGATCCAAAACCTGAAGAAATTCCTAGCAAGATAATTTGAAATAAAGGATTTGGGCAGTTTGAAGTACTTTCTGGGTATTGAGGTAGCTCGATCAAAGAAGGGCATCTTCACTTAGACTTACTCAAGGATATTGGGAAATTGGGTTCTCAGCCAATAGACACTTCTATTAAGCAGAATCATAAGTTGAGCTCCAGACTCCAGTGAAGGCCCATTACTAGAAGATAAAGAGATTTACCAAAGACTGGTTGGTCGTCTTATTTATCTCTCTCTCACTAGACCTGACATTGCATATGCAGTCAGTGTAGTCAGTCAATTCATGCATGAATTTCGGATTGCTCATTATGAGGCAGTGGAGAGAATTTTGAGGTATTTGAAGGCTATTCCAGGGAAGGGCCCTCTATTTGCTAACCATAGTCATTTCTGACTAGAAGCTTACACTGATGCTGATTGGGTTGGAAGTGTAGATGATAGGTCTACCACAGGGTATTGTACTTTCCTTGGTGGTAACCTCATCACTTAGAGAAGCAAGAAGCAGAGTGTAGTGACTAAGTCAAGTGCTGAAGCCGAATATAGGGCAATGGCTCATGGGATAGCAAAATTATTATGACTGAAGATTTTACTACAAGAACTACGGATGAAGGTGTATGTTCCTATGAAGTTGTTTTGTGATAACAAGACAACCATTAATATTACCCAGAACCCCATTCAGTATGATCAGACTGAACATATTGAAATTTATAGCCACTTTATCAGAGAACAAGTTGCTTCAGGAAATCTTTGCTTGTTGTTTGTTACAACAGAAAACCAACTGACTGATGTACTCACAAAGGGGTTACTAAAGCTAGCTTAGAAGATGTTCCTAACAATCTGGGCATGTTGAATTTCTATGCTCCACTTGAGGGGGAGTGTTGAGATATGATTGGTTATGTAGGTGTGATACACCGGATCTTCCTTTAAGGGTATACTTATAAAGACCTATTAGAGTTATTATAAATATGAAGAGATTAGAGGGAATCTCTCTCTAATTTTTCCCCCACTTCTCTTCTTCTTCTTCTTCTCAAACCTTAATCACTAAAACCCTAATCACTAAAACCCTAGATACAATCCTAATACTCTTCAATCCAACTTCTATATTGCCATCTTCAGAAGAAGCTAATTATGATGATTGGGATGGTTCCCTCATTGATATATGGTCTACTAGTAGTTATTATACATGTTTTGGTGGCAACTTTGTTAAATGGAAGAGTAAGGAGTCTGTTGTTGCTTGATTGAGTGCTGAGGCGGGATATCGAGCTATGACACATGGCACTTGTGAGCTCTTGGGGCTTCAAACCTTCCTTATTGACCTTTTATTTCAATATTCTTGTCGATACAACCTCACTGTGACTGTCAAGCTACTATCCATGTCTCTGCTTAGCCAATCTGTCATAAACAACAGGTGCACCAAAGCAAGAAAAAGTGTTAAGTGAGAAATGAGTAGTTTTATATAATGGATGCACGATTTCATTTAGGGCATCGCTTTTAAGAAAAAGTGTAAGATGTTTATGTTTGTTTCTCTTCACCATTTTTTCGTTTAAATAGCTTGCAAAGTGATTTTTTTTCTTTTACTTCTTGTTTACTATACTTCGATATTCGTCCCATATTGTATTTATGGATTGATGGAGGCACACCCACGATATATTCTATTCTATATGGATGAGCAATTTACCACCATCATCATCTACAATGCTTTATCTCAAATATTTGGGGCCGACAACACAAGTCCTGTTCCGCCCTTCCATTCTATAAAAAAAAAAAAGGCTTTGGTTCAGTCGTGTGCTATCAAATCTTTCTTCACTAACTACATCCACACCATTTTTGACATATCCCTCCCCTTTTAGAGCTTTCAACATGCAACAATTCACTTCTTATTGGAGTTGTTAGTGGTCTTCGTTGAACGAGTTTACCAAAAAAAAAATCATCTCAATCGACTCTCCCTTATTTTATCCCATATTAGAACCACTCCTATATCTTCTCGAATGCATTCATTTTTTTATCTTATCTTTCCACTAATCCATATCAACACCTTTATCTCAACTATACTAAGGTGGTGTTTGGTAACTCTAAATAATAAGTACTTATTTGAGTTTTATAGCTTATTGGATTATAATGCGTTTGATAATCCTCTTATTGCACTTCTAAACATCTAAAAAGTAGAGGAAAAACCCTTAAACAAATAAGGGGCAAAGGGGTTCCTTATTTTTAAGGTCTAAAATTGTAGAGGATCGGTGTCAAAAATGTTGCCCATTTTTGGACGATTTTACCCTAACAAACTTATTATAATACCCACTGTACCCTTTTATATAAAAAACAAAAAACTGAGAAACCCTAAACCCATCCATTCTCTTTGTGTGGATGATTTCATCTATCCGCTCTGGTGTGATTGCCCAAGAAGGGATACTTCCGTGTTGGAGTTCCTAGCTATTAGGTCAGTTTCCGTTCTCCTCTTGCTTGCTTCTTAGTGAGCATATATTAGTGACTCTGTCAGAAGTTATTAGGAATGTGAGCACAGAAGCTCAAAGGAGTGAGGGGTTTGCTGTGGGATTTGTTTCAGGTTCCAATTTGACTGTATATGCTCTTGCTCGATGTATTTTTTTTATAATAGGTTTTATTCTATGCTCTTGCTCAATGTTGGGAGATCATGAACAAAGAGATGTGCAATTATTGTCTCCAAGATGCAGCCTCTTCAATCATTTCTCTGGCTGTTGAAAGTCAGTCTCTCAATGCTGAGTTCTTAGAGGGCAACAACTAATCATCCTTGGGTATACTTCCTCAATAAAATAATAGGCATGTCCAGCTATCATTCCCTGAACCATGATAATAGATTTTCATGTAGTCAATTGCAAGTGCAGCAAATGAAAGGGGTGGTGGTGGTGTTGGTGGAATAGGATGGGTGGTGGTGGTGGCGGCGGTGTTGGTGGAATAGGATGGGTAGTGGGGTGATGGGGTGGTGGCCCAGGCAATAAAAGGGGTGGCGGCACTTGAAGGGTGGTGGGAGGCCATGGATGTGCATATTTTAATAATGACAGCAGTTACCCTTAAAATAAGCTCTTAAAATTTGGAAATGAGAGGATTTTACAAACATACAATTTAAATTTAGAGAAAATTTTCAGACTTTTATCAAACAATCAAATTCGAAAAAAATTTAGAGCTTCTTCTCTAGAGTTTATTTTTTAGAGCTTATAATATTCAAGTAGAGTTTCCAAACAGACCCTAATTGTATTAATATGTTACTTCTTAGTAGACGAGCATTCTACTCCATAAAGCATAACTGGTCTTATAGTTGTCTTATAAAACTTTCCTTCTAATTTGCTAATTTTGATCGGGATTTGTCGGTCACATAACACTTCAGAAACACTTCTCCACTTTACCTGTCTAGCTTTAATTTTATGGGCAACATCATCTTAAAGTTAACTGCTTGCTTTGTGATGCAGGTACAAGAGTCTTATTGAGAGAGTTCTTAGAGCAAGGCTTGTGTATGGGAGTCCTATCATGAATCGAGCAGTTAGTTTTGAGCACATGAATCGCCAATTGGTGTGGAATGAATTCTCAGTAATTGTTCTTCCTTTAGAGACGAATTTAGCACAACAAAGCATAGAAAGTTGTATGAGTTTGAATTTTAAAAGTACATGTTCTATATTCCAATAGATAAGTAGACACTAATGAAGGTTTGTAGGGTGCGAAATTAAAACTTAGAAAAATATAATGGAGGTGATGCTTCAAAGTTCTATAAGTATTTCTTAATTGCTTTGGATCTGAGGGACTGGAGGCAAGGTTTGAAATAATGATTTCGGCGTTTGAAACCACTACGCAACGGCCGTAACACCCAAATTTTTTTTTATAACTATAAACAACACTAATTATTGTCGTTTATAGTGAAAAAGACATTTTTTAATTAAAAAGTCTTGTTAAAGGTCATTTTTGGTGACAATGGTCATTTCTAAGTCGCTTTTAGTATAAATGAGTTGGTTACTAAAACTACTGTTATTGTTTTTTGGTAACAGAGATGTCCCAATTCCCATACCCTTCGAGGCAAGGACTAGTCTCTTCGGGTGTCCGCACCGTCCCACTCAGAAGTTTCCCTACGCGCATTATGGTAAGTCGATTAGTGGGAGTTGAACACACAACCACATGGAGCAAACCCGGAATGCTTGCCAACTGCACCAACCCCTGGTGGGTAAAATTTGTTGTTATTTCTATTAGGTAAGCCTATTTTTTTTCCAGAGGGTTGATAACCTGTTGATAACCTACTTGCCAAGTCCTACAATCATGCATGCATCGGGGATCAACCTCAACATACATAGTGTAATCCTCTGAAGAAAATTGGTTAGGGCGGGACTTGAACCCAGGCTTAGAGTATGAACACCTCTAGGCTTTTCCACTTGATCAAGGTGGCACCTTCAAAATTTGTTGGTATTTATACCAGGTAAGCCCACTTTTTCAGATGGTTGGTAACCTAATTGCCAAGTCCTACAATGATGCATGCATCAAAGATCAACCTCAACACACATAATGTAGTCCTTTAGAGAAAATCGGTGAGGGTGGGACTTGAACCCATGCTTAGACTATGAACACCTCTAGGATTTACCACTTAGCAACCATTACGTGATGGTTTAAGCTATTTTTAAAACCATGGTTGGAAGAATTTAATCAAGATGCACCCAGTTCGGTATCCTGTTCCCCATAAAATTCCAAATATTTGCTAAGGCCACCATGATTTTTTGAATAAATTTTTAAAGCCAATAATTCGTTATAGGTGGAAGCCACAATTTTTTAATGTAAAATATTCAGTTTATATTTTATTGATATTTAATGAGAAAGTTAGTAATATTATATCGAACATATAGATATACTAGCAGCAACTGAAATGAATTGAGGGAGAGAGGGAGAGCGAGGGGGGTAGGGGGATAGGGTGATTGCATGAGAAATAAATCAAGCGAGAGAGAGGGGGGTAGGGTGGTTTTTGTTCAGGAGAGAGATTCCTTTGGGAAACAAATGGGGAGAAAAGTGGGTGTGTGACATGAGAGGGGTAGTGGTGGGCGTGGTTAGAGAGAGAGAAAAGAGGGAAAATAGTGGGGCTTATTCGAAGTGTGTGTGTGTGTGTGAGAGAGAGAGAGAGAGAGAGAGAGAGAGAGAGAGGACTCATATGGTATGATAACCCTAGAATCACTTGGATTGAAGATTGGGGAACAAAGAGAATGCCACATGGCATCTTATGAGTTATTTCTTTATATTATAGTATAGATTCTATTTTTTTTTTCCATATAATACAATATAGGCACCTCCTAGCCTTTCGTGTATTCGTCATTCTGACAACCAGTGCCATCCCACACTTCTGAATCTGCACCCACTTCTATTCCCCTTCCTGCAGCTAAGAGGCGGAGATTTCATTTTAAAAACTTGGTGAGAAAATAGATATCTTGAAAGAACTGCATTCTTTTATTTTCTACTCTGATTTTTCTATTTTCTCAATAGAAAATTTCCGAAAAGCACAAGTTGAAAGGATTTCCTAATCTCTTGAGAGTTTCTCTTGCTGAAAAGGTTTTGAGAAGGACACTTATGATTACAATTGCTAGTTAATTGATAGAAGAAAATTATTATTGCATGTAAGATACCCTGACTTTTATCCCCTGCCTAATTGTTCTGAATGCTCGATATGGTCCATAACCACAAAGATTTTCCATGAAACGTTTGTAAATTTAAAAAGGATTTGATTTCGAAGGATTCTTTTGGGTGGGATTCCAAATTACAGTTGGCACAGTTCTTTATCTTTGTTGTTTAACAAAAAGGTTCTCTCATTGATATTTTGCATCCTGATTCGTTTTTTGGAAGTTTGAATTGAAATTTTGTGAAAAGCATGAGACAAAAGAATTTGAGATTAAACGTTTGGATATGGTTGCAAGTTTTTTCAAGTTATATATTGTGGCTTTGTTCCACTGCTGAATTGGTCCAAATGCTTGGTATGGTCTATTTTCACAAATACATGCCATGAAACATTGGTAAATTGAAAAAGTTTTGGTTTCTAAGGATGTGTCACTTAGCAAAAAAATACTTTTCTTTTCATAGATGTTTTTCATCCTGATCTGTTTGTGCTATCCAGCCTTACCCACGTCGAAATTGGCTCCTAATGAGTCAGAGTTTTCTTTTGGAATGACCATCTCTGTAATATTTTAAGCTTTATGTTGTTATGTATGGAGACAAACTTGCACAAGTCGGTTGATCGAGGTGCAAGTTAGTCGACCGAGGTGTGTGAATTTTGTATGGGCAAAATTTCCAAAGACCAGGTTTTACTTCGATCGACCAAGTGGACAATTCCAGTCGACCGACTTTCGTGGGCTTGGGCCTTTTAGGTCCGGTTTGGGCTAATCTTTAGTATATAAGATACTCCTGTACTAGGGTTTCATTATTCCCAATATTGATTGTAGCCACCAAGAGAGGTTTTCCTTGAGAGAGAGAGAGAGAGAGAGAGAGCTTGTACTGCTTATTTGCTTTTGCCTTGGAGCATTGTGAAGTGGTGTGGATCCGTGGATGTAGGCATCAATAACCGAATCACGTAGTCTTGTGTTGTATGTTCTTGTTTGTGATTTCTTTGTTCCTATTCTTCCGGTTATCGTGTTGTGGGTTTGTTGCGCGAATCCCAATAACTAGTATCAGAGCATCTATGTTCGAGTGGGAGCAATGACAGAAGAAGTAGGAAATGTGAGAATCGACAAGTTCAATGGCTTGAACTTTGGATTATGGAAGATGCAGATAGAGGATTACCTTTATCAAAAGGATCCCTATCTTCCTTTAGAAGGGAAAAAGAAGAAGCCGAAAAAAGATGACGGACGAGGAGTGGGATGTATTAGATAGGAAAGCCTTGGACACGATACGACTCTCACTTGCTGCATTTGTTGCTTTTAGCATCTCGAAAGAGAAGACAACGGTAGGAGTAATGGATGTCTAAGCAAGTATGTATGAAAAACTCTCTGTTTCAAATAAAGTATTTTATTCAAAAGATTATTCAATATAAAGATAGTTGAAGGTGGGTCTGTGGCTGAACATCTAAACAATTTCAACACAATCACCAATCAGTTAAGTTCGGTAGACATCAATTTTGATGATGAAGTTCAGGCTTTAGCTATTTTATCTTCATTACCATAAAGCTGGAGTGCCTTAACTATGGTTGTGAGTAATTCTGTAGGGACAAATGTATTGTAGTATGATAATGTTGTGGGGGTTGTTCTGAGCAAAGAAGTTTGCAGAAAATCCTCGGGTAAAACAATAGGGAATGCCCTAAATGTTGAAAACAATGGTAGATCTAAGTCCAGAAGGGGCAGATCTAAATGAAAGGAATTTGGCTGTCGGAAGTGTGGCAAGTTAGGCCACTTCAGTAGGTATTGTAATTCTGCAAAGAAACCTGCAGAGAGTAGCAATCAATGAGGAAAAGATCAGACAAATATTTCCAGAGAAAGTGATGATGCCTTGATTCTTTCTTGTGATGTACGTGGCGAATCTTAGGTAGTAGATTTTGGTTTATCGTTTCATGTTACACCTCACAAGGACATCCTTCATAACTACGTACAAGGAAACTTCTGGAAGGTCTACTTAGGTGACAACGAACCTTGTATTATTGACAATGGCGATGTTCAGATAAACCTGTCAAATGGGACAATTTTGAAACTGAGAGATGTAAAGAATGTTCCTACAATTAAGAGAAATTTGATATCCGTGGGACAACTAGCAGAAACCGAGTTTCTGATAACCTTCACGAATGATTCGTGGAAGGTCACCAATGGTTCTTTGGTGGTAGCTCGAGGTAAGAAAGAGGACACTCTTTATCTGACATCTTGAACAAATGAATCAATTGCAGTTGCAGCTGCAAGTGTAGATGTCAGCACATGGATTTTGCAGAATGTGGCACATGAGTAAGAAAGGGATGGAGATTATGCATGCGAAGAAGAAACTTCCAGGTTTGAAATAAGTGAATTTGGATTTATGTGAAGACTGCATCTATAGGAAGCAGAAGAAAGTCAACTTCTTGAAAGGCGGAAGGACTCCAAAAACCGAGATGCTAGATGTGGTACATACAGATGTATGAGGACTAGCATAGGTACCTTTTTTTGAAGGTTCAGTTTACTTTGTAACTTTCATTGATGATGCTAGTAGAAAATTATGAGTATATTTTTTGAAATATAAATCCGGGGTATTTGATGTATTTAAGAAATGGAGAGCTTTGGTAGAAACTGAAACAGGTCTAAAGCTGAAATGTCTGAGATCAGACAATGAGGGAGATACTGCTCAAGTGAGTTTGAAAAGTGTTGCTCAGTTGGAATCAGAAGACAGAAAACGATTCCAAGGATGCTTCTGCAGAACGCATAACCAGGACCATCATGGAGCGTGCTAGGAGGATGATGATCCATGTAGGGTTGCCTAAACAGTGTTGGGCGGATGCTGTGAGCACTGTAATCTAGTTGATCAATAAAGGGTCGTCGGTCGCATTAGATTATGGATTGCCAGAGGAAACATAGATTGGAAAAGAGGTAAACCTATCCCATCTCAGAATATTTGGGTGTACCTCTTATGTCCATATAGATTCTGAGAATAGGACCAAGTTGGATCCTAAGTCCAAGAAGTGCACATTCATAAGATATGAGCAAAACGAATTCGGTTACAAATTTTGGGATGTCGAAAATCAGAAAGTAATCATGAGTAAGGATGTCATATTCAATGAGACTGAAAAGCACAAAGATGGAAATGGGGAGAAAATTCAGAAGGAGAATTATGAGTTTGAGGAGATATCAACCAGGATATTCTGAAGCCTCAAGATGAGAATGTGCAGCCAAAGCCGCACACTCCAGTACCCGAGAGGAGATCATCTAAAACGATTAGACCTCCTGCTAGCTATTCACCTTCTCTACATTATCTATTGTTGATAGATAATGGTGAACCAGAAAGCTATCAGGAAGCATTGCAAGTGGAAACTAAGGTTAAGTGGGAGCTTACCATGGATGATGAGATGGACTCTCTCTCATCCAACCATACATTGATTTGGTGAACCTACCTGAAGGGAAGAGAGCTTTGCAAAAAAAAGTGAATATATAGATTGAAGGAAGAATATGTTGGTTCTAAGAGGTACAAGGCCAGATTGGTGGTGAAAGGTTTTCAACAAAAAGGAAGGGATTGAGTTTACTGAAATTTTCTCACAAGTTGTGAAGTTGTCAACAATCAAAGCAGTTCTGAGTATAGTGGTTGTAGAAGATTTACACTTGGAGCAGTTAGATGAAAAAAATGATTTTCTTCATGGTGACCTGGAAGAAGAAATCTACATGCAGCAGCTACAGGGATATGCAGAGGCCGAGAATGACAAATTTGGTGTGTAAGCTCAAGATGAGCCTATATGGCTTGAAACAAGTTCTTAGGCAGTGGTATATCAAGTTCGATACCTTCATGAATGACAAAGAATACAGGAGATGTCATTCGAATCATTGTTATTACTTAAAGAGGTTTGAGTCATCATATATAATTCTTTTGTTATATATTGATGATATGTTTGTAGCGGGATCAAGCATGAAAGAATTTACAAACTTGAAGAAGCAACTCTTGGAGGAATTCGACATGGGGGACTTGGGTCCCTCAAAGTAGATATTTGGCATGAGGATCAGTAGGGATAGGCCTAACAGGAGTTTGAAACTATCTGTGACGCCCCGAACCCGCGCCTAGGGAATCAAGTTCCGAGACGCGTGTCTGTTCGTCAAATCATGCAAGCGGAAGACTTTACCCGCGAAAATACGGGAAATTTAAACATTTATCAGATGCTTTCAAAAAGCAAATAACATCTGTCATTACAATAGTCATCATACAAACCATATACCTGTATTATTTACATCAAGTTTGTTTTATAAAAGTAGGCATCTCTATCACGCTAGGTACAACTTGTACAAGCTTCCAAAATGTCCAGATGAACTTTTCACTTACTGGTCAGCAGCTCCAAGATCTACTGACACAAAAAGTCAGTGAGCTATGAAGCCCAATAAAACCGCAATCCTTCTAAACTATTTTCCGCATAATAACACGCATCAATAATGATATAATAAACAGTTCAATTTGCATGTTACAGTAAAATAGAACAGTATATAATAAACTGTGACCCAAGGTCACTTAGGGTTACGTCACCCTAACCGAGGTTCCCGACCTCACATTACTTTCCAATTATGAAGTTCAGTTATGAATGTATTATATTACCAAGTTATCGTTTCGACCATCAATCATGTTTCATTTCGAGTCCTGAGACTCTATTAATTGGCCACAGCCCACAATTATTCAACTTAAAGTCTCTAAATCCTAACCATAATACATTGAGTTATTTTGACTCACACTTGCTGTTCTGGCTTTCACCCGAACACGACTAAACCTTGGGTATACCAACCCAACTTACCTGGAATCCGACGATTCCATACTGAACCATGAGTCCACCAACTCAAACAAATACCCCAACCCTGAGTATACTAATTCAGGCCACTTCGTATCCGAAGCTTACACACTCAACATGGGCATTCACCCAATAAGGACATACTTTTCCATTCAATTGACTGGCCACATCTACCGTGTATTTGCCGCCATCGCCCTGGGTATCAGTCATTAAGGAACCCCGACCAACCTGCCTACCGTCATCTTCTGGCTAGTCTACGGAGGAACCCCGACATTTATACCAATGCCGACATCTCCTGACGTTCCACCAAGAAGGGACCCCAATAGACACGGTGCCGACATCTTCTAACCCACCCAGAGAGGAACCCCGGACTATACACTATCTGATGTTCAGCCACTTTAAACTCCCTAGGACTCCGACATCTCCCGACTATCAGTCACGGAGGAACCACGGGCCATGCAAGACACCGCCACTCCTGACTTAGTCCAAGAGGCACCACGGACGACCTAGACAAACAGACCGACATCTCCCGACTACTAGTCACGGAGGAACCCCGAGCCTTACTGGACACCGTCTCTCCTGACCTAGTCAAAGAGGAACCACGGACTATACTTAACCCTGGTTAGATTTTCTAACCACAGGTTAACCCTAGTTAACCCAAGCCTCGCTTGATTAACTGAAATACTTGGGCCTCACGCCCGTGAACTAACTCCGTTAACACACCGTCCCGTTAGGGAACGTTTTCAAGCTAATGGATGTCTCCATAGCCTTACAAGACATGCAAAACAACTTTTCGTCACCCTAGAGTGGCAATACAATTACCCGGGATCCGATCTGGGCTCCCCAAGGGACCACATAAAATCACAACATCACATAGGGGTCTTCGACCCTTTTTCATTCACGTCAAAAGACATGCATATATTGCAGATAAAATAATATAGCAAAATAAGGGAAAAAAGAGAAGAAAAGAGAGGGGTTTTACCTGTTTCACGCTTTTGGAGGCAGCTAGTGCAAAAAGGGACTCCCCCAATGCGTCCGGGACGTCGAAAAACCTCAAGGACCCACTTCTCTTCTTTCTCTCTTTTTTCTCTCTCCTCTTTCTCTCTCTTCCTTTCTCTCTCCTCACTTTCTCTCTCTAAAATATTATGTGGCAGAACCTCCCCTGTTTACAGAACGTGAGAAAATGGGGGAGGTTGGCCTCCATTTTATATAGATAAGGTCATGTGCATAGCACATGACCATAATTAATGGTCCCGTTGACCAAGTCAACGGTTTGACCGTTTGACTATTTTTCTGCTTTCTCTCGTGTATACGGCCTTCGTAGTCCTACTTAATGACATCCGATTTTGACGAAACTTTAGGTGACCGAACTTGGGGCAGTCCGACACCTACTGTAAAAATTTCGGGAAAAATATTGAGTTTTGACAGCTGCACTTTAGTCCGGAAGAAAATTGTAAAACCCACTAATTTCCTGATTTCGAACACAAAATAGGCCGCCGTTTCTTCGTTTGAGATAACTAACTACCGAGACGACAGACATTAGTCCCCACGGCCGACTGACACGCATTAGTGCCAACCGCACGGATTTCTATTAGGTTCTCCAATAGATATTGGGTCCTACTTAATTTATGGAAATATGAAAATTTCCCGTTTTTCTCAATTTTATCACACATAATGGCCCCGCGGTCCCGCGAAATGATACCTGACGGAACCGATACGGTAGGGGTGTGTCCCGGCAGTCGACTGGCACACTGTGTGCGATTTTCGCCAAAAGATACTGAGATTTCCTCGGTGCACTTCAATCCCGAGCAAAATCCACTTTTTATTAATTTAATAAATAATTAACTAATTAACCTCCATTAAGGACCTATGAACACATAATTTTATTATATTAAAATTCCGGGTCGTTACACTATCTCAGGCAGATTATGTGGCCAAGATACTGAAGAGATTCAACGTGGAAGGTGCTAAGCCTGTTAGCACTCCTTTGGTAAGTTATTTTAAACTTTCAGTAAAATAGAGCTGAAACTTGGGAAGAATTGGAGTACATGTCCAAGATATCATATGCATCTGCAGTTGGTAATTTGATGTACGCAATGGTCTGCACAAGACCAGACATTTCTCAAGCAGTGGGAGTTGTCAGTAGATTCATGAGCAATCCAGTTAAGTGGATTCTAAGGTACTTAAGAGGTACTACAGAAAATGCTTTGTACTAATCAGTTTGCAAGGATTTGTTGATTCAGATATGGCAGGGGCTATGGATAGCAAAAAGAGCACCATAGGGTATGTGTTCATCTTGGACAGTGGAGCAGTCAGTTGGGTCTTAAGGTTGCAGAAGATAGTCTCCCTTTCGACAACTGAAGCAGAATATGTTGCAACAACGGAAGCTTGCAAAGAGATGGTTTGACTTTAAAGTTTCCTGAATGAATTGGGCATGAAGCAGGAGAATTGTAAATTGCACAGTGACAATCAAAGTGCAATTCACCTTGCGAAGAATTTAGCCTTTCATGCATGGACAAAGCACATCGACGTTCGATACCATTTCATCTGATCACTCTTGGAGGAGGGAATGCTATTTCTAGAGAAGATCCACACAAGCCTAAACCCCACATACTTGTTGACTAAGGCGGTTATTGCAGAAAAGCTGAAGACGCGTGCAGTTTTTGTTGGTCTTCAAACTTGAAGACAAGGAGGTGATTCACACTAGCTTTCATGAGGGAGTGACAATACAGATGAAGCAAGTACAATGGAGGAGCTCTTGGAGATTTGTCTCCAAGTGGGAGATTGTTATGTATGAAGACAGATTTGCACAAGGAGCGTGAATTTTGTATGAGCGAAATTTCCAGAGACCGGGTTTTACTTCGGTCGACCAAGTGGGCAATTTCAGTCGAATGACTTTCGCGGGCCTGGGCCTTTTAAGTCCAGTTTTGGCTAATCTTTGGCTTATTATATAAGATACTCTTGTACTAGGGTTTCATTATCCCTAATATTGGTTGTAGCCACCAGGAGAGGTTTTCCTTGAGAGAGAGAACTTGTACTGCTTATTTGCTTTTGCCTTGGAGCATAGTAAAGTGGTGTGGATCCATGGACGTAGGCATCATTAGCTGAACCACGTAAATCTTGTGTTGTGTGTTCTTGGTTGTGATTTCTCTATTCTTATTCTTCCGGTTATCGTGTTGTGGGTTTGTTGCGCGATTCCCAACATGTGACATTCATGTAGCTTTTTGCAGAAAATAAAGTTAATTAATGTTTTAAACTCCCTTTTTTAGTTCAATTTGATCCACTTCTTGTACTACTTTGATGTAATTTTTTAAAATTATTTAAGAACATCGATATAAGTGTCTGCAACGTCTTATTTGGGTTAGGGTCCATATCATAGTCTTACAAGGCAATAAAATTTTTAAAACAAAATTGTAGAAGAAAAGTTATAAAAATAACCTGTTTTAGATAATATGATTCATATATGCCATCAATATTACTTGACAAGTATATGAATTTAAAATAAAGATTAGTGGATCCAAATGATTTGTAATCTTAGGATATCCTGTAAATCTTTAGAGTGACTAACTGTTAAAAGATTTGATCAGCTGATCTCAATCCGTGTTTCCCATAGTTGCGTGATTTCCAAATGTTGTACCCTTTATTATACATGCTCTGTGGTTGTTTACATGACAGATTTAGTAATTGGCTAAAATATATAAATTCTCAAAGTAAAGAAACTTTTGTTCCCCTACTTAAAGTGCAAAACTCCTCCCTAATCTGTGTAAAGCCTCAAATACTCGTGTCATTTATCATCTCGGCTGAATATGTTTCAGAACTTAACTCTTGACATTGATGTGCAGGAGATGTTGCTGATTCTTCTTCCACTTCGCAATTCATCATCCATTAAAAAAACATTTCTCCCATTCTTGAAGGATAAATCTTCCAGTTCTGCAGTGGATGAAACTGCTTGCCTCATTTGCCAGACAAATCCAACTATCCCGTTTCTTGCTCTCCCTTGTCAGCACAGGTACATCACAGCATATACCATTCTCTTATTGGTTTTAATTTCTTTGAGTTTCATATTATCGCTTAATTAAGTAAGCTACTGGTAATTGAAGGTCTAAACAGGCCGGGTCAAAGTTGTGCTAGGTTCTC
The DNA here is from genome assembly GCA_015143295.1 of Tetracentron sinense. Lineage (NCBI taxonomy): Eukaryota > Viridiplantae > Streptophyta > Magnoliopsida > Trochodendrales > Trochodendraceae > Tetracentron > Tetracentron sinense. The sequence goes on along the minus strand of CM026554.1, from coordinate 6,441,323 downwards.
TTCCTAACCTACCTCGGCAGAAAACCCATAATGGTTTTTTCAGTTGAGGATACAATATATAAAAGTCCTGTCCTAGTCTGCACATCTGATCCTTGCTGATTAAAATTTCCTGATTCCATCAACCAAAAGGTGCATTTCACCAAAAGCAAGATCTTTTTTCTATACAATGTCGTTTAAGTAAACAAGTTGGGTTTGAATTGAAATTATGATAAGATGAGAGTAAGTGGTAGGGTTGAAGAATAAACATCTGAGAAATTGTCCTAAATAGAATTTGTGATAAGATGAGAGTATGTGGTAGGGTTGAAAGATGAACTTGTGGGAGATTGTGCAAACTTCACTAGTTGGATTTACAAATAGAGAAGAGATGTGCACATTTAAGGACTTTGTTTGGTTACGTGTACTTTACATCATATATCATCTCTTTTTTCACATAGACTTATGTTTACCTTATAACATCATAGAGGTAGATGGGCATGCGGATAATTATTTTTAATTGATTCGTAATTAAGTAGACCATGCAAATAATTTCCATTGGTCTCTTACCTAGAAGGCAGCTAAAAGCCCAAGCTCTACTCTGCCGGTTAAGAACATGGGCTAAGCCTTAAAAATCTACTAATTTGCTAAAGTGTTTCAATCGGTTGGTAGCCCATTAGGTTCTTGAGGGCAATTTGGGGCTCATTCAGTGGGACATGGTGGGGCTTGACGTAGCTTTGGAAATCTATTGTTGGGTTTTAATGGTAAGACCTAAGGATCATTATCGCCATATTTATTACTATATACAATTGTATGCTAGATATCATTTGGTACTTCTGTTATAAAAAAAAATGTCTGTAAATTTGCATTTAGCTCTTAAATTTTATGAGTGGTGCCTTGGTGTTTTTTTTTTGAGTTGAGCTTGAGCATGCCAGGACCTCTGATGGGCTCTTTCTGGGTTTGGGCTTTGGAATATGGTTTTCTTCATAGTTCGAAAACTTGGCCAGTCACCCGAGTAACTCGGCCGAGTTACTCGACTCAACTGAATTTCGAGTCGAGTCGCCTCAAAACTCGAAGGAGGCACTATTTGTCGAGTTGCTTGGGTGACTCGGTCGAGTCGAGCCGAGTTTTTTGACTCGTCGGACTAGTTCGAGTCACATATGGGTATTTTTATAATTTTTTAAAAATCTAAATTCAAACGTCACACTATTTTTGCGTCATGTTTTTTTGGATCTACAAAGAACCTACTATGGGTTATGTTAAACCTAGTTTATAGGTTTGACTTTTGAGGTTGTAAAACCAGTGTACTTTGAGTTCTTTTAACCTAGGTTTTTCAAGTTATTACATATATATTCCGAGTTGGACTAAGTCAAGTTTTCCGAGTTAATCGACCTGGATAAAACTTTTTTGTTGAGTCGAGTTTTCGGGTTTTTGAACCATGGTTATCTTAAGTACTGACCCAGGTAACTGGGAGATGTGATCATCTTAGTTCTGCCCTTCATGTTCGTGGTTGGTCCAGTGATAGAGCTTATGGCCACCCTAAGAGATGTCTGAATAGAACAATTTATTTAAGTCCCTACACATTGTCTGAACTGTATTTCTTTGGTTGGCTAGTTTCCATGATAAATATGTTTAAAAGTCATGTCATTTCTCTTGCACACAGTTACTGTTACTACTGCCTTTGGACACGATGTGCTGCAGCTCCAACATTTCGGTGTTCCCGATGCAATGAGCCAGTTATTGCCATGCAACGGCATGGTGGCACAATCAATAGTAGAACTCCCAAGGACTGATTATTTCATAGGTAAAAGAAAATGAAAAAGCATGGTGCAAATACAATGATGTATAAATATGCGTGTTAGTGGCATTACAATGAACAAGGGAACCGAGGTTCCTTTGAAAAGCATTTGTTCCTTTGTGATATGGGAAATTGGTTCATTCATTGCTAACTTTCAATCGCTGTTCCCAGGTGGCTATCTTTTCTCTGGGGTTGTTTCTCAAAACTTCCATCACTCGTCTTCCAAATCAATGTTTCCCAAGCTGCTGAAAGGCACAAATATGACTTTTTCCACCATCTACTAACTGGGCAAGCTCTTCTCTGCCGGACTTTGGCTAGCTGGAAGTACTCCTTATTCAAGCTATTCGGAGATGATTGCGACCTGTCATGCCATCACTCTAATCAGAAAGTTGGCAATCACTAACATATAACACTGTTACGTGTGTTTACATTTCAATTTTGAGATGGTACATGGAAAAATGCCTGGGGCACCTTCGATTATGAAAGTGCTGTCAATCTCTAAACACAGTTCTAAGTTCCCTCTGCAAGGCCAATGCACAATTTCTTTGGCTGAGAAGAGGTTTGTGGGAATAATCTCAGTTGGTCCTCTCTTCAATTACCAAGGTACATACAAACCCTTCTCTAGCATAAGTTCACCTGAAATCAGATAGAACCTGCCCTCCAAATGTTAACCATGTCTGGAAAATAAGTCACATAGGACATATGCTAATTTTCTTATGATCTTGGAAGGATACTTAGTTGTGTGAAAAATATTCCTTAGTCATGACAGGTTGCTTCTTGACGCAATGTAGCTTTATCTGGTAAATTTTGTACAGCCAGCAGCAGAAATAAGTGCAATAATTATTGTTGTGATGTTTTTTTTGATCGGTAATGCAAATGTATATATATATAATGAGAAGTATCCGTTTACAGTGGCGTAAACTAGGGACTAGAACCAACAACAGAAACTAAGAAAACAAGCCACAAACAATCACATCTAATCTAAACGACTGCCGATTACAATAGGAGAGTCTCCCTCACATCTTGGCCCACTGAACTTGTGGAGCTCCAATCCACAATTGATTGCCGCACCCGGGTTCGGATCCGGATGAGAGAAGAAGAATTGTCAAAAACTCGACCGTTCCTCTCATTCCAAACAGCCCAGGCCATAGCCCCAGGCAAAAATGTCTAGATGGATTCCTTGGCACCCGTCCATGTCATCAAGCGCCATCCCGATAATAAGCTCAGAAAGGAGAAGGGGAAGACCCACTCCACACCCATTCGCGTCAAGAACCAAGCCCAAAGCCCGAAGACAACCGGGCAGTGCAGGAACAAATGGTTCACAGTCTCTTCCGCATTCAGGCACAAATAGCACCGATTAGCTAGACTCCACCCTCGTCTCTTCAATTGATCCGTAGTTAGAATTTTATTAAGAGCCGTGGACCAGAGGAAAAAAGATACCTTCGTAGGAGCCTGGTTAGCCCCCACAACAATATGAGGAAACAAGCGCGAAGGAGCAGGGTTAAAAGACTATAGGAGTGATCTCATTGAAAATCGCCCGTTGTTGCTACAGGACCATACCCTACAATCGCTAATCTAGGATCTAGGGTAGGAGGAACTCAATCGAGCCAGAAGTCTTTGCATATCCTCAACTTCCCAGTCATTCAAAGCCCTTCTAAATCCAAGACACCAGACTATGACACTACCCAAACTCTCGACACACTATGCAATAGACGCCCCTTTGTTGCTAGCCAAAAGGAAGAGAGAATCAAAGTCGTCCTTAAGCCTTGACTGACCACTCTAGACATCGAATCAAAAATGGATATCATCCCCCTTACCCAGCTTGAACCTGATAAACGGGTCTAAAAACGAAGCAACCCCCATAATACCTTTCCAAAGGCCCACCCCGTGGGGGCCTCTCACTCCCCTAGACAACCAAGAAGACGCAAGCCCATATTTAGCCACTATCACTCTTCGCCATAAGCTTTCTCTCCTCGCCAAATCGCATCACCCACTTACCCAAGAGAGCCCTATTCACAACACTAAGCGAAGCAAGGTTGAGGCCCCTGCCTTGAACGGCTTACAGATTTGAGCCCAGTCAACTAGGTGGTATTTCCGCTTGTCACCACGCTCTTGCCGAAGGAAGTTACGCTAGAGACGATCAAGAGTCTGGGCAACAGACCTAGATAAAACAATTGGAGAAGTGATCAGCTTGATGACTGATCTGTATGATTTTCATTCAAATATATAGATTACAAGATGGTAAACACTATCCTTGATTACAGCATATAGATATGATAAATATGGTAAGATTTCAAACAGAGGATTCTGTAACAGTAGCAGAGGATTCTGTAACAGCTGTAGTAGCTGTATCTTCTTCATTTAAATCTTTAACGGCTGTATCTTCTTCATTCCTATCATCCCCCTTCAAGCTGAGCGTGGTGATGTCACTAACGCAAAGCTTGTGCTGAAGAAATTCAAATGGAAATCGTGAAAGGCTTTTGGTGAACACATCAGCCACTTGTTGTGGAGATGGAACAAACTGAACTCTAAGTAACCCATTGACCACCTTTTCCTGCACAAAGTGGTAATCTAACTCTATGTGTTTGGTCCTTGCATGAAATGCGGGATTCGACACCATATGTATGGCACTGATATTGTCATAATGTAAAATTGGTGTGGAAGAGGGAGAGATACCAATATCGCTAAGAATATAAGATAACCATGTCAGTTCAGCGGCTGCACTAGCGAGTGAAGGGTACTCTGCCTCGGCACTAGAACGAGCCACAGTAGGCTGTTTCTTAGCACTCCAAGAGATGCAATTGGAACCTAAAAACATAGAGTAGCCAGATGTTGATCTTCGTGTAGTTGGGCAACCAGCCCAGTCTGCATCGGAGAAACCATGGAGATCAAGACTGGAATTAGAGGAGATCAACAACCCCATTCCTAGTGTTCCTTTTAGATATCGTAAAATCCTCTTCACAGCCTGCATATGTGACTCATTGGGTGAATGCATGTGTTGGCAAACTACATTCACACTATAAGTAAGATCAGGTCGAGTGAACGTGAGGTACTGGAGAGCACCTACCATGCTTTGATATTTTGATGGATTCTTTAGCAAAGAGGCATTAGAGGAGAGAGTATGACCACGCATCAATGGGGTGTTGGCTGGTTTGCAATTTTCCATTTAAAGTCTATGTAAAAGATCTCGTGCATACTTCATTTGGGATAGAAACATATGTGTGGGATTTTGAAGAACTTCAATGCCCAAAAAAATAATGCAAGGGCCCTAAATCTTTCATAGCAAATTCACGTCCCAACCGATCAATATAGTCTTGAAGGAGGTGATCATCGTCGGATACAAGTATGATGTCGTCCACATATAACAGAAGGATCACAATATGTGATTTGTAGTGAAGAATAAATAAGGAATTGTCTGCTGCACTGTACCTGAAATTGAGTGTTAGAAGGAAGGTGCGAAAACGATCAAACCATGCACGGGGAGCCTGTTTGAGGCCATAAATTGCGCGATGTAGAAGACAAACATGATCAGATTTTGAAATATCAGTGAAACCGGGAGGCTGTTCCATGAAGACTTCCTCTTTAAGTTCGCCGTGTAAAAATGCATTCTTTACATCTAGTTGACGAATATGCCAACCCTTCACAGTGGCAACAGTGAGTATTGTCCGAATTGTAGCTGTTTTCACTACCGGACTGAATGTTTCTTCAAAGTCAATACCTTCCTGCTGGTTGTATCCTTTGGCAACAAGGTGGGCCTTGTGTCTCTCAATTGAGCCATCTCAATGAAATTTGGTTTTGAAGACCCATCGAGAACACAACATTCATGGTTGGAAGACAAGGTACTAGTGACCAGGTATGATTAGCATGGAGGGCAGCAAGCTCAACCTCCATTGCTGCATGCCAATGAGGAAGACACAGAGCAGTGTGGACAGTCTTGGGTTCATCCGAATTATCAATGGCTATTAGGAGACAATGATGAGATGAGGAGAGGGAAGAGAGGTCACGCGGAGGGAGAGGATGACAGACCGAGAGAAGACTAGAGGCCATATTTTTTGTTTTAGAACAGGTATTCATGGGATGTATGTTGCTGTTTGGGATTGACAGAGGTGGTATAGAGGGGAGCAGAATTTCAATTTCATCCCTGGGTAAGTTACTAAGAGAGGTGTGGTTTTGTGATAATGGGGATAAGGGTAAGAGAGTGGAAGGAGGTGGTGGATTGGGAGGAAGAGATATAGGAGATGATGCATTAGAGAATGCCCCACTTGTTGTAGTTTGAGTTTCTGTTGAGGGCACAATGGATGAAACAGTAGGTGAGGGTGAAACATGAGGAGACCCATCATTGGAGTTGGGAGGGGGGTAGGTAGTGCTGGAATGAGGGTGTGGAAGGAGTGCTATATTTGGGAGTTGGGAACTAGATGAAATAGATGGATTATCCCACAACATCACGTCCTTATATGGAGAAGAGGACTGAATCAATGAAGCAGACATATTAAATTGGAAAGTTGTCTCATCGAAAACAACATGTCTAGATATAAATACACGCCCAGAGGATGGGTCAAGGCAGCGAAAACCTTTGTGAATTTCGCTATAACCAATAAATACTCAAGATCTAGATTTAGGAGCCAATTTATGTGGTGAGTAGTCTCGTAAATATGGGAAGCAACGACAGCCAAATGTACGAAGTAATGAGTAATCGGGAGAAAAACCAAAGAGCAGGGTGTATGGAGTTTCATTGTTCAAAACAGGTGTGGGCATGCGATTTATGAGATATGTAGCAGTCGAAAAAGCTTCCACCCAAAGTGAGGCTGGAGATTTACTCTGAAAAAGAATAGTGAGGTCTGTTTCAGTAATGTGCCAGTGTTTTCTTTATGAGGTTCCGTTTTGTTGTGGCGTGTAGGGACAAGAAATCTGACGACGAATGCCACATTTGTTGAAATGAGAGAGAATTTGAGTGGATGAGAACTCTCCACCACCATCACATTGGAAGATTTTAATGTGATGATCAAATTGATTTTCCACCATTTTTTGAAATTTGAGAAAACATTCAAATGTTTCTGATTTCTTTTGTAATGGATAAAACCACGTATATCGTGTATGGTCATCTATAAACACGATGTAATACCGAAAACCTGAATTGGATGGGATCGGTGAAGGTTCCCAAATATCCGAGTGAATTTTATTAAAGGATGGGACTGTGAGTAGTTATGTGCTGGAAAAGGAAGACAACGATTTTTGCCCATTTGACATCCGACGCATAAAGGAAATTTGTTCTTTATTGAGCTAGCATGGAGAACATTTTATTTTCTAGCAACTTTACAATCTTCGTCGTAGGGTGACCGAGACGTTGATGCCAAAGAGTTGCAGACGCTGAAGGAGAGTTGGTGGTAAGTAATGCCACTTTATTTAAATCAAGTGCTTAGAGACCTCCATATTTATGCCCCGTCCCCAACGTTTTTCCTGTGCTCCGGTCCTTTATCACAAAATCAGTGGGTGAGAACAAGAAGTAACAATTAAGTTGAGAAGTAAGCTGACGGACAGAGAGTAAATTCTTAGTGAGTTTAGGGACAAGAAGAGTGTCATGAAGAGCCAGAGGACCATGAATAGTAGGAAGAGAGACAGTGCCAATATATGATATAGATAGGGAAGAACCATCTCCAACTATTACTTGGTTGGTGCCGATGTAAGGCCGAATAGAAAGAAACATACCTTGGTCATTTGTCATGTGAGAGGAGGCACCGGTATCCGGATACCATTGGGGATCAGATGGATCTGAGATTGTTAAAGCAGCAAATGCTTGGGATGGTGGAGGAGGTCTTTGCTGATTGCTATGACCTTTGTAGGCTTGGTTGAAGCGATGCCAGCATTCAAGAGCATTGTGGCCTGGTTTGTGACAGACTTGGCAGAGAAAAGGAGAAGGTCCAAGAATGCCTGGAGAAGAGGCTTTGTTCGCAGGATGACCTCCACTATGATGTTTCCCATAATGAGTTCGAGTAAATTTCTGGTTGGGCCTCCCACCTCTGTTATTTGAGTTTGCATAGAATGCTGTATTGTGGATGGAATGATGCTCCATGATTCTGATTTCTTGACTGATCAGATTTGGAAGAAGCTAATCATAAGTGGGTACTGGTGGTTTTGCCAAGATGGAAGTGACAAAGGACTCATATCCAGCCCCTAGTCCATTAAGTACCCAAAACACCTTATCTTCATCGAAACTGGTCGACCGATGGCTGCCAAGTTGTCACAAAAGCCTTTAAATTTTCGTAGATATTCAGACATGGAGCAGCCTTCCTTCTTACAGGATTGAATCTGGTGCCGGAGTTGATACTCTCTTGCCTTTGATCGTTGTGCATATGTATTTGCTAATGCTGTCCATACTGAATGGGCAGTGGTGAGGCCAACAACCTCACATAAAACTTCTTCGGATAGGGTAGCATTGATCCAACTCAATAGCAACTGATCAGTTTAGTTCCATTTGTCAAACAAAGGATTTGGTTCAGGTTGGTTTTCAGGAGATGGGGCAAGAAGTCGTGGTGGTGGTTCAAAGGTTCCATCCACATAGCCAAGTAAGTTTTGGCTTCCAAGCGATGGCACAAATTGGCTTTTCCACAAGAGATAATTTGTAGGACTGAGTTTGATAGAGACGAGATTGAGAATAGAAGATATGGAGATGGTGGGAATGGATGAAGAAGATGCCATTGTTTCAGACGAGAGGGAAAAAAAAATGAGAACAGAAGAGGATCTATTTTTGCTCTGATACCATAAAACAATTGGAGAAGTGATCAGCTTGATGACTGATCTGTATGATTTTCATTCAAATATATAGATTACAAGATGGTAAACACTATCCTTGATTACAACATATAGATATGATAAATATGGTAAGATTTCAAACGGAGGATTCTGTAACAGTAGCAGAGGATTCTGTAACAGCTGTAGTAGCTGTATCTTCTTCATTTAAATCTGTAACGGCTGTATCTTCTTCATTTTTATCACTAGGAAGAGTTAGGGTGGAGAGATAATAAGTGGGGATACTTTTAAGAGTACTCTTGATGAGGGCTAGCTTACCACCTTTGGATAGTAGGGAAGACTTCCACCTCGCAAGGCGAGAAGAGAATCTATCAATCACCAGGGCCCATACAGCTTTGGATTTGAATGGGCCCCCCAGCAGAAGACCGAGATAAGTGGATGGGAGATCCCCCTTTTGACACCCTAGGCTCGTGGCCAAAAGACTAACATGGGGGATGCCACCAACATGGATAATTTCACTCTTTCACATATTGACTCGGAGACCCGAAACTGCTTCAAAGCATCTCAGAATACACCTGAGATTGATGACTTGTGAACATGAGGCACTACAAAACACTAATGTGTTATCCGCAAACTGCAGATGCGAAATACTAAGCCTCTTCCTCCCCATGGAAAACCCTTGAAACAACTGCCCATTCACATAGACTAGCATTCGGCTCAAGGCTTCCGAAACAATGATGAAAAGCGTTGGAGACAAGGGATCTCCTTGCCTTAACCCCTTGGAACTACGAAAGAAACCTTTTGGAGCTGCCATTAAGAAGGATGGAAAAGGAGGCGGAGGAAACACAGGCTTGGATCCACGATCGCCACTTAGACCCAAAACCCATTCGGCCCATCACATAAAGGAGAAACTCCTAACTGACATTGTCATAGGCTTTTTCTATATCAATCTTACAAACCAGGCCTGGGATGATAGATTTAAGACGCTCATCCACACATTCATTAGCAATAGGAATGTCATCTAAGATATGTCTACCCCTCACAAAGGCGCCTTGATGAGGGGATCTGATGGACCCCAAGACGCTACGAACGCGGGTGGCCAACACTTTCGCTAGGATTTTATAGGCACTACTGATCAGGCTAATAGGACGGAAATCTTTCAGGTCTTGGGCACCCGCCCTCTTCGGAATCAGGGTCACAAATGTATTGTTAATTACCCCGTCAAACGACCCTGACTCATAAAGCTCCTGAAACACTGCTAAGAGATCCTCCCCCACCATGTCCCAACACTCCCTATAAAACTCAATGGAAAAAGCATCAGGGCCAAGTGCCTTGTTACTTGCCATGGACCGAATGACACCTAACACCTCATCAGCTCGGAAAGGGCGCTCCAACTCCTTGCTTTGCGCTAGGGATAAGGAGTCGAAAGGTAGGTCATCTAGCTTTGGTCGCCAAAGGACTTTCTCCAAATACAAGTCCTTATAGAAACCGACCACGCTATCCACTCACCGTCAACTAAGAGATTCGAGATATGGTTTGACTTATGACGGTAATTGGCCATGCGATGGAAGAACTTAGTGTTACGGTCTCCCTCCTTCAACCATCGAACCCTAGACTTTTGTTTCCAACTAATCTTCTCTAGACGCACAGACTTCAGGTACTTAACCTTCAAATACTCCCGCACACGACTCTCCGTGTTGGATAAAGGTCGGGTATTCTCAATGGAGTCAAGGGATTGGATATCCGATAGCCATTAGGTCTTCAAGACCGACACATTCTCAAAAAAACTCTTTATTCCAGATCTTAAGTTTAACTTTTAGGGCTTTCAACTTTAGACCAAATTGCGTACTGGGAGGACCCCAGGTGGATTGAGATGCCCAAACCTCGGACACAATAGCCTTAAAAGTCTTCCGACTGGAGCCACATATTTTTGAATCGGAATGGGGATGGGCCACCCCCAATGTTATTTGGGGCCAGCAGGATGGGCACATGGTCGGACGTGGGACAAGGCAAGGAGGAATTGGACCATGTTAAGAAATAGGTCCTCCCACCCAACCGAGACAAGAAATCGATCCGGTCTACTCGCACGCCAACCAGACGGTAACTGAGACCAAGTGAACTGGGACCCAAATATAGGGTAGTCAATCAAACTGTAGCGGGAAATGAAGTTTTCAAATCTTTGCATTTTGGCTGTCGATGATTGAGTCCCTCACCTCTCATGGGGGAAGCGGATGCAATTGAAATCTTCACCCAAACACCAAGGGGCATCCCACCTACCACTTACATCATTGAGTTCCTGCCAAAACTTAGCATCCGCAACTGCCCTCGACGGGCCATAAACCCCAAAAAAGACCCAATTACTACCCCCATTAGACAAACGACAGAGGATGGAGATCGAGTACGCCCCCAATTCGGACTCTAGAATCTCGATTCTACTCCTATCCCATGATAGTAAAATCCCACCCGACACCCTAACGAAGCCATACTAAGCCAACCCAAGGGACCATCCCCCCTAAATATCCTGAATTAGCTGGGGGTAAATCGATCTCCAGTTTAGTTTCCTGAATGCATAGGATCACTAAGATTACCCTGACTCATCCTTGTAGATCTAGGAATGACTTTCCGATTCGACCTATCGTAGTTTACTGCACATTTGAACCTTCTCAACTCCCTTAGTGATCTCCTCACCGGACCTACAGGACACCTAGATCTAGGCTTAACCACAGACTCACGCCCCCCTGTTCAATAGACTGAAGTAGTCTCGTGAATTCTTCTTCATGGCCTTCAATAGAGAGACCAAGGAACTTATTAATTCCTCCCATTTTACTTAAGACCCAAGGAGATGCATCTACAGACAATTCTGGACGGGAAAAGATTGACCTCCCACCCAAGGTTCCAGAGATATCTTCCAGGGATGGAAACAACAGCCCGGACAACAGGCTGGATTTATTTTCAGTGAAATTGGTGAAGCAGGGAAGCGACACCGACCTTACAATAGTCACTTGCATACATTCTTTTTTTTTAAAAAAAAAAACCTTTCTGATGATACAAGATCAGTAATCCAATGACTGGTGCTGATTTGTACCTGATGCTCTTGAGCACAAGCCCTGCGCATATACGAGACAATCATCAGAACTGTAAGTGCCTTACCTCAATTGGTTCGGCAACAAAGAAAACAGAATATGCATGCAGAATGAATGAAAATGTCAATAAAGGATTAAACTGGTAAGCTGTAGACAACATGAACATCCATGGCTTGAGTCTTCAAACTTTTTTCAGGGCCCGCCACTCACAAACTGACAGTGATGCCACTCTCCATCAACTCTTGGATTAATATGGCTATCAATATTTATGTGGTATCTTCTGAATTATACTGTCAGGTAACACAAATTGTTTCCAACCTCGATAATGCAGCTGGGAAGACCCAAGAACTTCATTAGATGGAAACTTGAACCTCATAGTCTGATTAACAATTTTTGTCTTGTGTGTGAGGGGGGGGGGGGGGGGTGGGGGGTTCTAGTCAGCTCACTACACAAGCATGAGTAAGACCTACATGTATATAACAATGAATGCTAGTACTAATACTTTGCACTCAACCATGTGGGGACACACACACACACACACACATATATATATATATACATACATATATACATATATATATATTGTGTAAAAGATGATGTTAGTGTAACTTTAAGAATAAGAGACCCATCTCTGTGACGTGTTTTGTTTCTCTTCAGGAAAAGGAAAACATTCCAAATTTCGGTGGGATTTGTGTCTCTTTTCCTTTGTTGTTGAAGCCATCCATGGTCAACAAGGTCAACTGTTTCTATATAGTTTTAGTAACTTTATTGGATATGGGAAGTCACAGACATATTCTTTGTATTGGGTAAATATGAAGTTGAATAATTAGGGGTAGATTAGTAGGATAAATTTGGATGGATAAAGACGGGCCGAGACCACGAAGACCGTGCTTCTGAGCACGGGATTTCAGGTGGGATCCACCATGTGAAAATTTGTCCCACCTGAAATCCCATGCTTGGCATCAGTCTCGGTGGTCTCAGCCCTAAGACGGTCTCAGTAGCAAAGTCCAATTTGGATAGTAATGCATTTTAGGTCAAGGAATGCGAGAAACTAAAGTGTTTTTTTTTTTTTTCTCACCAAACTCATTTCATTAGGAAACTTTTACCAAATAAAATATGATAAAATCATGTAGGGAATTTGGAATAAATATCATGTAATGAAGGGCAAAGTTCGACAAGCAAAATGTTGTGACCCAAAATCCCACCTAGGTTAAAGTGAGACCTTGGCACGTGACTTAACCATCATACCTTCTTGTCATAAGCATTTAAGGCAATCTAAATTATGATCTGAAATTTTTTGATCAATTAATAACAATTGATACCTCAATTAGTATTCATTAAAAATCTATAACTGATCTAAACATAAAAATCTGAATCATCCATTGTGATTCTCCAACATCAATCTAATTTAACCTTAAATCCATAACCAAATCTCAATTACAAATCTTTGAATTAAATTAAATACTAATAAATCAAAATTTATCATAAGGCCAACAATCCAGATTCTATTTCCCCTCGGGATAATTGCATGTCGGATCTTCCTCTTAGGAGGGTCCAAGTGCGCAAATATTAAATTCTAGTCTTGCCGAAAATAACAGTTCGATTGAGTATTAAAAACACTGAGCATATATGAACTTCGAACTAACAATAATATGAACATGAATGTAAAGCATAAAACATGGATTAACAATACATGCACACATACATAATCAGTGTGCGGAACATCTTTTCTTTTCAATTCTTTTACGTGCTTAATTGTACTTGTCTTTCTTATTCGTGAGTATATTTGTACAATAAATCTTAAAATAACTCTAGACTAACATATACTCTACTTACCGAGGTACTACATGCTTTTGCACATTATCCGGTGCATACGGCTTAACACATTATTTGGTGCACATAGCTTGCTTGTGATTAATTTGTTTAACTTATCTTGCATTGATCTTAGACTTGTTGGTACTCGGGCAATGTAAAACTCAATAATGCATTTATGCTTGTGTACTTATATACTTGTGTAAATACTTGTTTTTTATTTTATTTTATTATGCTTGTATATATCTATTATCATTATTGAGTGTGAGTGAACGATGATAACTCTTAGTTAAATCACACCCTAAATTATTGGTCAAGGGCTAGCTGAGATTTATCATAATGACTGATGCCATCATGATAATACTCCAAAACTATACAACCATAATTCAAGCTTGTTTTAACCAAGCATATATCATCAACTTGGAAATCATACATCAAAATAAAGCATATCATAATCTCATGATTGATAATTTAAAACATGTTCAATGGAGTTTTCATAATAAATTAATAAAATCAATCAAACAATCATGCATCAATTCCAAACATATAATCTCATACAATTATTTTGACAAAAGCCCTAATTTCACAACACATCACAATTTTTGTATCAAGATCATAAGCATCCCATCAAATCCAACAATAATCCATTTCTCCATTCTCCATCATATATACATAACAAAATATTTCATTTCCCCATGTTAATATATATAATGATAATCATAAGTGAATATCTTTAAAAATTCATGAAAATCTTACTTAAGAGACATACGTAATATAAACATGCTTTGGTCGATACCTTTCTTTAGATCTTGATCTTATCATTCTTATTTATATTAATGATTACTCTATTAGTAGAAGGAAATCCATAGTTACTTTTCCTGATCGCTTCCCTGCGATGTAGCACTTGCGAATGAGCTTGATCTAGGTCTTTATGCCATTTTTCTTATCCTTCAATTTGATCTCATTGCAAAACCTTTGGTATCCCCTTCTTAGATCGATCTCTCTCTCTCTCTCTCTCTTTTAGGTTTAGAAATATTTGGGAACCCTCAACTCACGAAATAAGGATTATTTATAGGGTTGGGAACCCTGGGGAGTCAAAAAGTCGGAAAAACACAAATCCCAAGAAAAATCATCGCTCAGCAATCAATTGGCCATTTAGTGGCGATCGATCGGAGCTGCTGGCGATCGATCGGCGATGGTGTGCCGATTGATCGACCGTCGCCGATATATATATATATTTTAAAACTCTTTTGTTATTTTTTGGTCTACTTCTTTTTATGCAATTTATTTATAAAAACGAGCTGAATTAAGAAAATTAATTAGGTTTTAATATCCTTACATTCTACATAAATTTTCATAGAATTAGTCGCATTAAAATTAAACACATTTTCTATAGAATTAAATAAATAACACAAATGTCATGGAAAATAAATTTGGGTCTCTACACAAAATTAGGTTAAAAGCTTTGGGTTAGTAAGAAAAAGATACTTAGAGTAGAGTTACCAAATTCACTACATGCTATAGTGAACGGAACTGATTCGTGGTTGGGATTGGTTCGTGAAATTGAGCGAACCACATAGTGATTTCAAAACAATTTTAATTTGTCAAAATTTTCATTTAAATTCATTGATATTTTTCTTTAGGTTCTACAAATTTATACTTTGAGCTCACAAACAGTTCATAAAAGACATTTTTTTTATTACTTTTCAAATAAGTATTTTTGATATATTCTTTACATGTTTAAAAGATATATACTTTTTTTTTTTGGAGAGTATATTTTTTGTTTTATATGCTTAAGTAGCGAACCAAACTAAAGAACCTAAGCGATCTGAAAAACGAATTATCTCATCTTATCCCTAGCGAACTGGGTTCACTCTAGAATGCCGAGCCACAAACCCGAATTCGAACCGAGTGAACCGACGAACCATTGATTTAGAGTTGCTTAAAATGTCATCCAATGAAACACTTGAATATGGTTTCGAGATTGGAGATTTAGAATTGTAGTATTTGAATTTAGATCCATTTTGATTTGAAAAGATTTACAGTAATTGATTCACATCAAATCGAGTCTGGGGTTTTGAAAAAAATCTGACGTTGAAGATAGTCATCTGTAGCTAAACACCAAAGACTCGAGATTCTCTTCATATTCAGTTATAACCGGATTTATTACGTGGGAGGGTGATTTTAAGCCTATTATTTCAAAAAGGCTTTCATCTACAATTACAAGGGTTTGATGCTAGGGTTCGTCTACTAGTGTGGATGGCTGACCCTTTTCAGTGTGGGTTCGTCGACTAGTCTTTTGACTTGACCACGAGCATAAATGTGTCACATTAGCTATCAGGAATGTGTTATGAAAAGTGAGGTGGTTTCTTTGTTAGATAGTAGGGTTCGTGAACAGCTCGAGCTTGGCTCATTAAACAAACCCAGCTTTGGTTTTTTTTTGGCTCATTTGGTTAACAAGCCAAGCTCGAACATGCATGTATTTATCTCGTTAAATATTAATAATATTATTATTATATAATAAATTATATATTATATATATTTAAGTATGTTAAGATAACTATTGCTTGAAGTATTTTTCATATCTATTTAAGTATGTTAAGTATCTAACAAAAACTCATGTTTTTAAATTTTGATATGATTGTTGATAAAAAAAAAATAAAAAAGAATTGGACCCTTGATCTAATAAATATTATCAAAAGTAACAAACACAGTAACGAGCTCGTCTAGATAAACAAGCTTTGTTGAGTGTTGTTTATCGCCTCCGCTCTCGGGTGCCGTGTATCGTGCCCCATTTATCTCGTGACCCTCTTATATTCATTGTTACTACTCTCTTCATCAGATCGGTCCTTTGGAGTAGTTAGTTGTTAACATGGTATCAGAGCTCTGGTTACGATTTGGTCATGGGTTCAATTCTTTCCACCCTTTGGGTAAGGGGGAGTGTTGAGTGTTGTTTATCGCTTTCGCTCCCGGGTGCCGCATATCGCGCCCCATTTATCCCGTGACCCTCTTCTATTTATTGTTACTACTCTCTTCATCAGATCGGTCTTTTGGAGTAGTTGGTTGTTAATAAGCTTATCTGAGCTAAACTCAAGCTAATAATTTTGTTTTCGAGCCCGAGCTTCACCAATGATGGTGAAGCTCGAGCTAATCCTTTTGCCCTTATAACTTAATGAGTCGAGCCTGAACAACCTACTACTCGGCTCGGTTAAACCCTATTTGGCAATTAGATACCAAAAACATATGGGCAATGCTAACTTGCATGTGAGTTTATATATTTGTCCTACTCAAATTGCTAACTTACCTTCAATTAAACAAGATTCTGGCCCTCATATGACCATCGATAACCATTGCTTCGTTAAGGGGCCTCCAGTCTGCCCCTTTAAACGGTAGTATATAACTAGTACTGTGATAAGCTATACTAAATGCCTATTTTATCCCTCCCATTGCAAAATGACCCTCAAATAAGTGTTTTTTTTTAAATTATTTGTATATTTTAGTATTTTACCAAGCAATATATAAAATAAAGAGCTTTTTTCCTTCAAAACAATTGATTTTACCAATTAGACTATTGCAAAACAAGATCTAAGATAAACATCTCATAATTTTTTAGAAGTAATTTAATTAGCACTTATTAGATAAGATAAAAATTGCCAAATAGTCCCTTGGTTTTGTACTTAGTGACAATACATTAGGTTTTGAAAATGGGTTTGAGAGGAATCAATAATTTGTTGATTGGAGTGGTGGAAAGACTGGAAGGTAGGGAATTCTTTTCATATCTAAAAAGACAAAAGGATAAGAGAATTAAAATAGAAAAGTATGTGGGGGCATTGGGATTAGTTATTTATTTGGATTTATAAGAGAAAGCGAAATGAGATTTTTCTATTGACTTTTTTTTTTATCTAAAAGGATTGATGGATTTGTTTATATGGAAAAAAATCTGCTATTTTTTTAAATTATCTTTTGTTTGTTTTCCAAGCATTTCTTCCTTTTATAATAATTCTGATGGTGCATTTTTAAGATCAAATGGCATAACATTCCATTCATAATGTCCAAAAGGGACCGTAAAAGCAATTTTATATCTATCTTGTTCATAAATTTGAATCTGCTAAAATCCTGATTTCATATCAAATTTAGAAAAGATTTTTACTTTATAAATTCTCTGTAACAAATCTTTTTTTATTTGGAAGGGGATATCTGATCCATTGAAGGGCTTCATTTAAAGGTTTGTAATTAATAACTAATCTGGGAGTACCTCTTTCTATTTCTGCATTTTTCTGGACATAAAAAGCTGAACAACTCCATGGAGATTGGCTTTTACGAATTAAATTCTTATTTAGTAATTCTTGAATTTCTTTTTTACAATATTCTAAAAGTTCTTGATTCATTTGAATAGGCCTAGCTTTGGTTGGAATTTTAGTTTCATCAAATTCTGGAATATAAGGAAGGTTTACTATATATTTATTTCTATGCCAAAAAGCATTAGGAAGATCAGAACAAACTTCGGTTTCTAATGTAGTTTTAAAATTACTAATTTTCTGTTGTAAAGATTTAGACTTATTTAATTGAAATTCAATATTTTTAAATTCTTTTTCTTGTTGTAAAAATTCTAAATGAATTGTTTTTCTCTGAATGATGTCATCTAATGAATTTAATTGTCGGGTTATGGGATAAGTAATAAATCTAAATATTATATCTTTATTCAAAATTCTAGTAAATATTCCTGTGGTATCAATTTTTAAAATAGGTTGTATAGACTGGAGGAATGGGAGGCCTAATATTAATTCTTGTTTTAAATCTTGAACTAAAATAAAAGGTTGTTGAATGCAAATTCCTTCATTACAAATGGAAGCTTGAGAAAGTTTATAATTAATATGCATGTTTACTCGATTAGCACTGGATAATATTTCTTTAGTCTTTTCAAAATATTGGGTAGGGATAATTCCTTCTTGAACACAATTTAGATCTGCCCCTGAGTCAACTAAGGCAATCATATTTTTAGTAAATGAATGTTTTATGTTTAAAGTAATATTAATATACCATTTTTGAAGAGTAATAACAGAAGGTTCATGGTCAAGAAAAAATATGGTTTCACTACTATTTTTAAGTTGTTGAATATTGTCTTTTAATTTTTTGATATCATGTTGTAATTCTGATATATGGACTTGATTTACAGATTGTTGATTTATAGAAGTTTTTTGTGTAGTTAAGACATTTATAGTTGGACAAGACTTACAATGATATATATTATGACCTTTCTTATGACAATGAACACAAAAAAAATTTCTTTTATAATTAGATGAAATATGTTGGAGAATTCTTTTATGTTTATTTCGCTTTTTATATTGATTATATATTAAAGGATTTTCTGCTCTAAAGTGACACAATTTGTTAATAGAATTTTTTGATGGAGTATTTTCTGAGCTTTTCTTTTGAAGAATTTTATGATTTGTTTTAAGCTTTGCTTTAAATAATTCTAACTTCTTTTGTTTGTTTTGTTTTTTATACTCATTGATCATAATATCTAATTTTTTGGTAATTTCTTGGGGATGATTTAATTCTTTGAATGGAATAACTAAGAGAGGGCGAAACCTTATATTTTCATTATCTATTATTTTATCTGGACTATATTCATATGGTTGCTTAGCTGTTATTGTTTGTTTTTGACAGGTATGACATCTACCATAAATGCCTACTGAATAACAATCTTTACAGTTAGGATTATAATAGTCTGGCTGAGAAGCATGGGATTCTATGACAGATTGTGATGGAAACATAAACATATTCATATTGTTTCTTTTACAGTAATCTATTAACCATGGAAAGAAAGCAAGATGCCTTCTTGTCTTTTCTACATCTTGTAAATAAAACTTAATGAATAAAGCTTGACTAGTCTGGTTA
Source organism: Tetracentron sinense (assembly GCA_015143295.1). Classification (NCBI taxonomy): domain Eukaryota; kingdom Viridiplantae; phylum Streptophyta; class Magnoliopsida; order Trochodendrales; family Trochodendraceae; genus Tetracentron; species Tetracentron sinense. Next base: position 6,422,009 of record CM026554.1, on the reverse strand, counting down.
TAAAAATCTAAAAACCATAATCTCTGATTCCTATATTCTGGAGAATTTATATCTTTTTCTAATCTTGTGTAATCTATCTGAAACGATCTATTAATAGTAAGCATGTTACAATAAGACACCCTAGGAGGATTCATGTCTGAATATGTAGGAGATGGACAACTGACTGGAGTATTCTCTGGACTGCTCGTATTCTGGTTATCACTATGTTCCGTATAATACAGTTCTGGAATAGGAGAATTTCTTACGCCTTCTAGATTAGTATGGAAGGGAACCTGTTCAGGTATAGACCTGACTGGTTGTTCTGGAGGTTGAGATACATATACATATCCCGGGGTTTTAGAATTGTCTTCACTATCTACATTAGTATCTGAAGTATGGAGAAATGGAGTATTGCGCGGAAGTCTTGAAGTATCTTCTAAGTGTATTGTGCTAGATGTACTATGAATACTAGAACAAGAAGATCTGGGAGGTAGAATACCTGTATGAGATTCTCTGGAATGAATCCTAAAAGAAGGATTCCTAATTAATCTGGGAAATCTTAACTCAATATTGCCCTTACCATGATCAATGATCTGGTTAGGCTCATGGACTGGCATAGGAGGAGGTTCAGTCACATGGACCAACTTCCAACTTTCTGAAAACTCAATATCTTCCCAATTAATTATCCTAGGCTGGATCTCATTATCTGGATGACCATAAATGATTTTACTGAACTTGTCGTTTCTATTAAAATGGTGAATTGCTTTTGGATTTAACGTTGTATTCATAACCTTATAACTAATTCTGTAAACTAGGACTAAGGGTCTGGATCCTGGTTTCATGTTTATACCTTTAGTATGGACATCTAAGGTTAGACTATCTATGATATGGGGATCACGTAAATCTAAAGAGAAATCTGGATAACAATTGAAATAAACTGGACCTTGGGCTATACTAGTCTGGATTGCACCTAAGAGGCTATCTGAAAACTTTAAGAACCTATAGTCTCTAAGGCATAGTAAAATGGAATTATTAATCCCTAATCTGGTGAGTGGCTTGGCTGCCACCTGGATCATGCCAAAGTGTATAAAGTTGTATTTTTTACTAAGAGTATGTATAGTATGCAAATCTAATAATTTATAAGTATTATAAATATGATTCCTAAGAGGTAAAGTGCGTTCAACTGTTTTTATCGAATGTGAGGAGAATAGTTTAAATGTACCTAGTCTGTAGATTTCCTCTACTGCTACCATAGGTATATTCCAATTATTTAGCTCGGATTCACTATTCACAAACATGTGTTCTTCACTATTCATCGTGTCGTCTTGACAGTCAATCTCTCAAGAAGACATGCTACGAGGGAAGAGACGATGATTCATCCTAGTCTACGGTACACAGGAGATTTCAATGGTGGGCTAAGTTTCTGATAGCTTGTAGAAAATCAGCGTGACAAAAGGTGACTTACATCGGCTAACGGCTCACACCACGGCCTTGCGCCTGCTGCACTACACACGCCTATCTACGCTTAACAACCACCAACTCCGGTCAATACCACAGAGGTCAGACTCACCACCACCACACACCTCTTTCACAGGGCTCTGATACCATTCACTCCCGGCAGACGCACCATGTAACCAATCCCGGATGTAACCGATGAGGTAACCGATGATTGAAACTAGACCATACAATGGACTTAAATAATACAATAAAAGAAAACTAAATCATTACATCTTGAACGAATCTTGAAAGTAGTCTTCCACTTTGCAAAAGTAAATAGTGATCTGTCTTGAACTTTGAAAAGTAAATCTTGAACAGTAATGTTGAACCGAATCTTAAACAGTAGTCTGTCTGGAGCTTTGTCAAAAAGAAAACAGTAATCTTGAACACTGTAGCGAATCTTGAACTTTGAAATCTTGGACGAATAAATAAAGCTGCTGTCTATCTGGAGAGTACTGGCTGTTTTAAAGAAAGGAGATTCCTTTCGGTGGCTTTAACTGGAGGGTAAAATCTTTTACTGAAGTAACATGATGGAGAAGTAAACTTGTATTGTTGAGTAGCAGAAATCTGGGTTACCAAATGGAGAAGAATCTCAACGGTTAAACTTGTGATAAATTAATACCATAACAGTCATCTTCGTTTTCTTGAGGATAATTAACTGAATCATTGTCACTGTCACTATCATCAGAGAGATTTGCTAATTGTTCTTGGAGTTTTAGCCGAAGTTCTTTCTTGGATTGAGCAGATGCTAAGGAGGTCTGACTTTGACTTTTCTGGATAGCTAACTTGGCTTTAGATTCTGCAATGGGTCTAGGAGAATATTTACGAGTAAAAAACTGTAATACTGCTTGAGAGGATGATGAAGAAATGTCTGAAAGCTGTTTACAAGAAAGATTACTTAGTAAATCAGCAGATCTGTCTTTGAACATGGAAGGGTCACCTAACCAATGCTTATAAATGGAAAAGAATAAATTTGCTACAGCATCTTGAATCTGGTTGCCATTGGCATCTAAAATGAAAGTGCCATCAACATTTTTCTTGTATGCATTTAAAATAGTTCTTCTATTCTCAAAATACATTTCTTTAGTCATGTATTGTGTATATCACCATTCTTTGTTTTATTAAATGGATCATGTTAAGTAACATGCAAACCCCAGTCCATATTAATGCACACTTCTTATTTATACCACATTAGCATTTTCTAAACTCCTAGGAGGGAAAGTATTAATCCTTAATTGGAAGGTTAATGAGGATGCGGAGGGGCTAAAAAGCGCAGCGCGTGCATCAAGTGCGAGGGGTGCTCCTTAGCATTGTCCTCATCAACTAAATTCAATAAATTTGCATATTTTGTAAATTTACCAGGCATCATTTATCTCCTAAGTTGCTAGGGTTAGTAAATGTTGAGTGGTTGGGAACAATTGAAATAGATTTTCAAATGAAGTGAACAAAATTTCCATAATTATAATTAAAAGAATAAGAATCTAAAAGAGGAAGGGAGAAAGGAAGCCTTTTGGTATGGTTTTTGTCCATATAAAACTTTTGGAAAGAGTAAATCATGAGTAGATAGTTTTGTAGAAATTTATTTTAAGTGAAACTAAAATACCATGTTAATGATGTATATATATAGAGAGAGACATTGTAGTCTGACTTGGGTCCGTGCTATGTGTCATGTCGCTAGATGGAATGGGATTGGAGGAGACGAGAACAGAGAGAAGAGGATGGAATGTAATTGGGGGAGCCTTGAGTTGTAATTTATTGGAATCTCTTTTTTAAAAAAATTCTCCATGCATGAGAATTGAAGTCCTTTATTTTTGGGTGGGAATTGAAAACCTGTATTTCATTGTGTTTTCAATGATGTGAGAATTGAAATTATGAGAATTTTAAACAAAAGAACAACATCAAAATAGTCAATTCTTGGAAATTGTCAATTTGCACCTTTAATTCTCGTGAAAAGTTTAGGGCCTTAGTAACATCATTGTCCTTAATGTGCTTTCTACTCTAGATAGCAATTGCTACTTAGTGCACAATTAGACGAAGTTTTTACTCAAAAACCATTGTTAGTCTAGGACCAAATTGCCATAGCTTTGCTTAAATACCCTAAGAAGACTACCTTAGCTTCTTGACAATTTAAATACTCAAAGTTTCTTACCAAAGGCTGCAATATTTACTTCGACATTTCGATCAAACCCATACATATGTAAAAGAGAAGCAAGGAAATAACATCAAAATTTTATGTTGCTAATAACTAACCAGGGCAAGGTGAATCAATGATTTCAATTAGCCGTTGAACTCGCAATCCTGTTAACTAAAATGGGAACATTATTCTAGTGCTTCAGGTCTCTAGTTGGGATATGAGTAACTCCATAACATAATTTAAGGGAAAAAATTAATCATTATGATGGTTTATAGAAATTGAAGGAGGTAAGTGGACTTCATATATAAATCAACCTAAGAAAGGAGAGAGATCTTGATCTCAAGATTTCTATGTGCAATATAAATCTCTTCTTTAGAAGAGAGTAGCTACTTTCTTGTAGAGTTCTTTAGGGTGTAAGCTAAGAGATAAAACTAAGACTAGGGTTTTTAGGGCTACTGATATTAAAGGTTTTCAAATGACATCTAGGGATGATAAAGAGGAAGGGTAGAACATATCTAAGGAACTTTTAAAAATAAAATGAGGTATCCAATGATCAAGCTCATGGTTATATTCAATTTCGAGACTGACATACCAAGTTTTGAAAATATTGAAAATGCCTGTTTCCTTAGGTGAAGTTGAGCCTCTCAACTTCGTATTCCCCAAACACTACTATTATCTGTAAAGGTGATTATTTGACAATTAATTTCTATACAATCAATTCTTATCACAATTGATTTTGGATAATTAAATCCGACCCAAATGCCCCACTAGTGATTATTGATTTGGATTATTAGTAAAATGTGCATTATTTCATGCCGAGAAGCATTGATAGTTCATGCTGTTGGCCATGCTAATTGGTATAAGATGCTACACTGACAAGTTGATCTTGAATTTGAGGAATTTTTAGACCTGTTGAACGACTCGAAAGAGCTATGGAATTTGCAGAAGTATCAAGTAACCATTTTCATCTTGTAAGTACTCTTTCTATCTTTCTGTAGCTGTGCTACGAAAATGGACATATAGACTTATATAGATTTTGCTTGGCATTCTCTTTTTAAAAACATTTATTTAGCTGGACCTCTATGAAAATCAGATTCTAGTTGGAATATGACCACATAAGAACGTGCCTGATCAATATGGATGGTATAGATTTGTGGTACATGAACTAATTGAGTGGCAGAAATCTTGATCTAACGAAGGTGCCTGATCAATATGGATGGTACAGATTTGTGGATACATGAACTAACTGAATGGCAGAAATCTTGATCTAACGATCGAGCTTCTGAGTACAGTTCGTGCACTGGATCATTAGCCATGGAAATATCTACCAATCTTTGGGCTTAAAGTTTGCAGAAATGAAGTTGTCACACTTCCTTGTCTGTGTACCAGTTTTAGCTTCAATTGCAAAGAACAAAAGCCAGTTTCTCAGAAAAGAGCAACCATATAACCCCACCACTACTAATCTAAAAGCAATAAGAGAGAAAACAAGCAAAAAGTAAAGGAATGGAAAACAAAAGGCAGATAAAGGAGACCCTTTGTTTTGGGTACACAAAACAATCAAAAGATTCAAGGAGAGTGCTAGCCTCCACTCTCCCCTTATTGTACTCACTCCTTTTAGGAGCACGAGGACAAAGATTTTGTGGTAGGGGCACGAAATGGGAAGAGTGCAATGGAAGAGAGAAGGGTAGCAAAACCCAAGATACAAGTTAAAGAAAAGGAGATTAACCAGAGTTGGTTGAAAAGATAACAAGAGAAAACCCATAATATACTTTTTTTTGGTATACTCAATCATACCACAAGGCAATGACTGAAGGCAAATACAAGGAAATACTCACACCACCCATGCAAACCCACCCACACACACACCCAGCATGCAAACTCACACACACACATGCAGCCCTTGTAAGCTTCACCCAGAATATACATACTTTATGCCAGGAGTAGTTTGGTAATTAAAAGTATAAAAGAATGGTAATTTTTTCGACAGTTTAAATATCATGGGGAGCTCCCTTTTTACACTTACATGGGGGCAAACTTGATAATTACAAGTTTGCCCCCATGTAAGTATAAAAGGGAGCTTTGCATGATCCAGAGCTCCCCATGAAAATTAATCTCTTTTTTCAATTAAAACTATTGCTTGTAATTCCCAAAATGCCCCTATAAAGTATATTTTTTTTTGGCTTGCTCAGGTTATCTCCTCGACCGAAGCTCTGTTCATAATTAATTTCTAAAACAAAACGAAAAATAAACTATTACCTATTCATTACCAACTTGCGTTTACTTTCTTTTTCATTCACTTTTTCATCTTTTAAATAAGACAAAAAAAGTAACAGTTTTTTGTGAGACCCCACCTTTATGTCTTCTTGTTTTTAAAAAATAAAAGTCGATGAGAAAAAAAGTTAACATAACATTATCTTTCACGAAATTATACACCCAAACTCATTTAGAAACCATTTCCATTGAGTAATTAGTAAGGAATCACCTGGACTACTGATCATGTGGATGTAACCTCTTGATGACACCCCTATTGCTCGTTGCTTGAGTTGCTGCAGATCCACATGACTAGCATACATACCCTGTTTGGAACACGCATAACAATCTACACTGATAAACGACAGACAGAAAAGAAAACACAGAAGCAAGATGTGAAAACAAGAACACAAGATTTACATGGTTCGCCAGTAATGCCTATGTCCACGAATCCACATCAGTTTCACTATATTCAAAGGTAAAACCAAGCAAAATAATTATAGAGTTCTTTCTAGTCACACTTAAAACTTTTTGAGGGATAAGAAACCCTAAACCTAAAGTAAATCATATATTAGGGTTCAAACAAGCAAAAATCCCGAGTTACTATTCTGATGCCGCAGCACTCGCTCGAGCGAAGCCAATCTCGCTCAAGCCAACTATCTCGTTCGATCCAACCTTGACTTACTCGAGCCAACCCAAAGAAATTTGGTCAGGGTGCGCTACCCCCTGTATCCTCAGCGAGCTAACCGCGTAGCTCAACCCAAGACTACCTTCTATAGCACAAGCCTGCTGAACCTGGTGCAATCAGGCTCCATGCATAACATACCCAACTGTGGCCAAAGATGGTCTCTGCACTAAGCTAAGTTTTTTCTTAAAGGACACAAGTACCCCCAGTTATAAATTCATATTACACACATAATTCCAAGCCGATGGGTATTGAAATTCTCATATCCTACGGCGTTGATTTGTGGGGTATTTTATTTTCTTAATCCCAAGAGTTTCAGATATTATCTGAGACTAAAACTTGCTTTGCCTGAGAGAGAACCAGAAAGGTGCAGGAATATAAGTGAACGAAGGAGAGGACTAGAGAGAGGCGTGCTAGATAAAAAGAGATCTAGCAAAAGAAAAGAAAGAGAAATGGGGTCAGTAGGAAAAGACATGGCACCCATGACTATGATTTTAGCAGTTTGGACCAGGCCATTCATTTCCCAAGCTAAAAATTAATCTGTTCTTAGGGTCAGGCTTAGGATTTATTATTACAGTTTAAATATCAAGCGGAGCTCTGCATCATGCGGAACTCCCTTTTTACACTTAAGGGGGGCAAATGTGTAATTATCAATAATTACTCATTTACCCCCCTTAAGTGTAAAAAGGGAGTTCTGATGATGATGACACATTTGCCCCCCCTTAAGTGTAAAAAGGGAGTTCCGCATGATGCAGAGCTCCCCATGAAAATTAATCTCTTATTATTAAAGGTTTCTATAAAGCTTGGCATTCTGACAAAGGTATTTGTTAGGAAATTTGAGTCACTTTATTAAAATTCCTAACAAAATTAATTCTTACCGTCATGAGATTTCAAGTCTAATCATTTTTATAAATTTGAACTCATTTATTTTGCTGTATTTGAAATCTTATGGAAATTATAACCCAAGAGAGATGACAAAACATAATACATTTAGTTATTAAGAAAATACATATTATCAAATGATAAAACTTGCAAAATGCCTGACTTTATAAGTCTCAACAAAGAAGGGCCTAAGAGCATCTCGAAGACGTCCCTCCCTTCTTTTGTTTGGGGAGTGTATAGGAGAAAAACGTCCTCCAACAGGCTCCTCATGCTGACTTGATATTTTAGGGCCGTGATTTCCGCTCGCAAAATCTGATGTGCTCTTTCAACTCGCTATTCCGTATTCTACTTTTAATTTTAAAAAAGAAAAAACCGTTGAGGGGTGAATAGCGAGATGGGGGAAGAACTAGGGAGTGAGTGTTGGAGTTGAAGCTGTAAAAATGGCTACCTACCCGTTTTCCGCTCCCCAATCTGACAAATTTTGGGGAAAAAATAACTTCGGTGTTAAAAATGCTCTAATGGAATGTATTGTGATTGAGAAAAGAGATGAAAGTACAAGGAAAAAACAAGAATATAAGGGAATGTATTGTGATTGAGAAAAGAGATGAAAAGAAGAGGAAAAAACAAGAATATAGTATATAATATTCTCTCTCCTAGTCATCCTCTTGGCTACCTACTTACCTAGGGTTTTGTATGTCCTGAATATGTCTAAAAGTATTATTGTTACCTTGCAACTGTACAAGCTGATAGGGATAGTTTTACATGCATACAGTGATAACATCGATAATCAAAATTTAAACTAATGTTTATGTTAATGATCCCTCCTTACTGATAATACAAATAGTGGCAAATCGGCAAATGGGATTACTCAAAAACCAATCACCATCGTCATCTCGAATTTGATCTAGAAGATCTTGTATGTGGAAGCTATCGCGTTGTAGATTCTGATCATCACAATAGTTTGATCCATTTAAACTGCATATTATCTCCATAATTTATAGCAGCATAGCTCAACAATAAGGCAAAGTGGATACATCTAATAATTCTCATTGTGGACTGTAGTTCTTAGCCATCCAAGTCATAGCCCTAAATTGGAAGAATAAGATCCCCCCATCAGTCTAATGTTTAACCTTAAGGGGTTTGTCCCAGTGGTAGTGTGTCTCCCTTTGGGGAGTGGAGACTCGTGTTTTGATGCCCACCATGAGTGCTAACCCTAATCCCTTGACATAGTTAGAATAATGATTAGAGCATATTAAAAAAAAAAGTCTGCAATTCCAACGACCCGGATTCGGCCAAGTGTGGGACGTAGGCTTAAAGTCCATTAAGATTAATGGTCTTAGGTTCACCACATAACATATTATTTCTGGACTTTGCTACTGAGACCCCCATTAGGGCCGAGACCACCGAGCCATGCTCTAAGAGCATTGGATTTCAGGTGGAGCCCATTTCACATGGTAAGCCCCACCTGAATTCCTATGCTCTTAGACTATGGTCTCGGCCGGGTCTCAAAAGAATAAACAAGCCCCTTGAAAATGTATATTGGTTTTTTTTGGGACTACTTAGATTCTGTTTGTTGAAATGAACTATTGAATTGAGAATAAAAAGGGAATTGTACAAATCTCAACACCCATTATACCCCTAAACCTAACCCTAACTAACTCAACCCTAAACCTAACCCTAAAACTAACTCAAATTCAGGAACTAGGCTCCCAAAGCCACTCCTTTTGGTCTGAGAACACTGCCAAAACCTTTTCTGCCCCCTCCACACAAAGCAAAGAGTGGAACTCAAAAGAAAGAAAACAAAAATATGTTAATAAGAGAAGGGAAGAAAACAAAAGAAAATCAATATAGAAAGAAAAAAGAGAGGGAACAAAATAAAGTTTCTCAACCCCATGTATCAAGTTCTTTCAAAACAGGAGTTGGCTTTCTTCAACCTCATCCAAGGAAGGAAACACAGAACTCTTAAAGCATCTACAAAGACCTGTTTGGGAATTTAAGCTAGGAAAAATTACAGAGAGGGGTTAAAGAGAAAGCAAAATAGGGAAAATTTTGAGGCATGAATCAAGGTGTTCTGCAGAGGTTACCGGTGCAACAAATGATGGCCGGAAACCCTAACTGGTGGAATAACATGGGACAACCACTTCAACAACCCTCTCCTTCCAGTCATTTCCCTAAATTCACACCCACCGCATCCTCGCTTCCTTTCTCCTCTTGTAATGATAACCAAGACCTTCCAGAGTCATGGAGCCAACTACTTCTGTAAATCTCTCTCTCTCTCTCTCTCACATCTAATTATCCATCTAACTAGCTATCTTATTTCATGATTCCTGATTGTTTTATGCTTCTCATGTTTTTTTTTTTTTGTTTTGCTCTATAAAGTTAAATATATTGGGTTTTGTGATGCCTGTTTTCCAGGGATGGATTGGTGGGAGAAGAAGAGAGGTATGGTGTGAGTCAGGTTAAGAAGTTGGAGAGTTGGGAAGATAAAGTGCTATATCCGTCCTCAAGTGTTCCTGTTGTTGATGTAAACCAAGAGGTCTCTGAAAGTGGCTATGTGCATGGTCATGGAGATGAAGAATTTCAGGCAGCTAGACCTCCTTGGTCTCAAATGATGCCATCTTCATCTCCAAGCTCTTGTGTTACAAGTTTCAGCTGTAATATGTTGGATTTTTCTAATAGCAAGGGAGATGGGAGGCGTCAACAACCAGATCAGTCATCTGAGGTATGATGAGAGAGACTAATTTCCATGATTTTCTTCTGTTAATAACTTGAGAATTATATATTTTCTTTGGTTTTAGGTAATTAGTTATCTTATAATTTTTTCCTGCAATATTTAAAGATTATCCAACAAAAATTCTAGTTTTTTTTGGCATTATTTATCTACTATTAATCGATATAAAAAAAAAATACTATTAGTAGTTAGGGTTAGTGGGTTAGTAACTGGTTAAGGACCTTGCTTGTCACATCACCGGACTTGGTCCGGATCACCTTCATGAGAGAGAGGGACACATATTATTTGACCTAGAGCGGCAGGTATGAAAATTCTAGCTTAACATAATGAATTTGAGGACCTCGTAAAAAATCATTCATTCTCTTAAAATTATATAATCTTAGAGTTGAATTCTTCCATTGGTTATATCAGATCCGACATATGGGTTCTTACTTCTCTTCTTCTTGTTTTCTTTTCTGAAGTGTAACAATAATGCAATTGGTGGGCCATTTAAGAAGGCTAGGGTTCAACCCTCTTCAACCCAATCTACGTTCAAGGTAATATCTCTCTCTCTCTCTCTCTCTCTATATATATATATATATGTGTGTGTGTGTGTGTATGTCAAGGTAATCTCTGTGTGTAAGTGTGTGATGAATGCTGCGATTGTATGATTGTCTATTTCTTCAAGCATGTGAGATTCCTTAGCTCTCTAATCAATCAAAGAAGAAAATAACACATGCCTTGCTTGTGTTAGTGGCAGTGTGTATTCCCCAGTAGCCATGAGTTGTGGTTTTGGGGTTGATATGCGCTCAGTGTTTGGTCCAGCCTCAAATACTAGGCTCCCTAACCCACTAACTCATGAACGTTACAGCTCCCCGTGGTTGTGGCCTAATTATATTTGTGATACCCAAAAAGAAAATCATAAGAAGAAAATAAGCAAACATTTAAGACAAATTGGAAAATGTTGCAGCCAAATCTTTAATCTTTATATTTTTATCCAGGTGAAGAAGGAGAAACTAGGTGACAGAATAACAGCTCTTCACCAGCTAGTTTCCCCATTTGGGAAGGTAAAACCATTAGACTCTCTGCATCCCCGGGGCTTAGACTTAGCAAAAGAAAGAATAATACATATGTAGTTTTCTATGCTGAAACCCATAATAAAGAGAAATTCTTTCCACAGATGATATCTTTCCTTCTTTCTTTATTTTTCTTCTGGGTTCCTCTTTTAGCATTAAAGAAGACCTGAAAGATGAATTGGGGGTTGTGTTTGGGCTTCTCTTTTGCAGACTGACACAGCTTCTGTCTTGTTAGAAGTCATTGGATACATCAGATTCCTTCAGAGTCAAATCGAGGTCATGCTTCTTCCCTTTCTTTATATTTGCAAACAAACATGAATCAGTGAGAGTGCATGCACGCTTTTAAAGTTTAATTTCTCCATGTCTCTTTTCACATCTTTAGTTATGGAAGTTATATATATATATATATCTCACTCACCCTTGGTGCAGGCCCTCAGCTCCCCGTACTTGGGTAGTGGTTCAGGAAACATGATGCAACAACAGCCTGTAAGGACTCTCTCTCTCCCTCTGTGTGTGTGTGTGTGAGAGAGAGAGAGAGAGAGAAAGAGAGAGAGAGAGTAAGCATTTATGTGGGTGTGGCTGGGTATGTGTATGTGCATGTGTATGAACTGTGTTATAAATTGACTGATGAGGATGGTTTCTTGTTAGGTTCAAGGGGAGAGGAATTGTATATTTCCTGAAGACCCTGGTCAGGTATGCTTTATTGGATCCATTAGTACCATCTCAAAAGCATGTAGAGAAGCTTGTACTTTAAAAGCTACTAATTTTCTATTCTCTTCACAAAGGAAGTGTTGCGGGAACAAAGTTTTCTTATAGGCTTCAATGCTAATTAAAATAATTAAGAGCATGATTATGAACTATCCTAGTTGATCGCTGAGGGTTGAAAAATGAAAATTCTAAAAAAAAAATTTCTTTTTTTTTTTGTTATTTCTGGTCTAGCAGTTGAACGATACTACTCTTTTTTTTTTTTTAAAGGCAAGATCGCTACCATTTTATTAAAAAAACACCATTTATAGCAAAGAGGGGGATAAAAACCTTAACCCTAAATCAGCAAACGACTACTCCTGAAATCAGTACTCATTTTAAAGTGTTTCATCTATCAATAAACTCCTTATCTATCTTATAGTTATTATTTTCTCTATAGGAAAAAAAAAACTCATTGTTTATAGGATCAGATCATCTTAATTTTTTCTTAGTTGTCCAAATCGGATTGATGGTTTTATTTGTGTTGATGTTAATGTTAGGATGCCCATGATGAACCAAAGGACCTAAGGAGTAGAGGGTTGTGCCTTGTTCCTGTGTCTTGTACAGTACTGCAAGTTGGGAGTGACAATGGGGCAGATTACTGGGCTCCAACACTCGGCAGCAGTTTTCGATAGGCAGTGTTGGACGGCAGCAGCATGTTCCTCTACACAAATATATGACTGATTGCTCATGATGCTATGCATTCTTTTTTTTTTTTTGGAATGGGGTTATCTGGGCCTCTTAGAGCACTGAACTAAGTCCCTCAGGTCGTGCAGATCCCCTTATACTGCACAACCAGTTAAGCCGAGATAAATCCTCAAGGGTGGCCAACAAGGGAAGAGACTCGAACTCAAGACCCTCCCCTTCTTGAGGTTTGGTCTTGCCCACTAGCCCAACCCCTAGCTCGTTGGTTAATGCTATGCATTCTAGGTTGAATGTACATGTGTTATAACCAAAGCCCGGCCCTGTAGTCTCTAATTTAAGATAAGCATGCTGGTTTCTTACTTTATTCGATCGTGCATTGCTCCCATGCAGATGAAATGAAATTTAAGTAGTATGACTAATCATTCTCAAATGCTGCTTAGGTCCCTCTTCTCCTAGAACCAAGAAGAAGGTTTTTCTTTTCTGTCTCTACATTTCAATGCTACTAATGGATAGAAAAGAGATTTCTTGATAGATTGAATGATTTACAATGACCCTAAATAGGGTTTAGATAGAGATTAGAAGATAGACTTTATAGATAGTAAGTCAACATAATCTAATCACAGCTAATCAAATCTAATCACCCTAATTGATGCTAATCTAATATTGTGATGAGATACACCTGAATGATGTTGTGTATCTTATTACAATGCTCTTCTTTATTATCTAATACTACTCACGCGATTCTTGAGATCGAGCTTCATTGTATAAATTTTCATTAACAAAAGATTAGACCAATTTACACACCAATAACAACGACTATATTAACATGATGAGTCCTTTCTAAATGATTAATATATGACCTAGCTCGAAACAGTTAAATTCCATATTGATTTTCCTTGTCCGTGTGCTACTGCTTTTTTTTATCATTGGAATTTCGCAAACTAAAAAGGAAAAAAATTACGGACATAGTTCTCATATAGACATGGTTCTGTACGCTTAACTGAAAGATAAGGTCATGTTGCACCCTATGAAATCTGAAGGAGACTACATACATACATATACATATACATAATTTGATTTTTGTACTTTTAGAAAGGGATATGCTGGCATAAGTTAAAGTGCTGTTCTGATCTAGCCCTTTACAGGTAGAGCATTAAGCTAGCAGATTTAGGGTGTTCCACATTGATTTGATAGAAATTTGGAAAGAATCTCTCTTACAAAAAATGGTGTAATCACAAGGGTTGCATATCTTAAATTCTGTTCTTATGGGATATCTCACACGTTATTTTCATGGTGCTTAAGAAGCTTCATCCCCTATGCATATGCCTCTACTTTGTTCTCGGCTTTCCATCATTTGGCCATAAATCTAATGGGTGTAGAAACTTACTAGCCAGATGGTCAGTAAATCAACCCTTGTGATTACAGAAATTCTCATCACCTTCCTCATAAAAAATAAATGTATCCATCTTCACAATTCCTTTTCGATTGATATGATTCCCGCTTCAAGATCTAATACTTATAAAAAGTTTCAGAGGCCTCGCATGCACCGATGGACTTACAACTGGAGGTATATTTTATTTGAGAATATAAAAGAGTATTGTAATAAGGTGAATGAGATACACTACATCATTTAAGTGTATCTCATCACCATATTAGATTAGCATCAATCATGGGTAGATTAGATTAGATTTGGTATGATTAGATTAGATTGATTTACTTTCCATAAAGTCTATCTTGTATTAATCTCTATATAAACCCTATTTAGGGTCACTGTAAATTATCCAAGAATATTATCAATAAATCAATTTCTCTACATGGTATGAGAGCGAGTGATCCACCGCCTATTTTGATTTTTTTTATTCTACTTTTCCGGTGGGTGGTGCGCCATTGCCCATCATGTGTGAAATATTTTATTTTTATTTTTTGCTTTAAATAAAAATCCTACTATCATCCCCTATACTTTTACCACCCTCAGGATCATACTCAATACTCATGGATCTTTTTTTTTTTTTTTTTCATTTATTGAAAACCTCTCTAACGAGAGTTTTTTCTTTAAATCATAGGTCATACTTTATGTGCTTTGGGAGAAGATCATGATAGCTTGATCTAGTGAGACATCGGCTCCGATAGACTCAAAATGAGCGGGATGCGATAGATATGGACTACACAAACTGGCGGTAACCACCAAACACATTTGAATATTCTAACTATTCGTCAACAAATTATCAAAGAAGATCAAGGGTGAAGAGCACTCGACTTGTGGCAAACCAGGAAGATCTCGATCTCCATGTGTTTGAGGGGAGTATTAGGGAAATATTATGTTAGAAAAATAATGATGTAATATCTTAGATTAGTATCTTTAGTATATTAGGACTATTTATAATATTGTCTTTCCAAGTTAAGAGTTTTGGGTTATCTATTTAAACCCTCCATGGGGTCATTGTAACTCACTCAAGAATTCTCAATAAATCAAAATCTACATATTTTTATTTGACCATCATGGTTTCCGCAGTCTCAAGCACCATTCGAAAATTATAATTAATAAGAAAGTGCCTGAAACTTTTTATAATTAATTTACACATCTTATTTGCTATTTTCCATACTTTCAAGATTTTCTTCCTTTCTCATATGAAGAATATATATATATATATAATCTAGCAATTGATGCCCACATGAAAGCATGCCACCCACCCATAAGGAACAAAGGTTGACACTAATATAGTAGCATATGACTAATTTCTGGTGCTTATAGGGTCCTTCATAAATTGTCCTCAAGCGGCAATTTGCCAATCTCTTATGTTCCACACTGCCACCTTCAATCATTCTTCTTTTTTGTATGTTTAAGAAGTGACATATGTAATGTTTCAAGAATCTTAATTCACACGACAGGTGGCCTTCTTGCACAAGAGGAGTGTTAGCCCTACTCTCAGCCTTCACCAATCACTAGTCTATTTTGCTTAAAAGAGAGTGTTTTAATCATTGCAAAGTAAATAGATGGTCGGTGGAGACTGAGAGCAGAGGTTGACTAAGACTAGGGCTAGCATTTCACTCTCGCACAAATGATGTCATATATTAGGGTTCGGATTACCTCTGATGGACGCCCGAGCTCGGTGCTCGGGCATCCACACATCAAAGGGCACCTGACGATAAAAGGGGTAGAGATATCAAATGGGGAGAATTCAAAATCATGGGGAGAAAATGAAATGGCTTCTTCCCCTATTTATCGTCAGGAGCCCCTTTGATGTGTCCAGAGGTAATCCGAAGCCCATTCAACATGTCCATGATTATTGGCTAATATCCACTTTTCTAAAAAGGATGTTTGGTTACAAACTTTAGTTGGCAGCTAAAAGGCCAGGTTCACATAACCCAAGTGAAAAAAACAACTTACATTGGGTCTAGTTTGAAAACCTCTATGTGACTGAACTTATGAAATCGAATCCAGAGACCACTCTAATCTTAATAAAAAGTCTTAGGTTGTTTGAGAAGGAGAGATTCGAGGAGAAGATACTCTCACCTCATCAAATCACCTGAAAAAAATTTAACTGGGTCAAGGAGTTTATTCTTTAATAAGTTCTTTTTATAAATAAGTGTTTTTTATAAGTCAATTTTTACAAAGAAGATTGTTTGGTACAAATTTTTTAAAATAAAAAATTATTTATTAATAGAGATAAATTAATGGGAATGAATAGATTCTTAAGTAGGAAGAACATTTATAGCATTTAATAAAATCAATTGGGACACAAAATAATCATAGTTAAGCATGATTTTAAAAAGCGTCGAAACTTTTACCTATCGCCCGATACGTAATGGTTTTGGTTACCCCTGTTACCCGATATCGTACCTTTATACTGTTTTTCCGAAAAAAATACGTAACGGTTTCAATCATAAGATTCATTTGCGATTCTAACGTAATAAAAGGTTCCGAAAATCTCTAAATTCATTCTAAAATCTCAGCTTTGCTTCATCTCTTTTTTTCTACCTATTCTTATCATTTTTTTTTAAAAATTCTTTTGTTTTTTGTTGATTAATAACTTGATTTAGAGTTTAATTCATAGATTTGAAGGAATCTAAGACAATTTCTTCATTTCAGGTATGTTTCAATCCTCGACCCATCTAATTTCTTTATTTCTAAATTTTGAGCTTCATATTGGCTTTAGAAGTATTTTGTTACTCATTTATTATATGTTTTTTTTAATATTTTTTCTATTTAATGAGATTTTTTGGATTTTTGTAAGAAAAAAAAATGGCCGAAATCGTTACGTAACGGTTTCGGTCGTGTCCGATACGGTGTCCAAAACCGCGTTTTTAAACCTTATCGTTAAGTGAAGTTTTAACAGGACCAGGTTTTTTAAGCACTTTTAAAAAAAATAAAAACTCTAGGGGAACTTTTTATTTGAGAGTTTAACCATTTTTACTTATTACATATAAATAAAGACTTTGCTACTGAGACCAGTGTTGTCAGAACCGGATCGGTCCGGCCGGTCAAACCGGAAAAACCGGGAACCAGTCCCTTCACCGGTTCCCAAACCCCCCAAAACTGGACCTAATTAAAAAATTAATAAAAAGGGATACGGTTGAACCGGTCAAACTGGAAACCGACCATAAATGAGTACAAATAGAAAAAATTAATAAAAAAGGATACGGTTGAACCGGTCAAACTGGAAACCGGCCACTCAGCCAGTTCAATGACCGGTCAGGTTCTGATAACATTGACTGAGACCTCCTTAGGGCCGAGACCAGCGAGACCGTGCTCTAAGAGTATGGGATTTCAGGTGGGGCCCACCCCGTGCTCTTAGAGCACGGTCTCGGTGGACTCAATCCTAAGGAGGTCTCAGAAGCTTTATCCAATAAATTAATAAGTACTTTTTTTATTAGAGTTACAATTGGTGGGCCCACCTAAAATCCCGTGCTCTCACGGTCTCGATCCTAAGGGGGTCTAGAAGCTTTATCCAATAAATTAATTAATGAGTACTTTGTTTTTTATTAGAGTTGCAATTTGCAAACGTCCCCAGTCAATCTATCAACCAAGGTTCCAAGGTTACTAGTTTTTACAATGGAAACCAACCGAGTTCTCTTCTTGGATCCTTTTAATGAAATCATGTAGAATTACCGAGCAATAAGGGCAGTGAATGGAGCTCTTTGTATATGGGAATACAATGTGAAGGTTTGAAGCAGATAAGCTGGAAATGAGCAAAGTTTGTCACTTTGCACATTGTTACTTGTTACTGTAGTTGGAAGAAAATTTGAGCCACTTTGTTAAGGTTTCTATAAACACCCAATTTTTACACCTCATCTTTAGTCATGGTTAATAATCTTAATCATGGTTAGCCTACCTTAATCCTAGGTCTAACCCTAGGTTTAACCCTAGGACTTAACCCTAGAGCCTACCTTAACCCTAGGTCTAACGCCAGGACCTAACCCTAGAGCCTGCCTTAACCCTAGGTCTAACCCTAGGTTTAACCCTAGATCTAAACCTCCAAGCCCCAAGGGCCCAAGCTTTTACTTAATCCTAAACCTTCAAGCCCATGGCACCATGCCCATCACCAAGTCCAAACTCTTAACCAAGGCCCAAGCCCAAGGAGGGTGATTTAAAGCCCAACCGTTTGTCCCTTTGTTGAGTTGGGCGGCAAACCCCCCACAGCCCCTTTTTGCTTTTTTTTTTCCCCTTTCCATGCAAAGACCACAGCCCCCCAAGTCATGCTCATTAAAAAAAAAAAAAGAACTATTTGGAGTATGTAGGAAATACCATCACCACCCATCCGTAGACCACTTTGTTTCTCTTTGAAACCGACTCTTGTAAACCACCAATAGTCTTCTAGGCCTCCACCAACCTTCCACTTATTTACCAAGGTATCCCAAGCCTTCATAGTTCTATAAATACCCACTCATCTCACCTTTGCAACTCATGCTAAAAAACTCATACGAAACCCTTAGCATTTTTTGTGCAGCATTCAGCTGGGCAGCATGTATCACCCAAATAGAGTGGTGCATAGAATAGTGCAGCCCCTATCTTTTGATTCTTTCCTTCGGGCTCTGTCAAGGCCCAACATAATCCTTTATTCCTCAAGCCTTACTCAACCTCGGTAAAACCTTGGCGACCCACTCCTTTTAGTCCAGTGGCTGGTTTCTTTGGCTGGGATGGGCTGTAATCTCACAGTCATGTCCAGTGCATTTGCACTAGAGAAATGTTGGGCAGTGCTATGATTTTAGTCCACCACATTCAATGTTAGACTAATGTTGATTCAGACTACTCATAGGCCCGTGAAATTTTGTTTGTTGGCCCCTTACCTAACTTAGGTTAATTCTTAACCCTAGTTAATCCCCCTTTTATCACATAGACCACTAACTAGGGTTAAACTTAATCCTAGTTAAGTCTCATATCCTTGGTTGAACCTTAATCTGAAAATACCAAAAGAAATCCCAAAAAATCCAAAAATACAAAAGCCCCAAATCTGACTTGGCCACCTTAGACTCTCCTTAACCATGGTTAAAAAGACTTAACTATGGTTAACCTTAGCTTTCGCCTCCGAGCTCAACCCTAGCCACTCCAGTGCACTTTGGCCACCCCGGCCAATCTACCTAAGCCTCCGGACTAATTCTAAGTCATCCTGACACACACATACACTCCCCCTAACCTTGGTACAAGTTCATGTACCTCCCGAATTACGCTCGGTCTGATCCCGCCTCAACGGGTACGTAGGCAACCAAACCCGGGTTCGACCCTAGTCTAGGATTTTCTATTTCTTGGATTAGCATTACTTTAAATACTTAAACATTTTATTAATTTCGATTTAATTTGGCTTAAACCTAGGGAGTAGGTAATCATCTTAGACGGAGGTCCTAAGGTGCCTAACCCCTTCCCCAGGACTTAATCGAATCACTTACTCAAACTCTAACCGAGATCATTAGCCCTAATCTAAATCCGGGTCCTATTCCCAACACAGAATAGGTGACGACTCTTAGTCTATCTCATGTGAGCCCCCCTTGGGGCCTTTTTAGCATCGTTCCTCCGAAGGGCCTGGCAAAAGGAAAGGCGCTAAAATCCCACACTCACAGTTTCTAAAAAAATTAATTCTTACCTTCATGCATGCTCATCATTTTTTATAAGTCTTAGCAAAAAAAGGACCCTTAAGGATCCATTCTTTTGTTGAGACTTGTAAAGTCCGTTACTTTACAAGTTTGCCATTTGAAAATATCTAATTTCTTTTGAGAACTAGATGTATCATGTTTTTCATTTCTTGAGTTGCAATTCTCTTAAGGATTCAATGGAGCAAAATGAATGATTTCAAATCTCACAAAAACTAGTACGACTTGAAATCTCATAATGATAAGAATTAATTTTATTAAAAACCTTGACAAAGTAACTCAAATTTTTTAATAACTACCTTGACAAAATGCAAAGCATCAAACTTTTGTAAGTCTCATAAAAAAAAAACCAACCCTAACAAGAATTTTTCCAAGAAGAAAAAAAGTGCCAACTTTCTAATCAGAGTCATGCACCTCGACTCACCAACTATATAAACCCCTCAAAAAGAAAAAATGAAATTGTTAAAAATAAAGATTGAATTCAAAATTAGCATCTCATATCAAAAAGTTTAAATTGTCACTCACTGCATACCTTTTTTTTGGCCCTAATCAAATTCATGCGCCTCGACTCACCAACTGCACAAACTCCCCAAAAAGAAAAAAGAAAATGATTAATAATAAAGAATTCAAAATTTGAATCTCATATCAAAATATTTAATTGACAAATATGAATCACAATAGAATTAATTTGATCGGTTTGTTAAGGGTGAACGCGAAACCATAATCCTTAAGAGTCGTTGAAAAAACAAACAAATCAAGTGTGATAGATGTTTATTAGCTAGGTATTATGGCAATCGCAAAAAGCATAGAGCTTCTAAGACCCCCTTAGGGTCGAGACCACCGAGACCATGCTTCTAAGAGCATGGGATTTCAGGTGGGACCCATTTCACATGGTAGGTCCCACCTGAAATCCCATGCTCTTAGAGCATGGTCTCGGCTCTAATGGGGTCTCAGTAGCAAAGTCCTAGAAAAAAGTACCGCAATATTGTGGTTGGTTCAATCTCTTCTTTGGTTTTGTCATCGATCTAGGCCTTGTATTAAAACTATCTGGCCATGATAGAAGATGGGTAA
The DNA here is from genome assembly GCA_015143295.1 of Tetracentron sinense. Lineage (NCBI taxonomy): Eukaryota > Viridiplantae > Streptophyta > Magnoliopsida > Trochodendrales > Trochodendraceae > Tetracentron > Tetracentron sinense. The sequence goes on along the minus strand of CM026554.1, from coordinate 6,401,250 downwards.
ACGAATAAAAATAAAGAAAGGACATACATATGGGATGATGATCACTGATCCCCTTGGAATACCCTAGCAAAATTAAGAATCAAAACTCACATTGAATATTCTATGACTGAGCAATGCTTACCAAGCCTGAGTGACTGTAAATGGAGTGTGCTAGTCGGAGATACACATGTTTAAATTATGAACATGTACGTTCTTCAATTTCTATAACACACTCCTCCCCTTCCAATATGTTAAACGCCTTCCTGAAAACAAATGAGATTGTAACTTGCCTCTTTTGCTATTTAAATTTTGCCGGTATTTAATGACATTGTATTAACGTAATTATCCAGCTTAATTTAGAATTCCCTCTAGATCACCGACCTTGTTGTCCTTCCTGTAAGTTATTTGGCGATGTTAATGGGTACACCGGTTACTGTATAATTCTATGAAGTATGAATAGGCTCGTTGGGTCCATCTTTTTGTTGTCCAGTGCCCCGTTGACTATTATGGGTCTCTCCAGACCTCAATGTGTTGCATGAGACCTGAACTTGAGGACCGATTAGAGAATTTAAAGTATCTTTTATATATATAAAAATATAAATGAAGGTGCCACCTTGATCAATCCTAGAGGTGTTGACACTCTAGGTCTGAGTTGAAGTCCCGCCCCCATCAATTTTCTCTACATTATATGTGTTGAGGTTGATCCCTAATACATGCATGATTGTAAGACTTGTTAAGTAGGTTACCAACCCTCTGGAAAAAAAAATTGACATACCTAATAGAAATACGAACAAATTAATAACTCTGAAGGGGTGAACCAGTGGTTCCCAGGACTTACGCCTCATGAAGTGAAAGATCCTAGGTTCGACTTCTCACTCCCCCTTTGAGGTCAGTCTTGCACGGGATTTTCCTGCACTTACCTGGTGTGATGGGTTGCAGGCTCTTGTTACACCCTTTGAGATTAGTCCTGACCCAAAGGGGGTTGGGATACCTTGAGTTTCCATATATATATATATATGAGATTAACTATGAATAAGAGCTCTGATTGACCAGATAATTAGAGCAAACCAAAGAAAGGCTTTGAGCAGAAGTATGAATATATAAAGGATATATTTATCACTGATTTTTAAATTATTATTTTTTTTCCAAAATAGCTTTTGAGTTGCTCTGGTTATCTGTTCAACCATAACTCTTCTTCATAGTTAATCTTTCTCTATATCTATCCATCTATCTATCAATATCTATATATATATATTTTGAGTCCTAGTTAGAGAACCACAAGGTCCTCTTCCAAGCTAATTACACTAATCAAATTTCAACACATTGGGAAAGAGAAATAGGGTTAAAAGTAAAACGACAATTTCATTATCACGTGTCAATTTACAATTGGGTGGTCAATTTGGAAGAAGACCCTATGGTCCATTTTCCAATTTTCATACATATATTCATTCAATTGGAATCAAATTTAGTTATGCAATGTAAAAAACGTTGTAGCAATTATAATTGTTTTTTGAAAATATAGTGAATTTGTAGAGGCTCATTAATAGACGTAAGTGTAAGCACAAACGCCAAACCATAGAAATCTGATTTAATTTCTTTATTTTGTTACAATTTCAGCACAAACAAGAAAACAAGGAGAAAATACATTTACAGTCCTGAGCTTTGAGGAAAATACACATAGACCCTTCAGAAAATACTTTAGGTATCGTTACTTTTTAAAATAATGGCACTTAAACTCCTTCCATTAGTTGACCGTCAATCAACTAACAGAATTGCTGATGTTATGTGATAAAGTGCATAAAATTCAAAATTGCCCCTCTATGAAAGTTGTCATTTTTCCCTTTTCTTATAGACACCAAATCCTCTACAGTGATAACCAGATTTGGCAAATCCGGTTATCACCCCTTAAGGTTGCCACGTGTCCCCTTTGATACCCCTTAACTGTAGTTAAGATTCACCCACCCCTAAAGTTCACCCACCCATCTTTGATTTTAGAGAAAAAATATTAATTGTTTTTTTTTTAAATTATAAAAAAATTTTAGGGCTTTTTTAATATTAAAATATTTAAAAATAATAATAATTATTCTTACACTTTATCCAATCCTGTATACAAAGCTTATTTATAGACAGAGTATCTAATTTACTACTAATATTTACTTTTTTAATATTAAAATATTTAATACGTGGGCAGCCATTTCTCGAATCCAATCCTGCCTACAAAGGTTATTTATAGACACAGGTATCTAATTTACTACTAATATTTACTTTTATTTTGAAATGAAACAAATATGAGCACATCACCAGATGAGAATCACATCAATTGGATCATAATAATAATCGGATGGATGAACAAGTGTAATAATCAAAGGGTGGTCATCCATTTGATGGTCAAGATTGATGAGTGTTAAGAGTGCCACGCCCACATGTAAATGTAGGGTATAGATCATTGTTACATAGGGATTATCACAACATTTTCTCATGAGCAAAGAAGTAGGGGATACCACGTGTATGGTATACATCATTCCACTTTTGTAGGGTGGGTGGCGGTTTCTTTCATGCTACATACAATAACATATATTCTCAAGACATAGAGGTACAGATTTGATTAACTCAAAAGCGTTTCCATAATCACCACTCCTCAAAAAGTAAGCTCTAATTTAGAAAAAAAAAACAAAAATGTTTTTAATATTAAAAAAAACCTAAAAATAAATTTTAAATTTTAAAAAAATTATCAATATTTTTTTTCTAAAAATTAAGAATGGGTGGATGAACTCTAAGAGTGGGTGAAACTTAACTTCAGTTTATGGGTGTCAAAAGGGACATGTGGCAACCTCAAGGGTTGATAACCGGATTTGGCTTCTATAAGAAAAGGGGAAAATGATAACTTTCATAGAGGGGCAATTTTAAAAGTTTATACACTTTATCACATGATATCAGCAATTCTGTTAGTTGACTGACAGTCAATTGATGGAATGGGTGTAAGTACCAATAATTTAAAAAATAATGGTACTTAATGTGTTTTCTGAAAACTGAGGGGGAATGTGTATTTCGTCAGACCTCATAGAATCTTGTGGGGGGTGTAAATGTATTTTCACTGGAAAACAACAAAAATGAGGCCCACTTGAAGTCAACCCGATTACCAATCAAGTTGATGTATGTTGCCCCGAATCATGAAGGTATTGTAGGCTCCTCTAGGTGAATTTGAATGCCAAAGCCAGCTTGATGGATGGTTTCTAGCCATTGGATCTCATTGTTCTTTAACAATGGGCATGGACCCTAGACAATTTACCCATGGACTTTAGAGAACTGATCCCTGGAAAAAACCATCAAATCCAAGCGCTAATCAAGTCGAGTTTTTGATGCGCATGATCCCAAAACCAGGTCTAGCAAAACCAAATGCATACCAAACGCCTTACGCTGATAGATCTTACCTTAGCTACTAATCGTACTTGAATCCCAGCCGTAACTGAAGGAAACGTCCCACTTGTCAGCTACTTGAATCCCAGCCGTAGCTATTGTCATCACAGAGTTATTAACTAATAAATTACTATCAAATGGCAGCCATTTAAAAAAGGGACCGTAGGCCAATTCCTTTCAAATGCCAGCTAGGCCAATTCCTTGGGAGTTTTTTTTTCAGTTATGGAGGACATAACTCGGCTGCGAGCCCACTTCCAGGCTCAAGTGGGCCTTCACACTAGTTTATCTTACTCTTCGTCTGAGAATGGTGGGATTACGGTGGATCCATACCTGGACCAGTAATGAACAATTCTTAGTAACGAAGTCATCCTTTTACCCAAAAAAAAAGGGATCAATAGTTTCCCACCCAAAAAGAAAAAAAAAGGACCGTTAGTTGGTCCATGCCTCCTTTTCAACACTAATTAATTGCAGTTAAAATTCACTCACCCTTAATGTTATCGAACCCTTAATCATCCAATAGAGTATCCAATCGTGCGAAAAGACTTGGGATCATCTCCTGTTGGTGCTGGGAGGAGACCGCCAACACCTCTATCTAATGCATGTCAGGCACCTAAACATATCAACCATGACAACACAACTCGCAACTCAATTGGAATAGAGCTCAAATCACTTGTTGGATAATATAAAAGTGATTAAAAACTCTCGAAAGTAGGCAATAGCGAGAGCTACACTGTTGAAATCCAATCTTATCAAGCCTTAAGTAGGGTGCACCATTTAAATCATGTAATGCTTGACATTATTTGATTTTTAATCCAGCGGTGGAGCCCCGGATAGTTTTTTGATCACTTCCTTATATAAATTCTAATTTTTTAATCACTTCCTTATATACATTATCATTGGCATAATCAAGCTGAGTTGAGTTTTCAAGCTTGAAATGTGTTCAATCTGAGCTCAAGCCAAGGCTTGTTTGATTCGGCTCGGCTCGATTCAAATCGAGTTCAGTTTAGATACTGTATAAAAATATAACAAAAAAATTATTTATATATATCATTATTATATATATAAATAATATAAAATACTATTATTTTATTTTAAAATATTTTTACAAATAAATCAAGCCGAATTCGAGCCGAGCTATTTGAATTCGAGCCGAGTTTTAAGCCAATTTTCTGAGCACAATTTCAAGCTGAGCCGAGTTTGAGACTACAATAAACCTATTTCAAGCCAACCCGAGCTTCGAAAACACCACTAATCATACACCCCTAACCATACTACTAGTGGTTCCTAGGACTTAAGTCTCATGAAGCGGAAAGTCTTGGGTTCGACTTCTCACTCCTCCTTTAGGACTAGCTCCTTCATGTTGTGGTGGGTTGCGGGCTCATGTTGCCCTCGGGGATTAGTCCTGATCGGAAGGGTTGGCGAGACCCGAGTTACCAAAAAATATATAAAGATAATTTAATATTTTTATATAGAATAATTTATAAATGGAAGAGAGGACAAGAAATGTCAAATTACTCTTCTTATCTGAATTTAATAATTGATTTCATGTAAAAAATATTAAATTTTCCTTACTTTGGTGAGCTTTATAATAATTAATATAAGATTAAAAATTTAAAGAGCTGTGGATTATCAAATTCACTAGTGAGAGAGAGGCTGGAAGAGAAGATGGACCAGATAGTAGCAGAGGAAAAGATGGAGTTCTCTTCAGATCAAAAGCAGATAAAGCAACAGCTTTCATGGGGAACAAAGGGTGGTCATCATAGGTAATGAAATACATGTATATAACTTGTACAACTTAAATGATTATTATGTAGAAGAGACTTTGATTTGATTTTTTTTTTTTTTTTGGATAACTTTTCTTCAGTTAATGAATCTTTTGAGAAAGTTGCAAGCTATGGACTGGCACCAAATATGATTTTCTACTTAATGAGAGGTTATCACTTGGAAAGCGTCAATGGAACAACCATCTTGTTCATGCGGTCTGCTATATCGAATGCCATGGCCATTTTCGGAGCTTTCCTCTCAGATTCTTACTTGGGTCGGTTTCGAGTGATCGCTTTGGGATCCTTCTCCAGCCTTCTTGTAAGTAAATTCCTCTGTTTCTTCAATAATGGGGTTCAATCTTTTGCTTTGGAATCCAATTCTTACATAAATCAAACACCTAAATTTCATTACAGGGAATGATTCTAATATGGCTAACCGCCATGATTCCACAGTTTAAGCCACCCCCATGTGACCAATTTACTAGCAGCTGCAAATCTGCAACGCCTGCTCAACTTGCCATATTATTTTCCTCTTATGGGCTAATGTCGATTGGAGCTGGGTGCATTAGACCATTTTCTATAGCTTTTGGTGCAGATCAATTGGATAAAAAAGATAACCCCAATAATGAGAGAGTCTTACAGAGCTTCTTCAACTGGTATTACGCTTCCATTGGAGTTTCAACAGTTCTAGCCTTGACGATCATTGTTTATATTCAAGATCAATTGGGTTGGGAAGTGGGTTTTGGAGTTCCTGCAATTCTAATGGTCTTCTCTACTCTTATGTTCTTATTGGGTTCTTCTCTTTATATCAAAGTGAAGGCCAGGAAGAGCTTGTTTACTGGATTTATTCAAGTACTTGTGGTGGCCTTTAAAAGCAGAATCTTGGCTTTTCCTCCTAATCACTCAGATGAATTTTACCATTAGGGCCAGGACTCGAATCTCGTCGCACTGACCGACAGTTTAAGGTACCATCTCATCATCATTGATGTTCTATCTATACATATTGTCATGGATTTCCACATAATCATGGATGTCTGGCTATTTGCGGAGGGGGAAAAATTGCCCCAAGGTGTTTGTTGTTTTGCCATGAATGGGACGGCTTCTAAGAACAGCAAAATGGTTGTACTAAATGGAAACTATTTTTTTGTTCATGTGTGTATGTTGGGTTTAACAAGACCCTTGCCACTGTTTAATCACAAAGGTTCATCAGAGAGGATGGCAAAAGTGTCTCCTTTCCAGAGGGGGACCCAAATAGATTTGATTGAAGTGTCCCTAATGAGGCAATCAAAGTGTCCCGAGGCGACATGGATGGTAAATGTGTCTCCTTCCAAAAGAGGACTCCCAAATAGATTTGATCGAAGTGCCCATCATTACCATGGCAATCAAAGTGTGCTTAGTGACATGAGCAATAATGATCATTCACCCACTCACTAACTCTAACATTATCGCAATTTAGCTATCATTTCCTCAAGTGGGTCACCCAAAAAAATGACAAACGAAATCTAGACGACAATATTTACAACCCCTAGCATCTTCCATGACAATATTTCAATTCCAAGGCCATCAGATGATCTGAACCTTCTAATATGGAGGTCTTGAAAGAAAAAAATTGCTAAATATTTCTCTATAGATTCATTCTCATTATCAAATACTTGTTTGTTTGTTCTAGTGTATATACCTGTTTCTCTTTTGAGGTTGGATGATTTAATGTAAACTGTATGTTGATTCACTATGTAGGTTTCTTAACAAAGGTTGCATCATTAGAAATTCTGAGAGAAACTTGAACCTTGATGGGTCAGCTTCAAATCCATGGAGTCTCTGCACAGTGGATCAAGTGGAATCACTCAAATCACTGCTAAGGGTCATCCCCATGTGGTCCACTGGTATAATGATCCTAGTGAGCATGAACCAAACTTCATATTCAACACTCCAGGCAAATACCATGGATAGACACATCACCACAAAGTTCCAAATTCCGGCAGGCTCCTTTGCCATGTTCACGGTCGGCACTCTAACAATATGGGTAGCCATCAATGATTGCGTAATTGTCCCCCTACTAGCGAAGTATACAGGACGGCCTTGTGGGCTTAGCCCCAAATTACGTATGGGGATCGGACTAATACACTCTTCTGGTGAATATTGTGGATGGAGGAAATGAGAGCTGGTTGTCAAGTAATATCAACAAGGGTCATATAGATTACTATTACTGGCTTATTCTTATTTTGGGTCTAATTAATTTTTTCTATTTTCTTGTTTGTTGCTGGGCATATGGGCCTAGTGAGGATGAAAAGACTAGTGTTTCAGATGAGGTGGAAGAGTTCTCTCATAACTATAAGAAATTGCCTTCAGCTTGATCTGTATATTTTTTTGGTCAGATTGTGATGAATGTAGATCAAGAAAATTAAGTTTTGGGACATGTTTAATGGCTAAAGCAATTGCCAGTTTCTCTACACTCTGTTATTTTCTGTTTTCCTTCAATTTATTTTTGTGGTTTCCTCTTTTATTTTCTCTCTCTCTCTCTCTTATTTCCTTCTTTTTGTTTTCCTCTAGTCTTTCATATTGATGTAATTTACAAAGATATGTTGCATCAGCCCCACCACAATGTTTGAACAGTCGCTTTCATATTAACTGTTGGTGTAATTGGGCTAAATTCCTGCACACATAGCCACTTAAAAAATACAGACAAATAATAATGCAGTTAAATAAATAATTAATTAAGGTAGAGAATCGCTTCGCTGAGAGGCGCTGTAAGTGAGTCTTTCTTGAAGATAGTCGAAGCCTCTCATATGCAAGGGATTTGACAGCTCTATCTCCGGGATATAATTCAGCTCGGATTCTCTCCGGTCTTCTAAACGAGTTTGCACTACTCGGTAGAAGACAGAGTACTGATCTTCCTTTAGGATGCCCTTTAAAATTATATATATATATTCATTTAATTTGGGTTTGCCATTAATCCAAATGTCCTAAAGTGTCATCGGATATACAGTAAGAGATAATCTAATTAATTAGATAATATCTAAAATTACCATTTTACCCCTTAGGGTTTAAGGGTCTGTTTGGTTATAGGGTTAGGTCCACTTTGATTTGGTCTAATCCTATTTAAACTTATTCTAGAATAGGTCTGCACCTATTCTGTTTGGTTACAGATTCTGGTTCTTTCCAGAATCAATTCTATCTTAGGTCTCATTTGGTTACAGATTTTAAGTTAATTCATTTTAACTTAATCCGAGTCTGTTTGGTGACAAGATTATACTTAATCCAATTTTATCAGTTTGGGTACACAAGAACAGACTTGTCCAGACTAACCTATTCCACAAGATACCCCTGATTGGGTCCATCATGTGGATATGGTAGGATCACCCGAAATCAGATGGTCACCAAGATAGTTCTGCCCATGTACGACAGATCTACTGTTCTACTCGATCTGGTATCCCAGATCGGGCAACCGAACAGTATGGACGGTTGAGAAGCCCGAAGGCATTCTGCAACCTCATCAGGAGCTGGACAAAGCTGTTCATTTCCTGGTATCCATGGATCTTGATCGATCCGGATAGCCTACTGGGTCTGGTTCTGGGCCTCTGGATAATGGGTTAGGATCACAATTTTCTCCATCGAGCTCAAGGACTACCATTAATGGAGATCTCCAGGTTAGGATCCTCCTAAGAGGTCCCTGGTACGGAGTCATCCTGATGAACCATGGCTACTCGAGATAGACTGAACCAGAGTGCACTTACTCTGGTCTGGTGGCTCACTGGTCTCCCTCTTGGCTCACTGGACTGGATCCACAGATCTGGCTCACTGGTCTCTTGGCTCCGTGGTCTAGGCTCATGGATCAGACTCTGGTCTGAGTTCCAACAACCCTCAGACCCTCCTCAAGCTTCTCTATTTATAGAGGACCTAGGTCCCCTTGCATGCGCATAGGCTCAGCCACCTGGCTAGGCTCTCCTGCACCAGACAGGCCACATGGCACACAAGGTCAGGCCTTAGTCAGAGCAGTACCCACTGACCCAAGGCACTCATGAGATCTAATCCACCTGACACACCCATGTGTCTCAACGGATCTCTACACCTCATGCTTAGTTGTCATGCTTAGTTGTTGACAACTAAGCAACCAAGGGGGTAAATAAACTCTTTAGATTTTCTCTACATTTCTGATGTGGAACTAAAGAACTAAGGGAAATGCACTAAAAGTGTGTTTTCTCTCTTTCAAGAAATTAAACACCCAACCTAAACAAAGATTAAATTAATGGGGGGTTTTAGTCCATGATTAAAATCAAAACCCCGGACCCTATTGATCCGGTTTTTTTATTAATTTAAAACAATTTTAAATCATAAATCAACATTAACCAAGTAAATATAGTTCCACATTAGATCCAATCATTCATCATCAGGATTCAGGCCAGGGAAGGATCAAATGTGGATAAGTAGATGGGGTGAGTTTCTTTCATTTATCTAATGCATTTCCCAATTATGCTTGAGATGACAACGATCAAGTCATTTGAAATACAGTTATATAGGTGGAATGCTCGTATAAAGTTAGTTGGTCTATTTATTAGCTATTCTAATTTTAGTTAAAATTGAATCTCTTAGTTTATATAAAGATTAATGTTAACCCAACCGAAATTTCAGAAACTCTTAAAAAAAACTATATATAATTTACACATAACAGCCAGTATTGCAGGCCTGATATACTCTAAATTTTATACTAATTTACTAATTAGTAGTTCCAATCTCTCAGTTTCCCTACTTTTTGACAACATGACCATGTTAGCAATGTTGTATTTTGTGTGTGGGGTTCTTTGGTGTTGTTGGTGTAGTGGGTGTGTTGTGTAAAAAGTGTAAAACTTAATTTTTGCCTTGTGTTTTAGTCCCACATCGGAAAGAGAGAAAGTTGTGAAAGAGTTTATAAACTCTAACACTTTTATACTTGGGTAATAATAAAGGAGTGGGCTAGGCCCTCGCGCATGTGTGAGGCCCAAGGGGAGGCCAAAGTGGTTTCAATGGGAATTTGGCGAGCCGGGCCGGAAACCCTTCATGCGCGTTGCGGGTCGCGCCGGTGCGCAAACATCAAAGACACACACACACACGCGCGGCCGGCCGGGCTGGGCCGCGCGCGGGGTCTTGAATGGTTTTTTCATTTTTTGTTTTTTATCTTACTTCTCCTTGGCTTTTGGGTTACTAAAAGTTACCGTTTTATTACCGTTTATTACTGTTATAAAATATTTAATCACTCTATTAAAAACAGTATTAAGAATTTAATTTCCTATTTCGGTTTCAGATCTAAAAGAATTTCCTTTTGGTTTTAGAAATTCTATATAAGTGTATTAGTTTCTGTAAACTATACACAACAACCAACACGAATTTCAGAGTTCTCTCAAAAAGCTTTCTTTTGTGATCTTCCGAATTTTTTCTTCCAGTTGAGTTCGCTGTGACCAGAGAAAGGAGAGTGCTCCCTTATCTCTGGAATAGATCGTTGTATCCTGGGGGTGCCCGCATTTATCCTACGAGCATCACAGGTTGAGAAGAACCTGTAGGGGCGGATTTCACCTTAAGGTCAGCGTGTCATAACACGTGCCTCGATCTTCTCTACTGACGAGTTGCTGGTGATCTACAGATTTTTTGTTGCTGTTCTCAAACATACAGATTCTGGAATTCTTATCTACGGGTCTACTGCTACATACGAATTGGTGATCGGTAAACTCTGCCTTTTAGCATACAGATTATAACAAGCAACACAGCCAGCTCCACCACCATCAGGCAAACCATTAGGGGGTCAAGTCGGAAGCTTACGGACCATGGGTCATGAATCATGACTGACCTATATCTCGTGTCTAAAGTGAGTTGTCATGTCCCAAGCCTAACAACAACCACCAAATTCAAGAGCATAACCCAAAAGTGACTGACATTTGACATTTAATGCAAGCGGGTAATCTTATGAAACTGCCCAAAAAGATGTGATTTAGGAGTCAGATAATAACTATTAGTTCATGCATAACCTGCCGTAGAGTAGTTTGAGATCATTTCCTTTTCTGGAAAATGGGATTATACATTGGCATGCGTGGATACCATATTACCCAAATTAAACTATTCTAGCAAATGATGTTTTAAATTCTAATTGAGCAGTGCTTAGACCCATGGGTCCATTTCATATCTTACCCTCATGTCCTCGTGTCCCTTTTAACACCCCTTTAACCCTGGTTCAGCTTAACTAAATTTATTTAAACCATAGTTGGATTGCTTAACCCTAGGGGTGAGTGAATCTTAACCACCATAGGTGAGTATTTAAATTGGGGCAAAGACCAATGAGGACAGGCCATTCCGTTATAAAATGGGAACCATGGGTACGTTAACTATTTCTCATTCTAATTCTACTGCATTAATTCAACTAATTAGTAATTCAATCTTTCTCCTTCTCAAAGAAATCTGATCTTTTGACTGAAATTTGTGCCATTGGAATGTTTTAATGATAGAAATTTGTTATATCAATCATCAAAACAATACCACTAATTTTGTAAACATATTTTTCGGCTGGTAAAAGATCCTTTTAAAATTCAGAAAGACCAAGAAAGCGAAGGAAATTGCTTTATTATTTTTTACTACATATCCTTTCATCGGATATAGCTAAACGAAGTGCATGTTCCTTTCCTTTCTGTTGTGTTCTTTGGATGCATATACTTGTTGGAGAAAAAATATGGGTTTTGGAAAATCTGGTTTTTTTCGTAAACTTTGATTCAAAATAAATGTGGGACCCACATAGGTTTTGAGGCGGGTCCAAGTGGATCTGTGTTCTCCTCCATGAGGGGATTAACGTGTTATATTTATTTGTCCAAAACAGTTAAGTGATGAATGAGAAATTAACTTCAAAGTTCGTCATTTGAACATGCGTTATTAGTTAAAGAATGATATAAAAGAATAATCTCACATCGGAAAATTATTGAAACCAAAGTTGGTTTATATACCATTGCCTTGGAGTATAGGGTGGGCCATTGGGGTACCCAAATTTTGTGAACGGGTGAGCACCTAGCCAAGGGTGGAACCAACAACACACGCGCGTGCCACCGCCACCCGCCCCGTGTCCGAGTGGTTGGTTACTTGTGGGCTTTAAGCCCAGTACCTATATTTTATTTTTTGTTTGGACTAAAGCCCAGCCCATTCAACTTCAGCCTATATTTAAAGGCTTTTCATTTGCATTTCTGAAGCACGAAATTAACTCTTCTACTTTCTAGTTTTTATCTTCCTTCTGCATACAGTCAGTCTGCAGTCAAGAGAGTTTTGTTCACACCTCTAGTTCGCTGTGCTTCTAGATTTTTAGTGGTAGTACCAGAGGTGTGATTGTTGTATCTTAGGAGACAAATTACTAACAGACCGTGACCACCATAGCGGAACAATATTTGTCTTAAAGACACTGAATCTAATTCAAGCCTCAATCAATAAAGTGCACTATCTTCTGTTCTTTAATTTTTAATCTTCTTGTTCTGTAATTTGCATGTCTTAATGATTACATACTGATATTTTAGGAAAAATATCCAACACCCTTAAAACAAATATTTGTTGTTGTATGTTATCTTTAATTTTGTGTTTTTAAACTTTATACAGATTTTACATTCTGTAATTTTAAAAATCTGTATAGAATTCTGAATTGTTTAAATTCTGTAATTTTAGAAATTTGTACAGAATTCTGCCTTGTTTAAATTATGTAAATTAAAAAAACTGTACAAATTTCTGCAGCTATTAGATTCTGCAATTTAAATTACTGCAATTTAAAATACTGCAATCTGCAATTTAAAAAATTCTGGACTTTTAAATTCTGCATTTTAAAAAGTCTACACTATTTAAATTCTACATTTTTTAAAAATCTGCACTTTCAATTATGCAATTACTAATTCTGCAAATTTAAAATCTGCACAGAATTTCTGTACAGTTTAGAATTCTACATTATTTTGCAATTTGAATTTTGCATTGTTGAAAATCTGAATTATGAAGTTAAAATTTTGCACTGTGTATGCAATATTACTGCACTAGTAATCTTCATTTCTGTGAGTAGTTTTAAATTCTAGAAATTTATTTTATATTATTGTTTTACAATCTAAACATTTAAATAGACACCGAAAAGACTCTTGTTCCTACCCTAGTTGTGACCCCACTGCCAACTATCCCCACTTCTAGCCTCATTGCTCATGGTGAGAAACCTGAGAAGTTCAATGGGATGGACTTCAAGAGATGGCAGTAGAAAATGTTGTTCTATCTGACCACCTTGAACTCAACAAGATTCTTGTAAGAAGATTCTCCTACACTGAAAGAGAGTGAATCTGATCAGATGGTAGTGGCTGCAATTGATGCATGGAAATATGCTGATTTTCTGTGCAAGAACTACATCTTGTATGACTTGGACAATGCATTATACAATGAATATAGTCCAATTAAGATTGCTAAAGAATTGATCCTTGAACAAGAAATACAAGACAGAGAATGTCGGGATGAAGAAATTTGTTGTAGGTAGGTTTCTTGATTTCAAGATGGTTGATTCAAAAACAGTGATAAGTCAGGTTCAAGACCTCCAATTGATTCTTCATAAAATTCATGCGGAAGGTATGATGGTAAGTGAATCTTTCCAAGTAGCTGTTGTAATTGAGAAGTTGTCTCCATCTTGGAAGGACTTCAAAAATTACCTTAAGCACAAGCAAAAGAAAATAGGGGTAGATGATTTGATTATCCGACTCAGAATTGAAGAAGATAATCGAGTATCTGAAAGGAAAGCTGGAAAGCAGATTCTTGAGCCAGAGGCCAATGTGGAGGAACATAAGAACAAGAAGATGAACCATTCTGAAGCAGGTCCAAGTAAAAAACATAAAGGCAAGCAACATAAAAGGTTCAAGGGTAATTGTAACATTTGTAACAGGTCAAGGCATGTAGCCAAGAATTGCAGAAATCGGAACTTCCAATAGAAATCTAAGATGGGATCCACTTAGGCAAATATGACTGAAATAGAGAATATCACAGAAGATGTTTCTGATATGCACTTGTCAGCAGTTGTTTCAAAGGTAAACATTATGATAAATCCCAAATAGTGGTAGGTAGATACTGGAGCAACTTGCCATATCTGTTCAGATAGGAGCATATTCAGTAACTATCATAGAGTTACTGTTATAGAAAAACTCTACATAGAAAACTCCTCTACCTCAACTGTTCAATGATCAAGGAATGTTGTTATGAAGATGACCTCGGGCAAAGAGCTTACTCTAAATGATGTGCTGCATGTACCAGACATCCGGAAGAACCTAGTTTCTGAAGCACTGCTAAGTAAAAATGGGTTTAAGTTAGTCTTTGAGTCAGATAAGTTTATTCTGACTAAAAATAGAATGTATGTAGGTAGAGGATATCTCTATGATGGTTTATTCAAGATGAATGTCATGACTGTAATACCTTCGGATAACAATAATAATGAAATAAGTTATTCGGCTTATATGCTTGAGTCTTTTAATTTATAATATGCTAGACTAGGACATGTTAATTCTGATTCCTTACGTAGGCTTGCTAATTCATATTTAATTCCAAAAATTAAGTTTGACTCAAATCATAAATGTGAGATTTGTGTGGAGTCTAAATTATCAATAACTTCCTTTTACTCAATTGAAAGAAGTTCTGAACCTTTAGGGTTGATTCACAGTGATATCTGTGATTTGAAATTTGTGCAAACAAGAGGTGAGAAAAAATATTTCATCACCTTTATTGATGATTGCACAAGGTATTGTCATATCTATTTGCTAACTAGCAAAGATGAGGTATTGGACATGTTCAAACTTTATAAAAGTGAAGTTGAAAATTAACTTAATCAAAATATAAAAACGTTAAAAAGCGATAAAAGAGGTGAATATGTGTCACCATTTGATGAGTTCTGTAAAGAACATGATATAATTCATCAAACAATCGTTCCTTACTCACCTGAACAGAACAATATTACTGAACGCAAGAACCGAACATCAAAAAAAATGATGAATGCATTATTGATTAGTTCAGGTTTACCTCAGAACTTGTGGGGGGAGGCAGTTTTATCTGCTAATTATATTCTTAACAAACTACCCCACAAAAAGTTAGACAAGACATCCTATGAATTGTGGAAAGGTCGAAGACCTTCCTACAAATACTTAAAAGTGTGGGGGGTGTCTAGCAAAGGTAGCAGTTCCTACTCCAAAGAAGATTAAGATAGGACCTAAGTCAGTGGATTGCATCTTTATTGGATATGCTCGCAATAGCAGTGCATATAGTTTCTTGTACACAAGTCAAATATTCTTGATATACATGTCAATACAATAATGGAATCAAGGAATGCATCTTTCTTTGAAACTACGTTTCCTTGTAAAATTGTATAAGAACATAATCCAATAAAAAGGATACATGACACTATTAATAGTAATCATCAAGAAAATATAGACCAAGAGTCTATAGAAAAAGAAAATAAAGATGAACCAAGATGTAGTAAAAGAGCAAAAACTACCACAACTTTCGGTCATGACTTTCTAACTTATCTGTTGGAAAATAAGCCTCAAAGCTTTAAAGAAATCATGATTTCTCCTGAAGCACCATCTTGGAAAGAGGCTATAAATAGTGAAATCAAGTCCATCATGCAAAATCATACTTGGGAACTGATGGATCTTCTTCCAGGGAATAAATCATCAGGATGTAAATGGATATTCAAGAAGAAAATGAAAGCTGATTGAACGATTGACAAATACAAAGCCAGACTTGTAGTAAAGGGATACAAACAAAAGGTTGGTATCGATTATTTCGATACTTATTCACCAATTACAAGGATAACATCTATCCGTATGTTAATAGCTATTGCTATTGTTAACAACTTAGAGATACATCAAATGGATGTTAAAACTGATTTCTTAAATGGTGATTTGAATGAAGAGATCTACATGAAACAACCAGAAGGTTTCATGGCAAATAACCAAGAAAAGAAAGTATCTAAACTTGTTAATAGATTAAAATAAGGTCTTAAATAATGGCATGAGAAATTTGACAATGTTATGATGTCAAATGGTTTCAGGATTAACGAGTGCGATAAATGTGTTTATGTTAAAAGTACTGAAAAAGCATATGTCATTGTTTGTTTCTACGTAGATGATATGTTAATCATAGGTAGCAATAATGATATCATTCAATCTACCAAAAAGATGTTAAATAAAAGGTTTGACATGAAAGATCTAAGTGTTGCAGATATAATTCTATAAATTAAAATTACTAGAACATCTGAAGGACTCATCTTATCTCAATCTCATTACATTGAGAAGATCTTTGACAGATTTATCAAAAATGATAAAAGTCTTACAAAAACACCTGTAGATGTAAATTTACATCTAAGTAAGAAAACTGGACAGGAAATATCCCAGTTAGAGTATTCTCGGATAATTGGTAGTCTAATTTATCTCATGAACTGCACTAGACCTGATATAGCTTACTCAGTCAGTAAACTTAGTAGATATACAAGCAATCCAGGGGAAGACCACTGGAAGGCGATAGTTAGGGTTCTCCAATATTGGAGATATACCCAAAACTATAGATTGCACTATACAAGATATCCAGCTGTACTTGAAGAGTATAGTGATGCAAATTGGATATCTGATACTAAAGATTCAAAATCTACTAGTAGGTTTGTCTTTAAACTTGGAGGTGCATCTGTATCTTGGAAATCTTCTAAACAGACATGTATAACTAGATCCACAATGAAATCTGAGTTTATACCTTTAGATAAAGCCGGTGAAGAAGCAGAATGACTGTCACTTTTTAGAAAATATTCCAAGTTGGCCAAAACCTGTGTCAGCTATCTGCATACATTGCGATAGTCAATCTGCGATTAGAAGAGCACAAAACAGCATGTACAACGGTAAATCTCGCCATATACGTCGAAGACACAATACCATGAAACAGTTGCTTTCGAATGGAATCATTTACATTGATTATGTAAAGTCAAAGAATAACATAACGGATCCGTTAACCAAAGGTTTGACTTTAGAGCAGGTGTATAACTCATCGAGGAGAATGAGACTAAAACCTATATCTAAAAGAGTCAACATAATGGAAACCTAACCTAGTTGACTGGAGATCCCAAGATCTAGGTTCAAAGGGACAACCGAATTATGTGTAACTCAGTAATGTCACTGTAAAGAATAAATTTCTTTATATCATTTATATAATGAAACAGTGAAAGAATCTAGAGTAAGCAAAGCTTTTAATGATTCTTATATCTTGGAAATGGGTATGATGAGATATTCTTGATAAGAGATCACCTATATAAGTGTGAAGAGGGGCCACTTCTATAAGAATTTTAAAAGGAAAAATTCTTTAGACCACTTATGAATATCAAGAGTTGTTCAAAGCTAAAATAAACACAATCATGAGAACCAAATGTATTCGAAAATGAACTATGTGAGTTCTATTGTCTTGGTTTACACTACGGCTGAACAATTCAAGACATCATGTTCACTGGATAGCTAGTAAATCCGATAGTACTTCACTAGAGAAGGTTCAAGGCCAAAAGCTACCTTTCCCCAATGCAGTAACTTTTCATTTGTACTCTCTTTTAGTGTCTATATATATTCTGTATTCTGTCAAGGAAATTTTCATTCATGTGGGGGATTGTTGGAGAAAAAATATGGGTTTTGGAAAATCTGATTTTTTTGTAAACTTAGATTCAAAATAAATGTGGGGCCCACATGGGTTTTGAGGCAGGTCCAAGTGGATCCGTGTTCTCCTCATGAGGAGATTAATGTGGTATATTTATTTGTCCAAAACAGTTAAGTAGTGAATGAGAAATTAACTTCAAAGTTGGTAGGTGAGCACCTAGCCAAGGGTGGAACCAACCACACACGCGTGCATGCCGCCACCGCCGCCGCCCGCCCCACCCCGAGCCGTGCCTGTGTCCGAGTCTGGTCCGGCCGGCTAGCCGGCTGGTTGGTTGGTTGGTTGGTTATCTGTCTTGGTTGGCTTGTGGACCTTAAGCCCAGTGCCTAGATTTTATTTTTTGTTTGGACTAAATCCCAGCCCATTCAACTTCAATAGTTTCCAACATAATTATAATCCAGCAGTCATGACTGTTCGGATTTAATTCAAACCCAATGGATATGTCTTTTTTGGATAGTCTCCTCAGCCTATATTTAAAGGCTTTTCATTTTCATTTCTGAAGCATAAAATTAACTCATTTGCTTCCTAGTTTCTGTCTTCCTTTCAGCATACAGTCAGTCTGCATTCAAGAGAGAATTCTGTTCACACCTCTAGTTCGTTGTGCTTCTGGATTTCTAGTGGTAGTACCAGAGGCGTGATTGTTGTATTTTCGGAGACAAATTGCTAACAGACTGTGACCACCATAGCAGAATAATATTTGTCTTAAGGACATTGAATCTAATTCAAGCCTCAATTAGTAAAGTGCACTATCTTCTATTCTTTAATTTTTAATCTTTTTGTTTTGTAATTTGCATGTCTTAATGATAACATACAAATATTTTAGGAAATATATCCAACAATACTTTCAACTGATTCCAATACATCGATTAATCGTTCGGTTTCTCACAAGCCCCAATAATTAGACATTTACTCGCAATGCCTTTATAAAAATCAGCTAAAATTACACTCTTCATTTTCTCATTCCCCGTCCATATAAACTAGCTTAACAAAAGATCCGAGACGGTGCAGCTTATAATATTCGAAATTGATAGAGACAGAATGAGAAATCGACATACAATAATACAAAAGATTCGAGAAGGCGCAGCTTATAATATTCCAAATTGATAGAAGCAGAATGAGAAATCGACATACAATAATATTCCATATTGTTAGAGGCAGTACAGAAATCAACATACTTTCAACTGATTCCAATACATCGATTAATCGTTCGGTTTCTCACAAGCCCCAATAATTAGACATTTACTCGCAATGCCTTTATAAAAATCAGCTAAAATTACACTCTTCATTTTCTCATTCCCCGTCCATATAAACTAGCTTAACAAAAGATCCGAGACGGTGCAGCTTATAATATTCGAAATTGATAGAGACAGAATGAGAAATCGACATACAATAATACAAAAGATTCGAGACGGCGCAGCTTATAATATTCCAAATTGATAGAGGCAGAATGAGAAATCGACATACAATAATATTCCATATTGTTAGAGGCAGTACAGAAATCAACATACTTTCAACTGATTCCAATACATCGATTAATCGTTCGGTTTCTCACAAGCCCCAATAATTAGACATTTACTCGCAATGCCTTTATAAAAATCAGCTAAAATTACACTCTTCATTTTCTCATTCCCCATCCATATAAACTAGCTTAACAAAAGATCCGAGACGGCACAGCTTATAATATTCGAAATTGATAGAGACAGAATGAGAAATCAACATACAATAATACAAAAGATTCGAGACCGCGCAGCTTATAATATTCCAAATTGATAGAGGCAGAATGAGAAATCGACATACAATAATATTCCATATTGTTAGAGGCAGTACAGAAATCAACATACTTTCAACTGATTCCAATACATCGATTAATCGTTCGGTTTCTCACAAGCCCCAATAATTAGACATTTACTCGCAATGCCTTTATAAAAATCAGCTAAAATTACACTCTTCATTTTCTCATTCCCCATCCATATAAACTAGCTTAACAAAAGATCCGAGACGGCACAGCTTATAATATTCGAAATTGATAGAGACAGAATGAGAAATCAACATACAATAATACAAAAGATTCGAGACGGCGCAGCTTATAATATTCCAAATTGATAGAGGTAGAATGAGAAATCGACAAACAATCATAGTCCATATTGTTAGAGGCAGTACAGAAATCGACATAGTGATGCACTTAGTTTTATTACCGATCAAAAAAACATTTGAATTCTTAATTATTTTGATAGTATATATCTTCTGATGAACAAAATGGCGGAATTGCCGACCCTACATAGTTGGGATAAGACAATAACAAAGAAGAAGAAATATGTTCCTAAGGGAAATGAGTTCCCCGGTAAAATTGCACAAGTATTATGTACAGATAATGTCGAGGTGTGTTTTCACTAATAAATGGAAAAAAAAATTCTATATGTCAAAAATAACGAAAGATAGAAACGAAAATAGCAAAGATTCACACAAATTTATGTGGTTCGGCAAGGTGCCTCAGTCCATGACTGTTGAGAGATCCTTTCATTAATTTTGTGTGAAACAAAGGATGACAATTTTGTTAAGCCTGGTGTACAGTCCAAACTAACCATTCCTTCTGATTAGTGATTTGGACGAACCCTTCCTGCATCTGATACATGTGTGATCATATTGAATTCACCGAAAGTGATTAGAATCTAACATGCACGCAAATTTTACCCATACAACAACTGTACCTGTAGTTAAAAATGTGAAGATGCTATGCTTTGATATATCCGTGAAGAAATGTGAAGATCCTATGCATTGGTTTATCAATGAAAATTGCCTAGATGATTAAGACCCTGTGATTATACTATGATATATATGGCCAAGAACCAAGTGGGACCCTCCTATTTAAAGAAATCCGCCATCACATATATAAGATGATCCAAAATTCCAAAGTGATAGATGCTGAATAAACATTTGTAGTTTAACAAAGCTCTCTCCATCTCTTACTTCTCTTTTATCAGATAACAGAGTTTCTGAAACTGATTAGTTGCAGAGAAGATGGAGGTTTCTTCAGATCCAAAGAAACCTTCCCAACAAGTTTCAAGACAAAAGGGTGGTTTTAGAACCATGCCTTTCATTATAGGTGATAACACTTCCCTAATATGTATATAGTTTGTATAATTAGCAATATTCTTGTTTAGAATTATCTCATAAATTGTTGTGTTTGAATAGCGAACGAGTCGTTTGAAAAGGTTGCAAGCTATGGGCTTCTGGCAAATATGATTTTATACTTAATCAGAGGGTATAATTTAGATAGTGCAACTGGAGCAAGCATGTTGTTTTTATGGTCAGCAGTATCAAATTTCATGCCCATTCTAGGGGCTTTCCTCTCAGATTCTTACTTGGGTCGATTTCGGGTGATCGCACTGGGATCCATCGCTAGCCTTCTTGTAAGCAAATTGATTTCTTTAAAGTTTTCCATTTTTAGTTAATTCTAGAATTGCAATTATCTAGTTAACTTGAATTTATTCCAACTTAATAACCATCGAGTTTTGATGCATGAGGAGTAAAATATCATTGTTGCTTAGACCATAAGGTGCACCATCATGCACAACCAGCCCTTGTGCATGAATTATGGTTCAAACAACCAAGCTTATGAGCTTTTTATACCTTAATAAGTAGAATTTGTATGACTTGAAGTTTTCTTATATTGGAATTTTGTTCTAAGATTCAAAACAGTTATCTTCATCATCTCATCAATAACAGTTGAATCTGAATGTTGTGACTTGGATAGCTTAGATTGCCTGGATGTTGTGCAAATAAAGTGTCTTGCATTCAGCTTGTTACAACTTCTGCTCACCCAGCACACGTGTCCATATGATTTTGGGGGTTTTCTAATTATATTAGGAGTCTGATTCAAGTCGATCGAATACATAATAATATAATATCCAGTATAGAATTTTTTATTCATCTACAGAGAACAAGTTTGTATGAGAGACTGTGAGAGAGTGATCTATATAATCTCTTTGCTTTGAACTAGTGAAGAAGGCGACCTCTTCGTGGACATAGTTCAACCACGTAAATATGTGTGTTTCTACTTTCGTATTTGCTGGCTATTTTCACCACTCTAAGCAATTGCATCATTTTAGCGATGATCACATAATATACCTAAAATCCTAATTTAATTAATCAAGAATTGAAATCAGATTAAATTGTCTTGCCCAGGGGATGATCTTACTATGGTTAACAGCTATGTTTCCACATGCAAAGCCTCCCCATTGCGATTCGTCTTCTGAAAGATGCGAACCTCCGACATCAGCCCAACTTGCTCTTCTCTTTTTCTCTTTTGCTCTCATGTCCATAGGAGCTGGTGGAATTAGACCTTGTTCCTTAGCCTTCGGTGCAGATCAGTTGGACAAGCCAGACAATCCGAACAATGAGAGACTCTTACAGAGCTTCTTCAACTGGTACTATGCTACTGTTGGAGTTTCGATCATGGTTTCTGTGACTGTTATAGTCTATATTCAAGAAATCTGGGGATGGAAAGTGGGTCTTGGAGTTCCTGCTATATTCATGTTTTTGTCTGCAATTTTGTTCCTTTTGGGTTCTTCCTTTTATGTCAAGATGAAGGCAAACAAAAGCTTGTTTACTGGGTTTGCTCAAGTGCTAGCTGTGGCCTTGAAAAACAAACATCTTGCCTTGCCCGCAAAGAATTCAGATGAATGGTACCATCACAAGGACTCAAAGCTCGTTGCACCAACCGATAAACTAAGGTATAATCATCTTCATTTTTTTATTATCTATAATTAATTAAAAACCACCCAGTGATCAGAGAGAGGGCTAGGCAAGACCCTTATCTATTTATTAAAACGTCATTTAAATCGTTATCATAGTAACAAAGTTTTCTAGTTTTTTCAAAAAGTTTTAAATAATATGAGATTTTTTCGTCTGATGATTAATCCACAAAGTATTCATGACTTTTGAAAAAATTGCGACTTAAGATCGGTAAATTTTGTGAATTAAACACGAATTATTCACAGATTTTAAAAAAAGTCACGAATAAATATCTAATATATGAAATATTTTTTTTTATAATGAATAATATTAT
Organism: Tetracentron sinense; assembly: GCA_015143295.1. NCBI lineage: Eukaryota > Viridiplantae > Streptophyta > Magnoliopsida > Trochodendrales > Trochodendraceae > Tetracentron > Tetracentron sinense. Next base: position 6,378,336 of record CM026554.1, on the reverse strand, counting down.
ATTATATTTTTTTTCATATTTGTGCTCCACATTTTTTCAATTTTTTTTTAAATTTTTTGAATTTTACTGATTTTTTAATGAAATTTTTTATAGACAAATAATTCTTGAACCCCTATTTGGTAACTATGGTTATTATAGTATACCCTTATAAATGCTTAGTTAGCACACAATACGTGTAGACATTTGTCATCATCATTGAGGCTTATGTGATTGTCATTACATCCTTTATACATAACCTTCCCCCCTAACAAAATGTACATTTCCATTGACACTATCTTCAGGTTTCTAAACAAGGCCTGCATCATTAGAAATCCTGATAATAAAGACTTAAACTCTAAGTCAGCTACAGTAACATGTAATGTCTGCACTGTTGAACAAGTAGAAGAGCTAAAATCACTGATCAAAGTCATGCCTATATGGTCCACTGGTATCATAATTGCAGTTACCATAAGCCAACACGCATTTCCAGTACTCCAGGCTAACACCATGGATAGGCACATCACTTCAAATTTCAAGATCCCACCTGGTTCCTTCAGTGTGTTTGGAATTCTCACTTTGACAATCTGGGTTGCGATCTATGATCGCTTAGTCGTTCCCCTAATGGCAAAAATCACCGGTCGAACAAATGGACTTAGCCTTAAACAGCGAATGGGTATCGGACTACTACTCTCTTGTTGCGCCACCGGAGTTTCAGCAATAGTCGAGGGTGTTCGCCGGAGAACTGCCATTGATCAAGGGTTGTTAGAAAATGGGTATGCCATGGTGAACATGTCAGCTATGTGGCTAGTGCCACAACATTGCCTGATGGGCTTAGCTGAGGCTTTTAATGCAATTGGGCAGATAAATTTCTATTACAGTGAGTTCCCTAAGAGTATGTCTAGCATTGGTGTGGCTCTTTTTACACTGGGAATGGCTGTTGGGAATTTGGTAGCCAGTCTTATAGTGGGGATTGTGGATGATGCTACTAAACGTGGTGGGAAGGAGAGTTGGGTTTCAAGTAACCTTAACAAGGGTCACTATGACTACTATTATTGGCTTCTTACTATGTTGGGTTTGGTTAATTTTCTTTATTTTCTTGTTTGTAGTTGGGCTTATGGTTCCGAGGGGGAAGAAACTAGGGTTTTGGATGATGGGGAAGGCAAGAAAGAAGGAGGTTTCAATCAGTCTAGAGATTCACCTATGATATTTTAAGTTTGGTCTCCATGTACTAAAAGAAAAAACGTATTGGGATATGCTTTAAATGGGATTAGAGTTATGGTTATCTTGGTAAAAGTTATGAAATTCACAATATAGTTAAGGTTAACATTCACCGTACATATTTTTATTTTCATCAACTTCTATGTCTTATGAATAAGAAAGACAAAAAAAATTATTGAGCCCTAAAAAACAAATGAATTGAAAGGAAAGTAGATACATAACACACATATATATATATATATATATATATATAGAGAGAGAGAGAGAGAGAGAGAGAGGGATACTAGCGAGAGAGAGGGATGGATACTAACGAGACATGCTAATTTTTTTATTTTTTTTTGAGACATGCTCATTGAAGCTTGTAATGAGCGGTCCCTCTAGAAAGATGACACATGGCATGTTTTTTTGGAATTTAACTATTAGATGTCAAATTTGGTCTATTGGAGACACGTGTAAAAAAAAATCAGTTTGATCGGACATGTTTAGACAATTCGATTAGACCTTAGTTTGTAGCATTAACCCCTTAGGGTTCACTAGACCCTACTTAGGATATAGAAATGACTGATTTTCCCTTCTTTGATCGGATGGTGTATAAATGTCTGATCGAGCTTTTTTTTTTTGTCACATGTCTCTCGGGCAACCCATCTTAACATCAAATAGTCAGATTCCAAAACAACTTGCCACGTGTCACCTTATTAAGTACCGTTCATTACAAGCTTTAATGAGCATGGCTCATTAGAATACTACTCTATATATATATATATATGCGTGTGTGTTTTGTATAAAGATATGATATATCTAAATTTGATGAGAAATTTTCATTACAGTAGAAATAGAATATTTCATTCCAATGTCATATTTAGTTTCTAATTTGAGTTTAAGTACGAGGAAGAGCTATATTCCAAAAGCTAAATGAAGCTCTCTCAAAACACGACTTAATGCGGGGTTATTTTGAAAAATGCACAAGAACTAATGGGCCGAAATACCCTTCTTCTAGTTGTGTAGTATCAAATCTACCCTTGCATTTGGGCCATTTTGAAAAAAAACTTCACATATCAATGGAACAGGAGAATCAGATATTATTAAAGGGGTTTAACTATGAACAACATCGGTTCCAATTCAAAGATAACTAGATCTTAAACCAAAAAAAAAAGATAACTAGATCTCTCCCAAAACACGCATAAATGAAGGGATATTTGGGAAGTACACAAAATTCATCGACAAAAATAAACTTCTTATTTATTATGAAATCAAGGGTATCTAGGACTCTTAGAGCACCCAACTAAGTCCTTCGGGTCGTGCAGATCCCCTTATACTATACAACTAGGAAAGCCGGATAAATCCCAAAGGATGGCCAACAATGGGAAGGGACTTAAACTCAAGACTTTTGCTTCTAGAGGCATGGTCTTGGCCACTAGCCCAACCCCTCATTTGTTAAATAGACTTATTTTATTTGTACTATTGCATTAAGGGTGTATTGAAAAATCTCCGAGCTCTTATTCATTGGTAAACTCTTCCAGTAGAGCCTCAATTTGTTATTTGAATATTTCATGAGCGTCATATAAAATAACACAACTTATCTATTAACTAAATATATGGCAGACTTTTTCCTCCCCTTCTTCTTTCGCCACATAGGATTATAATATTCTCATCTTATGACACGTGTCACACTGATCGTTTTATGAAGAGTTATCTCAAACGTATAGATTAGTATTAATGACTCTTTCTTTTATCCTCAAACGACACAACTCTTATGAAGAGTTATCTCAAACGTATAGATTAATATTAATAGATCTCTATTTTAAACCTCAATATATTTCTACCAAATCAATCACCTTCGAATGCAAAATATTTGCATCTTTACAGGGAGGAAAAAAATTTCATATGGTTCTTTCCAATTTGTTGAATCTATCAATGAGTATAAGAAATTTATTCTATTGGCTGCAAAACTCCCACAAATAGCATACACTTTTCCAACGATTGTAGTCATTGTTCAACACATGAAAGCTTTCATGTTTACATCTGGAAATTAATGAGAAGAAGAATAAATTCAAAAGAATCAAAGCTATGACCCCACTTCATCAAGTGATATAGTTGATCGAGCATGCACCGTCTTCTCCATAGTGGTTGAAGGCTATAGTGACTTGCATGTTCTTGATGATAAGAACTGATTTTTACTTGACTCTTATTGAGTGAAATTTGCTTTATAGCCAGTGACATTAGCAGAGATCTGCTGTGAAAGGTTACTTTTTCTTTTTCTTCTAATTAAGCATATCCAGTCAAATAGAATTAATTCCTATGATTTTATCTATGTTTGTATGATTCATCTGTTTCATATAACAAAGATTTGATTCTTCCTACAGTCTGCTGTAAAACTTTGATTTTTCATATATACTGTCAAAAACATAATTTTTAGGTCATCAGTTCTTTTAATTAAAAATCCTTCATGAATTCGAAAAAAACTCATATTCCAGTGATTATTTATATATTGTTTCTATGTGTATACGGGATGTTTGCTCATTTTTCTTATCCCTTTTAATTCATTATTTGCATTACTAAAGACAGTTGTTTATATGCTACTTTGTTCAAGATCAGCAAAACAAGGTTAGAGTTTGCATTTTTTATGTCTTTGTTGATTTCCTTAATACTTTTGTTCTCTCTCCAGGAGCCTACCTTCACGTGAACTGGGTCTCAACTCTTTCACATTAGTAACTATACATATTAAGTTACAGTTAAACAATAAAGGGTGTAGTGAATTGAGTGGGTGATTTGCTTGATTGGGTTGACCAGGTAAATAAGTGTAGTGGGAGCATGACGGCAACTGTTCAACCATATTCACTCTTGATTGATCAAGCCCGACTACTATAGAGGATTTAAATTTTCTAAAATTTAAGATTTTCTATTAAATATTATTAAAATAATAATAAATTATTATTATAAAATCAATTAATTATTAAAAATAATAAGTCTATAAAATATAAATAAAATTTATTAAATTTTACATTAATATTTAAGTAAATAAATAATATTATTTAATTTCAAATATTTGTAAATTATTATTCGTGTATATATTATTTAAAGTTAGATTTTCTTAAATTGTTTCCCGTGCATCGCACGGGGTCTCTACTAGTAAATACGGGGTCTCTACTAGTAAATAGTACGTCACTGAATATTTGAAGAAGCATAATTGTTTCAAGGCATGGTATAAATAATCAAACCTTGGATCACACTTGCACTTCTGCTAGCAAAGCCCTGTAAGCATGAAACACAATCAGTTTTAAAATAATAATAATAATTTAAGAAGAATGCTCGTCACACTCTAAGAATTGCATAATCCATACGTAATACGACATGCCCCTATATTTAATTAATTACTTATACAATTATTAAAATAATAATTTAAGAAATTCATTACTTTAATAGTTGATTTCCGATCTTATTAAAAAGGAAAAATAATCCCCTCCTTGTAATATGAGGAGAGTGAGTTGTCTCGTCTCCATAAAACTTGTCATGCGTCCACTTTTAACTCCCATTTAACAATGGTTGGTATTCACTAATTCTTATGATTAAAGTTTTACCCTTACTTTTTTTGTAAAAAAAATTAATCATAAAAATTAAAATTTCTTAACCAGACTTCAATAGTTGTTAAAGGAGCTTTCTGGGTACAAGATGGCTCACTCCCCTCTCATACGAGGAGAGGATTATTCCTCGTTAAAAGATAGTTAGCAGGATCGGAAAATTCAAAATGTTTTCATGATCGGATCCGTCATCAAATCGGTTGGGTGATCAGTTCCTAGTTCAATTAGTTCAAATGTGTTCATTTTTTATTAAAAAATATTTTCTTTCTTTTTGACGGATTCTTCTAATTCTTCCGAATTTTACCACTTCTCAAATTGACTGACTGGTTATTTTGGTTCACAATTTTTCAAGCTAGTTTTAAGAAGGGTCTAATTTTAATGGTTTTGGAGACCCGTTGATTGGTGAGTTTTACCGGTTCAAACCCCCAATCGGTCATTTTAAAAAACACTAATTTATTTTGGAAAATGCTTAGCTTAGTTGGGGTTGCATTTACGTAACAGGATAACAAGTCTTCATTGGTTCACGTCCCATTTTTTAACACTCATCAATTATGGTTAAGATTTACTCACTCCTAAGATTAAATAATCCAAGCTTGATTTTTTTTAAATAAAATAATCTTAACAATAATTTGATTAAGCATAATCAAGGTTAAATGGAGTTTAAAAGGGACACTAGACACGGCAGTGATTTCAGTACTACTCATTTATTTTCTCAAACCATTGACCTAAGATGGTCACATGAGTCCTACCCTATGAACAACTTGCCGGCTTTCCGATGTCAGCCAGCTGTTCAAAGTTCAAACTACAATGTCCACATACAACTTGCCTCTTTACCAGTCAAACTTCTCCGAAGGTTGATATCCAGTGCTTTTCAATCTACCATATAAAAACACCGTCACTTTCTGGTACGACCATCACACATTCACTTCGCCAATTAGGTTAGCTCGCAAAACACTAGATCCTAATTCCCCTTTCTCACAAGCGTCCATAGGCAAAAGTCCACGTAATGGTTTTGCTGTGCGGGGCCCACACGCTCGGCGATCTCTCCCAAGTTGCTTCAGAACGGACTCCAAAGCCTTTATTAAATCCAGCTAGGGAACGAAATCAGGTCCGAAACGTCGTGTCTATATATAGTCCGTTCATCCATCGCAACCTCAGATCAGAAGAAAAGAAGAGAAGAAATGGCTCCGATTGCAGTCGCCGACGTTATTCCCGACGGTACACTCGCCCACTTCGACGAGGAAGATCAGCTACAACAGGTGTCCGTTCACTCACTCGCTGCCGGTAAAAAGGTCATCCTCTTCGGAGTTCCCGGCGCTTTCACCCCTACTTGCAGGTAATTTTCATAATTTCCGGCGAGTCTTACCGGTTGTTGCTACAGATTTAGCCGGCGATTTGTTTTTGTGGACGATTTCTATATGTAAGAGAAATAGCTGAGGATTTTGTTATTTCTTGTCGTTAGGTTTAGGAGTGTGAATGTAGTGTTCTTATTATTTTGAGTTACCAAATTTGCCCTCGTGATTGTTTATAAGGACGATTGAGGCATTGAGCTAGCATTTGTGAATTTGTACTCTGGATTTTGCTTGCCGGAAACGGTGAGAGAAATGGGAAACGCCCCTGAAAGTTTTGCAAAATGCGGGAAATGGGAAATGTATGAAACCCCTAGAGAAATGGGTAAGAAACGACAAGGGAAACGGTGGAAATTGGCAATTCCAGAGAGAAATGCGTTTCTCAAACATTTCCAAAGTTTTCTTTTTAGTTTCCCTAACGTGTTCCATTCAGATTCCAGGAAGTTCCTGTTCCTCTGGGATACACATTACCCCGTAAATATGGTCTAAAACAAGAGGCTGTCAAATTAATATAATTGGATTATAGTCTAACCATCCGAACCCATTTAATGTAGTAATATTTAGAAGATAGATTATCTGTAGATCACTGTATTAAATTATTTTCATTTATATAAATTATTTGTTTTGGGTTTGCAGCACGAAGCATGTGCCAGGCTTCATTGAAAAGGCAGAAGAGCTGAAAGCGAAGGGCATTGACGAAATTTTGTTAATTAGCGGTATTTCTTCAACTTTTTACTTTAATTTATATGATTTTTTTTCATATAAAACATTGAAGTTGCTTTGACTAAAATGCACCTTTAAATCCCATTTTGATCTACCAAAAAAAAAAAACCTCATTTTGTTAATTCAGCTAGCATTAGATATTGTGGCCTGAGATGGAGAAGAAATGAAATCACGTCACGTCCCATGATTCGGTATTGTTGATGTTGAATTTAATTGCGATACTATAGAATAGACACGGTTGAATGGAAAGTAATAATTCAGCTTGGTTGACAAAATAACTTACTTGGTCGTACGACTCGGACCCAGTCTTGTTAAAAATAAAATAAATCAAGTTGACCAAGATATTGACATAAAATATTATCTGATGTTTGTTTTGAAAATTAAATACTTGTATGGTATGAAAAAATTTAGGGAAATGGAAAACGGATCACAGGGTCCTCTTCCAAACTGACCACCCAATTGCAAATTGACATGTGGCAGTGAAATTGTTATTTTATTTTTAACTTTATTTCTCTTTCCCAAGGTGTTGAAATTCGATTAGTGTGGTCAGCTTGGAAGAGGACCTTGAGGTCCTCTATTCGGAACTCAAAATTTTATGTTATACTTTGCTTGAGTTATTTTATTTTTAACTTTATTTCTCTTTCCCAATGTGTTGAAATTCGATTGGTGTGGTCAGCTTGGAAGAGGACCTTGAGGTCCTCTATTCGGAACTCAAAATTTTATGTTAATACTTTGCTTGAAGTCATCTGGATTTTTATGGATTATGTACAAATTTACTTGCATTCAAATTTAATCACGGGGTTAAGATGAATCTAATACAAACTTATATGTACTTGATGCTTGAATGATTTTCCCTATTTGATTGGCACATTTAGTCTGATGTCCTTTCACGATAGCCTGGCTCATAATCCAGAAGGATATATGTATAAGGAGAGTATATAAGAAGGGTAGTATTTCTCCTTTAAATTTGAAATATCTTTCTACTTGAATTTTTCACTTTCTTTATAACTTTCAATGTTCACAATTCACAGGTTCATAAAATAATGAAAACCTTTTTTCGTTTCCAGTGGCTAAGAATATTTAGATTTTAGACTATAACAAGATCATTCGAAACCCTAAGTGAGAAAGTTCTTCAATTAACTTCTTGTGTGAAAATCCTTATTGCCTCATATCCTGCACTAAGAATGGAAAAAAGAAAATTTAGTTGACTACCCGGGATGGTGCATCTCTTTTCAGGAATTTTCAACTGGAACCACGTAATGGTTCAGAGGTTTCCAAATTGACCTTGCAAATTTTCAAGCATTCTGCTTCTTCATTCATATAAAGTTACCAGTCTCTGTAATCTTGTAACTGCAATCACATTGTAGTCTTGAAAGGTTGGTAGGAAAGATAGTTACAACTTACAAGACCATTTTGGAATCTCTTGGATATATACATAATGCTCTTAATTTGCAATTACCCCATCAATGCAGACCTGTTGCCTGCCTCAGTTTCATAATGGTGATGACCGTTATGATTGATCAAGTATCGGACATCAATGTTAGAAAGATGATGGTAAAATTCATATGATCTTAGTTTTATCCCTAGTGGGATGGACAAGTGATTATGTATACATATAGGAATCCAATTACCGTGTAACCGATTATATGGGTGTTTTTCAGATTGAGTTAACATTCAATGTTATAAGCTTTTTCTGGTTAACATTTTGAACTGGTATGAATATGCTTATGTCCAGTAGACCAAGATGAACCCCCCTCTATTTGAAATGAAATTAATGGAAATCGCATGATCCAGATCCAAATGCACAAGTAACAAACTTCACCAACTGCATTTTGCCCTGCATTTCTAACCTGGATTTTTGCACTCATTTGCAGTTAATGATCCCTTCGTAATGAAGGCATGGGCAAAAACATACCCTGAGAACAAGCATGTTAAGTTCCTCGCTGATGGTTCAGCAACCTACACCCATGCGCTCGGCCTTGAGCTTGACCTTGCAGAGAAAGGGCTTGGGACTCGCTCTCGAAGGTTTGCTCTCTTGGTTGATGACCTCAAAGTGAAGGTTGCAAATGTAGAATCAGGAGGAGAGTTCACCGTGTCCAGCGCTGATGAAATCCTCAAAGCTCTTTAATTCCGTCCTACATGTGCTCCATGTTGCCTTTGAGTGTTCGCTTTCTTTTACTATGAAATCTCTCTTACGAGACTTTTGATGCTTTTGATGACCTTACGGGTTGATTAATGCTTTGTGACGATGTTTGAGTAGACCTGGTTGTTGAGTTGTAAGTTCATCTCCTTTGTGGCATAAAGTTGATGCACTGGTGTGTTGATGAAATTAATAGTTATTTGCTACTTTTATTTTCGTTTAATAGCTTATTTTGGAAAAGCCATGCAGTTAACTCTTTCTCCTCTAGGCTTCCATAGTCCCTTTCCCTCTCTTCTTCCCTGGCAAGAAATGCTGGAAAAATGCATTTATATTTAGGAAAATGCTAGTAATTTGCCCCTCTATGGTTTTTATAGGTCCATTGGGAATGATGGACTTCAAGTACCAACCAATACAATTGGATGGCATGACTGTGATTAAAAGAAATAAAACTATCTTTTAGACAATAAACTATATTTACCTGACTCCCTAATGAAGGGTGTTTGGGACTAGAGCTCCTGTGGTGAAGATGTGGATACACTACACTCTGCAGAAAACTTGCCTTTTGCTCATCTATTGCTCAATTGGGGTGCAATTTGGTGCAAAAAAAATTTGTATTTTGGAACCTCTTTTTTCTTTTTCTTTTTTTGCAGTCTAGGGTTTAGGGGTTAGTATCTGGTTTCGGAAACTGCACGGGACTCGAGCCTGGAGCCTCCCTCCTAAAGAGGGTACACACTACCACTGGGCTATTACCATGGACATGTTACAGGTGCAATTTCTCTATTCGAATGATCTTCCTTTTTTGTTTTTTGGTTGCAAGGAATCAGTCATGCTAGGTTAGTTCTTCATTGGTCAGCAGGGGGAGGAATTGTAAAATCTCAGACTTGATGCCTAATAAACACACCTATGCTCTGCACAGTCAATCGGAAGTTTTCTTTGAAAGATGTTTATCAGTTTCCCATGTTCGATTCAACTTCATTTGCTATAGGCTGTATAGTTGTTTTTCAAAGTTTCCTACTACAAAATCACTTTTGTATACTCAAGAAAAACTGGAAAGGCTTCCCCATTAAAATGACTGCTTAGATTAGTAGAGCTTCTTTTTACAATTACTAGTGAAACACCTATAATAAACATTAATGGAGGCGGGGAAAACCCAGTTTCGGACTCGAGAAAATGTTTTACCCTTTGCATCCCATCTGTAACCAAAGGGGTAGGAAGGTCAAAAGCCCATCAGCACAGCAATTTTTTCAGCTCTTTCTTATTCACCTTCAACAACAACAAAAAACAATCGGAAGTCACAATCGGACAAGCTTAATGTCTCCTTATTAGTTATTACAGAGAAGAATATATGGCAGGAAACAGAAAGAAAGAACCCAGATTGTTCTCACAATAAGAAAGAAGGAAATAATTCACCTTTCCCATGGCATTGCGAGGAACAGAGTCCAACAGGAACAACAGGGTTGGTATCTGGAAATAAACAAAGGTAAAGAAAGCTATTAGTTTTTTTTTTTTTTTGGTGAAAAGATATTCATTCATAACGCATTATCAAGAACAGATTGAGGGCTCTTAGAAGCCAATATCCTCCGGCATGAGCCGGGAGGTAACATCCGATTTCGGTAATCTTCTGCTGCATGCAAGCTCATGCTGTGGCGTGCCAGTTTATGAGCAAAGGAATTAGAGTTTCGGCTGATGTGAATGACACTATGGGAAATGAACTTGATAATCTCTTTTCTGATGTCACCCATTATTGCTGCAATCTCTGAAGGTTCCTTGATGAGGGGATTATGGAGCAGCTTTACTAGGACTTCTGCATCCAAAGCAAATTCTACCTAAGTCCATCCTTGATTGATTCCTAACTTGATCGCATTGCGGAGGGCAGCTGCCTCCGCTATCAAAACTGAACCGCTTGGGAGAGCTTGTATACTTCCTTGTATAATGGACCCCTTGTGATTACGAGCTATAGTACCTGTGCCAACCAATTGGGAACGAGGTTCAAAAGCACCATCTGAATTTATTCGGATCCATCCAAAAGGGGGAGGTGTCCATCGGCTTCCATTCTGGTTGTCCTTTATCGACCCTGCCTGGTTGATGGAGCCAGCATCCATTTGCGCTTTAAGGCTTTCTTTGACTAGATCTTCAGCTTGTTGAATAATATGTTTCAGATTAGGCGGAGTCGCCCTGAACACTCTTTCATTTCTGCCTTTCCAAATACTCCACATGATCGAAGCACAAGTAGTAAGGTTTGTGATTTTTCTCCTCTCCTCCAGATCTGAATTAGTCCAAAGCTGCCACCAATCTCTTAGGCTTCTGCACGTCTCATGATCTGATCGAATAGAGAGGGAGGAACCCCACCACACACTCCAGGCAAGTTGGCATTCAAAAAGAATATGACTAATTGTCTCTATCTGGTTGTTACATGAAGGGCAATACGGATCAATTGAAATCTTCCTTCTGCATAAGGCTTCCCGGGTTGGGAGCACATCTTTTAACCCATGCCAGATGAACCAGCAAACTTTTGGAGGAAGAGGCAACTTCCAAAGGGTTTTCCATCCTCTAGGAGTGATGGCATTAGCGGAACTCGCTCCATCTCCCCGCTTGGCTTGGGTTGCTTCCCAATGTTTGTGATAAGCCGATCTAACGGAAAAATTTCCATTCTTTTCTAAGTGCCAAATGATCTCGTCTTCGCCATTTTGTTCGCTGATGGGAAGCTTAGTGATGGCCTTGACTTCCTCCGTATTGAAAGTTTGTCTCAACCTATCCCATAGCCACCCTTCGCCTGAAGGATTGATAAAGTCGGCTACCTTGTTCCAAGGACATTGGGGAGGCTGACTTGATCTTACTTTGTAAGATGGAAGGGTTGGAACCCAAGCCTCACTCCAAGGATTAATGGATTTCCCATTGCCTAGATTCCATCTTAATCCCAAATTGAGCGCTTCCCGTCCGGCGAGTATGCTCCTCTGTGACCATGATGGTCTACTCCCAGATTTTGCCACCAAAAAAGAGGTTTTTGGAAAGTATATGCTCTTCACCAGTCGATCCCATATTGAGTTCGGGTTCTTTAGTAAGTTCCAACCTTGTTTGGCGAGGAGGGCCAAGTTAAATGATACTAAATCCCTGAATCCCCCACCGCCTTCAGCTTTGAAAGCTATTAGTTACTCAAAGCAAATGCACAAATGGGATTTTGAAAACGCGACTGAGCACGCAAAAAGATATCATATGGTAAATGCAATTCCATAAAGACATTAAAAATCAAAAGTTGGACCAAATCATAAGCGTTTCGAATCTTAAATAGACTCCACTGTAAACTGGGCTTTGAGATGACTTCAAACTGGATCTCTTCTAGAAATTCAATTTTCAGGTTTTTAGGCATTGAGCTTGAGAGTATAGTGCACATGATGTGATGTTTCATCGATCCATCAAAAATACAATATGAAAATCACTTTGTAAACTGCAAAGCAAAGGCTTTTTTTTTTTTGGTAATCAAACAGAGGCTTACTTCCTACTCATATGTGCTAGACTGTAGGTTACCAATTAGACAATGATAAATGAAAGACAGGTATAGTCTTATACCTTGTGCGGCTCAAGTTTATCCTTAGCCCAAGCGCCAAGTTCTTCCAAGCTTATAGCTGGCTTAGATTCTTCCTCTCTTCTTCTCTTTACATCTTCGCCAGGCACAATTATTGCACAAACAGGTTCCCCGTAGTCTTTGTCTGGTAAGCCCAGCACATGCCCCATTGAGAAGCTAAAAATGGAAGGGCCTGTTATGACTGTCCTCTTCCTTCAGGAAGAACATGAATGCAGAGAAATAGCACTGCTTCAATTTCTAATGACTTTCACGATATCGGCACTTGTACCTGACAAAGAAGTCATCAAAGCATAAAGCAACTCCAACAAGTTAACAAACCATATGCATAGCGACAATGTTAGTTCCATGCTACCTACCGAGGACACCGATTTCCTTGGGGTGTCTCAGATACGTACACCATATATGTATGTCATTAACACATTAAGACAGAAATCAGAAAGAAAAAAAAAATCATCACCATCTTATCTTTACCATGTCTTTACTATTATTTTGTACCAATTTTGAGAAGTAATACACAAGAAGGCTAGAAATAAGGAATGAGAAGATTCCCCCAGTGTTGTTAGAACCGGATCGGGCATCGAACCGGTAGCATCGAACCGGTAGAGTGGCTAGTTCCACCGGTTTAACCGTGTACTTTTTACAACATAACTATTTTTTTTTCTTTTTTTTCCTAATTTTTCCCCGGTTCTACCACCGATTCTACCGGTTTTGGCCGATTTTGACCACTTTTGGCCGGTTCTTAAAGAATACCGCTTTTGAGGGTTTGGGGAACCTGCGATGGGGTCAGTTCCTGATTCGACCGGCCGGTCCGGTCGGTTCTGACAACACTGGATTCCCCCATCAAAAAGTGTCTTGACTTTAGGAGTAGCAATACAATACACGTTTAAAAATCCTGTTGTATCAGCCATCCAATTCCTCAAGGTCAAGCCAACAGAAGACCAAAGATCTGGTTCTTTCGGTTCAAGTGAACTTAACAAATTTCTGATCAAATATCAGATGGTCCCAAGTTCCGGTCCCACAATTTATCAGTTCAGGAGGTGATTAGGCAGTGACCCTGCAACTGAACTACATCAATAAAGAAAGAACATTTGATGAGTTCACTTAAACTGAGTCTCAGTGTAAGTGATATCACTGTCTAATCTGACTAACCACCTGTCGCCAAAGTTCCCTTATAATCACTCACTGGTTATTTACATATTCGATTGTTTAATAATTGCTTATGACAGATCGAGCCAAATGTTATTATCTTTATTATTATAATGCGAAAGGCAGTCCAAAATTCTCAAACTACCCTTACATATAAAAAAAAAAACTTTGATTTAATGTTTTACTTTAATTTCCAAGCTACTCTTTGCTCATCTATCTATTTAATGAATAGAATCAAAGCCAATCGCGATTGAACTCTCCTCTCAAGGAGAGTTCAATCGTACCTACGAGTTAACACGTGTCCCTTTTAACTCCTATTAACTGTGGTTAACTCCTTCCCCTCACTCTCACGTGTATCCCACGTGCCACCCGCTAGTTCTATCATAATCAGAATATAAGCCATTATAAATAATTTAATTGGGATCTATAATCCAAACTAAACTATTCCCAAGTGACTAACTACCAACCATGCCCCTTACAAGTTACGAATAAATAAAATAAATTTAATACCCCCAACCAGATTGAGGTAGATATAGAAGAGACAAATGAAGAAACATTTTGTGAAAGTTAGAAGTGATCTACAGAGACCCAAAAATACTTTTACAGCCACGACTTGTAAAAGGAAAAAATAAAGTACTTATTCGTTATTCAGTCACTAATAGAGATAGGTTGCTTGGTCATGTATTAAACATGAGATAAATGTTCCTCCTTTGATAATGGTCTTTTTGAGGACTGACAAGAAACCAGCATAATTATGTTTCATAAGAGATAATTAAGAAAAAAAAAATTTAATAAACAATTAAATGAAAAAAAAAACAGATTAATATTTTTGGCATACTTTTTTTGTAGGCATCAATTATTTGGTCTACATGACCGGGGTGGGGTGAAAAAGAGTACAGGGCTATGAAATAATGATATAGATTATAGAACATCGATGGATAAAGCGAACAAGGGATTAACATAACTAAACTATTTGATTATAGAGACAAAGACATAGCCCTAGCTCAGTCACCAAAAAGCATAAACAATGATGTCGCAAAACTGATGAGAACTAGATTGTGCAATGCCTCCCACTGGAGTAGTTGATTATTTAGTAGCCTGTCACAAGGTTCGACAAATTGAAATGGGTAAGTGCCAGCATGAGGGAGACGCATCATCGATCCCACCACTTCCTTCCTCCTTGGGGAGGAGGGGGTGTGAGAACCTCTAGCATTGTCTGTTTCTCTTTTGGGGTCAACGGAACACCTCTCACAAGGTTCAACGCCATTACATGCACATTAGTCTTTTGTCTGTGCTTCTGATAAGCCCATACCCCAGCTGCCGCCCCTGCCACTAAAAGCTGTCCCCAAACCCATTAGATCAATCAGTATAAAACTAAAAAATTAAGCATCAATTTAAAACGGCCATATAGTTCTCATAAACTGACCGGTGATAGCCACAAAGCTGCGGTTTGCAGATCAAACCGTGGGGCATAGAGTACAGTCTCCCCGAAATCATCCTCGAGCTTTTTATAAATCTCTTTGTCAGATTTCCCAGCATGAATTTCATCACGAATCAACTGCAGTGATAGTTCTATCAGTATGGATATTGGGATGAACCCATTTGTTGAGTTACTGATGGAGAGAAGGTATAGCAAGTAGGGATGGTCTTCAAAATACTCAAAAGTGAAAGAATATGAAAGGGCAGTGTGGGGTCGTTCTGACGGTAAATAGCTGATCCTATGGGCGAGGTCATCTTTGGGCCTATCTCATTGGATTCACAGGCAGTAAGAGATATTTTTCCTTAACCTCTAAAATAACTTCAAAATTTTAAATTTCCGGACAATTATTAGATTTGTAGGTTAACTGAACATCCAAATATTTCAATTTCATGCATTGGAACTCAACTGAGGACCAAGGTCCAACTTCCTAAGTCAACTTAAAACTAGGTTGGGTACTTTTACTCCTTAATCCGAGCGGGTTTCCTAACCTAACTCTTGGGTCTTAGTCTCATTTGTATGTTGTAGTTCCATTTGCAGCTTTTTTCTTCTTATTTTTCTTTGAAATCAACTGCTGAAAATCATCCACTACAAGCTATTACTGTCCCAAACGGTTTCATTCTTCTTCATTTTTTGGATTAGAATCCATTTCATCATTTAATAAAGATTTTGATCTCAAAAAGCATTAAGGCTCCTTTCTTTTGGTGGAACTTTTAAAGTCTAGAACTTTCATTGTCTCATGTCTAATTTTACTTAATGTCTAGAACTATGTTATTCCATAGAGTGCAAAAGTTATACAAATATGGAACTTTCAAGTTCCACATAAAAATTTGGATTTTTAAGTTCCATAGATGTGGAACTTGTAATTAAATTGAACTCGATAAATCCGAGATACCATCGAGTAAAAGGGTTAGAAACCCTCTCCCCTCTCTTCCCAGACTCTTGCCTCTTGTTCCAAAACATTAATGTTCCGGACTTTTAAAAGTTCCACCAAAAGAATGGAGCCTAAGGGACCCTTCTTCTAAGATTAGAAAATTGCAAGCATGTAACTGCGGGGATTCAGAACACAAACGATGACCAAAAGAAGTACCTTCCTGAGGAGAATCGCAACATCTGCTTGTGATTCTTCAATTGATTGACTCCCGCACTCAGTACAACGGACATTGTGACTAATGTTTCTAGCCCTGGCATCCACTATTTGTGTCTTCTTCACTGGATCCTCTTCGCTCTCCATAGTGAAATAGATCCTGAGCACCACAAAGACAGTAACGAAGCTGAACAAAAGCCAAATTCAAAAAACACAGTAGTTATCCTTCAGTGAGGCATTGCATCAAACACTTCATCTGCCAAAAACCTATTGAGCATGTTTCCAATCCATATCCTCTAGTCCAAATACTCGAGCTGATCCCATTTAAATTAAAGAATTCCCGAAACCCTATTTCTTAGAAAGATTTTATGTAAAATCAAAATATTAAAAAAAAAAAAAAAACTTTCAATGAATTTGGGGAAATTAATACATATGGACACATAAAAACTCTAGCAGCATTGCTGGGTTTTACACTTTTATCAAGTTGAAAATCATTATGTGAACAAAACCCCTGATAGCAAATTTAGAGAAACAGCCAAGATCATGCATCAGAAACCATAATATGGATACCCAATATGCATTTGTAACAGCATAATCAAAATCAAGCTAGATATCCCACCACAAAAGGAGATAACAAACCAATATTATCAAACACAAATCCAAGCTTAATTAAAATTTCAAGAACTTAATATGTACTTTAAGAAAATGAAAACTCTAAAACCCAAAAATAGATATCCATCCTCCAACTGGGTTCAATGCAATAAAGAAAAAAAAATCCAGCATTGGGTTGTACAGAAAATAACATCCAAAGAGCATATTGCGGATCTCGTATGCGATGGGTTCCCCTAAGATGGAAGCTTAAAGAAATAGGTTTTTCTTTATAGGAATACAGAAGAAAAATCGCCAGAAAATAAAAAGAGAACGAAAGGATGAAGAAGGAAGGAGACGAGAACTTACCGGTGAGAGTAGAGACGAGCGCCGGTGGTATAAAGTGTAAACGACGGGAGCAGGTGGCCGGAGCAGCGGTGAATTTCCAGGGAGCTCGTATGCGATGAGTTTCGCGCCAATCTAATCGCGGATGGTTAAACCAAAAACAGCGATTAAGGCCTACTGCCTAAGAGGAGATGGCTAAGAGCATCTCCAACGGGGGATTTTTATCTTTTAAGACCCTTTTTCGAAAATGGTATGAAATCAGCTTTACTTTTAAAAGAGTTAATTTTTTCGCCTTTCACGCGTGTGAGAGCTTGTGAGAAAGTCCAAAATACCCCTAAAAACATTTGACATTTTCTAACTCTGTCGAACGAATATATTACACAGCTATTCAGAGTCTAAAGAAGAAGAGAAGGAGGAAGAGTCTCCTCACTCGAAAATTATTAACTCATTCTCATTCAGATTCGATCTTTCCACATACCATCTTGTGTATTGGTTTGATTTTCGAGCTTGGATACGGATTGGGAAAGGCCCAACCACACATGTGACATAGGTGAACTTCATGGTTCTCATGTCCTGCAAAACAAGAAACTCATTAAAAATCTTATATACAAAAAAAGAAGAACATGATAAACTGAAAGAACTCCAACAAAAAGTAGATTTAAATTCAAGAAAAACAGGCAAAACCCATGAAGAAAATCAAATGATGTGAATGAGTCGATTTAGAGAAAAAAAAATCAATTTAGTAAAAATATTTTGATTTAGTAAAAAAAATTCGATATTTTTTTTTTTTCAATTTATGGTTTTTTTTGGCGAGATTTCTTGACAATTGAGATCATAGCAAGACTTATCCACCTCGTTTGATTTTCTTGAAAAATCAGATCACCACACAAGAGGGTATGTGGAAAGATCGAATCTAAGTAAGAATGAGTTAATTATTTTCGAGTGAGGAGGCTCCTCCTCCTCATTTTCTTCTTGTTCTTCTTCTTTAGATTCTGAATAGTTGTGGAGTGTATTCGTTCGAAAGGGTTAGAGAATGTCAAGTGTTTTTAAGAGTATTTTGGACTTTCTCGCGAGCTCTCCCACATGCTTGAGCGATTCACATGCGTGAAAGCTAAAAAAAAATAACTCTTCTAAAATTTTTCAAAAAAGGGGTTTTAAAAGGTTAAAAATCCCCTCCAACGATGTGCAATGTGGTGTACCAAGCATTGTGATACAAAAAATGATCTCTAACGGTTGATTATGTTATATGTCATAATTTGGCACAACCTTTGACCGGATGACTTTTGTTGGGTATTTACCTTTTTATTCTATAACGGTTATTTTTTTTTTACCATTTTACCCTCCAACGGTCATATTTGATTTTTTTTACTATTTTGCCCTCCAACGGTTATATTTTTTTATACCCTTTAATTGTGGTTAAGATTCACCCACCCCTAGGGTTCACCCGCCAATCCTTGGTTTTTGTAAAAAAAATATTAATTCTATTTTGAAATATTAAAAAAATACTTTTAGGAGTTGATGAATCTTAACCACAGTTATGGGTGTCAAAAGGGACACGTGGCGACCTCAAGCCTCAAGGGTGATAATCGGATTTGCCATAGAGGATTTGGTTTTAAAAAATAGAATTGACACAATCTCAATTTGGCATAGACCATTGGTAGCCTCTGCCAAATTTAGAATTAGCACAACAAATATAGCACACACCGTTGGAGATGCTCAAAGGACTAACGAACTCCTCATATTAAGAAGAGAAAAATAATCACCTTCGTGGTCGGTGACGCAAGGAGGGGCGTCTTGGCTCCACTTTTGTTGTCACGTGTCCTTTTAACCCCTTTTAACTATGATTAAGATTCACTCACCATTAGGGTTCACTCATCTACCCTTAGTTTTTAGACAAACAATTTTTAAAAAAAATTAAACCATAGGGTTAAACAACCTTAGCCCGAGTTAATGGCAATTGAAGGGGCGACTTTGTGAGAGAGGAGTACTATATAGTTCCCATGGAGCCAACTAATGCCCTTACTAAGAGGAGTACTAGCCTTTCTCTCAGGTCTTTTCTATCTCAGCTAACTAAGGGTTGGTGTAAGCAGCAAAATTGTTTCTTTGCTTATCAAATTTCCTTCATTGTTGTGCAGGAACAACAACAATCAAGGAGGAAGAGGAAGGATCTCCCCCATATGGAGAATACTAGGTGAACCCTCAATATGGTCACCTCTCTTTCTTATTCTTTCTTTTGATGCTAAAATCAATGGGTGGTGATCCTATGTAGGCAGGTACATCATGCACCTGCTTTGCGGGCGGCGAGATTTCACTGCCCACAGTTGGTGTGGTAGATCTTCTTTGATCTTGTCTATTTTGAACAGTACTAGTCAAAATAGTCTGCGATTAAAAAATTTGTAAAAAACAGATTTGTATACAATAAAATTGTTTGGCAACGCACAGTAATAGCTAGAGGTTTTTTGTAAAATTATATTTGATAATATCATCTTATTGTATCTTGTTGTAGGGCAGTTAATGTCAAGTGTAAAAATAGATTTTCATTGGATACTCAATTCCACTCTCACATGAACACATGAGATGTTGAAAGTTTTGAGTCATAATCTAAGAAAAAATACATTTACATCCCCTAACGTTTGACGAAAATACATATAGACCCCCTCAGGTTTCAGAAAATACATTAGGTACCCCTACTTTTCAAAATAATGACACTTACACCCCTTATGTGAGTTGACCGTTAGTCAACTGACAAAATGGTGATATCATGTAATAAAGTAGTATAAACTACCAAAAATGCCATCTCTACTAAAGTTGTCATTTTCCACTTTTCTCGTACACGAAATTGTCCCCTCATTTTTAAATAAAGTCAAATCCTCTACGGTGATAACTGGATTTGACAAATCCGGTTATCACCTCTTGAAGTAGCCACGTGTCCCTTTTGGCATCCCTTAACTGTGGTTAAGATTCACCCACCCCTAGGGTTCACTCACCCATCCGCGTGTCCCTTTTCTACCATATTAATTCATTTTTTAAAATTAAAAAACTATTTTAAAGGTTTTTTTAATATTAAAATATTTTTTTAAAAATAATTAATATTTCTTTTAAAAAAACCAAGGATGGGCAGGTGAACCCTAGATGTGGGTGAATCTAACCCCATTTAAGGGATGTCAAAAAGGACACGTGGCTACCTCAAACCCAAATCCAACTATCACCCCTTGAAGTAGCCACGTGTCTCTTTTGACACCCCTTAACTGTGGTTAAGATTCACCCACCCCTAGGGTTCACTCATCCATCCACGGGTCTCTTTTTTACCATATTATTTTTTAAAAAAAGTTAAAAAAACTATTTTTAAGGCTATTTTAATATTAAAATATTTTTTTTAAAAGAATTAATATTTAAAAAAAAAAAAAAAACAAGGATAGGCGGGTGAACCCTAGGGGTGGCCATGTGTCCTTTTTGACACCCCTTGAGGGGCTTTGGATTCTCTCTGGCCCGTGCCAGAGAGGTGCTCTCAGGCCAGCACAAATGAAGTGCCAGCTAGTTGGAGAAGTCATTTCATGGGCCCCATGATTTTGACTTCTCCAGCCTTTATTTGACACATGGTGATAAAATGGTGAGATAAAAGGAGAGATATATCAAATGGGGAGAAGTCAAAAATCAAGGAAGAAATGGAATGACTTCTCCCGCCACTTGTTGCTTAAGTGTGGTGGCCCGAGAGCACCTCTGGCACGGGCCAGAGAGAATCCGAAGCCCCCTTGAGGTAGCCACATGTCTTTTTTGACACCACTTAAATGAGGTTAGATTCACCCACCCCTAGGGTTCACCTACCCATCCCTGGTTATCAATCTCTTGTCCATGTAACATTAGCCTTATCCCATATACTAATGACAAATCTGTAGTGAAGGTAGACGTATTTTTCTTTTGCCAAAAAAGATTTCAGCTTCTTGAGGTGGAACACAATGAATATACCTAGGTTAACATTAGAAGAAAACAAAAGCTGGTATTTATTAAAGAAATCTGGTTGACAAATCCATTCTTGTAACTTGATTTGCAATTGTATCTTTCAAAAATAAATCATCATCTTTTCTTTTTTCAATTTTTGTTATCTTAAAACCCTAAATTAAAACTACATACGAGAATGGAAAAATAATTAACACCACACCATAGATCAAACCAAATAGCCCCCAAAAAGAAAACAAAAAATCTCACAATAAAAACAACCCCCATTGGGCTAAGCACTCCTCTGTTGATAATGGTATTTTCGTTATTTTATGCAAAAAGAAGCAGCAATTCCATCTATCTCTGATTTTTTTTTTTCCCAATCGAATGGTTCTGAGCTTTGCAACTAGAAACAAACCCTAGATTCTCCCTCCGCCATGGATCATCCCTCTCGAAGCTGGAGCATCTACAATCGTACAGAAATCACCCAGCGATACGAAATCCTCGCACGTTGTGGTTCTGGTGCTTACTCCGACGTCTACAGAGGTCGTCGCCTCTCCGACGATCTCATCGTTGCTCTGAAAGAGATTCACGATTACCAGAGCGCCTTCAGAGAAATCGAAGCTCTTCAAATCCTTCAAAATTCTCCTAACATCATTGTTCTCCACGAGTACTTTTGGCGGGAAGATGAAGACGCGGTTCTCGTTCTTGAATTTCTGAAGACTGATCTGGCGTCTGTCATCCGAGAAGCGAAGCGAAATTGGGAGAATGGGATCTCTGTTGGTGAAATCAAGCGATGGATGATTCAGATATTGCATGGCGTTGATGCATGCCACAGGAATTCGATCGTTCATCGGGATCTCAAGCCTGCAAATTTGTTGATTTCTGCGGGCGGTGTTCTCAAATTGGCGGATTTTGGACAGGTAATGCTCTAAAGTTCACACTTCTCTGTATTACATAAACTCCTTTTGTGTGGAATTTAGGTTGTAATGGAAACTTTTGAAAGTAGCTCTGAATTAGTAGAAAATGGCGAGAGTTGAGAGTGATTAATGAAATTGTTCTAGCTACGTAGAACTTTCAATGTGCAAAACCTCTGTTTTCCAGATATTTAGAAAATAGGATAGGGTTCTGTAAAATTGTACATGGCTGAGAAGGGTAGCTATCTTTAACTTGAATTGCTCTGTCATGGGTTTCAGATTGTTAAAATCTTCTAGCGTCCTATGTACTGATCTCGTCCCTTAATATCGCGATGATCTTCATTGTCTCCCATTTGGGTTCGTCAAATTTGTTCTTTAAGTTCGACGAATTTGTTTTCTGGGTTTGCGAACCGACCATAAAACCTATCTTTTAAAATATTTTTTTAAAACAACCTATTATTTAATACTTTTTTAAATAAATATTTATAATATATTAATTTACATATATATATTATATGTATAATATATATTTATATTATACAAGCGAACCAAACTAAAGAACCTAAGCGAACCAAGAAACAAACTGTCTCATTCTACCCCAGGCGAACTGGGTTCACTCTAGAGTGGCGAATTGCGAACTCGGATTCGAACCGAGCAAACCGACGAACCAGGTAACATTGGTTTAAAGGCCAGGTCCAAATCGTATGCGTGGATTTAATGGCTGTAAACTATTGTTCAAGATATCCTAGCCTTCAAACACTTAGGCCATAGGGAAGAACACAGATTTTTTGGTTCACAAAAAATATAGGAGCTCCCCATGCTCCCATTAGTTGGCCATCAGATCAGAGAAAAACCTGCACATTAGTTAAAAATCGGGTAGAAGATGGTAGAGGTGACTTCGATAATAAAGGAATGGTGCTATTTGTTGGTGTATTTGAGAGGAGAGGAAAGGGGAGAGTGTTTGAAAACACCTCTTTCTTAATTGAGTGCTTACGTGTACTGATCTCAAACTTGCTGCATTCATGGTGCTCTATTAGGATGGATGATGATGACTTGAGCCTAGCCTCCTTTTTTTGTGTAGAGGCCTGATATTTTTTTTTGAGCAATTTTTGTGATAAGGTTGGCATAAAATATTGAGAGCAGCGCAATGAAGATCTTTCTTCAGTCCTTAAACCTCTTTAAATTAGTTTCCTCTTTTCTCACTGTGACATGTTAACACACTTCTCAGTTCTCTCACCATATGCCATAACAATCATCCTAACTTACACTGCTTATTTAAGACTTTGCAAGAGCAGCTAAGGGTTCAATATCAACAATTAGAGGGCATTATTATTTTTAAAACTCTATGCAAATATTGGCCTATGTTAACATGGTTATGTGTATACTACCAAGTACCAACGTGATGAATGATTTGGTTACTAGTGCAGTAGTGCATGAGGCTCCGTTCTTAGACCTGGTTGTTATGGCGATGGATAATTCCTAGTTGATGTTGATTAACTCGAGCATAAACCCGCGTGTGAAGTCTAATGGTTGTATTACCTCCCAAAGGCATAGCACCCAAGCTTCATTGCACATAGGCCCATTATCTATCAAAATGGGGCTTGTAGCAATGGGGGCAAGGAGAAAGGTCTACACATAAACTGGATGCCTTGACATCGTATCATTAGTAGTTTTTGGATCAATGTTCCACGGATTCTTATGACAAAAGTCGTGTCCCATGTCGAACCCATGCATTTTAGACTCAAATGGATGGGCATGCTTGATACACACAAACTTGTAGTATTTATTATACCAAAAAAGACATATTTTCAGCAAATTATTTTGAATTTTCATCATTAGGAAAGAAAAGCCAGTAAGGAAAGAGGGGAAGAGCCACGATCCATTCTTTCTAACAAGAGAAAAAGCAGAGAAAGAATAAGAGGAAATATTGATCCCTATAACGGAAACGAAAAGAAAAGAAAAGAGGAGAGAGAGAGAGAGAGAAAGGTGTCAACATGCTCAATTCGTGCTACAAAAACCTCTTTCAAATTAATCGTCTTTCATATTAGTATTAATATTTATAATTAATATATCGTAATTAATCATTTGTTTTAGTTCATGTCGTATACCCTTATTTATAATTTTTGATGAACTATAGTTTGTAATACATTTTTTAGTGTTTTTTGCAATTATTTTGTTTATTATATATATATATATAAAATTTCATATAGTATTATTCATATAACATTTAAAGTATAATATTTTAAATAAAAAAAATATCCTCCCATGTCCCCGAAACTGTTTTTGGGGCTTCACCGTGTCCAAGCCCAGCTACCAGGACCTGTGTCATTGTCTATGTAACATAGCCTTGGAATTTGGATAGTCAAAGGCAATTGTTCAAGACCCAGATTCTGAGAATTTAGTCACAACCCTACAATTTGTTTTTCTCTCTATGTATCTCCTTGCGGAAAAAACAATAGGAAAGTAGAATAAAAGTGGCGGCCTTCATCTTGCTGGTGTTCCTTGTAGCGCAAAGCATGACCTAGCATTCTATTTGAATTTAAAGGTTCCCATTAGCTGTTGGTCTTGTGTTAGTATTTCCTTATGTGTAACTTAGATTGTCATTGTGTCTTTACCCAAATATATAGTCACTTTGTTACCACAGCTGTTGTATTCTTCATGTATGACAGTATGATTGTCATATTCTTTTTACGATTGGTAAAATGTAGTCTGATTGTTGTTGATTTTCCAGTCAAGGGTACTTCTGGAGCCTGGATTTGTCACCAGGGACGATATCCCGCACCCACAAGAGCAGAACACTCCAAGTCAGGCATGGATGCTTCAACAGACCGAAATTATTCATAATACAGACAGTTCATTCCCAGAAGATTCCGGAAATCAGGAGCAAAGAACTGTGAGTAAAGAAGAATATTTCAGAGAGCTAGATGACTTCAAGGCTAAGAACTCCATGGATGAAACTGATAAGGAGACTATTTATCGTGATGGCGATACATCTTGTCTTGCTACATGCACAACGAGCGACTTGGAAGACGATCCTTTTAAGAGCTCTTATTCTTACGAGGCAGAGGAGGGTGAAGGAGAAATATCTGGTGCCCTCACATCCTGTGTTGGAACTCGTTGGTTCAGGGCCCTTGAACTACTCTATGGCTCAATTGATTATGGGCTAGAGATTGATCTGTGGTCATTGGGCTGCATTTTTGCAGAACTTCTCAGTTTAGAGCCCCTTTTCCCAGGAACTTCAGATATTGATCAGATTAGCAGAATCATCAATGCTTTGGGCAATTTAACTGAGGAAACCTGGCCAGGTTGCTCGAAACTTCCTGATTACGGAAAGATCTCCTTCACTAATATCGAAAATCCACTTGGTATTGAAGCGTGCCTGCCCAACCGCTCCTCTGACGAAATTCGTCTGGTGAAAAGACTTGTTTGCTATGACCCAGCAAGCAGAGCTACGGCAATGGAACTGCTCTGTGACAAATACTTAAATGAAGAACCTCTACCAGTTCCTGTAAATGAGTTGAGGGTTCCTTCTACAAACAATGGGCAAGATGAGACTTCCCCTGGGGGGTTGTGCGACTACAAGGACATGTTTTCTCATTCTGATTTGGAGGAATTTGGCAATTTTGATGTTTCAACCACTAGTACTGGTTTTTCTATTCAGTTTTCTTAAGCACAAACGAAAGGAAGGTACACTAAAGGATAAATTATATGTTCTTCATTGTTCAAGTGTTTGGTACTGGTTTTTCTATACAGTTCTCTTAAGCACAGAGAGAAGGAAGGTATACTAGAGGTTAAAGTATATGTTCTGCATTGTTCTAGTCGGCATGGAAATCATAATTTGTAACAGTAGTGGAAGATGTGTTGTAATTTACAGGAGCTCCATGCTCTATCTGAATTGTTCTTTGTAAAACTGGCGAAAGGTCTTTTTCATGGTCATTTATTAATAAGATGCAATACTGAACTATAGAGGAACACACACATGCATGAAGAAATAGGCATAGATCATGATTCCTCGGTCGCTAACACCAGTATTCTGTGTTTTTGTTTTTGTTTTGTTTTATTTGGAACTGGCAGAGTACGGCGAACAGGCTTGGCTGTGATCCATTACCTAAGAGTCAAGGACCACATTGGCATGGTCTGGGATACATTGGCCTAAGCTTACATCAAGACTGAATCACTCTATCATCCTCCATACAGCCTACCAGAAATAAAACTAGGAACTGCAGTTGCTTCTATGACTATGACCAACAATTTGGATGAACAGATGCAAATGAAGGTGTATCTATCTACTATACTAAAACACAGTGTGTCCATGTGGACACACTCAAAACTCTTTTTTCTTCTTTCAAGTTGATGCCACATGGCAAAAAATTTGCCATGTATCAGGATGTGTTATCTGCCTTTAAACTGTCTCCCTCCCCCTCATTAATCTCCTTGCTGTCATGGAAGGGCTAATTAATCGTTTGAGTTGTAACAGTTCAACCCATTCTTTGGAAAGTTATTGGTTTCATGGAAGGATGAACCTTTAAATCGTAACGGTTCACCCACTCTTTGGAAAGTCATACCGCATTTAAAAAATTGTAACAGTTTCCTGGCATCTATAAAAGCCAAGATCACACGTCTCTCTTTAAGGCATCCTCACCGAGTTCCTGTCTCAGTTCTCTTTACTACAAATTTTGGCAATGCCATGAGCTCATCTAATTTTTCATGGCCAGCTTTGTTTTGTCCCACTACATTGTAGCAATAAAGAGTCAAAAAATTCCACTGTTCAATACGATGAAATATTCCCTTCCCATTTGATTTGAGTAGCCTTGCCAATACAAAAGTCTGGTGACATAGAGATAGTGCAAATTTAAGATGTTCCATTCCCATTTGATCTTAGCAAAGTAACACTTCCCTAAAACCTCCTCCATATGAGCCATCAATCTAGACTGCTAAATCAGGTGGACAAGCCAGCTGCCTCTATACCAATGTACAACAAAAAACCTGCAAATCCTTTATGAATTCTTGCAAAACATTCGTTGCTAAGGTTTCATTGATTAAGGAGAGTGTATCTATAAGAAGACGTACATCGCTTCCTGACAGGAACCAGCTTGATTTCCAAGCTCCGGAAGGAGCTCAAGAGCCTTGCACGTGCCTCTATTTCCTATCTGATTGCTTATGTTGATGTATTAGTTTTTGCATTTGCAGATGCGAGATGGAAGCAAGCAAGGCTGTTTGTTATTTTATTTCTATGTTTTTAGGTTGTCCCATCTCATATTGTATCAAGATATTAGAACCAGTGTGATAAAAAAAAAATTATTAGAATCTGTCTTCGCGTATAAAAATAAGAAATTTGAATATGTATAGAACTCAAGTGAGAAGGCGGGTTATAACTGCTAGAGAACTCTCTGAGTATTACCATTGCTGAATATTACATCAATTTGTTAGGATTTTTCTTTTCAAAGACGTGCATATTTGTGTTATTGTTTTTTTTTTCATTTGTCTTTTGGTTTTCATTCTTAGGAATTCTTCAATTTGTTTTCCATATTATCGTGGCTCAATCAATCTTGTCATTTTGAAGTTGAACTTGAAGTTATCATATCGCTATCCCTTAGAAATATGAATTAGACAACTTGAATCCATCAACTTACTTCTTAATTACAAAACAATATAATGAAATAGCTTCCTCAGACCCATTACCCAAGTATAGTACAGGTGAAATTTTGCTTTTGCAGGCCAATGGATAGCAAGAAAAATCACACACAGACACAAACACTATGTATAGCCTAGAAATTAACAAAGGAAGACCTCCATTCCATAGGTAAAAGCCACTTTGAACATTAATTCAAGTAAGAGGTTCATAATGTACCCTACAAGCAATAAAATCACCCTCTCAAATAAAAAATTGAGGTACACTACAAGAATGCAGACTAGGGGCATGAGCAATACATGAGACCAAATCCTAACAGATTAGCATTGTGAGTTTCAGCCACACCAACAAACAACTGAACCGCATCCAACTTGTCACCAACATATGATCCTCACCCCCTACCACAAATAGCCCTTTATCTTCTAGAAAGTTTTTATTTTGTGAGCCTAGCTTCTTGGATTGCCTCTAAGGAATTGATCATGAAATGAAAAAAACTTTTTTGATTGGTAAGTATGTGAATGAGAAATTGGCATTCTTGGTGTTGTATTTAGTAGTGCTTTTGGTGATTGTTCACTTTATATACTTATATACTTATATGGGATCAAATAATGTGTCCATGTCTGCCAATGGTTCCCCACATTGCATCTACACAACTTAGTAGAATTGTGGTTCCAGATAGCATCGGCATCACAAAGAGTAACTGGTATCCATGAGCACCTTAGGCAAGGAATTTGTGATGGTACGAGCCTATTTTGCCCTCTTAGTCCAGATGTCACAACTAAAATTTGATGTAATTTTGGGTTTGTGATTTTGCATAGAAGGATTGTGTTTAACTTACATACTGGTCTGTATGCAGCGTTATATGCTATTAAGTTTCCTAATTTCTGCCTTATTTAAGGCGCTAAGTCTAATGATTAATGTTCTATAGAGCTATTGAGTATTGCTCACAATTACAGTTATTTTGTAAAGTTGTTAATGATTGCACGATGACTTGGTGAGGATTCAATTTTAGATTGTGTACTAAAAAACTTGATATTTTTATATGTTACATAACTTTAGTTTGATTCTCTATCCTAATAGTTGGATCCTTTTCTAGGTGCATTCTATAATTTTAAATTGTTAAAAGTTCAAAATGTCTACAATATCTAATTTTTGAGCAATGCTACGTCTACTTTTCGGTTGTCCACTCTCTCCTATTTTTATACAAGAAGACAAAATAGTATGACGTGTTTTTGTTGGTCTCATCACTTTTATTTTATCTTTTTGTTTAAAATTAGGAAAGACAATCTGAGAGTGGATAATCAGAAAGTGGACGTAGTATTGCTCCTAATTTTTTATCCACAAACAAGTAAGAGAATAAGCCAAAATGATAAATAGCTTTATCCACTTCTTATCTTTATTCTTTTTTGAATATATCACATTCCCTTTCTTCATAAAATGTCATCTAAGTTTGAAAAGTGCATTCTTCCCATATTGAGGTTATTTGCCTATGAATTTTAATAATTTTCTATTTATATTGTTAATAGTTAATATTATATTAATTGTTTACTATAAATAGTAAATATTAATAAATATTACCAACATATATTATTTAATATAAAATAAATTAATTATTTTATTTTTAAACATTATTTCAATATTGTTCTATTATTATTGTTAATTATTAATTAATTAATACAAATAATAATTTCTACTAAATAATACAACTTATACTATTACCCGTGCATCGCACGGGATGTTTTCTAGTTCTCAACTAATGAACAACAGCAACTCTAGTAAAAAAAAATAATGCCATTTTTCTCTTGTTACCACACTTTAGGCTTCAAGTTCGTGTGTACTCTTGTATATCCATGAGTTTCACCGTATTCTGCTACTAACCATGAGGCTGTTTTTTAGGGGCCCCTACCCTAACAAGGAAGGACTAGTTCCTTTGGATGCACGCAATCACCCGCAAACCTTAGGTTGATTTATACTTAACCACATTTAAAGGGGGCTCTACAAACAGCCACATGTCCTTTTTAACACCCATGCTTAACCAAAGTTAAAAGAGGCTCCACAAGCAACCACGTGTTCCTTTTAATACCTCCTAACAGTGGCTAATATTCATTCACCCCTAGGGTTCATATATCTAACCTTGGATTTTAGAAAAAAAATATAAAGAAAATATTGACCTTTAGTTGATTATGCTTAACAACAGTTTAAGGGGACTCTATAAGCTGCCATGTGTCCCTTTTTAACACTCACTGATAGAATAAAGGTTTATTGATAGAACTTGGATGATTTACAATGACCTAAAGAAGGTTTAAATAGAGATAACAAGATTGGAATATAAATCAATCTAATTTAATCATATCTAATTAAATATATTATATCCTTGATTGGTGATAATCTAATATTGAATATTGTGATGATATTGATCTGTACTCTGTATAAATAGCTTGCAAATCCCAAGGAGAGAAAAACCCTTGTACATGATGGTCCATTAAAAAAGAGCACAAATCATTGAACTAAGGTTAACAAAATCCTTTCTTAAGAATTGAGATAGATGCTTTAACCTAAGGTTAGTGAAGCTTAACCACAGTTAAAAGGGGACACATGGTAAGTTTAAGGGGGGATCGGATTTGGTCTTGCTCTAGCTGACCAAAACCATCTTGCCTATGTACAACGTCCGACATGTGGCATAAAAAGGGAGAAGTCATTTTATCTTCTCCCCTGTTTTTCTGACTTCTCTCCCTTTGATATCTTCTCCCCTTTTTATCGCCATATTTCTAAAGCCCACCAAGAGCAAGATGGTTTTGGTCTTGCTAGAGCAAGATCAAATCCCATCCCGTTTAGGGGCTCGATTGTTACGTACCTAAAAAAAAACAAATAAAAAGAGGAGAGTAGAAAGTGACTCATTCGAGGGAGTCGAGACCTCCATAAGGGATCTATTTCGAGTGTAGATCAAACTCCACAGGTGCAAAGCACTAAGTTAATTGATTCTTTATTATTTCATTCATTAAAGAGATACATATTTATAATGAATACATGTAACCGTATGTAACTTCCTACTACCCACAACTCACTATTCCTATCTTATCTCTAAATAACTAATTATAAAAAAAAGACACATAACAGACTATTCCCCTTAAGAAAACCTTGTCCTCAAGGTTTAATATTTATACAAATGAAATTAACGTTATTAATGGATGAAGGTGACCGCTTCGAGGGGGTCTTCCTCCTAAAAACCGCTTCGAGGGATTTTTCTCCAACCTTCATAGCAAACTCTTCACTGATCCATCTCCAACTTGGGAATCTGGCTCTGATACCAAATGTTAAGTACCTAAATAAAAATAAACAAATAAAAAGATAAGGAGATGAGAAAGTGACTCATTCGAGGGAGTCGAGACCTCCATAAAGGGATCTACTTTGAGTGTAGATCGAACTCCACCAATGCAAATCACTAAGTTAATTGATTCTTTGTTGTTTCATTCATCGATGAGAATTCATATTTATAATGAATACATGTAACCATATGTACCTTTTGACTACTGCAACCTGTAACCAAGGTTCGAAATATCAAAAATATCGGTGATATATCGCCGATATTTTTCGATCTCGGAGGTGACCGATGTATTTATACCAAGTTGGAAAAAAATTACACTATGTCGGTTTATATCGACGAGATATCGGCGATATCGACGAGATATCGGCGATATCGACGATGTATCGCCGATAACCCACCAATAAAGACCAGAATCGTGAATCCAGTTTTTTTTAAAAAAAAGTTTACCCTTTTTTTTTTCTTTTTCTTTTTTTGCAGATGTACCGGTATCCATCCAAAGAAATAAAGATAAAACAATTTTTGAGAATCAGAGAAATAATATATTTGATTTAGACGGAAAAAAAAGGGGTTTTGAGAAGAAAGAAGGAAGAAGGGGGCTTGTGGGCAGTGTACATACCTGTGCCATCGCCGTCGCCGTCACTTTCGCCGGTTGGCGTCACCGTCGCCATTGTCATCGTCGTCGCCGTACTCTCTTCCCTCTTCCATTCAGAGCAGAGCTCTTGTATTTCTCGATCGTGAATGATCGAGTTTGGTTATTTGGTTTTAAACCCTTAAAAGGGTAAAGCTAACGTTACTCTTGTCTTTTAAACCTAAAAAAGATAATGCTAATGTTACTCAGTCTCTTTAAACATATAAATATTTCTATTTTAAATTATTTTAACCCAATAAGGGTAATGTTAATTTCACTCTCAACAACATACTTCCCTTTTAAGTATTTTAACCTAATAAGGGTACTGTTAGTTTCACTCTCTTTAAAAATGGAGATTTAGGCTTTTAATTTTAATCTAAAATTTAAAAGAATAATACTATTTTTAGCACAAAAATTTAAAATTGGGGACTTAGGCTTTTTGTACAAAAATTTATAAGTGTTAATTTACAAATTTATATTTTTTTTTTGGTTTAGTACATAATCTAAAAAAAAATATTATAAGTTAAAAATTTTAATATAAGGTCTTTTTGTAAAAATGATGTGTAATATAAAAAATTATATTATACGACAAAAATTAATATGTTAAAAATTAATATTGATTTATATTATACATCTAATTCGAAAAAATATTAAAATTTTTAACATAAGACTTTTTAAAAAAAAATTGAAGGATTATAATTGAAATTCTTGTAAATTTTATTTAGTTATGAACTTGAATAAATTTATATTATTATTATTATTAATAGGTAATAGGTAATAATTTTAAATAATATAACTTATTTCACTAAAATTGATATAAAAATGACTAAATATTACTTAAGTATGTTATTTAATAAGAGAAACTAAAACAAATTATTTAAGTGGTAAAAAATAAAATTTTATTAATCGAGACAGTGGAAGCCATTGGACCTAGAGGTCTTGCTTGTTTATATTATCGTCACTGCTCAGTACACATCTTTGTTCTCCTCTCATTACATCTCTTATATATATTGTTGTTTTTTTAATGTTTTCAATCTAAAAAGTATATTAACATCTATTTTAATATTTCCTAAAGTTTCATTATAAAATTTAATATTTTATCCCTTTTGTTTGTCATTTTTCTAAAATTACCGATAAATAATATATTTTCCGATATATCTTTTTTCACGACTCGATATGTGGAGCGAGATAACATTTAGAATCTTGCCGGTAACTACTCGCATCCTATCACTCCTATCTTATCTCTAATAATTATTATAAACAAAAGCCACATAACATGATTCCGCTCCTCGTACGAGGAGGGGATTATTTTGGATTAAAAAATGGCTTTGACTTGACTTGACGCCATTGCTACTAGAATCCTCCTTCTAACCATAAATTTCAGTGCAGGGCATGTAATCCGAGATTACAGCAAACAAACACAGGAGAAAGAAAGAGAGAAAATGGGGTCAAGAGAGAGGGAGCAGACGAACGCACATCAGCCTCAGCCTCAGCCTCACTTGAGCAGCCTCGTTGTACGCCCCTCCGAGAGTGGCGGATGTAGCGATTACGAGCCTGGCGAGCTCCGTCGAGACCCACCTCCTCCTTATTCCCGCTCCGATCGCTTCTCCGATAACCCAGGTTCCTCTCTGCTTACTTAATTTCCCATCTTGAACATTTGCTTTTCTTCCCAAACCCTAAAACGAAGAAATTTGTTTGGGTTTCTGCTTTATTCAATGATGGAGTCTTTACGATTTTTTATTTTGTTAAACCGTTTTAGATCCAAATTATGGTTTAGTTTGGTAGTTTTCTCAGATCAACTTGTTTTAGCAGAGTACCAAATGAATAGTCGCAGAATCAATTGATGTTGTTTTGAGTTATTCTCTGTATGTATCTTTCTTAAATAAAATAAAATAAAGACATAAAAGAAGAAGGGGAAGGAGATATGGCTGATTCAAGGTAGACCGGGACCTCCATTAATGCCAAACCTCCAGATATTCTCTCAGAACAATTTATCTTCATTCAACATGTCAAGAAAAGTGCAATTACATATCCTTTGATAAAGACAATAGTAGTTACTAGTTACCTCCTACCTAGATCCTTTTATAAAGACAATATTAGTTACAAACTACCTAAACCACCTACTAATCCTATCTCTAAATAGGAGTCAAATCCTCTATGATCACCCTTTGAGGTGGCCACGTGTCCCCGTTGACACCCCTTAATTGTGGTTCACATTCACCCACCCCAAGGTTTCATTCACCCATCCTTGATTTTTAGAAAAAAATATTAATTCTATATTTTAATATTAAAAAAAACCGTAAAAACCGTAAAAACAGCTTTTTAATTTTAAAAAATAGAATTAATATTTTTTTCTAAAAACCAAGGATGGGTAGGTGCATCTGAACCACAGTTAAGGGGTGTCAAGGGAGACACGTGGCCACCTCAAAGGGTGATAACTGGATTTGGCAAATCTGGTTATCACCGTTGAGCATTTTACTCCCTCTAAATAACTACCCCTACAACTACCCAGGTAATATCATTCTCTAGGAACTATAAACATGCGCTTGCATTGAATAGTCAGGGGAGATTTATAAGTTATAGATGATGGTTGTGCTCGACGTAATCAGTTATAAGCCTTGAATGTTTCTTTCCCCATACATTCTGTGGTTAAGATTCACTCACCCTTAGGATTCATATATCTATCCTTGGTTTTTAGAAAAAAACATTAACAAAAAAATTAACTTTGAGTTAATTAACCATAACCAAAAAGGGACAAATGGCGAGAGGAGGGGGCCAATGGAACGTGGACGCATAAAGTATCAAGACCCTTTTAATAAAATAAAATAAATAGGAGAAAGGGGAAGAAGGTGATCTCATTAAAGGGAGATCTGACTCAACACTTCCAAGTTTTCTCAACAGAAAGAAACTAAACTTTTCTATTCATCTTTAGAAACAAGCTATTGTAGAGCTTTTTATAGACATAATTACCAGTTACAAATCACTTAGTACTCCTATCTCTTAGCAATTATCCACTTACTACGTAACTATATTTTGGTACGTGTCATTCCACCCCCTTTGAGAGAACCATGTCTTTAGGATTAGAAGCATATCAATTTTTTAGATCCTCGTGTAAGAGCAATGAAAACGAATATCATAAGGATAAAGCTGACAACTTCGAGGGGGTCTTCCTCCAAATCACCGCTTTGAGGGGCTTTTCCTCTAATTTTTAGCCTTTACAAATTACAACATCAATCTTCCTTTGAAGCCCACCACGTTTAGCTAGGAAAGTGCTCTGAGACATTTGATACGTACCTTTTCAATAAAATAAAATGAAAAATAGAAGAAAGAGGAAAAATATGATCTCATCAAAGGGAATCTGACCTTTTGGTCTTGTTTGAGAGAGATCGACACCTCCAAGTTTTCTTAGCAGGAAGAATCTACTTAGCTTTTTCATTCATCTTTAGAAACAAGCTATTACAGGCCTTTAATAGAAATATTAACCAGTTATTAACCGTGTTACCTAGAAATTTGTCCAAACTTTTGATCCATGGCGTGGAAAGATTTAGTAGGAATTTTAAATTCAATGAATAATTCATATTGGTAAGAACAATTAAGTTTTGATAGCCTCCCTTTTTTTTGCTATGAGTTGTCGGTACTTGTCAAAAAACGTTTTGATAGAAGTCGTAATCATACTCATTAAGATGAAAAAGTAATATAGAACAATCATGCACAAGTTTTAAAGCCATTATCATAATGTAAGGGAAAAATGATCTTATAAAGCACGGCAGTGTTTTAAAACCCGAAAACTCGACTCGAAACCTTGCCGAGTAGAGTCGGCTTGGAAACTCTGTCAAAACTCGTCTGAGTAACGACACCTAAAACTCGAACAAATATTATATTTTTTAATACTATATGTATGATATAAAATTTATAATTTCAAAATTAATAATAATACTCGAACAAATTTCAAGGTATGCGCATGAATCGCAGAGATAGAGGAAAGACTCAACTAATCATCTATATCTGTACCTATTTCTATGCTATCTTTCTCTAAAATATGTAAACTCTAATGGATTGAGGAACCATGGCTACCCAGCTGCAGTAGTATTGTGCTACTGCAACCTAGAGATTAGAACATGACAACATAGAATTTAATTAATATCAAGTTCTCTACCTACTGTGTCGGTGAATTGCATAGAGATCCATGAAACTGAAGGGAAAAAAAATCTATAAATTAGGGAAAAAAAAGAAGAAGAATTTAACAACGGAGAAAAGGTTGCATACCTTGAAAGTTGAGCTCTTCCAGATGAATAGAGATCAAATGGCTTTTAACACTCGTGATTGCCACCAAATTGATCTCGAATGAAGATCAAACCCTAAAACCACCAAACTCTATCACAAAAAATTAAACTGAAACCCCAGATCAAAAGGCTTTCTTCAAAGAATTTGAGAAAAAGTTCACGAATCTAGGGTTTCTGTTTTTTATCAGAAGAATGAAGATCTAAGTGAGGAAGTTCATTGATGGAAGATCAAATGAGACACATGGGGAAAAAAAGAAAAGCCGGTGAGGAAAAAAAGAAACAAAAAAGAAAAAAAGAGGGAAGAAAGAAGGAGAGGAGAATTACCAGTGGACACATGAGCAAGAAGAGAAGAGCCAGAGGAGAAGCGCTGTAGGGGGAGAGCCAGAGGGAATCGCAGGAGAGGAGTGCCGAAAGAGAACATCGGAGGTGGAGGGAACGCAGTTCCCTTTCCAGTGGGTTCGAACCAGCCCTAAAATGAACTCCCTCCTCCTTTTAAGTCTGTCGGGGTGCGAAAACAAAAAAGGGAAAAAAAAAAACGTTAGCAACTCGGTCGGGTACCTGAATCGTTCGTGTCGTGTTGACTCAGTTGACCCGAACGAGTTACTCACGTAAAAATGTAACTTCCGAGTTTTTATGCCTACCTGGCTCGTAATCTGGCCGATTTGAGTTGACTCGGTTGAGTTTCGAGCTGACTTGACAAGTTTTAGAACAGAGAAGCACGGAATGGTATTTCTGTGTTTTAGACTGCTTGGGCACTCAGGAGGGATCCTATTAACTGCATAGAAACACAATTGGTAGTTCACATAGGTCCAAAATGGCTTATGCACTTGGTGACAGTTTTTTAGAACTTTGGTACTGAATGTGGTCTGTGCAACACAGGTCACTTGAATGTAGAATTTGGGTCCTCCACTCTTCTTTGTTCTCATTACTCGGTTTTGTTCATGATATTCTTCTCTTTCTACATTATTATTGTCATGGCGACCAGGTGACCTATGGCAGTAGACCCCTTGTGTGCCTGAGACGGTCGCCTAATGAACCCCAGACAACAAACCCCCCATATGAACTCTACTTCTCTGTTATGTATTTTAATTGCAATTAAGCATATAAAAAAAACACTTATGAATGCACATAAATACTAAATAGTAGATGTGGTCATATTTGAGTATGCAAACTATGCATGCAATTGGCATGTTCACAACACTGGTTCAACAACTTCTCTGCTTGAGAGAGATTACCTCCACACACACACAAAGAAAGGTAGCGGCTTGAGAGAGAGGGATTGACATAAAAGCAAAAGGCTAGAGAGAGAGGAGACGACTGTAGAGAGAGAAAAGGATGGAGATTGGAGACATACTTGAGGCTGGCAATGGTCTCCTATTCTTCTTCTTCTTCCCTTTTGATTGATTTTTTTTTCTCATTTTACCCAGATGTTGCAAGCTTTAGAATACCTGAGGCCATATAAATATATAATATAATAATATAATTATTATTGGGCTGTACATAGAAAATAATAACTTTTGGGGTCTACAGTCTAGCTTGGGCCAGTATATAGTCTTTGGGCCAGCAATATATGGGATTTCATACACTATGGGCCTTAACATTTAGTTTGGAGGCCTGGAACGCCTGGGTCCATAGGACTATATGAGCGGCTGGGTGCCTCAGCTCTCGCCTTTATTAACCATGTTTACCATGTTTCTTTTTCGCCACATCTGCCACATATGAATTGCTTCCTTAACCAGTGTTCCATAATTCTTTTATATGACAGGTTGTATGTTATCATCTTATTAGACAGTCTTTATATTTTAACAATCTTCATCTCATAAATTTATGCTGGTTACATTAAATGTCTTATTTTGTGGAAAGCCTGCTGTCTATGCCTTGTGTTGCATGTTGATGAGGGGGAAATACTACCTATAATTATGAAGGATGTCAAATTGAGAATGAACTTTGCTATTGTATGTTACAGCTTTCAGTGTTGCCCGGTGCAAGAACTTGGGTATTGAGGAAGACAGGTTGGTGTGGATGTGCAGGGCAAGAAACCTGATTATGGGAAGTTGTTTTGGATTAAGGAGAGTAGATATGTTGTTGGAACTTGGAAAATGCTAACGATTGATTCTCATATGTTGTGTATGAGCTAGTGGATGTTGCATTCATTTCTAATAAGTTTACACATATCTCAGTTTGTTGCTCAAGCCATGGGTGAGGGCATTTTTGTTTGGAATGCTGCAGTAATGGTGATGACAGTTTAGGCTTCACATAAAATCTCAGCTACTAATTCATAATACAAAATTCATAAGACATTTTGTTCAAGAATTTTGTTTAGGAACTTAGGGAATGTTCACATGACTAGGTATTGCAAATACTTTGGAGATTTGTCATCAATAAATGGTTAATTAAAGGAGAAAAATGGTACTGTGTTCATAGCTTTCTAATCAACAATAGGAATTTTTTGAAGTTTACCGTACTAAGATGGAAGTTCTAGGAACCAACAGAACTGTTTTTTCATGGAAGCCAGGATCAATGCCATTGCAGATGAAGTTTGTTGATGCACAAATTTTTTATAAATTTGATCTCCACCAATATCTTTACATCTTGGAAATGCCTCTTAGAGGATTTCCATTTAAAGTTCACAATTCTAAGAGTTTGCGTGGTTGAGATGTTCTTTCTGAGAATCACTGGTTTAATTGAGATCTTTAAAAAGATTTATTTGGATGGTCAAGTAGGACTTAACAAGGAATTGTACTTTTGTGGGGTTGGTATAGTGGGTGGATCAGTGCTGGGAAGTTCTGTTACGTGTAATAATACAGCTTCTGCCTAAATGTCACAATTTTTGCTATTATTTTATGATACATGGATGGTGAAATGATACTGTGATGGCAGGTATTGTTTGGGAATGGATATAAAAGGTATTGGAATGTAAAGTGGAGTTATAATTGGAGTTGATCACACTTAAGATTTGTATTATTGTATATGCTTCCCAGTTAAAAAGAATCTCTATTGACAAACAATAAATAAGGAACTACTCTTTGGGATTGGACATACAGATATGGTTCCTGCCAACTGTAATTCTGAATATAATTGCATAGACAATGAGTGCTGGATAGAATTTTCCTGAAATCTGTGGTTTGGTAGTAATTTTTTGGAATGTCTGATCAAGCTTCTTCTTACAATATGCTGCGATAATTTCTGAAAAGAACTGTAAAACATAGTTGGTGGGTTGTTGATTTGGTTGGTTACCAGGAATCCAGTGGATCCTTGCCATTTGTGGGTTTCTTCCCACCTGGATTTGCTCTGCTGGCGCTCCTTTTAATAGATGCTTTTCCTTACTGAAGGTCTCGAAACAGATTTTTACCAAGATCATTGTTTAGGGATGCTTGTCCTTACTGAAGGTCTGGATACAGATTGTTACCAGGATCATTGTTTAGGGCACTCGGTTCTTATTTACTAGGAATCTGTTCGTCCTATTTTATCTGTAATTGGCAGATATGGACGCAGTGCAGTTTCCAATCAACTAGCAAGGTGTCTCATAAAATTTTGGTTGCTCGAGATCCATTATTTTGGGTTGATATTTTCAGATATATAGGGCCTAAAAGTCTGTAATCATGTAATGGATTACAAGTTAGACGGGTGTGGCTCTTGAATATAGGAACATTGGGCTTGTTTTATACTTGGGGTATTATGGTTTTTTATTTGAGCGTGGTGAGTACAGGTAATCATACCTCGCTGTCTTTCTATCTCCAGTTATATTTACCTTTAACATGGGCTAGTTGCTCATGAAGGAAATGGCCCTCGAAGGGATCTTGTGAGCTTATCTTGTTTTTGTTCTACGTGTGACTTTATGGAAAAAGAGAGGCCCTTATGGAACAAAAGAGGGCCGTGGATGCAGGTAGCTGTTCCAGTTAACTGGCCATTGATACTTGTGTGGGTCGGAACCTTCAGATTTCCCAAACACATTATCCTTAAATCAGTTTTTAGATTGGATTGTAGATTGCTTATCGTGGACCTCACTGGTCTGCTTTTCAGGATATGGGATGCATGCAGGTTCTGGTTCTCCCTTGCGCCATAGAAAGGTGGTGGTTCATCGCTACAGTCCTGATTTTGATCATTCGGGTTTACCACCACGCAGTCGTGGATTTTGGGGTGGGAGGGGTCCTGGTAGATTCCGAGATTCTATACCCCCTTATGGTCGTGGAAGGGGTGGTGGCAGGTCCTCTGGGAGAGGTTTTGATCGGCCTAGATTTAGTCCTGAGCCTTTCAGAGGCGAAGGCATGGACAGAAACAATTCAAATGTGCCCCCAAGAGATGGAGATTGGATTTGTCCGGATCCCTTGTAAGTCCCTAACTTCCATTTTGTATTTGATTTTCCTCTTTTTTTGTCGGCATTCTGAACTTACCTATGACCAAAATTTATTTCTGGCCACACCATTTTCTTTTGGTTTCTGTGTGGATTCCTATATTTTTTAGAAGAAACTTACATGATGGACCTTTAGCATCAGTGGTTCCCCACCCCCATATCATAGTCCCCTCATGCATTTGTGAGTAGGGGTATATGAGTACTTGCTTTAGTCACATCCTGTCTTCCTATTCTAATTTCTTGTTTATACTATGTTTCAGATGTAGGAACCTGAATTTTGCACGGCGGGAATACTGTAACAAATGTGACACATTTCGTTTTGCACCTGGTGAGACACCTCGGGGGAACTATCCTCCCTCACCACCTCTACACGCTCCCTTGCCGCGCTTCTCTGGCCCTCCAATGGAACGCTCCCCTGATAGAAGCATGAATGGTTATAGGCCCCCACCTCGAGGTTGGGGCAGAGTTAGTCCCAGAGAGTTTGAAGGTGGTCCACCACCCCCCAGGCATGGAGGTAGGTCTCCAGATCATTATATGCAGAGAGAGAGATTGGATTATGATGAAGAGGAAGATTATATAGGAAGGAACAAATTTGATAGGCGTGGAAGGGAAAGCTGCTTCTTCTTCCATGAAAGGAGAGGATATGAGGGGAGGAATGAGAGGGGGCCACCATCTTCTCCCCCACCGCCGCCACGTGGCCGATGGTCACATGATGTGAGAGACCGGAGCCTGTCCCCGATGATGGGTCGACCACTATCCAAAGACTATTGTTGGGATTCATACATGGACAGAGAGCAGGATCATGATGCAGAAGAGCGGAGCCAATCCCCGATGAGGGGTGGGCCACCACCCAAGGACTATCACCGGGATTCATACATGGACAAAGGCCGAGATAATCGACGGGTTATGACACGGCACCGGATTGGTGATCCATACTGATTGGGAACAGCCAGCCAGTATAGTGGATGGTGGAGGTTTTGCTCAGCCGCCAGGAGTCTGTTGAGGAGTGCTATTTCATGGAAAGAGCTCTTCACTTTCCGAGTCTTGTGGTGTCAGTGTCAACATCTCAAATTCCATAGTCTTTCTTCACCGACTTTTCCGGTATACATAGTTATTTGAAAATAATAATGAAAAGTATGTATAGACCTCTGAGCACTTTTTAAAAAAAATATTAATTTGAGTGGGTGTGTTCTTATTTGGTAGGTTGTGAAATAAAGAATGAGATTGCAATGGTAGCAGAATTAATGAATCATGGGTCCATTGATATAGGTGGGCTTGGATCTCATAGACCACAGAGCTAGGAAGTGGGGATCACCAGCAAAACCATGGTGAATTAGATGGGGCTCGCTTCTAATTAGAGCTACATTAGCAGGAGATTAACTAATCCTTATGGTTCAACAAGCTAATCTTGGTTTGTAGAAAGAAAAAAAAAAGTAACACTAGGGTTAAGAAATTTTTACTTTAGGGTTAATTTTTAAACAAAATAATCTAAAAACCAAGATTAGATTATTGAATTCTAAGAATCTTAACCACGGTTAATAGAGGTTAAAAGGGACACATGTTGATCTATGGATGAGCAGCAGGGACACATGCTGTGATCCAATCTCCCCACTCCAAGCAGCAGAGAAACTTCCCAGAAAAGAAACAAGGACATTATCTAAGAAATGAGATAGAATCGGTAACTCTGTGGCAGCAGCCGCCATAGTAAGCGTAGTCATAGTTCAAAAACTCGGCGAGTCACCCGAGTAACTTGACCGAGTTACTCGACTCGACTGAATTTCGAGTCGAGTCGCCTCAAAACTCGAATGAGACAATATTTGCCGAGTTACTCGGGTGACTCGATCAAATCTAGCCGAGTTTTTCGACTCTCTAGACTAGGTTGAGTCATTGAAAGGTATATTTATCATTTTTTTTAAACCTAAACTAAAATGTCACACTATTTTTGTATCATATTTTTTAGGGTTTACAAAAACAACTTACTATGGGTTTTGTTAAACCTAATTTTGAGGTTTGAAGCTGTAAAATCATCGTACTTTGAGTTCTTTTAACCTAAAAATTTTAAGTTATTACATATATATTCCGAGTTGGACCGAGTTGATTTTTTTTCGAGTTTTCCGAGTTACTCGATCCGATTAACTTTCGAGTCGAGTTGAGTTTTCGGGTTTTTAAACTATGAGCATAGTAACGTAGTAACTAAGTCAAGTTTGGCAATTATTCAAGTAAAATTTTGAAAAAATCAGCAAAATTTGAAGTATCGGATAAGATATAAATAAAAGGTAAAAGATTAGACCGAGAGCTGAGCACTCGGGCATCCACAATACATGGGACGTTTGGCGTTTTAAAGGAGAGAGTAATCAACTGGGGAGAAGTCAAAATCATAAGGAGAAAGTGAAATGACTTCTCCTCCAAATTATCGCCAGTAGCCACATGTATTGTGGATGCCCGAGCGCTCGAGCACATCTAACCAAGCTAATCTTTTGCCTAAATAAAAATATATCGAATAAGATATGCAAATGTATTAAACAAAATAATTAATTGTTAAAATGAATAAATAAACATCTTTACTATTATAATGGGAGAGGTGGGCGTAGATGATTTTTCTGAAATTCCCATACTACCCTTATATAAAACAAAATTTTAATTTAATGTTTTGCTTTAAAACCTAAACTACCCCTTGCCTTTGATTTAATTTCCAAACCATACCTTGCTCATCTTTCAATTTAGAATCACAGCCAATCGCGATTGAACTCGGGGAGAGTTCAATCACGCCCGTGGGTTAACACATGTCCCTTTTAATTCCTATTAACTGCGGTTAACTTCTTCCCATCACTCTCACGTGCATCACACGTGCCACTAGCGAGTTCAATTGCACCCGCGGGTTAACATGTGTCCCTATTAACTCTTATTAACTGTGGTTAACCCCAAAAGGGCCCGGATAATGGAGGGTCTCTCACCCAAAAAAAAACCCTTTGGGCAGTAATAATTTGGTAA
Source organism: Tetracentron sinense (assembly GCA_015143295.1). Taxonomy (NCBI): domain Eukaryota; kingdom Viridiplantae; phylum Streptophyta; class Magnoliopsida; order Trochodendrales; family Trochodendraceae; genus Tetracentron; species Tetracentron sinense. The sequence continues at coordinate 6,335,057 of CM026554.1, read as the reverse complement.
TTACAAAAAGGATAATTTTATACTTAAATTCTTTCTATAATTTTTTAAGAGATGAACTATGAACGGGAGCTCTTCCAGTTCCAGTTGAAGATATAACGGGATCAACCAAAAAATATGGGAAGAGGTAATTTTGTTATTATAATTATTAAATAAGGGTATTTTATCCACAAAATATTTTTCTATAATACCTAAACTGCCCCTATTGAAGTATATTTTAAGTTGCTTTAGTTATCTCTTCAACAACAACATTTAATAAGTTCTCTTCTTAGTTAATCTCATTCTCAAAATACTCAAAAGTTTTATTTTTTTTAAAAAAAATTTATTGAGTCATTATCAATTAAGGGCTACTCTTGTTATAATACACTAGCGGGTGACACATGCGATGCACGTGAGAGTGAGGGGAAGGAGTTAACGACACCCGATTGAACTCGCTAGTGGCACGTGCAATGCACGTGAGAGTGTGGGGAAGGGGTTAACCATAGTTAATAGGAATTAAAAGGGGCACGTGTTAACCCACGGGTGTGATTGAACTCTCCCTGAGGTCAATCACGACTAGCTGCGATTCTAATAGATAGATGGCAAGGGGTAGTTTAGGAATTAAAGTAAAACATTAAATCAAAAGCAAGGGTAGTTTGGGAATTAAATTAAATATTAAATCAATATTTTGTTTTTATATAAGGGTAATTTTGGAAAAATCATCTACTCATGTCTTTCGCATTATAATAGTTTTATAAAATGGTAATTTGGGAATTTCAGAAAAATATCTATGCATGCCTCTCGACAAATGAATTTTTATAAGAATTTTGTTGAAATAACAATAGAAATGAATTCTAGTGCATAATAAATTACCAAACATAAATATCACATTCTTTAAATCTCATAAACTATTGTATAAGTATCAAACAAAGATTATACCAACGTAAACTATCTTTTAGGGCCTTGGTGATCAGAGCGACACGACAGATACCTTCACCTGCGAATTTCCACAGAGAATAGATTGACTGCTCAAACTTGTTCAACATTTATAAAAAAACATAGTCAGTAGCAATTGAATGGTCAAAGTAGCACTGTTGGATGCATATACAAAAGAGACATGAGAATAAAGTCATATACAGGTAATGCATAATTCCAGTATTAGAATTTGCTGCATTTCAAGCAACTTGAGAGTGATTAAGATAGATGATGCTTGATTTAGTCCACCAGATTATCTGTGATGGTTTGCAACAGTTTATATGTTGTATATATAATCTGGAATTCTGGATATGGCCACAAAATTCAAGTGATCAAATGGATTTAAACCTGTAGTGTAAACTGAAAAGATTCATGTTGTGTGATTCGTGCAACAATTAAGAATTAAGTGGCTACTTATAAACAGGGGTAGCATCCTAATCGTGCAACATGCTACCAGACCATGTTCCATCTTTCAGAGTTGTGTATGCAGCCCACTACAACTTTGATCCAGAAGGAAGTCCTATGTGGGTGTGATGGTGATAATTCCACCAATTTAACTAACCTTGATCAGGTACTAACCGCTATAAGTCACTAACAGGAGTAGTGTCCTATCCGTGCAAAATGAGACCAAAAGGAAAAAAATCTGTTATTTGTATCTATTTCTCCCATCTGACTCTTATCTCTCTCTCTCTCCCTTGATCAGGTACTAACCATTTGTTAGTGGTCGGTTAGAGAACCTTAGTCACATAACACAGTCTCTCCTATCTCTCTTCCTCTTAATCCCCATCTGTAAGAGTAGATATAGCACATAATATGTTTTACATAATACAGAGTACAAAATACATAATACATAATACAAAATACAAAATAATGGGTAAAAACATACTGTATTATGTCATGTCCCTGTCTCCGCATAAATGCTACCTGAGTATTCATATTCTTTAGTTGAGTTTCCTTCTATAAAACTCAAACCCAAGGCTCATGAAGACAACACATTTAACAATACGATTTTACTAATTATAGGGGAAAAAATTCAAGTCTTTAGTTCTTCAAATCACTCTAAATAACCAATATCATATCAAGAATCCAGATTGAAAGAACCAAAAAATACTACCAAATATGAAATAAATGAGTTAGAATCCAAATGAGAAAGGCATGAGCAGACCAAGCTGAGCTCTGACCACTTTGTGAACAACATGTGCACAACATCCACGCATTTTGTCAAGCATAACCTATCCTTGCCATTGACAATTATAAACTTATCCATTTCAATTTTGCAACCAACAGCCTTTTCGATCATGTGGATAACTTTCTCAGTGAAAAGTGCTTTTACATGCCTTTCTCTTGCTGGTACTCTTTCAAAGAAATCCTGAGACTTGCGGTTTGCTCCAAGAGTAGAGGGGCACCCCTAAAAAGAGGCCCACACCACAACAAATGTTAAAAGATGAAAGGAAATGAAAATAATAAGAGTGAACAGAGAGTAATAAGAACATTAGTTCTCTCTACTGAGACCTATTCCAAAATTTTCCAGAATCCAGCAAAGGTGCCAAATTTTTCCAAGCGTGACATTTCTCTAAATGTTTCTAAAAGAGGCATAAACATAGTAGCTCATCCATGACAATTGTTATCAGGAAAGTGAAAATCACTACCCTAAAAATTCAAGTCTTTAGTTCCTCAAATCAAATCACCCTAACCAATCCAAAACCAATATGATATCATGAATCCAAATTGAACAACAAAAAATTCATACCAAATAGCAAATAAATGAATTAGAATCCAAATGAGAAGAATTTATGGTTCTATTAAATTTATCTAAAACCTAGCATGGAAAGAAGAAAAAAATACTTGAATCTTTACTAAGCAATAAAAAAATAGAAAAGTGTTCTTATAGGAATCGTAACAGAAATACACATATCAATTCACCAAGAACCAAGAACCAAATATATCAAAGCATAAGTATAGAAAGGCATGTGAAAAAATCAAAAATACCAAAAATCCCCAAAGAAATCGCACACATATCAACGTTCAATTTGAAAGGAAAAAAAAGAGTATGCATATATCCTACAAACAGGAAAGAAAAAACAAACCAAGCCCTAGAACTGGATTATGAGGGATGCCTCTTATTCAATAGAGCATCTGAACATGTGCATGGAAATGATCCATTATAAAATAAATCGAAATTACAGTAATGGGAATCATACTTTAGAACACGATGAGAGAAGTAAATTACAGGTTATTTCATGAGCAATAAACAAACCCCAGAAAAGCCATCTCAGGTTCAAGTAGTTCTGACAATTTCCGTTAAATCACAATAAATCTGGAAAATATAGCAGTGGTTTTAGAAGACTCATGGGACTACCTGACCTGAACAGTGAATAGGAGGAGGATGAAAACCCCATTAATCAAACTCATAAAGCAAAGAAGACCAAAAAATAGTAGAGAAATAGAAATATGGGAGATGAAGAACTGAGAAATGGAGAAGAAAGAAGGTTAGGGAAAAATTTACCATGCTCGATCTCTTTACGGCAAGGCGAGAGAAGAGTGAGGACTTGGAGGAGGAGTACCCGCCGGCAGCAACGATCTGAAAATTAAAAAGAGCAAGAGAAACAAAACATACCCACTGAAAAATCAGTCAGAAAAGAATAAGTATAGATGAATGAAATTTATTTTTTTTTTTAAAGCGCAAGATGGTTAGAACCTGGGCAAGTTGCAATCTTTGGGTTGCCATCGCCACTTGGTATAGAAATTATCAGGCCGGCCATTCTTAGAACACCGAAAACCTTCATCCAATAACCTGCAATCTTTGGACTGATACAATGGATACGTTTCATCCCAAACCCACTCCCTATTAAACAAATCACACAGTCCACCTCTTTCTTGAAGAAATTCCACCCGTTTATTTTCACCCGACCCATCTAATCCCAGCAACAAAAACCTCTCCGACAGCCCATGAAATCGAAACCCTCTAGTAACAACTCTGTAATCCAAGTAAAAGAAGCAGCAGATAAAGCAAGCAGTAACAAAGAATAAACCAAGAATCCCCAAAGAGGGTTCAAGAAAAAACAGAAAAGAAAAGAGGTTTCAGACGCTTGTCTTCCTCCAAGTACGGCATGGTTTCTGGGTGTTGAGAAGATTTCTCTTAGTCATTCAGAGAGAGAGAGAGATAAAATGGGTATTGCCAAAAACTCGAAATCAGTTTTGGGAAGATGGGTTTTCTTTTAGATTATAGAAAGAGAGGCATAGCAAGAGAAGATAGGAGAGGTTTGGTCTGCAAGCAAGATAGGATTCATGGAAAATCTAATCGGCGATGGGCAAGAGAGGATGAGTGAGCATGAGAGGGAATTTGAAATTGGGAAATCGTGGAAACATCGTGCTATTATTTCGTCTATGCAAGCTACCCCCTTGTCCTATCCCTTTTGCCTTGTGGTATTGTTACCTTAGACCAAAACAAAAGAAAAAGCTACCCCATCTCCCCCATCTCCTATTATTTCGTCTACGCATGCTATCCCCCCCTTCTGTTATTATAATAGTAAAGATTTAATCTCTCTATGTATTGAATATTTTTAAGACTTTTTTTTAAAAGTCATAAATTATTTATATTTAATTTGTATCCAGAATATGCAATCATTACATAATCATTAGTAAAAAGATTTTGCTAGTACCACTCTCTCTTATTGCACTCCGACGAAGGTTTTATGTCTCCACGTATCCAAAAATAGGTTCTGATTATCTGATTGGGTTGATGATATACATGCACGTGCATCACAGTCAATGGATCACAAACTTTAATTCATATTTTTTCAAATTTTAGTCTAAATAATACTTATTTTACTAAAACACATATTTTATAAATTAAAATTTCAAAAATATTGAGATATTCAAATCTGATACGTCTATTAATACCCACGTGCCAATAGGAAAAAATCCTTGCCATACACGTGTCATAAATTTATCTTTAAGATACCTTTTCAGCGCCAATTTTATATATTTATTCTTCTCGTACAAAAACATAAAAAATTCCCTCCACGCTTTTGTGCTTTCACACCTCTTTCTTTTGTCTTAATCCAACGGCTAATAATCCACGATCCATTCAACTATGAATTTCAGCCCTTGAATAGTCCTTTATTATCTACCGTCGATGCTATAATTACGCTCATCATACCGTCCAATATATATAAAATTGAATTTCAAAAAGACGAAGAGGGAGGAGTGAGAAAACTCTTCTTCTATCCTTCTTTCTTTGAAATTCTCTTTCAAATATCCTCCTATAATTTCTTCTCCTCTCTCCGATTGTACGGATCGAAGTCGCCGGATTCCGTTTTCTGCAACTATCTCCGGTAACATTGGCCGGATTCCGGCATTTATATGTAGCTGCGAAACCTCAAGATTTCCCTTTCTTAGTATCTGGCGATCTTTGAATGGTTGTTCGATCTGAAAGTTATTGAATTTGAGGAGATTTTAGCGGTGTTTATGGTGATTGAAGAGAAACCTGTGGATTGAATTATTATTTTTTTTTGAAAATTTTATCTGATTTGATTTGAAGTCGATGGAGCAAGGTGATGGCGGGGATTTCCCGCCGAAAAAACTCCAATCGGATACAATATCGGGGACGGTTACGGCGACCTTAGATTTTCCGGCGAAAAAGCTCGCAAGGCAGCTAGATTTCACGGCTTCCTGCTGCACATCGACGACTGTTACTTTGCCGGAGCATTCTCAGTCACTGCCGCAGCCGCAGCCGTTGCCGCCTCCACTTGCTCGTCCTTCATTGGCGGTGGTGTAAGTTAATTGAAATTGTTGATTGAATATGGAAGAGGATTCTATTTGAATTGAAAGCTTTGGTTTGGGATTTGGATCTTTTCAAGTTGTGGAATTTTTTAAGGGTTTTGACTAGATTTTTTTTTGTTTGTCAATATCACTCTTTCTTTGTTGCCTTCCGTTTTTAGTTTGCTTTATGTTTCTGTAGATAAATTGTAATTATTATTTTCAATTTTGATAGGGGAAAAGGATATTTGAACTCTCTCTCTCTCTCTCTCTCTCTCTCTCTCTCTCTCTCTATATATATATATATATATGAAAATTATATTGGTTAATTATTCTATTTGGTGTATAAATTTGAACTGAATGGGGAGATTGCATCATGAAGAAATAGTGTATTATGTTCTTTCCAGATTTGAGAATTTTCTCCATGTTAAACAAAATTTTGAGTGAGTTTGTTGTAAAATTTGATATGTTTGAACTCACATTAGTATTATTATTTCAAACTTTTTATTTTTTCTGAATTTCCTTAATCCTTAAGTTAAAGGCATAATACAAGTATTGATTTTTATTAATATAGGTTTCTTCCGGTACTTTAGGTGTCTGATGCCTCCAGGAGCGGAGTCAGGATTTTCTTGCTGGGGCCTAACAATCTCGTGTGTCCGTTTGTAAAGAATATATTTTTTTCAACAAACGTTCAGGGGGCTAGAGCCCCCTGTCCCCCGGCTCCGCCCTTGCTCCCAGACATAGTAACAAAGTTCTCCGATTTTTTCAAAAAGTCCTGAATAAAACGGGATTTTTCATCAAACAATTAATTCTCACACCTTTTGAATAAATTGCGAATTTCACGAATTATTCATGACTTTTGGAAAAAGTGCCGAATAATTATTTAATACATGAAATATATTAGTTTATAATTTTCTTGATTAATAATATTATTTAATATTTTTTTCATATCATGGCCAATTTATTTTCAATTTTTTTGAATTTTTCCAAATGCTTTCAAAAAATTTCCTTGACGAATTATTCTCAAAGTCCGACTTGGTATCATATTACATTTTTAAGCCGGGCGAACCTTGCTCCCTCTTTCTCTTTATGATTATTAAATTTATTTTTTATTGTTTCCATTTTTTCCCGAAGTTTTCTCGCTTTGCCGAGTTTTCCCAAACTAGACTCCCTCCGAATTATTCCCGAACCCCGACTTTGTTACTATGCTCCAAAGCTATGTCCCTATTAATAATAAATATATTTTTTTTTAAATCCAGGGGGGTTGAAGACCCCTTGAGCCCCATGTGGCTCCGCCTATGGATGCCTCAGATGTACAAGTTTTAGACATTATTTAACTTTGTAGCAGTCACAGAAATATGAAATGCATATTACGCAATTTTCTTAAGAATAACGTCAACAATCATGGGTTTGGTGAACAATCTATAGTAAATCACACTAATTTTTTTCTATAATTAGTTTTTCTTTCTTTCTTTTTAATGAAAGAGTATTCTACAGCTTGAATTTCGAGGATACACAATGAGTATCAATTTTTTTAAAAATTGTCTCTTCCACGTCATTCCATCGGTTTTGTGATGCATCACTCTGTGAAATTCCTGGAAAAAATTTAAGAGTATTAACTATTAACTTTCCCGAATCTTGACTACACTGGTATTAACTTTCCCGAATCTATGTACCAATATAAGTATAGTATGTATATTGATCCACACATCCTTAAACATTTTCCCTCTCTCAAGTTTAGAAAGCAACTATTGTTTTTTCTTATCAGATAAGCATACAGATCTTGGTATAGGTTATGTACAGTGAGTGTTCTTTTGATTTGACCCTTATTTTTTCACATTGTGCCATTCAATCTGTGATGCGTTATGATAAGATATATTTTGAAGTCCACTGACATGCTTGTAAACTGATGTTGCTTTAGGAATATTATATTGTTTCCTTATAAGAACATCTTAGACAAGCTTAAAACTGCCTGTTTTAAAATTTTATTCTGATGTATATTGACTCTACTCGACTCCAACACTAATATGTCTCTCATCAGAAAGCCAGAGTCCCCAAGACCACGGCCTAATATTGAAGTAAAAGATGGCACTCCGAAGAAGCAAAAGCAATGCAATTGCAAAAACTCACGATGCTTGAAGTTGTAAGTACTAAGCACATGATATCTTTATGTGCATTTTTAATTTTGGTACGAAGAATACTATAGATATATTTTTTTTAAATGCTGAAGGTGTGCTAATTTATCGTCACACAATTTTTTTGGTTTCAAAGAGAGGTCACGGTATGCAATTTTGGGCCGCTTTTGTATTTGTAAATCTTTTTGTATGGACCTCTACCTACCATTGGACTTCACACACATTCAGCTACTCTACCCAAGGATAGGTGGTGACTCCGGGCTTCCCCTTATTCGTATTTAGGATTTCCTTGTTCTAGTTCTAGATTTGAATGAGTAGTGAAATTCGTTGCTTCCAGACCAAATCAACCTATTTTTCTGTTTCCTTGTACTGATGGAGTTGTAACTTATAAGAAGCTACATCTTTCTTTAAAGAGGGATGCGTAAAGTGGAAGTCTGGAGGGCCCATGCAAGGAATGAAGCAAGTTTATCAGCTACAGAGTAGGCTGCATCAATAAATTGGCTTAGATTTTTGCGAAAAGAATATATAGAAACTCCGTTGAAGCTCTTGAAAGTAGTCTTCACATGATTTTAAGGGTCCCAACCCGCTTTCCTCCCCCCCCCCGCCAATTGTTTTTGTAAGTCAATCCCATAACCTCTCATTCTTATAAAGAGTTTCTATGGATCCATAATAATGTAACATAATTGGAGATGTGCCATCTCTTATCAATTGATAAACATCAAAACACTACAGATTTTGCTAAAGAAACAGGTGATTGACATACAAAATTTCTTCCACCACTCAAGGGCAGACCCTCGTGGAGCTGCAATAGTAAGTTCTCTCCATTAGCCAAAACGAATAAGCCATCCCTTGACCCTTGCAATGGTCCTTTTCCTTCAATATGTAACTCTGAATGGAACTTGGATGCTAGATGGTGGATGCATATTGTATCATCAATTAAGTCCACCTCTTATTGAGTGAACCGCATAATTTTATGTTATTATAGATGGTTGATTTCCTGAACACAGTTAGTTACATTGAGTTGTTATGCAGGGCGATAACTTTTACTAAATCTTATCACTGATTCGAAGCTAATTTTGGCGATGCATGTGTAGGTATTGTGAATGCTTTGCTTCTGGAATATACTGTGATGGGTGCAACTGCACAAATTGTTATAACAATGTTGAGAATGAGGCTGCTAGGCAAGAGGCTGTTGAAACTACCTTAGATCGCAATCCAAATGCGTTCAGGCCAAAGATCGCTAACAGTCCACATGGAACCCGGGATAATGGGGTACGTAGAAGGTTGATTTTTAATTTGCTAACCAGTGCTGGTTGCATAAGTTTAATTAAATGGAATATGAATTACATAAATGTAAAATTTTTATAGGTTTCAAGTATAGATTATTCAAAGTATCTTCCAGTTTTGTGTTTACTATAGATTCAACAAATTTGACATTTAGTGTTTAGTTATTTAGTTATCCTTGGTGTCTTTTGGTTTTCAGATGATGCTTTGGATACCAATTGTCATGCTGTATTTCTTCTTCTTGTTTACTTATATCTGCCCGATTTATTGTCAAGGCATTGTACCAAATCTTAATAAACTCTTTCCAAAACTCAAATGAGTATTCATGATAAACTATGAATCAGAGCATGTGGGTTCATAATTTGTTGGTGCAGCACTCTAATTGTTTCTTGTTTGTGCAGGAAAGAACATGGTTACTATAGAATGAATGCGGCCCTTTTGAGAATATGCAAACTCAATATTATTTTAAGAATTACACTGTTGTTGCCTCTTGTAGAAAACTTAGGTAGAAGAAAAAAAGTAAAAGATAGAAGAGATAATCTGATTTTATATATACAATGTCAACCATCCATAGATTTGGATCAAATCTTTAGATTTATGATCTACAAGTGTTTTCGGAGCCATTTCCATACATTTAACACTTTAAGAGTGAAAAATAAAGATATGGAACATACCTAGAGGAATAGTGAAATTTCCCTTAGATTCAATTTCCACGGAAATTTATCTTGTTTTTCAATTGGTTGAAAATAACAGATTGTTTGTTTTTGGGTTAGATTATTGGGTTTGGAGAGCAAGGGAAAGGGAAACGAGAATTTTTAATCTTTGAAAGAGGACTTTTAACTCTCAAGTTTATCAATACGTATTGTAAGGTGTAAGTCAATGTTGGGGAAATAAACAATAGAAAACCTAACCGACGGAAAAGAATAAACCAAAAACACACAAAAGGGAACACAAGAGATACACATGGTTTGACAACAACCTACCTACGTCCACAGGTCAAGATCCGATCACTTCTTTATTCACAGAAACCTTGAGGAACCAGTACAAGAGCACTCAACTCACCTTTTCTATGAAAAACCCAAAGAAGAATACCTATCTATCCTCCCTTAAACCTTTCCCAAGCCCTAGTATGCTTTAACCATTTCTATTATCTCCCACTCCCAATGCAAAAGCATTCCCTTGATCTTTCAATATTTTGATCGATCCTAACCCTAGACCCATAACTACATATTTATAGGCCTAAACCTGGAGCCCTAGACAATTAGAAAGTCTCCTCTCGCAATAGGAGTTTCCCAAAACGTAAAAGACCTAATTCCCACACTTTTACGAAAAACAGCACATTGGCGATCGATCGCCACTAGAGGGCGATCGATCGCTCACCCGGCGATCGATCTCCCTTGGTGGGCAATCGATCGCCCACCCTGGTGCTCCTTAAATTGACGCAAACTTCAACAAATCTCCACCTTGGCGAAAATTCCACAACACCACCGCAAACAAGAGAACCGATTTGCTAATCATCAAGCAAGCCTTCAAGATACAACACCGCATCACCCACATCCGGGAAGCACCTCCACCTCGAACCAAAATCTCTCTCAAATTTTTGTAACCCTGTTTGTAAATACCGCAAACAACCATTTTGACTTTGCCCGCCTCTGCACCATCTGCGAAAGATACCCACCAGCTACACACACCCTTGAATCCACTCCGAAAAGCACTCCACCGGATTTGATAAAACATGGCCAAAACCCATATGTACCCTGAAAACCCATTCTCCAATCTAGAAGAATCCTAAACGACGACATAGACCTGTCCTCTCCGTCAAAGACACATCATCACCATCTCCATCCTTATGAAAACCTACCGGAATACCCATTTCTGCACCGATTACGAAAGAGACTTTAGGTGAGCATTTTACCCTCTGCACAACATCAGGTTTTTGTTTTCCTGCAGACCTTGTAGTTGCTCTACCTACCACCGTATTCCTCTCCAGGAGATATAAATCACCCCACTTCTTCCTCTTCATCAAAATCAAGCATCTCTGCTTTCTCTGTTTTATTTTGATAACTCTACCTACAACTGTGTAGCAACAATCCTTGGAGTCTAATTGCCCGAGTGATTTTAAATTCCTTCGCAACTTAGGGACACAATCTACCCCTCCCAAAGTCTGAATCGCTTCATCAAACATTCTTATTTTTACATTACCAAACCCCGTGATTTCATATACAGATTCATCACCTACGAACACTTTTCCCGTCCCCTTTTGGAATTTATCAAAAAATTTCATATTTAAGCAAATATGACATGAAGCTCTTGGATCTAAAATTCACTCACCGGGAGAATTGTCCATATATTTGGAGACTGTGAAAGCATTTTCAATGTATTCCTCCTTGTCCATAGCTATTGTCGTAGAAGAGTCTCTTCTAGAAGAATCCCTTTTCCCATCAGCACGCCTCGGACACTCCCTTTTGAAGTGCCCTAATTCTTTGCAATGATAGCACCGAACCCCGTCGTTTTCCTTGGATTTGGATCTGCCCCTGCCTTTTTCCAGATTCTCTCTCCAAATCCCTTCCTCTTCCTTGAGCAACCATAGCATGATTATTCCCATCATGCATTGGTTTATGTCTAATCTTGTTAGAGAGTAGCGCCGTCGTGACCTCCTTCATCTACAATATCTCCTTGCCATACATGAGGGTTGTCACCATATGATCATATGAATCCGGAAGTGATGTAAGAAGTCCCACGGCCTGGTCTTCTTCATCCTCCTTGACATCAACTTTCTGTAGTTGATTCAAGATCTGGTTGAACACATTAATGTGCTCCATGAGATTTGCACCCTCCGCCATCTTCAAGTTATTGAACTCCTTCTTCAGATATAACCTGTTGGTAATGCTCTTACCTACGTAGAGCTTTTCCAACTTCTTCCAGAGTTCCGGTGTCGATTCCTTATCCATGACTCTATGCATCACGTTATCCGCAAGACAAAGGCGTATTGTGCTGACTGCCCTCGCCTCTATGTCTTCCCAATCTACATTGGACATCTTTTCCGCTTTACCGGATTCCCCCTTCAACGCCTTTGCGAGACCCTGTTGAACTAGAATATCATTTACCCTCATTTGCTACAGATTGAAACTCTCTTTTCCGTCAAACTTCTCTAGGGAAAATTGCCCAGAATTTTTCAAAGCCATTGAAAAATAATTTAAACCAAAGCTTTGATACCAATTTGTTGGGAAAATAAACAATAGAAAACCTAACCGACGGAAAATAATAAACCAAAAACACACAAAAGGGAACACAAGAGATATATGTAGTTCGGCAACAACTTGCCTACGTCGTATTTATAGGCCTAAACCCGGAGTCCTAAACAATTAGAAAGTCTCCTCTCGCAATAGGAGTTTCCCAAAACACAAAAGACTTAATTCCCACACTTTTTTCGAAAAACAGCGCACCGGTGATCGATCACCACTAGAGGGCGATCGATCGCTCACCTGGCGATCGATCGCCTACCTTGGTACTCCTTAAATTGATGCCAACTTCAACAGTCAATATGGTTAATATGCACTCAATATTGTCAATACGCTATAGATACACAGTTTTTTGCCATGTCATGTTAGTTTCAAATCAATAACATAATATAATGTTATGTATTGCAATATGTTGAAATTTTGAATCTAGAACACAATTAGCAATCTCCTTGGTCGTCAAACTATTCATTTTTAAGACCTATTTTAGTATTTTTCATGTAAAACAATACATGCTTGAGTTTCTTCTATTAATATTTGTATCAAGTCATAGGGAAGCTATGTACAAGGTGGGAAGCTCGCTTCACCGGAAGCTCATTTCCCAGACTCCCTTCTTGCTCGCTTCCATCATGCCTCATTTAGTGGGTATGTAGGAAGTGATTGGATAGGCATGAGTCTAAAGCCTAGGGTGTAGATCCTGAGTAAGTATTGTTGAATTGAAACCTAAGGCAAACCTAATTCTCCAAAAATATCTCATGTAATATAAATCAAGGGTATGACCGGTCATACTAATATAATGGGAATGAGGCACATATATCTCATTTCTCGCTTCCCATTTCCTAAGGATTTTGGAGCCACGTTTCCTGCTTCTCTCTTTCGTGTCGCTTCTCATTTTGGTAACTATGACCAACCCACCCAAAAAAAAAAACATAAACAAATTAAAATGGGTACAATATTTATCAACTAGTTTGCCATTGAACATCTGTTGATAATACTGTATTCTTATCTGGCTACCGTTGATACGCATTTTGACTGGTTTGGAACACATCTAGGAGGAAGTAGGCGAGGTTCCAGTGGTGGCAAAGCACAACAAGGGATGCCACTGCAAGAAATCGGGGTGCCTCAAGAAGTATTGTGAGTGCTTCCAAGCCAACATTCTGTGCTCTGAAAATTGTAAATGCATGGACTGCAAGAACTATGAAGGAAGTGAAGAGAGACGAGCTCTCTTTCACGGAGACCATGGTAATGCCATGACCTACATCCAGCAAGCTGCCAATGCTGCCATTACTGGTGCTATCGGATCCTATGGTTATGGGTCCCCTCCAGCTTCCAAGAAGAGAAAAAGTCAGGAAATCTTCTTTGGCCCAACAGCCAAGGATCCACCCATTCACAGGCTTGCACAATTCCAACAGGTACATTCACTCTTATCATTTTGATTGAAAGTACGTTTTGGATGGTTAGTTGGTGAAAATCCTTACCTGATTATTCCTTCACAGCAAATTAGCCAGGTTAACTTTTCCTATGTGAGTAATAGAAGAACTGCCATTTAATAATTGACTCTGCATCTAAAGGCATGGCTGCATGTAAGCATGGCCACTTGAACTTGAACAGATGCAGATTCTTTTCATTTTTCTTTCTTTTGCTGCTAATTGATCTCAGTTTCCTTGGTTTATTGACTCATCAATCTCTGATTATTGACTTTACTTACTACATTTAGAACTCATGGAAGTATTATCAAGCATAGTGTTTTCTATGTTTATCAGGTGAATCATCTTAAAGCTTCTGCAACCTCTTCTTCCATGTCTTCCATTCCTGTCACTCGCATGGCTAATAATGCAGTATCGGGCTCTTCAAAATTCACATATAGGTTTGTATCATCTTATCATATTACAATGTACATACTTAACTGAAACTTCCATTTTTCATTTGTTTACAAGGACTAACTAGTATCACTGATCATGGCTGAAGGTCTCTGTTAGCTGATGTCCTCCAACCACAGGATGTGAAGGAGCTTTGCTCAGTTTTGGTGGTAGAATCAGGAGAAGCTGCTAAGGCACTTTCAGGTATACATCGGTACAAATAATAAAGGAAAAACATTTGCAGGCATAAGAAGGATTTTAATTAATATGAGTTAGAACTAATTATTAGACTTAAATGACCAATATGTGCGGGTGCGCGCGCGCGTCTTTGTGCATGCATGTGTGTATACACACATATACAGACACTACGCGTGATAGATTTCAACAAATAATAATTAGAGCTATTTCAGTAATGACTTAATATACTTATTATGGTCTTGGTAGATATTTTAAGAACAATATTGTCCTTGTTACCTGTGCTTAAAATATTACACCTAATATAATTTTCAATGATTTCATAATTATTTACCATTTACGTAATAAACACTATTCACTTTATTACAACTTCTTTAACAGTGAATTATCCCTACTATTTGGGGTTGACTACAAAAATATTATTCCTTGTGTCAATTTTTTTTTGTTACTAGCTCCATCCATGTCCTTTTGGTCTCTTCCTCCCCCTTTGGAGCCTTCATCTTGCATCAACTCACTCCTCATTGGAGCTGTCATTGGTTTTCGTTGAAAATTTCCAAATCATCTCTATCGACTCTCATTTATTTTATTACCTATTTTAGCTACTCTCAAATTCCCTTGAATGCCTCATTCTAACCTTATTTTTCCTAGTCTTTGCACTCATCTAAAAAAAGAATAATATCATCTCAGCTCTAGTCATTTTTTGAATATGTTGCTTCTTGATTGTCTAGTATTTTGATCAGTTAAGCATAACTGGTCTTATTTCATCTTATTTTTCCTTTAGTTTTCTCAAAATGTGTTTCTCATATAACACTTCTGAATTACATCCCCACTTTTGCCACCGAACTCTAAATCCATGGGAAACATCTTCTTCCATTTCTCCCTCGTGAATAAATTGATTTGAGATACCAGAACCGGGTCCTTTGGGGTATCTCTTGGCCATTAATCTTAGGTATCTCCTTCACCCTATTCCCATTCTTTCTTAAGTTGCATTCCATATATTATGTCGTAATCCAAATTATTTTAAAACCTTTAGATTCCAAGGTATCACTCCAGATAATTAGTTTTGCATTTACCATATCACCAGTCTCATAAAGAAATAACACGTCATCTAAAATAACATACACAAAGGAACAACCTCTTGAATATGAGTTGTCAATTAATCCATAATAAAAGTAAGAATATACAAACTCATAGTTGATCCATGATGTGAAAATATCTTCACTAGGAACTTGTTACAAATTTACAATTTACAATAATAAAAATATCTAATGGAATGTTTTTAAAAGTTATGTAACTTTTGTTCCAATTACAAATGACTTACAAAAATATAATTGAGTACCGGTTTAGTGTTTGTAGGAGTTTTAAGCTAGTGGGACTTCTTTTCTATTAGAAGTTCAATTTAATGATATGAGTATTTGACTCGAGTTTGAGTTTTTTTAGACTAATTATTTTAGGATTTAATGATGTGGTAAATTTATGTCATGTTTTCTACTTATAAACTGGTCACATCTCTAGTTGGTTCCACCTGTAGGTAAGATGTCAATCACAATTTTTAATGTTATGGTTTTTCTTAACTTTTTGTTATTATACTAACGTTAGAATTTTAATTCAATCAAGAAAAATGTCTAAAAATAAATGAATTTATACAGTTGAGATATCCAACATGTACAAAGGCTTTAAAAAATATTGTGACTTAGACATAATTCTTTGGATAAAATATTTTTATGGAGGTAAAAGAAATTTAGAGGTTGTTGAGTCTATACAGAAAATTGAAAACAAAATAATAACCCTCAAAATCATTATGCTTTAATAATTATATATGCTTTTATATGTTGATTAAGGAAGTTGCTTCATCAATCATTTAGATCAGGATCTTAGCATTTAGTACGAACTACCTAAAACCACCATTTATATGGTTTTTATTTGATAGTTCTCGGTTAATGATTAATTTCCTAATTGTTTTCCTAAATTTGATTGAGTTGAAGGGCTGGAGCTAAAATTTTAATTTATAGCTTCTAGTGCTCTTTTTTTGCTTCTCTTTGAGGGAAGTGCTTTTTTGAACTTGATTGGAAAGCATCACCATATATTTGTTACCTTAGTCACTTTGCTTTTCCCTTTCTTGTGCTTATCGACTCCTTAATTTTAATCACCTCAACGGACATACCGATATAAACTTATCAAGACACTAGAGTTCTTTGTTCCCAAGTCCTATTATCCTATATAAATCCCAAATAATGTCTGCTCACATGTTCATTTCTAGCCTACTTTTTTTCTTTCTTATTTCCTTACTAGCTAATGACAATTATCCATTTTTATTAGTGTTCCATACATTCTCATTGAGCTGTCGATTCTTTGTTACTGATTTTCCTTTAATAGGACACTGGTAAAATTGATAGGAAATGATTAAAATCGGACAATAAAAGCCATTTAAAGATATCATCTACTGTGCTTAACCGAACATGGTCTGCTTTTGAATTCCAATTTTAAACATTTCCAGACAATAAAGGTGCGACAGACAAGGAAGCAGGGAGAGAAGATCAGATGGAAAATTCTCTTGCTTCATCGATTCAAGACAGGGAGGACAGCAAGAAAGAACCTGACTTTCAAAAAGCTGTGGCTGATGACTGTTTGAGTGGGAACCAGGCTGATGAAATTGGCACGAATGATTCTGGATTGGATGGTTCTGACTTGTCAAAAGGAAGGCCGATATCTCCTGGAACGCTAGCCTTGATGTGCAATGAGCAAAATACAATGTTCATGGCATCTGCTTCCCCAAATGGTGTTGTGGGCCATGCCTGTAACACATCTCTGCAGTTGCCTCACGGGCAGGGCATGACAGAGGTCTATGCAGAGCAGGAAAAGTTTATCTTGACAAAGTTCCGGGATTGCCTTCAGAAGCTCATCACTAGGGGGGAAATGAAAGGTAAAGTTCTCTATCTCATTACTCAGGACTTTGCATAGTTGCAACTTGCAAGAAGTGACGTACCAGTCAAATTGTGAACATCAAGAGGCAAGCTGAATTTCTTGAACTGATAATACCCTTGAGATTAGAAAAGGTTCCATCAAGTCAAGAAGTCCAAAATGGCCCAAATAGTTTAGAATTGTCTTTGCCATTCTGGGGCACCGCCATTGAGAGATTGAGTATAGAGAGATTTGCATATTCTAGGGGCACCATCAAATTCATAATATATTTTCAGACATTCCAAAAGAATGTCGTGAACTATTGTGTACTACACAATAGGTGGGATGGAAATCAGATGTCCAGGTAGCATGATCAAAGTTTTACTCTTGTTTTGCTTGCTGGACTTGCATGAACTTTAACTATTTTATACTTTTAATGTGTCTTATCTAAGAAAAGATGGTTTGTTCATCCTCTTTCACATTACAGAAACAAACTGTTCTTTGCCGGCCAAAACTGAATTGGGGAGTCAGCAGGAACCTATAGGCAATGGCAATATAAAAGCCAGAACTGAATCAGGTAGTCATCAGGAACCTTCAGGCAATGGCATTCTAAAAGTCTTTGTCCCAGCTACTGCTCAGATATCTCATATGGTTAGTACAGTCACTGCTGCTTCTAAGAATGGGCTGTCTCTAAATGTTGGATGGCCTGCCGAAAATGGGGGTATAAGGCCAAAGATTGAAACAGAGATGTAAAAAGATAGAGTGATAGAGAGAGAGATGGTTGGCCAGAAGTATATTACTGCGTCTCTGTAATACTCGACGCAGTAACAAGAAAATGTTTGGCTCCATTGTTAGAACCAACCGTGAGTTAAGAATCATTTGCGGTCTAATCCATTTATTTTTCTTAACTTTGTTAATATATTTTTGTATAGTTCTCTTAGTCTCATACAATTTATATGCGGTTAACTTCCATTATTGATATCCATTCATGCCAAATTGTCAATGACCATCAACTTGCTAAATGCTTGGGTTTTAGTGAATCCATTGAAATTATTGAAGAAATTATGAGCTTTTTTTTAATCTTCCTTATGTAATTGCAGAAATTCTTTGCAAGATCATTGTGTGTTTGCATGTGCATGCGTGTGTCATGTACTAATTTATTAATCATTGGATCGTCACCGAGGGGGTGAGGTTCTGCTCTTAGTCTGTTTGACGGCCTTGGATTGTCTCTGGCGAAGCCAGAAAAGGCTTGTCTCGGGGTTCCATAGAATAGGGGACAAGTAGTGGAGAAGTCAAAATCATGGGGCCCATGATTTTGACTTCTCCACTCATAATAAGACATGTGGCGATAAGTGTGTGAGAATAAGGGAGAGAGATATCAAATGGGGAGAAGTCAAAATTATGGGAGAGAAAATGAAATGACTTCTCCCCATTTTCATGCCAACTGTCGCACAATGTATGGAACCCCGAGAGCCCTTTCTGGCTTTGCAAGAGACAATCCGAGGCCATGTTCGACTCGTTCAACACCAAATTGTTCAGGTACAACTAAGATCCTTGACCAAAAGTTATCTTGTTGATATGAAAAAAATGTTAAATCGGACAGTGCAATGTCCCCAAACCTACAGGTTTTGATCTTGACACTATCTTACTGTTGAGAAAGCGTAACTGTTGTGAGTTTGATACCAGCATACTATCGAAAAAAGTTTGAAATTTCGATCAATCGCGGAAGCAAACGTAGTTTGATAGATTACAACCTTGACTCTCTCCTTCCATAATTTTTTTTCCCTGAATTGTTTGATCTCAAAACCAGAATGCATATCCAGACATGGATCAAGTCGAGCCAACCAAAGGTACTAGCAGCTAGAGCCGATCCATTTACAGAAGAGGACAGTCCGGGTGCCAGAATTCTTTCCATACTATACTACTAAGAGTTTGAATAAGGCTTCTAGGATGGCATTTGCAGTCCTAAGGTTGAGCCCTCATTAAAACAAGCCACCTTACTTGGAAAGAAATTGAAATAACAGGCAGTATCTATTTTATCCGCTGCTTATAAAATGTTTGAACATTAACATTTTATGAGCTGTGCTATTTTATCCTTTTCTTATAAAATAAACCTTAAAATTTTATGAGCAGCACATAAAATAGCACGCTGCTTTTTCCAAAAACCTGCGTTGTTTTCAGGCACACTATTATCAACCCTCATAGTAGCAAAGCTCTTAAGAGTTTTGAGCTATAAGTAGCCAGAGAGTGAGAATAGACGTGAAAGCGAGCGTGAAAGTCAATTTTAAATATAGCATAGGGTCGGCAGGAGCAAGGACGGGAGCGAGGTTTGAATGCAGGAGCACAGGGTAATTCAAGGTTTTGGTCGGGGCCGGCCCATCCATTAGGCCATCAAAGCCTTTGCTTTAGGCCCCATTAAAAAAAATAAAAAAATATTATTAAAAAGGCCCCATTTAGAATATTAAAAAAAATAAAAG
Source organism: Tetracentron sinense (assembly GCA_015143295.1). Lineage (NCBI taxonomy): Eukaryota > Viridiplantae > Streptophyta > Magnoliopsida > Trochodendrales > Trochodendraceae > Tetracentron > Tetracentron sinense. The sequence goes on along the minus strand of CM026554.1, from coordinate 6,315,255 downwards.
GCCTATTTAGAATATTAAAAAGGCCCCATTTATAGTTAATTTTTTTAATAATAGTTAATTTTTTAAAAAAAAAGCCTAATTTAGAATTTTCGCTTTAGGCCTTCAAATGGCTTGGCCGGCCCTTTTGGTTACAAAGGTTTTGAGCCATGGCCCCATTTTGGAGGTCTGATCTAAATGTTACATGGGAGATTTTGATCAGTGCAGGTTTGATCAACGAGGGGGACACACCGGGAAATTTCAGTTCACTATTTGGGGTCAGCAATACGGACCCTGTTGAGTAATAGTCTCCTATGTGTTTGCTTGGGTGGTGTGAGTATTCCCTTGTCTTTGCCTTCAGTCATTGCCTTGTGGTATGATTGAGTTTACCAAAAAAAAAAAGGTACAATAATCCACCATTTATTTCTCCGCATTCCTCAGCGGTAAAAAGTGAACTGAGTATGCTCTTATTAGATCAAAACCATGAAGAACTAATAACAATTAGCGAGAAGATGTTATATGATGAATTCATACATGATCAGTCCACTATTTCTCTTTTGGCTGATATTAAGAAATGGTGACATCCAGATCAATTCACGTATAAATCGGCGTCCACTTGGAGACACATTCGTCGAATATGCAGTGATTGAAATCCACTATATCATATGCCCCAAAAGAGAATTCTCTCAAGTAAAATATCTGATCCATCAAATGGTTTGGATCATTTGATCTGATTGAAACAAATGAGTGACTAGCAGATCGATTTTTTGCATAAAAGATTTGATTGTTGACAAGAGTGCCATTATCAGATAAATAGGGACCATTTTTTTTTTGGGGTGGCCCCTCAGGGAGGTTACTGGGAGGCGGCAGTGAATGCCATCAAGCGGTACGCCGGCATGGGCTTAGGGGACTGGAACCTGAAGACCATCCTGAATGCACCTCAAAATGCAATTACTATTATTTTTCCAATGTACACCAACTGCACTTGGATTTCAACCTGTTTCCACAGGCACCCAATGGCCTTATTATTTCACATCTATTATGTTTTGCTTCCATATCAAAGGCGATTTAATCCTAGGATTTACCAAAAGAAGAAAAAAACAGTTAACTGGGTTATGAAGTGATGATTTATATCCTAGGATTTACCTAAAGAAGAAAAAAACAGTTAACTGGGTTATGAAGTGATGATTTTGGATCATCCCACCAAATATTTCTTTTAAGTGCATAATTCACATTGGAGATGAACATTAGAATAAAGTTTTGCTTTGATAAGTTTAAGAAGATAATATCCAAAGTTCATTGTTTATATCAAAACAAATCCATGTAAAATAGCTCATGAAATTTAGACATTGGATTCTCAAAAAAAAAAAAAAAAAAAGACATTGACCATCATCAATTTACCCTTTCTTCGGCATGGCTGCAAGCCTGGTATACATCTTTGCCATGGACTGGTATCCCCTGAGATCACCAGAACGCAGAAGATTGCCTGTGCAGAAGAGAAAATATCCCATCAATATACTAAGCAAGAGAGAGCTTCAAACTTTTAAAAGCTTCACTAGATGAAATATTTAGATGGCGTTTGATCTTCGTTTTCCCCTAACACTATTATTTGAAAAAGTGATTATTTGACAATTAATTTTACAAAATCAATTTTATCAGAATTGATTTTTGGCTAATAAAATCCAATCCAAACGCCCCATTAGTGTTAAGTTAACTTACTTAGTAATAATGTATCTTTCTTAAATTAAAATAAAAAATAGAGAACCTACGAAGAGTTTGATTCAATTGTCCTTTTTCTGGAGGTTGAACTAAATTTGATGATGATGATCAGGTTAGGGTGTTGCTCTTCATATAAGACGGGAAATAAGGGGTTCGATTCCAGTGTGGCAACTCATTTATATGGGTTTGGGACTAGAAATGCAAAGGAAAGCCCAACAGTGGGAGAGATGGGAGCGGTATAAGATGATCATTTCCCTCTCAATCATCTCAAAAGACCAAGTATTCAAATATGCACTTAGCTCCATGACTGGAATACAATTCAAGGTCTTGGCAATTGGAATGCTGAATTAGCAGAACTGAACTTATTTATTTATTTACAATTCCCTCCCCCTCTTCACTACTAAATTTTCCAATTCAATATCTTGTGAATTATACAGATGAGTCTACTAGATCTCTTTCAAGTCCACTAATTGACATTATTTGTTCCAATTTAATTATTACAATGAATAAAATTGACCTTTAATATTTCTAAGAATTAATGAGGGAGCTGTTGTACTAATAAAAATAAGGAAACCAAAAGGCACTTCTGACTCCAAAATGAATTAAAAATTAAATGATGCGAAGGCTTGCAAATCCAATCATTAGTTTCACTGTGAAGCTTATCAGCCACTACAGTCGTATCATTTGATGCTGTTGAATCTTCTTTACTTATTCAGGAAAATAAAAATTAATAAAATAAAACAAAAGACAATGATAGATAATATAAAAATGAGTGCATTAGAGCGAATCTGAGAGTGACTCCATTAGGTGATAAAAAAGAAGGAGCCGACTAAGATGGTTTGGACTTTAGACACTTCCACGAAGACCACTAATGGCCCTAGTGAGGAGTGAATTGGTGCAAGCTAAACACTTTAAAAGGGCAAGGGGAAGGCCAAAAACGACATGGATGGAATAATGAATAAAGATTTGATAACACATTATTTAACTTAAGTTATGGCCTTTTTTTTTTTGGTATAGTAAGTAATAGCCTTTAATAGAGCGGATTAGTGAAACAAGATTCATGTTGCCGACTCCAAGTATTTAATACTTTTGGGATAAGGCATTGATGACGATGATAAATTTATCAAAAGAAAACTTACCTGAATCACAATTGAGTGGGCTATCAGGTTCTGGATGGGCCATCAATGCAATTATAGCCCTACAAACAGACTGGAGTGTCCAAGCAGGGCTCCACGCATTCTTCAATATATCTAGGCAAATCTCTCCTGACTGCAGAAAACAAAAGAAATAAGAAATATTGGATCAACCATACCATATAACTAGATTCAGTACACAGATTTCAATGTTAGCTGTCTTTACTTTTATGCTCGTTAAATAGCTTTGGGAATATTTCTTGCCTAGGAATACAGAGCGGAGATTACATAGTTTAGATGGGAACGATGAAGGTTTAGGTTGTATAAAACCCAACTTTGGAGAAACTAGTGAGATTGTTGTTGCTGGATCTTTTGAATAATTATTGTTTTTGTTTTATCGGTAATCAAAATTTGTATTAGAAATGAACTAAAGTACATTACTATGAATAACCATCATGACAAAGTCGAGGTTCGGGAATAATTCGGCAAGGGTCAAGTTCGGAAAAATTCAAAATAATTTAATAATTATAAAAATATACCAAACAATTTGATTTAAAAAAATATACAAAATAGGTAGTTTAAAATGAAATATTCATAAAATTTGGAGATAATTCGTTAAATTCGGGAATATTTTTGGGAATATTTGTGAATAATTCAAGAATCCAAAAATTCACAAATTAAATGGTGAATAGATGGACAGTCCAAAAAGGCATGGATTTTTGAAGAAAAAAACGGTGTTTTTTTTTGTTACAGGGCGAATAAATACAATGAGAGTTTACAAGTATGTACAGTCTGAAAATAAAGATACTAAGTAAGCCACATAAAACTCTCCACTAGCAATGTCCTTGCTGGTCACTCATAGGAACCAGAACTCATCCCATCACTTCACCCACGTCCTCAACTGATTGTCTAATTGAACTCCAGTCCAGAATAAACTGTTTTACCTGTAAGCAAATGCAGGATGAAGGAGATGCAGAGTCCTCAAACACATGTTTTGAACAATTGTTGTTCAGTCCATTAGAACTTTATTATACCCTTATAAGAGCTGTTATGGTGTGATTTTGGTTGCAAATCTCTGCCACTTTTATTATCATATCTTTATTAAAATTTATATGGGTTAGTTATATTATTAAAAAAAATGTCCTCGCCTCATGCATGCATGCGATTTTATTACAATAAACCAATATACTTTGTAGTTTGTAATTAACTTGATCAATAGCTACCAGTACTCCACTGTTTCATTTCCTTTCCAGTGGGTAACCATGGTATATGAGGTGAACATATCTCACGTACCAAATACAAATAAAAAAATGAAATAAAAGGAAAGCCTTCAAATATATATATATCAACTGATGTGTACCTTAAAATGTATGTTTGGATGAAATATTTTTGTCAAGAACCGCACTTGAGGAGGTTGTAAAGGGTATTGCTCAGGAATAGTAAATGCAAGCTGAAATATGCCACCTTCATAAGGAGTTTCTGATGGTCCCTAAATAGAAAAGAAATCAAAGTTAAATAGAGCAACAGCATGGTAAAACAGATTCCCCTAATCATAATAGATCTTACTTTGATGAGAGCGGTCCACTTAAATATGTTAGAATCATCACACACTAGTTGAATATCTAAATCAACTGCCTTCTCTCGCTGCACCTCTTTGTATTCCTTGAAAAGCCTTGCCCTTGAGGCCTGCACATGAAACAAAATCCTCAACTAAAACAAGAAGATACCTGAATAAGTAATTTGCCATGCAATGAGTATGTTTCAAATATATGAGAGGAGTCCCAAAAAATAATAGAACAAATTATTCGGCCGGATTATGAGGGTAATATACTTAAAGAATTCAACATACTTATAAATTACAGACAGCAAGTGTATAACAGTGACATTCTTTATTTTTACCAAATAACAGTATCTTACACTGTAGGCTACAGCAAGTGCTATGTCTTAAATATGTTAAATACGCATAAAGCACTTATACGTTATACCCAAAAAAAAAACATATTGTCAGCCGCAACCCCAGTCACAATTAGGCAAACATTGGAGATAGCAGATATGTAGTGTTTAGGGAGGGACAAATCATCAACTGCTCCCCTACACAGCAGCATTCATTTAACTGTTCATATCAACTGGGGAATGACCGTGGAAGTGATTGGCCAATATCAGCTCAGGTCAGTGGGTTGATTCAACTATTCTTTAACTGCCTTGTATTGTTGAAATGCAGTCTGAAGATCTTTACAACCACCCTCTTTATCCAGTTATCAATTTATTTTTTAAGTAGTTACAAGAAAAGTGCAGCAATCGGTTCATACTCTTTGTTAGCATTCGTGCATTTTTATGCATATGTATGCCCATGTTTGCAACTTCATGAGTTGTATGTATGGCTAGGACAGGAAGGCCCTAATGTGCAGAGTGTGTGTGTGTGTTCTATAAGGTAAAGGAGTGCCAGTGAGCTCGTTTAAAGAGAGAGACGTTTCCATGTCATGACACTTTTGAAAAATGGATTCGAGTACAACGTACAACCACTTCTTCCGTGTGTCATGCAAGGACACAGGGTGTGTCATGCAAGGACACAGGGTGTGTCATTCTCGCTGAGAATGGCGTATCATTCCTTATATAATCTATATTACATATGGCCCAGACTTCCTGCTCATCAGCAAGTTGCTGGCGCATGGAGTAGTTATACGTTATACCAAAAAAAAGTACCAACATCCTGACAACTCAGTGTTGATCTCAACAACACAATTAGGCTCTACCAATTGAAATTTTCTTCCCCGAAATCTTCCTTATTGTTAGCCACAACCCCAGCCACTATGAAGTATAACCCAGTGCCGCACCTAAAATTTGGGTCAATTTACAGGAATCTAATCTAAAGTAATGCAAAGCATAGACAAAAGCAATTATTATTCTTCAAAATAACAGGTTGCACCTAAACAGTGTAAATACCAAGCTGTAAGCCTGTTACTAATATCAATTTCTACATATTAAAATCAACAACTTTTGTAAAAAAAAAATTGGGTGATAAATCAACATTTGTGGATCAAATAAAGCACACACTCGCACAAAGAACAGTAATCTATTAGATATTGTAACTAACCTGCATATTGGTTGCTGCTCGGTGATTCAGTGTACCTCAAAATTTAGAAATCTACCCAAGAACTGCATAACAATAAAATCATGGATCTTCGATGAATATATAGAAAAATTGGTGTTTTTGTTTTTAAGAATCAATAAAGTAATGCAGCGATTTCTGTGAATGAAATTAGCCACTAATAAGGAATTATTTGATAGTGCTGCCACTATAATCAGATTAAAACTAAAAGAAAAAGGAAATATACAGATAAAAAGAGTAAATAATATTACCGAAGAAGAAAAACATAAGCAAATCCTAAATTAAAAAATTACCAAATTTCATATAATCATGAAACTCAAGCTTTTCTCCAGTTGGCAGGGAACACCAGAAATGTAAAAGGGAATGAGATAGCCATTAGTCAATTTCAGCAGAAATAATTTCTGCTATTTGGTCAAAGGATAAAGCTGAAGGGCATGCAAACCCTAGTGCGCGCTGTAACGACCCTATTGCAAAGAGGGTCCTATTTAAGAAAGTAAGCAAATAAGATACTTCATGCGTTATGAATGATTATTATCAAATATTATGTTTCTAATAGATTGTTAGGCTAATTAGGAAGTAATTGCTAATAAGGAGATTGATGCTAATTATATTATTAGGAAAGTAGAGAATGGTTATATAAAGTATGTAATTTGTTCTTTTACAAATCAATGAAGAATATTCAAACATCTCAATTGAGTGTTGCAGGAGGTGTTCTCCCTCGAATGATAACAAATGACTGGATCTCCCTTTAACAAGATTCACCTTCTCCCTTGTTGGTGGATGCATTTGCATTGGTGCTGTATTTTTTACCATTTCGCTTTAGCCTGCACATGCTTCAGTTGAATAATCCAGTGATGACGTGGACGATTCATGCACCTTCGCAAGTCCATACTACATGCACGACAATATGCGTATAATCGTCATGTACCTCCTTAGAAGCTCGATCTTGTTGAAGTTGAGATACTATCTCTTTATTGCATCGAGATCCTCTAATTTCTCCATAATCCCATCTAATTTTGTACTCAAATCCACTAGATTCATGGTTGCTGTAACCTTCTTTTGGTTTCGTCGGCGTAACATCCACCAACATGATCAATGCTCTGATACCAATTGTAACGATCTCAATCGTTACGTGATTAAAATAAGAAATCAAATAGAAAAAAAATGGAGAAAGATGAATCTCGTTAAAGAAAAAAAAATAGGACCCTCTTTTGCAACACAGCAACTTTTGTAGTTAGAGACTTAGAGTTAGTGTTAAAATAGCTAGCCGCTTGGGATCTCAAGATGCAGTTGTGATCACAGATGCAAAAGATAATGCGGATCTGCTTAATTCTCCGTGTGCAAACTATCATTTGAAAATTAACAATCTTTTGCAAGACATCAATGCCTTTATATGTCAGCACTGCAGCCTCAAATTTTGTCTCCTCCCTAGGGTTAATGTTCAAAGGGCTCATCAATTAGCCAAATTTGGCCTTCGTAAAAGCATCCGGAAGAGAGAGCAAGATCTCTTTTTTGTTGATAAATACCTTTGTATTGGATGTCTCTCACTTGTTTGTAACTTCCTAGACTTTGAGCTGGGCTTTTGATTAGCAGAGTATTGTTATAAGTTCTTCAAAAAAAACTAGGACCCTCTTAGCAATAGGGTTGTTACACGCGCTCCCTAGCCTTGCCATGTCAGCATTAACTCCTTAGATTAATGATTGGATTTATAATATAAAAAAAACATTGATGGGCTAAGGAATACCCACTGGACTAGGGTTTCCATGCTCTTTAACGTGATCCTTCTTCTAAAAGAGGGAAAGTGGACTTAATTTGGGAACATGCTCTTTAACGTGATCCCAGCACCCTATGGGCCGTTTGGCATCACTCCTGGGGTACAATTCTCTATTCCCCGAGAATAGAAACTCGAGAATGATGTTTGGTTGGCGTAAAATCCAGAAAAATTCTGAGTTTTTCACTTTTGAAATACTTTTCTAGGAACAAAAACACGGGCTCCTCTTTTTTTATCGCATGATACATTTTATAGTTCTCCTCTTTGGGCATGATAACCAGCGCCGATTTCACTGTCCCTGTGGCGCCATCGATCCCCGATGCTAATTGCTTCTCCGGCGGCCCCCACTCTCCGGCATGGTGCTCTCCGTGCTGCTCCATCGATCTCCGGCGCCAATTGCTTCTCCGGTAGCCCCCACTCTCCGGCTAGGTGCTCTCCCTGTTGCTCCATCGATCTCCGGCTCCAATTGCTTCTCCGGCTCTCTCTCTCCCCCCCACCCCGGGTCGTCCTCATCCTTCTCATCCCTAGAGCACTTCACCGGCCACCTATCCCGTGCTTTCAAGACCTCTCTCCTTCAATTCCATGCCTCCTCTACAACTTCTTATCATCTTATCCTACAACCAATCTCCTCACTTCTATTATCCCCCATAACCCTCAAGTCATTCCCACAAGAGAAACATCTCCATGCCCAGATATCTCCTTAGTTCTTTAACGACAGCATATCTGGTTCCAAAGCTTGTCATTAAAAATCCTTTAATCACCACATTGATACTCATGTCATAACTGAGAATTCAAATAGTTGGCATGTGTGACCTTGGAACATGTTGATTTATGCATATGTTAGAAATGGGTTTTGTGGGGAGGTTATGTCTGCATATAAGCAAATGGTGTACAAGAGGACTAGACCTGATGAATTCACATACACATCTGTTCTCAAGAACAAGGCTTGTGGTTAAGGATTTCATATGGGTTTGGGAGGGAGGTTCATTGGTCCATTGATGCAAGATGTCTTCAGTGGAGCTTGTTCGTGCAAAACACATTGACCCCCATGTATGCAAAGTGTGGGGAAGTTGATGTTGTGTATACCTTGTTCGAGAAAATGCCATAAAGGGATGTTGTGTCTTGGACTCAATGATCTGTGGGTATGTGGGAAGAGGTCTTTGAGCTGTCGAAAAAATGCGCATGGGAAATATTACATTTAATATTGTAAATTTATTGAGAAAGAGATAGAGAGTTGTGGGAAATGGGCGCGTGACTGCAATTTTCATGTACAATAGAATGCTTCTTCCTTTCATCTCTCGCAACAGAAAATGACTATTGTTGGTATATGATTTCTCTTTAGTTTTAAAATTGATCAACGTTATTGGGAGAGGCAGATCAGCATTAAAATTGAGATCACCTTTTTGATTAAATTTTGATGAATTTAGTTTTACAATATAACAAAAATAAATTAAAAATTTTTGGTTCCATCCAAACATGATTCTATCATTTTTGTTATTTAGAACAGATTCTAACTGACTATTGCCAAACGAGTTTTCGGAATAGAATTAATCTTCAGAACACATCCACAATAAGAACAATTCTTCTTCAAAACAAGAAAATCACCAGAATTGATACCAAACGGGCTCCTAAGCACCCAGAAAACGAATTGTCACGAGAAAATCTTTCCCGGCATATCATTTTCATGAACGAAAACGAATCTAGTAAACATCTATGGATTTTCACAAATAAGTGTTCTTGAATAATCAAATTCCATAAACAATACATCGATCTGTTCTAAGAGAATCAAATCTCAAAACGCATATATATATATACTTCAAAAGGAGATGAATTTGAGCTCTGACCTGAAATCCTTGAGGTCGTCTAAGAAGAGAGAGAAACCCTAGATCGAGCTTTTGAGTTTTGATAGAGACGAGAGAAGGCACAGCCGGATTCAGTGTCTCGCGACCTACCAAATTAGGTGATCCACGCTACGTAATGCTTACGTCGACGCGGTTCTCACAAGAAAGTCGTTTTCTCTTTATCCAGGATAAGTGTTTCAGTGGATAACTCAAACCTTGCATCCAAACACGCATCGATTTGGAGCATAAAACCCTGAAAATGAAAAACCCTTGGAAAGGAAAGCCATGGCTACAATGTCTGCTTCAAGAGTCCTTTCTAGGTTATCTGCTTGTTCACCATCTCTGGCTCTCAAACTCAATAAAAAAGCAATCTCACCTACAATTTCTCCGTTCAAATCGAGCTCTCAATCTCAGGTTTCTGTCTCTGCTAGGCGCATTTCTATGATGTCAAGGTGAGATCTTCGAACGGTCGTTCCTTCATCATGTTGCCCTAGATTTTAATTCCCAATCCTGTTTTCTTTACTTCTTTAGAGCTGCAATTTGTTGATTTTTGTTTCCTGTTATTTTTCTCCTTCTTTTGAGGCTAGATTGCCAGTGGAGCTGAGCAGTTTGGGATCGATGATGCCTTTGCACAGCGCAATCGCTTCAGCTCGCCTAATTTCGATTTTATCGATGGAATCTCAGAGCTGGGGAATGATTCCTCAAGGTGTTCTTCTTTTCTAAATTTCCATGCTTTGATTAGATGCATTTTGAGCGAAAATTTCGTGTGATTTTTTTTATATCTGGAATCCGCATTCGTATTTACTAGAATCAAAGAAAACCGCAAGATTTTCTTAACATGTAACTCCAGAGTTAGTTTCTCTTGCTCGCATAGATTTTCTGAAGTTCCATATGCTTTTGATAGATGTACTGTGGGCGAAAATTTTGTATAATTTTGTTACATTTTTATAAATAAATTCCATTAATTCGATCTAAAATCAGCCTTGTCTTTACTAGAATCAAAGAAAATTGTAATATTTTTTTAAAAATGTAATTCCCGAGTTAGTTTCTCTTTCTGGCATAGATTTTCTGAAGTTCCATATATTTATTGCTTTTAATTCTTCTAGATATGTTTCTGTTTTTCAAATTCCCTATGATTATGACAGAATAAATGATAATTGTGTCTGCTGAGTTTGGATGAACTTATGTTAATCTGAAGTGAATAGAGTTTGCCATTTTTCTTTTCCCTTCCCTTTCCTTTCCCCACCTATTGGCTTGACTTTTACCTATAGAACATTGTGCACTTGATTCTTCTCTCACTGAAAACGGAAGAATTAAAACCAAATTTCTTGTAAAACCTCTTCAGATAATAGAGGTAATTCTTTGTATGATGAAACAGGGAGAGATGCCAGGAAACAGTTTTGTTAATAGGGACTTAAAAACAAAAAAAATCTACCTCAGCATCTACCCCTTCTCATGCAAGGAAAAGTAAATTATCCCAAAAGATTTTATTCAATCGACAAGATGCTAGAAAGTATCATTTAGTTGAGTAGGATAAGGTATGTATGCCTGTGGGCATGTGGCAAAGGGAGGTTTAGGAATGAGGTCTTTGGCTATCATGAACATTGCATTCTTAGGCAAGTGGTTGTAGAGGTTTGGAGAGGATTGATCCAGTCTGTGGAGGAAGGTCATTACAGCCAAGTATGGGCAAGAATCAGAATGGAGTCCAAAGGTAGTCAATAGGCCTCATGGGATTAGTTTATAGAAGGCGATTGGTAAATTCAAGTTCCAAAAGTCCATTTCCTTTGTAGGAGCGTCGGAAGAGGAGATTGGTTTATGGGATGATCCTTGGTATGGGCAGTCTAGTCTTAGATAGGAGTTTAAGAACATCTACTCCCTAGCTTCTGAGAAGTCTTGTAGTTTAGTGTTTTGTTTTACCTTCCAAAAAAAAAAAGCTTAGTGTTTTGTTGTCATAGGTAACAATATTGTGTGGAAGCCAAAATTAAGGAAGAATTTAAATAATTGGGAGGTACAGGAATTCCTAAAGTTTATGCAATGTCTTTCTAGCTCAAAACCAAAATACCCTTATCTTTGATAGAAAGATCTGGTCAAACGATAGCAAGGGGCACTTCTCTGTTAGATCATTCTATTTGGCTTTGAGCCCTTCAGGTTCATCTTTTTGGCCTCATAGACTGGTATGGAATCTTGGCATCTCGACATAAGTTCTTTTCTTTCTTTGGAAGCGTACTTGGACAAAATTCTCACCCTTGATCTCCTAAAGAGCAGAGATTGGAACCTTTTAACAGGTGCTTGTTGTGTTTGACTGAATAGAAATCAGTTGGTCACCTTTTAATTCATTGCTCTATGTTGCTAGAATATAAGAATACTTCATAACTCGTTTGGGTGTCCAGTGGATTTTCTCCCTAACCTTTCAGGACTAATTTTCCAGATGGTACTTGAGGCGATGTAGACGATTCTTTGATGTTGATTTGGCATCTCCTCCCGAGTGTCAGTTCTTAAGGTATATGGCAAGAAAGGAATGGAGGATCTTTTGATGGTTCTCCTGCTACCATAGAGAACATTTGTTCATGCATTCTCCAGTTGATCGTTTCTTTGCTTTCCAATCAAGAGGATTGTGATAATTTCAAGGGTTTCTTTTCTTTAGGGGAATCCTAGTTAAATCGGTGAACTTTTTCCGTTGTCATCTGTACTCCTTTTTTAATCTTTAATATATTTCTATCTTACCAACCAAAAAAAATATATCAATCGACAAGCTTGTGGAATGCAAAGCGCTTTTAGATGGATGATTCTTATATAATATATAATTGTTACTATTATTAAGTGGAAATTTATAAGAGACTGAAATTAAATTATATAGCCATTTGCTTTGAGAATCTCAACTGAATTTAACAATTACTAGTTTATTAAGGCCTTGCCCAAATACTTGGGGTCGGCAACACAAATCATGTTCAGTCATTTTGTTCTATTATAAGTAATGTAGAGACTATACTAAGTAAAATTGGTTAACATCACAACAATCAGAGCACCACGTTCTTTACATTGTTGATTAATGTCATGCCAGTAGAAGAAATAAATGAAATCCAGAAGTGCCACACGAGAATCCAGATAGAATATCAGAATCTGGTATATGTTCGATTTGGGTTCTGCATCCATTTAGAAAGTATTCAATCAATATTTGTACATATGTATTACAAATGATTTGATAATTTTAATCAAGTAGCTTCATTTCTTTTGCCATAAACTATTAAGAAATTTTAGTTTTGTGGTGGTGATGATCAAGAGAAGGGGAAGGTGTAAATTGATTTGGTTTACTTCTAAAACTAAAGCTATGTGTGCAGAACTGAGATAATCTATTAATGCATTCAAGGATTACATTACTGGTTCCTTGATGTTTATAGACATGTAATGTCCTCTCTCGACTCTCTCGAGCGAGAATAAAATGTGACTATTTATGTGTGCTACTCATGTTTTTGTATGCCATTTTACATGCATGCTAACATATGCTCTTGTTCATGTTACAGGCATCTCAATGCCTCTATAACAGTCTCTTTTTGTGGCGGCTGGTTACCTGGTAGATTTTATATTGGGTAAGAAAGTAGGACATGTTGACATTTTCTTCTTCAACGTTTGAAAATCTATCAAATGAATTGGCGAAGTATCTTTCTTTTCTGAAACTCCCTTAATGCGCAATAAGAAGTCCGATAAGTACTGTTTCAAAGAAGAAATGTTATTTGCATGACACTATATTTCGTCACTGACATTGTGTGGTTCAGGTTGACCCTGAATGCAGTACAACCAAATATTTTGTTGTAAAAATTTTCATCGTGCACAAGTTGAAATGATTGTTTCGGAGTACGATATCTTGGTTCTTTTGGACTTTATTCTTATTTTCTTAACTTATTTAAACTGGTGCCCAGCAATTAAGTATGCAACTTGAGGAATGAATTTCCACTGTAGCCTTTTTGTTCTATTCTTAGATATGGCAAGTATGGTTCAGGTAGCATGTTTGACAAAGTTGTGATATTGCTGATACAGCACGCGAGAATAGAACAATAAGAAATCAAGCTTAGTAGCACTCGCGTACTGTATCAGCCATATCACAATTTTTGGTAAAGGCTATAGAAATGATGCCGATGCCATACCCTGCCCCTGTGCTTACGATAAGAAATCAAGCTCATGGGCTTGGTTGACCATGATGAATTCTCATTTTGATCATTATGCCAACCCCCGAGTATGGCTACACACACACTAGGAATAGCTTAGTGGTGATGTAGCCCCTCACTAGAAGGGAGGTCCCGGGTTCAACCCGTGGGAGAGAGGTGCTTGGATCAAATACTAACCCTGACTAACCAGTAAAGTGCAACAAAAACAAAAACGTATGGCTAGCATCAGTGACCCTACAAAGATGAGAAATTTTGGGTTTATTAGTATTAGAGTAGTTCTGTTTTGAAGGCAAATCAGATGTTCGGATCATATGCATGGTATATAGCTGCTAAGTCTAGATTGTCTAATGATGCCTAGTCCATTATCTTGATTGCCCAGCTAATCCATTTGAAGGAACTGGAGATTTTGCACTACCTGTGCATCCATGATGGAGATGTAGGCCAAACGAGAAGAAGTCCTTTAAAAGGCTGATGGGCTTAAGAGCCCCAAGAGTGATACATTGCAGAAGGAGAAGGTATCATGTCGCATTGTTGGGGCAAAGAAAACCCTAAATTCAGTGATCTTTTTTTTTTTTTGGGGGGGGGGGGGGGATTTCAAGTAGAGCCCTCTTCCAATGCAAATAAGATATTTCCTTAATCTGAAGTTTTAAAGGTGTTTACCTTCCCAAATCTTTCAAGATGGCAAATCCATCAATTAAGAAAAAGAGCTCTTAAACATTTACAGTAATCAAATAAATATGCAATTCATGGTTTCTGAACAGTCCCCTAATCAATTGCGCTGGAAGCTGATGTGGCCAATCCAGGTCATCATTGTGGATGGCAACAAGATAGGCCATATACTGTATATCAAATTTCCCGGTCTAACTTGCGAAAAATTTAATTGAAGGTGATAATCCCACTAAGAGTGCAATTTGCCCAATGCCAACAGAGAGAATCTGTCTAATTGTGCAAAAATAAAGAATTCTAACTGATAATAAAACCTTCACATAGATGCTCAAGTTGGAGTTTTGAGTTGACTCGTAGGATGAGAACTAAGTTCTGAGTTCAAAGCCTCGTTACGAATAATTACAGAATGCTGCTGCTTATATATCCTTGTTACCGAAAATAAATCTGTAGCCAAAGTTCACTTGAATATGCAAATAACACACCCTCAATGACACTCAGATGCACAAACCTTTTCCATTTCCATGCTGCTCTATATGGTTGCACATTTCACTGGCCCAGAATATCTGATATTGAATTGTTGAATATTTGAAATAGCTCTTCCCTGTAAAGAAACATACAAAGAATCCATGCCACTCATCAGATATACCTCTGTTTTTCATTTAACTGTATTTGATGGCTATTGCTTTATGGGTATAAAACATAAAGTATCCAAGCATATTAGTTTGTTGACAGCCAAATGTAATTAAGTAATTCAAATAAATGAAGTCACTCGAATCTTTCTTACCGATCGGGTTTGAATAAGAGATAACGGTATATGAACCACTGAAAGAAAGAAAGGAAGCAGTTGAGACTTAAGAGCAGGAAAAAATGAAGATACTACATGAATAACTATATTGATATTGATCATTCATAAATCTATCAAACTACTTACCCAAGAAAACAATATCCCAATGAATTCTAGTGCGCTTGGGATGAGAGGGAGCTTGTCAATGGCCTATAGAGGAAAAATTATCAGAATTCACAATAAGCTGATTGCTAGCATCGCAATAAGTAATAGATAGATTACTACAATTTGCCTTAGATCACAAAGGAAATACATTTTATTTTCTACTGAACCAGTAAAACATCCTACTGGATGAAGATATGAAGGGGGGCAGAAAACTAAACCCATGAGAGACTGGGATTGCAATGAATACATTCTAAAACTCATGAAAAATGACTCCGATAGTGGCCTAGATTTATAAAACCCAAATTTGTCTAGGAAAATGTTGAATCAGATAAGTGAGGAACGGAAGTTAAGAAACCAATTTTGGTTTTAGGATTCACAACCTATATTTGCCAAGACAAGGCATCCTAACCTGATTGTTTCCACAGGAAACATGTGTGAAGGAAGCTGCAGAACTTTTAAGACTAATGTAGAGGTGTTTCCAGCAGTACCATGTGGACAAAAGAAGGTGAAGCAACTGAAAGCTGTTTATTTGACCATTAAATATATCACCATGTCTCTAGCACTTATTTTTTTCGTTCAAGTTCAAGTTACTTGTTGACCAAAAACAAAGTTCAAGTTACTTTCTTTAAGAGAGGATTGTGGCAATTACTGTAATTAGATTAGCGGATGCCCAGAGAGCTACAATAGCCGCAAATCCCAAACCCACAAGAGCAATCCGATCTTCAGATTTATCCCACTGTTTCAAACAAGTAGATGGAATAAGAGCAAAATCAGTATGTGCTTTATGTATGAAAGGACCAGAGGTCCAGAGCAATATAAACTTGTTCTGCCCAAAGTATATGAGAACTGTTGCTTAATATGAAGACAAGGGAAACAGAGAATCAATCATGAAACAGTAGATTTTCTTAGCTTGCACTTGCCCATTCTATCACAACTGAGAGAAGTACCAAAGGAACCAAACAATCTAACTCCACATGTTGTAATCTATTAAACTAAAGAAACTAGATACTTTGCTAGAATGACAAGGGAAAGAAGTATAGCAAAACAATAGAAGATAGAACTAATAGCTAAAAAAAATCACCAAATTTATCCAAGCAAACTGAAGTTACATTTCTGAAAAGTTTATAGAAGGTACACTCAAGACTGTCAACTAGAACTATATTTTCTTAGCGTTTTTGGAAAACATCCCAATGATCGTTAGAGCATACCTGCATAAGACTCAGAAAGAGAAAAAAAAAAAGATTTTAAAAAAACTCACAACATTTTGAACAGATTTCACAATACTCAGGGAGCCTGAAGATTCAGAACTTTCCCCAGTAGCCTTCACAACAACGGCGACACGCCTCTGCCCATCTGGAGCATGAGAAAAATCAATCAGAATCTCAAAGAACATAAGGCTTCTTTGGTTAGCAATAAAGTGATGCCGGAAAAGAAAGTGAAAGGAAAGGAAGGAAAGGAAATTTGTTTTCACTTTCCCGCATGTGTTTGGTTAACAAGAAAATATGTGGGAAACATAGCAAGAAAAAGCCAGATTATTTTTCTTGAGAAAGAGTTAATCTTCCTTTAAAAAATGACATAAAATTTTGAGAGAAAGTTGTGTAGGCCCAGGAAAGTAACATTCCTAGAAAAGTGGATTTTCATGCTAACCAAACACTGAAATTTTCTTATTTTTTCCTTTTCCTTTCATTTCCTGCATTTTCCTCCAAACCAAAAGGGGCCTAAAATGTTTTTTTTTTTGAGGAAAAAAAAAAGCAAGAATTTTGTTTAATAATACATTACCAGACAGGGCCTAAAACGAAAATTTAAAACAATACATTACAATAAGAATTCTTGTTTAATAATATACCAGACGATATGTATCTACTAAACACACAACTAGATCTGTCACCAAAAAAAAATATAATTAGATCAGAAAACAAAACTAAAAAGTGACTCAATTGAATGGCAACCCTCTATCCTCATGTTAGAACCCTTTTGTAACTGTGAGTAGTTTAGTCACTTACAGATTCCTCCATAGCTGTAAATGGAACTCAGCTTGAGTATTTGTAGCAGTCAAATGAAATGAAAAAGAATGGCAGTCTTAGGAATTTTCAAAGGATATAAGAGCACACACCTTGGAAATTGAACTAAAGCTTATATGAAACAATCACAAAAGAAACCATATAGATTTGTATTAAAGCTCGATGAATTGAAAAGTTTCTCATTGCAGCATACTGGAATAGAACAAACTCCATTTGCATCGAAAATAGTCCAATCAAGCAAAAAATGGGGGAAAACAAATTTCACCTTTGGCGGCAGAAACTGGAAGTTTCCGAAGAGTTCTGAGAAGGAATTTTCTTCCATGGACGAACAATGAGGGAGGTAGAATTGCAGTGGTGGAAGCCATTTCTTCCTGAAAACAAGGAATAAATAAGCAAAAGATAGATTTTTCTTATCTGGGGTTTCTCTGTAAGAATCAAAGAAATGGTATACGGAATTAAATATTAGCAAAATTTCAGATTAGAAAATATCAGCAAAGATTAGCGTTTTACGTCTGTTGCTGTTGCTGTTGACTGTTGAGGGAGACAGAGCTAGCAAGAAAAATTAGCGAGTGAAGAAAGAAGCCTTTGAAGACCACAGAAATTATTGGGGCCTTTTCTTCCCAAATGTTTAATTTCATGGACTAAAAATCTAAAATGACCAAAACGTTTTCCCATAATATTTCAATGGACTTTGTTACTGAGACCGCAAAAGGGCCGAGACCTCCGAGACCGTGCATGCTTGCACGGGATTTCAGGTGGGGCCACATCCACATGGTAGGCCCCACCTGAAATCCCGTGCATGCATGCACAGTCTCGGAGGTCTCAGCCCTTTTGCGGTCTCAGAATCATTTCCCTATTTCAATAAATAATATTACAAAAACCTTTCGTGAAATGACCAATTTCTCCTACTGAGAAAAGCATGGTCAATGTATTTATTTTCTGACTTATAATTTTTCTAGACATTTGTTATCAGGTTAATCATATTAACATGGTTTAAAAATCTGAAAACTCTACTCAACTAGTAGGGTCGAGTAACTCGACTCAGTCCAACTAAGAGTATATAAGTAATAACTTAAAAAACCTGAGTTAAAGTATGTTGATTTTACGGCCTCAAACCTGAAAAGTAGGTTTAACAAAACCTATAATAGGTTGTTTTTGTAGAACCCCAAAAATATTATGCAAAAATAGTGTGAAGTTTGAATTTAAGTTTTAAAAAATGATTAAAATACCTTTAGTTGACTTGACCTAGTCTGATGAGTCGAAAAGTCGACTCAACTCGACCGAGCCACCTTAATAACTCGACAAATAGTGTCTCCATCGAGTTTTGAGGCGATTTGACTCGAAATTCGAGTCAAGTTACTATTGTAATGCCCCTAATTCCTTTCAATTATATTTCTCATGAGAATTGAAATAGTGTCAATTCTTATATTTTATGAGAATTGCAATATCATGTTAAGAAGTGATATTAGAATTCAAGCGAGTATGAAAATTGACACAAATATTTTATAATTCATCTCTTGCAAGTTGCAACCTTCCTAAATTATTTCATAATTGAATAAGAAATTTTTATTTAAATTATATTTTCATTTGTATTCAATTATACTTAAAACAATTTTGTAAAAAAATTTAAAATTATTCTTAGTTTAAACTTAATTGTTTATATACTTTTAAAATACATAATTTTTACACAAACAAAATCAACTATTAGAAGTAACACTCCCTAGTTGTAGTGATAGAAAGTGTGCTCTGCGGAAAGGCTCGGATTCAAGTCCTTGGAATGATTGGGGTTGATATGCCCACTCGCTAACTAGAACAAATCCCAACCAAACTAACCGTGACACGATACATGTACAAAAAAAAACTATTAAAAGAACACTTGAACCAGAAATTTCTTAGGTTTCTGTAGTGAGACCGAAGGTTTTAACATAATGGATACAAAGTTGCCTAGTACAAAAATTGCATGAACCTATAACTCAACAGAGGCCAAGGTTTCTCATTTTCTAAATAGGATATCCAACAATATATGGACTTGGAAAGTTGGAATTGCAGGAAACTATTCAATACCTTGCTATCTTGAATGTCATTTACAAATATCTAAATGATATCTGGTTCCTGTGGGGCCCTTCAAAAAAACAAAATGTGATTTACAAATATCTGCTTCTGCACCACTCATTACTGGACCACCAGACAAATCAATCGTCAAATCTGTACTTCAGATAAGGAGGGAGCACGGTTCAGTCAATCATTGAACATCAGAGTTTGGGCCAGAAGCTATTAACCTCTTTAGAGAGTCCACCACTTCTGTGAGTAAACCATACTTCTCAATAATCACACTTACCCATGTTAAATGCAGGAAAAAACGCACAATATTGAGTATTTGACCAACCCCTAAATCTAATCCCCCTGTTGGCCAGACAGCAGATAGCTCTTGTAGTGGAGATACTCTATTCAGAAACAGAGTTTAGTCCTTGCATAGCCAATTTTTGAATTGTCAATGAGAAACCCCGTTTCCCAACTGAAAAATAACAGCAAGAAATAAGCCTCCCAAGAACAAGAAATCCAAATCCCATCAAATTCAACCTAAGCAAAAGAATGTATGGCTTTTTTCTCTCTTTTCTCTACAGGGAATGTACATGATTTCAATTGCCAGACAAACAATTTTTAAAAAAGGTGCCAAAAGTGAAGAATATATGTAGAAAAAAGTGAGTTGGATAAAAAAAACCAAAAACAAAACAAAAACACCAAAAAAACAAAAATCTTAAGTAAAAGCACCACTGGTTTTACATGCTTCCAGCTCTACCGGCAGTTGGTTTATTTGGCTTCAACTTTGCCATGTCCACAAGATCCCCAAATAGCTTATCCTCTGGCTTGGATGGCTTGCTGGGCGGCAGGTAAGATGAAGTAGAGACCTGGTAGGAGGAGTTCCTCAAGGCACTATCATCTCTCACGGAGAGCCCATACATTCTTTGCTCAATGAACTGAGCCTCTGGCCACTGACCATACCCATAGCCTGCAAGCTGGTTGCTATAAATTTGCTGAGGATACATAGAACCCAGATGGCTTCCTTGCATTTGCTGCGGTAGCATCCCCATCATTTGGCCTCCCTGGATCGATTGAGGATGCATGCCTACCAGCTGATTGTTATGAATAGGCCGGTTATGAATGGCAGACAACTGGCCGCTTGTAATTGGCTGAATATACATACCCACCACCTGGCCATTTCCCACAGGCTGAGGATTTGTAACACCTTGTGCTGGTTGGGAGTGTGTGACCACCACCTGGGTGACTTGCATTGGTTGGGGGTAATGAGGGCCCACCAGCTGGTTACCATCCATCGGCTGAGCTTCCCAGGGTGGCAGTGGCAGGGCCTCACTGCTTTGATCACCTGTTGAATACCAAGAAGTGAGGCATTCAGTCGAAAATCTCATGCATAAACCATTATTAAATAATCGATAACGAGATAGAAGTGTACCGTAAACAGGCTGCTGAGCAACCTGGCCATTCCATGGAAGATTAGTTCCATGGGTGTATGATGACTGCTCATATTGAGGTAGCCCATTGCTTGGGGCACTTCCGTTCGAGTGAAATGTGGGTTGTGGAGACTGCAAATTCTGTTGTTGTTGGAATTGTGATGTTGCAGGGTATGCCTGTTCATCTGAATAGGCCAATTGAGAATTGAAAGAATTTATGGTATTGTTATTCTGAGAAAACATGTCTGAAAGAGCAAGGATGTTTTGCTCAGAAACAGGACTAGTTGGCTGTGGTTCTCCCACAGGAACAAGAGCGAGCGAATTTTGTGCTGATGGTGAATTGTAATCTTCCCCACTCAGAAGGTCCATTTTGGGATCGACCTTTGCCAAAGAAGTTACCGAACCATTGGATGCAGGAGGGGCAGGAACCGATAACTGAAGCAATTGACTCCCTGCACCAGCACTTGAAGTGGACCTGCATAGAAAGTAACACCAGGTGTTTTTCAACTATGGAAGTGAATGTGATTGTGACATTGGATAACCAGAAACCTCCTAAATGGGAAGACTCAAACAGAAAATTGGGAAGTCTTTAAGAAATTTTAATATTCTATGTTAAGTACCGCTAATGCCTGCAAGTACTACGGTTTGAGGCTCAATTAAGTACTACAAACTGGGTAAGTGACTTCTAATTGGACAAGACATTAAGGGGCTACCTTGGACTCTACAAAAAGGCACACTAGATAGTAGAAAGAGTACTGGTGAGAGATCAATATGTAACCATAAACTCTTGAAAGATCAGACTCCATCATAATCTTCTTCAGCTTGAAAACCAGATTGCACGCTTAATTGACCAAGTTTTATGCCAACACACGTGAACCTTCATCAAGTTCAATTCATGACAATTTGATTCAAACTGATTATAAATTTCAAATATGAAAACAACTACAATAACAATAGGATGCTGAAATATAATTGCCACTTCTTTGTTTTTAGGAAGCCGTTTATAACATCTCTTGGATTCCGACATTAGGAGGGCTCAATGATGGGGAGGTAGATGAGTTTTTTAGACTCTGGTGTGCCTCAACCATTAAATTCTTAGCCCTTGGGTGAGTGATAGTAGGTGCGGAAGAGGGATGGTAAAGGTGTCTTTTCAGTAGTCCTTTTATCAGTCTCTTAGGCATGGTTGTTAAATCCTTGCGAATTTCGATTCAAATCCTACAATTCGATTCGAATCTCAAGCAAAACGATTCAAATTGGAGGTGAAATCTTAATTTGGTAAATCTCATTTGATTTACGATTCAAATCGTACAATTCTTGCGATTTAGACGATTCGGGCACGAAACCCCTTTTACAGAGCAATTTTGAAAAAATATTTTTTATTCTTTTGATTTTTTTAAGATACTTTGTGTTTTAAGAAGAAAGAAAAAACCGGAAAATCCCTGTTACGGACATGTCAAAACCCCTATTTCAGTTTTCTCTCTGTTACTGACATGCTATGAAACATGAAAAAAAAATAAGGAAGAAGAAAGATGATGGAGTTAGATTTTGGGAAAACTTGATAGTTTATTTTATTAGTCTTTTTAATTGTACAAGTCTTTTGATACTTGATCTCATACAACATGATTATATGAGTTTACTTTTATTGATTTATCTTTAATGATATAGGGTTTTTTTTTTTTCATTTTATGGAGTTCATTCACGTTTTTTATAGTGCATGCAATGAAATGTTCACCATTTTCTTTTATCAATAGATTTGAATGAAATCTTTTTGATAATATATTATTCTATTTTTTTGATTTATTAAGTAATTTTATATTTTTTAAATAATTTTCTAAAAAATGGATTGAATCTTACGATTTACGATTTGAATCCCGATTTAAATTGATTTGGTCCTAAAACGATTTTACGATTCAATTAGGATTTAACAACCTTGCTCTTAGGATCAAATCTACCTACTTTTTTCCTTCTCATGTTCTTTGGAATCCTGGTTTTCCGAAGATTGTTTTTTTCCTCATGGATAGCCTCTCTAAATAAAATTCTCACCACCAATCACTTAAAATTAGAGGGTGGATGATGGTTAATAGGGGATGGGATTTGGTCTAGCCCTCGCCAAACCAAAACCGTCTGGCCCATTCACAGAGGCCCTTTAACTACCTTTTTAACACTGGTTAAGAAATTTTAACTCTTAATTTTTTAAAAATATTTTCTTTCTAAAATCCAAGGTTAGATGTATAAACTATGAACCCTAGGGGTGAGTGAATCTTAACTATATTTAATGGGTGTTAAAAGGCACACATGGTGGCCTGTGCTCTGTAGAGCATGGGCCAGACGGTTTTGGTCTGGCGAGGGCTAGACCAAATCCCATCCTGGTTAATAGATGCTTTCTGTGTTTGGTAAAAAAAAGAGATCGTGGATCATATTTTGCATCATTGTTATAGAATGAGTTCTTGACTTTGATAAGGGTGGGTCTTTCCGTTTAGCTTTCTTGATTTTATCTCCAGCTGGATCATCTGTGATCTAGATGAGTAGGATTCAGTGTTAATTTCCGGGGGCATTTGTTGGGCGGTCTGAGAGGAGAGCACTTGGAGAGTATTTGACGACCTTTCCCACTCGCAATAATCTACCTAGTTATTTTGTCACCAAGTTGATCCATTTTCATTGTGAGATCCGGAGGACTTTAACTTATTGGATGTGTGTGCTTTGGCGGCATCCTGATTTCTGATAGGGGCTCAGGAGTCTCCGTGGATGTTTGCTTATGAAGCCATGGCTAGTACTTTTTGTTGTATATGTTATGCTCCTTTTTTTTTTCACTATCTTGTGAGCCCAGTTTTGTACATATTGCTTTCTTTCTTACTTATAACTGATTGCTTTAATTATCAAAAATAATTAAATAAACTGGCCACTTATTAGAGCATTTGCCCGAACATAGACTTCAAATAGTATGCGAAGGAATTGATAGTAACCAAGACTAAAACCAAATAGGAACGATTATAAACTTCAAATATAGTTGGTCTGGTTCTGTAATTCAGGCTTCTGCATTTTTAAAAAAAAAATTTGAATCATATCTTTAGAAATAATATACAGAAAGAAAAAAAAAAACACTATAATTATTACTGAGGAAGTAAAACTGTTCAAAAAAACTTAATTACCTCCCATCAAGCCACGTGCTATTATCTCCAATCGTAACTTCCGGATTATCAACATCTACAAGAGACTGAAAATGTTTAGGTTTCTCCATTCGAACAAAAGTTCCTGTAGCGATGGCTTCATGCTTGGCTAGTAAACGCTGCAAGTCATCATTCAGTAATAGTCCTTGACAAAGCAGTGATTCATCCCTGAAAGAAGTGATGAAATTTGCTCAGGGTAATTGTTTGCAGCCAAAACAAACTGCATTAAGCTCATACTTGAAATCTTTATGAAGTTTTCCTATTGTTATTCTTAGCCATGATGAACCTATGTAAAATCGATATAGCCACATGCCGTTGTCAGAAACCTAAATTACACACACATGCTGTTTAGGATTGTGTAAATCTTAAAGATATTGGGTTCCACTACTTCTGGGCCAATAGTGCCTTGCATAACCAAGCTAGAAGGGGGCACCATTTCTAAATGAATGACCAATCCCATGGCAGACCTCCAAAATTATTGTACAAACATAAAAGCATTTGAAGATTATTGTTGTTACTCCATAATTTCTCTATTTTCCTCACATTACCATTTAAGAATGTTAAAAGTTCTCCACGAAAAAGAATTATCATTTAAAGGTTTACAAGTCCGCGTAAGTATTTGAGGATTATTTTTATTACTCTATATTTTCTCTATAACCCTCAGATTTCCATTTAAGAGTGTTAAAAGTTCTGCACAAGAGTGAATTGTCATTTAGAGGTTGGCAAGTCTGTGAACTGGCAATGTGACGTGATCGACACCAGTACCCTACCATAACTTAAATAACATAGGTTGAAAAGTCCACATTAAAATATTCATAAACAAACTTATGTCCTCCGTATGGACATACATTTGTAGTTGCACCTTAGCCGTAGTAGTTGTAAAATGTGTGCAACAGTGAAGACAACAATTCAAACCCAGCTCATCCACTGGATGATAAAAGATCACCAAGAAATAATATACATTAATTAAATAAATAAATAAATAGTTGTGGAGATTAATATCATATCATATCATAGGAGGAAAAGAACGAGAAAAGAAATTGTCTTGCGCTGTCGTTACAATCATTGTTTCGACCTTTTTGTTTTTCTGAAAATGTACCATTTACATCAATTGTATTTCTCCTTATTTATGAATAATACTATACCGATCAAAAAAAATTGCATGAAGTAATAGAAGGCCTTACGAAGTCGAATTAACAAGGTGCACCACTCTCTGCTTGTATTTACGGCATTGTTCAACCAGGTCGACAATTACTTCCTGTTTAAGCCCCTGCATTTGGAATAAAGATGACTCAATGTGTAAGTAGGTTTTCAATTTGCAAATCATAATATGTGTAAAAATGTAAACATCAATTCAAATGAATGTAATGCCGTATATATTAATGTTAAAAAGATCAGAGTAACAGACTAATTTAATTTCACAGGGTCAGTTCAGGAGACAGTAAGAACCTGTTGAGTTGAAAATAATTCCAAACCCAGGTTTAACTGGTTAATTATAAATATGTCAAACTAAGTTTTTATTGCCCAATTTTCAAGTGCATCAATAACTTCTTTCAATAATGTATTTATAATGACAAAAATTGAATCCTAACATATCTAAATACGGTAACAGAAATCATATCTTCTTTTCTTGTTGCTATTTAACAGAAAAAATACCTCTTTATTCCCTGGATCTAAAGCACTTAACATTTCTGCAAGGACATCCATAATTCCGCGGGCATTCTGAATCTCTGTCAGACTGACAAAGGAGATATAGGTTAAACTCACAGATAAAACATCAAGCAGTGGCAGTAAGATGTATAACAGTATAATTCATCCATAAGCATTGCATCAAAAACTGATTCACGTTGCTTTAGTGTAGTCATAGCATCCAGGCATGGTTTAACATATCGTTGACATATCTGATATATCGATTGTTTTTTTCGCACACATGCAATATATCTTTTGAGTGTTTTTGTTTCTTTACCAAATATCGTGCAATATCGATGAAATATCGCTCGAAATATGCAGATGTATGCAATATTTTGGTTAATGCTCTACACTTTTGGTTTTTAAGCTATAAAAATGGCAAAACCTATTTACAGCTTATTTATGATATTTTAATTTTCCTTCATTTACTTAAGATACTTATATATAATAAGGTTATACCCTTCATTTGAATTCAATAAAAATGATCCTAGATCCAAATTCCTGACAAATAAAAAGTCAACTTTCCAATTCAAGAACAAAATCAGTATTTTAGAAATTAAGTCAAAGTTTTAATTTTCAAATGCTAAGGTATTTCTCAAATCTTAAAATTTCATAAATTTAACTATATCAAAATATTACTAAAACCCAAAAGTCCGGAGAGAAAAGTCTCATATTTTAGTCTTCAATAATATTTCCATCTATAGACTCAAAAAATCAACTAACAGTTCAGCAGAAAAAGACTTACATTCAAGCCACTGAACAAAAACTCAACGAGTCAACTCGAAACTCGGCTGACTCAACTCAACTCACCTGAGTTTCAAGTCGACTCAGGTAAAAAACTCGATCTCTATTTTACCCGAGTAACTCAAGTGAATCGACTCGAAAGACTCGGTCAAGTCACTTGAGGACATAAATCTCTTTTTTCTTTTTGTTTTTTTAAAATCTTGTTCGATACATATCGAGGTCTCATTCGAGCCCTGAACCAAGGAGAATGAGAGGGAGGTAAGAAGGACTATTCATATATTATAGTTATAAAGACTATCATGAAATGAAGCATGGATAAGACCAGAATGTCAATGGAAAAGAATAAAGAGCAAATATTACTACCAAATTTATGAAGTAATGAATGCCAAATAAACATGAAAAAACAAAATGGTATAGTGGCTTAGTGCAAAAAAAAAATTTGAAAAATTGAGTGCGTGTGCGTGTGCGTGTGTGTGCGTGTGCGTGTGTGAGAGAGAAATTTTTTCGCTTAGAGTAATCCAGGTGCAAATAACTTTTAAAAAGTTTCCCAAAACCCTGACTATTCTCATTATATAAAAAAAACCATTTATATCACGTCATATCTATACTATATAATAAAGAAATATGTGTCACGTAACCCCTCTTCTTTGCTCTCCAATCTTGAATCCGAGTGATCCTATGAGTTGTATCTTAATAATGCCACGTTTCACTCCTAACCCAACAAACCTCCCTCAAAACCCCCCACACGACTCTTTTCAATACACCTTCTCACGTTAAATATTTCGAAATAACCTCCTCCATCTTCCCTATTAAAGGGTCTGATTCATTTTTCCTCTCTCTCTCTCTCTCTCAAAACCCTCAAACCACGTGACTCTTTCCAATTCACCTTCTCACGTCAAATAACCTCCTCCCTCTTCCCTATTAAAGGGCCGACGTGAGAGAACGTGCTTCTTTCTTCTTCTCTCATTCGCTCTTGCTTATCTGGATCAAGTTTTTTTTTTTTTCTTATTCTCTCTTGGTTATCTGGATCAAGGTTGTTACGGTTGTTCATCTCAAATATTCTCTTGGTTATCTGGATCAAGGTTGTTACATTTGTGATGCAGGACTATGCAATGACCTAAAGTCTAATGAGCTGAGATCAAGATTGAATTAACAATGATAATGAAAATTATAAATCAGCAATCTTATCACAATTTATTATCCAGAAAATTCAAGAAAGCGATTTTAGAAAGATTCAAGGTCATGTTACAAACCTACAATAATGAGCCTCAGTTATATAAGCAAGGGTTAATGGAATTCTATGATTCTACAAGCTTATGGATTAGCTCTCAATTCAATGTAGATTTTCAACCTTATCTAGGGTTGCAAAGGGCTGTATGAGATTAGAGTTTCAGGATTTTTAGTGCTTATGGTTTGGGAATTGAATATCTTAAAGTTCTGAAATTACAGGAATGGTCAATCTGTAATCGGGTTAAATATGGGGCTGTAGAAGCGCTATGGGAAGCCTGAAGTAGGCTGTGATTGCAAGGAAAGACTAGGGGTAGGCTGTAAGAGCAAGGAAAGGCCTCGTACAGGTCTGCGGTTGAAAAGGAAAGCCAGTAGGTGGCTGTGGCAGCAAGGGGAACAGGTGTAGAAGGGGTTGTGACAACAGAGACCAAGGTATAGGACTGTAAGAAGGCTGTAGGAAGCCAGTGGCAGCAAGGTGGAGACCTGCAGGAGCTGCAACAGTGATGTATAGCGGCTGGGACGGCTGTGGCTATCCAGGAGCAGTAGGAAAAGGGCTGTGGCAATGAAGATTTGGGCAGGGAAGGCTAGGGTTTCAAGAAAGAAACAGAAAATAAAGAGAAAGGATGGAGAAGAAGAGAGGAAAATCTGAAGAACGTACCTTAGAGCTTTAGGGAATCACTCCCATGGCATCACACCAATTTCCAATCATTGGAGGATACCCAAAAGTAGGCTTTTCTTTGTTTCTTATTCATTAACTAAAAGTTTACAGCAAAAGGGGGCTTTAAATAGGTGAAGCCCTAATTGTAAAAATACCAAAATAACCAAAACATAATAAAAAGACTATAATAGCCCAAATTAATAACATAACTAATAAAGTGATCCTCCTAAATACTAATCCAGCCCATTGGGCATTTCCTAACTAAATAGAACCTGCTAAATTAGCTCATTGGGCTTTTCCTAACTGACATAAATCAGCCTATATACACACCTTCCCAATGTGGGGCCTTCCTAATGCTCTATGTGTGCATATGAGGTCTTCAATGCCCCATGTCATCTATCCAAAGTGACATGAGGGTCTTCTTTTTCTTCTTTCTCCTTTGGTAAACTTGAAATTCCTTGGACTCATGGATGTCCGCATCAATTTGCTTATCTCAAATATTTTCATCTGAATTGAGGAAACAGGTGTTTACGATTTGCATATATTTGTATCTGGATCAAGGAATCAAGCTATTACGTTTTCCAATCTATTAAACATCATAAATCCTGCATCTTTCATCTCAAATATTTTTATCTTGATCGAGGAATCAGGTTAGTTTAATTTATTTTTTAAATTCTAAATTTCCACCTATCTTCATCAATATTGCTCAATTCCTTAAGTTTTGAACAGTTCCTTGAGTTTTTAAAAGTTCATTAATGTTTTAATCGGGATTCAATGAAATACTGAATAGTTAAATTCTGCAAATCTTAAGTTTAAACACTATTTACAGAATCAATTGCTATCTGAGCTTTTGCAGTCCAAGAGAGACGCTGGTGACTGGATTCAATACATATTAGAGTAAGAACCTTACACAATTTGCATAAGTTTAAATTGCTATCCTGTGATGAGATGCTCATCTACAATTTATTTGAGAAAAAAACCCAATTTAGCTCACAGATATTTTGTGAATTGGAAGCGCATAGGATTAATCTAATTTAATTCACAAATCCTTTTGGATTTGGGTATGGGTAAGCTAAAGGTGAAATCCTTCCCAAAACTGTTATGTTCAACATCCCTTCCAGTTGGGTAATGAGGCTGCTATCCAGTTCTGGCTTGATGTCTGGTGTGGCCAGTCGAGGCTTAAAGACGACTTTGTTTCCATTTTCTCTTTGGCTCTCAACAAAGGGGCGTCAGTAGCCGAGTATGCAAAGCAATTGGGTAGCAATTCAGTTTGGTGTCCTCGCTTGACACGAGCACTGAACGATTGGGAAATCGAGGATATGCAGAGGCTGTTATCCCGATTGAGTCCCTTCGCCCCCAGATCTCAGATTAGCGATAGTAGGATGTGGTCCCGTAGCAACAACGGTCAATTTTCAATGAGGTCCCTCTTGCAGTCATTTGACCCTGTACTTTCATGTTCCTTTCCTCATAAGGTTGTGTGGGCTAACCATGTTCTCACTAAGGTATCGTTCTTCCTCTGGTCTGCTGCTTTAAATAAAATACTAACTACAGATCAATTGAAGAGGAGAGAGTGGAGCTTGGCCAACAGATGTTATTTGTGCCTGAATGCGGAAGAGACTGTGAGTCATTTGCTCTTACACTGTCCAGTTGTCTTTGGGGTCTGGGCTTACTTCTTGTCTCAGTTGGGTGTGTAGTGAGTCTTCCTCTCCTTTCCAAGTTTCTTATCTGGTTGGCACTTGATGTCTTTGGTGAGTGCTGAGGAATCCATCTGGTCGTTTTTGCCCGGTTCCATTTCTTGGGCGATTTGGAAGGAGAGGAATGGTCGTGTCTTTGATAATTCTTCTTCTTCTGGACAGCGTATTCTATCACAGGTGCAGCGTTCGATTGTGGATTGGAGCTCTTCTAGCTCATTGGGTCAAGAAGTGAGGGATGCCCTCTTCCCTTGAGGACAGCTAGCAGTCTTTTTTTGGTGTTATTGTTTCCCTTTTCAGTTTGTTCTCTCTTTTAGTTTACATCTTTGTAAACTGCTTTTCTTATCTATATTATATCAGGCTTACTGATCAAAAAAAACATCCCTTCCTAATAGGTTTATGTAAACCTGAAAAAGAAAAAGAAAAAAAGATGGAGAAGACAATGAATAGTATTGGTATCGGGTTGAAAATCCGTTTTACTGTACCCGTATTACAGGATCCGGTTTTGGTGCGTCTAACCTTCTTCTAAAACTCTAAGGTTAAATCTTTAACCGTAAAGATAAATTAATATTAACCATAGGTAATATAGTATTTTAAAAAATACCTTTGTCCACAAGGGTTTGTGAATGAAATACTTGTATGCATCTTGAACTTCATGGTATGTTCGTGTACACCTTCTCCACCTCCTACCCCTATTTCTCACTTAAAACCTTTTTTTTTAATTCTTATTTTTGTCATTTTTTTTTGTTCCCGTGCAATGCATGGGGTTTTTGCTAGTTAACTAATCTCTCCTTTATTTTATCTATTTATTTTTGTAAATTTAAACACAATTTTATGTGGGTCTAACGCAATTGGCTTCGTTGCTAGCACATAGGATTTAGCACCTAAGGCGCTCGAAAACCAAGGGACCAGGGGTCTTAACAAGCGGCTACCTAGACCCTAATGCAAATGCTAGGGGTCCTAGTCACTCCTAGCTAACATGGTTTAAAATTTTGATGAAATGTCGTTGATATCGACAAGTCCTGAAACATCTATACCAGGTTTTTAAGCTTTTACAATTTTTTGATAATGCCTACCGAAATATCTGAAATATCGCACCATATTTCGGAAATTTCGATCGACATTTTCGAAACACAGTTTGTTTGTTTTTTTTACATTTTTCCGTGCGTCGTAGGGTTTATCCCGTATATTGTGCAACGCCATTAAAAAATAAAGGAATCCCGAATCCGTGAACTGATGAAGGAATCAGTCCCCACTGCATCAATTATTTGGCTAGTTGCTACTTGCTACAGACCTATACGACTATACCTAAAAGGCTAATAAAAAAGTTGCAGACCTAAGCTACATAAAACCTGTGAATTCGTGAAGAAGGCAATTCATGGTTATTTAAATCTCAAGAATCCATAGGAAATAGGCACTCATGCAAACAATCTCTGATTGAGAAGTAAAAGAAAAAAAAATTGAGAATGATTTGATAGAGTGGAGGAATAGTGTACATACCCGTAGCCTGGATCCGTTGCCGTTGTTGTTCTCGTCTCCATTCCCATCGCCGATTGTGATAAAAAAGACTTTTGATTACAATGTTTGCTCCTTACTATATGTTCTTTACATAATGAAAGGCGATACTAACCAATTAGCGCTACTATGTTGTATTTACGTCACGCCGCTTTCCTTTAGGAATTCATACAATCAAGTGGGTTTTCATTCCATATAACTATCCAATGAGCATCGGGAAATCATCTTAATGGATTTATCATCTAATTTATATTTTTAACACTCAATTAAGACGCACTTATCAACAAGGAAACACATAATATTAATTTGATAATTGATAAATAGAGCAATTCATAAGTAAGGAGTGAAAATGGAACTCAAATTGTCAAGCCCTTTAGTAAAAACAATGTTACAGACATGGTAGCCAAGTCTTCTAATAGTGAATTTTGAACTATGGTATGAAAAACGCAAAGGTTATATGCAAAGTGTGAGTGATGTGTCTTGATAGATGAGGAGAAAAGAAAGATATGTGACACTCAAAATAAACTTTGATGATGATGATAATAAAGCCCAAAGGTAACGAATGGCCTCCAGGGGCCGGGTATGTACCCTATTCCCTACTATTCCTCCACTCCACCAAATACTTCTCAAAATTCTTTTTTTTTTTCCTTCTTTTATTTCTCAATTAGAGATTGTTTGCATGAGTTCTGCCTATTTCCCATGGATTCTTGAGATTTAAATGACCGTGGAATGGCCTTCTTCACAGTTCACGGGTTTATTGTAGCTTAGGTTTGCAACTTTTTTTTTTAGCCTTTTAGGTATAGCCGTATAGGTCTGTAGAAGTAGCAACTATCCAAATAATTGATGCAGTGGGAACTGATTCCTGCACAAGTTCACGGATTCGGGATTCCTTTTTTTTTTAATGATGTCGCACAATTTATGGGATATATCCACGAAAAAATGTTTTAAAAAAAAGTGTTTCACAAATCTCGACCAAAATTCTGAAATATCATGCGAAATTTCGGTCAACATTTTCGAAAAATTGTAAAAACTTGGTATAGATGTTTCAGGACCCGTCGATATCAACGATATTTCATTGAAATTTTAAACCATGGATGGGAGTGATGGTTTCATGATGCTTCCTCTACCTGGTTTCTTCATCTTGACTTTTGAGGACATCTTCCAATCCAGCGATGGTTGTCCTTCAAAATAGTATAAGAGACCTTACATATCATCCTCAAAGAACTTCTTGAGGAAGTCCTTACAAATGCATCATCATACACAAAGGGGAAGGTTAATATGAACTATTCTAATTTCATCATTCATTTTAATTTTTCTTGGACAAACTATTATGCCATCATATTTAATTCCATCTACTTCTTTCTTCAACTGATCACAAAAATTGTCATCTATTGTTGCCTCAAGATGATTCATCGATTACTTTGAGAAAAATCAAATAATCATGAATCCGGTTTTCAATAACATTTGGATCCTTAGAGGCCAAAAAAATAACATTTGGATCCTCATCTTCTAAACTTTCATCAAAGATTGGCGGTGAATCCCAATCTATATTTTTTCCCCTAGAAAATACAACCTCGAGTTTATTATTGACTCTGAAATTTTCAAAACATTACCTAGGTCACTTACTGCCACCAAGGTTGGAAGTCGTTGCAGGATCTCATTCATCAGTAGTTTTAAATTATTGAAAGATTACATAAGTCTTTGACATCCTCGTAGAGATTTAAATCCCTAATTGATGTAGAATGAATATTTTCCTACATCGTCACATCCTTCCTTTCTTTCAAATGAGATCCTTTATTTCTTGAAATATATTCGAAAAATTCCATGGATCATCTGATAGTAAACTAAGTTCGTGGCATCTTATGATATGAATCCAAATCCGAAAGTCTATTGTGCCAAAGATTCAACAACACTCGAGCAACCCATGACAACGATTCCGGCTCAATCAACTCTCCCTTCTAGCATTGGCACCTCTTGGTTCTTGTTTCAATTTGCTACTCTGTGCTGGTGTCTGTAGGGAAAATTCCGAGTGGGTCGGTGCGGACACTCGAAGGGACTAATCCTTTTCTCTAAAGGTTTGGGACACCCTCTGTTACAAAATAAAAATAAAAATTCTCTGTGCAACTACGATAGAGAGAAGATAAACTCAGAAGTACAAAGAGACTCCTCAGTGATTAAATGAAGTAAAGTGGTAATGCCGAAAAAGACATTTTAGGGTGTTCTTTCGCTTACTTTTGATATTTTAGATTGAATATAATAAGAAGAAATCAAGTAGGGCCATTAAAGTTAATAAGACATTATAAATAATGAGTAATCAGTATATAAGCATAATATACATAAATATATGAGTTTAAGCCAAGCCCATGGGCTGGGCCAGGGTGGCCTAAACTCGTACCAAACTCAGCTTCAGACACAGAACTGAGCTAAACCCAGCCCAGCCTGCCTCAACTTGAGTTGTGTGGGTGTAGGGGCATCGGCCCCGCCGTCTCGGTGGCCCATTAGAGTTTTAGACTAGGCTTCTAACCGGGTTTGGCCCGACTAGCCTAACCCGATTATTAATAACTTCCCCTGCTGCACTCCAGTGATGCTTCGATTTATCTTCCGAATCGTTCTATAAAACGTTTGCAAAAATTCGCTCTAAAAGTGTATTTTTGTTCTTCCTTAGAGGGTTGGCCCGATCCCGGCCGGTTGACACACCTAGTTGGGCGAGACCCGGGTTCCCCTGGCCCAATGTGTATCTGTACTTTCAAGTAGCAATCATCACTATCATCATCAATGCCTTGTCCCGAAATACTTGGGGTCGACAGTACGAATCCGAAACTGTCATTCTGTTATATTAAAAGCTATAACTTCGATTAAATCATGTCATCAAATTTTTCTTCACCATTCCCGTCCACATCATTTTAGGCCTCTCCCTCGCCATTTTAGATCCTTCAACTTGCACAAATTTACTCATGTCTTCTTTTAATGTGTCTAAACCATCTCAATATTTTATCACATATTGGAGTCAATCTTAGATTCTCTCAAATGTGTTCATTTCTAATCTTATCTTTACATGTCTTTCCACTTTACAATCTCAACATCTTCATCTTGGCTACACTAAATTTATTGATATGTTGCCTCTTAGTAGCCCTAACATTTTGCCCATAAAAAAATAGTTGGTCTTATAACCATGAAATTACCAGATCTCAATTCTCTATCTATATAAAGCGCTAGGTGCTCCTTATATAGAGCCTGGATGAGTCGATGAGATATATACAAACTATGGAGTTATTAGTCAAACCTAAGAAACCCACCACGCTAACCAATTGAACTAACTCTATTTTCCCATGCACTCCATTTACCCAAGTTCAACCACCCTCTATTACATTATTCCATCCTTCTCACATCCTCATAGCTTAATACAACACAAAATGTGGGCTACATACCTTTGGCTGTATCAGTGAGTTTCTAATGCAAAAAGAAGATCATACTAGAAAGTCTGTTCTTAGCTAGAGAGTGAACTTCCTTGCCTATTTGCCTTCACTAAAGAAGGAATAGAGGGCAACATATAAATTTGGCTTATAACATGAATTTCCAATCCACTTCATATGGCATTAAAAAGTAGGTAGCAAGAAATAACATGTCAACGCATAACATGAATTTCTTCACCCCTCATTCTCAATCCTGCAAAAGCTTTGTTCAGAGTCACAAGACAGTATCAAAGGACAGAAAATGAGAGGATAATAGCTCTAGCTCCACTACTAAGCAATGTTTTCCACCATATTAGAATCTTCAATCCCTATCGAGCCAGTATAAATCAAAGGACGATCCTTAGTGAATTCTAAAACACTCCTAGACTGAGGCTCTGGATTCCCATGAGAAATCCTGCAAAAATTAAAAGGAGTTCCCTATACAAATGGTACGCACATATTCTATTTTCATGCAAACTGAAGTGCATTGCTTGCAAGTGATTATTGTCAAATCCAACTTGTAAAGGCATCAGAAAACTATTCCCTAATTGACACCCCTAGTCACCAACTAATTTTATTATATGCAATGAACAGAGTAGAAGAAAGAGCTTAGGCAACAATTTTTCATGAAGCTCATCTCATTCCCTGATCATACATTGATGCGTAGATGCATTAGTGGATTGGGTAGAAAAAAAAAATTTGTAGTGAAATTCGGCAAAGTCAAAGGTAGTCAAGCTGCCAATGTTTAGGTTTTTTTTTTTAAAAGAATGGAAGGCCTTCTGTCTAGACAATAAACTTCGAAGTAGAATAGAAATATAAAGTTTAAATATTATTGATCCAGTTGGGCAATTGTTGGTATCAAGTTTATAAGTGATTTTATTACCGCCACACAATCATATACTAAAATTAATCTTTGTAGTCAATTAGTTACACACAGCTAGGAAAGAAACACTATAAATAGTCAAAGTACAGAGTGAACAGAGAAAGTGGTGGGCTACTACTTTGTTACTTGATACTTGTTAACTTTCATTAGGGAGATGATACAGAAAGAAATTATAGGTATACCTCAAGGTCGGAGAATCAGAATCCACAGAAGACTCCGCTGCCTCTTGCCGGTAATCAGAATTATGCAGATGTTGAGGATAAGATGTCAGAGGTTGCGTTTGAGGAGGTGTAATTATGGGTGCAGAACTTTCAGATCTCTGAGGAAATACTGCCCCAACACGCTGAGACACAAATAAGTAATTAATCTTAGGACACTGCAAAAGAAATAATAACAATTATGTGCAACATCATTATTTGTATGCAGTGTAGAAGCAAATACTACACCTCTACAGTTCTGACATTCAAGAAAATGAAAACTAGCGTAGAACAATAAAAACTACTTTTGATACTTTAATTGTAAAGTAATCATATGCCTGCCAACTTTATAAAAGCTTAAGAATACACATTTAACTCTGTAGCTTACTCTTCACTCAACTCCTTGTCTAGTCATAAAATACTTAAAAAGATAACTCTTCCAATAAAGCTTACCAACAACTCCTGGTACACAGCATAGTATTGTGGATATCTTGCTCTTGATCCTCCAAATGCTTCTTGCCAAGTATCTATTAGAGTCAGTATCTTCTCCTTGACATGAAAATCAGGCTGCAATAATGTAGGAAACAATATTATGGAAAGGGTTTACCAAGAAACAAGATACAACAGATCAACCGAAACATGCATAAAACACTCCAACCTTCTTTTTTACTATCTTCACCATCTCATAAAGAATATCTTTCTCCGCGACATGCATGTGGACAATGTCCCCACAATTCTTGACCACTGTCTCCAATAGCTAATATTTGGCAAACAGAGCAAGTACGACTAAATTAGTCTTCTATTAGACATAAAGTTGTTGACAAGAGACTATGAAGAGAACAGTTGCCCCAAAAAAACTAATTATTTGGAGTAAAAAAATAAGATTTTTTCCAAAGAAATTTATAAAAGGGAGGTGAATGTTAAGATCTCTCAATTATCAGTTGATGAAAAAACATAGTTAGATTTAACTTTTAATTGAAATAACCACTAACACCAATAGTTACACCTACATTTTAACAAAATCTATTGAAAATCAACAGAATAATAAATTAAAAACAAAAGGGAATAAAAAGGAAATTCGGAGCTCGGTCTAATTGAGTCAATTAAATCTCTAAGCAACTCATTAAGTCAATACAAAATTGATCAAGTTTCCAACAAATTGAGTTGACCGGCTCTTTTATGAAATGGATTCGGATCAATCAAGTTTTGAATGGACTAGTTAACGTTTAGTATGATCAATGATGTAGGTAGCCCTTGGTGCTTTGCATAGTTTATTTGAATCATTCTTACTTGAATGAATATCAACATCTACATCTAGGTTTTGTCTTCTTGATTTCTCTTTGAAAACTAAGTTAAAAGAAGGCATGCTTGGCCAGTTTGAGACCAAGACCCCCCCCCCAGCGACCCAAATAAAAAAAAATTGCATCCAAACACAGTGCATTAACAAATACAACTATACAGTCTATTCTACCATGACACCATCATAATCCACTCTAGTCCCACGAATTCAATGTTACTCGTGAGTTTCGAGGGGAGGAAGGACTGGCTGTCAATAGACGGTTAAGCAAGCGTAAAAATTCTTCAATTTCCCAGTTGTTGAGATCACGTCTTAAGCTAGGAAGCATCTGCCACCCATTCCAAGCAAGATGCAACAAAGGGATTCCTATCAAAGGCAATGGAAAACAAATTCCTATAGTCCTTCCAGAGAATGGGTTGCCCACACCATAGATCCTTCCAAAATTTCATGCCCAAACCATTGCCCACTTTATATCTAGTTTCCCTCAAGAAATCCACTTGTATATTAATGATGGCCTTCCCAAAAGCTTAAATATTCCTGCTCTCAAATCCACAATTTCCCAAAATCCATCTCCCGTGAACTTTATATCCCAATCAGTAATCCATCTCCAGACTCCAGTAAAGATAATGGTTGTCACAACTCACAATGGCAGTCACATCTTGAGAGGTTAAGAATCATGCTAGTGGAGACCATCATCCCTCTCAAAACTATAAGAGGCTGTTTTAACAGAATGAGAGTCAACTAGTAGAATTGGGCATTTTTCAATATTATGGAATCTTAAACCACTTCATGCACTTAAACGAATAACATTTCTTATGCATATGGTTTAAAAAATCAATGCATGTAGCTACACATTGGTCAACAGTAATAACTTTTGGTGGGGGCTTAAACGAAATGCTTCTTAAGTTGCTTTACATGATTTCACGGACATGTTGAAAATATGTCTTTGGCAGGAGAAGAAAGGAATGAAGTTAGAACTGGCTTGACCAACCCTTGATCCTAAGCATTGTTACCAAAGCGAGAAGTAAAAACAAAAGGAAAAGCAAAAAGCGAGCCTCAAAAATTAATGTGAAATGAGAAACAAGAAATTGGCCATCTAACTCCCCATATGTTTTAATCTATACCTTAAATTTTGCCTTACATGAGATATTTATGGAAAAATAAGCGCCTTAGACTATAGTGGGTATAAAATCATCCCATTTGAATATTTTGTTCTCGGGGAAATAAATAATAGAAGTAATATAATCAATACTCAAATTCTGTAGAAAAAAATTTAATCTCATGATATTCGCATAGGGTTTACATTACTAATAGTCAAGGCGCACTATATTCTATCAATACTTTATGAAAATGATTATAATCTATTGATACTTGCTCAAGGTCTACACCGTAGGTTGTACATTCAAATCAGTCCTGTTAGTTTGACTCATGACCCATATACATAGCCCTCTTTGACCACTTAATGGTATGCAATGAAAGCACTCTTCGTGGGAAGCAAGTTTGGGAAGTGATATTCCTAGGAAGCGAATTTCCCACCCTGTACATAGCTTTCGTGCAACTATGAAGCTAACTCTTTCCGTTTCATTTCTTTTGTCCGGATCCTCCTTTTCTTTCGAAAAAAGGGAAGGAGAAGGTTTTTCTTTGGTGGAAGTTAAGCGGAATCGATATGCTGAAATAAGAAAGAACGGCCAATGAGATAAAAATAATTAGTCATAAACAGAATTCACATTCGAATTCCATAGATAATATGGATGGGTTATCTACATAGTTACCAAATGCCTGTATAGTACTTTGGGGGGGGGGGACGCCATTTAAAACTCCGTACTTTTGTCGTGTTACGTATTATACGCGTATTGTCGTATAATACTCGTTTAATACCCAAATTACGTATTAAATGCATATTTTTCCGTACTTTTACCGTGTTAAACACATATTCCTTATTAAATGATTGTTATTAGTTAATATCATGATTTTTATTTACTTATAATTATTTATTTATAATAATTAATTATTTTTAATATCCCATACTTTTGACGTATAACACCTATGCTTCCCGAACAGATCATTTGTTGTATTATACCCGTACCCGTATTTGGTAACTATGGTTATCTATAATGGTAGAAAATGAAACACTTCTTCCAAAATTCTTATTCATCCACTAGAAATTTTGAAAAAGGGTTGGTTGAACTTGAAATTTTACTCATTGAATGAGTTAACAATTGATTTGTTACATTTGGGTCACTTCG
Organism: Tetracentron sinense; assembly: GCA_015143295.1. NCBI lineage: Eukaryota > Viridiplantae > Streptophyta > Magnoliopsida > Trochodendrales > Trochodendraceae > Tetracentron > Tetracentron sinense. The sequence goes on along the minus strand of CM026554.1, from coordinate 6,275,671 downwards.
ACCGAAAAGTCACATTCTTTACTTATAGTTTATAACTTTGAATGACATTACCAAAGTCAACCAAAGTGCTTTTTTTTTTTTTTTTGAGAAACCTAAAAAAAACTCATTCAGTCTCCTATCCTTCAAAACCCCTCCTAGATTAGAGGATTCTACATTTGATTTTGGCAATGCCTCTTCAATCTCTTGCATCAAACACAACTTTTGGGGGGTTTTGAAGATCGGGGAGTTCTACCCATAACAAGGTAAATTGTAGAAGTTTGTTTTGCTCCCCCGTCTCTCTCTCTCAATTTAAGACAATTCTCATTGATATGGGTTCTTATGCTTTAAGGGACAGACACATGAAAAATGAAAACAGAGAGGAAGAAAAAGAGTGGGTTCTTGAAGAAACCTATACCAGCTTGCTAAGAGGAAGGATATAAGAAAAAGAAGTATGTCAATCAGTTGAGCTATGAAGTGGCATCTCTCTCTCTCTCTCTCTCTACTGGATATTTTCTTTTTATATCGCACATGCTCTCTTGTGGCTGATTCGGGTGCCCTCGATTTTTAATTATGGGGCACAAGTGTGCACAAGGGTTTGAGCACTCCTTAGCATTATCCTAATCATATAGAGGGGGTGCACAATTCACTGCCCATTCTCATGCGCATGGGATGAAATATTGGTTCAGTCATAAATGGTCATTGGAATGCCAACTTCTAAGCTACACTGACTCAAACATCTAGATATTGCTCAATATAAAATGCTCAAAGTATTTCATTTAATAAGCTTTCACAATGAAATGTTTTGAATAAATAAAAGTTGATACAAAGCTTACAAGGAAAAGAGAAAGAAACTTTCAATATAGATAATAGACATTAATCATTAAAAACATTAACACAAATTACCACATACATTAGAGGGGATGTCCATGTTGCATTATAGGGATGACTGAACAGGGCATTAAGGCTCAACCAAATTTAAACAATTAAAAAGAGAATTCTAGTCCTTTTGGTGCTTACCGTTAGGGCAAGAAGTTGAACCTTTGGATTCTTACTTACAAGACGCTTTTTAAGGCCTTTAACAATATCCTTTGCTTGCCTGATGACCCAAAACTAAATTCAGCATACCATTTTTGTGTAAATGGAAAGCAAAAGCAGAATATATATATATATATTGTTGTAACTTGTAAGAAAAAACAGCATTTAACACCAACTAAAATATGCAATTGTAACAGCACAACAGAACCACATAATATGAAACAAAATAAGTGCACCCAAACATTGGCATGTGGAATTTCAGGTGGATTGGAAATATAGAAGAAAAATAAAGAACAATGAATTAAAACAAAATAATTTATAATTAAAAAAAAAAAGAGAAACGAACCTGATGTTTGAAAACAAGCTAAGCAAAAAAATGGGAAAATTCAGCAACATGGACAGACACAATTTTAACCCATTGTAGATGATCATGTCAACATCACATCTGAGGGACCTCCATGTGAAGGTACTTAATGTATGTATCAAATCTTTCTGCAACCATCTTACAATAAAGCCCTTTTCTTTCTTCATAAGTAAAATTATATTCGCAAGCTAATCAGAAGAGGAAGTTAGCACCTACCTTACAACTTGTCAGTACCATTAAGCCAATTCCCTTACAGTTAGACTAAATAAAATGGACATAAGTACCCTCTATGAGATATTGAACATAAGAAGAGGACTCAGGTGAACCATCATAAAACACAACCGTGGAACTATCATGAAACAGTATATTCCTATATGCCAGCCATACTACGGTTCACTTTCTGTAGAAGAAAAATTAAGAAACATAAGACACCTTCATTTAATAAAGGGCACTTCCTAAAATCCGGGGGCACACTGGTCCCTAATGTAAAGATAACCGGTCAGTGGTCTAAAGAAGTACCTACAAATCCTCCTCACTAACCAGCTTCCTCCGAAAATGTAGAAACGAGAACTATCTGGCCAAATGCGAAATTTATATTAGCTATTGACAATTGATATTGAAAATTCCTATAAATTATAAAGTATAAACATTTAGCCTATGTTGCGCTGCCTCTTCTAAATAGGTGACGAATCCATGTCAGACATGTGTCGGACTACAACACATAATGGATTCTTGTTGGACACTTTTGGATTATCTTTTCTTCTATTCATTACTTACACAACATAAATCAACATGCACTATAGATAGTTGGTGAATACAACACTATTACATCCATATATGCCCTTATATATAAGTAAATGATATACATCATAGGATATCCCAATGAAAAAAATACTAAGATTGATGAGGCACTGCTATTCGACATCGTCTTTCGCAGTTCTCGTCGATGATTCCACTCAAGGACTTTTTTCAAAGCTTTTGAGGTCTGCGTTAGGGTAACCCCCTCTCTCCCTTGCTATTCATCATGGTCACTAAGGCACTTAGCAGGATGGGTCATCGGGGCTCCAAGTTGGCATGAGATAGTTTTACGGTAAGTGGTCCTCAGGTGAGGATTTCTCACTTGCAATTGGTTGATGACAGTTTACTTTTGCAGGGCTTCAGCTAGGCAATTGGTCCTTATTAGATGTTTGTTTAGATGCTTTGAACCGTGTCTGGTGTCAGAATCAATTTCTAGAAGTCCCAAAATTTTGCGGTAGGGGAGATCCTAAGAATTGTTGGTCAGATGTCTAGGATGTAAGATCAGTTCGCTCCCAACTCGATATTTGGGGTTCTCTAGAGGCCCCATTCAAAGCAAAATCAGTTTGGGAACCGGTCATTGAGAGATTCATTAGGAGATAGAGGGTTGGAAATCTTCTTACCTCTCGAAAGGGGGGAGGCTCACTTTACTAAAAAGTATCCTTTGTAGCTTCCCGACCTTTTTCCTTTCACATTCCGAGTTCAATCACTACTAAGTTGGAAAGGTTGCAGCGGTATTTTCTATGGAAGTACACGGTAGTGATAAAAAAGCCCCACCTGGTGAAGTGGAACTAGGTTTGTCATCCAAAAGCAACAGGGGGTTTAAACATGTAGCATCTTAGGGATTTCAACAAGGCTTTGCTAGGCAAATAGTTGTGGCAAATTGGGGTCAAGAATATCAGCTTATGGAGATCGATTGTTGTGACTTGTCATGAGCGAAAAGACAGATGGGGGCCAGGGTGTCTAGAGCCCCTCATGGGGTTGGGTTATGGAAAGGCATTGCGAGGGGTTGGTTCGTTATAGTAGATGGAGCGGACGTCAAGTGTTGACCAAACTTATGGTGTAGGACTAAGCCCTTAAAACACGAGTTCTAACCTTTATTTGAATTCCCTAGACCAACATGCGCCAAAGGCGGGTATAGTGGTTTGGATCCCTCTGTTCAAGAGGCCATTGAACAATTGGGAAGTGAGTGATTTTGCAACATTCTTAGCTAGATTAGACTCCGTTATTCATGTCTTAGCCGTTAGGAATAACCGAGTTTAGGCTAGTTAGATCCTTTTTGCAAGTGTCGTAACTGTTGCTCATTTAAGGAGGAATATTTTGCTCATTTGTTATTGCACTGTGCCTTTTCAAGGTGCCTCTGGAATAACTTTCTTTCCCAACATGGGGTCGCCTGGATCTTTCCCTCTTCCTTCAGGTCTTCTTATCCTATTGGCTCTCAACATCACTGGGTAACCCAGTGGACCTTATATGGGCCCTTCTTCCAGGTGCAATTGTGTGGCCGATTTGGAAGGAGAGGGACAAGAGAGTTTTTAAAGAATCTCCATTGGCTTTAGTGGTGGTGTGTGTGCGTGCTCTATGTTGTTGGATTGGGTCTCCACCAAAGAAGATGTGGTGGAGTCGGGGTTTGTTGTAATAATTTCCTAGTATATGGGCAGTTTAGCTACTTAGCTTTTTATTTTTGTTTTTTTTTGCCTTTCTTTTCTTGTGGTTCACCATTTGTGAATCCGTTCCCTTCTTTGATCTAATGAAATTATTATTCCCAATTAAAAAAAAAGATTGAAAATATCTCTCGAGTCCTCAAATTCTCTATTTTGGGGGTCACCGGACACCGCACATACTTGTCGGACACCAATACCAATGTCCGTGTATGTGCAACTTAGCATTTAGCTCATTTATGTTTTTTTCATCCACTTACAGGAACTGTTTTACCAGAGGAACAAATGACTAAGATTTATAACTCAAACCATATTAAGGTGAATAAAGCTAACAGATATTCATGCAAATTGAGTCTAACTTCTTACTAACTATTGCAAAAAAGAATCAGGTCGGATTAACGACTTCTCCCACCAACCATAGAGCCAAAGATCAATTTCTTTTTCTACAAAAAGTATGTAATTTTCTTTTTGCAAAATCCAAGATGCTCAATCAAATTAACAGACAGACCATCCTCTAGAAATACATGAAAGAATTGAATGGGAAAAAAAGGTTTGATGATGATGCCATTACTTCCACTATACCGTAATATTTACCAACAATATAAAGTGTATATATATAACCACTGTTAATCACAACTGCCGATAGAACATGATCAGGCCCTACATCTAGACGTATCAATTTCATATCAATCAACTAATTTCGAAACCAAATTCAGTAAGACAAATGCGAACAGGAAGCAAATGAATCGCATACCCAGGATCGCGATTCAGAATATCACATATCTCAATGTTCATCGCCCAATCAGGACCGATCAGCATATCGCTCGTTGCTCGGTCGACCATAGAACTCACCATCTCTGCTACCGAAAAATATCCAAAAATCACCAGCGAAAGGTCAAAAATCGATGGCTGGTACACAGTTTCCCTGCAAAGTTGAACAAAATTCCCGCAAATCTCCACGAACGTTTCTCAATTTCCACTGTCGGCGATTCGAATAAGAGAGAAACCCTAGACGAAAACTAGGGCGAATCGAGAAAGCCCTAATCGGAAGAAGTTTCAGAATCTCTCTCTCTCTCTCTCTCTGAGTCGTGTGGTCTTTTCCTCTGTGCTAACCGAAATTTTTGCTTTCTATAGCCCTTCCCTACTTTTCTGCGTAGGCCGGTTTAACCAAATGTGGGTGGACTAATCAAATACATCCACGTGTCGATTTCTCCTTCCACGCGTGTCTTGCTGGTGTGTACTCCATCTCATACTTTATGATCGGCCGACCATTACATCAGACGGCATGCATTGTCTCAATCCGTTGGTTTCGATAAGCATCAAAAGATATTAGCCGTTGGATCAATGATGAAGCACGGATTAGCTCTGAAAGATACACGATCAGATAATCTGTACAAGTGCATACAATTGATGAGTTGACTTGTGACCGTCCAAGAAAAGTCAACAAATCATATTGTTAAGTGGCTGCATCTATTTGACCCGAGAATCGTTTCTGTGAGATTTCAGGATGAGCCTTGCTTCCTGGACCGCATGCCAATTGCGAAGCGCTGACCGCACGCAGGAAGAAAAAACAAGCATAAATCAAGTAGGCTGCAAGGAAATAGAATTGACCCTTTTTTCTTTTTCTTTTTTTTGAATTTTATAAACTACTGATAATAATAACTAGTTGGCCGACCACTTTTTTTTTTTTTATATATATACTCCTAATAAGTGAGCCGCACGTGCACGAAAGAGAGAAAGAAGGACCCTAGTGAGGGGTATTTTAGAAAAATGTAATGGATAAAATTCGTAAAATGAATAAGTGTTGCTAAGACGAGCAAACCTTTGTTGTTCTGATAACGGATGAGAGACCCGTATTCATAATGAGTATGAGTCCCCGCTCTTCTAGACAACGAGTTCGTTATCCAGAAGATGAGTATAGTGGTCGTATTCTTGGACAACGGTTATTTTATCCGTATTCACATACATAATGAACCCGTGCTTAAGTCAATAACGAGACCGACTCGCATGACGAAAATAATCAGGAGGCGATCAAATTGTTCTGTTGTTAGGTGAAAAGCACTGTTTTAGCATTTAATGCATTTAATGTTAGTCATCTCAACCTGCTTTCAACCCAGACCGACCTTAACAATAGTAGGCTCTCACATGTGACACGTAAGGTTCAAGATCAGTCTAACATATTTGTTAATGATCATAAAGCAAGTAGCATGGTCATCCTTGGACATCTATGGGCATGGATGGACATACAGAATTAAGCCTACAAATATCCTGAGAGACTCAGTGCATAAGGATCGTCAAAATTCACAATTTTATTATTGTCTTAACCTTTTACTATACTTCATCTTCTTCATATCTTAACTTTGGCATCGTAGTGTATTACAAGGTGCACACCTCTCACTTCTGCCACGTCAGCAACCGGAGATCTTCATTCTTACTTTTTTCCTTCTACCAATAAATCAGAATTTAAGGAGCAAGTGACGTGTGGATATTAAAAAAAAATATACACACAAAAATTGGCGTTGTCTGTGGGAAACTCTTAAACAAATCCCCCTTTGCTCTTCTTGTTTGTCATGGCTGACCAAACCCTCATGCCTCTTGTCGAAGATTTGACCCCTCAAACCACTCTTATTGCACCAACCTCATTGCAAACTCCTAGACCGGAAATTGGGCAACCTTCTGAGCAGCTCGAATGAGACGTTTCTCAAACCAGCCAGATCTTGATGTTGTTGCAGCAGCAACAGTCCACTCTGACCCGTCTAACTAGTCTGCAGCGGTCATTACAAGAAAGGCTAGAGGCTTATGAGTGTGACATGTACGAATCAGATGTTGAGCTACTCCAAAGTGGTCCCCGAGATGAGCCAATTCGAAGGCGCCCAGTTCGACGACAGCTCATCCTCCCGTCTTCTCCCCCGCGAAGAGCAGCAACACGGCCAGCATCACCGCTGCTACGAGAGAATCTTGATAACATATTGGTGTTTGTCCCTTTTTCTAGTGACGATGCCCGACCTCGTTCTCCACCTGCCCAGCAAGCTCATGTTGGACAGCGGGATCAAGCTCGTGCTGAACCACAAGACCTGGAATATTTTTGTGTTGAACAACGGAATCCTCATGCCTGTGTCGAGCTGCGAGAGCCGCGTGTTCGTAGTGATTCAAGAGATGCCCAGTATCCCTGTGAGGAGCCACGGGCTCGTAATGCTGAAGAGTCGAATGCTCAAACACATTACGGGGATCAAAGGACGTGGATGACTCTCAAAGATGTGGAAGCTATGATCAATGCTCATGTCAGGGGCACAGGCGAAAAGTCCCCGATCAATTCACTCAGCAAGCAAAGTTGGATGTTGGAACCTCCTCTTTTCAGATCAGACCAACCAGTCATACACTCCCTCAAAATTCATGACGTCAAACTTCATCATGTTCGATGGAAGGATGGACCCAGTTGACCATCTGTTCAACTTTAAGCACGCTATGGCTCTCTGCAATTCTGATGATAATCTCCTCTGCAAAGTTTTCCTGAATAGTTTGACAGGGGCAGCTGCGATGTGGTTCTGTAACTTGTCATCCGGCTCAATTAAAAGCATGGCAAAACAAATGTCAGCTTTTATTAATCAATACATTGTAAACAAGAAGAAAAAAACAGGTGCAGATTCCCTTTTAGTTCTGAGAATGAAGCCAATGGAGTCCCTGAGGGATTTCATTCAACGGTTCAGTGACGAACTCTTAAACATTGTGAAAGTTGAGGGCAGCAGCAGCATTACCGCATTCAAGAATGCAGTACCAAAGAGCTCCAAAATATATGAATCTCTTACTCTTGACTATCCCACCAAGCTAGACGATATGCTAGTCTGTGCTGCTAAGTTCGGGAGATTTGAAAACGACACCATGGTCGTAGCACGGCCAAGGGTGAAGGGAGTAGGAGTGGAAGCTGTCGAGAGAGCAGACGGAGCATCCTCCTCGAAGAAGGAAATTAAAGAGGCCGAGGTATGAATCTTCTGATGACGAAGAGTCACTACGAAGAGCACCAAGAGAGAAGATTGTTTATGTGAATCAACAGAATCAGCCGGATCGGGGCCCGTATGAAGTTTACCAAAATCAAAATCAGAAACATAGCATGACAGACCGACGTCTCATTCAGCCCAATCAAAATTATCAACTGCACCAGGGCCAACAAAATAAACATCCTTACCGACCCAACTAGGTGCAACCCAGATACAATCAAGGTCCTCAAGAGCAGGGCAATCAGACAACGGAGAGACGTCCTTTCTAGAGTCGGACTGATCAAGTTAATTTCACGGTCAATCCGTTGACAATAATGCAGTCGATGGAGAAGGGGTCTTATGTCGAATGGCCTGCACATGTCATTCACGACATCACTACGTGACCACGGGCACAGGAGTACTGTCACTATCACAAGTGTCATGGTCACATAACTGACTATTGTCGGATCTTGAGGGAGTACCTGGAGAAGCTACTTCGGGAAGGATATTTGGGAGAATGCGTGGTTCCCAATGATGGTGCAGTGCATGTCAGGGTACCACCACCTCTGCCCCGTGTTGAAGAGCCTTTGAATCCAGATGCCAATGGAGGAGGACGAGGAGAAGTGCACATGGGTACGATCAATATCATCCACCGTGCTCGGATGCCGGCAGTAGACTTTGAACAAAATTTCAGGATGAAGACTAGGAAGCTATTCATATGGCTGAAGTCTGTCAAGTACAGCCAACAATGAGAGGTGTTGAGCAAGCTCTTACTTTCTATGACCACGATATGACAACCGTGGTTAAGCCTCATTACGATGCCTTCGTCCTCACTATGAGAATTAGCAACTTCGATATCAAGAGGGTGCTAGTTGACTCAGGGAGTGCGGCGGACATTCTCTATCTCCAAGCCTTCACCCATATGAAGTTAAATCCAACTTCACTTGTTATTGCTCAAACCCCATTGGTTGGGTTTGATGGAAGTTACCCCTTGGAGAGATCGTCCTGTCAGTCGAAGTCAGACCAATCGTTTTGCCAACAAGATTTTCCGTCCTCGATACATCGTCCCCACATAATGTCATTCTTGGACAGTGGTGAATGCATGAAATGAGAGTTGCTGTCGCGACCCAAAATACCCCCTGGGAGTTAGGGATACTTTGGCTCGTGATGTGCCATATCCGATACCAAACCATCCTGTAATAACATCCAAGTCATGACAACCATAATCATAAATAAGGCGGAAGCTTAAACCAATGTGCAGAAGCGCAATCCAAAAATTTCTTTTCTACACATGCTGTGTATTCCAAGTTTGTACATACATAACAAAAGTAAAGGTGGACATGCCCACCTATCAAAATACAAAATGATAATCCCCTCTCTCTCTTTATATAATCACTCTAAAAGGGCCAGTGGTCTAGGTCATTTGCCTCCTCCTGAGGCTCTACATATGGCTCCTCCTCGCCATAATCCTCCTCTATCCAGGACCCCTGATCACAGATGTCAAATGGAGTCCGCGTACCTGCCGACATAACATGTACGGCTGAGCATGGAATACTCAGCGAGCAAAATCTACTAGCTAATAATGCTATCATAATTACAATATTTTATACAGTGCGTAAAAGAATACAATCACCAAAATCCATGCTTAAAACCCGTCGGGAAAAACCTTTCATAAAACTTGTTCTTTTCATGGAAAACAAACCTTCTCATGTATGCTTATGAGTTCTTATGAATGCTTGTGAGCCTCGTGTTTTCTTATGAGTTCTTATGAGCTTAGAGTTCTTGTGAGCTTGTGAGTACTTGTGAGCTTATGAGCTTCTTGTGAGCTTATGAGTACTTGTGAGCTTCTTGTGAGCTTATGATCCTTGTGAGCTTGTTCTCCTTAGAGACATATGCAAGATCTTAGACTTGTGAGTTTCTTATGAGTTCTTGAAAAGCCTTGCGAGACTTATGATCCGTGGAGTTTATGCGAGATCTTAGACTTGATCCTTGTGAGCATGAAGTAACCGATCTTAGAATGCCAACCCAAAGTTTGGCTTAGTCAACTCTTATGCATGTATGCTTCTTACTTATGAATGCCTTTGAAAATCCTCTTATGTTTTCTTGAAAATTCATGCTTATGAGAAAAACCACGGTCGTGCAATACTTATCGTGCTTAGAGTGCTTGTGAGCATTATAACATCTATGTGGAAAGCTTTAACTAATTAAACATGTTCATGCAAGGCATAATGATCATTATAGTATACTTGAACACCTTAATAACTCATATGGTTCATACAAGGTATATTAGCATCATAGAATACTTAGACAATTCTAGAATGTAGAACATTTCATTCATTGCAGCACATCATAACAATCATGGCTTCTAAGCCTAATTCATCATATCACACTTAAAATCATAGTTCCTTGGAGGATATTAACATTAACTTGCACTTATAGTCATATTCACCCTTTTATTGGAAAACCCCCAAAATCTTAAATCCTTATTTGCTTATTTGAACATAATCAAGTTCACCCAAAATCCCTTGTTTGTCATTGCATCATAGTATACTTAAAATCATGGTTCATTTAAAGGTATTACAATTTTCTTACAAGTTTAGCCATATTCATCCTTGTTATTGAAAAACCCCTAATTTGTAAAACCCTATTTGATTGTTTATTCATGATCTAGTTCACCCAAATTCCCACACTTCCTATTTGTATCATAATAGAATTAAAATCACTTATAGAATCATCTTTGTATGATAACAAGGTTAGATAGTAGTTTACTAACCTCTTTGGATCAATTTCTAGGTTGAAGAAACCCCTTGAGAAATCCTCCCTTGATTTGAATGATCCAAGCTTGATTTGGAGAAGATCAAACCCTTGTTGAAGCTTTTCTTGATTCCAAATCAAAACCCTATTTGGAATCCTCAAGATCCTCTCCTTCTCTTTCTAGGAACTCTCCTTGGTTTAGGGTAAACCAAAAACCCTCCTAAAGTTTTCTATTTATAGTGTAAGGGGTGAAAACCCCTAAAAAAATCGCATCTAAGAAAGTAAAATCGCGTATCTACGATCGTTTGTAGCGATTTACGATCGATCGTAGTCTTATACGATCAATCGTAGCTTCCTACGATCAATCTTAGTTTCACCCGAGAGTTTTCAGCATTTCTGGGGATTTACGATCGATCGTAGCAACTCTACGATCGTTCGTAGCTTCGCTACGAGCGATCGTAACTTTTCCAGAAAGTTTTCAGCATTTTTGCGTTTTCGTATTTCGGCCATAACTTTTGACTCGCTCGTCCGTTTTTGACGATTCAACTTGCGTTGGATTTTTCTTTCGAAGGGGAACAACTTTCATGCTTTACACAACTTCCAATTATTCATTTTTCTTAGACCATTTTGCCCTTAAACCTGACTGATTCGAAATTGGGTTTCGTCAGTCCAGATTTTAAACCGACCCGACTTCAGAAATTGGTCTTTTGACCTAACACCAACTCAAAACCAAGACAAGTGATCAACATGAACCCCGAAGAGGGTTCAATTACCTTTCCAAAAATCCAAGAATCGCTTGATTCCGACGAGTGGTGTGAACGCTAGGGCTATTTAGAGTCGAGGGTATGCCAAGGCATAACCCTTGTCAATACTCAAAAGTATTCCATACTCTTGCCTATTTCATTCCAAACACCCATACACCATAAATACATTCTTAAATGCTTTAGTATATGATATCATTCGTCGTACATGGCCATCAAGATCCGGGGTTCTACAGTTGCTCCTTCATCCTATTACCAGGTGCTGAAGTACTCCACTCAGGATAGGCCAAGAGAAATCAGTTGGCATCTTAGAAGTGTGACTACACTCCACCCAGTATCCAAATAGCAATTATAGTGCGGGACCATAGAGAAAGAGAACACGGGTTGTTGTGTTTTTTAAAGAAGAATCTTGATGTCTTTGCCTGATCACACAAAGACATGAAGGGGATCAGTTCAGAAGTTAATTGTCATCACTTGAACGTTGATCCCGTCATTTGCCTTGTCAAGCAAAAGCCACGAAGACTTGCTTCTGCTTATCATTGTGAGCACGAATTTTTACTCACTGGTTTTATGTTATAAGCCGTCACTTATTAATTCAGTAGAGATAAGTCTTCAGGTCATGGATAAGGTCTTCATCTACTTAGAGGTCTAGGTAAGAGGTTCAATTAAGCCCGGGGAAGGTATTAGGCATCCCGACACTTTAATTTTACAATGATTCCCTACTTACTAGGTTTAAGCCATATTAATGTCAAATTAATAGTCAAATGTCTTAAGTTTAGTTTATACTAATCCAAAAAGGGAAAAGCTAAACTATGGTCGAACCCAGGTTGAGTTGCCTACGTACTCACATTGGGGTGAGATTAGATCGAGCGTAGTTCTGGCACATGAGACCGTGCCGAGGCTAGGTATGTGTGTGTGCACCAAGGGTGGCTAATGAGCTAATCCGGTAGACTAGGGTTAAGTTGATCGAGATTGGTCAAGTGCATGGTTTAAGCCTAGTAGGCTTAGGGTTAGTCTGATAGACTAAAGTTTGGGCCCGGTAGGTCAAGAGATTGAGCCCGGTAGGCTACGGGTTGGACCCGGTAGGCTAGAGTTGGGCCCGGTAGGCCAAGGCTGATTTAAGTGGAGTTAAACGGGTCTAACCGTGGTTATGATTGCTAACCATGGTTGGGCAAGGTCCAAGATTAGTTTTATGGTCATTAAATGTTGTTTGATGAATTTTAGGGATTTTGTCTCAAATTTTCCAAGGTAAAGCGGGGCTAACCATGGTTAAGACATGAGTTTAACCATGGTTAGTCCTGTTAACCACGATTAGGCAATCTACTATATTGGATTTGGAATCACACTGCCTTTTTAGATTTTTCTGAAATTTTTGAGATTTTTCAAGGTTTAAGTAGGCTTAACCATGGTTAAATCAAGTGTTAACCATGGTTAAGCTCACTTAACCGTGGTTAGGCATGCTTGCACAGTCAAAGGTTGACATTTTCTGTAATCTTAGATTATTTTGAATTTTCTGAGATTTTTGAAGAATTTCCAAGGTGGTTAGATCAGTTAACCATGGTTAACCCTTAACCAGAGTTAGGTTAACCCGTGATTAAGGTATGAGACGGTCTGGAATGGGCCCAGGGGTGTTTAGGCAAGGCCTAAGGGCTTCCTATCAGTCCTGGGCCTTTGCAAAGCCCAAAAATCAATAAATATGGGAATTGCGGTAATCTGTTTACCGTCATTCCAAACATTTCCCTATTTGGAATGATGGTATACAATCTACCGCCACAAAAGGTTCTTTTTAACCATGGTTTAGGCCCTTGTAACTCTGGTTAGGGATGGACCCCTAGGGTCTTGGACCCACAGGGGTGAAGAGAGGACTTTAGGGAAGAGAATGAGCCTGGAGTGCGCCCCAGGGATGGCCTGGAGTGGCCCTTACAGTAAGCCAAAGTCAGGCTGCTCACCATTTACATAAAATCATAAATGACAGTAGATGATCAACGGCAATTATGGATAGTTTTATTATGGGTATATTTTAACCATGGTTAGGTTAAATGGGAGGGCCTGCAAAGGCCAGGATGGACTCAGGGAGGTCTTGGGTGTCTGACCTACTCCCTGGAATGGACCAAGGGTGCACCAGGTAAGGGCCACAAGGGCTGCAATAGAAACCTCCAGGAATGGCGGTACTGAGTTTACCGCCATTCCTGGGTTTTCCCAGAAAATGTAAATGCCCTACAGGGCTGCTACTGTGAGAGTTGCAGGGGTTCCCTCATGACTTGAGGGACCCCCAAAAGCCTCTGAGGCCGCTTGAAGTGTTGGTGTACCCTTAAGGGGTTCCCTACACCTATGAAGAAGGTGAAGGAGCCCCTTGTTCATGGGTTTTCTACAAAAATAAAGGATGTTAGTCTCCTGGAAGGACTAGGGGCTCACAATGAAGTGCAAAATAAATACGAAAAGAGGTAAGGGAAGCCCTACCCTGTTGCTCTATGCTAGGGGCACTGGTGGTCTGCAACTATGGATGCAGTGTGCGGTGGTGGCTCACGGTGGCGCTGCACAGGTGCGGGGGAAGAGCTGGGGAAGCTTCCGGATGACTCTAGGATTTGCTGGGGATGCTCACAAGGGCAGAGAAGAGGCTCAGGCCTTCGTTTTCGCAACAGGGATTCAGACTGGAGGTTTTGTAGATGATTGGAGAGGTTGTGGGGGTGTCGTATTTATAGAGGGAGGCTATGGGAACACCCCTGATATTAGTATCAGGGTAGACAGAGGCTCAGAGAGGCGAAGAGGCCATCCCAGAAGCGTGCCTGAGCTCGCAGGGGGTAGGTGTGCTGCTGGTATACGTTACAAGGAATGACAGTAATATATTTACCGTCATTCCCAAACCTGTGTAAATTGAAATGTCGATGAAGACATTACCGCAAAGGATAGGTTTTGCCCATCAGGCCCCTAGCCCAGGCAGGCACGCGGTACGGGGGTGAGGTTTGAATTTTGGGCCTGGGCTTGGGCCCAGGTCGAGGGTTTGGACCCTAGGGGGTTTTGGGCCTTGGGGTCGCCCTAAGGGCTTAGGGCTAGGCTTTAGGACCTAGGGTTTGGGGGTTTGACTATGGTTAGGTTAGGGTTTACCTAGGGTTAACTAGGGTTAGGCTAGGGTTTATCTAGGGTTAATTAGGGTTTACCTAGGGTTAGGCTAGGGTTTCCCTAGGGTTAACTAAGTTAGGTCTTAGGGTTACACCTAGGGTTAAGCTAGGGTTTACCTATGGTTAGGACTTAACTAGGGTTTGTCCTAGGGTTCCACCTAGGGTTTACCTATGGTTAGGGCTTAACTAGGGTTTGTCATAGGGTTTAAGCTACGATTAGGGGATTCGGCTGGGGGTAACCATGGTTAAGAATCCTTAACCATGGTTAGGATAGGGGTGTAAAAATTGGGTGCTTACAATCATGATGTCGTCAACGAATAGATTGACAACCTCATCCAGCACGGGTTCATTTAAGAAGTTTAATACCCAAACCAGATAGCAAATGTAGTAGCCGTACCAAAGAAGAATGAGAAAGTTAGTCTGTATTGATTTTACCAGTGTAAATAAAGCATGCCTAAAAGACTTTTTCTCTTTACCAAGAATTGATAGACTTATCAATGCTACTACTGGCCATGAGATTTTGTCCTTTATGGATGAGTATAATCAGATTCTTCTGGTTGATGATGATCAAGAGAAGATTGTCTTCATCACGGAACGTGGTTTATTTTGCTATCGAGTCATGCCTTTTGTTCTTAATAATGATGGTGCCACTTATCAGCGCTTGATGACTCTAATATTCAGACCTTTGCTCAACAAGACAATGAAAGTATATATTGATGACATCATGATGAAGAGTCGAGTACGGGCAAATCTCATGGTCGATCTGGTTGAGCCTTTCTTTATTCTTCGAGCTTTTAATCTGAAGTTGAACCCGGAGAAGTGCATATTTGGCTTCATCTTGGACAAATTTCTAGGCTATCTCGTCAATCAACGTGGTATTGAGGCTAATCCTTCTCAAATTTGCGCTCTGTTGGACATGCCGGAACCAAGGACGAGGAAGAAGATTCAAAAGCTGACAGGACTTATTGCTACCCTCAATCGTTTTATCTCGAAGTCATCTGATCGTTGTAAGTCTCTTTTCGAGTTGTTAAGAAAAGATTCAATATTCAAGTGAACCAAGGAGTGCTCTCAGGCCTTTGTTGCCCTAAAAGAATATTTGGGCTATGCTCTCATCCTCTCCGTACCTGAGTTTGACGAGGTGCTATATCTTTATCTATCCATCTTAGAGCAGGCAATTGGCTTCGTACTAGTCAGAAGTTGAAGTTGTGCGAAAAAACTAATATATTTTATCAGTAAAACATTTCTCAAAGTGGAGTCCAATTACAACAAACTCGAAAAGGTATGCCTTGCTCTAGTATTTTCTATTGAAAAGTTGTGTCCTTACTTCTAAGCCCATACTATCATTGTCGTCACGACCTATCATTTAAAAAATGTGCTGGGACGACCCGAGTTGGCGGGACGAATGTCAAAGTGGGTTGTTGCACTCAGCGAATTTGATATTTAATATCGAGCAAGGATATCAGAGAAGGGGCAAGCCATAACAAGTTTCTTATCTGACTTTCCTGTGGAAGAAGTTAGGGCGGAAGTAGATCTTAACCGTCACGAGCTCCAAGATGACGTTGAAGATGGAAACCATGACCAGGATAGGATGCATGTGCAGGACGAGATGACAATTTGGAACAATTGGCTCTTGTATGTGAACGGATCTTCTAATACTAGTGGTTTAGGGCTTGGTGTTGTAGATCATTAGCCCAGAGAACGTTAAGGTTGAGAAGATGACACGTCTAGGCTTTTCCGCATCAAACAACGAAGCTGAGTATAAAGCATTGTTGCTTGGACTGTAGAGTGCACAAGATTTGAGTATCTTGAAGTTGCGAGTATTTTGTGATTCTCAGCTTGTGGTAAACCAAATGAATGGCGTCTATGAATGCAGAGACAGTAGAATGCAATGCTATGCTGCACTCCTCCATGATCAATGTGAAGCTTTTGATGTTGTTGAATTCAAGTACATTCGGAGAGATGACAATAGGTATGCAGATGTTTTGGCTTATATTGCTTCCATGTTACAGACTGATGAATCAAAGACAGTCCTCGTGGAGTACAAAGAGTATCCTTCTATCGAGCTACAGTCAGTACGGGAAGCATTATTCATTAACGCATTGCTGAGTTGGATGACAGGTTTGACGGCGTATTTGAAAGACGGAGTCCTCCCCATCGATGCAAGAGAATCACGAAGGATATAGTGTTAGGCACCGCGTTACGTCGTCTTGCACGGAGAGCTTTATAGAAAATCATTCGGAGGGCCTCTTCTGAAATGTGTTCATCCTATTGATATTAAAAGGATTTTGGCTGAGCTCTACGAAGGAATCTGTGGGATCTACTTTGGAGGACGGACGATTGCTCACCGTGCTCTAGTGTAATGATATTTTTGGCCTTACATGCAAGCAGATGCTCAAAAATATGTGAAGAAGTGTAGGCAATGCCAATGTCATTCTAGACTGATCCATGCCCCAGCTCAAGAGCTCAATACTGTGTCTCAACCTTTACCATTCGCATGATGGGAGCTTGACATCGTTGGACCACTGCCCAAAGCTTCAGGCAAGATGATCTTTCTATTGGTGGTCACAAACTATTTTTCCCGATGGATCGAAGATGTCCCCCTTGCACGTATAAGAGAGCAAGAAGTGAAGAAGTTTATTTGAGAGCATATCATCTGCAGGTTCGGTATTCCTCAATCCATCATTTTTTATAACGGGAAG
Source organism: Tetracentron sinense (assembly GCA_015143295.1). Lineage (NCBI taxonomy): Eukaryota > Viridiplantae > Streptophyta > Magnoliopsida > Trochodendrales > Trochodendraceae > Tetracentron > Tetracentron sinense. Next base: position 6,258,533 of record CM026554.1, on the reverse strand, counting down.
TAGTTCACAGGGAAAATCATTCTTGAATTCTGTAGAGAGCTCAAAATCAAGCATATCTTCTCGTCCCCGTATTATTTACAAGGGAATGGTTTAGTAGAGGCAGCTAATAAAAATCTATTGAATACTCTGAAGAGAAGGTTAGATGATTCCAATGGGAAGTGGATGAGTAAGCTACATAACGTATTGTGGGGATATAGAACAACACCACAATAGTTGAGGAAGCCGTTATCCCTACAGAAATCAGTCTACTAACAATACGTTCACGACGGAGCAAGAAGACGAAAGAAAATGACAAAAATCTTAATCTGATGACTATTCACCTAGATCTGTTGGAAGAACGACGAGAAGACACCAGTATCCAGATGGGAAGATATCAACAGTTGAGAAATGCACATAACAAAAGAGTACAGAAGAGAGTTCTTCAAGTAGGGGATCTCGTCATTCGAAAAGTCTTCCAGAGCACCCGTGAAGTCAATAGCGGGAAGCTATGACCTAACTGGGAAAGACCATACATTGTGGATCGGCTCGGAAGCCCTGAAGTATGTTATCTCAAAGATTTAGAAGGTAATGTAACCCAAAAGTCTTGGAACATTATGAATTTGAGGCTATTTTTTCAATAAATATGTACAAATCACATAACGAATTCGTCTATATATCCGTCCTTGAAGTTATTCATAAGGTTATTTAATAACAAAACCGGAGAAATGATCAAGTGTCAGATAAAATGTCTTGAATGAAATGTCAAATGATTTGTCATTTGAGCACGGTACTCACCACGGGACACATATGGCTCAATCAAATGAATTATCATCTAAGCAAACCAGTGACTTATACTAATAAAATGTCATTTGAGCATGGTGTCCTGCCACGAGTCACCTAAGGCTCAACATATGAGATATCTGTAAGCACCCAATTTTTACACCTTGCCTAACTAGGGTTAGTTTACACTAACCATCCCCAGAAACCCTAAACCTTAGGACCTAAACCTTAGAACCCTAAAAACCTAGGTAAACCTTTATGGGCTCAAGACCCATTAGCTTTGCAAAACCCAAAACCTAACACAAAGCCTTAAGATAACCCTAGACCTAGCCTTAGACCTAGCCCTAGGCCAAACCCTAGCACAACCCTAGCCCAAGACCTAGGACAACCCTATGGGCTCAAGGTCCATTCAAAACCCAAGAAACCACAAAAAAACCAAAGCCCATAGCCTTTAGGGCCCACACTTGGGCCCACCTCAACCCATGAGGGGCACATGGGTGGGACCCACAAACCCTAAATCCAAAATGGGCGGGAATTGCCCTATATGGCTGCCCACAACCCTTTTGACCCAAGTGGATTTGGGTTTGGCCCGAAATAGCATGAAATCAGTAATGTCCCCAATCGAATTACCGACATTAAGTTTTTGGCCTATTTTTTTAATGTCCCCATTTGGTTTACCGACATTACCGTGTTTCCAGGTTTAGCGTGTGCAGGCTCCACTGCAGCACCACCAGAGGCTTGGGACCTCCCCCATTGGTCCCTGGACCTTCCCTAAATACCCTAAATGCCCTTAGGCGTCCTCCTTCCTCTCCTATAAATTCCAAGCCTCCCCCATGCAAAAATCACTCCCATTCTTCATAGTGAAACCCTGTCAAAACCGAGACCATCACCTCCACCTTCATCCTAACACCCCACCAGGCCTCCACGACCTCCCAGGCGCCGCCACCGGACGTCCAGCTCCGTCCGCAGCCTCCGTAGCAATTTATCCAAGGGTAGGGATCATCCCTCACCCCTTTTTGTTGCTCTAACTGTAAGGGACCCCTGGTCCTGATCCAGGGGTCCTCTTTTGCTTTCCTTTCATTTGTATAGCTGCCACAGCCAAGGATAGGGGTCCCCCACCTTTACCATAAGTGTGGGGAACTCCCTAGAGGCTAGGCTCGAGTGCAACACCCCACCCAACGTGCATGGATACACCCCATAGGGTCTGGGGGTCCCTCAGGCAATGAGGGAACCCTTAGACCCCTTTTGGTTCAAAGCCAGTGGGCAAAAATCGGTTTTTGAAAAAATCTGCTAGTGGTCGGCAGAATAATTGCCGACCACACAAAATTGGGCTAAAAGCTTAATGTCCCCATTTGGTTTACCGACATGCCCAAAATAGCCTTAAACCTTAATGTCCCCATTTGGTTTACCGACATGCTCAAAATAGCCTAAAAACTCTTTGTCCCCATTTGGTTTACCGACATAATAGCTTATTTTGGTACTGACTTCGGGCGCCTGTGGGGCCCACATGCCAAGTCCTCTGGGGTCCACCCCAGGCTTGTTGGAAAGCTCTTGATCTCCCCTAGCTCCCTGTAAAATTTCAGGTTCAGGGGTCATGCCTAACCATGGTTAGCAGACCCCTAAACATGGGTTAAAATACTGTCCATAGTGTCGGCAGTTCAAATGCCTACATTACAGACTAATTTTTACCCGACTTTGAGTCCCTGTGGAGTCCACACCTGGCCTATTCAGAGGCTGAGACCTATACCATTTGAAAGATGGCACTCCCAGCTTTCCATCCATGTGCTTACTTTACCCGGGGGAGGTCCCTAACCCTAGTTAATAACCTCACAAACCTTGGTTAAAATTTTACTGAAATGGAGGTAATCTGTTCACCTCCATTCTGTAAAATTTCGATTTCGGGCTTTGTGCAAGGCCCAAACCTGGTAGGAGGCCACTCTAGGCCCTGCCATACCCTTTGGGCCCATTTTTGACCAACCTTGACCCTTAACCATGGTTAAAATAGGCCCCGTTTAACTTTTAACCATGGTTAAGCACCACTTAACCCCATAAAAAAATATGGAAAAATCCCTAAAAATCCATAAAAATACAAAAGACCAAAAAATCAACTCTTGGACTTTTTTAACCCTAGTTAGCAATCCTAACCACGGTTAACACCCTCTTAACCCCGGTTAGCAATCCTAACCCATGGTTAACATCTCTCTTAGTCTACGGGACTACACCCTAGGCCTACCGGGCCTCACCTTTGCCTCCGGGCTTCACCCTCGGCCTCCGGGCTCAATCCCTTTGCACATTGACCAGCCTCGGTCAAGCAAAACCCTAATCTACCGGATTAGGTCCATTAGCCACCTCTTGGTGCACACACACACGCCCCATTGCCTTAGCACGGGCTCAAGTGCTAGAACTACGCTCGGTCTGATCTCACCCCTCATGTGAGTACGTAGGCAGCCCAACACGGGCCCGACCCTAATTAGCTTTTACTTTCTTCCGGTTAGTATTAACTTAAACACTAATGGCATTCGATTAATCTTGATTTTTATTTTGGCTTAAACCTAGTAAGTAGGGAACCACCAAGTGTGGAAGTGTCGGGGTGCCTAACCCCTTCCCCGAACTTAACCGAACCTCTTACCCCGATCTTTGATCGCGGACCAAGCCTTATCCAACATTCCCGGGGGACTTATCCCTTCTGAATTAATAAGTGGCGACTCTAAAACCAATCCCAGTGAGTGAATTCTCCGCGCTCACAATATCATTTGTTTGATTACATTTACGATGTTTTACACTACGACGTATCCGTAGTCATATACTATCATTTTCCTAAAGTTTCTGTACTCTACAACTTAGTGCTTTTATGCCTTATAATCTTTCTAGTGTTTTATCAAGTATTCCCGTGCTACATGCATTTTCACATGCTCGAATAGTTGGTTCAATTTTAGAAGGATGATTAATTCATTTTTTCTTGGTTGTGTTGCATATACGTTCACGTGCTCTACGCCTTGTAAAATTTTCAAATGTTTTATTAGTACGAATAATGAGAAACAATATACAAAAAGAACTTTCATTAAAGACATCTCCAAGAAAGTTACACTAACAATGAGAAAGTACATTGAAAAGAAAGGAAAAGGAAAAGCTATGCAGTGGACTCAGCGACGGCTTCCTGAGCAGGCTCAGATTGCACAACAACATCTTCTTCTACAGAGATTGGCTCAGTGGGAGTCTCGGGCAAAGAAGGAGTCGGCTCTTTAGGAAGAGGAGGTTTTTCCACTCCTTGAACTTCAGCTTCCTCGTCGAGAAGGACGACTTCAGGATCGGGAACTTCAGAACGAGTGGTCTCGTACTTTGATTATTGGGGAGTGTCGATCAGTCGTCTAGCCTCTTGGAGTTCCTTAGAAGCTCTTTCTCCGTCTTTGCCCGATCTTCAAGCACTATCCGATCGACTTCCTTTTGGTAGAAGTCGCGAAGTTCGGTCTTCTGGGCTTCCTTTGCAAGCTCCGCCTCTTCAAGTTGCTTGGTCAGGGTTTCAGACAACCCTTCTAACTCCCTAACTTGGAGGTTAGTTGCGTTGGCCGCTTCAGTAGCCTTCTTCTCGTCCTCAGCTAGTTTCTGAGCAGCTTTATGAGATGTGTTCAATTAAGCCTGGTATCCATCAACATCAGCTTTGGCCTTCTCCAGTTGAGAACGAGCTTCTTGTAACTCGTTGGCAATCGCTGTCTTTTCCGCCGTTGCCTTCTCAGCCGTTGTGGTGGCTTGATGTTTCCAGTGCTCCGCCGCTTGACCAAGACAGTCGTAGCATTCGAACAACTCCGTGAACGTATTGTTTAACTAGTAAGGAAGAGAGAGCATCAAATTCAGTACGATGCACATTGATTATGAAATTAGATATGCAGAACGAAGATTGAGTTTACTGTCACGCCCCAAAACCTATACACAATAGTACAAATATTTGTATAAATATCAACGCATGAACCAGAAACAAATTTCCAATATTAATGGAAATTAAAATAATTTAATACTCCATTAAATAGATTTAAATAACCAGCATAACTAAAAGACTCAATAACATGAGTTCTCCCAAAAACTAAATCATCCAAAGATTTCATATAGTTTACTGTACACCACCCTGAAACCATCATTGGGTGGTACCCAACATCACGCTAGGATCAATTTAAGGAGATCTTACACAACTTACTCCTTGAATGACCATTAACCAAGGTTAAAACAATATTTATTGAATCACCATTATTTTAGAAGATGAATTCTCACTATTATGAAAATATACCAAACATTAAATGACAGTTATAACAGTCAAAACCAAAATTCATAATTAAAATCTACAATGCTATAATTTACAATTAATATATAGGCAGGCATAACATACTTTATTTCAAAAGGGGTTTCAGCTGTGTTCCTACAATTGAAAATTTAGTTATAAATATCACATATTTATAACCCTACAAATTCTCAATCTCCCGTGATAATGAGATTCAGGGTTTCACAAACCCCCAAGGGCTTGGAAAAACCCTTTTTATGCTAGTGAGTTTAGTAAAACCCTTATACAAGTATAAATGAACTCAGTTACTAACCAATTGGTTAGTAATTAATTAGTTAAGTTTGTTAGGGGTGTCTTTCAACCACCCAACAAATTAACTAATAAAATATAAACCAATTTACTAACAAATTATTTAAATTTGTTTGAGGTATCTTTCAACCATCTAACAAACTAACTAATTAGTTATAAAGGATTCTCAACAAAACAATATTCCTACACTCAAATAATATATACATTTAATTAAAGTATCTTAGGAAAATTAATATAAAAAATACCCCTTTATCCCGTTTTTGATTTTCAACTAAGGTTTTGACCCACAAAAATACTGATTTTGGGAAAACTTTCTTCACGAAAGTTTTAAATCTTTTCGAGCTCTTCGAAACGATATACTATTGGACCAAAATCAGACTTAATGTCATAAAGTTATGACCCATATACCGAAATTGGGTAAATCTCATTTAAATTAACTAAATTCCGAAAATCACTAATTTTAATCTCCTAGATTTCTTATATTTTATTCCCTAAAATCTAATATATTATTCTATCATTTATTAAAATCACTCATAACATATTTAATAAATCAGAATAATGCCTGTATAAAATATTTATCCGATCTAGCATATTTTCATACACACAATCATTAACATAAGAAGAAAAATACATTAAAATTATTGTGTGATCACAACACACCCTACATCTAAACTATAGAAATATTCACTTGCCTCTAGATCTGATTTTGAGAAGAATGCAAGAGGTTGATTGCTTAGGAGAGCTTCGAAACTAACTTGGATGATCCAATTCTCATCACCGGGTTCTCTATGGGATCCGACAGAATTTCAAACTCTACAGCCGCTTTCCTCCTAAAACGATTGTATCTCACTTCTCCTAATTCAGGTTTAACAAAAAAATATGACTATTAGGTTAAACAATTCTATTTATACTAAACTTCATATAGAGAATTACTAATATATCCCCACTAAGGCTTGTTTGCTTATAACCTAGATTTAACCAATTTAACTTATTAAATTAAATCATTGGGTTAGCCCTACCCCACCAAGGTTAGCCATATGACCAAACACCAAAAAATCAATTACTAAATTACCCTTAGGATATAATTTATCAATTTACCCCTGAGTGTATTTAATTTAAATTAGGGTCACTACATTTTACCCTCTTTAAAGGAAATTTCATCCTCGAAATTAACATACCTCAATCAAGAAAAGATGAGGATACTTCTCCCTCATTTCTGATTCCAGCTCTCATGAAGCTTCATCTTCATCATGATTGTTCCACTAAACTTTCACTAATGAAATGGATTTCGCTCGAAGCTGCTTCATCATCCGATCCAAGATACGAATTGGTTTCTCCACATATGAAGCATCCTGCCTGAGCTCCAAGACACTGAAATCTATGGTGTGAGACTCATCTTTCACATACTTCCTCAACATAGATACATGAAACACATTGTGCACGCTGGACAAGCTAGGTAGCAAAGCAAGCCTGTATGTCATAACCCCAATCCTTTCTAGAATCTCAAATTGTCCGATAAATCTTGGTGACAGCTTCCCCTTCTTCTTTCCAAATCTCATCACACCTCTCATATGTGATACTTTTAGAAGAACATGGTCACCAATAACAAACTCTAGAATTCTTCTTCGTCGGTCTACATAACTCTTTTTCCGACTTTGAGCAGTCTTTAACCGCTCTCTGATCATAGCTATCTTTTCAGTAGTTTCCCGAACCAGCTCAGGCCCAAGCAAACCTCCATCCTCCACCTCTGCCCAACAAATAGGCGATCGACAAGGTCTACTATATAATGCCTCATAAGATGTCATACCAATACTAACATGTTAGTTGTTGTTATAGGCAAACTCTACTAATGACAGGTGATCTTCCCAACCACTCTTAAAATCCAAGATACAAGCTCAAAGCATATCTTCCATCACTTGGTTGTCTCGCTCTGTCTGGCCATCAGTTTGAGGATGAAAAGTCGTACTTAAATCTAACGATGTCCCCGAAGCTCTCTGAAAACTCTTCCAAAATTGAGATGTAAGCCTCGCATCTCGATCTGAGACTATCGATATAGGAACTCCATGCAGTTTAACTATCTCCTTTACATACAGCTTACTCAACTCATCCATGAAATACGTAGTACGAATCAGAAGAAAGTGAGCAGATTTTGTTAATCGGTCTACTATTACCCATACTCCATTGTGCCCTTGCCTTGACCTCAGTAGTCCGACTACAAAATCCATCGATATCCTCCCCCATTTCTATTCTGCAACGGACAATGACTGTAAAGGCCCAGATGGCTTCTGATGCTCAACTTTCACTTGCTAACAAGTCAAACATCTAGATATGAACTCTGTAACATCCCGTTTCATACCATCCCACCAAAAATGCCTACAAAGATCTCGATACATCATAAAGGAGCAAATTGTAATGGATAAAATTCGTAAAATGAACAAGTGTTGCTAAGACGAGCAAATCTTCGTTGTTCTGAAATGGATGAGAGACCCGTATTCATAATGAGTACGAGCCCGCACTCTTCTGGACAATGAGCTCGTTATCTAGAAGACAAGTATAGTAGCCGTATTCTTGGACAACGGTTATTTTATCTGTATTCACATACATAACGAACCCGTGCTTAAGTCAATAACGAGACCGACTCGCAGGACGAAAATAATTAGGAGGCGATTAATTTGCTCTGTTGTTAAGTGAAAAGTACTGTCTTAGCATTTAATGCATTTAATGTTAGTCATCTCAACCTGCTTTCGACCCAGACCGACCATAACAATAGTAGGCTCTCAGGTGTGACACGTAAGGATCAAGATCTGTCTGACATATTTGATAATGATCATAAAGCAAGTAGCATGGTCATCCATGGACATCTATGGGCATGGATGGACATACAGAATTAAGCCTATAAATACCCCGAGAGACTCAGTGCATAAGGATCGCCAAAATTCACAATTTTATCATTGTCTTAACCTTTTATTGCACTTCATCTTCTTCCTATCCTAACTTTGGCATCAGAGTGTATTACAGGGTGCACACCCCTAACTTCTGCCTCATCAGCAACCGGAGATCTTCATTCTTACCTTCTTCCTTCTACCAGTAAACCAGAATCTAAGGAGCAAGTGACGCATGAACATTAAAGAAAAATCCCACATAGAAAATTTTATAAAATATTTCAGGTATAGAAACTTAATGGATAATTTTGGGTAAAAAAAATTGTGAGAGACACGTTAAGTATAGAAACATGACACATGGATCTTTTGAGAACCAAAAAAATTTAGGGGTATTTTGGGTATAGAGAAAATTAAGGGCATTTTGGGTATATAAACTTGAGGGACATTTTAAAAATAAAGAAAATGAAATATGAGCAAACTTGATGATCATTTTGAGTCAAAAATTTTGTGAGGAATATTTTGAGTATAGAAATTTGACTTAAAGGCATTTTGGAAACTAAAACATATTAGGGACATTTTGACTATAAGAAAAAATTTGAAAACATTTTAAATATAGAAACTTGACTTAAGGGCATTTTGAGAATAAAAAAACATTAGGGATATTCTGGCAAAGGATATATATATATATATATATATATAAATAATAATAAAAGGACATGCCAATTGGACCAGTCGAATCAAGAACCGGTCACCTGGCCGGTTCAACGAAAGGTCCTGCTATGAAAACAATGCTTTTTATATTAATAACTGGACTAGTTGTACCGGGAATCGGTCACCCGGACAGTTCGATGAACAGTCCAGTTATGAAAACATTGCTTTATATATTAATAAAATGCAGTTTTAGATTTAAACTGAAATTCAATCAACGTTTTGAACCTGACCATTCTCTTTTCATTAGTAAAAAAAAAAGATAAATATATTAATAAAGGGTAGTTTTAGATTTAAACTAAAATTCAATCAACGTTTTGAACCCAACTGTTCTCTTAACATTAGTAAAAAAGATAAATATATTAATAAAGAGTAGTTTTAGAATTAAACTAAAATTCAATTAATTTTTTTAAGTACCATTCTCTTTAGCAAATGGGTATTTTTTGAAGTATCATTGTCTTTATATATGAGTAAATGGTAGTTTTGGAATTAAGTAAAATTCAATAACGTTTTAAACTTATATGAGTAAAATGCAATTTTGAAATTAACTAAAATTCATTAAACATTTTGAATCCATATGATGGTAGGTTTGGAATTAAACAAAACTTCAATCAACGTTTTGAACATGGCTATCATCTTTATATTATTAAAGAAAAGTAAAGAAAGTACATGATAAACAATCAACAAAGCACAAAAGGGATACGAAGAACTAATTTCAATAATCAAACACTGTTTTTGGCTTTTCACAACTAATAATAAATTACCCATTTAATAAAGCACACCCTATGGTTTCTATTTAAAGAAAACAGAACAACTAAATAAAAGATATAGTCCTAATAGGAAACACTAAGAAAGACATCTATTCCTAATAGGAAAAAATAAGTTCTCGGTTTAGGTATATCCAACAGCTAATATTTCGGGTTGACTAATTTCAATTGAAATTTTGGGAATTTATCTTTATATACTTTTTAATTATTTTTTAATAAAATACGAGATACGGGAAATGTGTTGAAATTTTTATCAAAATTAATTTTAAAAAATAAAATAATAATATTTATTGAAAAATATTACATTTGAAAAAAATATTATTTCTACTGAAACTTCGTGAAATATCATATATATATCATGAAAATATTTGATTTTAATAAAATATTTAAATAAGTACAATTTTTGAAAATTTGTTGAGAAATCCAAAATTTTTGAATTTTTGATATGAGGACTAAAATTGCCAACATAAATGGAATTTCAAACCTTGTTTGATGGTGGTTCAACGATTGAATCTCAATGGAAACTCTCAACGGATTTGTAAAAGTTCTTCATAGTGATGTGATAGGGTGTGACAACTAACCATGACCAATACCAAGAAAAAGAAAAGGGAAATGGGATACCAACCGCACGGTCAGCTTCCAAGTTGACCAGGCGATCTCATTGGTCTACACCCTCCTTTTTAACATCCATTAATTGTGGTCAAGATTGACTCACCGTAGGATTCATTCATCTCTCCTTGGTTTTTAGAAAAAATATAAAAAAAATTATCATAATTTAATTAAGCTGAATCATAGTTGAAAATGAGTTAAAAGGGGCATGGGGACACTGCGGTTAGCTAGGAAGGGACCTCCTGGTCCACTTCTCAGGACTCGAGAAAAATCAGTGCTTATTCTTGTACCATTCAATTTACATGTACTGATATGCATTAAATATTGAAAGTGACTGATAGTGAAGGTAAAGCTTGACGGGTAATCATTGTGAATAAAATGGTTTATTGAGAATTCTTGGATAATCTTTACGTTCTCATAGGGTTTATATAAAGATGAGAACATTTAACAAATCTCAATTAAACCTAATCTAATCTTACTTAATCTAATTAAATCAATACTAATCCAAATCCAAATCTACCTAGAGATGAGATACGGTCACTTTATTACACCACTCTATTGATTTATTAAACCACTCTATTGATTCTCTAAGATTATCTCTAATACTCTCCTGCAATTGTATGTTCACTTGAAGAAGAATCATGCAATTGGTTACAAAAAAGAAGCACATAATCATTTTATTTTCGTTGATAAGTTGCTGGAACATTCAATCGTGTATTCATAGTCACCGCCTATCTGTAAAGTCAATCACTGTCGCATCCCGCTCATCTTAGAATCAGTTAGAACCGGTGACCCACTAGATTAGGAATTCATGATCTCTCTCAATAGCACATAAAAAGAAGTTGATCGTTCGAGAAAAAAAAAAGAACTTGGAGGTATCTGCAACTAGAGTTTGGTGATGACTTTAGCTTTTGAACTAAAAAAGATAGGTTTAGGCTAGACAGACGACACATGACATACTCTAATCTAATGGACCACCGGTTCTGATAGATTCTAAGATAAGCGGGATACGACAGTGATAGACTTCACAGATAGGCGGTGACTACAAACATGCATGATTAGATGATCCAGTGAAACTTATCAACAAGGTTTCATGAGCTACTTTTTTGTAACCAATTGCATGATATTTCTTTAAAGGATCATGTGATTGTCAAAGTGTATTAATGATAGATTTAAAGGATATAATAGAGTGGTGTAATAAGGTGAGATGAGTACAGCGTTTCTCATATCTATGTAGATTTGAATTTAAAATTTAATATAGATTAAGGAGAATTAGTTTGATTCGATTAAGATTTTATTTGATAGAGTTTCTATCTTGAGATAATGTAATATCTATATATACCCTCTATAGGGTCATTGTAAATCATCCAAAGTATTCAATATAATCAGATTATTATCATTCACCACTCTAAGCTAACAGCTTCTTTATTATCAATTACCACCCTAAACCATTATAAAGTCCTTTCTAACAGTTATAACGCCACACTTGCCTGCTTGTGCTAATGGCAGTCTGTATTTTCATCATATGGGGGGTGGTCTGGGATCTATTCCATGAATAAATCATCCTATGAATAAATTGTGTGATGGCGGTTGAAAAACTAGTTATTTGGCCTAGCTTTCAATATTAGGCTTCCAACTACCAACCAATAGACTTCATAGGGGTATATAAGGGGTCATCAACCCTCCTTAAGATAGACCATTTTGGAGTGGTTCCTTGGACTTACCCTTATGGCATCTTAGTGGCTACCTTAGGTCTGACTGTGTGTGTTAGTTACATGATATCATTTAAAAAAAAAAAAAACTACCGACCAATGAAAAGATACTCACACTGCTAACCGGGTTGCGGCCTGACCACATTTGTGATACCCAAAAAAAGTATCTAACTACATTTGTGATACCCCAAAAAAGTATCTAACTAGCTATTGTATGATCATATAAAGAATTTAAAGGAGACGATGGAATGGAAAGAGACACAAGATCACGGGGATGAAAATATTTTGTCATCTCTCTTTTCTCTTTCTTGTCGTCCGTACACACAAGAGAGAGCTTGGTTTAGAGAATCTCTTTAATGAGATTTTGGTTGCATCTCTGTAATTTATATAGTGAAAAAGATAGAGAGAGATCACGAGAGTGTAACTGCTTTAACACTATTTTGTCATCTTGTCTCTCTTTTCCTCGTGGCTTTCTCTTCCATCAAAGAGCACCTACTAAATTAGAGGGAGGGAGAGAGAGACCTTAATTTTGTCATATTTTCCTTCCTCTCCTCTATATCTAGCACTGAAGAGAAAACAACACTTAGAACCTGAAGTAACAACTTGGAACATAAGAGGATGCAGGACTCTAAGTCACTACCCCATGAAAACCCAGAAGCCGAATCCCCCGGCGACGGCGTTCACTTCGACAAATCTCTCCGAGTCCATACCCATCTCACTCTCTTTCCATTCCTACATTTAAAAAAAAAAATTCTCATTTGATTTCTTTTTTTCAGCTCATCTTATTCCTTTTTGTGATTACAGGAACTCAGAGATTTGCGTTCTCAACTTCACTACGCTGCCGATTACTGTGAAATGGCATTTTTTAAGGCCAAACAGAAGAAAATGTGAGTCCCTTCCCTCCAACAAATTAATACATATATATCTATATATGATTTTTTTTAGGGGGCAAGCCATGGTTGATTGAAAATATTAGTAATTGCCGAAGGATTTGTGGACGATGATACTGTTAAAATATTATGGGTCTAGGGGGTGACGGTTTCAATTCCTGTGGGGGGTTTGGGGGCGTAGAGCCTCAAATTTTTTTCCCAAGGACCAGGTTCATTAGCCATCTCGCTTGTACGTTTCATAAATATCCTATGGGTATTGTATCTTCTTCTTTAAGGGGACATCTGCCCCTTGCCCCCCCCCCCCCCCCCCCCCCCCTATTAGCTATGCCCTATTAAATATATATATTTTTTGGTTCAACCTATTAAATAATTAAATAGCATAGTATACAAGATTTTTTTTCCAAAAAGCTCAGTGGACAGTTACCTCTTTGCCCATGACTATGTTAAACAATTAAATAACATAGTATAATATTATATATATATATTCAAACGTCGGTGTCCCTTGCCCATGGTTAATTGGCTCCGCCCTGTTAAATAAAATTTCTAATTATTTTTTTCCAAAAGTTCAGAGCGGCTGTCCCTGGCTCCACCCCTGTATATGGATACTCTTTAAAAATTCATGGCCGGACTGGTTTATGTGCAGGGTGATGGAAAACACAAAGGAGTACATATGCAGGGCTGTGGTTACTGTTGTTGATCATCTTGGGAGTGCCTCTGCTAATCTCGAGTCTCGCCTTTCCCAGAACAATGAGTTTTCAGAGACTGAGCTTCGGATCAATTGCTTGAAACAAGTTAGTATATTCTTCGAAATTACATAATTCTCTAACAAATTTACATATTATTATGACAGTTACAGTGACAGTTACCATTGAACTTGGATGCATGTGTTTAGAAGCTTCTCTTGTGCGAACAGTACACTCACAAGCTCGATCTTAATAATGTACGCTGGGATGCGAATTATCCGAGGTATCACCCACGCTATATTTCGGGTAACTATCTCCTCTCGTTTTGTTTAACTCAATTCAAGATTTCATTGTAAATGGATTTGCACTCACTTGTTTTCTATATTTGTTCTCTTAATCAGCAATTCGAAATCCTGAGAAATCTAATGGAGTTTTGAGGTACCCCTTTCCTTAATCAGCCATTGCCTACTTATTGATGAAAAAATAAGCAAATCTCATGTGCATGCTCTTTACTGGGGGTGTTGTGTTGTGAGTCTTCAGTATAATCATAGATACTAAATCGGAGTTCGGGAATTATTAGTCTAAGTAAACTTTGGGCAAAGTCAGCCAATTTCAGGAATAAATTGAAAAGACTTAAGAGCAAGATATAATAAATATTTATTTAATTATGATTAATTGAATATATTTAAAGTATTAGAAATTTATTTCAGATTTTTTTTTAATTATGATTAATTTTCCGTGAAATCTGCGATGTTTAAAAAGTCGTATATTAGTTGGGACTTTTTGTAAAAATGGAAGAGCTTTGTTAGTTACAATGAGTATAATGGATAAGCTTCTATTGTGAAGAATGATTAAGTGGGTATGCAATATTTTTGGTCTAGGGGGTGTTGGGATTCGGAGGCATAGCCCCTCAAAATTTTTTTCAGGCTAAGTTCGTGGGTCATCTCCTTTGTTTGTGTCCATTCGTAAAGATTTTTTTTTAGAAGTTAAGGCAGCTGCTCTACTCAAATTACACGATAGCATTCCTCAACTAAATAATATAATATAAAACTTAATTTTTTTTCAAAAGTTCAGGGGCTACAGCCTACTGCCCCCAATGTGGCTCCGCCCCTTGGTAACAATGGTAGTTTATGAAAATTCAGTTGGGATTTAGGTTCCAACATCGTTTGGATGCAGGGAAGCTGATGATTCAGTTGCTGCTGATATTATGTACAAGTATAAACTCGACAAGAAGGAGGAAGTGCCACTTTTTCTGTACACTACTTATGCTCAGAAGCCGTCTCTAGCAAAGATTTCAACATCAGATACTGGTGCTAAGAAACTGGGTACTAATTCGGGTATAATGATTTCTCTCTCAGAGGCCATTACTCAGTTGTTTGAGCTCACATTTCTCAAGCATTATGAATTTGATTCACTTACTAGTTCTTTTGGTGGTTTCTCTATCTGGCTTTGTTTCAGGATTTGAACTTTCTACACTATTGCCTATCCGGGATAGCCCATCTACACCATCGAAAGCTCGCCGACCTTTCAATTTCCAGGTGATATATCTTTCTTTATATCCATTAATGCAGATTATAAAACCCCTCTTTGTTGCTACCATTTCCTTCAGTTCAGGACTAGTACTGCAGTGCATTGTTTTTTCTGTTTGAACTTCAGGGTACTCGTAAGCTCGGGCGCGGCGCAGTAGATAGGAAACCAGTGCAAAGGAGCGACTTCTTGTCGCTCCTTAAGCGGAGTAATCGAACCATATAATGTACATTGTTACGACGGATTGTCTTTATATGTAACTATAATTTTCAAGTAATGCTTTCTTAGACCGGTAATTGGAGTTTTTCAGGGCTTCATGGTATCCCTTTTCTTAAATATACATTGTCTTCATTTTTTTTTTTGCTTTCCTGAAGAGATAAAAAAGAAGTATTGGTGCACGCTAAAAGAAACAAGCTAAGGTGAGAAAGATAAGAGACTATAAAATCCTCAAAACACAGGTGTCTTATCTTTACAACCGGTTAAAAGTTAAAACAATTATGGGGCGTTTTGGATTGGGGTTTTTTGGGCCAAAAAATCAATTCTGATAAAATTGATTGTGTAGAAATTAATAGTCAAATAATCATTTTTTCAAATAATAGTGTTCAGAGAATACATAGGTGAGTCTCTCAACTTTGTATTTTTCGAACACTATTATTTTAAAAAATGATTATTTGATCATGAATTTCTACACAATCAATTTTATCAGAATTAATTTTTGGCCAAAAAATCAAATCCAAACGCCACCTTAATTTTCTTGTTTTTTTCAAGGTTCTTGGTTCAATTTGTTGCCATAGCAATCCACAAAAGTAAACACATGTCACTCTGCGACTGGGCTAACATTCCTCTAGTAATAAATCAAAACTACTCTATTAATTACCCAATTCAGTCATCCATCACTAGTTTTTTTTAGCTTTGGATATCCTTTCCCTAAGTTAGTTGGGTTAGTAGTTAGCTTAGGAATTGGAGATCTTGGGACTCATAACCGGGGGATTGGATCCTGAGACCTCCCTCAACCCAAATGGTGAATATATGCCCCTCATGAGGGAGGTCTTGAAATCAAGTCCTAAAAATAGTTGAGTTATGAAGATTGCCATTAGTAACCAAATGACGTGGTAGCTCAGCATGCAAATGGAAAATCAAATCAACTGTAAATCCAATAAATTTTTATGAAAATAATTTTTTCAATGAAAAAGAGGTACATATACAAAAATGTTATGTGTCACTAGTACGTGTGTCCCCGTCCCCTTTCCAAGTTCCAAGCCATGCTTTAAGTCTCCGGCCTTGCAATACATGTGGTCAATATATCCATATATTATGTAGGAGCGATCTTATACCACTTTTACTAGTTGCAGTCCATGCCTAACCGCATTGTAAGAGTCCATGTGAAGCCACCAAATAAAGGAAAAAGAAAAGACGTACATATGTTTTAAATGACAAAAAACTCATATGCTTTTCAATAAAGTTTAAAAAATGAGCAGAGCTCAAATTCAAAAAGATATTCGAAACTTTCCAAAATCAGCTTACCTAACTCTCTCATTTTGAGGACAAGAAGGTAAGGATGTTGTGATAAACCCCACCACAAAAGGGGAAAATTGCATAAGGAAATGAATGGATTTAGTATCGCTTGTGCCCTTATATTCATTAGGACTTTGCTAGCAGGTCCGCATGATCCTAGGACGTCTTAGGGCTAATTGGAACCTTTTTTTTTTTTGGAAGGTATGCTAATTGGAACCTTGCTAGATAACAAATTTTCATGTTCCCTTCAATAACAAGAATTAGGGTGAAAGAATCATATAAAATGTTAGAGACAATCTTTACTATTTTAAGAATCATTTAATTTTATATGATACCTAAATTTTTTTAGGATTTTTACATTTTAAAGTAATCACATAATTTCATAACCTTAAATATTTTCAAAACCTTAAATTTTAAAAGAATCATATAAAATGTTAATGTTTTGACATTTTAGAGTAAATCTTTACAATTTTAAGAACCATTTAATTTTATATTATACCTATAAAATTTTAGGATTTTTACATTTTAAAGGAATCACATAATTTCAAAACCTTAAATTTTTTTCATAGGCGAGATCTTAGTTAAACATATACCACAAAAAAAACGAGATCTTAGTTAAACGGATTGTACGGTCTTTATGAATCTGTTAAAGAGCTAGCTTCTAATCTTGCTTGGGACTACAATAAAATGTCCTATTTAGGCTTTTGTCTAAATGACTCTAAATAGGGTCCGGCCCTCCAAAGCTTTGCCTTCTTAAGGAGATTTTAGTTAAACCAAGGATTGTACGGTCTTTATGCATCTGTTAAAGAGCTAGCTTCTAATCTTGCTTGGGATTACAATAAAATGTCCTATTTAGGCTTTATCTAAATGACTCTCTAATTAGGTACCTGGCCCTCCAAAGCTTTGCCTTCTTAAGGCGGCTCGAGGGCAAGGTAGGACCCAAAAATACAAGGCCCTCTTACCTAAGGATCAGGCTAAGGATCTATCCTCCTTAGCCGACCCTCCCTTTGCCATTCATATAGTAAAAATAAAGTCATATAGTAAATATAGTTTATAGTAGAAATATGGTTATTAGTATATATAATAATTATTATTAAATTAAAATTTGAAATTAGTATATATAATTTGATTTAAAAAATGTTTTTATTTTGGGGGTATGATAAAAATATCACTAACACCCCTTCTTGTATTAAATTTTAAACCTAACCATAATTGAATCCCTCTACTCATCTCGTTTCTCATTGTCTCTCATCCTATCACTTAGCTGCTCTTTGATCTCTCTTGAGTTTCTAGGGAGTCTCATCTCTCCCAACTCCTCTTATCTTCTTTTTATAGTTGCATTGCCCGTCCAAAGCCCAGATAAAATATTAGAGCTTAACTTCCATGTCAGGTTGGGAGTCACTGTACAAAATAAACCTGCTAAAATTTATATGATTTATTTTTTTCACTCCTTTTCAACCTTGGGCCCTTGTGGGCTGGGTATGGCCTTGAATTTTAGTGATTTTTGAATAGGTTCAGTCTGAACTCTGAAGCCCGACACAGCTTGCTGACAGGTCTGCTTTACTCAAGCTGAACAAAGTAAGTACTTCTTCTTCATGGCTCCAATTGGAAGGAGAAAACAAGGTGGAGATGAGTTTGCTGTTGAGAAAGACGAAGAGGGTTTGTTGAAGAGATGAATCGGCGAGGACCCATGAAGGAAAGAAGAGCTGATCTTTAGAGATTGTAATGAAAGGAGTTGTAGAAGTTATGAAGGAGAAGTTGAAAGGATTATTGCACTTGAGAAGCAAGAGGATTCCAGGAGAAGCTCCTCTGTTTCTTTTCTCCCTGTATGGATTCTCTGTATGTAATGTCTTTTGAGTAAGCCCCCCAAGAAAAAAAATGATATTTATTGGATATTTTGTACTAAATGTCCCCTATTTTCTGCTCTCTCTCTCAGCATCATGTTAAGGACATCATACTGTTTATTGTCTCTGAAAACGTTTTTTCTTTTCCTAATGTGAACATTATTTTGATTAATTTCCTGACATTTGGTCAATATAACGATATATTATGTTGGAGCAATCTTGTACCACGTTTACTAGTTGCAGTCCATGCCTAACCGAATTGTAAGAGCCCATGTGGAGTCACCAAAAAATGTAAATAGAAAAGACCTACATATGTTTTAAATGACAAAAAAATCATATGTTTTTCAATTAAGTTTAATAAATGAGCAGAGCTCCGATTCAAAAAGAGATTCGAAACTTTCCAGAATCAGCTTACTTAACTCTCTCATTTTGGGGACAAGAAGATAAGGATGTTGTGATGAGCCCCACCACAAAAGGAGAAAATTGAATCAGGAAATGAAAGGATTTAGTATCGATTGTGCCCTAATATTAGTTTGGACTTTGCTACCAGCTCCGCATGATCCTAGGACGTCTTAGAGCTAATTGGAACCTTGCGTGAGAACAAATTTTCATGTTCTCTTCAATAACAAGAATTAGGGTGAAAGAATCATATCAAATGTTAGAGAAAATCTTTACAATTTTAAGAATCATTTAATTTTATATGATACCTAATTTTTTTTAGGATTTTTACATTTTGAAGTAATCACATAATTTCAAAACCTTAGATTTTAAAAAGATCATATAAAATGTTAATGTTTTGACAATTTAGAGTAATTATTTACAATTTTAAGAACCATTTAATTTTATTTTATACCCATAAAATTTTAGGATTTTTACATTTTAAAGGAATCACATAATTTCAAAACCTTAAATTTTTTTCATAGGCGAGATCTTAGTTGAACCAAGGATTGTACGGTCTAAGAAGCTATATGCATCATGCATCTGTTAAAGAGCTAGCTTCTAATCTTGCTTGGGACTACAATAAAATGTCCTATTTAGGCTTTGTCTAAATGAATCTCTAATTAGGCACCTGGCCCTCCAAAGCTTTGCCTTCTTAAGGTTGCTCGAGGACAAGGTAGCTCTTACCTTAGGATCAGGCTAAGGATTTATCCTCCTTAGCCCAACCCTCCCTTTGCCATTCATATAGTAAAAATATGGATAAAGCTTCTGAGACCTCCTTAGGACCGAGACTACGGGGCCTGAATTCCCATGCTCTTAGAGCATGGTCTCAGCCCTAATGGGGTCTCAGTAGGACAGTCCTAAGAATAGAGTCATATAGTAAATATAGTTTATAGGAGAAATATGGTTATTAGTATATATAATAATTATTATTAAAATTAAAATTTGAAATTAGTATATATATTTTGATTTTAAAAAATGTTTTTATTTTAAGGGTACGATAAAAATTTCACTAACATACCTTCTTATATTAAGCTTTAAACCTAACCATAATTGAATCTCTCTACTCATCTCGTTTCTCATTGTCTCTCATCCTATCACTTAGCTGTTCTTTGATCTCTCGAGTTTCGAGGGAGTCTTATCTCTCCCATATAAAATATTAGAGCCCATATAAAATATTAGTAACTTCCATGTCAGGTTGGGAGCCACTGTAGAAAATAAACCTGCTAAATTTTATATGATTTATTTTTTTCGCTCCTTTTCAGCCTTGGGCCCTTGAGGGCTGGGTTAGGGCTAGCCAAACCAGGCCCTCCAAGTAGGGGGTGGCATTGGCAATTGGCTGGGTATGGCCTTGAATTTTAGTGATTTTGAATAAGCTCGATCTGAAGCCTGACACATTTACATAGGCTTTGAAGCTCGGTCCGATTGCCACCCCCTACCTCCGGCTCCAGTACTTGGAGCCGGGCTAGGGTTCAGTCCTTGTTAGTTAGGGTGGGGATAGGGTAGACCCAAGCCCGACCTTTTGAAAACCCTAATTGGTGGTCTTGTGTCAGGACGTTGATAGGCCTGAGCGCGTTCTCTGCGGGGCCGGTATAACTTGCTAACAGGTCTGCTTTGTGCAAAATAACAAAAAGCGGGTCAATCTTCAGGTGTTCCAGAAATGTCTGCAATCGAGTAATTGGAGAATCAACACCAAATTTTAATTTGAAAGATATCGGCAATAAGTCTGAAAAAGTATCTAAAAGAGACCTTTCAAATAGAAAGGAAAAAATATTATTCATTCCCTTACTTTTTTTAATTTAGGCCAACCAACGTTTCATAAGGGGACTAGAGCTGGCTATTGCTCAAAAAGACATTAGGAGAAGTTTAGCCACTAGCTCTTATCTCGGGAAGCATATCGTCTGTGTTATTTGGTGTGGCTATCCCTGTGTTCTTGGCATTTAAAGGTCAAGATCTCTTATATAGGTGGTTACAACTGTTAAATCCATACAAGGCAAGAGATCTTGGCCTTTGAATGCTAAGAACACAGGGATGGCCACACCAAATAACACAGACGATATGCTTCCCTTATCTCGTTTGGAAAGAGTAACTAAAAAAGGCATGGGATTACTGGGCCTAAGGCGTCCATTCATAATCTGGCATTTGGCGCTAAAAAAGATATAAGTCCTTTCATTTTCTCCCTGTTTTTTGACTTCTCCCGCATTGAGATCTCTTCCCGCTTTTCTCCCCCTTTATCAATACATAGCAGGTTATGAATGGACGCCTGAGGCTGGGCCTCGGGCGTGCACCAGAGGTAATCCCATGCCTTTTCTCAAGCTGAACAAAGTAAGTACTTCTTCATGGGTCCAATTGGAGGCAGAAAACAAGGTGGAGATGAGTTTGCTGTTGAGAAAGACGAAGAGGGTTTGTTGAAGAGATGAATCGGCGAGGACCCATGAAGGAAAGAAGAGCTGATCTTCAGAGATTGTAATGAAAGGAGTTGTAGAAGTTATGAAGGAGAAGTTGACAGGATTATTGCACTTGAGAAGCAAGAGGATTCCAGGAGAAGCTCCTCTGTTTCTTTTCTCCCTATATGGATTCTCTGTATGTAATGTCTTTTGAGTAAGCCCCCCAGGAAAAAAAATGATATTTATTGGATTTTTTGTACTAAATGTCCCCTATTTTCTGCTCTTTTTCTCAGCATCATGTTAAGGACATCATACTGTTTATTGTCTCTGAAAATGTTTTTTCTTTTCCTAATGTGAACATTATTTTGATTAATTTCCTGACATTTTGTTTTACACTCTCAAAAATCAAAAATTGTAATTTATAACTTTCTATGTTTTGACCCAAAAAAAAAAAAAAGCTTTCTATGTCATAAGCTGTGAAATTTGAATTCTACTACATTTCATAGAATAGTTGAACTCTATCTATATTTCACAGAATAGAACAAAGGTAAGGTAAGAAATGCATTAGAAATTTTTGTTGCTTCTTAGTGTTGTGCAGAGGTGTCTTCTATTCAGTTTGCAACTAATCCCATTCCACATCTGGGCACAAGTAGTGGAGCTGAATATGTAGGGTTTATATTAGGAATAGAGTAATGCTAGCTTCACTTTCTTTTAAAGTCACTTTCTTCAAGGGTATGAGACGCACTATTCTCTTACACTAATGCTATGCTTGGTTGTTGAGAAAATAGATGAAAACATGGAAAATAAAATAAAATTTTGGATTTCTAATACAATTTTTAGTTGTGTTTTGTCTAATTTTCTTTTCATTTCCATGTTTTTACATATTTTCTCAGCAACCAAACATAGGGTAAGAGAAAGACACGTGATTTGCACTAACACATGTCATCCCTTGAAGAAAATGGAGCTAGCCTTACCCATTAGGAATATGTTTTGCTCAGGGCCATTACTCATATTAGGCCAAAGTATATAATGCTGTTAAGGCATAGGTTTTCAGTTAGTGAGAACAACAGAGAGAGACAGAAAGGGAAAACATTTGTATGTTTTGCTTCTGATTAGTGAAGAAGTTGGCCTCTATGGCGCAAAACTCGGCACATTGACTCAGTGAGACTGGGTGACCAAGACTAAAAACGGATTTTACTGCCAAATTGTGACATACAATTGAATGTTGAAGTCATGTTCTCACATATAATATACTAGTTATGTTGTTGCAGAGGTTATTCCCATTAACTTAAGAGGTGTCTATTGAAATTGTTTTGTTATTAATGGACAACTGAAATTTTTTAGCTGGGTTATATGTTGACATTTAAGGTCTCCTTAGTAGGACTTTTGGCATGGAAGGCCCCTAATGTAGTAATGTGTCTGGCCATCTCAATAAGAGGAAGGGGGGGAGGGACGACCTTATAGAAGTTACCAAGAAATTAACAAGAAAACTATACTTGTGAGATAGGAAAGGATAGGCTTATCCAGCTACAAGCCAAGTGGCATCTCCTAAATGGGGTTCCATATATCTTTCAAGGAACCCAAACTTGTGATTCAGGCAGTTTTTTTTAAAGTCTTGGCGGGTAAACTGAAAGAACTTTAGTGTGGAGCAGAGGCCATGGCAACCATAGCTGTTGTGCAGCCAGTCGTTGTCAAGGGCCTCGGAGGAAGCTCACTTATTGAAACTAAACTTTCTGTAAAGCCTTCTCGCTGGAATGCGACTCACAATAACGTTAGGTAACATTGCCAGAGAATCCACTCTCACGGCGAGCTGAGTTTTTTCATTATTGTCATGTTGTTTATCTTCTATGGCTTTAGCTTATATGACATTTTGTTCTTTGTTAATAAATTCTGTAGTATTTATAATTAGGTGTGGTGCGGTGGTGGCGAAGTACGGCGAGAATAGTATTTATTTTGACTTGGAGGATTTGGGAAACACTACTGGTCAATGGGACTTGTACGGCTCCGATGTTCCCTCACCATACAACTCCCTCCAGGTTTATAACTTGTACATCTCCTTTTGATGCAGGACAATGCAATGACCTAAAATCTACTGAGCTGAGATCAAGATTGAATTAACAATTATAATGAAAATTATAAAATCAGCAATCTTATCACAAATAATTATCCAGAATATTCAAGAAAGCGATGTTAGGAAGATTTAAGGCCATGTCACAAACCTGCAATAATGACCCTCAGTTATATCTGCGAGGGTTAATGGAATTCTATGATTCCACAAGCTTAGGAGATTAGCCTTAGCTCAATGTAGGCTTTCTAACATTTTCTAGGGTTTGGAACTTAATTAGGTTTTGGGATTGTGATGTTTTAGGTTTTTTTCAATTGCTGAAAATCTGTAACAGCAATATGGTAATGCATTAGGGCTGTAACAGTTGAAGGGGGAGGGCTATATTTGGTTGGACAGGCTGTAGGAGGGTTGTGGGATGAAAATAGAGGTTGTAGGAGGCCTGTAGGATTGTTGGGTAACTGGGACAACAAAGAATGACAGGGATGAGGGTTGTTGACAGTGACTAGATGTAGCTGGAGGTGGCTGGATAGCAAGGGTAGGGTAAAGGAAGGCTAGGGTTTAGGTTTGGTGAGCTTTCTTGTAATGAAAATAGGATCTAGGGTTTGGGTGATTAGATTTTGCAAGAAGATAGTAAATAAAGAAGAAAACAAGAGAGAGTAGTTGTTGTAAACAGTACTCGTGAACAATAACTCGTGAAAAGTGCTGATGAATAGTGATTTGAGAGAGAGATTAGAAGAATATACCTTAGAGTTTTAGGGAATCACTCCCATGGCATCACACCAATATCCAATCACTGGAGAATACCCAAAAGTAGGTTTTTCTTTATTTCTCATTCATTAACTAAAAGTTTACAGCAAAAGGGGGCTTTAAATAGGTGAAGCCCTAATTGTAAAAAGACCAAAATAATCAAAACATAATAAAAAGATTATAATAGCTCAAACTAATAACATAACTAATAAAGTAGTCCTCCTAAATACTAATCCAGCCCATTGGGCATTTCCTAACTAAATAGAACCTGCTAACTCATCCTTTATGCACATCTTCCCAATGTGGGGCCTTCCTAATGCTCTGTGTGTGCATATGAGGTCTTCAATGGCCCATGTCATCTATCCAAAGTGACATGGGAGTCTTCTTTTTCTTCTTTCTCCTTTGGTAAACTTGAAATTCATTGGACTCATGGATGTCCGCATCACCTTTGTTCTTTCTTGATATTCAGAAATGTTAGGGGAGGTTAGAGAGTAATCGAATGATGTGATTGCATATGCGCCAATTTAATACTAACTCTAATGGAAGAACAAGCTAGTTCAGAAACTACAGTCAGAACATTGGGCTCAAATCTTTGACATTCGAAACTGTACATAATCTAACTCGTAAATATGCCTCCTGAATGGGGCATAACGCAAAATCTATATGACTATAGGCAGGGGTAGTAATTATTGTTAATGGGTTTGTGAAGAATGATTGAGCGGGTACAAAATATTCTTGGTCCAGGTGGTGTGGGGCATAGTGACAAAGTTGGGGTTTGGGAATAATTCGGCAAGGGTCAAGTTCAAAAAAATTCGGGAAAAGTTGGGAAAAATCCTGGAAAAATAAAATATAAATAAATAAATAAATATAAAAATATACCGAACAATTTGATTGAAAAAAAATACAAAATAAGTAGTTTTTTTGTCAAATTTGGGAAAATTTGGGAATAATTCAGAAAATTTGCGAATAATTTGGGAATTCAATAATTTGGAGAATAATTCGGCAACCCAAAAATGCGCGAATAATTTGCGAATTTTTGAAAAAAGGATTTTTTTTGTCACAGAGGTGTGGGGGTGTAGCCCTCATTTTGTTTTTATTAGGGCCAATTTTGTGGGTCATCTCGTCTGCTTGTAAAATAAAATTATAAAGTTAGGGGAGCAACTGCCCCCTTGTCCATGGCTATGCCCTCTTAAATTAAATAATTAGTATAAAACTTGTTTTTTTTTTCAAAAGTTCAGGGGGTAGCTGCCTCCCTTGCCCCATGCCAATGCCCTCTTAAATCAAATAATATAAATATAAATTTAATATTTTTTTTCCTCAAAAGTTTAGGGGAGCACTAGCCCCATCACCCCCTGGCTGCCCCTGACTGCAGGCTTATAGTAGCTTGATGTAGGAATTATGATCATTTTCTTGATTGTTAGTGCTATGTAAGCCTATCTGTGCTTGCAATACGTCTTGAGATATAGCTAATTATGCAGTAGTTATATCTCATTATTGTATATTGAAAATGCAGAGCAAATTCTTTGAGACATTTGCAGGTCCATTCACCAAGAGAGGATTGTTGCTCAAGTTCTTGATACTGGGAGGTGGTTCCACCCTTGCTTACCTCAGCTCCACAGCCTCAGTCGACATACTACCCATTAAGAAGGGCCCACAACTGCCACCTAAGCTCGGGCCTCGCGGAAAGATCTAATTAGCTTTGAACCCGCATCCTTCTTTTATTTTGTTCATATGTATCTTTCTGTTCAACTTGTAAGTATGTCTAAGCCTTCTTGAGACCTCTGTGCTAGTTATTCAAAGCTATTTATTCTGATTTTTGGTTTACTTTTAATCTTAATTAACTTGTGCTTAGTTATGAAATTGTAATCATTAGCTCATATTTTACTTTCATCATTTGGATAATTTAATTTACCTAATAATATAGAATAGAATGGTCCATTAATATGCCTTCAATTAGCTCGAAAGTGTCACAATGCCAAGGTTGCTCGCAGATTGATCTCGGCTAATTAAGGACCTTCAGATATTTTCAGGGACCTATGCAGCACATATAGCACTCAAATGCTCATCAATCTGCTAGGACCAAAGAATTTTAATTGCCTGGGATAAAACAAACATAGATATTTCAGAAGTAGGTATAGTTAAGAAGTCAATAGATCAGATGGATAAGATTGTCTGGTCAATGCAATTTTTTGTTTTCTAGATGATGAGTACATACACCATGTGTGCCGTAAATGTCCTGCAAGACATCTCAGAAAGTTTCACATGAATGACACTGGGTTTCCTCAAATTTTATTATTAGCTGTTTAATGGCTTTCTTGAGGACACAATCACAAGTGGTGGAGAGAGGGTATGTTGTTACTTCAGAGCATGGTTCAAAGTATCAATATCAGTTTTGGTATGAGGATTGGTATGACAATTTTAGGATATGTATTGGGCATATCAGTTGTATACGCTAGAAAAAAGTTAAGACATGCAAGAAAAAACTTAGATAACTTGCACAAAACATTTTTTTAATACAAATAGAAGTTAAAAACAAACTAAATAACTTAGATATCTTGCATAAAACATTTTTTAATACAAATAAAAGCTAAATAGAAACTTAATGAAGTTCTCCAACTATATTAACCATATATATGAGAGTTAATTTTTTTTTTAAAATTTAAAAATGCGATCATGCAGATAAATAGACATGAAAATGCAAACTGTAGTCACTTAGTCAAATAGAGACAATACAATCTAAATAAAAAAACCGTACAGTCAATGATATGCATAAGAAAACATTTACTTTGCAATCATAAAATAAATTATTAGGATAATAGGTTATAAGGGTGTTTTACAACACTCAAATGTTCAAATGCTTCATTTCTATAATGTGACAACCAATACTGTAACAGTATTGGTACAATATTGATAGTATCAGGCAATGCTGCTATGTATTGGTTGATACTCAAATGTTTTTAGAAAAACAAAGGAAAAATTATCGTGTGCATCAGTTTGATATGCACCGATACTTAATCGATACGATTTTTTAATGAGTTTTCGTGCTACCGAATCAATAACCTCCAAAACCAATTGGCCGATATGCCTGATACGTACGGATACTTGAATCTATGTTTCAGAGAATGTGGAATACAGAAGATATCCCAAGGCATCAAATCCAAGAGTTAACAAAGTTCTCCATCTACAATATGAGGGAAGAAGAACATATGGAATCACAACCCAAAGGACTCCTTGTGGGTTTGAATACATACATTTGGAATTCCATCTCTGTATAGTAATCTTTAATGGCGAGCTGTTGGGCTGCTCAAGCCGCCCAAGTTCTCAAGCTTCTCTGTATAGGAAAATTTCTTCTTGGTCACAATATCAGGTTTGCTCATAGACTTTCCATCTTCATCTGTCAAGTAGCCCTCCAAATTACCCGTTGAGCCTGTCTTCTTCAGCTCAGTCTCCTTGATCCATATGCCAACCCATAAAGTCTGATAGTCTTCTTCCTCAGGGTTTGGGAACTTCTCACCCAGCACTGGAGATGTCTCAGTTAACTGATTTCTGTTTACTCTGCTAAAGATGGATTCTGAGTTAGAGAGCCTGGCGTAGAGGGCGTCTTCGATTCGAGATATGACTGTGAAGGGCAAGATTTCCAGTATCCTTGAATAACTCTCTAGAATAGATTGTCCCACATCCTGTATAGTTCAGAAGAATGTTTCTTTCATCTTGTAAGAAGAAGATAGAAATTATGTACCCGTAATGTTCTTGTTCATACCCTGTTGTATTGGATTTTACTTATGTGGAGTGCAGATTGAGGAATGCCTGGGAACTGCTGCTTGAGGAGTAAGATGGTCATTTCTCTCTCTTCAAAAAGCTCCCTCTTCTCCAAGCTCACAGCTGAACCCCAGGATGATTTACCATCTTTATTGTTCATCTTCCTCTTCCAAATCACAATGGAGGCCTCAATTCTTTTCTTAAGATCGAGAATCTTGTGCTCCGGTGACAAGTCCACTGTCAACAGGATTTGCTCAGGATCAAAGAATTCAACTGTAATACTCCGGTATGTTGAGTCCCGAGCTCGCTCTCCCGTTTGATAAAAAAAATCAATAATGCTATGTTTGGTTGCCGAGAAAATATGTGAAAACATGGAGAATAAAAGAAAATTTTAGATTTTTAATACAATTTGTGGTTATGTTTTGTCCAATTTTCTTTTCTTTTCCATGTTTTTACTTATTTTCACGGCAACCAAACATAGGGTAAAGGTACACAGATTCTACTGAATATATTATTAGAGATAGTTTAGAAAATACCATAAAATGGTGTAAGAAGGTGAGATGAGATACACTCATCTCAAAGTAGATCTGAATTTGAAATTTGAAAATATTAGGATCAATTACTTTGATTTGATTAGATTTAATAGAGCTTTTATCTTGAGATGATGTAATATCTATATAAACCTCACATGGGTCTCTATATAATCATTCAAGAATGCTCAATAGAATCAGTTTCTTATCATATATCAATGGGAATTTTCTTCTTTTGCCTTAGTTGGGGTAGTTTTCAGGGATCTCCATTTCTGATAGTACTTGAGCATTAATGGCCATGGCAGCTTTCAGAACTTGGTTCACGGAATCCTTCTGGAATTGCAGCCATTTTCTTGAGATATCAGATAGCCCATCTGGAGGGACCTTAGCAGTGGGTAGCCACCATTTGTCATCCTTTCTCTGATTATTTCCTTTCTCAGCATCACCAGCATTTCTGGACACATACCAGAACTCATTCTGTTCTCTGAAGTTATCTAGATAATCCTGTTAATTGCAAAACCATTGAAAAAAATGAAGATAAAAACCATTTTACTACATATAGAACAGTGATTCTCAATACCTTCAAAGAATTAAAAGCAGAGAGAATTCAGATTCTTACAATGAACGTGGGCCTCAATAGAATAGTTATGCAGCCAACTGGGTGTAAAACCCATAGCCATGATATCCATTATAAGCCAGTGGCGGAGCCAGGTTTTTCTTTTTCTTGTAGGGCGGCTAACAATGTGGGTGTGGGGGTTCGGGCCCCCCCATTTTTTTTTTTTGATGGTCAAGTTTTGGACCATCTCTAAAGTTGAGGGGGGGCTGAAGCCCCAGGCCCCATGTGGCTCCGCCCTTGATTATAACTGACGTCAACTCCATTAGCTGGACTCAAAGGCTGTAGTTCAGTCCTTCGAACTTGAAGACAACATTGACTAGTACAATACTTAATTGGTACTCGGGATTTTTAATGAGTTTCCATGTCAGTGAGTGGGGATTTTTAATGAGTTTCCATGAACATGAGTGGGTAACCTCCAAAACCGAGACATATTGAGCTGATACACCCGATCCGATATATATCGATTTTTATTTGTCTATTTATTTATTTATATCGATACTTGAATCCATGCTTCAGAGAATGTGGAATACACAAGAAACCATGTCCCAAATGCATCAAACCCAAGGGGTTACAAACTTTCCCATCCACAATAAGAGGGAAGAACAACATATGGACTCACAACTCAAAAGATTCCTTGTGGGTTTGAACACTTACATTAGCATGTTAGGTGGCAAACAAAAGAGCTCCACGTGTTTGCCACCCCCATCCTCGCATGGCAAGTTTCAGCCCAATAGCTCCTTAAGACTGAAATGAAAGGGCTTCTAGTAAAGTTTTAGGCTCAATAGAAATGGGCCCTTCCTATTAGTTGTTTTTATTAAAGTGACGATAATGGCCTCTCTTAATGTGTAAAGACAAAGTTTCACCCATAAAAAAAAAATGTGTAAAGACAATAACTTATATTAGAAAATTATATTCCCTAGTGTTATCTCAGTTGCATTTACTTCAAAAGTTTCCACAGACGCAAGTTAAGGCATATCACGTTGACATGTCTGGTATTTTAACACATTTTAAAAAATAAAAAACAGGAAATTTATGACAATTGTAGCCACCAAGTTGCGTCTGTGAAAAACTTGCGAGGGGCTACCAAAATCCAATTATAATACATGGACATGGGGAGATTACAATGGAATATTAATGCAGCCAACTGAGTGTAAAACCCATACCCATGATATCCATCATAACCTACGTCAACTCCCATCTAGAGATTAGATAGTGTTACTCTTAAGCATTTGGTAATGAGTCGGTCTATGGGTACTCCCAAATATACTCCAATAAATATCCGGCCGATTAATATTGATATATAATTAATATTATTTTATCTCTACAATAATAAAATTTGATTTTTAGGGTATTGAAATACAAAGGATGAATAGATTTGGATATTTCGAATATTATCCGAATTCGGTTGGTATAATTGGATGGATTCAATTAAATATTACAAATACAGATGTTAAATTCGTTTTTTTTAATCCAATAACAGATATTAATAAACGGATTGAATACAGATACCGTTTCGAATTCACTCCCCTGGGTTCAGATAAGATATGAGGTGATAAGGATCAATGTTGAGCATCACATGCATATGATGAAAATTTTAATATGCAGCTTGCAAGGCACTACTAAAGCCGCACGATGCTGTAGTGTTTGTTTCAAATAGGATTCTACTAGTGCCATTAGCACCTTAATTTGGGATCTAGAATCGGTAAAAAGGGTGTAAAAGGTGACTAAAGATAGGTTTAAAAAGAAAATTCCACCTAAAGTCTATCTAGATTTGAGCAAAGTATATATCTATTGGCGAGTCTTGACCATATGATAGTAAACTCGAGTCATACTTGTGCAAAAATGAGGTCTATACACTAATATTTTTGTAGTAGTCTCATGTGCCACGTTATATAGATAAGTTTAAATTGACTGATGTTTGAAGATATAACTGCCATTCAAAATTCTAATGTAGACTTAATTATATCTTATCCTACCGCTATTTGCTAGGCAACAACTATAATCTCTTCCTCACTTTGAATGCAAGGGTATATTCAAGCCAAGCAAGTTCGAAGGCTCGGCTTTGGCTCTATCAATCCGAGTTCAAGCCAATCTTTTTAACTTGTTCGAGCTAAGTTTTTTTCCAAGCTCGAATGTTCAATAAAGTCAGGCCCAACTTGATTCGGTTCGGCTCAGTTCGGCTTGAAATATTTTATAATAATTAATAATGTAATATATTATAATTTAATTTACAATGATATTTTAATTTATAATTAATAATATTTTAATATTTAAAATATTATAAATAATATTTATAAGATTAATATACTTTTAAGAAAATATATAGTATATTTTTTTTAATGTTTCAAGCCAAGCCAAGCTTGGTTCGAGCTTAATCAATTTGAGCTCGAGCTTGGTCTAGTTCAATTCGGCTCAACTCAACTTGAATACACACCTACTTGAATGTTCTATATGAAAGGCATCTCAGCTCCGAAGGGAGTAAATTTTGAATTATCGTCGCAACTAAAAACTATATTTGGTAGAAAGTTGAGCATGGTAGTAATTTGCTTACCATTTGGAGAGTGTATTCCTAAATATATAATAAAGTTACAACTGAGAAATGAAGCTTTACAAATTTTACATAGAGAATATTATTTGAATTGGGATAGGAATAAAAACTATCCAATAGAGACGTCCAAGGATAAATCACTATAATTTATCCAACTGTTAGGGAATATCTTCATATCTTGGTGATATATTCTCAGTAGATCTCTAATATGTTAATAGCAACCTCTTGACTTTTTTTTTTATGGTTTTGAGGTCAATAATAAGCATAAAGAAACCTATGTTTTTATTTTAATCTTTTTTCTTTTAAGTGTATGCCTATAGTTGTAAATAGAGTGGATTCAAAGTGGATAGTGGTGTATCTAAATTTGTATCTGATTACACATCCAACTATCCGTATTTAATTAAATATTTGATGTTTAGAAAAATAAAGAAACCGGATTCGACTCCAGTATTTGAATATGAATAATATTTGAAATAACCGATTACTTTAATAAAATTTTAAAAAAAGAAAAAAAAAATATAATTAAAAAAACGTATTTTTTTTAATTTTTGATATCAAAAATAATATTTTTTTAAAAGAAAAAAAATTGTCAAAAATATTTTAAAATGACATTTTGATTACTTTTCTTATTTATATCAAAAATAATAATTCGTATTCGCTCTGATACACCCAACATGTCATCATTTATCTAAGGTTAGGAGTTTGATTAATATAATAGGGGCCTTTCAACCGGCCTCAAAGACTCAAAACCAAGTATACATGTCCTACTGGAGTAACATGAGAGGTATCAATCAACGGATACAAATATTATCCATATTTTATTTGTATCCAAATTCTTTTACTCGGATAATAATTCAAGTAGTCCATTTATAATTTGATATAAATTCGGATATTGATATATCTAGTTTGATCTCTTATGACACCTTGGTAGTTACCTTAGGTCTGATCGGGTGTGTGTTTAATGTTCCCTTACCTATACCAAAAAATATATCTGATTTGATAAATATCCGATGTGCGACTGATTATATAATCATTATATATAAATAGCGGGTGGCACGTGCTATGCACTTGAGAATGAAGATTGAACTCTCCCGTTCAATCACAATTGGCAGAAAGAGAGAGAGAGAGAGATTGTGTGGGCATTAGATAAGAGGAGATATTTTAATTGAGGAACAATCAACGCCTCAGCCCACCAATTCTCACTTTAAGAGATTTAAAAAATAAAAATTCAATCAACACCTCAACTATTAAGTTATGTGTTATCTTTAATAGTTTTAAAATTTTAAAACTCAATCAATGCCTCAGCCCACCAATTCTCACTTTATGAGATTTAAAAAATAAAAATTCAATTAACCTCTCAACCCTCCAATTCTCATTATAGTAGTAGAGATATATTAAAATTTTACATTACTAAAATAATCTTATAAATATATATTTTATATATAATTTAAGATATTAAATTATTATTTTTGATATAAATAAATATAAAACAATAATTTACTATTTTTAAAATAAAATTTATAGTTTTGTTAACATTTTAAAATATTTTTTCTATCCTCAATACTTTTTAAAAGTAATCAAATATTATTTAAACTTAAATATTTTAACTGATACAAATACCATATTTTGTTTTTGGTTGATTCCTATGTTTATTTGAATTCGAATAATCGGACATGTAATCGAATAGATATTCCAGCAGTACCTCTATTCCAATTTCAACGTAAATAAAGAATTTTTTTTCCCCACTTCTCTCGTTCTCCGTCGCCTACTCTCATTCTATTCCTCCCTTTCTAAATCCAACAAAATAGTATTCAGCAGATAATTTATCAGAATCGACAACACCACGAATGCGGCAAAAAAATAATCAAAGCAAAGCTCAAGTATATTAATTTTTGTTTGTCCCTTTCTTATAAACTGTTTATGAGTGAATCCCTTCAGTTCTTCTTTCCATCTCTAAACTTAACCAGGTGCAATCATGGCTACTTCTCCCATTACTCAAGTTCAATCCCTTCTGATGAAAAACCCCACCAAACCCAACTTGCAAAAATAGTAAGAAAGATGAATTTTGACTGATATTTGAACTGGGTTTCGAAAATTCAACCGGGTATTAGATTTCCAAAGCTCGGATATCTCTATATCATCTTCCTCCTCAAAATCCACTATAAAACAGTATTGGTAGTATTGGTAAATTCAGGGATTCCCGAGAAAGATGGGTTTTTTGAATTGGACTTGGAAGCTTCAACAGGAAATATCTTTTCCAATCTTCCTCTTTAGAACTTACCATAAAACATGACCTGTAAATTCAATCAGGGATTCTTAAGAGTTTACTGTTTAGGGTATAAAAGTAATTAGAGTGAGGATAAAGCCAGATTTGAAAACCGAAGAGTTTCCATTTTTGAAAACTTTCCTTGGCTTTGAATTCAATTTAAAGATTCAGTGCTAGAATATCGGTCAACTTTCAGGAAAATTTAAAACACTTACGCACATTTACAGAGAAATTCTCGATAAGTGACGCGTATCCAAAAAGTCCTTCCAAAAGAGACTTTTCAGTCTATCGTTATTCAATTCGAAGTGGGTATTTTTGTTGTAATCTACAGGAATTTCTAAAAGGAAAATTGGGTTTTATTATTTTTAGAAGAAAAAAAAAAAAAAGGAAATCGGAATAAGAGGAAGGGTCGAAGAACGTGACAAGTCAGTCTTCACAGCTGTTACAGAGAGGTTTGAAGCTTATTCTTGGAGTTTTCTCAATTAGGCTTTTTTTGATCATTGGTGTTCTAAGAGGAAGATATCTATCTTCTCAGAGCTTGAAAATCAAAAGGTGAGCTTTTTTTCTTCTCAGTTAAGCTATCTAGTATTTAGTCTAATAAATCTCTTGTTTAAGCTTCTCCTTAATCTTTTTTTTTTCTATTGTTTTGCTTCAGTATTCCTCCACAAGCTCCTTGGCTTTCATGGATCATCAAGAAAAAACTCAATTACTTCAGAATTGTGTAAGAGAGTGTTCAATGGATAGATCTGTTTCTGGGAAGGAAAATCCAAGAATGAAAAAGCTATTGATCAAGCTCTGCAAGATATGCAAGAAAGGATTTAGCTCCGGAAAAGCATTAGGAGGACACATGAGAGTTCATCAGGTAAGAGAAGATGATACTATGAAAAAAAACCAAAATTTTGAGCTCAACATTCATCCTCCAAAGCTCAAGAAAACCACAACCAATCTTGTAGACAATAATACTAACAACCCCACTTGTTCTCTCTGCGGAAAGAATTTCCCATCGATGAAGGCTTTGTTTGGTCATATGAGATGTCATCCCGAAAGAGAATACAGGGGAATTCAACCTCCCCTCATAGCTAAAACCAGCTCTTCATCAACTAACTCCATAAACCGGAAGGTGGACGATCAGATTTACTCATCTACCATGACTGGGAGTTCAGGTCTCAATGTACTACCGGTCTGGTGCATGACTGCGAAGAGAGGCAGGAAAAGTATTTCCTCTTGTGATTCAAAGGATCAAATCCCTGAAGGTGTCTATGATCTAATGATGCTAGCTCATGCAGGTTCTCCCGATCCAAACTTGTCAATCAAGCGAAAAAGTGAGGAATCAGAGGCTATAGACAGGGATTGCCTATCAAAAAAGGTCAAAATTGAGGATGGGTGTGGATATTTAGATGGAAACAAAGATTTACTATCTAAGAAGCAGATTAGAGATTTACCTGAAAACTTTTATTTTCATGGTATTCCCAAAACTGAATTGGGTCTAGAACCAGTGAACATGGACTCTAGATGGGATGATACAGACGGGTTAGGAAAAGATTCGAAGCATAACAGCGAGGAGGGATCGGATAGCAAGAACACTGATCACACCATACCTGGAAATCTATTAACTTACAATTCTGAGATCAGTACAAAGGGGAAGAAGAAAATAAAGTTCAAAGATTTAGAAATGGTTGGAGATATTGGTTTTATGAATTACAAACAGACGCCAATTACATCGGATAGATTCAAGTGCTACACTTGCAATAAATCCTTCCCCTCTCACCAAGCCTTGGGTGGTCATAGATCCAGCCATAAGAAAGGCAAGAACAGTCTTCCCATTGCAGATATAGAAGAATCTGCATTTGCAGATGCCTCATCCGAGGAGGAACTCCGTAAATTTGGCGTAAATCCAACCCAAGTTGATAATTCATCTGAATTTGATGAGGCTGATCCAAGGGAGGTAAATGTGCATCAATGTAAGATTTGCAACAAGGCCTTTCCGACGGGTCAGGCTCTCGGGGGTCACAAGCGGTGTCACTGGATGGGTCCGGTCGAAGATCCTCCATGCTTAATAGCATTGCCAGAAGAAACCAGTAAAATGGGCGGTCGAATGTTAGATTTTGATCTCAATGAGCTGCCAGTAATGGAAGACAAAGAAGTTCTTGAATCTGCTTTCACTAAGTATGAACAGCCAGTTGACTATGCATCTTCCAGTTACAATTCAGCTACTTAGTCAATCAAATCTAGCTCATGAGCTCAAATTTTGGGTTTTGATAATCAGTTAGTTCAGTTACTTTCTTACTTGGTGTGACAAACAGTTACATGGGAACCCTTTTAGTTGTTCTTATTTTTCTTTGATGGGGCCTTGGGGTTTTGTCTTTTTGTTTTGAGATTCTTCATGTAATGTTTTCTGGTCAAGCAGTGATGAAGGAAAAATCCAAAAGGGCTTGTTTCTTCCTTTCAGATGAAGATAATGTATATAACTTCCATGTACAGTTGCATGGTTTCCTTTTATTTAATTTCAACTATAGGACTTTCCAATTTTCTTCTTTCTTGGTATACATTTCAGGTAGAATATATATATATATATAAGCCCAAGAAAACAGCACAAGTACTTTAGGCCTCGAACAGAGAGCAATCTCACCAAGAAAGAAAAGAAGAGATGGGCAAAAAGTCAAGGAATCCCCACCAAGAAGAAGCTCCTACTTTTCTTGAAAGGATCTTTCTTTTTATATGTTTACTTATTCATTTAGGAGTTAGGATCATTTCTTGGCAGTTTGGATATTGAGTGAAAATTTTCTTATTCATAAAAGGTTTAAAAAAAAATTCAAGGGTATTTTATCTCTTGTGGGCTCCTTTCATTACTGTAATTTGAGATAGCTTTTATGTGGGCTACTTCTCAGAATCTGTTATTTTTAGTATTTTGTTGAGCTATACCACCATTTGAAATCAAGAGATTTCTCAGTCACAAATGGGTCGAATTGAATCAAACAAAGAAGTATTTTAAGCAGTTGAAGTACAAGAAAGATATCACAAACATGACCATTACTTGGCTAGATATACCTCAAAACAGTGTAAAGTAGAAATGGATTTAAACCCCAAAGGGGTGGACCAGTGGTTCCTGGGCCTTTCCCCAAGTGGGAGGTCTAGGTTCCATTTCTCACTCCCCCTTTGGGGCCGCCCCGCACGGGTTTACCCGGACTTAACCTGGTGTGGTGGGTTGTGGGCTCACATCGTACCCTCGGGGATTAGTCCTGACCCAAAGGGTTGGGACACCCCGAGTTCCAAAAAAAAATTGGATCTAAGACTTTTTAAACAAGATTGTATTTCGAAAAAATGTCATGGAATTTAAAATATCAGTTAATTGGTGGGGTTCTTGAGAACCAGGCAAAGCTCAACTGTTTTCCTGACATGTTCTCGTGAACTTTTGAAAGCTAACCTTTTTTTTTTTTGGATTCATTTTGACTTTGCATCCAGTCCACTTTTCTCACGCTATCTCCTTAAATTGTTGCAGTACTACTACTCAACCCCTTATACAAGCTCATTTAGAGAGGTCTTGTACTTGGAAATTTGAGTATGTACACTTCACATTATCAATTATGGATACCAATAATTACAACAGGGTAATGCTAGATCTGCTTTATTTTAAATTATTTTTTAAGAAAATGACATGTTTTATATTCTCCCTCTAAGAGAAAGGCACATGTTTTGTTTTAAAACATAGTTATTTCGTCTCAAAAGTAATTTTAAAAGAAAGTGGAGCTAACATTACCTACAGTAACTTTCATATTTGTTGTTGGCAACACAAATCCTGCTATGTAGTTTGCATTACTAATATGACAAAAGTTGTATTGTCTGTTTAAGTATGTATTATCAATTTTTTTTCATTATCTTAATTCACGTCCTTTTTTTGGCTTCCCCTTGCCCCCTTCTACTGGATAACTGCTAATGAAAGCAAGTTATTAACGGGAATCCCAAACTTTTAAAAAAAAAGATCCAACTGATACCCAATAGGATACAACCCCTAATTCTTGGACCCTGGTCTATAACATTACCATAATGACCGGTTTTGAATATTGGTATCTCTGTTATCCGTCCATCTATCCATTATGACTTAGGATCTTCCCTAGTTGATGTTGTTGAGGAGATCGCTGACACCACCTGGAAGGTGCCACAAACCCACTTTGCACGCTTGCCAAGATAAGTGCACATAAATCGATGCATTGATTGATGTGAAGGGTGTGTGTGGGGCCTTCTAATTGGATGCTGATGGTCTCCTCGCAAGCACCAACTGGAATAGATCCTAAGTCATCTATTATATATGTCAGCCAGGTCAGGTTGAAGGCTTTGAGTAGAAGGATTCGTCTTGTCTCTTTCCAGAATAGCTTGAGATAAATAGACAATATGAATAGAGTTCAGAACTTTTAAGCAACTGTTTAGTATGTATTTGATTTTTGCTAACCAAATCCACGGCATAATGTGTTTTATATGGTAGTGTATCTCCCTTTGGGGAGGAGTGACTCGTGTTCAAGTCTGTTGAGCGCCTACCATTGAGTTCTAATCCCCTAACCCTCCTAACCCCTGACATAGATAGATAAATGATCTAGCTGCCTACCAAAAAATAAAAAAGGTTGACCTAGCATTGCTCTTAACCTATTTCCCTAGAATGTATTAATTTGAAGGAAAACATGTTATATGAAAACTCTCAGTGATCAATTTGAAATGTTGCCTTACCCCATTTTATTTTAATTTATCTTAAGAGGAGAAACGCTAACGCTCTAACCCGGAAACCGACAGGATGAGAAACTCAATCTCTTCGATTGAAGTGGATGAGGAGGAAGCAGCAAACACTAATAGGCTCAGTTCTTCGAGTTCAGTTGTAAAGTGGGGCAAAACACCATGGCCTTGGTCCAATTCCATATTGATGTTCTTTTTTTTTTGTCTTTCGACTAGTTATGTAGTTAATATGCATAAAGGGAAGGTCAGGACGATTTCGTCATTCATTGATTGAAGCAGTCACCTAAGATAAACGGATTATTCATCAGAAGCTAAGCCATACCCCTTTTAATCCGTCTCTGCCTCCCTATTTTTTCATTCAAGGTTATGGAAGTTTAGTAAAGTCTTCTGTCAAGGTAGCATTTGCCTTCCAGGGAATCAATCCCTGTGAGAGATTGCCAAATTACAATCCTAAGAAAACAATTAGGGTTATGCATTTCGTGCAAAATATCCCAAACTTGCGTTCAAAGTTCGTTTTGGCAACACTAATCATGTTCCGGCATTCAAATCTATTTGAACCAATATTTTCAGTTAAGCTCAAACTTAGGAATAATAATATCGATCTGTTCTATCCTATAAATCGTCTCAAATAGTCCCGGAAGAGTTTGTATATCTAATTATAATCATTTTAACCTGTCTTTACAAGAGGTTATCAAGAAAAAATAAACAAATATCTATCATTACGAGAAGAAAAGGCCCCTAAATATGGCCTATAAGAGATATCTTAGGGGGGCCCACCTAAATCCTGTGCTCTTAGAGCACGGTCTTGGTGATCTTGGCCTTAAAGGGGTCTTAGTAGCAAAATCATATTCAATTAGGTTGCTCTTGGGCTAGGCTAGACCAGGTGCCCGATCCACTTTAAGCACGGTTAGGGTGCACTAACAAGCCCATGGGCTAGTTAAGGCCTCAGTTCTTGCTGCTCATTCCAATATGGGCTAACCCTAACAGGCCCATACGCATGCAAATTTACTAAGACAATAATACATCCATGATGCACTTAGATTTTCTTAGTTTGATCGTGGATCTATCATTTGGTCCATTAACTCTAGGTGGATAGCTTTAATCTGAGGGTTAATGCTCACCTAACTTGGGATTTAAAATATTGAGCAATAGTTCGCTCCACTGGCGAGGAGCAAACTATTGCTCCTTGCTCTCACAAAGCCGCCCATTCCACCTACAATGAACTCGGGTTAAGCAATTTTAACCCTATAGTTAAATTTATTTTATTTACCTTTTTCTAAAAACCAAAGGTAGATGGGTGAACCCTAAGGTTTAGTGAATCTTAATCACAGTTAAATGGAATCAAAAGAGGGGCACATGGCATTAAAATGGGACCTGAGACGCACCTCCTCGTGTCACCGACCGAGGAGGTGATTATTTTCCCAAAATATTGTATGCAAATCGATGATTGGTCCGGTAATTATTTTGAACAAACTATTTACTTTTATAATTAGTAGTGACGGGATATCACCGACGGTTAGAAAACCGTCAGTATAAGCGTTATATAGAGATGGTTTTTAAGCCGTCGGTAAAATTCTGTCATTAAAAGCCCTTTTTCTTGTAGTGAAAATCTTTTGGGTTGACATGAGGAAATTCGGGTTCTTAGGAGCAAACACGATATGCCATTTGTGAACACTTTCAAATCCACAACTATGATGATCATCGGTGGGTCTCTTTGTACAATTTTTTTTTTTTTTTTAAATCATACATACAGTTTATCATTTTTTTGACTGCTATCATCGTTGAGGCCGTCAACGGGCTGGGTTTCGGTGTGTTGTCTACGTCTAGCCCGACCAAGAAAATGTTTATCCCTAACCTTCCCCAAGCTCAATCGGGCCTAGATGAGGGAAACCCGTCCTACCCTAATTAAGCCTTTCAAAGTAACACTTTTTTTTTTTTTTTTGTTGATGAACTATTATCATGAATATGAATTCCAGATTGATATCATGTGTATAAGGCATTAGAATTGCATAAGAGCATTCCTAGCAGCCTCACCAAATTTCACTCACCAAAATAGCCAAAACCCACAAAAAGTGGTTTTGGTGAGCCACTTTTTTAAAACACTCCCAACAGCCTCACCATTTTAACCAAAACAAAAGGAGAGAGAAGCAATATTTTATCATTTGTGTGGGAAAACGAAAAAGGAAGAAAGAGAAAAATATTATTTTATTGTTTGTATGGGACCACAAAAAAGAAATGGAGAGAGAGAAACCTTATTTTATTATTTGTGTGGGCCCAAGGGTGAGAAGATTTAACTTTGGTGAGTCTACAGTACTCACCAAGTTTGGTGAGTAATGTAGACTCACCAAAGGGATTTCTTCATTCTGTTGAGGCTGCTGGGAGTCATTTTAGCACCTTTTTAGTCTTTTGGCTCACAGGCTGCTAGGAATGCTCTAATGAAAATAGGAAAATGAGACATCTTTTCTTTTCTTTATCTTTACTATTATAATGGGAGAGGCAGGTGTAGCCTGAATTTTCTGAAATTCCTAAACTACCCTTATATAAAACAAAACTTTAATTTAATGTTTTACTTTAATTCCCAAACTACCCTCACCTATCTATTTAAAGAATAGAATCACAGTCAATCATGATTGAACTCGGGGAGAGTTCAATTGCACCCGCGGGTTAACATGTGTCCCTTTTAACTCCTATTAATTGTGGTTAACTCCTTCCCCTTGCTCTCACGTGCTTTGCACGTGTCACCCGCTATATATATATATATATACTTTGTAAAGATGCACGTGTTGTGCATGTATTAATTTTTTATTTAATTAAAATTATCATAATTTTAAAATAAAATTATTATTTATAATTATAAATATATAATTAGTAATCATTTTTTTTAATAAATAGACAATACATTACTAATAGTATATAATCATAATAGAAATTTTAAATAAATAATTTGAAGTGGTTTCCTTTGATTTCCCTTTCTTCATTTTATTCTTCCTGGGCATGCTAGCACTACTCTCAAGTTTGCTTATGTAGGAAAGAGTATCCATGGATTTGGTGAGTGCAAGCTAAGCATGATCTTGGCTATGCCATACACACCTGCAGTAGAGCTACGAGGATCCGGCCATAAAGATATATGTATATATATAGAAATTCTAATTTTATCATATTAACAAAACTGAATTGAAAAACCCAAAACATACCTGTAGCTGAACATATACAACCCTGCAGAGGATCTTAAAAGGTAAAGTGTAGATTGACATTCTAGCATTACCTTCTTGATTCGTGTATGCCTCTACCTACATCAAAATCCAAAGAACTAAACATGGATTTGAAAGAACAAATCAAATTAATAAATTTTGTACTCAAAATTAAATCGAGTACACATGCAGACTCTTGAAGGCATATAATGTTTGTATTTGAATGCAACTGCTTAAAAGACATGAATGTAACATAAAAGAATAGAACATGTTTCATGTGACCTTGAGGGAAGTAGAAAGCCTTCTCCCCAACATGTGGAACGGAAACAAAGGGGTTAGCCCTAAAAATTATAGAAACATTCAAGAACAATTATCAAAAACTAAATAGAATTCTTGTTGGCCACCCTCGGGGATTTATACTGCCTATCTCGGTTGTGTAGAGTGAGGGGATTTGCACGGTCGTGGGATTTAGTCGGGTGCTCTAAGAGGCCCGGATACCCGCATTATAAAAAAACTAAATAGAATAAGAAAAAGAAATTAAATAATTAGGAGCATTAGAATTTGGAGATACAATCTTACAGAGACCCCAAGAAGGATTTTAGAAAAAGGAGAAATCTCTCTCTCTCTCTGAATTGTTCTATAAGTAACCCACATTCATACCAGCACCAACCCTCCCTCTCTCTCTCTCTCTCTTTGCACTAATCAAATTGAACAAATCAGCGAAGGAGAATCACCATCACCTTCAAAAGTCAATATCGTTTTTCGGTTCAAGAAAAGTTAAGGTTTTTTTTCTGGGGGCATTTAATGGTTCACAAATTTATCTGTAGTTAGATAATTTGAGTTTTTTCAACATCTTTAAATTAAGGTTTTACCGATTCAAGGCAACACACTGTTTTCATAGGTTTCCTATTTGATTGTTTGAATAAATCAAGGATTTATTTTTTCTTTCGTTGGTCACCTTCTGCTTCTCAACCATCATGATAATCTATCTATAATCCCACACCCAAAAAAATTAAAAAAAATCAACACATTCAACATAGTGATCTAGAGTTAATAAAACCAAAGAACCCATTGTTGTAAAAAGCTAATAACATGGAAAGTAAGCAGTCATGGAAAGAAAGCAAATAC
Organism: Tetracentron sinense; assembly: GCA_015143295.1. NCBI lineage: Eukaryota > Viridiplantae > Streptophyta > Magnoliopsida > Trochodendrales > Trochodendraceae > Tetracentron > Tetracentron sinense. The sequence continues at coordinate 6,215,661 of CM026554.1, read as the reverse complement.
AAAGAATAACAAGAAAAAGAAGGAGCACTTACTTAATGTTGCGACCCAAAATATTCCCTTGGAGTTAGGGATACTTTGGTTCGTGATGTGCCATATTCGATACCAAACTATCCAGTAATAAAACTTAAGGCATAACATAATTGAATCATAAAGTAATGCGGAAGCTTAAATCAAGGTGCGGAAGCGTAAACCAAAAATTTCTTTTCTATATCTAATCTGTATTCCAAGCTTGTACATACATAACAAAAGGTAAATGTGGACATGCTCACCTATCAAAATACAAAATGAGTCTCACTATCACTCTACTAAACAATAGTCTAGATAGGGCCACCTATCTAGATCTCTATCCTCCTGTGGCTACAACGGGATAGGCGGATCTCTTTCTTTCTCGTACTCTTTTTCAACCCATGGTTCCGGGTTGGGGATGTCGAACTGAATGTACGACTGAGCATGGAATACTCAGTGAGTACAAACTACTAGCTAACAATGTTATAATAACAATAATATCACATATAATTACTTAAAAGAATACAAATCACAAAATTCATGCTTAAAACCCATCGTGGAAAATCTTTCATCAAAACTTATTTTTCATTGAAAACAAATCACCTTGTTCATGCTTATGAGTTCTTATGAATGTTTATGAGCCTTGTGAGTTCTCATGAGCTTTCGAGTTCTTATGAGCTTCGAGTTCTTGTGAACTTATGATCCTTGGAGACTTATGCAAGATCTTAGACTTATGCATTTCTTACGAGTTCTTGAAAGTCTTGCGAGACTTATGAACCTTGGAGTTTATGCAAGATCTTAGAGTTGATCCTTGTGAGCATGAGGTAACCGATCTTAGAAATATCAACCCAAAGTTTGGCTTTATCAATACTTATCCACTTATGCTTCTTTCTTATGAATTGCCTTTGAAAACCTTTCTTATGATTCTTGAAATACATGCTTATGGGAAAACCTTGGTTAAATGAACGTATCGTGCGTGGAGTGCTTGGGAGCATCATCATGTATATATGGAAAGCCTTAAACAATTCATATGAATTCATACAAGACATGTTATCATCATAGTATAATTGAATAATTCTAGAAACATAACATACTTTCATTCATTGCATTACATCACCAATATCATGACTTTCAAGCCTATTTCATCACATCATGCTTAAAATCATGGTTTATTGAAAAATAATAATATTCACCTATAATTATAACTATATTCATCATCTTATTGAAAAAGCCCCCAAATCTTCACCCCTATTTACTCATTTGATCAAAATGTAGTTTACCCAATTTCTCACACTTACTATTCGTATCATAATAGAACTAAAATCACCCATTTAATCATCTTTTCAATCTTTGCATAATAACAAACTTAGATAGTAGAATCACTTACTTCTTGATCAACTCCTATGTTGAAGAAAGACCCTTGAGTAGAATCTCAACTTGATTGAAGAAGATCCTTCCTTGTTTTATGCTCCTCTTGATCTTAAATCCAAAACCCTCTTTGGAAAGCCCCCAAATCTCCTTTATCTTCTTCTAAGAACTCTCTTTAGGTTTAGGTTAACCCAAAACCCTCCAAATAATCTCCTATTTATAGGCAAAGGGGTTAAAAACCCTAAAAATCATGCACTTAAGAAATCTGATTCTCGACCTACGATCGTTCTTTACGATTGTTCGTAACTCTTCTACAATCGCTCGTAGGTTTCCTACGATCGATCATAGGTTGTCCAAAGAGTTTGCTCATTTACAGGGATTTTACGATCGTTCGTAACTCTTCTATGATCGTTCGTAACTTTGACAGAAAGTTTTCAAATTTTCACACTTTGGTATTTTAGTCATAACTTTTGACTCGTTTATCGGATTTCGATGATTCAACTTGAGTTAAACTCTTCATTCGAAGGAGAACAATTTTGTGTCTAATGACCAAATTCCAATTCCGAGTAATTACCTAAAAGGGCTCAAAAGCCGACTGGTCTGGAAGTGCCCAGATTTTCAGCAGATCCGACTTTAAAAATCTGAGGTTTACCGTACCTTAGACTAAGAATATGGAAAAATGGTAAACATGAACCTTTAAGAGGGTTTCAATTTCTTTCTAAAAATTCAAGAATCACTCGATTTCGATCAGCGGTGAGAAAACTAGGTCTACTTAAAGTTGAGGGTGATGTTAAAGCATAACCTTATTTGACACTTAGAGTATTCTATACTCTTACTCTATCATCCCAAACACCCATAACTTAAGAAAATAATCTTAAGACTTTTAATACATGCTATAAAGATCTAGGGTTCTACACTTAACTCCTTTTATGTATGAGAGCAAATCCAAAGAACTCATTGACCTATTGCTATAAAAAGCTAAGAACATGAAAAGAAAGCAACCGTGGAAAGAAAGTAAACACAAAGAAGAATAGAAAAAAGAATAAGCACTTACTTAACTCCTTCACATATGAGAGAAGTTGGAACATTCTCTTTATTTATTAAAGGAGAATGTAGCCTAGTATACTTCTACAACCTCGAGAAAAGGATTGTGGAGAGGAAAGTCCTACGTGAAAGGAAATACTTGTAATCAATCACTTAAAATGTACGTGATATATAAAGGTTTTAATTTAAACTTCTTTTAACCTAAGCTAGAAGAATGATTCAATTAAGTTAAAGGGTATTTTTGTTAACACAAAGTTTAGGTTACTCCTTGTACTTTTATTAGTAGAATGATATATATATATATATATATATACTAGTAGGTGGCACGTGCGATGCACGTGAGAGCGAGGGGAAGGAGTTAGCCACAATTAATAGGAGTTAAAAGGGACGTGTTAACCTGCAGGTGCAATTGAACTCTCCTCGAGTTCAATCACGATTGGCTGTGATTTTATTCTTTAAATTGATAGATAAGCAAGGGATAGTTTGGGAATTAAAGTAAAACATTAAATCAAAGCTTGGTTTTATATTAGGGTAGTTTGGGAATTTCGGAAAAATCAGGCTAAGCCTGCCTCTCCCATTATAATAGTATATATATATATATATATATATATATATATATATATATATATATATATATATATATATATATATATATATATTCTAATAGAGTCCTTTTTTTTGGGTAACTCGGGGTGTCCCCGACCCTATGTCCCTGAGGGTGCTTACTTCTTATATTCACTTTAAAAGAGTTCTATTAGAAAAGAGTTATCAATAACTTATTTCTATAAGGAGACTAAAGAGTTCTCATTAAGAGTTAGTTTGAGATTGGGTACCACCAGTTAAGTTACTAAAAGTCTAAATTTAATTTATTAGACTTGCATGTATAATTTTTTTCATTATTAATGAAAAAAATAAAATTTTGCTAAAAAATCAAACTTTTAATATATTTTTATTAGTCATTACTAGTATATTTTATAAAATATATTTTAGAATTTAAATTTAAATTTTCTCTTATGAATTTAAATTTAATAAGAGTAATAAATAGTTGATTATTTGTGGGTCTCACTTATAAATGTAATAAAAACAAGGACTCTTTCTAATAGAGTCCTTATTGATAATTGATACTTATAATTAATTTAAAAGAGATGTTTGAAATTTCAATTAAGGCCACCTCTTAGTATCCTTTGGGAGAATCTATTGATGAGTCATATTGATAAAGACTTACTTTCTTCTCATTGATAAGTATGTTGTGGTGGATTATTCTTATAATTGTAATTCACTTCTACTTATCAATAATAAAGTAATGTGAAGAATAATTACGTTTACATAAAATTTGGTAAATTCTTTGTATTTTTATTAGTAGAAGAATGATATTATAATAAATTTATTTTAGGGTCCGTTCTTTTGGTGGAACTTTTAAAGTTTAGAACTTTCAGTATTTTATGCCTAATTTTACTTAATGTCTTATCAGAATATTTCATCGGGTGCAAAAGTTCTACAAATATGGAACTTTTAAGTTTCACCAAAAATTTTGGATTTTTTAAGTTCCATACTTGTGAAACTTCTAATTAAATTGAACTCGATAAATTTGTATAAAAGGGTTAGAAATCCTCTCCCTCTCAACTTATACTCTTGTCTCTTCTTTCAAAATATTAATGTTCCGTACTTTTAAAAGTTCCACCAAAAGAACGAAGCCTAATAATATATGTATACTAAATTTATATTACTTGTATGTATATATTTATTTAATTTACTTAACATAACTTATAGATTTCTTTTGTATATGTTCTCTACTTTTGTATATGTTGGATCACGTTGTTCGATCCACCTTTAGATTTCTTCATCTTTTAATTAAGCAACGAGGGGTTGGGCTAGTGGCCAAGACCACGCCTCAAAAAGTCCCTTCCCTTGCTAGCCACCCTTTAAGATTTATCCTAACTTTCTGGGTTGTGTAGTATAAGGGGATCTGCACAGCCCAAAGGATTTAGTCTGGGGCTCTAAGAGGCTTGGATACCCTCATTCCAAAAAAAATATATGTTGGATCACGCTGATTCAAAAATTCTATTGCTAGGTTTGTACATAAAATAAATTTGATGTGATATTAAGTCCAAAATTGACCCAAGCGCTACCTGTGTTAGAATATGGCTTGGACTTGGCTTGTTCAGGCCCAAGGCTTGGACTTGGCTTGTTCAGACCCAGTTGGGCCTGAGCCAAGTAAGGACTTTGTTATTTCATGACTTTTTTGGCCAAATCCTGGTTTGACCCGTTGACAGCCTAGCTTCAATTATTTTGCCTGGTCATATTCCAATGGGCTTTTACTGGGTCCGACCCATTAACACTTCTATTGTTGTAAATGTCACGAGTAGGGCTGTCAGTCTGGCCCTTTGATGAGGAGTCTGACGCGATCCTTCAAAGCTTGTAAAATAGACGCTTTGTTTTTTCCTTAATAAAGCTCCAGGACCGAGTCGGGCATAATTTTAGAAGACCCTCTTATTTGAAAGTCGGGCATGGTGAGCACAGAGCCCGATCCTCCATTTTATTTTATACCATGTATAATATTATAATGGGTAAATTACATTGACCTCTCATGAGGTTTGGTGAAATTTCAAAAACCTCCCCTATTGTTTTTAAAATTACATTGCCTTCCTCTTAACTTCGGTTGTCTATAACATATACCCCTTCCGTTAGTTTGCCGTTACTTACATGGATGGATTTTGATGACATCATCATTTAAACCAATGTTTGATGAACTCTAGGGGTGAGTGAATCTTAACCATAGTTACTGGGAACCAAATCCTCTATGGTGATTTGGTGAATCCAGTGACAACCTTGAGGTCACCACATGTCCCTTCTGACACCCCTTAACTCATGTGGTTAATATTCATCCACCCCGGTGTATCTTAAGCAGTTAAGGGGTGTCAAAAGGGACATGTGGCGACCTCGGGAGCATAACCAGATTCAACTATTATCACCATTTATGATTTGGTTCCTGGTTAGCGGGTATTAAAATGGACACATACGGCTTATACAGATCCTTTAAATTTGACGTGTTTGGTCGGAATCTTCTCCAGAGAGTAAGATTGAAGATGGTTCCCCCATTCGTTACTCAGAATTTCCTCTCTAGTCTCTTCCACCAAGAAAATCCTTTCACAAAAGTCTTGACTTTTCTGGTGAGTAACCACGACAGTTCCCAGCTATTCAAACAGAACTGTTGAATCTGTACAGGAAATAAGAACACGTTAAGAAGGAAAAAAAAATGGGGTTTTGCATTTACGAATATGAAATACAGTTAACTAGAACTGCATAGTCTCTAAGAGGTAGGCAAGCTATAATAGAAACTCAGAAACTCTCATGATCTATTCGCCATGATCAGAGAAACCCAAGCTTCTCTTAGCCTGTAATGGCGTGGATAGGGACGAAATGAGAAAAAAAAAAAGGGGTCTGCCCAGCTTAGCATAAAATATCTTTAAAAAAATGTTTTTCCTTTGATTGAGCTTTCAAACAAGCCGTAACGAAATCGGGGGTAAAATTGTAAAAATGATATTCTTTGTTAACAGTGTTAACCTAATGAGCCTGACAAGGGAGGATAGTGTAATTTTAGAAACAAGATGGGAGGTTTCTGAAATTTCACCAAACCTCAGGGGAGGTCAGTGTAATTTACCCTATTATAAATATAATATAACAACTTAAAACTTACAATAACCTACAAAGCTAAGCATTATAGTGTGTATGTGTAACATACTAACACTGTAGTGTAGTGTAGTATCTTTCTAATATAGTACCTTGATATTTAAAAAAAAAGAAGCTAATATAGGCTAAGATTTATTGTATATATGTGTAACAGGCTAGTAGTATGATCCATTTTCAAAATCTTTTAAACTGTGTTCGGTTGGCATGAAAGTGGATGAGAAAAAAGAAAAAAAAAATGTGACATTCTTTTGCATGTTTGTTCGGGAAGAAATTTTTTTTAAAAGTAATTGGGTAACAATTATATTAATGAATAAAATAGTAAATTTGTATCATTCTTGAGGGAAAAGTTTATAAGAAAGTGCTGAAAAATTTGGCTGAATTTTCTTGTACTTTTTAAAGAAAATATTAATTTCTTACACACCGAACATCCAAAAAGTGAAAGAATCTCTCACTTTTTTTCACTTTACCCTGCTTTCTACCAACCGAACACAGCCTTAATATTATTAATTTTAAGTTGTAATGTTTTTCCTACTCTTTTTTCTTTTTTTAATTAAATGTAACAATACTCATACTAATAATATAGCAGTAACAATCGAGGGGTTACTAATACTAACAACTAATGGTATTAAAAACTCCGTCGTGTTACTCTTTGAGTTGTATTTTCAGTCCTACCCCAACAAAAGAGAAGTGTTGTATATCTTTACTATTCTAATGCGAGAGGCAATCGTAAATGATTTTTCCGAAATTCTCATACTACCCTTATATAAAAACAAAATTTTGATTTAATATTTGCTCAAACTATCCATTGCCTTTGATTTAATTTCGTAATTATCCTTGCTCATCTATCTATTTTGAATCACAATCAATCGCGATTGAACTCAGTGAGAGTTCAATCACACCCACGGGTTAACACGTGACCCTTTTAACTCCTATTAACTGTGGTTAACTCCTTCCTCTCGCTCTTATGTGCATCGCACATGCCACTAGCGAGTTCAATCGCACCCCCTGGTTAACACGTGTCCCCTTTAACTCCTATTAACTGTGGTTAACTCCTTTCCCTCGCTCTCACGTGCATCGCACGTGCCACCCACTATTCACAATTAATGTAAAAAAAATTACTAAAACTTAGAGAAATGCAAGCCCTAATCTCAGTCAAACTCTACTCTCAGTCTCCACCAACCACTTGTCAATTCTTGATGAGAGAGAGTGCTTTGACCACCATAACTAATTTGAAAATGGATAAGTGATTGGTGGAGGCTGAGAGTAGAGTTTGACCGAGAGCAGGAAAAGCACGCCTCTAAAACTTAATATCAATTTTTTATTCTTTAGGCCTGCCCCGGCCTAACGCTGGAGAATAAGAAAACAGTAAAAAAAGACAAGAGTCCAAGACAACAGCTTAGTGCTACCGTCATAGGAATCATTTCCAAAATATTGGCAGTTGGCACCAAATCCTCCATAAAAAAACAGACCTGAAGATCAGCTTGGATTTGGAGAATCAGAAACCCTAACCCTAGCCCTAATTTCCTCCTCTTCTTCTCTTCCGGCAATAGAAATGGATACCATATGTGTTCTGATGACCTGTCCGATGTCTACCTACCTAGAAGACGAGCTCAACAAGCGGTTCAAGCTCTTCAGATTCTGGGAATTCCCCAAGCAGAAGGACTTTCTCAAAGAGAATTCGAATTCGATCCGAGCGATCGTCGGAAACGCCACGGCTGGGGCTGATGCCGAGATGATCAATTCTTTGCCGAAATTGGAGATTATATCGAGTTACAGCGTCGGTTTGGATAAGATTGATTTGGCGAGATGCAAGGAGAAGGGAATTAGGGTTACGAACACTCCTGATGTGTTGACGGAAGACGTCGCTGATTTAGCAATCGGTTTGATTTTAGCAACATTGAGGAAGATCTGCGAGTGTGATCGGTATGTGAGGAGTGGGTTGTGGAAGAGATCGGATTTCAAATTGACTACAAAGGTCCTGTTCTATTCTTCTACTTCTTCATTAACCTTTTGCAATCTCCTTTTAGTTTGTTTTTAAATTTCCACGGGTTAGCAGCGGAAATGTGAATATTTTTTGAACTCATGATTAAAATTTCTAGTAATATCTAGTTTTCCTTGTTTTGGCTAATCCATCTGGGGATTTAGTTCCTCTCTTTTCTTTCTTGTATTCTTTTCTTTTTTTTGTCCTTATTTAAGTTTTTAATGCATTGACTACTGCATTTAATTCTTCTGCTGCTTCATGGGAATGTCTTTCTTTAGCTATTGGCTGATTTGTGATTGTATCTTTGCTGGGTTCTAAGTTTGTTGTGCTTCTTGGCCTTTTTCTTAGATTTGTATAGAAATTCGTGCAGTATTTTTGATGAAATGTGGTATTACTTTAGATTATAGATGCCAAGCAGCAAGCATAATTTTAGAGTGGCGGGTTTCTGCAAAACCATGCATGTATTCATGTATGAATTTGTTTTCTTCCTGTGTATGGAATTTTTTGATCCTGGGTTGTCGCCTTTATATTCTTTTCCTTTTCTCTCTCTCTCTCTCCCTCCCCCCGGGAATGTGTTCATTAGCTATTGGTTGATTTGTGATTGTCTCCTTGGTTCTTAGTTTGTTGTGCCAACAAGCATAATTTACCACCTTCGGTACTCGTTAAGACAAGGTCGCCTAGTGGTGCCTAAATTTCATTATTTCATTTCCCGGGCACTAAAGGCATTACTGACAAAGGTGGCCAAGACCCACAAAAAGTTAGGTGTTTTGACAGAAGCATAAAAAAAAAAAAAATTTAGAGGTTGTTTCTACTTGTGTTGTGTCGTCTTGCATTTCCTGCATTTTATGGACTACTCTGCAGGTCTGGACACTTTTACACTGATGGGAACAGAAAATTGGGGAAAAACTTGTTAGTTTTATGGAGAATGATTATGGAGGTATGTCTTGGTACTAGTAGAGAGTGAAGCTAGAGCTATGGTGGAGCTACTAGGATTAGGTGGTCAGGGCCTTGGTGCACCAATAATTGGGTGGATTGAAATTGGAAAAAAGATTGGATTATCCAGGAGGGTGGGAGAGTCGAATTAAGTTCTTGGGGATGTTTTGGGTAGAATTGGTGGATAGACTCTTGGGATACAGATACAATTTTATTCAGGGATTTTTAGTGATTGCTTTCAAAGTGAATCCGATCTACGGTGGAGCTAGTAGGACTAGGTGGCCAGGGCCTTGGTGCACCAAAAATCGGGCGGATTAAAGTGGGGAAAAAAGTCATGGATTATCCATTTGGGGTGGGAGAGTTGAATTACGTTCTTGGAGATGTTTTAGGCGGATAGATTTTCTGTGAGATACACATACAATTTTATCCAGGGCTTTATAGTGATTGCTTTCAAAGTGAATCAGATATTATTTGAGAGGGTAATTGGAAGGTTTTGTGGTTCCTCAAGCTTCGAGGGACTTTGGAGGACAGAATTGGGTGACTGTTTAACTTAAGCAAATTGGAGGATATATGGATCAATGATCATACGGGTGGAGGAAGAAGAGTGAGATGTTCTCTGCTATACCTTTTTATAGTGTGCTGTTGAGATGCGATGGTGATTGATCATTGAGTAGTCATATGGGTACTTTTGCTCCTCATGTACCATTGGCTTTCACTATAACATAAAGGTCATCACTTCTCAAACAAGTGTGATATGTGTTGTGATTATGAAGACAATGGTGGTTTATACTTCATAAGTTTATATATTGAACCTCAATGATAGTTCATTGAATAACTTGCAGACACTGGGTGTGGTTGACGTAATAACAAATGTTGGAGGTATTAATGGTCACCTTTGCAGGACTGACTGGTTTTATGGGCTCTGTGGTGTCCAGCTCTTATTTTAGGGCATTTTTGGATTTTCTCTCTGTTCTGATCCATTGTATTGTGCATCGCACGTACTCTTATTTTAGGGCATTTTGGATTTTCTCTCTCTTCTGCTCCATTGTATAGTGCATCATAAGTTCTCCTTCTCATATTATTAGTTGGCATAAATGCATTGAAAAATACCCTGGTGATTAGGAAATATTGTTGGAGATAGATGGCCTTTGTGCGGTCCTTTGTAGAATCCCTTTCAAAATGTCCCAACATGTCCGTGAAAATATAATGTCATGATTTCAACCACACACAACCACATACACACACAAAAAAAAAAATCATTTTTATTGAGTTATTTGCTGTCAGTTGTGGCCTCTGCTCAGTTGGATGGGACTGAAAAAGAAAATCCAGTAGAAGTGGGTGAGGCTAAGGAGAGGTGCTGCCCATGGTGCTTTTAAGATTGGAGTATTAATCTTTAAAACACTTATGTGTTCTCAGATTTTGTTGAAAATAGCAGTACTTTGGTGGTTGAATGCCATGTATATCTGTGTATATAACACATCCACTGTGCAAAACTGGAATGGCCAACCAGCGTAGAAATAGAGAAAGAAATGCCTAATGGTTCTCACTGCGGGTATTTATTGCATATGTTTCCATTGGAATAAGAATCTAACTTACAATTTTATTTTTCTTTATCATTTCATCAATTAATCGCCTATTCAAACATAAAGGTTATGGCAAACCCATTCTATCTTTGTTCTCATATTTCTTGGTTTTTTGCAGTTCAGTGGCAAAAAAGTAGGTATTGTTGGGTTAGGTAGGATTGGTTTAGCAATAGCCAAGAGAGCTGAAGCATTTGGCTGCCCTATCAGTTACTACTCCAGATCGGAGAAACCAGATTCAAATTACAAATACTATTCAAACATTGTCGACTTGGCGGCCAACTGTCAAATCCTTGTTGTTGCATGCCCGCTGACTGAAGAAACCCGCCACATTATCAACCGTGAAGTCATTGATGTATTGGGTCCGAAGGGTGTGGTCATCAACATTGGGCGTGGCCCACATATTGACGAACCTGAGCTCGTGTCTGCACTGGTTGAAGGCCGGTTAGGTGGGGCCGGGCTCGACGTGTTTGAGCATGAGCCTGAGGTACCAGAGCAACTGTTTGGACTTGACAATGTTGTGCTTCTGCCTCACGTAGGAAGTGGCACAGTGGAAACCCGGAACGCCATGGCTGACCTTGTGATTGGGAACTTGGAGGCTCATTTCCTGACCAAGCCTCTGTTAACTCCTGTGGTTTGATTGTGTTAGGGATTTGAAGATGATTTTTATTTCGCGGGGGGAGGGGGGGCTTCCTCTTGCTGCTGCTGGTAAGCGGGGATGGTTCATTTGGATGTCCCTCAAAACTCTTCGAGATTATTGTTGTTTACAGAAATTGGTGAACAAGCATTCTACAATCTCTGTAATGTTAATAGCTTTGATTGAACCACCCAAAATGGATATTGCTAAAATGATATTTTGTTCAAAGGCCTAAATTTCTGTTTTGGATTCTGCAAGCTATATATGATTTGGTGCTATGGGCAGGTGTAAATCCGGTCTTTCACAAGATTGGATACCCAGAAATGAGTTACTGGAATATGGGATACGGTTTTCCCTGTTTGGGAATGGCATTTCTGCAATCCCTACCATAACACATTCAGGTGTTTTTCGATACATTATCTTCAATTTGGATAGTTTATATCGGTGGCCAAACATTAAAACGGACACGCGGTCAGCTTATAAGAGGACCTCAGGGACCTCTTCTCTTCTCAGGACTCTTTTTTTAAAGGAAAATGGTTAACGTTCATTTTGTATGCAATGACCGGGACTCATTGGTCATGCCCTAATTTTAAATACTCACCTACTGTGGTTAAGATTCACTCACCCCTAGGGTTAAGCAATCCAACCATGGTTTAAAAATCTTAATTTTAATTTAGTTAAGCTTAATCAGGGTTAAAGCAGTGTTAAAAGGGACACCAGGACACGTGGGTAAGATATGAGAGGTCCGCAAATCAGCGTTCTTTAAAGAGGGACCCAATCTTCTCTAGTTGTAACCGGTTTTGCCAAAACCGGTTACACCCCTTGAGGTAGCCACATGTTCCTTTTGACACATTTTAACTGTGGTTAAGATTCACTTACCCCTAGAGTTCACTCACCTATCATTGGTTTTTAGAAAAAATAATAGAATATTTTATCAACCCTAATATTTTTTACTAAAAACCAAAGATAGGTAAGTGAACCTTAGGGTTGGTTGAATCTTAACTATAGTCCCAAAAAACAAAAAACTCGAGAAGATTACGAGTTTTTTTTTTTTTTTTTTTTAATGATTGTCCTGAATATTGGTGTGCTAGCCTCGTCCTACAAAAGACACCCCGCGATGGGATTTGATCTGGCTCTCGCCAGACCAAAACCATCCGGCCATGGTGCAGCGTCCGACACATGGAGATAAAGAGAAGAAAACATAAAGTGGAGGACGCCGCACCAAGGCCGGATGGTTTTGGTCTGGCGAGAGCCGGATCAAATCCCATCCCACCAATGACCCGAGAGAGAGACAGTAATTGGGAAATATTTATAGTGTACTACTCTGTAGCTGGTATCCCGAAGAAGAAGAGGCACTGGAGAGGCTCTAATGCAAAATTAGATGAAAGCACCTTAAAGAATGAGTGAAGAAACAACCCAAGTTGGAACCAAATAAGCCACGCTCCAGAGGCAGAGGTGATCTGCACTCTCATCAAGCGAGCGTGGCGCTAGCATTTCTCAACAAGACCAATTTCTTCATCTCCGGGAATAGAAATAAGAAATGGAAAGCATAGGTGTTCTGATGGTTTATCCGGTCTCTACTTACCTAGAAGAAGAGCTCAACAAACGGTTCAAGCTCTTCAGAATCTGGGAATTCCCGAAGAAGGAGTTTCTCAAAGAGAATTCGAATTCGAATTCGATTCGAGCGATCGTCGGAAATGGCAAGGCTGGGGTCGATTCGGATATGATCGATTCGTTGCCGAAATTGGAGATTATCTCCAATCACGGCGTCGGTATGGATAAGATTGATTTGGTGAAATGTAAAGAGAAAGGAATTAGGGTTACGTACACTCCTGATGTGTTGACGGAAGACGTCGCTGATTTAGCAATTGGTTTGATTTTAGCAACATTGAGGAAGATTTGCGAGTGTGATCGGTATGTGAAGAGTGGGTTGTGGAAGAAAGGGGATTTCAAATTGACTTCAAAGGTCCGTCCTTTTCTATTCTTCTACTTCTTCATCAACCTTTTGCAATGTCCCTTTAGTTTATATTTGAATTTTCACGGATTAGCAATTAGCATGTCATGGACATAGTTAGTAATTCTGCGTACGGCAAAAATTCAGCACGGTAATTATTGGTGTATAATTTGAAATATTCATTCAATAATTCCTTCAAAAATTCGGCCAAAATAAACGTAGGACGTCAAAAGTACAGGGACGTGAATAATTCGAGCCAAAAATTCAAAAATTCCACTAAGCATATAAAATAAAATATATGTATAAGGTTACCTATACAAAAAGTAAGAGAAAAAATGATATATTTCTTATCCAAAATTTATCCGCTCTAGTTTCTCTTCTCCATGTCTCTGTGTCTAGGACTCTGATTTTTAAGAATAAGATATTCATAAAATTTATTACTTAAAAAAGAGAGAATTTTTTTAATATTAAAGTATAATTTTTATTTTAAATTCAATTTATTTGATTTAAAATTTTTATTTTTAAAAATGAAAGTGATTGAGTGGGGCCATTCGATTGAGAATCCAAAGGCCCACCAAATGCATGTCACACCATCAATTATGGGCCGTTGGATTCTCGATGGGACCGTCACTATCCTTTAAAAACTTTTTTTTTTGGACATGGGGGTATCTGGGCCTCTTAGAGCACCCGACTAAGTCCCCCGGGCACATGCAGAGCCCTCTCTCCACATGTGCCTAGAAAGTCGGGATAAATCCGGAGGGTGGCCAACGAGGGGAGGGAATCGAACTCAGAACCTTCGCTTCCTGAGGCATGGTCCTGGCCATCAGCCCAACCCCCATTGGTTAACCCTTTAGAAGTTTAATGTATGCTCTTAGGCTAGTTATTGGGAACGTCCATCCTTCTTCACATATCATTGAGATCTCTTTGTCATAGCATAGATTTCAAAACAAGTTGGTCCATCCTTCTTGGTCACGGGCCTCACGGCTGCCCAGGGACCAAATATATACGAAATCTAATTAGAATAGGAACCAAATCTTCTACAGTGATAACTAGATTTGGCAAATCCGGTTATCACCGTAGAAGATTTGGTTCCATTAAAATAATCTTAAGTATGAGAGATTAACAGGAGAGAAAAATCGGAGGGAGAGAGAGAGATGGTGATCGGAGGCTGTCTGGATGAGAGATAAATGAGGGGGAGAGATCAATGAGAATGGGAGAGAAACAAAGCATGTTGCATGCACGCGAGAGAACATTGTCCAACCAGCTCTCCTTTTATCTATGATAATAAATACATTTGGAAAAAAACTAATTAGCCAATTCAAACTCAACCGAAAGGAGCCCGTTCTCCTCATGCAAACATAACTACGGAAGAGACCATGAAATCTGGGATTTCTTGTTTATGTATTCAGCAGAAGCAAGTTAGAAGTAGGAGAGAGAGAGAAACCTACACAGTCCAGTTGTGAGCAGTGATAATCCGATGAGTTGGTCGGTCAGTGACTGACGGAAAGATGTGATTGCCTGATGGGGGAGAGAGGCAGACTGTATACAAGAACTCACAGTTTGAGTTTGTGTATGTAACATTTTCCTTTTTTTTAATAATATATTACACAGTTTGCTTCTTATTCACGTAGGGGTGGCGACTTATTCGTTGCTTATTATTCGTGTTCGGATGGCGACTTATTCGTTGCTTATTATTCGCGTACGGGTGGTGACTTATTCGGATGGCTTCAAAACTATGCGTCTAGTTCCGAATCATTGAAATGGACGGCCATATTGTATGTTACACGAACTAACCGTTTGATACGTGAATAATTCGCATATCATCCGCGACTTTACTAACTATGGTTACGGTACTAAATACTAAATAGATAAGATATAAAGCTTGATTTGATGGCTTTTGGTATATTGGTTATGTCCGTATCATTTTTAGGGGTGTATCCAAACTGAGCCAGCTCGATGGCTCGGCTCGATCAAACCAAGCTTAAGCTCGAAAATTTGGCTCTATTGAGCGAGCCGAACCAAACCGATGTTCAAGCCGAGCTCGAGCCAAGACCTGTTTGATTCGAATCGGCTCAATCGAGGCTTGATTCGGATCGAGCTTGGCTTGGCTTGAATATTGTTGAAAAACAAAAAAATAATATATATTATTTTATTTAAAAATATTTTTTAATAAATCAAGCCAAGCTTTGAGCCAACCAAATTCGAGCCAAGCTTTTCGAGCGGCAAATCAAGTGGAGTCGAGCCAAGATTAAAACATTTCAAGCCGAGCCGAGCCGAGCTGAGCTGGGCCAAGCTCAGCTTGAATACACCCTTAATCATTTGGGAGCAGAGTCTCCACGTCTCGGGTTCGAGTCATGAGAAGGGCTATCTAGAGTAGAATGATTGTTGTCTCAAAAAATTGAGAAAAGGGAGTGAGGGCTGTCTAAAAAAAAAAATAGGGGCTTTTGGTGTCTTGGTCTGCTTCGTATTAGTTTGTTCTTGAATTTTCACTGGTTAACAACGGAAATGTGAAATTTTCTGGAATTGTTGATTAAAAATTGAGAATTTCTAGATTTCTTGTAATAACATTTTCCTTGTTTTGGCTCACCCTTATTATGGTTTTAGTTTGTTCTTGAATTTTCACGGGTTAGCAACGGAAATGTGAAATTTTCTGGAATTGTTGATTAAAAATTAAGAATTTCTAGACTTCTTGTAATAACATTTTCTTGTTTTGGCTCACCCTTGTTATGGTTTTGATTTTACAAGTGACATGGCAATTTATTTCCTCTCTTCTTTTTTCTTAAATTCTCATGAGTTGCACATTATCAAATAGAGCTTATACTCCCGTATGTATAGATAGTGGATCACACATTGAATCAAGTCAATTCAGAATTTCATTTTTGTCATTCTTTGGAGGAGTTTCTATTAATTGCGATAGAATATCAGCCTCCATGAGTTATCCTTGGATGGATATTAAGTTTCAGAATTACCTAGGGGGAGATTAGCTTAAATTTGTTTCTGTGTGCATGCAGGCATTTTTGTTTTCATTCGACTGGATTCATGCGAGAAATGAGAATGCTTCTTGCACGTACATATAAATAAAACCCTTATGGCTGTGATCTTAGCATGCTTGTATTCATGTATGAATTTGTTTTCTTCCTGTGTATGGAATTTTTTGATTCTGGGTTGTTGCCTTTATATTCTTTTCCTTTTGTTTTCTTCCCTCCCTCCCTCCCTCCCTTCCCCCCGTCCTGTTTTCCTATTTATCTTTTTTATGGATTGACTATCTTGTATATGTGCATTGCATTTAATTCTTCTAGTACTGCTTCATGGGAATGTGTTTCCTTAGCTATTGGTTGATTTGTGATTGTCTCTTTGCTGGGTTCTTAGTTTGTTGTGCTTCTTTGCCTTTCTCTTTGATTTGTATAGAAATTGTTGCAGTATTTTGGATGAAATGTGGTGCTTTAGATTATAGATGCCTTATTTTAGTCAAAGCAGCAAGCATCAGGTTTCTGCGAAACCGTGAGAAGATGGAAACACACTTCGCTTGATAATATGTAAAGAATCAGAATACAAGGAAAGACTTAGGGTTCATAAAGGACTTGGTAACATACATGTGTCACGTGGGACCTTGGAACTCCTCACATGTCGGGATGCATGAGAAAGGATGATTGTGGAAGGTAGAGATAGGCTAGTTAACGGCCCACAGTACCCACGCATTGCAACATCCAAGTAGGAGTACTACCCTAAGTAAAACACATAAGCAGTTGCAGATAAGTTTCTTAGTGGGAGACATCACCTTAAGTGCATATAGTGACAAATTATCAATAAGATTGAAGGTTGTAGGTGATGTCTTTGCCCAGAGTTCCCTTGATTAGTTGCTGCAAACTTTGTTCTTGTTTGATGATGAGCATAGGGGGAATGCATTGGAGTTTCAGAAAGGATCTGGAAATGTATTCTTACCTAAATTAGAGCCTATTACTTCAATCTTGTAACATATTTAATACCACCATGTTTTGTAGAAAAATGAAACTCAAATAGTAAGATGGGAATCAGTCTTAGTCAAAATGGTCTCCTAGAGAGCACCTAGGTGACCGCCTTCCCCCTATTGGAATTCTATTGCCTAATCAGAGCTATGTGGATACTCGTTAAGACAAAGTTGGTTAGTGGTGCCTAAATTTCATTTTCTCGGCAATAAAGCATCAAGTGACAAAGGTGACCGAGACCCACATAAACTTGGTTGTTTCGACGAACTTGATTTAAAAAAAATATATATATACAAAGAAAAACATAGTTTACTTGAAAGATTTTGTTTAGGGTCTGTTTATATAAGAGATTTTTTCTAGGTTTTCTCCTTATGCCTCTCTCCCCATTGTCCAAACTATGCTCGGTTCACTGTCGGTGAGCTATCTTGCTTCCTTGTACTATATATTCCCTTCCTATAATATGTGCCTATGATTATTGATTAAATATATATATATATATGCTATTTATTTTTTGTGGTGGCATCTTGGTCCTATGTATGTTTTATTTTAATTTATAATATTTAGTTATAATAATCATAGTTCAAAAACTCAAAAGCCCCGATTTAATTCGAAAGTTAGCAGAGCCGAGTAACTCGGAAAAGTCAAACAAAACTCGACTCGACCGACTCGAAAGTAAGTATATATATATATATATATATATAATCAATTATAGATTTGAAAAAAAAATTACACTGCATAGAAATTTCTACTTTGTACAATTCTACTGCAAACTTATAAACTAAAAACAGTCCCAAAGTAATTGTAATTCAAAAAGCCTAAAATCAATCCTAATTTCAGAAATTATAATTCTATTATTAATTTCAAAAATTAGAATTTTCTTCTTCTTCTCAAATGAGACCTCGATATGAGTCAGACGATTTTTTTTATATAAAAGACATCTATGTCCTCAAAGGACTTGGCCTGAGTCTTTTTAGTTGAGTAACTTGGCCCAACTCCACTGAGTCACTCGAGTTACTCGGGTAAAAGGGAGCTAAAACTCTTTCGAGTTGAGTCGAGTTGACTAGGCTGAGTTTCGAGTCGACTCACCGAGTTTTTGAACATTGATAATAATATCCCGATATCTAAAATCTTTATTTTTAATAAATAAAGTAAACTATGGTCACCTAGGCAACCTCTATTTCCTAGGTGTTTTCTGGACTCTTTTACACTAATGGGAACGTAGATTTGGGGAAAAAACTTGTTAGTTTTATGGAGAACGATTATGGAGGTATGTCTAGGTACCCAGTAGAGAGTGAAGCTAGAGCTACGGTGGAGCTACAAGGAGTAGGTGGTCAGGGCCTTGGTGCACCAGTAATTGGGTGGATTAAAGTGGGAAAAAAAGAGATTAGGTTTTGGATTCTCAAGAAGGGGTGGAGAGTCAAATTCATTTCTAGGATATGTTTTGGGTGAATAGGTCTTCTGTGAGATACATATACATTGTTAGGGCTTTATAGTGATTGCTTTCAAAGTGAATCAGAGCTACGCTGGAGCTACTAGGACTAGGTGGTCAGGGCCTTGGTGCACCAGTAATTGGGTGGATTAAAGAGGAAGAAAAAGATCAGGTTTTGGATTATACAGGAGGGGTGGGAAAGTTGAATTAAGTTCTCAGATTGTTTTGGCAGACAGCTTTCGGTGAGATACACATAATGTTATTTGGAGCTTATAGTGATTGCTTTCAAAGTGAATCCGATATTATTATGGGAGGGTAGTTGGAAGGTTTTATGGTTCCTCAATCTTCGAGGGACTTTGGAGGACAGAATTGGGTGACTATCTAACTTCTTAAGCAAATTGGAGGATATATAGATCAGTCCATATGGAATGATCATGGGAGTGGAGGAAGAAGAGTGAGATGTTCTCTGCTATACCCTTTAATAGTGTACTGTTGATTTGCTATGATAATTAATCATTGCGTGACCATATTGGGGTCATGAGCCATTGGCTTTCCTTTTAACATAAAGGTCATCAGTTTCCAAACAAGTGTGATAATTGTTGTGGTTATGAAGACAGTGGTAGTTTATATATTGACCCTCAACGATAGTTCATTGAATAGCTTGCAGACACTGGGTGTGGTTGACTTAATAACAAATGGTGGACTATTAATGTTCACTTTTGCAGGACTGACTGGTTTTATGGGCTGTCTGGTGGTCCAGCTGTTATTTTAAGGCATTTTGGATTTTTCCTTCTTTTCTGCTCCATTGTATAGTGCATCGTATGTACTCTTATTTTGGGCATTTTGGATTTTCTTTCTGTTCTGCTTCATTGTATAGTACATTGTATGTTCTCCTCATATTATTAGATGGCTTAGCAGCATTGAAAGAATACCCTGGTGGTTACAGAATGTTGTTGGAGATAGATGGCCTTTGTGCTCCTGTATAGAATCCCTTTCAACATGTCCATGAAAATTTAATGAGGTTATGACTTCAACAAAATTAAAAGTATTTTTATTGAGATATTTGGTTTCAGTTGTGGCCTCTACTCTCAGTGGAATGTGACTAAGAAAGAAAAGCCAGAAGAATCATGGTGCTTTGTAAGATTTTGAAGTATTAATTCTTAAAAACCCTCATGTTCTCAAATTTTGTTGAAAACAGTAGTTGGCTCTCACTGCAAAACTAGGATGGTGGACCAGCTTGGCAATAGAGATTTAGAGAAAGAAATGTCTATTGATTAATGTGTCTCTCACTGCTGTTATATATTGCTTTTGTTTTCGTTGGAATAAGAACTTAAACTTACAATATTCTTTTTCTTTATCATTTCATCAGTAAATTTTCCATCAAAACATAAAGTTCATATGATACGATCTCACTAGGCATCAATAGTTATTTCTTTTAGTAGACTTTGTTTGAACTCTGTTTTTAGTAAGGGATTTGTTTAGATTGTGTTTGCATTAGAAATTAGAAGATGGTAGGGAATTGTTTGGATTCTGTTTAGCATTAGAAGGAAGTAGAGATTTTTTCAAAATAGGAAGTTTCTTTAAATTAGAACTCAGTCTTAAAAAGGCAACATGTATGGTTATTTATTGAAAGGAGAGGAATGAAAGAAACCATGACTATTTAGCTACTAGACTAAAACTTCTCAAAGAGGTATCCACCCGGAAGTGGAATTTCGTTTTTCTTTACTTCTTCTTCCACTCGGATCATAACAATTGGTATCAGAGCTCTTTCCGTGCCTGATTATCACGCTGCAATGGCCGACGGGACTAGACTACAAGAAGCGAAAAAGATTGAAGCAGAACTGAAATTGTTCAAAGAACAATTGGAGATGCACGCTAAGGCGTTAACTGACATCCACGCATTAATCTCAGCAATTGATATGAAATACGACCAGTTGTCGGCATCCTTTGGGCGAGAACATGAGGAGGTGACAGTCAACCGTTTTGGAAACGAACGATCACGTGCTTCAGCTGAATCACCACGTAACAATTTGCAGGGGATGATTCAAACCAGGTATGCCAAGATCGACCTCCCTCGATTTGGTGGGGATGACCCATCGGGGTGGGTGTATCGGGCTGAAAAATTCTTTTCCTTAAAACCCCATGGATGAATTAAGGAGAGTAGAGTTGGCAGCACTACACCTTGAACGAGATGCTCTACAGTGGTACCAATGGTTTGAGAAAACAAAGGCTACCATCACGTGGACTGAATTCATTGATGCCCTCTACATACGGTTTGGACCGAGCACTTTTGAGGATTGCACGGGTACCCTCACCAAATTACGGCAAACAACTATTGTTCGCGATTACCAATCACAGTTTGAAAAGCTCGCAAATCAAACGGTGGGCCTCTCGGAACCATTTTTCGTGAGTTGTTTCATTAGTGGGTTGAAAGATGAGATCCGTCATGACGTACAGATGTTTCAACCCACGACACTTACCCAAGCCATTGGCTTGGCCCGATTACAAGAGGACAAATTGACATCTTTAAATCGGTGTGCCCGACCTAGTGCACCAAGGCCGAGTGGAGCAGCGTCTACAAACCCGAACCCACCTTTACCTCCTATCAAACGATTAAATCTGTCGGAGATGAAGGAGAGGCGTGATAAGGGCCTATGTTATAACTATGATGAACAAATTCACGCCCGGGCATCGCTGCAAGAAGCAACAACTACGCCTCCTTGATGCAACATGTGATGTGGATGACTCCGATGACGAACTGATCATTGGAAATGAGGGAGAAGAGACCGAAACAGAGAAGCTTGAGATTTCGGTGCACGCACTAGCAGGGGCAGCCTCACCACAAACTATGCAAATACGTGGGTTCATCAAACGACAACCAATAGTCATTCTCATTGATTCGGGAAGTACCCACAATTTTCTCGACCCTCGGGTTGCTAAACGTACGGGGTGTGTGGTTGAAGAAAGCGAGCCCTTTGAAGTCATGGTAGCGGATGGAGGAAAACTCTCATGTATGGGTAAGTGCGCTGATTTTTCATGGATCATGCAAGGCTCTACATTCTCTACTGATGTCCACCTTCTCGCTCTCGGTGGGTGCGATCTTGTTTTGGGTGCTCAATGGCTAAGGACCCTAGGCCCAAATTTATGGGACTTTGCAGAGCTTCAGATGCAATTCCAACTTCATGGAAAACGTTAAACGCTACGAGGGGCAAAAGGGAGCACTGTCAAACTCATTAGTAGCCATAATATGGAGCGGTTGCTCCGAAAGACATCTAGAGGTGTGGTTGCTCAACTACACTCCATCATCCCGGTCTCTGAGAGCCCACCTTCACCAGATTTGCAGACTGTCCTTGCTGATTTTAAAGCTGTTTTTGAAGAACCATCGGGATTACCGCCGCCAAGGACACATGACCATCGAATACCATTCGTAGAAGGCAGCCTACCGACGAACGTAAAGCCATATCGCTATCCATATTTTCAGAAAAATGAGATTGAAAAAATTGTACGAGAGATGCTTGTAGCCGGAACCATCCGCCCTAGTACTAGCCCTTATTCCTCCCCTGTTCTTCTTGTCCGTAAGAAAGATGGCACGTGGCGGATTTGTGTTGATTATCGCGCTTTGAACCGGGTCACTGTTAAAGATAAGTTTCCAATACCCATCATAGATGAATTGCTAGATGAGCTTCATGGAGCACAATTTTTCTCCAAGCTTGATTTACGGTCTGGGTACCATCAGATACGTGTGCACCAACCCGACATTTCGAAGACAGCATTTCAGACGCATGAGGGTCACTACGAATTTTTGGTAATGCCTTTTGGCTTATCTAATGCTCCCTCCACATTTCAGAGCTTGATGAACGAGGTATTTCGACCTTATTTACGCAAGTTCATTCTTGTTTTCTTTGATGATATTCTCGTGTTTAGTTCGACATGGTCGGACCATTTAGAGCATGTAAGGCTCACGCTAACCACTTTGCATAGCAACAAATTATTTGTCAAGCTTCCAAAATGCTTATTTGGCAGGATGGAACTCGATTATCTCAGCCATATAATTTCAGGAAAGGGGGTTGCAGGAGATCCAGAAAAAATTTCCAGCATGGTCCAATGGCCAAAACCAAGAACTTTGAAGGCATTGCGAGGCTTCCTAGGCCTTACCGGGTATAATTGGTGATTCGTTCAGAATTATGGCAAGATCAGTGCCCCACTTACCTCTATGCTCAAGAAGGACGCATTCATATGGACGCCCGAAGCGGAGACATCATTTGACAACCTCAAAGTCGCCATGAGTACAACCCCCGTACTAGCTCTCCCTGATTTCACAAAACCGTTTGTGGTTGAATGTGATGCGTTGGGCAATGGTATTGGTGGTGTGTTAATGCAAGAAGGTCGACCAATCGCCTTCACTAGCCGTAAACTTTCTGAGCGGCACATGGGGCTATCCACCTACGAGAAAGAGCTGCTTGCTATTGTGCACGCCATTACTAAATGGCGTCTGTACCTCCTTGGCCGACACTTCAAGGTTAGAACTGATCACCGCAGCTTGAAGTACCTCTTAGAACAGCGTATCTCCACGGTCACACAGCAAAAATGGTTATCAAAGCTTCTTGGGTATGACTATGAAATTATTTTTCGAAAAGGAGCGGACAACGTCGCTGCTGATGCACTCTCTCGGCAATTTGAAGAAAGTGGTACTGCTATGGCAATCTCCTTTCCCTATACTACTTGGGTGGACGATGCTACTAGGAGGTGGGTGCTCGATCCCGACTTATGCTCCATTGTAGATAAGCTCAAAGAGAACCCTCATTCGGTTCCCCATTTCACTTGGGAACGCGACATTCTCCGTTACAAAGGCCGGCTGGTGCTCAGCTCTTCTTTTCCCGCCAAACAAACGGTCCTAATGGAATTTCACTTGTCCCCTATGGCTGGACATTTAGGGGTCCAAAAGACATATGAGCGGATTGCTCGCTGTTTTTACTAGAAGGGTATGAAGGATGATATCCGTACATTTATGGCTGAATGTGATACGTGTCAGCGCAACAAAGGCGAAACCGTAGCCTATCCTGGTCTACTCCAACCGTTACCAATACCCGAACGGGTCTGGACCGACATATCTATGGACTTTATTGATGGCCTCCCTACTTCTAATGGAAAATCGGTTATCATGGTTGTGGTGGATTGTTTGTCCAAGTATGCACACTTTATTGCTTTGGCTCACCCTTACACCGCTACTATAGTAGCTCAAGCTTTCATCGACAACATTTTTAAGCTCCATGGGATGCCTATGTCAATCGTTAGTGACCGAGATGCTATATTCCTTAGCAAATTTTGGCAGGAATTCTTTCGAATCCACGGCACTCAACTCAAAATGAGCTCTGCCTATCACCCGCAGTCGGATGGCCAGACCGAAGTGGTGAACCGCTGTCTTGAGACATATTTACGTTGCTTTTCTGGTGATAAACCAAAAATTTGGAGTCGGTGGTTGTCATTAGCCGAGTGGTGGTATAATACCACCTTCCATTCATCTACGCAGATGACCCCATACGAGGTTGTATATGGCCAACGGCCTCCTCGCCTCGTAAATTATTCCTCAAACATGACAAAGGTGGATGCCATTGATGCTCAAATAAAAGATCGTGATGCTACTATTCGTCTACTCCGTGACACTTTGCAAGTAGCCCAACACAGGATGAAGCAACAAGCCGATCAACACCGAACAGAACGTGAATTCAGGGAGGGTGACATGGTATTTTTTCGGTTGCAGCCGTACCGTCAAGCAACGGTGGCATTACGCAGCTCTATGAAGCTCTCGCCAAGGTTCTTTGGTCCTTTTAAAATTTTACAGCGCATTGGAGCAGTAGCTTACAAGCTTGCATTACCGGAGGGGTCTAAAATACATCCTGTGTTCCATGTTTCTTGTCTCGAGAAGCAGTTGGGTCAAAAAGTGGTGGCAGCACCTACTCTTCCTCCTATACAAGACACTGGCGAATTACGAGTGGAACCTGTCACGATTCTCAATCAGCGCATGGCTAAACATCACAATAAAGCAGTCACAGAATTCCTAGTACAGTGGTCAAATGCTGGACCGGAGGACGCTACCTGGGAGCTGTTACATCGTCTACAAGAGCGTTTTCCAACATTTCAACCTTGAGGACAAGGTTGATCGCAAGAGGGATGGAGTGATACGATCTCACTAGGCATCAATAGTTATTTCTTTTAGTAGACTTTGTTTGGACTCTGTTTTTAGTAAGGGATTTGTTTAGATTGTGTTTGCATTAGAAATTAGAAGATGGTAGGGAATTGTTTGGATTCTGTTTAGGCATTAGAAGGAAGTAGAGATTTTTTCAAAATAGGAAGTTTCTTTAAATTAGAACTCAGTCTTAAAAAGGCAACATGTATGGTTATTTATTGAAAGGAGAGGAATGAAAGAAACCATGACTATTTTGCTACAAGACTAAAACTTCTCAAAGAGGTATCCACCCGGAAGTGGAATTTCGTTTTTCTTTACTTCTTCTTCCACTCGGATCATAACATCATAGCAAACCCTTTCTATCTTTGTTCTCACATTTCTCAGTATTTTGCAGTTCAGTGGCAAAACAGTAGGGATTGTTGGGTTGGGAAGGATTGGTTCAGCCATTGCCAAGAGAGCTGAAGCATTTGGCTGCCCTATCAGTTACTACTCCAGATCCGAGAAACTGGATTCAAAGTACAAATACTATTCAAACATCATCGACTTGGCGGCCAACTGTCATATCCTCGTGGTTGCATGTTCGTTGACAGAAGAAACCCGCCACATTATCAACCGTGAAGTCATTAACGTATTGGGTCCGAAGGGTGTGGTCATCAACATCGGGCGTGGCCAACATATTGACGAGCCTGAGCTTGTATCTGCACTGGTTGAAGGCAGGTTGGGTGGGGCTGGGCTCGATGTGTTCGAGCATGAGCCTGAGGTACCAGAGCAACTGTTTGGACTGGACAATGTTGTGCTTGTGCCACACGTAGGATCCAGCACATTGGAAGCCCGGAAGGTGATGGGCGACCTTGTGATTGGAAACTTGGAGGCTCACTTCCTGAACAAGCCGCTGTTAACTCCAGTGGTTTGATTGTGTTTTAGGTATATGAATATGATTGATTGGGGACTTCTTCTTGCTCTGCAGATAAGTGGGGGTGTTTCATTTGGATGTCCCTCAAACTCTTCAAGATTATTTTTGTTTAAAGAAATGGGGAAACCTGTATCCTATAATTTCTGTAATGTTCATCGAAATGAGTACCTAGAATAGAGGAATCGAGTTTCCCATCCTGGGAATGGCATGTCTGCAATCTCTACCCTAACACGTTCATATGCTTTTTGACACATTATCTTCAGTTTGGATAGTGTATATTGTCGTCCAAACACTCCCTAAGAGATGCATGTTTTACCATTTCTTACTTGCATTACCATTACCTATAGGTTAGTATCAAAATTTCCTTCATCCCATTTTCTTTCGTGTAGGGTAAAGATTTTCAATTACCTGTTGAGTAATCTGATACTTGGGCTATGATACCACTTCAAATATTTAGAGTTTAAATACATAGAGCTGCTCTGCATCAAGGCGGAAAAGTGGAGCTGCTCTCCATAATTTTATCCATACATTACCTATATTTAAAACGGAAGACGAACCCTAGACCCAGAGGTCTTGTCTTCTTCCATAGACATGGAGGTCTCGAGATTGAGTCTGGAAGCACTCATGTTATCGGTTGTTAGGGGAAGAGTATCCCCTGGCAGCACGTGGGGATTAGTCATAGTCTTGTGTTCTGAACACCCTCACTTTTATTTTTTTAAATGACTAGTAAAGTTGCACGTGCTTTGCACGTATAATTTTTTCATTATTATTAATAAAAAATATAAAAAAAGCTAATATTTGGATTTCTTTACCTGAAGTATATTTTATATTAATTAATTTTATAATATATTAGTATATTTTATAGAATATATTTTAGTAATTAAATTTAACCCTTTTTTATATTAATTTAAATTTAATAAGAGTTAGATTCTTTCTAATAGAGTCATTATTGATAGTAAGTATTTATAATTAAATTAAAAGAAATGTTTGGAATTCCAAATAAGACCAACATTTATGTATCATTTGAGAGAATATATTGGTAAATCTTACTAATAAGTCTCACTTTCCTCTTATGAGTAAGTATGAGGTGGTGGATTATTCTTATAATTGTAACATCTACTTATCAAAAATAAAATAAGGTGATAGATAATTACGTATGAAATCCAATTATAATAAAATTTTAGTATTAGATAATGTACATAGATGAGTAAGGATTCTCAATAGAGTCCTTCAAAGTCTCTATTAATTTTTAGTGAGTCCTATTAACTAAAATTCTAATTAGATTTGAATAACCTTACTTAAATAGAAATTTATTAAATATGAGTCTCATGAGTCCCACATAATAGTAAAAATGATTTTCGATCTAAAAAAAGTAAACAATCTTAACGGGCAATACATACAAGGTAAAATCTAAAGAGGCTAAAATAGAAGTAAATATTGATCAATTTCAAAAAAGAGAAAATAAAGGTCATACCGTGTCATTCAGTTTCGGACTCATATTCCCCATCTTTGAGGTGCTACTTGAGGGTCTGAGCCTCTGTTTCTAATATTTTTATCTGATAAAATGAAAGAGTTAGGGTATTATGTATATGTTGCAATTTAAGAAAATATCACCACACAACGGATTTTAAAAGACCGATGCACAACATGCAGACACTATATCATGCAAACAAGCATCCCAAAAAAATAGGAGAGATTACTTTTTGACTTCAAAGCGTTTAGTGGTCCTATTAATTAGAATTCTAATTAGATTTGGATATCCTTAAATAGAGATTTATGAAGTAGGACCTAATCCTTTAACTACATACACAATAATGGGTCTCATGAGTCCCCATAATAATAAATATAATAGTAATAATTATTTATTTAAATGAATTGATAATTATCAAATAAAAAATATATTATTTAACAGGTTGCACAAACAATAGCATTGGAATTTTTCATTGGATAATGCTAACACTCTCTCCTTTTGATTGGAGAGAGTGATAGTGATGCTAGCATTGCTCTTTTTCTAACATTTTCATTGGCAGAATTATTTATCCAACTTTAATAGTTTTGGTGTGAGGTTTTCTTTTGTTTAATTGACGCAATGAAGAAACCGAGTTTACAGTTTCCTTGAAAGGTGTATGACAATCTTTATTAGGTCTTCCTCATACATCTCATTTTATTGGTCAAAATCCACATGGTGAAAGCACATAGATCAATCAAATCTCAAGTTCTTCCCCAAATGAGATCACAACTCCCAACCTTTAATAGATATTAAATATCTAGGAAACTATAATAATCAAATACCAACAGGTTAATCAGGTTTCACATTAAAATTAATACACAGCTTAAAGACATGTTGTACTTGCATAGGAAAGCAAGAAATCACAAAATAATCAAGTTGAAGTGTCATGTACAAACAGGCATTGGTATAAGTGTCAACCGAACCTTCTGAAGTGAACCTAGCCAAGAGCAACCTTAACGTAACAGTAGCGCTGTTTTTCTATCCATTCACAACCTTCTCCTCTATAGAATAATAGGGTCCAAGTAATCTTCAATTAACCCCAGGCTTCCGAGCAGCCCCACCATTACCGAACATAAAGCATGAAAGAGAAGCATAAACAATTTTTACGCAATCTTACGGAATAGAAACATATGGAGCACCAGATATAATTGATTAAAAATCTGTACGTGGTACCTTTCCCTGCTCTTACTGTGCTGTAATCTCATAGTAGATTCCTATGCCTATATAAGAAATAGGAATTTGAATTAGAGTATGACTCTACAACTTCTTGTTTAGATTAATATCAATAAGGAAAACATAGAGATCTAATTTAAATAGAATTCTATTAATACTTATACATTTGAAAGAGGTGAACACGTAAAGATTGGGTAAAATCCTTTAACCCCCTTCCCATGATTCATTCTATGTGGCCCAATATCCATAAAATTTGGAAGACATAGAAAACGTACAGATAAATCTAAATAATAATTGTGAAGAGTCCAAACCAATAATAATTGTTATTGAGAGAGGAGACTTATGATTTATTAATATTTTAAATAGACACCATAGGTTAATAAGTTAATATTTTTAATTAAAGGATATTTACGTCCAAGTAAAGTTTAGTATACTCTTTATACTTTTATTAGTAGAATGATATACCACTGACCGCATCGGTTGGGTATGGAGATTAGGCCCTTTTGGAGTGAATGTGTGGGTTTACGCTTACAACACCTTAGCAGTTTGACTCTGTGTTACATGATAGCTTAAAAACCAAAAACAAACAAAGGCCCCCTCTAAGAGAAGTGGTTTTGTACGCACCATCTTCAATTCGGATTCCGTGTCTTGCAATGGAAACACCCTACTCATTGGGAATAAATTAGTCAAAGTCAAGATTGACGTGCAATAACGTGTTAGACTGTGATTTTGCCAAGAATGGAAACGAGACCCCCTCGTAGAGAGGACGCTTATCTTTGACTTGGATAGCGTTTTTTTGCAATGCAAACACCCTACCCGAAGCCTTCCGGGAAGGGAATAGATAGGTCAAAGTCAAGATTGATATGCGGTGTCGGACTCTGTTGGACCTTAGATTCTTGTGTTCTGCGTGGAAAAGGCTCTTTGGTAGTTTCTGACTGAGGTGGTTTTGCCATTCCCTGTCTTAATGACAAAGAAAGAAAAAGGGCCTTAGCCATCTTTGACTATTGGAACCTTAAACCCTAATCCTAGTAACTTGGGTCACCAAATTGGCCATTAAACCTTCATGGGTTGAACCTGTTAAGCTAGTTATAACCCCACCAAAAAAAAAGCTTATAGCTAGTGGAAAGTACCATAGAGGGAACATTTAAGATTTTAGGTTTGAATGCATAGTCAAAGGTTCCATGGTTGTTATAGGCCTTGAGGCTTGAGCTTAACGGTTTATGTGGGTTGTGGGTTTGTGTATGCACCTGGGATAATAAGGTCTACTCGAAAGTGGGCTCGGGGTTCTTCGTTACCAAAAAAAAACATTGTAGCTACTTAAAAATCTACTTAAATCAAGGTTTGAAATTTCGATGTTATCAGTGATCAACCAACCAGAACAATTAACCAGAACTGAAATCTCAAAAGAACAATTAACCAGAACTGAAATCTCAAAAAAATTCGGTATCTTAGCGGGATTTTGAATTCCAATTTATTAATATTTTATTAAATATATATATACTCATGTTTAAAATATAATATTTTATTAAAATTTTATATATTTATAAAAATATTATATTATATTTTTAAAATAAATATATAAATTTATGAAATTTCACAAAATTTTTCATAAAAATGTCGAAATATTTTAGAATTTTAATATAAAAAATACCTATTTTAAAAAAAATTTATGAAATATCACCCAAAATTCCAAAATCCCATAATTTGATCCGAAATTTTCGAAACCCCGGCCGAAATCATGTTTTATGGTGTATCGATATAGTTGGGGTTGGGCGAAATGGGGATTTCGCGAAATCCCAACGGCAATTTAAACCATGCATGACTTAAATCTACCATATATACAAACAAGATGACCTCAAAAAATCCTCCACGACAGCATTAATCACACTAAGAAGAATCCAATGTCCCATTCGAGCATCTCAAGGATTTCATTTTCTCTCTTTTTGTCTCTGCATTTGAGTCTTCTTTTCCTGTCTTCCACTTCAACAACGGGTGGACCAACCCGGGTCAGTTCAAATAACAGGAAAAAAAAATGAACACAAGAGAGAGAGTAATGGGGAAATATTATTCTATAGTTGCTTTAAAGAAAAAGAAGAAGAGGCTCCCTTGAAGATGAGGAATTTGAGGTAAAATAGATGAAAGTCCCTTGAGAATGAGTGAAGAAACAACCAAAATTGGAACCCACCACACATTGCCATCCAGACCCATATTTCATGTCGAATTCCTGTCAATGGAAAATATAAATAAAAAATCAGAAAAGCCTTTCTTTTTCTCTTTTTGTTGTTGTAAATAAGAATATATAATATAAAAAAATGGTGATGGCCTGATGGGGTACTACATATTGGGTTACCTTTTTTATGTGGGCAGCAATGGATTTGCAGTCAAAGACATCATAGAGATCAAGGGCCTGAGAAGCAGAAGTCATAGCTTGGATCTGCATTTTCACAGGCATGTCTGTGTCCTCCATCAGAGCTTTTCCTTCCAACATCCTCTCTCTCTCTCTCTAATAAGAACAAGGGAAACCCAGTAAGGATTTGCTCTCTTTATCTCTTATCTTCAAACCCCAGAAAGGAACCTCTATCTTGCTCTCTTCCAAATGTAAAGGAATGACCTTTCAGGGTGGCACAATATTGTTCAACTTTCCTATAACTCTCCTCAGTGTAAGGGTCTTTAGCCTTGTTATATAAGCTCTCTATCTTGTTAATAATGTACTTAAAGATAAAGCTGGTGACGCAGAAAATAAAGCAAGGATTTTATTGGATTTAATTTACTACGGGTTAATTCCATATCAGAACCTAAGTTATCTTTAAATGACAAATAAGCACCTACTTTAAAAAGATTTCCTTCCACAGACCCAATGTTTCAAGATTTGGGCAAATAAGGACCTACAGTCTAATTCGGTTAATAGCCGTGAGTAATCTTGATTCTAATGCCAAAAATACCCTTAGTCACCATTGATGGGTCTTGGTCCTAACATATATATACATATAGTCTTTACGGTTATAACTGGGCTTAGGGGTCTGGTTACAACCTTGAGGTCGCCACTTGTCTTTTTGATACTCCTTAACTGTGGTTAGGATTCACCCACCCTAGGGTACACTCATTCAAGTCCAGTTACACCCTTGAGATCACCACGTGTCCCTTTTGATACTCCTTAACTGTGGTTGGGATTCACCCACCTATCATAGGTTTAAAAAAAAACATTTTGTAGTTAGAAATAAAATAATTTTAATTTTTTTTACTAAAACCATTAATAAGTGAGTTAACCATAGGGATGGGTGAATCTTAACCCATGGTCATATTTAATATATCTTGTGACCTTTTCAATGAGCTTTAATGAAATTAAATCCTCTACGGTTATGGGGGAGTCCACTTACACTCCCGAGGTCACCACCTTTCCCTTTTTTTTTAATAGGGCTTAAGATTCACACATCAGGATTCAGCCACCTATTCATGGTTTTAGAAAAAAAATATTTATTTTAATAATATTTTTTCTAACCACAGGTAAAAAAAATGTTTTTAAAAAATACCTATGATAAGTGGGTGAATCCTAACCACTGTTAAGAAGTAGCAGAAGGGAGACGTGTCGACCTAAAGGATGTAACCGGACCCTAAGTCCGGTTATAACCATAAAGGATTTCAATCCTTTGATAAACCGTAAAGAACCATGGAGTCAAATCCTCTAGCAAATCCGGTTATCATCCTTTGAGGTGGCCACATGTCTCCTTTGACACCCCTTAATTGTGGTTCAGATTCACCCACTGTTAGGGTTCACCCACCCATCCTTGGTTTTTAGAAAAAAAATACTAATTCTATTTTTTTTATATTTTAATATTAAAAAAACCCTAAAAACAGTTTTTTAATTTTAAAAAATAAAAATAATATTTTTTTTCTAAAAACCAAGAATGGGTGGGTGAACCTTAGGGGGGTGGGTGAATCTGAACCACAATTAAGAGGTGTCAAAGGGGACACGTGGCCACCTCAAAGGGTGAGGCAAATCCGGTTACGGTGTAGAGGATTTGACTCCAAGGACTACATGTTAGGACCAAGACCAATTAGTCAATGATGACTAAGGGTAATTTTGGCAATAGAATTAAGATTACTCACGGCTGTTAACTAAATTAGACTGGAGGTCCTTATTTGTCCAAATCTTGAAACATTGGGTCTTTAAAAGGAAATCTTTTTAAAGTAGGTACTTATTTGTCATTTTAAGATAAGTTAGGTTCTGATATGGAATTAACCCATTTACTACCTAATAAAGAAAATAAACAATCGAATTTACAGATCAACTGGCATTTTTCCTAAGAGGATGACTAATATACACGTATGATAAAAAAAAAACTATCTGTCGTTTAGGACCAACCCATGTGGCTTACGTGTGAAAGTGTTGGAGTTGGTCATAGCAATGAGTCACACAGAAATATACATCCAAAGTATTACTGGAGATGGGTTTCCTGGTTCAGTCTTAACCCTTAGGGTATGAAAAGTTGTAATTAAAAGCATTCGTGATTAAGGGTCGTTTGGCAATATCTCTGTGATCTTTTCTCACACCCATGGAAGAGCAAGCGAGTCAGATCAGAATGATGGAAGAGGAAAAAATATTCCTGAATCCTAACCCTTAATTCAAATAATTAAGGGTCGAGATTAGATTGGACTTGACTTATTTTGTCATTTTCTAAAGTCACACTAGCTCTATTCTTGATGCTTAATTATTTGAATTAAGGGGTCATGTCGTAATGATGGTTGAATCAAGTGAGTATTCAACTTTCTTTGAGTCCCGACTAGCGGATTTGAGTTTTAGATATATACATAGATAAAGTCATGTGCAATGAAAAATGCAAGCACGGTTTGGGAAGGAATTTTATTTTCTATTTCAACAAGGAAATTATTTACTCCATCCGACTAGTTTAGGGTTTGAGTCTCTGCCCTTCGGGTATGTAGTGCAAGTGAACAAGGGATAGAGAAGGCACATATTAAACTGCCAGATTGATGTAAAGCTTTTCATTTCAGAACTAGGCTAGAAAACATCTAATGTGAAATTTTTTGATTCTTATTGTTGTGTCACATAAAACTCCTATCGGTATATAGATAGTTTCTCTATGATTGCCAATGTACGCGTTCTACTTCAAGCGCTTTCTCAACAAGCAAAGAAAAAAGCCATTCATCTTACTCATATACCCTACTCTTTATCTTTAGTCATTAAGGCGTGTTTATCACCCCTAAATAACTCCTGAGCTTTGAAAGCATCAGTCACACTTCTTCGCTTGTTGCCTTCACTTGCAGCTTTGCAAGAGTAACAAACTTTAAAACGAAATCTAATGGATTCTATTTTAATTTGCCACATTTTTATTATTATGAAGTAGTGTCGATTCAAGAGTCACTTGCCAAAAATGTTAGTAAAAAAATCTGGTTGATTCTTCTTGAGTCATCGGTCTATGGGTACTTCTAAAATTTCTCCAAAATCCTAACCATTTAATTCAAATAATTAAGGGTCAAGATTAAATTTCCTCAATCTTACAACATTGAGGAAGAACTCTATTCTCTAGAGCCAACATACTGTAAATGGGACGGTCCAAAAATTTTACTCCCAAGATAACATGACAAACACAAGACGACACATCTTTATTTTTTAGTAGAAACATTAAGAGGGAGTTTGTGGGTACTACCAAATATACTCATGAATCCTAACATTTTAAATCAAATAATTAAGGGTCAAGATTAGAGATAATGTGACTTTAGAAAGTGACAAAATAAGCCAAGCCAAGCTGATCGTCAGTCAATCTTAAATTGTTCATTCTTAGTAATAATTCTGTAGAATAGTAGTATTAAGAGTATCGTTCCTCTGAGGACTGCGCTGGTTTCGTTGCCTTTTATTTAGATTAATTTTAAACTAATAATTGAGACAATTGAATTTTGTTTAATTAAACTAAAACAATGAATTAAAATAATGAAGAATTCTAATTTGATTATCAACTACTGATTTTAAATCATCTGAAAGAGAAAATCTAGAGTTCTCAAATCTATCACTGACCTAATAACTAATCCCTATTTTGAATTTATTCTAACCTCTTAAATTGCAAACATTCCAGTTAGAGTGACAACACGTCTCATCTCAACTGATCAAGAAAAGTTCAAGAGTAAATATCAGTTAGTCCGCCATATTTTTTCTTGACAGAAAGATAATGAGATGGCTCCATATGCTCTGATTCATTATTTTGATTCTGATCCAGGACAATACCAAAGTTTTTCAAAGAAGCGGACTTACGGCATCTGTATCGCACGGGTAGGAATACCCAATCGCCTGTTTAGGACACAACAAGGCCCCTTTTTGGAATGGTGTGTTTTCATTCCATTTATGGGGATTTCACTTACTTATAAGTAGGGTATCGTATCTTCAGTTAGCATGAATGATACACATTAATCCACGGTTGTATAATCACTCGTCTTCCCTTAGCATAAAATATCTTCGAATTTAATTTCTCGATATGTTAAAACCATTGCATAAAACCTATGTTTAAATTCTAATGAAAATTAACACAAGTGATTTTAATTCTAATTTCATAAAACCTAAGACAAAGTTGAAAATTCCATTGAATTCAAATATAATTCAAATAAATCCGGTTGTTGAAACAACCATCTCATTATACAATCAATGTTTTACAACTAAGAAATCAAAAATAAAAACAAAATAGAACGACATAGTTACTTGACTAGGGTTTCATCGAAACCATATAATGGAAATTAGTTCATCGCGAGAGAGGAATGCATCATCTTCATATACAAAGTTGTTGCATTCTTCTTCATGGCTTCCTTGATTTCCAGAGCTTTTCTTTTTTCTGATTCAAAATCTCTACATAAAATCTAATAATGATTATGGCTAGGGATTCTCCTTTTTATAGAGAAAGAAAAAAATATAGAGTCCTTATACAATAAGGATTTCTAATTTGACTAAAACTCTTATTTTTCTCTTTTCCCTATGAAATTTGGGCCTTAAAGAATAGTGAAATTGGGTCCAAAATGAGGTTTTTCGCGCTTTTAACAAAGTCAAAACGCAGGAGGGGTGATCGATCGCCTCCCTCTGGGCGATCAATCGCTCAGGGTGAACTTCCCCTATTTCTTCTGTGTTTTGCTCCATTCTTTGGTTTTTTTTCTTCTTGAGATCATTTTGAGGCTTCAATGCTTTTAAACCTTCAAATTTAAGGTCTTTATCGCGTATGAACCTGAAACAAATTGAAACTACCGAGTAGCATAAAGTAATAAGAACAATTACTCTAAAGGGTTAACAAGTTAAATTAGATGTGTATATATTTATAACATTTAGCACCGATCACAAGCCAAGCCAAATCTAATCTTTACTCTTAGTCCAAATTAAAATTTTCAAAAAATAAAAGAATATGTATGACATTTCTTTTTGAAAACATTTTAAATACAAAAGTGGAACTTGCTTCAAGGTGTTGAAGCGGAGCTCCACTTTTTAGTATATGGTGGCGGCGATCTTGTAATTATAGAGAAAAAAATTATTTTACAAAAATACTCTTACATCACTCTGTAATTATAAATTTGTCATCGTCATACACTAAAAAAGTGGAGCTATGCTTCAGCGCCTTGAAGCTGAGCACTGACTCTAAATTAGTCTCTAAATCGAAATATCAAGTCTTGAGATTTTCTTACTTACAAGTTTACAAGTTACATCCTATCTTTTATCTTATCCATCCATGTTGAGGTTAGTACTAACAAAAACACTAATATTACAAGTTACAACCTATCTTTTATCTTATCTATCAATTTTGAGGTTAATACTAACAAAAACACTAACAACACATTTAATTTTCAGGATTATAACTTGAGAGAATCTTAAGTCAAATATCTATTATCCCTTAACTTTTTCTAAATCTTGTTTGGATCATTTTTTCTAAATCTTATTTAGATTAGTATCTCTACTATTATAATGAGAGAAATGAGGTTAAAAAGTTGGTTGATTTTTTTATAATATTCCTAACGAGTCCTAATTTTATGATATCTTACTATCAATGTAGATAATAAGGTGATTTTTTTTATAATATTTTTTTCTAATTTATCCATAACTCCATTAAAAAAAAAGATATTATTGTCAACTACGACTAACAATAATCCCTATATATCTCCATGATTCCCTCAAATCTTTATCCTTATCTTCTCTTATGCTCCCTAGCTCCTTGGTCTCTCTCAAGTCTCAACAAAGAGATACACCCTTTCAACGTGGTAACTACTTTTCAAGAGAAAAAATCGGGAATTATTGCTTCTCAAAATGTCCATTTTTATACTAACGTGTCCCTCACAATTTTTTATTTATTTAAAAAGTCCCTCAAGTTTCTATACCAAAAAGATATATATTTTTAAAATTCAAAATGACCATACTAAGATCCCTCAGCTCTTCCCAGTCTCTCTCCCCTTCTCCTCTCTCTCTCACGTGCATCGCATGTGCCGCCCATAAATATATATATATATATATATATGTTGAAAGTAAGTGGTGAGTGATTCCTTTGATGAGAGACAAAAAAGTGGGTGAAACTGCTGGTTGATTTTTTTTTTTCAATAAATAACTAAATTGTTCCTTTTTTAATTTATATTTCGATAATTAACATATAAGAATAACATGCACGTGCCGGGTTAACTAGTTATAATAATGGCTTATGACCCAATGTTATGACAGTGGAGCCCATTTTCGGATTTTTTCGTAATTTAGGACCCATTTCCGTACTTTTCTCATATACTAATTACATTTTTATTGGTCACACAAAATACAGTAGAGGTACCTCCAGAAGATTTTGGGCTCCTTGAGGGGATTTAATTGAGGACTACCCTCGCGAGGGGAGGTAAAAATATAGGAGGAAAGAAAGAAATGAAGGAAAAGTAGGTCAAGACTTTTCTACTTTTCCTTTATTAGTACGAACAAAAACACTAACAACACATTTAATTTTCAGTATTATAACTTGAGAGAATCTTAAGTCAAATGTCAATTGTCCCTTAACTTTTTCTAAATCTTGTTTGGATCATGTTTTTCTAAATCTTATTTAGATCAGTATTATAATAATGGCTTATGACCTAATTAAAATTATTTTTTGGTCGTACCTAATTAAATTTTTAAAAAAAATATATATTTATTACATTTTATTGGTCACACAAACTCCAGTAGATTTGGGTTCCTTATGGGAATTTACTTGGGGACTATCCTCGCGAGGGGGAGGTAAAAACATAGGAGGAAAGAAAGAAAGAAAGAAAGAAAGAAAAAAAAAGTAGGTCCGAGACTTTGGGTCTTTTATAATTCTCTAGAGAGGAGCCGTTGAAGCTTGTAGCTGGTGATGGGCGATGAGAAATCGCCAATTGTAATGGCAAACAGAGACAGAGATCGTGAGCTTCTCATTCCAGTTGCTGATTCTGTCGACGATGACGCTTCTTCCAAACCTTCTTCTTCTTCTTCCTCTTCCTCTTCTTCATCCGCTACAGCCTCTCATCACTCCGGTAGAGAGGTCATCTCTCTCTCTCTCTCTGGTTTAGTTTTCTTCTGTGCTTTGGTTTATTTGTTTCATCTTGTGTAACCCTTGTTTTGTTTTGGGTATCATCTTGTGTTTCTGTTGGTTTGTGGAAGGGGACCTTTTGCTTGATTTGATTGGTCTAATCTTGTTTGTATTATCTATTTTTTTCCATGAATTGGTTTTGTTTTCTGGTGGGTGTTGATATAATTATCTTTTTTGGTTCAATTGGTTTGTTCAGAATCAATTTTGGTTATGTTATTGGATGATTTTGTGCAAATCCCTTTTTTTTTTAAAAAAAATAATTTAAATTTCCTCTTTTGACTTCATTTAATACTAGCTTTGGGGGTGCTTCAAAGAAAACCTAATTCAACATCACTGTTGTAAGGGTTTCCATATATGCTGATTTTTTTTATAATCTCATTTGCTTTTGGAAGTTCGTTCAGAACTTAATTTAACACCTTTCAGTTCAAGCGCTGTTTTTGTTTTGCCGCCTTTTTAATGGATTTTGGTTGTTCTCAAGTGAACCGAATATATTTATTTTTGATTCTTTGTTATCTCAGGAGTTTGCTCTGAACTTTATTCAGTCGTACTGGTTAAAAGGGTTTGTTTGGAACTCTGCTTTGTTTCAAATCTCTCTCTCTCTCTCTATATATATATATATATTCTGTTGGGTACTACAGGCTTCTTCAAAATTCCATTTTGTTTACTGATTTTCAAAAGATTTCTTGTTTCCTTTGATGGGTTTGTTCAAAAACAAGTGTTCTCTTGTTCGTCTGTTGTTAAATATCAGAAACCCTTGTATTTCCTATCCTTCTATGAGAAGGAAAGGGCTTGAGGAATTTTAGTTATTTTCTTGGGCACTAGGATTCCCATTGATGAATTTTCCTTATCATCAACCAAAAGTAAGAGAAAGTACATCTGTATGAATTTCAAACTATGTCATTGTAACTTAAAGAATTTGATATTTGGTGGAACACCAAATTCTTCCATCGGATGGCCCACTCACATAGAAAAAGAAAGTTTATTTCCACGTTATAGGGAGCGAGAACTTTGGCGTTCTAAGGTAGATTGTCTTCCTTTTGCGACTTTGTCTATTGAGCAGCGAGAGACCCTGGAGGGCCCTTTTCAGGCGGAGGTTTTGAGTTTTTTTTGTAGCTTTTGAGGGGAGAGGCTCCAGGCTCTGATGGATTTACTATCGAGTTTTATAGGGCATGTTGGGAGATAGTCGGGAATGATGTCCTAGCGGTAATGAAGGAATTATTCGATTTGAGGCGTTTTGAAAAGTGATCAATTGCACATTTTTTGTGTTGATACCTTAAAAGGAGGGAGTTGTAGACCTCAAGGACTTTCATCCCATTAGTCTGGTGATTAGCATATACAAAATCCTCTCGAAGGTGTTGGCAGTTAGACTAATGGTTGTGATGAGTTCAATTACATCTCTTCGCCTTTGTGGGAGACAACCAAATTTTAAACAATATTTTGATAGCCAATGAATGCATAGAGGATGGGCTTATGTCTAACATTCCGGGCATCGTCTACAAAATCGACTTGGAGAAAGCTTATGATCATGTTAATTAAGAGTTTTTGGACTTCATGATGAGAAAAATAGGCTTTGGGGTTAAATGGTGTCAATGGATGATGATATGTTTCTCATCTGTGTCCTCCATTCTTGTCAGTGCTAGCCTGATGGGTGACGGGCTTTTTTAGAGCTCTAGAGGGTTGAGATAGGGGGCTCTTTTTTTCTTGATCGGTAAATAGCAGTGATCTATATAAGTGTGAAAAG
Organism: Tetracentron sinense; assembly: GCA_015143295.1. NCBI lineage: Eukaryota > Viridiplantae > Streptophyta > Magnoliopsida > Trochodendrales > Trochodendraceae > Tetracentron > Tetracentron sinense. Next base: position 6,175,993 of record CM026554.1, on the reverse strand, counting down.
AGTAACTACATTGCAAGGTTCACCAAAAGTAAACCAAGAGGATATTAAAGCAAAAAGCGAGAACAAAAGACCCAAAAACAACTCCATTTACACATCATACTGCAAAGGTGTTCCCCCATGGATTCTCGCTATCTCCCCCTGTTGAACCCCAAGCCGAGACAAGGGGGCAAACTCAAGCATGTATCCGGGGTATAGGCAAGGTTCAAAATTTCGATTTCGCATGTCATTTCGAGCCATGGAAAAAAGATATATCGAAGATATATCGCAAGATATATCAATCTCGAGGGAATAATATCGCACGTGGAGGAAAAAATAGTGAAAAATATGGAATTTTTCAATGAAACTTAAGGAAATGTTAAAATAGATGTTAATACACATCTGAGAATCAAAAAAATTAAAAAAACAACAATGTATATAATAGATGCAATGAGAAGGGAGCCAAAGACGTGCGTTGATGCTGAGGACAATGTATGATTCACTAATATTGATGTAACTTACATAAAAAGTTGCATTCATTTCTCAATCAAGCATAACAATTAACTCAAATACAATCAAAATCAATTCTAAGAATAGTTAAATCAATACTAAGAATAGTTAAAATTAAAAATATTGTATTAAGATTTTATTGTGTGTATAATAAAAATCAATACTAAGAATAGTTAAATAATATTTAATTTATAAAATATAATTAGGTTAATACTTGCAACATAGGGGTAATTTGGTCATTTATGCATTTAAAAATTTTTTTTTTATCGTAATTAGTGTAATCTAAGGGAGGGTTTTGAAATATAGATAAGAATGAAATTAATTTATAAAGAGGCATTTACAATTATTATTTTATAACATAAGTTCTATTCTGTAAATGACAATTACAATTTAAGTATAAATAAGTAAACAACAAAAAATTAAAAAAAAAACAGTAGAAAATATTTCGACCGAAATCTACGAAATTTCGTCAAAATATACGAAATTTCGTCGAAATATACGAAATTTTGATCGAAATTTGCGAAATTTTGTAAAAACTGTGTAAGAAAATGTAAAAAAAAAAACCAGTAGAAAATGTTTTGATCGAAATATACGAAACTTGCGAAATTTTGGAAAAACCAACATACTTGGTTCAGATATTTCGGAACCCGTCGAGATCGAGAAATTTTGTTGAAATATACGAAATTGCGTCAAAATTTCAAACCTTGCTCGAACACCCTCCTATTTCTCTCCTTCTAGAGTGATTATGCTATCGCCCCTGGAGGAAATGCCAAATTGCCCTTACTGGCGCTGGAAACGACATTGGCAGCTAATCAGATAAGAAGCTCCAAAGGATCCGGGAAAGATCTAAGAGATGCAGAGGTGAAAAAGAAAATAGGACCAAACCTCTCGTCACTGAGCAATGAAGCAGTAAGTGATCCACATACTCCTCTGCTATAAGGCACATGTAACATCTGTTAGCTTGACACCAACCTCTATTCATAAGGTGATCGCAAGTTAAGAGTTTATCTAAAATCGCAATCCACAAGAAAAAAGATACCTTTGTGGGAACCAACGGAAATCTCACATCCTGATGAAGAAAAGGTAGCAAAGGTGTCGATTGCAAAGCTCGCAAAAAGGACTCCACAGAGAATTGCCCCTTGTTGTCCGCGGACCTAACCCGACTCTCTCTGGCAGTAGAGCTAGGAATAACCTTTAGGACTTGGGTTAATAGCTACAAGAGGTCCTGAACCTCCTAGTCAAGTAAGTTACGCCTCAGTTTAGGTGCCCACACCGGAGCTGCGCCATGCCACTCTAAGTAGCGGCTGCCAAATCCTCCTTATTGGATGCAAGGCGGAACGTGGTCCCGTGCGACTGCCTAAGTGTTGATGGACCGCACTAGCGATCATTTGAAAAAATGATATGTTTCCCATTGCCCACTTTGAGATGAGTGAAGGAAGAAAATTCCTCCCTACTGTGCAACATAGCCTTCCAAACCCCGACTCCCAACGGGCTTTGCCCTATCTTGGAGTACCACCTATTGATCTCCCCATGCCTCGCTACGATCACCTTTCTCCACAGGCTGCCCTCCTCTTCGCCATATCTCTAGAGCCACTTCCCAAGAGGGGTCTATCTTTCCCCTTTTCTTTTCATCATCAGTCTCTGAAGCTTTAAGTCAGATGCTCTCTAAAGCCAATGGTCCTGTGTTTTGAGGCTTCTCCATTGGCAAGGATACTCTCCACATTTCTCATCTTCAATTTGTGGATGATACCTTGATTCTATGATGCGTATGTTGAAACCTGGTCAGTCTCTGGTGTCTATTAAGATGTTTTGAAGTCATCTCAGGATTGAGAGTCAATCTGGCTAAATCGAAAATTTTGAGGATGGGTGTGTAGACACTCAATTTTGCACGGCCAAAGGATCTTTTTAGCCCCAAGAATCGAAAGATGGACTCAATGAAGAAGATTCGAACTCCGAAATAACCCGAGGTTAAGCCAAAGCCAAAGCCCAAGCTAACCCAAGCCCGAAAGAGGGGAGAAATTCATTCTTTAAAAAAGTGATTGATTTTTTGGAAGAAACTTTAGTCCCACATCGCTTAGAAAAGAGAACCTCCCTCTTTTTCATCTTTATAAAAGGCCACATACCCCCTTCTCTCATTTACACTGAAAACACTCTAGATTTCGGATCTCTAAATCTTGAAAAATTCAAATAAACCCTAGTCTTGGTAAAATTTTTGGAAGCTTAAAGATATCTTGTTAAACCTTAGGAAGCCTGGAGAAAACCCTAACTCACCTTGAAGGAGTCATGGAGTTTGGATCTTCTTTGCTATTTTCATCTTAGGTGCTTGGAGCGCGGGATCATTGGAGCGCAATCAAAAGGTTTGCAACATTTCACTTTGATTCTACTTCTACCCATTCAAGTCTTTTCTTCCTTCGCTTTCCCATAGTAGTCCATAGATTTCCTTCCAAACGGTCGTGAGGAAGTGGAAATCCGGGCGAAGGAAAGAGTTGGAAGAAGAGATCTTCAATTTATCTTCCATTATTATTATTTTATTTTGTTTTAAAATAAACTAGTTATTCCCTTTGCCACTAATGTAGGCAGGGCCTCTCTTGAATCGGTCGAGGAGAGAGATTGGCCAATGCCGATTTAAGGAAAAGTGGTTTGCCGCTCAAGTAAAGAGAAATCACCCCAATTAGGCCGTGGAGGAGTGAATTCCAATCTCGAAATAAAAGAAAATCAAGTAGAGAGAAATCACCCTGATTCGGTCGAGGAGGGGTGAATTCCAATCTCGAAATAAAAGAATAAAAAAAAGAGTAATTGTTTAATTGATGAAAAGTTAAATTAATGAAGAAAGGTTAAAAAAGTAACCGTCGTTCGATGGATGAGTTGGGGTGCCTAACACCTTCCCTAACTCATGAAAGAATCCCCGAATCCGATCTCGGTTCTTGGACTGAGACTTTATTTTTGTGGGTGACCAATCACACCCTTAATCTTGATTGGTGGCAACTCTAAGGTCTCAGCTTCTCATTAGTATGAAAGCACTAATGTGGGGAGGAAATCGACCCGAGCCGGTTATCGCACAGGGTGGTGTCCTGGACATTGTTCAGTTAGCTGCCTATCTAGGGTGTAGAGTGAGTACACTTCCTTCTGCTTACCTAGGCATGCCTTTTGGGGTAGGTTTTAAAGCTAAATCGGCGAGGACCCTAATTTTGGAAAGGTTTGGTAAGAGACTTTGAGATTGAAAATCATCATTTTTTTCTAAATGAGGGAAATTGACACTCATCAAAAGCACCCTCAACCATGGTTAAAAAACTTGGCGAAACTATTACGTAATGGCCATTACGTAACAGTTTCGGTGGCCTCCGATACCCGATACCGTACCTTTACCTGTTTATTCCAGAACAAATGCGTAACGCCCGAAACCGTTATGTGTCGGGCGTAGGACTCGTCCGCGATTTGGGTTTAAACAAAAAAAAAACCTAAAACAGTTAACCCGTGAAGAACAGGTTGAATCTCTCTTTTATTATGTGCCTATATGGAGTCTGGACTGGATTCTGTGTATGTTTCAACTTTCAACACTTGACCCATCTAATTTCATTATTTCTACATTTTTGAGCTTCATATTGGCTTTAGAAGTATTTTGTTACTCATTTATTGTATGCTTTTTTTTTTTTTTCTATTTATTGAGATTATTTAGAATTTTTGAAGCAAAAAAAGAAAAAAAAAATGGCGAAAACCGTTATGTAACGGTTTTAGGCAGTGTCCGTTACAGTGTCTGAAACCATTTTTTTAAATCATGCTCTCAACAGTCTTCCCATATATTTTATGTCCACCCTTACAATCCCCCAGTCGATAGCCACTTTCCTACAGAAATTGTAGAGGAATTTCTTTGGAATGAAAAAGGTGATTTGAGTATCATTTGGTGGCGTGGGATAGGATTTGTCGGCCTAAGCAAGGAGGGGGTAAGCAAGGAGGGGGTTTGATGCAGGACAATGCAATAAACTTAGGATGAGATGATTGAGAGATCAAAATTGAATTGCAGTAATAAAGAAAATCATAAAATTACTAAGGATTCCACAATTACAATAAAGAACACCAAAAAGGAGATTAGCAATGTCCTAGGTTAAATCACAATCCTGCAATAAAGGATTCCCCAAACTGATTGGGTGATTGTACCAGAAATGAGAACTTCCACTAGCATAGGGTTTTAGGCCAATAATCAATAAGATTTCCATGTTCAATTGAGGATTTCAAAAAAGTAAGTTAGGCTCAACCATTGTGACAAAGTTCATGAACTATTCGCGAATAGTTCGTTTGGGAGTCTCCTGAGAACAGTTCGCCGGTTTTTTTAGCTTCCTGCGATTAGTTCAGCAGTTCGTGCACTATTCGCGAACCCGCCCGGTTATTTGCTAGTTCGCGAACAATTCGGGTCGTTTTTTTTTTTAACAATATATATATGGGAGAGAGAGAGGGGTTAGGGCACGAAAACCCCACCTCTCCTCTCTCGGCTCACGGTGCTCCAGCAAGACCCTCCGGCGAAATTTCTCTGGCAAAATTTCTCCAGTAAGTTACTCTATTCTCTCTCTCCTTCTATCCTTCTCCTCTCTTCTCTCTCTTTCTTCTCTCTCTATTGATATCTCTTACCTCGAGCGACAACCAGTCCCTATTCCGGTAAGTTTCATCATTTTTTTAATGAGGATGCTTGAGATGTGACCGCAATAGGTATTGGTTGTGATTACAAGGGCTGCGGTTTTTTTTTTCCAAGACTTGTTCATAAGCTGGGTCAGATGATCGAAGGTACTTCTCCCATGTAAAACGCAAACATGATAAGTGAGTATTTGGGTGAGAAAGTAGGCGTTTTGTGTGCCCGAAGGTACTTCTCCCATGTAAAACGCTAACAGACAGAGTTCAGTCTTTCATAATCTTCTCTATACATAAGACAACAAATCAATAGTATTGTGAGAGTCAATCAAGGCTTGATGTTTTGGGCATGATAGAGCATCTGATTGTTCTAATGGACCTTGGGTTAAGGCTTGAGTCTCTATTAGGTGCCGCATCAGATTTTAGAGTCAACGTTTGGGTTAAGGCCTAAGGGTAGTGTTTCCTTTAGCTCCTGCTGCTGGAAACTATTATAATACCACCTCAATTGCTTACCATGCATTAATATAATGCTAAATACATTTAAATGACCAGCTTCGGTAAACATTAAGGGGAACAGGGACGAGCAGGATGTTAGTGGGCATAAACATTAATATAATGCAAACGTAATGGTGCATCAGCTGTTTATGGAGCAGAGCAGCTTTTGGATGTGTTATTAATGCAACCTCATTTTATTGTCTTTGATTCAGCTTTTTTTGCCCCATCTCGTGGAGACTATCTTCCTTTTGGAAGGAATGACCGTAACTAGTTAGCTGAAATGAATTGTTGCCTTTAAAGACCTGCAATATAACGAACTGATGTTAGAAATCATTGCATTACTGAATTGCTTCAAATTTATCTTAAATAATTTATCCTAAAATTAGAAATTAGAAGGCTTATATAATGTCATGACATTACTTCATATATTTATGTGTATATGTCCTTGCATAATTTGCTTATGAATGACTTATGAATTCTTATATAATGATTATGAATTCTTAATTTGCTGAGAGTGATTTTATTGTAATAGTTTTTGTTGAAATGTCTTCATGAATGAATATGAATTTGATGTTAGAGGTTTAAAGTTTGAAAATTTTCAATTGAAATGATTTTATGAACTTTATTGTTGATTATCTACTAAATATTATGTAGTTTAGCTATTCATGTATTTAAAAGGATTAGTTGGTATCATGTTTTTTTTTTTTTAAATTATTAATTAATAATTTTATTCCCCTAACTTATCCCGAATTTGCTGAATTTTGCCGAATTTTTCCGAACTTAAAACCTGCTGAATAATTCCCGAACCCAAACTTTGTTACTATGGGCTCAACAATGGTTATAGGTTGAAACATGCATGTGATGTCTGTTTTCAAGCCCTATTGAATGTAATAATACAGACCAGCAGTAATAGTATAATAGCTTTCAAAATCTAGGGTTAGGGCTATGGGATTATTGTGTTTTAGGGTTTCAAATTGTATTAGGCTTGAGGTTTCAATATGGATTAGGTCTACGGTTGTTGGGAAATCAAGAATGAAGGTCAACATTCTGCTACAGTCAAAACAGGGACTGTTTGGGGTGGCAGCAGCTGAAGAAGGCTGTGTGATATGGTGCAACAGCTTTATAGATGGGGGTAGGGGCAAGAGAAGGAAGGGGAACCAATTGTAGCGACTGTAGGAGGGTTGGACAGCAAGAAAAAGGTATTAAGGTTTATGGAAAGGCTGTCTTTAGGGTTTAGAATTGCTGTAGGGTTTAGGGCATTGCTGTTTTAGGGTTTAGGGTTAGTATAGGGGCTGTGGTTGAAAAGAGAATGTATTAGAAGGGCTGTAGCAGCAGTAGGGGAAGGCTGTGGGTTTGTTACAGCAGTCACAAGGGCTGGAGAACAGGTGCAGCAGCAAGGACTTGGAAAGGGAACAGGTGCAGAGGCTGTAGTATGGGCTGGGGGAAGGCTGGACAACAAGGTATTGCTGTAGGAATTCTAGGGTTTTGGGAATTAGGGTTTTGCAAGGAAACAAGAAAACATAAAATAAAATATAAAGAAAAGAGAAGAAGAAAGAGGAGAAGATTACCTTGGAATCACTCCAAGGTTGTCATCACACCATTCTCATCACAAGAGATTCTAAAAGCCAAAAAAGCTCTCATATTTCATTACAACTATTTATAAAGGCTCTTAAAACCTCCTATGAAATCTAAGCCATTAAACTAATCGATGACCAAGATTAAACATAATAAAAACCTAATAACATATAATAAGACTAAAGTACCCTCAATTACTTAAACTAACATTATAACTCACTAGTACCATACAGAGGGCCCAATTTGGGCCTTATAAAAGCCCAAATTAAACTTCTAACATAAAGAGACATGCTGAATTCTTCACATGTGCACATCTTTCCAATGTGGGGTCTTCATGATGAATCTTATGTGCACATGAGGCCTTCAACGCTCCAAATCATCTATCAAAAACTTGAATCAACCCCATGTACATGTCGTCCATCCACAAGGAAACATGTGTAGGGGCTCTCCTCCTCCTCCGCTCGTCCACTCGCACACTAGATGCTTTGATGTCCGCATCAAGGTCTAAACTTAACACCATTAGTTCAAGTGAATTAGGCTTTGATAGGAAAATTAGTATGAAGATTTGGTGAGGAAAGGGAGAGTTTATGGAGATCAGTCATTGTGGCCAAATATGGTTAGATTATCGTGTTGGGCTTCGCAGAAGGTTAAGGGTTCTACGAGGTGGGGTTATGGAAGAGAATTATGGCAGTTGCCAGTCTGGTAGTGCCCAATTTTAGGTTTAAGGTGGTACTGAGGTTTGATTTTGGAAGGATGTGTGGTGTGACTCAGTGAAACTACATGATGAGTTTGACAACATCTTCCTTTTAGCTAAGGAGAGGGATGCCTCAACAGGGGATAATTTCCGGATAAACAATGTTGGGATGGTGTGGTGTCTGAAGTTAAGAAGAGATCTGAATGATTAGGAAATAGAGGTCTTGGGTAGGCTTTTAGGGTGCCTTCAATCTTCTCCTATGCGCATGTTGGGCAGAGATGTCAGAGTTTGTTCTAGAGGCAACAATTGACGATTCCAAGTATGATCACTGTTACAATTATTTGAGTTAGTTCATCCCAGCTCTTTTCCTCATGTGTGGATTTGGAATCCTGGTATTCCTTCTCAGGTATCTTTCTTCCTATTGAATGCGTCTTTGAATAAAAGTCTAACTTGTGATCATTTGCAAAGTAGAGGGTGGAGGATGACTAATCGCTATTACTTGTTCTTTCATGTGGAAGAATCAGTGGACCATCTGCTTTTACATTGTCCTATTGTGGGTGAGATTTTTTTTTCTTTCGAGTTGAAGTGGAATGAGTCTTTTCTTCTTCATTTCTGAACTTCTTATCCTGTTGGTTTTTGATAAGTGTGAATTGTGCATGGAAGGCAATTTAGTTGGTTCTTCTGGGAGCTATAACATGGTCACTTTAGAAACTAAGGAACAAGAGAGCTTTTGAAGACTCTCCCTCTTCGCCTTCCCGTATATGTTATCATATCCGCTCACTTGTACTTGAATAGTGTTCCATTTGGCAAGCCGGGGAGGATGTTGGGGAGGTATTGGGTTGAGGATTGGTGGGGGTGTCCAAATTCACAGCCTACTCCTTAGTCTGGGGGTTATCTTTGTATGCTTTTCATTGTCTTCCTTTATTTTCTTTCTTGAGTTTACGTACTTGTAAACTCCCTCTTGCTGTGTATCCTTCGCTTTATAGTTTATATTCTCTTTCTATATAAAATTTTGATTACCGATCAAAAAATATATATATATATATATATATTCGTTGTTGGATTATTCTTAGGGAGTCATAGGGGCTATACTTTTTTTGCTAATGGATTATTCATGGGGAGTCATTGAGAATATAGATTTTTGTCGTTTGGTGTATTGGAAAATCCTTGAGGTGTTTGCTGTTTAGGTGATATTGTATTTTCTGAATTTGACTCAGTTATACACCATCCGCTGTCTATGTATAACACTGTAATTGTCATTTTGGTTGTTTCGCAGATACATTATTAGTAAACTTCTATACATGTGTTCCTTGATCCAAATATGCTGTGCAGAAATGCAATCATAGGGTCAAGGATGATGTGGAAACAAGAAGAAAATCCGTAGTGAAAAAATAGAAAAAAAAGAATGCAAGATTTGTTGTTCGTGATGTTCACCACGTGAGTGACTACTTCCAAGGGCGAAAATGATCTGAAGCTTCCTCTATAGATAATTACCAAACTCCCGTATTATACCCGTATAATACTTTTAAGGGGGTTGCCGTTTAGATGGCGTACTTTTGCCATATTACGTATTTTACACGTATCACCGTATAATACATGTTTAATATGCAGATTTCATGTTAAATGTGTTTAATATGCATACTTTTGCCGTATTAAACGAATATTCCATATTAAATGATTGTTAATAGTTAGTATCATGATTTATATTTATTAATTTCCCCATACTTTTGTCATGCTTTTGTTGTATAATAACAGTTCATTGCCATATTATACCCGTACCCGTACTTGGTAACTATGCCTCTGTAAGGGAAGATTATCAAATTAGAAGAGTTTGCCTACTCTCAAATAGACCCTAAAAATCAAAGATTACATGAGTTTTCCAACTAACACACCCAAACCAAGAGCCACAGACTCCAAAGAGATATTAAGATACCACGCAAGAGCCAAAGTCCCACTCTCTTGAGGCACACTCTCCACAAGGGCCACTAAGATACTAGCAAGCCCACTGCCCTTAGAGCTACACTCTTCCTTACTAAGAACACTCTCCACAAGAGTTATTCAGACTCTTAGACCCCAAAGCACACTCTCCCCAAGAGCCAAACTCTCACTCGCCAAGAGCACACTCTCCTCCAGAGTCATTGATAAATAATAATACACACGAGCCCACTTTCGTGTGTATTATCCATAAGAGATACTGAAACTCTTAGACACACAAAAGCCTATACCATTGTCCTTTACAGGGTTAAACCCACACACAAAAGCCTATACCATAGTCTTATTTATAGAGTTAAACCCAAGTCACCGACCAATTAGGATTTTGCCAAACTATATTCCTGCATAGAAAATCCCAAAGAAGGGAGGCTCACACAAAAAGAATTGGGAACACTTTCCAATTATCGTTACCTTTGCTCAAATTATATTGAACCTCCCTAAAGATGCTTCTCATCTGTCTTATCCACCACACCTTGTAGAGTGTCCTAATCAACCTTGTCATAAGTTTGTCAAGTCCAAGCAAAGCTTGAAGTTTTACTCGAACCCACTTCTTCATCTTCCCTTGAACACATTGTGTAAACCTTGCTAGATCAGCATTTCTCAAAATTTAACTTGTCACAAGTAGTGGTGTAATCGAGCCGTGCCGAGTACTAGGATGTTCATGTTCGGCTTGTTAAGTTACAATGGTGCTCAGGCTCGTCTCGAGCTTCACTTTTCTTGTTCAGGCTCGGCTTGTGAACAAAACTATTAGCTTGAGCTCGGCTTGGTTACTTTTTAGATCAAAGGTCCAGATTCTTTTATTTTAGATTGAGGACAAGATCAAACTTAAAACATGTATATTTTCTTAGATAGTTAACATACTTATACTTATAATAGATACCTAACTCATTATTTATCTTAAAATACTTAAATAGATATAGTAGATACTTGACTTGATATATATATATATACACGAGCCGAGTACATGCAGCTTGGGGCTCATTAACCAATCAAGCTCAACAAAGGTCGAGCTTGGTTCATTTATTAGATAAACAAGCTCAAATGAGTTCTTAACAAGCTGAGCTTTTTTTGAGCAGCTTGATTCGTTTACCTGCCCTAGTCGCAAGCGAAACATATCCTTCCAATCAAGCTTCTCTAACTAAACATTCGATTTTAAAACCTTTCACATCCATCACAAAACCCCAATCTCGCTAATACCAATTTGTTGTGGGAAAATATAATCATATTTTTTTATAGCAACATGGAGATGATGAAGTATGACAAATCGTTGTGTTTTGTGCCATCTATGATCTAGCGGAGAAACCGGTAGACCATTTAATGTTACATTGCCCCTTTGCATGTGAAATCTGGGGATTTTTTCTATCTTGGCTGGGGATCTGGTGGGTCTTTCCTTCATCCGTTTTGAGCTTATTATCTTGTTGGTTTTCGGTGAGATTGGAATCTCCTTAGGCAGTTGTATGGTCTCTTCTTCCCGGGGCAGTAGTTTGGAGTATTTGGAAAGAGAGGAATGCGAGATTTTTTGGGATAGCTCAATTCCTTGTGCTCTATTGTGTAGCCGGATTAGACGAAATTTATTATTCTGTTGCTCTGTTAATGAGGATTTTAAGTATTTAGGATATTTTCCTTTTTGAGCTAGTGATTGGCCTGACCAGTGTTTGTGGGCAAGGTTATCTTTCCTGTTAATCACAGGGTTGGGCTTAGTAGTGGTTTTGTATTTGTATTCCTGCTTTTAAGTTTACTTTCTTGTGAACTCTATTTCTTTGTTTCTTCTTTTTCTTGATCTATCAATAAATATCTGAATACTGATTTAAAAAAAATGAAAATAAGGAGATAATCAGCAGAGAAATAACAAAACACATGATTTATGTGATTCCTCACTTGGACTACATCTGCAGGCTAAAATGATATGAGTTTGTCTATTATAAGTTTCATTTCAAGATCACAAGAGTTTCTCACTGACAAATACACCAATACCTAGAGTCATAGACCCTAAGAGCCTGCTCTCCCCAAAGGCCACACTCACTAATGAAGAGCACCCTCTCCACAAGAGATATTGAAATGCCATTCTTCCTAAGAGCCAAACTCTTATCATCGGGAGCATTCTCTCCACGAGAGTCATTGACAAAACCCTTGAGCCCACTCTCCCTAAGAGCCAAACTCTCAATCATTGGCCGTACACTTCTTACAAGAGCATTGAGATTACATAAGAGTTTAATCTCCCCAAGAGCTACACTCTTTATTATTACGACCACACTTACCACATGAGCTACTCAAATATCAAACTTCATACCTGTCCTAATGCGTAGCAGTATAGGGGGACTGGTGCATAATATTTTGGAAACTTTTCCAGAAACGTGTTTCAAGAGAAGAAGTTTCTCTTAAAACGAACAGGTTTCTTTATTTAAAATAATTAACTTGTTCTTCTAATAAACTTACTCGTATCTTCCAAAGAGGTTGAAAATGTTTCATCTTCTTTTATTTTGTGAACTTATGGAATGAAACAGTGTAGTTAAGGCGATGCCTAGGCGATTATGCCTGGTTAGGCGAGGCGTTGTCTAGGTGATAAAAAATAATTTAATTATAAATAATATTAATATATACACATATCAATATATTACATAAATAAGAAATATATAATTAGTTTGAAAATTTTAACTTCTAAAGACTCTATCTAGACTTGAATGTTACTTTTAAAGATTATATCAAAGTAATCTTCCTTGATTGATTTAAAGGGAAAAAAAAATAAGCACGATGCTTAGGGAAACATCACACCAAAGGATAAAAGGAAGATGTTCTACACTGCTCGAGGCGCCCGTGCAATAAATAATTGTAATTTATAACCCAATAGTTGGGTACTTTTTGAACTCAACAACAAACAACCACTCAACAGTAGTGTTAGGGCACTACAGTCACCCAACAGTAAGTCAGCTATGGGGCTGTATGCAAATCAATAACATAGAACCCAAGACCTTCCATGTGTAAACATCAAAATAGAAAAGATTGCCCAACGGTTATCAAATTTACAAAGAAGGGAAACAGATACTATGCTGAGTACACCCAACCCCATCCTTAGCAATGATTTTAATAACTAAAAAAAAAAAGTTAATTCAACTCAAAGGGAGAGAGAGGTATTTGAGCGTCTTAATAGGATTTTGAAAGAGGAATTTGATAGAGTTATGAAAGAGAGGGGGGGGGGGGGGGGGGGGGGATAGGGTTTTAGAACAAGGTTTTAATAGGGCCCGTGTAGGTGACCGCCCAGCACCCAGGTGCCTAGGCGGTAGCCTAGTAAACTCTGCCCGCTTAGAGGGGTGCCCAGGCCATTATGCTTCCAAAACGCCTAGGTGGCGCCTTGACTACACTGAATGAAACTATGGAGCACAAAAGTAGTTATTGTTTTTTGCACCTCTCTAATATTAAGAGCTCTACTCAAATGAGAAAGTTGTCTCCGAGTTTTATCATTTATGCTTACTTAATGAGTGTCGTTAATTGTTATCTCTATCTCATTCAATAACTTTATATTGTACAACCACGGTATGCCCTTTATGTGCATGCAGTTGCAACTGTATCGTAGATTTTAACTATAATAATCATCACTAATGAATCATAGAGCCAGTCAAATGGCTCAGCAAATTATATTTTGCTGGAAAGTATCTTGAATTCTATTTGTGAGTAGTTCCCTTCTTTGGGTTTTTCCTTGTAGGAAGATAATTTGTGGAACTCCTAATTGGTCAGGGACCTATGAGAGAATCCAACTTACTTGTGGCAATTTAGTTCTTAGTGACCATGAAAAATGATTATCTTAATTAAATTTAATATCTCTTTTGATCTTTGATCATAAATTATTTATATATTAATATGCTTGGCTTTGATTATATTTTTATTTCATTGTAATTTGTCAGATGACATTCGGTTTGCCATTATCACTCCTTCTAGAAGTCCTTTCATGGATATCCCTTTATTTTCCGTACTTGAAAATATCATCCTGGATTTTTAAGACAATGAATTTAGTTTTCTCAACAAATATATTGCACATAAAAAAGGAGAAGAAAATACTTATCCTTTTTAAGTGTCCCACAAGAATATCATGATGATATCATGTTTGATGTTTGTAATGTAATTTGGCTTTGCCTATTTATTTATATACTTTATACCTTTTCTTTCTAGAATTTCGTCAAGAATTTTGTATGTAAGAAAAGAAAAAGGATCAAGTCTCCCCTGGAATTTCCCTTGCTTAAATATTTCTGAGAACAAATGTGAGTGTGTTTGCAATCAACCACTGTTTTGGTCCAGCTGATTTCAGTTGTGAGCAGTGAGCACGAGTTTCTCTGTGAAGTTATCATACTAAAAGTCCTCAATCTTGACACACATACACGTCCATCTTTTTCAATATGATCTTATCTTGTGCATTTAAGATCGTTGCTATATGCTTCCTCATTGCTTAAAAATCTGATATACGTTGTGCATCGTGTTGTCACTGTGCAGGCTTTTTCCAAAGTTGTTCGGAGCTGGGCTTCGAAAAAGTTCATGACTGGATGGTGAGTGCGTACACACACACACACACTCTCTCTCTCTCTCTATATATATCTACTATAGAGAAGCGGGGTTAAAAAGTTGGTTGATTTTTTCTAATATTCCTAATGAGTCCCAATTTTATGGTATCTTATAGTTAGTAAGGGTGAATTTTTTATATTTTTCCTATTTTGTCCATAACTTCATGTAAAAAAAATTAAGATATTATTTTATCTTATTTTACATGAGAAAAGTTAGTAGGGGTATTGAAGTAATATCAACTACAACTAATAATAATCCCTCAATATCTTCATGATTCCCTCAAATCCTTATCCTTATCTTCTCTCATGTTCCCTCCTTAGTCTCTCAAAGAAGAGGTACACCCCCTCTACGTGGTAACTAATTTTCAAGAGAGAAAGTAGGGACATGTGTTATGAGGTTAAAATTTTAAAATTCTCTCACTAGAGTCCCTCTTCCCCGTCTCCCTCCCCTTCCCCTCTCTCACGTGCATCGCACGTGCCGCCCACTAGTATATCTATATATATATAATATGTGTCAGTTTGTGTATGCGTGTCTTTTTGACATACATTATTTTGTCTCCCACTTATTGATGTGTCAGATATCAATGATATGCATTATTCTCTTCTTCTCTCTAACATAAATTTAAATCAACTTCTAGTATTCCAGTTTCATTATACGCCAAAGTTGTACCCTAAATAGACCACTTTATGATAAGATTGATCCGATTGTCAACAATACCCGCTTTTTTTTTTGTAATTGGAAGGGTCAAATATATTAAGCCAATCAAAAGAAGTACAATAAAAGAAAAAGAAAGGAGCCAAGGTGGCAGACCAGAAGACTACAAAGCGAGAAGTATACAAAAGCCAAACTAGAAGATGGGAGGGCTCACAGTACAAAACGTCCCTTCCTACCCTATCTTTGGCTAACTTGTATGCAAAGGCATTCGCGGATGTGGGAACCTAGGAAAATGAGATATTTCCTTAGAGACCAACTCATGAACTTCCTGAACAAAGTGATTTATCACGAAGGACTGCTATCCTCTCTAATGGCCCACCTGATAGCCACCCTAGAATCGCCCTCCACACTGACGGGAATAAACCACACCTTGGTCAAGGTCATCAATGCTGCAAGGTTGGAAGTTGTGGAACCTGTGGGCCTGGAAAATTTGATCATCACTTTAGCTTCACAATATTTAATATTCCCATGCCTTGCTTGGATTGCCCAATGAGCTACTGTCAAAATTCATATTGAAACTGTTTCCATAGGGAGGTTTCCAAAGGAGGTAACAGGGCTTGAGATGCGACTCAGACCCTGCTTTGGCAACCCAATCCCTAATGATGTTGCCACACCAAATGCCTCTGACAATAGGTGAGGTGGAAACCAAGACACAACACGGGATGGATCCTGTCAATAATGCGTGCCAAGCCAACTACTTTGCACTGGAAAATCCTGTAGTTTCATTCTTCCCTAAGGGTCTAAAGCATCACATGCATCACACACCTCCACATCAGTCTAGCTCTGGAGGGGAGCATAACTTGATACCACTTCCATTATATATGTCTAGGACTCTAGGATTGATCAAGGAAATCACTCAATTGGGACTGCCAAGAGTCATACAATGATACCTTATAAGACGAGACTTGCAATGAATGAAAAGGTGGTCGGCTGTCTCATCTTCATTTAAATACACCACACAGACATGCAGGGGCAACACCCACTGCTTTATCCTTCTCTACACCAAGTCACACATATTAGCCTTGCTATGGGCTAACATGCAAACAAAAACCATTACCTTGGGGGGCATAAGGGTCAACACCCACTGCTTTCTCCTTCTCTACACCAAGTCACACATATTAGGCTATTAGCCTTGCTATGGGCTAACATGCAAACAAAAACCCTTACCTTAGGGGGCATAAGATAGCCTTGTGAGGGACGATGACATCAGTCTCCTAACTCCCAACTAACAGATGGAAAAAGAGATTTGCACAAAAAGGTACCACTAGAGTTAGGAAACCAAACTCTCATATCGGGATCATCGTGAAAGAGACAGACGTCTTCCAAAAGAATTAAAAGAGAAGCAATATCATCAATCTCAATCGCCCTAATTACTTTACGGAAATTAAAGTTCCACAAAAATCCAGAATGAGAAGATAAAGCCAGATATACATTTTCCTTTTACCGTTAAAAAAAGTCCAGAATGAGAATATAAATCCATATCTAAGATGAAGGAATTAAACTTAGGTTTCGGTATAAATTTCCATCGCTAAGGAAGTTGATACATTTTAAGGAAGTCCAAGGAAGTTATATAAAAATAAAAGAAGTCTAAGAAAATTTAAAGAAACATTAGAAATCTAAGATGAAACTTTAGAAATTTAATAAATTCAATACTTAATTAGAAATACGCATCTAGAATCCATTATATTACTGATGCATGCATGTAGTACTCAAATGTGAGAATTATGTTAAGTGACATTCGTTGTCTGCTTGTCTGAGCTATAATTTCTTCTTGATATTTCTTTATATTGTCAAATTTGTTGAAGCATATTTTATCCTCTTTGTCAAGTGAAGGGGTTATGTATTGTTTTTATTTTTCAATGATTATCCGTGTTAATTGTTTTAGAAACGTAAATAACTTATGAATGCACATTAAAGTTGATAAATAATTGAAATTTAATTTAGTTTTTAAACCTATTTCAATATGTAATTGATGAGCTCAATGTTTTTACAAGAGTGAATCAATATGTGAAGAGGAGATGAGTAGTTAAATAATTTTTCATTTATGAAATACTAATAGGAAATAACTAAATTATAATTTATAATAAGGTTATTGCTAATCATACTTTAATAATAAAATTATAATTTATAATAGGATTAATGTTAACAACACTTTCTTTTAAAGCTAATTATACTTATAATATGGTTAATGCTAGGGACACATGTCTTTCCTTATGAAGAAAGTAAGTTTAAAGCGAGTGGAATTAACATTGCTCTTTTAAGTTAAAACTTAAAAACCTTTCAATTCACAGTCTTTTTTTGTACACTTTGGTTAATTTCCACCATAGTTATGTATTTTCTCAACACTTTTTTTCCTGTTTCGGTCAAAATTTACCGAAGTTTACCTCGAAGTCTAGTATCTCGAAGTCTAGTATTTTGAAAATACAAGTGTATTTCGCTTCGGACACCACGAAAGTCGACTCAATTCGGTCAACTTCGGTGGAATTGAGTCGATTTTTGACACCATGTCTAAGATGTGACAGTCTTCAGATTTGCGTAGCTCAAATTTGCGCGGAAAATATATTTTAAGAGTGGTTTCCCCACATGACGTGTCCTCCTAAAGTTTAATACGATTGCCTCTACTGGTACAAAGTGTAATGAAAGGAATGAATAAGGGAGTAATTGATTGATAGCTTTCCACGGACGAGAAGAATTAAAACGATGAACCACTTAGAATACCATCCATTCGTGTTTGTGTTGTATATGCTCTGTACTACTGAAAGTCATGTACTGTTGGGTTCCTGTGGGAATCTCTATAACCATTTCCCCAATAAGGCCAGGTTTCTTTTCTTCGTGTCCCTTATGCTAGTACCTCTCTCCTTGGATTTAATCACATCCATCCACTTGATTAAGTGACCTTTTTAATTTTTTATATATCACCATTACTTTTGCACAAGAACTATCTCTGAATCTGGTCTTGCTTGTTTACCTCTTTGGTAGGGGCATTGACGAGCGACGAGTAATAGATAGGCACACTAGATAAGGTGAACTGCACGATCCTACCTCCCAAAGAGATATAGTTTCTTTTCCAAGATGCTGGCCTTCAGCTTTTAACTCACAGGATCCCAAAACATGGAGGATCTCTCCATACAACTTCTCCCCATATTTATCTTAAGCCCTGATATAAACTCAAAGCATTTCAACAGGTACTTCAAATTAGATATCATTTTGGAGTTATCTTTGTTAAAAAAAAAAAGTTTTATTTTCAAACTGGAGAGAGATATGCTGATTAGTGACTAGCCCACGAATCTCCACTCTATCCATCAATCTACTAAGCAAGTATGATACAATGGTGAAAAGAAAGGGGATAGCTGGTTGCCTTAGCAGATACTCCTATCGATTTGAAGAAGCCTTTAGGGGTTCCGTTAATGATGACTGAGCAGAAAACCGAGGAGATGCATCCATCACCTAATCCACTTTCTCCTTCTCAAAACAAAACCCTTCATAAACATGGAGTAATCGAGAAAACCCAGTACAACATATCACAGGTTTTCTCAAGTCAAGCTTTATCACCAAGCTTATTTTTCATCTGTAAGATTCGCTTCAACACGTTCATCAGTAACAAGGATTTTGTCCAGGATTTGCCTATCTTTTACAAAGGCTCCTTGAGAAGGGGATACAATGTACTCAAGGGCCTCCTTAAACCTCCTAGCATGAGTTTTGGCCATACTCTTGTACAACTATTCACCAGATTGATGAGTCTGAAATCTTTTAGTCTTGGGATTCCCTTCTTTCTATGGTCCATTGCCCAAGATTATTCATGAGTTATGGTCCATTGCCATTCTGATTGAAGCCTTGTGCTGAAACTACATGGTATAAGATCCGTGATTGCTTGTTATTTGGACTTAATAAATTTGGATAGTTGTGTAAAATCTTCGCTTTCTTAAAATTTGTTGGAGATAAATGCAAATATAAGTTTTCAGCTAATGTAAAAGCACACTGCCTTCTAGACACAAACCTGAGAAATGAACCTTCTAGTTGCAATAACTGCAATCAAAGGTTCAATGTGACGCAAGTTGAAGGCTCTAAGAGGAGGAGGGTAAGGCAAAAAGTGACATAGAAGTAGTTAGTGAGGATAGATTTGGTAACACAACTTAACTAAAGTTATGACTTTTGATAGAATGAAATGACAGAACAGGAGGCGAGGTAACTTGGGCTATCTTTGGTTGCTTGAGCTTCATTTCTTCATATATACTTCTTCCTCTAAACTTGGAAATGAATTGGCAAGGGTTTGGTTTTACTTGGCTATTTTAGGGAGCTTTTAGAAAATAGAGGTGAGATAACTTGGCTTGGGTTACCTTGTTTTTTTGCTTGAGCTTCCTTTCTTCAAATGTACTTCTTCTTCCTCTAAACTTGGAAATGAATTTGCGTGGTTTGGTTTTACTTGGCTATTTTAGGGAGCTTCTTCTTCCTCTAGACTTGGAAATGAATTTGCGTGGTTTGGTTTTACTTTGCTATTTTAGGGAGCTTTTCGTACACTAGTTTTGGAAGGATTTCCTTTGTCCTTAAGGACGGGTTGCATTGGGTGTCTTCGTCTCCAAGAGAGTAGGTGTTTATAGGTGAAGAAGGATTTGGGGGTAGTGTAGGGAAACTATAAGGGTATAATAGGTAATTGGATCACAATCTAGGTTATTAATTGTTTGTCTTATGTGGATTAGCAGTAGAATTTTCTCGAATGCTATATTGTAATGTAGTTATGTTAAAATTGGATAGGGGTATAAGTAATATGGTAGTAATATTATTGTAATTAGGATTCGAACATGGCAAGGGATATCTGATATTGGTTATGGTGTACATCAGTCCATCTGTATTTGTTATTGTAAGGGATATCTACTATTGATCATGGCAAGGGATATCTTATATGCATTATTACTAAAGTTGCATTCCATGTATTTTATCTTTGTCCGACTTCTTTTGGAACCCGTAGATTCCAAGGTATTCCTCCACAATTCTAGTTTTGTATTTACCCCATTTTTAGTTCAATCAATCTATTCTATATCATTGGCAAATGACGTACACCAATGAACCTTTTCTTGAATATGAGCCGTCAATCCATCCATAGCTAATGTAAAAGAAATTGAACTCATTGCTGACCCCTGTGGAACCCTGTTGTCGCAGGAAATTCATTTGTCTTGCAACCAATTGTTATCACAATAGTTACCACTCCCTTATACATGTCCTTAATGATATCAAAATATTATCTTAAAATTATTCTTTTGCAACACCCACACCCACCATAATAATTCTCTATGGTCCCAATTATATTCTTTTTACAACTCAATAAATACCATATAAAAATCTTTCTTCTTTGCCATAAACGTTTTCATCAATTGTTTAAGTAAGAAGACAGCCTCAATCGTAGACCTTCTTTGTATGAATCCATATTGGTTTTTTGAAATCTTATTTATTTGTCTTAATATTTGTTTGATTACTCTCTACCTTAACTTCATTGTATGACTCAGAAGTTTATCTCAATGATAGACTTTGTAAGGCAGGTTACCACTCCCTAGCCAACCCTTACCTACTTTTCACTGCAACCGATTCTCGCTGCAATGTGTCGCTTCTAGTGAACGCCCTTGCATTAGATGAAATAATAATTTTGGATTCATGTCATAGAATTTAGCTGGTTTTTTTTACAACTGGTTGCCAACCTGACGTGCAATTGTGCAAACCTCCTTTATCCAGGCTTGGGATCGACAATGCAAGATAGAGCAACACGACAGAGTTAATAATTATAGTATCATTACTTAAAAATTAAAAAAATTTATTCTAGTTAATGAAGAAGAAATATTGGTTTTATTGGACAACAATTCAGTTGGATTCTAGCTTGGTAAACAATATAAGCTTTTGTTTCCATAATTTTTATAAATATCTGAATCTTGAATATATGTGGAGTGGAATGAGATTTCAATAGTTATGTTAACAATTGAGCGTGCTTATTGTGATCTCTATTGCTGTAGTTGTTGTTCATTGGTTTACTTTTTTGCAGTGTCATTCTACTTCCAATAGCAATTACTTTCTATATTACATGGTGGTTTATTCATTTCGTGGATGGTTTTTTCTCCCCAATCTATGCTCAACTTGGAATCAATATCTTTGGTAAGCGTATTCTTATTTAACACCTTAATTCTTTCGTTCTTGCTTTCTTTCTTTTTTTGGTAAATGTAGGGCATTGGATGTATTAACAATTCACTTTATCTTTGCATCTTAATTCCTTACTATACATATGAGTGACATGTAGATGATTAGTTAATTTAGTAGACATGGAAATTTTGCTTGTTGGGACTATATGCATCAATATTTTGGGATTTGGAATGTCAATCCAACCCTCTTCCGAAGCCCGCAATAGAGACTATTTTTTTTCTTCCAAAAGTCTGAAGACTAGGTAGCATGGAAATAAAAATCATCGAAACCAATACGAAACAGTCGATACGTATAGGTATTGGTAGCCCCTTATACGATATTTATATTGATACGAAACGGGCGATACATATCGTTTACTAGTTATGTATGTTTTAATTCAACATAGAATTGTAATTTCAATTGCTACTTTGCCTTTGAGTCACTTCCCATTACTTTATATTTGGTAAATTTGGTTCCTATAACTTATTTGATTTAAAAAAATTTTAATTTGATTTTTTTTTAATTTTTTAAGAAAAATAAAAAATTATACGTAATGCCTGAAACCCAAACCCATACTTATAGGTTTCGGTTGGGACTGATACATCTCCCGAAACCGTATTTTTTAATCCTTGCTAGGTAGTGCCCAACATCTTGAGGCCCTCTTAATTAAGGGTCGGGCTAGGGCCTTGCCTAGCCCAACCCAGGCCGACCTGGCCCTCTACACACACACACACACACACACACACACATATATATATATTAAAGATTGATTTTAGTATATAAGATCATATGTGTCTAAGCAAAGACAAGGGATCCGGCTCCTCTGCTTGCATAAATGTATTAGGATCTTGATTGGGTTTTAACCCAAGCAAGACAAGTAACCTCTGCAAGATCCAACGGCTCACTTTTAGTTTGAGGCCTTAAGTCGTTCACCCAAAAAATAAGTGCCAAAATTACCCCCGATTCTCTATTCCCTCCCTCACGTTCAAATCTCAAAGCCCCATTTCGGCAAACCAGATACCATTCCGGCGAACCAGAGACCATTCCGGCGACGAACCCAGATAGAACAGAAGTAGTGACTTTGTGAGGTGTCCCTCCCCTCCTGTCATCTCCCAGCCTTTCTTCCCCTTTCAAAACTACCAGCGCCCATCATCAAACAACGTGAGCATCTGTTCTTGAATCAAACACCCTTTTACTGTTCTAATTTCCGTGAAAATAAAACATGGGTTTCGTTTTTCATTTTTTTTTTTTTGTGAAAATAAAACATGAGCTTGAAACAACAACTTTAAATAGAGCTTCAATGGCGAACAAGACTATAATAATAGCTATGGTGAATAAAGCTTACGTTGAGGGAGATAAGATGATGCTTGATCTTTTCCTGAACAGTTTCTGGCTAGGAGAAGATACTCGACCCTCGGTCAATCACCTTCTTATTGTCATAGTCGATCAAACTGCATTTGATCGGTGCAATTTCGTGGGACTACACTGCTACAGAACCTTCACAAAGTCGCCACTTCTGTTCCATCACCGGAATGGGTTCATTGCCGGAATGGTCTCTGGTTTGCTGGGGCTTTGAGATTTGAACTTGAGGAAGGGAGTAGAGAATCGGGGGGTAATTTTGGCACTTATTTTTTGGGTGAATGACTTAAGGCCTCAAACTAAAAGTGGGCCGTTGGATCTTGCAGAGGTGACATCCCAACACATTTATGCAAGCAGGGGAGCCAGATCCAAAGACAAGATATACACCCTTTGAGTAACATTTTTAATAGATATAAGGATACAAGGGATGGATGCATATATATAGTTTGGGAAAAATGGCCAACATGATCATAGTGTTAAGGTCCTCAATCTTGGTTGTAGCCATGTGATTCACTTAATTTCTTGATGTAAGAGCTGTTCATGCAAGTTGTTTTGATGAGTCTCGACATACTTTTTGTTTCTTGTACCTAATTTCCCTCGAAATTCTTATTGTAGGAAGCATACTAACATGAAAATATTTTTAGGAAGAATGTCAGGGTAGTCTACCTACCAAAAAGATGGTCAATACTCCAATATGTACAGCGGACGTAGCTCCATTTGCACCGTTCCACTTTATCACTTTCTTTGAGATTGTTGAATGGGAGGTGTAGATTGTATCTCAATATTATTATGTACTGGCTTAAGTATTCCTCTCTATACATTGTTCTATAATAATTCAAAATTGACATTATAATATTCATTTTTTCCCAACAAAATAAGTATAGTTCTCACCAATGAACAAAACTGCATGATTTATTTTTCATAGTACGATTAATTGAGTTGAAATCATACTTGATTCGATGTGCTTAATCTATTGTACATCACTAAAAGAAGAGCATAATGTATACCGAAAAGAAAATTAATTAAAGCCTAAAATTTTAAGGATATAAACAAAATCTAGCTTACATCCTTGATGATAATTCTTTACACCATGAGATAGTGAGATTTTTAATCATGAAAACTATTGACTCTTAAAAATATGTGAAAGTTGAGGATAGTAAAACCTAAATTTGAATTAAATGGAAAGAGGGTTGACGCTAGGTTGGTAGTATGTAAAAAATTAAAAATAAATAGTTTACTCTTTTATTAGGCCTTGGCCTAGAGGGTCGGGCTTTGGCCTGGCTAGGGTTGGACCCTTGTAGGTGAGGGTCTAGCCTGGTAAGACCGAGGTCATGCCCTTGCCCGGCCCTTTGAGAGCCCTTTTTGGGATACTGATATAGTGATAAAGATGAACAAAGTAATAAGAAAACTTTAGGGTATCGACTTGTATCGTAATGTCTCATGCGTATCGGTAGTGGGTACCGATCCATGAAACACTATATTGGTTGATACACACTTCAATACAGTAAAATTCTTGTATATTGACTTATACGCACCAATATGATTTTGATATGCATCGATACATCTTCGATATCATTGATAGATCCAATACTCCTTCGATACACATTGATATGTTGTGGATACGAATAAATACTCTATGGATATGCACCGATACATTATCAATATGGTAAAAACAATTATTTATAATTATACTTTCCAAAAAAGAATAATTATTTTATTATTCACGCTAATCAAAGAATTTCTTATATATATGTGATTAATCTATGTAAATGGTAGAGTAATCACTAATCACATTTAGTTTTTATATTTGGTATTCAAAATAGGGTAATGCTAGTTCCCCCTTCTTTAAAGTCCCTTTCTTCAAGGGAAAGACGTGTTATTGTTTTCCATTGAAGGAAAGACAATTGTTTTAAACCAACACATGTCTTTTCCTCAAAGAAAGTGACTCTTAAAAGAAAGTGAAGCTAGCATTACCCATTCGAAATATCACATAAAATATATCTGATTAATGTTTGTTTGAAGAAAATATTTTTTGAAAATAAAAAATAAGTATTTTCATTAATCCTAATAATATACTAATCAAATAAAATATGTGACTAGTCTATGAATTGCAAACCTTGATATTTTGGGACAATGAATTGATGATGATTATGAAGATGATTTTCTATGATCTACCGACTTCCATATCCTAGTCATAGATTAATCTTAATTTATGGGTTTTTTTTAAAACTAAAAAAACAATCTATTATTTTTCTTATACACTAGAAATTCTAAATTAAATGAACGTTAAACATCCTAAAATTTAATATCATTAATATTGAGTAATGATTGTAGTTGTTTAGAATTGATTATAGTTTTTGTTTTTCATACTAATGTATCGTCGTACTTGCTTTTTTTTTTTTATATTACATAGTGTTATTTTATCTCATAATATGGTTTTAGTGGTAATTGTAGGATTTTATTGAGTTTGTTTTTTGCTTATCTTTGCATTAAAATAAGTTTATGTAAGGTATTCCAACCACTTCCTTGCGTATCCATGTGTTTCTTAGCGTATCTTAAACTTTTTCTAGCATTTTCATGTATATCCATGATACGTTACCTATGTTTGACTTACCCATATGTCCACCGATCGATATTTTGAACCATAGCTACATTGGACCCATTTTAGGACATGTAGCTCTAAAAACATCCATGCTTCAACTTTCAAGCCTACTCATGGAATACCATTCTGGCATTCCTCTTTATGGTGGCGGATGAAGGGTCTGGAAGGATGTGCCAACTTTGAAAGATGTGCCACACAATTTGACCATTTTTCACTATATTGTTTCTTTGAACTTTGAAGGAAAGAAAACAACTAAAGGTTCCTTCAAAATACTTAAGGGCTATGCTGGAAGCTCCTAATTGTAGTTAGGCAGGCTTGAGATTCTTGGTTTTCCTATTTTTGAGACTTTGTTACTAAATACTTCCCGATCTATCGAATTTTATAGTGGCGAGAATTTTATAGTGGCGGGTATACGAGGCTTTGTGTGGTTTGTAAATCTTATGCATTCACATCCTAGTGGCGAGTATACGAGGCCTTGTGTGGTTTGTAAATCTAATGCATTCACGTCCTTTAGAGTTAAGTTGGTCCTAGATTCTTTTAGGATTCGAAAATAGTGCATGCCAATGCCGACACAATTCTATGTTGCCCATCTGTTTGAGCGCAGATGGCATCAGTAGCTAATCATCTCGACTTATATGGAAGTAGGCAGGGGACTTGATTGCAGGATGGTGAACCAATGAGATTGGTCTGTTTCACATCCTGGTTCAACTGAAGGGAACCGGTCAATTTTTTTCCTTTAGCTTTTTTTTTTCTCTCAACAAAATAAATTTGTATGATGCCAGCTTCGACCAGATTGAATGTTTCAGAAACTAGTAAATTAAGATGTGGACTCAACTATTTTTATCTTTCCTGCCTCTCTATTCTATCTTGTTAACTCTTTCTTAATTTTTACTCTCTATCCCCTTTAAAACTTGCATAAAAAACAGCTTCTTCTCACCATTAAATCCGACTAAACTTTGAACCCTACCTATATTTAGTTGACCACACTCCAGACACTCTCTAACTATACAACCACATTAGTGGACCTGTCTTTCACCTATACGCTTTCTCCACTTGGGAGTTGGGACCTCATTTACACAATTACATTAACCTATTCTTCACATCATTTGCACAGGCCAGGAGTTCTCTATCTATTGTCCTTAAAATAGAAGTGGCATCAAACTACTTGTGAGATATGCTTCACTTTCTTATACAGGATATGCTTCTGCATTAAGAGTAAATAACTAGTACCAGAAAGACTGGAGATTGGTAAATGATGATTTTTCCTTGTAATTTATATAGAGTTTTGACAATAACAGTTCCCAACCCAGGTGTCCGAATGCAGAATTATATAAAATGTGGATTGTCTGTCCTTACATATGTCTCATTTAATCGTCTTGCATCTATTGATTCATTTCTGTTTCCTATTGGTTGATCAATATATCAATAAACTTTGTTTTTTATTCATCTCTCTCATCCCTCTTGTTTAGGTCTTGGATTCATAACTTCCATAACATTCATCTTCTTGGTTGGGGTGTTCATGTCGTCATGGCTGGGGGCATCTGTACTGGGCATAGGGGAGTGGTTTATTAAAAAGATGCCATTTGTTCGCCATATCTATAGTGCTTCCAAGCAAATTAGTGCCGCTATATCGCCGGGTATACTTTCTGTTAACTCTATCACTTATTCTTATTCAATAAATTAAGGCTGGGATTACTAATGTCCTTTTTATTATTGCAGATCAGAATACACAAGCCTTCAAGGAAGTGGCAATCATAAGGCATCCGCGTATTGGTGAATATGCATTTGGGTTCATCACTTCGACTGTCATCCTCCAGGTCTGTAAATCCCACGCTATAATTCTTACATTATGAAACAATCATAACCTCTCTCTCTCTCTCCTTCCTTCCCCCCCTTATGCGCTTGTGTAAATGCGTTTTTTCTGGAGGAAAAAAAAATAAAATCTGGAATGCTGAATGCTCATGCCAGTTTTTAGAAAATGAAGAAAACAGCTTTCTGTATTATGGAGAAAGAACATCAATGTACAAGTACCTATCTTCTATCTCCCAATGTTTTGTATTTTGATTTTGCCTAGTAGGAAGCTGTACATCCATTTTTCTTTTTCCATAAAGCTGACTTGATATAAAATGTTGGCCATTTTACAAGTGTAAACCTTCATCCTTGAGAGAAGGCAACCACTTGCGTCAGGCTACACTGGGCATTGTTCCCTGGGGGAGAAGCACATATAATAGCTAGAATTCAGGCATACACAACCTCAGGATGTGCATACATCCATGCATAAATTTTTACACGTGTCTATATTATGTTTTCTCATTTGCAATGACTACCCATTCATGCAGATGAACTTACAGTAGCATATGCATCATGATGCATGTACTTGTGTGGGCATAAATGTATTTAAATTTTGTTCAAGACTATTAGTTGAGAATATTCCAGTTATTTCTCTTTTGATGCCAGACTTGTGTCTCATCAACTATAAACTGTTGATTTTATTTATTTATTTTTATGGTTAAAATAAAACGTTAAAGTG
Organism: Tetracentron sinense; assembly: GCA_015143295.1. Lineage (NCBI taxonomy): Eukaryota > Viridiplantae > Streptophyta > Magnoliopsida > Trochodendrales > Trochodendraceae > Tetracentron > Tetracentron sinense. The sequence continues at coordinate 6,148,213 of CM026554.1, read as the reverse complement.
TATTGTATGATTTATATAGTATGTTGATTATCGAACGGATTCCAAAACCCTGGATTTCTAATCTATGGTGCTTGTACTGTCTCATAAAGCAGGTACTTTTTGTGCTTATGTTACCAATCAAAAAAATGTGCTTATGTTAAGTGTTAACACGGTTCAATCACTGGATCATGGATCCAGTGTTGGAAGCTCCCGGACTATTTAGTATTTAGTGCTGGCAGCTCACAAATTAATCAATATTTCTATTATCTCATTTTCAAATGATATTTATGTTCGAATTTATGAATTGTTAATACAGAATTATTCTGGAGACGAGGAGCTATGCTGCGTCTATGTTCCCACTAACCATCTTTACATCGGGGATATATTCCTGGTCAACTCCAAAGACGTCATTAGACCTAACTTGTCAGTCCGTGAAGGAATTGGTGAGATATTTATTATGCTGTATTTGTTACTCTTAAGAGATATACTCAATGACAGGTTGGAAGGTGTTCTTCCTAAACCCTGCATACATGTGGCTCTCATCCGGTGGCGTTGTGACCCAAAATCCAATGTGTCCTACCAAGGAGACCTCCCGACCAACAATCAACCTGAGGGAATGATTCTAACCTCCGGGAAAAAAAACTATGGGTAGTTCATGACTTCATTCATGAGGTTGATTTTTGGCTCAATAGGTCTCCTTGATGGACCCATGAAGTAATGGGTCTCTATTCCACTGGATTTAAGCATTGTATGCTGCACTGGCCTGAAGGAGACCTTCCTGTCCTTGGACCTACCATGGTTATTTACTTTATACGTGATTTTTCGACACTCACCAATCACTATGTTCTGTGTCCATACATAACATGAAGAACTTTGCCATGGGATTATAGGGATCTCACCTCCTTTGTGCTGTGAATGCAGAGATTGTTGTTTCTGGGGGCATGTCAATGCCCCAGATCCTGTCAACACTGGACTCACAGATGATCCAAGTGGATAGAAGTAGACCTGGCAGAAGCTGAGAACGAAGAAATTACACATGGATGAGTTTTTTGTTTATGATCTCCTTGGTTTGAGGTTGAGCCATCGGAACAGCCACTTCATCTGTCTGTCAGTTTTCAGGAAGCTGGAATTTAAATGTTATTTATTTTATGAATGAAATGTCAGATTCTGATGGCATATGTAACATACCTTTCACGGGTTCTCAGGGATTTCATGTACAATGTAGATGGTAGCAGCAGCTTGGAAATATAGGTTGGTATTACTTGCTGATAGGCTGTTTGGGTTTGGATTGTTTTTCTCTATAAACAAGGGTTTTTAATCTTTTATCTTCAACTATTAGTGATAGGTTGGTATTGCACACCTCCCTGATCGTTCCAATGACAGGAAGCGTGTTCCCGGGGAGGACTCGGGTTTGAGTATCTTAATAGTGAGGCAGTTGTATAGCCCATAATTTACAAACATGGCTAAATGATGTCGGTGTACCCAGAAAGATATTAGTTTCGGCACACCAATGACAAGGTTGCATCAAACTGGTTCCATCTTCTTTCAGGGGTTGGAAAATGAATCATGTTATGCAATTTTAGTCTATCAAGATCCGTATCTTTGATTTGAGTGTGCCCCATCTTATCTTTTGTCTCATTCTTTTCAGTCTCTCTCGCTTTTATTTAGTCAAGCTGTATAAATACATTCTTATGATTTCTAGCCATGTCCTTTTCAGCATTCCTCCTTATTAAGCATTGAAGTTGCACAAATATATTCCTCATTGATGCCATGTTTTATCGTACACCAATTCAAACTATTTTTAGATTCATCATCAGTACATTCTCCCATTTATCTGAGTGCGCAATGAGAGTCCCAATTCTCCATTTGATTCTCTTGAAACAACATATCAAGATTCATGTCATAGATTGTTTTACACAACTTTGGCATAATGTTTCAAAGGTAAGGGCAATTTGGTTTTTTCAGTTCTTGCTCTTCTTTAGCTGAACCTGAGGTCATGGTTTTTAATGTAGGTAAAATTTTGGGCTTTGCTTAGACCCTAGAGCCTGAGCCTATTTGACTATACTTTTAATCGAACTAGCTCGACCGGTAACTTAAAAGAACCTTTCCCCCAATTCCACTAATAAAAGTACAAGGAGTATGCAAAACGTTTCAGACGTAATTACCCTTTACCATTTATAAAAAAAAATTATAATTTATAGTCAAAAATTATAATGTATAATATTATGTGGGACCCATGAGACTCATTATCACGTGTTAAATATATATTTTGTTATTTTCATGGATAAGGACTCCCTATTAGTTGTGTTAGAAGGACTTATTAAAATTATACTAATCAGATGTGGGACCCATGAGACCCATTATTAAGTATTAAATATCTATTCTATTATTTTTATAGAAAAGAATTCCATATTAGTAGAGAGTCAGAATGACTCAAAATGATTCATTAAAATTATACTAATTTAATGTGGGACCCATGAGACCCACTATAAATGTGGTTACAACTACTGTTAAGGTTACTCGACCACAGGGAAGGTCAATAAAATTATTCCATTGCTTATATTTTGTTTTAGGTTTTGTGCATAAATTGTTTTCACAATGGTATCCTTTTTCTATGGTGTATGTGTTTTTTATTAACTTTAGATTTTGATGAAATAAAAGATAAAAGAGAGCAAGGGAAGCTCCTCCATGCATATTATCTAAGGATCTCGAGGGAATCCCTGAATGTTCCGCACCTCCTTGACTATCTTGCATAGGTTCATTGCAAATGTTTTCCTTTTAATTGTGCTGGACCTCATTGAGTTGTTCAAACTTCAAATATTTGTTACAAGATAGTTACTAATTATTATGCAATGCTTTGATGTGTTATAAATTTAGAATTCCTATTTTTTATTATTTTTTATCATAGTGTTCAGACTATCTTTTGTGACATTGTCAAATCTCATTTTAAGATGAGCAAATGGTAATATGTCTTAATATCAAATTAATGATGACTTTTTTTATTGTAGTGTAGAGACTATCATGTGTGAGTGACAGTGTCAAATCTCATTTTAAGATAAACAATTGGCAATGTGTTTTAATAATAAGTTGATGATGATGCTAACCATTTTCCCTTTTATATATATATACTAGCGGGTGGCACGTGCGATGCATGTGAGAGTGAGGGAAATGAATTAACCATAGTTAATAGGAATTAAAAGGGACACGTGTTAACCTACGGGTGTGATTGAACTCTCCCCGAGTTCAATCGCAATTGGCTATAATTCTATTATTTAAATAGATAAGGAATAGTTTGGGAATTACAGTAAAACATTAACACATTAAAGCAAGACATTGAATGAAAGTTTTGTTTTATATAAGTGTAGCTTGAAAATTTCGGAAAATCCGGCTAAGCCTCTCTCTCGCATTATATATATATTAAATCTCTATTTTGCTAACTGTATGAATAAAGACTCTCTACTTAGATTTGAAAGTCAAAAGCACAAATATTCTAACTATGAAAAAAAAATATCATAATATATATTTCTAACATTTGTTTTTAATTAGTAGAAGATTATTACGCACAATTCCTTGTTTTTAATACATTTATAAGTGGAATCAGTAAATAATCCAATTATTAGTAACTCTTTTCTTCTAATATTAAATTTAATTAGTAAAATATAGTTATATAAAATTAATTTGTATAAAGAGAGTAACGTGGAATCTAATGAAAATATTTTAAAAATTAGATTTTTTAAAGGTTATGTTTTTTATTAATGATGAAAAAATTATACATATAAGGCATATGCACTTTTACTAGTATATATATATAAGAGGTGACTAATCAATCAGACTGATTATACCTTATAATCAGCTCATCTCATCTATTACCACGCTATTTTGAGGTGTGTGATAGATTGGACGCTTAACAATATCCTATGCTTGTTTGATTTCTTATGTCAAGAGATACTGAAAGGTAGGATAATGGACCTTACATTTGTTTATTAGTAGAGTGTATAGTCTATCATAGGATCAAAGTGGTGTATGATAGTTGAGATATTCATCATATGATCAAAGTGAGAGGAGTGTGATGGTTGAGATATCCATCGTGTTCACAGAAATATTAACAGAGTAGAAAAAAAAACAAAAAGAGTGCTCATAAAGTGATGAAATTTCATCTAACCATCTTCTGATTCCATGTTTCTCCCTTATTTACATCTGATGGTCCCTATCCAACGGTTGCAGATCCTTTGCCATCTTAACAAAATGTAACCGAGAAACATCAGATGGAAAACAAAACAGCTCTCAAATTAATTTCTTAACTTATTTACACCATTAGGCGTGAATTATTGATTCATGAACATCACATGAATTTCTTAAAAAAGAAGAAGAAAATAAGAAAATATAGTAAATAATAACAGTTGGGAATTTTCATAATTCGTTATTTACAGAGAAGGATTTTTTTACCTATTCTTTTGACTCTTTTTGTGAGTTCATTGTATTTTTTTAACAGACCTTTGGCTTCAATTTCTGCTTGATTTGCCCACTAATTGCGCAAACTCTTCTGCTTTTCTTCTTCTTTCACACTCTCAAAACAAAACCCACTTCCTTGAATCAGATCTTCTTCAAGATTGAAAGCTTTTGATTGAAAATCCTTTATAGACCCATTAATCTTTCTTTCCTTTTGTTTCCAAAACTATATTTTTAACACTCATAAAGCAAAACCCCACTTGCTTTAAACGGATCTACAGCAAGATTTAGAGACTTCTGAGTGAAAATTCTTCAGATCCTTTAACATTTTGGTGTCATCATCATGTCTGCGACAAGACCCACTTTCAGATTCATCATTGTAGCTCTTATCTTACTGGGTTCCTTCATCTCTGTCATGGCTTCTGAGCCTGTTACTGATGATGATTTGGAGGATTTCGAAGAGCTTTTGGCATTGGATGAAGAAGAAGAACGAGAAGGGAGTCAAGTAAAATCATCTGAAGCTGAAGTTCTAAGCAAGGCCCAGAGAATTGTCCTTGATCTCAGCAATGAGAATGCTGAGAGACTTATTGAAGATAGTGAGTTTGTTCTGGTTCTGGGGTATGCTCCTTGGTGCCCTAGAAGTGCAGAATTGATGCCTCGATTCGCCGAGGCTGCCATGGCTCTTAGGGAGATGGGGAATTCTCTTTTACTGGCAAAGCTTGATGCAGAGCGCTATCCAAAAGCTGCATCTTTTCTTGGGATCAAAGGCTTCCCAACCTTGCTTCTCTTCGTTAATGGAAGCTCTCAAGTGTATACTGGTGGATTTTCTGCGTAAGATTCTTGCTTCTTAAACTGCCTCTAGAGCTTGAAATGAAATTCAGCTTGATTTGTTCCTGTAGGAGCTTATTAACTTTGGTACTAATTGTTAAATAGGGAAGAAATAGTGATCTGGGCTAGGAAAAAGACTGGTGTTCCTGTTATTAGAATGACCTCCATAACTGAGGCAGAAGAGTTCCATAAGAAGCACCAGATATTTGTTCTTGGTCTGTTTGGGAAATTCGAGGTATGTAAATTTGAGTTTTTTGAGGAAATTAATTACCATGTAACTCATAAAATATATCGAAAACCTGATTCTAGATTCAAAAATTTGTTAATCATTTTTGTTCCAATCAATATTTTATCAAATGGGAAGTGTTATTACTGACTAATGAGACAAATATGTTGTCTCACTCTGTTTATCATTGCTGACTATAGAATAGCTTTTGGTCATGCTGGATCTCTTCATCTGACCTGCTGATAGTTTGTGCTATAGATTATGTGGCTTGATTTTATTAGGAGCAGTGTTTTATGAGGCTAAGAACTTCGTTAAGAACTAAGCATGAACCTGAAAAACAACTACAACGAGACTGTCTCTCGTGGACTTCGTTTTTGCTGAATCAAAGGATTCTGATCTGGCAATCCCTTGTCCCTTATTTCCTTTCATCTTGCTTGCTTAATTTTACTGCAGAAGTGCTTTATTCTTTGGAAGGATGGCTACTGTTCCATTTTGGTCCAGATGTGTAGCCCTCCATGTCTTAGTACGTCAACGATGACCGGGTATTCCCCCCTTCCCCTAGCTGGTAGAACTTCTATTTTAGAGCAAGCACATGAAAACTGCATGCAGGGACAGGTCCAAAGCACGGGTAAAGAATATGGTTGACTTCATTAAGAACTAGGCTCGAACCTGAAAATTTTGAGCCAAAATCAATCTCCTATCCACATTTAGTTGGGGAATGAGAATTTCTGTAAGATCTTTTAAGGAGGAGATAAAAACTGATATTAGGCTTTGATTACGTTATCGTATGACATTTTCTTCTGTGGATTAAAACTAAATTAGTGGTAAACACGAGACTTGAAGTCAAGTTTTACTACACCTAGAGCAATACTTTTACCACTAGACGAAACACCTCTATTAAAGTCCGACTTTGAGTTGAGTTGTGATTTCCCAACCCGAAGTTTAAAAAGTCCAACCCAACCTAAAAGTCTGCTTTTGGATTCGAAGCTTCCAATAAATGAAGGCTAAAGCATAACAAGGGGCCATTCCCGTGCATCAAATTTTCTTCGAAGTAAAATATAGATGAATAAATAAATAAATATATATGCAGTATTTATTGGGAAGTGTTATTACTGACTAATGAGACAAATATGTTGTCTCACTCTGCTTATCATTGCTGGACTACTAGAGTTATTTTCATAAGATGTTTTATTTTTTATTTTTGCAGGGATCTGATTATGAAGAATTCATTAAAGCAGCGAGTGCTGACAATGACATCCAGTTTGTTGAAGCTAGCAACACTGAGGTTGCCAAAATTCTTTTTCCAGATATTAAATCTAATAATCATTTCCTTGGTCTTGTCAAAAGTGAGCCGGAGCAGTATGCTACATTTGGTAAGTTGGTGATTTTGAAGTAATAGATCCAACTAGTATCCTGTTACTTCCTTTCTATTTGATAAATGATGTGTTAAATTAATAATAAAAGGGGCTAGTTCCTTATACATAAGATGCTGGGCCTCATTAGCCACTCAAACTATACAAAAGCCATTAGGTCCTGATACAAATGTTAAGAAATTATTGAATTTAACCCTTTGTAATTCCTTAAGAATAGAAGACCATATGGTGTACAAGGCTTTGACTTTTTTAACTTCTCGCGTGAGAGCACCATATTTATCTTAAACAATGTAGCTATTGTTTTCTTTCTCAGTAATCCTACAATTACAAAATGGATCAGTCTCCACAAGATTCAGTCCTGTTTTCCAGATGCACTAATTGACAATCCTTGAACATGCTCAAGCAAACCTCTCGAAGTAACCATTGGATGTTGAAAAGATAAAGAAGCTGTGCCATGCCCCTTGAGAACTAGCATCCTGTTATTTCTAGATGATGCACCCAGTCATTGAATGTGAACCTTATATATCCTATCTTTTAACAGTTTCAAGTGTTTGAAGTTGAAAAAAAAAGTGTTTGAAGTTTCTCTCTTTTGTTGGTTTCATGATTAGCTTGCTGAATAATCTGTTGCAATTGGTTTTGATTTAGCTAATTAGCATAGAACCACATGCGTACTTGTTTTTGTATTGCATATGTTGAGTTACAATCTGTATTATGTTGGGGCATTTTTAGGATTCCTAACAATTACTCATTTGTTTGGCTCTGCAGAAGACACCTTCAAAAAGGACAAAATATTGCAGTTTTTGGAATATAACAAGTTCCCATTAGTTACTATACTAACTGAACTTAATTCCATCAGAGTCTACTCAAGCCCTATCAAACTCCAGGTTTCTATTACTCTTCCCAAATCTTTTTTCTTCTTAACCCTTTCTTTTCTCATTGAACTTATAGAGCTACTGTACTTTTGATTATTAGTAGTCTGAGGTGAACTCAATTTCCCAAGGTAATGGATATTATTTTTTTGTCTACCTTTTCTCCGGTTTTCAATTAACTGTTAGAATTATATGGAAGCAATAGGGAAAAATGAATATTATTTGGGGATTTGATCTCCTTCTGACAAGCTTTGGAGTTGACACCCAATCTTGTCAAAGAGTTGGCGGTGTTATTAATATTTAACTTTATTTGAGCATGATGTAAAACTAAAGCACAAGTCCTGAATATGTTATTATTAGTAAGGTGACACAGACCCTTGGCCCTCCTAGAGGCCCAGAGATAGTCTTTCCGACGTCTATTTGCCCACTAAATTCTCTAAAGAAATGGAAGGCATACCATTGAAAAGAATCTAAAATATGACAACAATGTACGATCTGCTACCATCTTTCCTGAAACCCTTCAAACCTTCCAGTTGATATTATCAAACCTTTTCAAGCTACCTTGGAAAGAAGAACCAACTTTTGCCCATTGTCAAGTTGATCAAGAAACCATCAACACTGCTCTTTTTACCAGTATAATTATTGTTTTCTAAACACTTCTGCCTATTGGCAGATCAAATTAATATCAGGGGTTATAGAATGGGGACTTCAGATATATATTATTAACTAATGCTTTGAAACTTATATCTTGTGTTAGGAAATATCGATAAATAATGGAATTTCAGAAACAAATTCAGCAGGCAGACCATCTACCCTTTTAAAAAACAAAAAACTCCACAACCAGAAACTAAACTTTTAAGTTATGTAAAGAACTTGAGAAATCAGTTTTTTTCATCCACATTTTGGGCTTACTATGTATCTGATCAGTATAAGGAAATAAACTTGCAGGAGTCTAAATACCTTCCACATGGCAATTAACAGGCTCCATTCCCTTTCAATTTTTAACCCAATCCTAATTAATCTCAAATTGTGTATATTGAAATTTTTTTATGAGGCAAATCCCATAATGACCTTCGTTCATTTCCTTCCAGGTTTTCATCTTTGCAGAGGCTGATGAATTCAAAAACTTCCTTCTGCTTCTTCAAGATGTTGCAAGAAAGTTCAAATCAAAGGTAATTTGAATAAGTTTAGAAGGTGTTGGAGTGATTGCTCACGTTTTGGTAGTCTTTGATTGTTCTATGATTGACTTCTGGGTGCAGATAATGTTTGTATATATAGACATTGCAGAGGATAACCTTGCAAAACCCTTCTTGACTTTATTTGGACTTGAAGAATCAGAAAAGACCATTGTGAGTTTTCTGATATGCTACTTCTGTTGGATGCAAAAAATTTAGTAACTGTTAACCATGGCTAGTCATAAACTGATGCGAGTTGTTTTCTTGTCTGTGCCTTAAGGTTACTGCTTTTGATAACAGAATTAGCTCAAAGTATTTGTTAGAGTCGGATCTGACACCTAGCAATGTAGAAGTAAGATTCTTGCTCCTATTGATTTTTACCTTTCAAGAAATATAAACTAAGGAACCTAAAGATGGTTTAATTGGTTCTTGCAGGAGTTCTGCTCGAGGCTTCTACATGGAACTCTGTCACCATACTTCAAATCGGAACCAATACCAGAACCAATACCAGATAATGTAAGCTGCCGTTTATTATTTTCTCTTGCTACCATGAGTCCCAAAGCTAATGGTTGGACATATCTTGGGTAGTCCCCTCCCGCATGCTCGGCGGGAGGATCAATTGTTTGCTTCTTTCACTTTTCAATCTGAAAAGTGTAGCTGCATGTTATGTGTACAGAATAGGAGTTGCAAGTGAACCTTGGTTGACTTAATCAGCTTGTGACTGGGATCCTAACCCAATTCCAAGAAACTATTTTTCTCTTGTGGAGAAAAATTGGTGCAATATTTCATTGTGTTGCTTATTTCTCCATGAACAGGCTCGAGTTTGTAAAAGGAGGAAAATGCAATTTTCCATTTTCTTCTCAATTATTAATGTCTTCTGTATGATGCAATGATATTTGAATAATTTTGAATATTGAATGCACTGACACCCTCTGTGTTTTCATCTATTATTTAATTAATCCTCTGACCTTTCTTTTCACAATCCTTCTTCTCTTCTGTTTTTCTACAATCCATTTCTTTTATTTAATTTATTACTATTTTTAATGAGTTAAAACACTTTTTGATGGACTTGCCATATCGCTTGTGAGTTATGACCAAATTAAACTGCTCAGAAATATATTGCTGATTCATTATCAATTTTCATAACATTTTCAACTAATTTCCAGACAAGGGTGATGAATTAGTTTGGTTCTTGTGAAAATTGCAGAATGGGACCACCATCCAGACCATTGTAGGGAGGACATTCAATGACTTGGTTTTGAGCAGTCCACATAATGTTCTTCTTGAGGTTTGTACGTGACTCTATGGTCTATCCCATCCATCCATTCTCCCTGCCCCACCTTTATTTAAATTGAGGTCTTGATCAAGTTCTGCTATTTCAACTTCTCTTTCCCTGAAAATTTGTATGTTGATTTTTGTAAAACAATTTGTACTATTTTTATCAAATATAAGGTACATACACCATGGTGCATCAACTGTGAGACAACAAGCAAGCAGATCAAGAAGCTGGCCAAGCACTTCAAAAGTTTGAATAATCTAATTTTCGCAAGAATAGATGCTTCTGCAAATGAACATCCAAAGCTACAGGTAAGTGTTTTTGAGTATTGCGTGGTAAAATTAATGGGTAATACAATCTAAGTATAGAAATCGACATTAGTATAGGAGTAGAAGATTTAGCCCATCAGAATGATCACAATAATGTAACTATTATATTAATGGCTTCATTGGATTTTGTTGGATGATGAACTTTGGTGTTAATGTGTTATGTTTAGAAACTCGAGTCAAATCAGAATCAATGAAGATCTTTTGGTAAACATTGTCATACATATCCTATTTCCCAAAACCTGTCCTTTCTCAAAACATCTGTGATGAACTTTTTCTATGTGAAGTAATGAACTGGCCTAGGAATTTTTTTAGGAGGTTACCAAATGAAAATAGTTGGCCTTTAAAAGAATGAGAATTTCAAATGAGAGAGGTCACTGGTTTCAAGCTAATTATTAATTAAGAACCACTAAAATTTGACTGAAGGGAAAATGCATTCAAGCACAATATTTTAAAGTAGTTAGCTTAGCGGTGATGACAAAAATTAATGTGATGATGAATGGTCTTTACTTTGTTGGTTTTGCAGATAGATGATTATCCAACACTCTTATTTTACCCATCCAGTGATAAATCAAATCCGGTAATTATGTGATGATATATTGCTTTAGTTTATTTTTCTTCTTACCATTGTGCCTCTATTGCCTAAATCCAATATTTGTGCAGATCAAACTTTCTGCTAAGTCTAGCTTGAAGGAGTTGGCTGTGTTCATCAACAAAAATGTAAAAGATGGAGAGGACAGAGGAATCCAAACTCATGATCAAACAACCAAGGATGAACTATAAAACAAAAATGTTAAAGAAGAAACCGCCTCTAAGATCAAACACCAGCAAATGATAGAAAACGACTACTTATTGATATAACCTGAGAAAAATATATTGAGACTTTATGATTATTCTATACTTGTTTGTGCTTTTGATTCATTCTTCAAGACATACCTGTGCAAACAGCAAGCAGAATATGTTCAATAGAAAAAAAATGCTTCATATAGTTTCATGCGGAGTACATTGTTTTACCTTCCCAAACTTTGGTTCCCATGTTAATTACATCAATTAGGATTTCGTGAGATGCCTACCAGATTCTTCAAAGAAAATGAATCGAGTTCCTTTCCATTGACCCATTTGAAAGGTCGTGTCTGATCTTACGTACAATCCCCCACTCACAATGGTCTAACAACAAACCTTCAAAGGCCTAACCAGAGATTGACGTAACTGGGAACCTATGGCGAATAATCGCCTTTTCCCGGCTCCTTCAATTGAGTAAGCAATCTTACCAGGAGGAAGACCACTTGGCGAATACAGTGCAATTACTTTATTAATGCTTTGTTATCATAGAAGTCTCTTTTTTGCAGGCTAGCTACTGTTGATGCATATAGCAGAAGTTTTGTAACACAATAATCTAAACTTAACTCTTTTGCTGGCCAATTCTCGGATTCGCTTGAATGGAGGTTGTATCAATTGATGATACAAACCTCCAATAGTTAGGCCAAGTCATTTGACCCATAGCATTATGAGTACCTTTTGATTTGATTTCTAGAAGAGCGCAATTGGGTGGATGGCTAAGATCCTATGACCCACTTTGTGCCATGGCCAATTGAGGAGGCCCCCTGGCCTGAACCAGCGAGATAACCAACTGATTGGATGACAATTTAAGGGCTTTCGGATCCAACTAGACCTTTGGAACCCAAAATGAACCTATAAATAGGAAGATGAAAATTTACTAAAAATAGTAATGACTTTAAAGTGCGTTTTGACCCCCTAAACGATCTTTGATTGCAATGTCACGCCTTGTCAATAGCTTTCCAATGATGGTCTTATTGATAGCTCTAATGATGTACAATAATAGCAATTTTGCAGGTCAAGTGTACGATTGTATTTGTCGGAAGTTAGGTCGTGCAGAAATAGGCTATTTCTTTTGGCGATACAGTTTTTTCTTATCCAATTGTCAGAAAAATTCACCAGCTACCTGTCCGACATCATTTTGTTATAGGACTTACAAGACTGTCGCTTTCACTATCTTAAGTTGTAGGCTCAAAGGGGGAGTGTGCTAGGCGATCTCTTGTTAGAGATAGTGTTCTACATGCAGTGTGGTGGAATCCACCGTCAACAGGTTCCACTGAGGAGATCTCCCATCTTAATCCCATGTGTAAAACCGTTTTAGACATTATGTTATCTAAAAAAACTTTAATCAAATCCATTTAAAAGTTCTGCCCTAAAAAGTGATCCGAGGGTAACAGTCTATTGCATGACATTTTTCCGTTACTATGGATCTTAGATATCGCCAATGACTTTAAAAAAAAAAAAATTATTTTAGAGGGTTCAAATGTAATGCCTCCGACATGCAAGGAGACAGAGCTTGTGGGCTATCTTGAGTCAATGACGCAACTTGTGGTGCGAGTCATGCTGCAAGTAGGGCTGTCAAAAGGCCGGGGCGGGTAGGGCTTAGGTTTTATTGAGCTCGGCCTCATTCATCCGGGTGAGGCTCTAGCTCGGCCCTAGCCCTTAGAGGGCCTGAATTGGGTAGGCCCAAACCCAACCCTAAAGGGCCAAGCCAGGGCCAGTTCAATGTTGGGCCAAGGCTGAGAGAATATAAAAAATTATATCGTGTTGTAGCAATTTTTTTTACATTGATTGCCAACATGATATACAACACTCCTCCTTTATTCAGACTTGGGACCAACAATGCAATTCAAAAAATAATATGACGAAGTTTTAGTACCATTAGATTGTTAGTATTAGTACACTCCCTCCCTAATTGCTACTGTTAAATTGTTAGTATTAGTACTCTCCAATTTTTTTTTAAAGTCACGCAGTAGGAATGTGGGGGGGGGGTTGGTGGACCCCTACTAGTTAAATAATAACCGAAAATTTGGAGGGGCATAAAACCTTACCCCTACAAAGATTCTGGAAAAAAAAAAACTTTAAAATATGCAGATGACCCAAACTGACTTTATCTAGAAAAATAAGAGATTTGAGCTTCAACGGAATGTCCTCAATCGCCCATAAATTTCCAGAGCTGTGCATATTACATCCCAAACTGGCAAGGATGTTAGTATTAGTATTAGTACACCCACTAATTGTTATCGTTAAATTGTTAGTATTAGTACTGTTATATTTAAAAAAAAAAAAACAGTGATTAGCACACCACGCATTAGACTATGTAATCTAATGCCATAGCCACGTGTCCCTTCCAACACTCTTTTAGTTGTGGTTAAGCTTAAGAAAATTAAAGTTAATATTTTTGATTTTTTTTTTTTGAAAATTTTAAAACCAAGATTAGATAGCTTAACCCTAGGAGTAGTGAATCTTAACTACAGTTGATGTGTGGTAAAAAAGGGTGCATGGACCAAGGAGGACTCGACATTAAACTACATAGTAAGTTAAGAATTTCCCTTAGAAAAATGTTAGAACATACAAGTAATAACATTAAAAGATACTGGAAAGAGACAACACTATCAGTCTACTACACACACAATAAATTTTAGCCTCTATCAGATATTTTTTTTTTAAATGAAAAAATGTTACAAGTTACCATATTAGAAAGATTCTAAAAGGACACTACACTACAGTGTTAGTATGTTATATATATATACAATAAGGCTTGACTTCTTACATTATTACTAGCAGAAAACGGAAGGAGATTTGAAAATTTTATATTATATTATATATATTTAAAATCAAGCTAATTCTTCCAATAAACACTTAAGGTAAATAATGCTAAAACTCGAGATGTGCTTACACTAATTCAGATGTGCTTCTCCAATAACAAGACCAGCATGGGTAAGGTTATTGAAAAAGATTACTTTATATTAGAGAACAATTACATAGATCTAAGAAGTAAATTACTTACCACAACCTTTAAGGAGGAGAGAACACTAAATTGCATTCTTATCAATTCTGATTTAAAAATAAAAGAATTACTTTTATTTAATAAGTATATTACTTACCCCAACCTTTAAACTTTAAAGAGGAGAGAACACTAAAATGCATTTAAAACATTTAAAATTACCTTCATTTCGGTATCTCAATTTTTAAGTACCATATGAAAAGAGGGAAAGACAAACACCCAATGTTTGGCTACAAAACTATGATAAACACAAATCCTTAAATGTCAGAAAAAAAGATTCCTTAAGAGAGACAATTCAAAAGAGGGAGATGATATTTAATATGTGATTGGATAGAGAAATAAAAGTGATAGATGATAGGTCCCATTGTGAAAGAGGTGATGACTTAGCACAATATAATGAAAATAGAGATCATTTAGGGGTGCCACATAGGCACTCCTATTTCTATAGTATATAGTATAATAAGTAGTAAGTTATTATAATATATATGATAAAACATATAGCTGGACGGGCTGTGTGCTTACCAAGTAGGAGGATAATCCAAAATTGGGGCCTGCTCGGCCTTAACCCCGAAGGCCTTAATAAAGGATAAAAAAACTCAATATTTTGGGGGCTTTGAAGGGTTGGGTAGGGCCAGGTCCCCACATCAAAGGGCCGAATTGACAGCCCTAGCTGCAGGCCTGCAACCATATGCCTTTGTAAGCCCTCTATTTTGGGAGCTTTGAAGGGTTGGGTAGGACACCCGGCTCTTGCGCCAATGGTGGGGTGTGGCCTCTCCATTCCCCTTGATGAGTAGCAAGAATTGCAATCCCTAATGCTAATCACCAACACTGTACTATTGTTGGTAAATGATATCCTTAGCAGAAAAAAAAGGGGGGTTTGGGTAGGGCCAGGTCCCCTCATCAAAGGGCCCAATTGAAAGCCCTAGCTGCAGGTCTGCAACCATGTGCCTTTGTGTTCAATGGCGTGCCTCTCTTTTTACTACCTTAAGGAAAATGGTCACCTCACCGATCTGAAACAGAAAAAACCACAACCCTTGATGTGGTCAAATCCATATCAAAGTAATTGCACTAAAGGCAGGTGGACATGAATGAATGGTGTTGGCCAGTGTTACTACAGTTATCTACTTCACCCATAACGTTGGACACATCCAAAGCTTTGCATTGAATACCCATATCTCAAATTAAAATACATGAGGTCAATGAGATGACAAAGTGTGTTTCCTTTTTAAGGAGACACTCAGATCAATTGAAAACCCATATCTCAAGTTCAAGTTAAAAGTATAACATGTCAACGAAAAAACAAGCAAATGCATGTTTCTCTTTTGAAGAAGACACTGAGATCAAGTCCTAAGAGGGAAACTCTCAATAGATTTTGATAGATGCAATTTGGGTATATTTGTTTACAAACCTCATATCATATTTGGCGTCAAAAGTCTGAGGATGATATTAACCTTCAAATCATGAACTAAATTTGGAAACATGATTGTTATTGATTGGCATAAAAGAGTTCAAATAACAGATTTCTAGTTCCGTCGGTCTGATTTTTGAATGCGGACGGGTGAGTTCAGTAATACATTATCCAGCTAATTCAAAAATTGATACAAAAGCTTGAGGCCTGATGAACATGAATTAACACCAAGATATTCCTAATCAAATAAACGAAAAATTAAATACTAATCTTCGTACGAGCAGAGGTTCTCAAATCCCATGTACTCTTTCTTCTCAATCTTCACGACCATGTTCGATATGCCAACACCACCTGTTAATTAAAAGAAACAAAGGCCTTTACAACTCAAAGGACGAAGTAGCCAACAGTTTCAATGAAGTATTTCACTTAACCAACCAATCGAGAAGAATATGATCAAAAATTTTCACTAATGACACTCACCTAGTGAGATTGCGCTGACAAAAATTGTGAAGGCCAGAATGAAGATGATAAGAGACGCCCTCCCTAGTATAGTGATAATCTTTCTTACCACGTGTTGCCCAACAAAGGCGGCAATAGTTGATACGGCGACAAAGTAGAGAGCTGCCATTTATAATTGGAAATGATATATAAAGACGTTGAATCTTAGACAATCTATCTTCCCCATGTCTAAATGTTACAAAAAAAAAAAAAACCTTCTGTTTCTGGCCAAGTTAAAATGTGTACTAAACCTTTCAGAACACCTTGGCCTGGCTAACTTACCATAAGGAACTGGAAAACGTTTTAGAAGGTAATATTCCACAACAGACATTGATGAGGAGAATGTCATGGCAAATGTAGCTGTAGCACTCGAGACCTGCACAGAAGTTCTCAAAAGGTCAAACCTAATACGAGCACACCAATTCGAGTTGTAATATAATAACTGCCACACAAAATCCAGTGAATTATGTTTCTTCATGCACATACATATAACAGAACAGGACATTTGGAATGGCAGTTGTTTTTTGGCAAAATCAAGAAGGATTTCCTGTGGACTTTGAGATGCAATTAGGGTAATACAATTGAGTGGGGCAAATAACTCATTTTGACAGTGATCTTGTTGTGCAAAGTGTCTTGCATTCAGCTTGTTACACCTTCAGTATTGCTCACCCGGACCCTTCATTACAATCAAAGCAAACTTAAGTATTGCTCACCCAGACCCCTTGTTACAATCAAAACAAACTTCAGTATTGCTCACCCGGACCGTCGTTACACGTCCATACAGTTTGTACTGTTTTTTGGGGTTTTCCTAATTGTATTAAGAGTTTGTTTCAGTTAGGTTTCTGACCTGGTTTACAATATAATATTCGGTCTAGGGTTTTCTATTCTACACAGAACAAGTTTGTATGAGAGGCTGTGAGAGTGTGATCTCTGTAATTTCTTTGCTTTGAACTAGTAAAGAAGGCAACCTCTCCATGGACGTAACCCACACCGGGCGAACCAAATAAATCTGTGTGTTCTTGTGTGTTTCTGTTTTCATATTTGCAGGTTATTTTCACCACAGATCTCTGTCTCAACCTTCAGGGTCATGCCCACCATAGGAAACAGGGAGAGGGGGGTTAAATTCCATGGTAAGGCAAAGCCAGTAGAGAAAAGTTTACAATGTCACGGGACCATGAAACGCTACCAGGACTTGGTCCAAAAGTGCACCAACCAAGCAAATTCAACACTAAACCAAAATTAACATGAGCAATCAAACATATACCTAACAGTACCATCAAACTCTATTAAAACATGAGGAAAATCAAACAATGCACCTGAGGAGGGACTCCCAGCTCCAAAAACAGAGGACCCAAAATAAATCCTCCACCTAGACCAAGCAGCCCACCAACGACACCAGCCAGTATGCCACAGAAGCTGTAGAGAATCAGCTGGTGCACTCGCCAGTTTGTGACTTCTTCGCCCCTGGATGCAATCACTCTCCGTCCTTTGTACAGGCTAACCGCCTCGTACAAAGTTACCCCAACAGCAACAGGGACCTGCAAGACATGGAAAGAACAATTTTTTCACTCCGATGTTTAGAAACCAGATTTGAAAGACTGTTGGCATTAAGCCCATAGCTCATTTTGAAAGGGTCTTGAGCCTCAACCAAGAGAAACAGAGACCACTAATGTCTGACAAAGCAATAGAATATACCTGCAGCATGTTCAATATCCAGTATACTGTTGAACAGGTTGTTGTGTAATGCTGTGTCCAGAACGTGCAGGTTTTTTCATCAGTTAGATCATGGATAAATCCTTTTAATATAGGGTTCTTAAGAAAGATAACACATCGGGAAAAAGAAAACCTTGCCAATCTGCAGAGCAAGGAATGCAATCCAGACGAAAACCAGAAGGCCAAGTTCCTTCCAGTAGACATTCTCAAGAATAGGGACCTGGGATAGTTACAGAAGTTAGTCCTGAAATATCTGAGGCATAATTAAAGCTTGTCAGAGTGTTCTCACCTCTTGTTCTTTAGATTTCTTGATCTCATTTTGAGTGTCATTGTTCGGGCCGCCAGGTAGAGGCTTGTATTCCACTTCTTCACTACCTGAACCTGAGTAGACAGGGAAAGATGATATGCAATTTCAAAAAGTGAAAATAAAATTTCAGGGTGCAAGGGATCCTCCATGCTCTTCCCAATTATAGAGGGAATAGACCAACTCACCATTTGTCTCCAAGCGTTTAGCAGCCTCCTGAAATTAGAAACAAGTGAGTTTCAGGAAAAAAAGAGGAAGGATTTTGGTGTAGTAGAATTAGAAGTTACACACAATAATTACCCCTGGATAATTCTATACCAAAAAAAATATATATATATCCTAAAGAATGAGTGAAGTTTGGATTACTTTTTTAATTATGGTTTCTTTTTTCCATGTTTCAACTCCCTTGAAAAATGCTTTAGTTGATGTGCCTGCAAATCACCATAACCAATCAAGGATGTTGTGGAAGTAGAATACATGGCAAGGAAAATTGCAATCCAAACAACCATTACCTATGAAAAGAATAATTAGCAGGACTGTGACCATCCAGTCGGCAAAGATTACATTACAAGCTACTCCAATACTGATTCCTAGCATAAGCATTGGTTGGAAGAGCATAGCCAAGTCATAGTCAATGATGGGCAGTTCAAGTGTAGGATGCCTTAGCTTAAGATTGTAGTAAACAGTTGAGGCTGCCGCACCCATGATCATACCTGACCAAACAAATAGAAACTATGACTTCCAAACTTGCATTATGGTGGTTTAATAAAGCAGTATAGGGTAAAATTTTGAAGAAAAAAAAAACTGGATTTTCCTACCATGGGTTTTTATGAAATAAGAGAAAATGGTCATTACAAAGTCAAATCCGGGCAAACGATTTTAGCAAACAATGGCTACCAATATCGAACTCAACCACATCACAAGTTAATAAAAATTAAAAATGCAATCCAATATTCCAAAACCCTGATTCAACTCAGTCAAGTCGAGATCTGTGACATGTCAAGTTGGTGACTCGGTTCTATGGGGCCCAAGAAAATCAGTATTTGAAAAGTTAATGAATGCACAAAAGGTCGTAAAACTGAACCGAGTTTTGAGCCAACTCAGACACAGCCTCTGAGCTGATCACTGAACTAGTATTAACTTTTAACCTCCCCACATCCTAAAAGTCAATTAATAGAAGACGAAATTGACATGAGGTTCCTGAACATGCTTTTAAAACTAGTACAAAAATATCAAAAGAGAAGGCAGAATTCCACTATCTCTTACATTTTGATATTGCCGTTGATGATTTTGCATCGAACCCAATAATCAGGGTGAGCATGGGAACGAAAATGCCACCACCACCGACACCTCCTACACTCCCAAATGCAGCTCCAAAGAATCCAATTATAGAACCCACGATAATTTTCCAGCCGAATTTCATATCCTGTAAATCCAAATCTGGAATTATACATACTTCCAATGTCCTCACAATCAGTTGACACTTGCCACAAATTAGAACAAAATAGAAAAGAACTAACCACAAAAATTCAGATTACTATTTCTACTTACACCTAAGACTTGGATATAAATAATCTTAATTCTATTTTTAAAAAATTGGCAAAATAATCCAGCCTGTAGCAAATAGAATCCCACACCTACTTACACCAAGAATTATAATTCAAGTACTAGACGATTCTATCTACAAATTAAAAACATAATCCAGAAGAAATATATAAAATCTCTTAAAAAAAACAGCTCCCTATCAGAAGGGAGTGGAAATTTGACTTACCGGCCAAACATGTTGGTAACTGGATTGAAGGGGCTGCCATAAGAAATTTACAAATTTCAGGAGGTAATCCGATTCAACCTCTTCAGTTCCATTATATCTTGAAGAGTCCTGTTTCAGACTTCGTTCTGCAGAAACAATCACTGAAACTAGAAGAAATCTAAGCGCTATAATCGATATCGATCTCAGAACCTGCCATTTTGCTCCAGTTTCAGCCATTAGAATGCAAAATTACCACCTTTTTCTTTTCCTGTCAATTCCACTTCCGAATAGCTTGAATTTCCTTATGTTCTCCGTCCAGACTCCAAATCTCCGGATTCAAGTGAAAAAAAATATTAAAAACCTTTTTCGCAGCACAAATCAGCTATCTGCTACAGATCTCCATTAAATCCGACTAGCTAAAATTATTCGTCCGATTCGGATCACTGCTCTAAATTCGTACAAAATTCACTCGAAACAAATCAAGAAAACTATTTCCAGCGGGGAATCAGGACTAATAAATTTTTTAAAAACAAAAATCGAACCACGACTCAAATTTCAGGAAATTTTCTTCACCAGACTTTGTCTGCCAATAAACTATTCCAAACGACCAGATCTTACTATTTCAACTGACACCAACTTGAATTTAACAGGAAATTCAGCGGAAATGTACTTGGAACAAAATTTGAAATATTTATGAATCTCAAATTCCGAGGACCACCGATCGTTCTCTTCAAACTCGCCTCCTCCAAATCGAACTTGAGATAGTTAGTATGAGCCCCGAGATTTCTCACCGTCCTGTTCTGTTTCTCCGGCGGGTTTGAATCGATTCCGGCTGAATTACAAGAGATTTGGACAGTTGAGAAGCGGGAATCAAGAACCCGTGCCGGAACGGAGGAAAACAAAGAGATCTGTTACGAAAACAGAGAAGAAACGCGAGAAACTAGATCAAAAATCGGAACATTATCTCGATCTTCTTCGCGATAGAACAAAATGAGAATGCTTTGAAATCAGTTGCAGAGATGCATGTGTTATAATGGATCTGGAGCAAGCTGGCACGTTTCTTGTACCGTACACTCCTCTTCTAATTTCTCTAAATAATTCAGAATATTACTGAAATTACCCTTGATTTATATGACAACTACGGAAATACTCTTCCTAAGAGCAAATCTCGTCCGCATGCGTTAATTAAATACAAAATTACCAAAACGGCCTTGTTCTTATTTTCTTTGTGTTGGTTGAGTCTTTGGTGGCCAAGAAATATTGCGATCTGATCAGAGCCAATCTCGCGATTGAAGTCTCCCCGAATTCAATCGAACCTACAAGTCAACATGTATCCTTTTAATATCCTTTTTTTTAGTTCCAACTATTAAAAAAGAAATGTATATATATCCTTTTTAGGAAGGCTTCGGATTCTCTCAGACCGTGCTAGAAAGTGCTCTCCGGCAACCACAAGTGAAGCGCCAGCTGGGCTGGAGAAGTCATTTCATGGGCCCATAATTTTGACTTCTCCAACCTTTATTTGACACTTGGTGAGACAATAGTGAGATAAAGGGAGATATCAAGTGGGGAGAAGTCAAAATCAGGGAAGAAAATGAAATGACTTCTCTCCTTTTTGTGCCAACTGGCGTTTCATTTGTGGATGCCCGAGAGCATTTTTCTGGCACGGGCGAGAGAGAATCCGAAGCCTTTTAGGAAAGTGGACAAATGTTGACTTATGAGTGTGATTGAATTTTCTCCGAGTTCAATTGTAATTGGGTGTGATTCGATCTCCTGGGGTGATTGCAAGGGTGGTATTGACAATGGTTGGGTGGGCTTTTTTATATATTTTAAATAACAATCAACACACTCACACACCCTCTATACGACAAAGGATTGGCGATTCCAGAAAGGTGGTCTCCTTTCCACATATTATGCGACATGTGTGGGGAAGTTATTTCATTTTCTTTCATGATTTTAATCAAAATCATGGGAAAAAAAATGAAATGACTTATCTTTTTTTTTATCGGAAGATGTGACATGATGTGTGGAAGCCCAAGACCACCTTTCCGGCATCGCTAGAGACAATTCTTTGCCACTTCTATACAAATCACACACATAGAGTCGCAAGTTGGCACCCACACACCTTCTCACTGGTTATAAGGTGGGATGAGGACATAAGGTGGGATGAGGACAGAGGACATGAAATATGAGTTTTCCTGATCCTTCTTATCCATGAAAAAACTCTCTAACCAAATGCAAGAAAATAAGATCCTATTTATCCTACTAATAATATGATCTTAATATTAATTACTATTAAGAAAATACTAACTTTAATTACGTCAATTTTAATTGTCCAAATAAAAAAGTCAAACCCCTAGTAAATTTATGCTCCACTAAAATCATTTAAATTTTTTTTATGAATATTTAATAATTAACTCGATTGAAATTAGTGTTCACCTTGGTTTGGTACTAGCCTTTGCAGGGGGTGTATAAGGGACTACAAACCCTCCTTAAGTCAAGCCCTATTGGAGTGGTTATATGGGTTTACCCTTATGGTCCCCAAGCAAAGTTACCTTGGGCCTGATGGGTGTATAGTTAGATTATCTCTTCAAACAAAAATAATATAAATAGAAAATATGATAGCAAGACAACGTGTAGTCCCGAATTTCAATATTATTTATCTTGTTTGTTGCAAAGAAATGAAAAAAAAAAACAACATCAATGGTACAAGGAAAAGGTACAAGAGAAAAGCGACAAATCAATTTTATTGAGATCTTTTTGAGTGGTCTCAAATGGCTCCCCACATTAATAAAAGATGATGTTTTTTTTTTTTTTTTTTTTTTTTTTTTTTTTTTGTAGAAAGGTTATCATGTAACACAAATAAAAAAAGAGAATGTTTAAAGGCTTTAAGGTTAAAGCTTGCCTTATCCAAAAAAAACCCAAAAAAAAAAAGCATGTGTCTCTAGCAGATGCAAGAAAATGGTCTACGGCTTTCATTGTCCATCCAACATGTGGCGATAAAGAGTGGAAGCCCTCCACCATTGTTTCTAGTTTCTGCCGGAGACAATTCCATGCCAAATAAAAAGGGGTTAAAGTCTGCCAACAACACCTTATATTTAAGGCAAAGGATTGTCTCTTGGCGATGCCAGAAAGGGTAGTCTCGGGCTTCCACACATTATGCGACATATGACGGAGAAATCATTTCATTGTCTCCCATGATTTTGACTTCTTCACACATAATGCGACATGTGGCAATAAAGTGGTGAGAAAAAGGGGAAGAAATATCAAGTGGGGAGAAGTCAAAATCATGGGAGAAAATGTAATGACTTCTTCCCTTTTTTATCACCACATGTCTCATAATGTGTGGGAGCCTGAGACCACCTTTCTGGCATCATTAGAGACATTCATTTGCCTATATTAAAACAAAATCACCGCTTTTAATTTGTGTATATGCCCACAGCAAAAAAAATAAAATGTGTCCGCACGTGCATGTCTATATACTTGTATTGAAGGGGAGGAGAGTAGGGATGGTAACGGGTCAGGTTAATCGGGTAACTAGCCCCGCCCCTATTGGGACAAGTTTGGGAAGTTCATAAACGGGATAGAGGCGGAAAGGAAAATGATGGATAAACCCGACATGGATTCAGACTGGGGATAGATTTAAGCCTCATTTATAATTTTATTCCAACTTTATCCTTAAATTAATCCTAAAATTGTCTTTAATATCTTACATATAGTATAGTATGAAATATCGAACCGACCCACACCATCCGCCCGATTAGTGCTTCCTTCCAATAGTGAAAGTTATTCCTTTTATTTGTACATAAATAGCTTTACACCACCAAAAAATATGAAGATTCCCGAGAAGAGGACCCCCAAGGTCCTCTTCTAAGCTGGCAACCGTGTCCCCGTGTTCCTTTTAACACCTCTTAAATCATGGTTAAACTTAATTAAATTTAAATTAATATTTTTGTTTTTCTAAAAATCTTTTGGTTAGATTGCTTAACCCTAGGAGTTGAGCGAATCCTAACCACAGTTGATGGGCGGTAAAAGGGGTCTGTGGACCAATGAGATCACGGGTCAGCTTCTAAGCTGATCTTGAGGTCCGTTTTCCATTTCCCAAAGGTGAACTGCCCCTATTTTCATCTAGTTTGGTTGCAATATTAGAAATAAATTGAAAAACTGCTCTCTCTCTCTCTTTCTCTCTCTCTCTCTCTCTCCATTAATGGGCTTAGATTGAAGAAAAATTCGTGGGAAAAATATTAAACCGCTCTTGGTAGATGAAAACCATCTGGCCCGTCCCACAGTTAACACATGGCTCTTTTAATACCCCTTAACCATGGTTTCACTAACCCTTAGGGTTTAACCATATAAAATTAATTTTTAGAAAAAAGATTAAAAATATTCAACCATCAGAGTTAAAAGAAAAATATAATTAGGGTTAAAAGGGCAGTATAAGAGGTTCTCTAAGTGAACCAGGCGGTTTTGGTCTGTCGAGGGCAAGAAAAAATCCAATCCCTATCTGCACTGGCTGCACTAACTTTTCCATTCAATTTTTTTTTTCCTTGTTTTCTTCTTGGTAGATAGTATTACCAAAGCATGCTTCATGGGGTGTGTGCGAAATTGTCGGGGTTGATATAGTGTCTATCATAAAAAGTTGATAAAAAGAAAAAAGAAGAAGCAGTGATTAGCGTAATGCTAACCCAAGCAGAGAGGCCCAAGACCGCATAATTCTAGCAACAAATAGTAAAGTGCTTCTTGGCCCGTTTGAGAAGGCATCAGATTTTCTTTGGAGGATGCCTGAGCATATGCCTTGGGCGTCACTCCTTCAACCGACATGTGGCAATAAAAAGGCGAAGAAGTCATTTCATTTTCTCCCATGTTTTTGATTTCTTCCCACTTGATATCTCTCCCTTTTTAATTGAAATTTTGCTTTCATTTTCTCCCCATGTTTTTGGCAGGCAACTGACGCGCCGAACCCTATAGCGTGGAGTAGTCCATCAGTTATATCGTGAGAGAAATGAAATAAAGCAAGGGACATAGCAGGAGGCACTGGAAAACAAGGTGAAGTAAAGTACATGGGGTGCTAGCTCGGAAGCCCTCTTAGGAGGCCAGTTATGTCATAATCACTCCAACGTCTTCTTAAGACAGTCGGCTCGGAAACCCTTTTAGGAGGTCAATTTTGTTGTAATCGCTCCTACGTCTTCTTCAATACGGGTTGGTAGGATGGAACGCGACCCGAGAGGTCCGAACGAGCCTAACTCGGAAGCCCTCTTAGGAGGCCTATCATGTCGTAATCACTCCTATATCTTCTTCAAGACGGGTTGGCAGGATAGAATGCGATCCGAGGGGTTTGAACGAGCCTAACTCGGAAGCCCTCTTAGGAGGCCTGTCATTTCGTAATCACTCCTATGTCTTCTTCAAGACGGGTTGGCAGGATAGAATGCAATCCGAGGGGTCTAAACGAGCCTAGCTTGGAAGCCCTCTTAGGAGGCCAGTCCTTCTGTACTTGCTCCTATGTTTTCTTCAAGAAGGGCCGACATGACTGAACGCAATCTGAGGGGCCCAAACGAGCCTAGCTCGAAAGCCCTCTTAGGAGGTTAATTCTGTCATAATCGCTCATACGTCTTCTTTAAGATGGGTTGGCAGGACGAAGCGTGACGCAAGGGGTCCAAATGATCTTAGCTCAGAAGCCCTCATAGGAGGTCAGCTCTGCTGTAATCGCTCCTACGTCTTCCTCAAGATGGGTCGGCAAGACGGAATGCGACCCGAGGGATCCGAACGGGCCTAGCTAGCTTGGAAGCCTTCTTAGGAGGTCAGTTCTGCTGTAATCGCTCCTATGTCTTCTTCAAGATGGGTCGACATGATGGACGCGACCTGGGAGGTCCGAACAAGGTTGACAAGTAAGATTGACGCTGTATCGACTATCACCTGAGGGCGCAAACCATCTAGAGATTGGGCAAAGTACCGCACAGAGGAAACGTGGGCTGCCTATGCTAACATTCCTGACGCGCGCTTACTACCTATGAGGAAGCAACACCACAGAGTCACTCACTTGTGTGCTAGAAGGACGGGCAAATCATATAGTCGCCAAGCTGAGGAAAACATGCCCCTTGGGGCATGGGAAAAACATCTAACTGTAATAGAGCAAGTTTTAAATCACAACGCTTGCTAACAGTAGAGAAGATCTTTCCGGAAAGTATTGTGGTAATAGCTAGCACGTTGGCAAAGAGCAACACAACCTCGATCATAACAATTCTGGCAGAAACAAAATAACTCCAGGGAAGGTCAGAAAGAAGGCCCACCGTACCCAAAGTACACCCCGGACACCAGAGACATTTTCGGAATTTAATCTTGTCCACCCCAGGGCAAGTCTGAGTAGCATAGCATGAAACTCCGAATTATTTGCCACCAAATTCATAGACACAACATAATTCACATGCGTAAGTGGTGATCAAGGTTAAAATAAAGGCTAGAACGACCTATGTTAAACGCCATGAATGTAAGGATGCATCATGCCAAGGGACAAGCAATCAGGTAGAGCAAAGCAAGTGACATGACAATAAAGAATGAATGAAGATAATGCCCAGAAAACAGTTGAAACCTTACACTCATTTGATGGTGCATGTCAAAGGAACTTTTTCTAGAAGTGACGTTTGCTAACATCCGTGACAGTATACCGAATGCTTCGACACGCCTAAAACAAAGAATATAGAGCATCTGCTACTCACTATTCTCAACAAACGATCTCTATAATTAGTTACTTGCGCCCACCTTATATTATCTCGGGACCTCAAGATACGCCCGAACTCCCGAGATGAGACATTTGTAAGGGGAAGAAGTTGAGGACCCGACAATTCCTGACATGACCAAATCATCCCGACTAGCTCCACCATCCGAGCAACCGGTTTAGTTCAGTACTGGAAATAACACACCCTCCCTGCCTAACATTGCTTGCCGAGCAGCGAATGACGACCATGATGAGTGCCTCGAAGAAATATACCTACAATGTTTGAGTGTCATGCCAGCGTATTAATAAAGAAAGCCTGCCAAAGCCGACTTTAATAACAAATGACGTAACAGGAGCTGTCGAATCCTGACATAGCCTGATATAGAGAGTTACGAAGCACCTGAGACGACAACTATTGACATGACACAAGGAACTAAGGAACTATGAAGGAAAGATATAACAACGAAGAAATAGGTGCAAAAAAGTAAGCATGATTTCGGAAAAAAGATGGTCATAGTAAGATATTGTCTAACTTGAGTGTCGGAGTGTCCTCCGCAAGTGGAGGACAATCCCATGGATGCTTAAGGATTCAAAAAGATGGAGAAGAAGGTGCATGTGGAACCCCCATAGCTTGGGAAGCACGCATACTCGTTATCTGAGGTATGATCCGAACCCACCACATTAAACAATCTAACCTTAGTTATTTTCAAAATATTAACTTTAATTTCTTAAGCTTAACCATAATTAAAGAAGTGTCGAAAAGAGCACGTGACCATGACATTTGACTACATAATCTAAGTAGTGGTGTGCTTTGCAAACTTAGAAGAACATAATAGCAGATATGCAAATTAAAAGCCCTTTCTATTAATTGGTTGTCTTGTGATGCCATAGAATGCTGCAGGCTTCACTCCAGGGCGGGCTGGGGAGGTCTTAGACTGAGTGAGAACATTAAGTGAACTTCCATTAATGGCCAAAATAGCCTTAAAGTTTGTATGTCTAATCTCTTTGCCATTGTCTCCATAATTGGGTCCCACCACACGAGTAAGCCCAAATGACCATTCATGATTGTAGTACGCTAGTTAAGTTTGCTCAGCTGTACACCTCACCTTGCTTCGGGAAGATAAGAAAATGTATAATAAGAAGAAAAAGAAGACGACCTTAAAAAAAAACAAAACAAAACAAAAACTTGCTATTGAGACCGTCTTGGGGCCGAGACCACTAAGACCGTGATCGCTGTACGGAATTTGGAATTTCAGTTGAGCTCCGACTAAAATCTTGAACTGGACAACAGAGTCTCAATGGTCTCCACCAGTAGTCTCAATGGTCTCCACCAGTCCCAAAAGCATTTCCCAAAGAAAATGACCTTACTAAATTGAACATAGTGATTTAAATTGGATTTTTTTTTGGAGATTAATTTAAATTGGATTGGATAGCCCACGAAAGACTTTATTTTAAGCAATGGCGGACTGACAAAGTATTTAAAAAGAAAATGCTTTTTTTTTTGTTAACTCAACTACACCACAAGGGGATGGCTGAAGGCAAGACAATGGCACACACACCCCAAACACTGTCATACATACACCAGACACAACACAACATAACTTGCAACCCAACATAAGCATCACCTAGGCACTCCTCAAAACAGGTACCAACCATTTGAGGCGTGATGACACTTATGAGAGAGGCAAGCTCGGCTTACATAACCGATGTGTGACTAAACACAATACCCTAAAGTTTGGTTTTTTTTGGTTAACTCAACTACACCACAAGGCGATGGTTGAAGGCAAGACAAAGGAAACACACACCCTCCAAACACTCACACACATCACACATAACACAACACAATCATACTTGCAACCCAACATAAGCATCACCCAAGCACTCTTCAAAAAAGGGTCCATATTGGTCCTACTATGTAACCAAATGGGGGCCCATATTGGTCCATGCCCCACATTTTATTACTAATCAATTGTGGTTAAGATTCACACACTCTTAGGGTTAAGCAATCCAACATTGATTTTAAAAAAAAAAGGGAAGTGATTGGAAATTTTGATAGTACCTAATATCGAGAGCTAAGCCACTTGATACACAATCTAATGGAGCTAGGCAATAAGGTAGGGCCCACCATTCCTGGATATGTGCGTGTCGACTGTTGGATTTAAAATTTAACGGCACAAGACCGAGAGTTTTCAATCACTTTCCTAAAAAAAAACAAAAACTTAACTTCAGACAAGTTAAGTTAACTAGAGTTAAAGGGGTGTTAAAAAAGACACAAGGACATGACAGTCACATACATAGCGAACCATGTGATCTGTTAAAAACCTGCTCTATTTTGAAAAAGCAAGTGATTTGCCAACCCCGCATTTGGCTACCTACCAAATACCTTTCCATTTTGGTGGCTTGAATTGTGGTTAAGTTTAGTTAAACTTAACTAACTTGAGATTAATATATATATATTTTTTTCTAAAAACCAAGATCGCATTCAGCTACCTAGGAATGCCTACCCATTTCGTCGGCTTTAACTGTGGTCAAGTTTAATTAAACTTAACTAACTTAAGGTTAATATATTTTTATTTTTTTCTTAAAAACCAAGATTAAATTGATGAACCTAACAGTGAATGAATCTTAATCACAGTTAGTGGATATTAAAAGGGACTCATTAGTCTTTAGACCATGCATTCAGTGAGGTAGTCGAATGCACGGTCCACTATCCATTTCCCTTTATTTAAAAAAATTTATGGTTTATGATATGAAGGGGAAAGCCAAGATTTTCTTGTTGGGGTAAGTGTTTTTTGATGGAAAATATTAGTAATGGATTTGTGGAACTGAGAGTCGAGAGTCTCTCAGATGATGGAAAAGGCCATCATCTGAGTGTGAGAACTGAGAGTCGAGAGTCTGAGAGAGTAGAGGTGTAGCCTGTAGAGACTGAGATTCTGAGATATGAGAGAGAGAGAGAGGGAGTCAGGGAGAGATGATCGGAGAGACGATCGGAGAGAGGCGATTTGTAAGAACTGAGATTTAGGGTTAGGGTTGTAATGAGTATATATATAAGATTAATTGTGATATTACGTTTTTAACCCCAGATTAAATTCGTTAAAGAAACGTTAAGAAGGGTATATGTGTAAATTGTATAACATAATAAACTTAAAATTAAAACTAATACCTCCGCTTATATGCCACACTTATGGTATAGTGGCGCTCGGGATGGGCTGGGCTTGGAAGGGTCGGGCTGGGGCGTGATCAGACCCAGCCCTATTAGAGGCGGGCTGGCAAATTTTTGGCCCAACCCGGCCCAAGGGCTGAAGTAGGGCCGGGTTGGGACGGGTTTTGAAGGGCTGGGCCGGGCCTGGTACCCTTCCAACCAGGCTTTTTTGACAGGCCTAGAGACCATGCTCTAAGACAGTAGGATTTCAGGTGGAGCCCACCATGTGAAATTGGCCCCACCTAAAATCCTGCTCTCTTAGAGCATGGTCTCGGCCCTAAGAGGGTCTCAGTAGCAAAGTCCAAATTAATAATGGAAATTGAAGGAATTCCTCAACCCTAATATGACGTATATTCTAAGGAGTCAATGTGTGTGAGTGAGTGCGTGTGTTTCCTTCTGTTTGCGTATATTCTAAAGAGTGAGTGTGTGTGAGTGAGTGCGTGTATTTCCTTCCATTTGCCTTCAGTAACGCCTTGTGGTGTTGTTGAGTTAACCAAAAAAAGGGCGTAGATGAGATACATTATAATAAGAAATAATCATTGGAAGTGCCTATTTTTTTTGGGTTTGATTGAACACTGATCACTTAACTCACTCACACACACGGTTAGGCCAACAAACACACAGCCCCATAAGACAAAGCCCAAACACACCTCTTCAAATGTTATTTCATCACAATCTTAAATTAGTATTAATTTAAAATATATTTAACTAAATTTATTATTTTTCTATTTTACAAATGTCTTATTATTGTATAAACCCTATTAAGTATTGTTGAAACAATGCAAAACGTCAATAAAATCTGATTTATATAATTGACACATCTAAATCATTTAAAGAAAATACTAATAAAAATTAGTTAATTAATTCTATTCTAGATTATAATAACATTTAAGCTTAATTAATATATTAACCAGACTAAACTCGTCTTACAACCCATGAGGGAGAACGTGCTCAGCCTAAACCTATAAAAACCTTAAACCTACTCACAGGAATGCCTTCTTTTTTTTTCTAAAGTCGAAATGAGAAGGGTATTTTAGTAAACTAAAGAATAAATTTATTTTATATAATTTATAACGTGTGAGAGAAGAAACTATATAAAATCAATTAAATAAAATGAGACTTGTAAGAAAATATATAAATAAATTGAAGAAGGACAAGATCTTAAGATACAATGACCTTTACACAAAAAATGAAGACTCCCAACATGGCCATATCATAGAATCTTATTCATGGATTGAGTAAGCAATAACCATTATTAAAAATATGAAAAATAATCACCTCTTCGAATAAGGAGCGAAGGAGGCATCTCGGGCTCATTTTTTGTCACGTGTCCCCTATTAACTCTTTTCAGTTGTGGTTAAGATTTACTCATCCTTATTGTTCACACATCTATCCTTTGTTTTTTAAAAAAAATTAACAAAAGTTGATAGGCAATTGAAGGGCTTTGTGAGAGTAAGGAGCACTAGTGTTGGCTCCTTGCCTGTGAAGTGAATTATTGCTCTTAAAAAAATTAGCCCTAAATCTCGACGGGTATCCAATTCCTTTTTTGTTCTTGGAATTCTTGCTAATGACTTACATTCGCCTAAACTTTTGACCTATGAGGCTGTGAGAGAGGAGTGTTAGGTGATCATGGCTCAGTCTAGAAGAGCTAGAAGTTGTGACCTAAGACAGCTCATGTTCGCATTCACTGCTCTACTAGTCAACTGCATGGTGTAACTATTAAGGGATGGAATAATGGATCTGGCCGTGAAATGGGTTTCCATGGCCACCACGTTGAAAAGATTCCTAATCAAAAGAATGGGGAATTAGATTTTCCAATGAAATCATGCAGGATTTGAATTTACCAACCTACCTACCTACCTACCTACCTACTTATAATCATCAACTATAATTTTTGTGAGAGCAATAGTTGGATTCACGTGTGAGGAGCAAACTATTACTCTTCGCTATGACAGGCTTCTCAAGTGCCCTTGAACTCTGGTTACTTTTTTTGTAAAACTTTTGGAGTTAATTTTTTTTTTATTAAAAAAACTAACTATAGATGCTTTAATCATAAAGGTTAATGAATCTTAATCATAATTAAAAGAGAGTAAAAACAGGAACACATGACAATAAAAGGGCTGAGATGCATCCTTCGCTCCCTTTTTAGTATGCAAGGACAACATAAGCAAGAAAAAAGAGGAGCTAAGTGGAGCTGCCCGGTCAACCTCAATGGTCAAGTCACATGCTCCTCGTACTCTTTGAAATATGATAGAAATAGTGCTCTAAAGGAACAAAAGCAAGAAACAAGAGGAACTTATAAGGAGGAGCCTGCCTAGTCAACCTTAATGGTCAGTCACATGCTCCTCCTACCCTTTGAAATAGGATAGAAATTGTGATCTCCCCTAAATGAACCTTCCTTTAAGGGAGAGCACCATTTCTATCATATTTCAAAGGGTAGGAGAAGTATGTGACCGCCAATGAGTTTGATTAGGTGGCTCCTCCTTATAAACTCCTCTCTTTTCTTGCTTCTCGTAAACGATCGTAGACGACCTAATGGCCTTCATTACAAGAATAAGGAATATGAAACTTGCTAAGAATCTTAACATGCGACAGGAGACGGGACTCAAGTCCACAGCAAGGTTTGAAATCCTGATATTATTGGTGATTTCGTTCGTCCAACCCGAACCGAAATCTCGAGAATTTCGATTATCTCGATATGATTTCAAATTCTTTTTTATTAATATTTTATTATATATATATGATTAAAATATATATGTTAAAAATAATATTTTATTAAAATTTAATATTTTTTTTTATAAATATTCTTATCTTATTTTTAAAATAATTATATAAATTTCATGAAATTTTGTTAAAAATATCAAAATATTTCGGAATTTTAATAAAAAATAATATAAAAATATTTAAAATCAAAATTTTGAAATCCCCCCAAAATTCTAAAATTTCAAAAATCCGAAATTTGATATGAAAATTCTGAAATCCCAGACAAAATCGTGTTTTCCAAAATCCTAACCATATCGTAATTGGTAGGGTTGGATGAAACCTGAATTTCGTGAAATCCCAACGGGATTTAAACCTTAGTCCACAATCCCTCACCCCACATATGTATCACTACCATATCTGCACCACTTGGGCCCTCATATCAGATGATAACAATCTTTAGCTGAAAGAAAGCCCTAAATGTGGAAGACATCATAAGGAATGTGCAGAGCTAGATCTACTGCATGTTGTTGAGTAGTAGCAAATCAGAAAGACATTTAGTTTGATTAGATTCAAAAAATTATAAATATATAACTGATCAAAATGCACCAACCCATGTTACAAACAAGTAAGCAGCGACACAGACCTCCTTCGTGAAACCATCAAAGACGGTCAATATGATCTTCTCAAAGATACCAAGAAGTTGTAGAGCACATTAACAAGACTCCTTGGAGTTCGGTTACGTTCTACATATCATTACTTTTCCTTTTTTTATGCTACCTGTGGTGAAGATTCATTAATCCTTTAGTATTTTTTAACATTAATCCGGGCACAAAAAAGTCGCAAGAAAAAGGAGGATCCAACACATCCTATTGGGATTGGGTTGATGGCCTTAATCTAGGGTCCTAGTCTAAACTACCTTAACCCTAAGTAGAGAAATGCTGGTCCATACCCATACTTCAAAGAGATGGAATCACAACCAATCGCGATTGAACTCATGGAGAGTTCAATTGCACCCACAGGTCAACACGTGTCCTTTTTAACACTTATTAATCATGATTAAAATTCCTTAATCCTTAGGGTTCGATAATCTAACATTGGTTTTTAGGAAAAAAATATTTTAAAAATTTAACCTTAGGGTTAAAAAATTTAACCTTAAGACTAATTTTTTTAAAAAGAAAATTGTAAAAAGGTGATTGGTTGTGATTCCATCTCTACTTCCAAACTCCCACTTCATAGGAGTAGCAATATTGCTTATTTTCTGTTACTTCTTTAAGAGATAGGATCACAGATAGGATCACAGGCAATTACAATTGAATTCATGAGAATTTAATTGCATATGTGACATGTAGATCGGATGAGGGAAAAATACGATAAATTTAAATTTAAAATTTTTTCCTCTTCCAATCAACATGTGCCACATATGCTCCTAAATTCAATTGCAATTGCCTGAGATCCTGTCTCTCTTTTGAATTAGTGGAAATCATTATTTTTCTTCTTTTGAAAAAGTTGTTTTCACAAGTGCTACAACCACAGTTAAGAGTTTGGAAATTTGCATCCAGGTCTAGTGTGCCTCAACTAAATGATTAGAGTAATAATAGACTTCTATTTAACCTATTTAAGTTCAATTAAGTTTGACTTTTGAGCCATCTATCAAAGGTGATTGGACCCAAACTCAATTGCGATTGAACTCTTCCTAAGTTCAATTGCATCCAAAAGTCAACAAATGTCTCTTTTAATTTTTATTAACTGTGGTTAAGATTCAATAATCCATGGGGTTCAATAATATAACATTGAATTTTAGAAAAAAAAAAGCATTAAAAAATATTTAACTTTGTTAAAAAAAATTTAACCCTTAGGGTTAATATATATAAATATATTAAAACTAAGGTTACATTGTTGAATCACAAGGGTTAGTGAATCTTAATCACAATTAATAGGTGTTAAAAGGGACACTTGTTGACCTATGGGTGCGTTTGAACTCGTGGAGAATTCAATCGCAATTGACTGTGATCCAATCTCCTATCAATGGGTATAGTTATAGCCATCCTTACACCTACTCCAACTATTCCTTTGTTGAGGAAAGCTAGCCTCAAAATTCAATTTTTTAAAAAACTCTTTGCTACCTCTTCATCAAATTTTTCAAAGGGAAAGTTACGGTTTAATCGGTTCTCAGATACTAATAAAAAAGAGAACACTTGTCACCATTAAATGAGGAGTTTGGAAGGTTGCCTATGGGATGACATTTCACTTCCTTTGTTTGATACACATCTTTCTTTCTTTGTTGGCATAGTCTAGGATTTGGGGTTAGTATATGCTCTACAAAACCGTGGGAAAATCACAACACCCACCTACATGAGACTCGAGCCTGGAACCTCCCTCCTAATGAGGGGACATGCTACCACTGGGCTTCCTTTGTTTGATACACATCTTTCTTTCTTTTTTGGCATGGTCTAGGATTTGGGGTTAGTATATGCTCTACAAAACTGTGGGAAAATCACAACACCCACCTACATGAGACTCGAGCCTGGAACCTCCCTCCTAATGAGGGGACATGCTACCACTGGGCTATTCCCATGGTGTGTTTTGATACACATCTCAAAGTTATGAGATATAACTTGATGTTGCTAGTCATAAGAATGGATTTAGAGTAAGAATAGACTCCTATCTAACCCATTTAAGTTTGATTTCGATTTAAGTCTGACATCTTAACTTATTCAATTTTGGTTCAAAGATAGACCAATTCAAAGTAGAATCTCCGTTTTCCACATCGAATGAGGTTTAACAGGGTTAATGTATATTATAAAAGAATCGATTTCTTAGAAGTTAAAAGCATCTGAATTTGGCTATAAGCAAGTCGAAAACTACTTAGTTCATGTTAGCAAAATATTTCTATTTCAAAATTTTTAGAGAGAATCAATTTCCCCTATCAAACTGTGATTAATGAAGAAGGGAAGAGGATTAGATGGATAAAACCCTGAAAAATGGCATGCTCCACCTAAAAATTGAACAAAATATATAAATAGAAGAGGGAAAACAAGTTAACACATTCGAAGTAAAAAAGAAAAGAAAAGAAAAGCACAGCCAATAGTGCTCTTGAGGGAGTGGATTTGTCCTTGTGGGCAGTAGGAAAACCAAGTTGAGGATTTGTCGCTACTGGTCGACGGGAACACCATGTTTATTGTGGGTGGCAGATTTCCAAATTTTCACTGTAGTAGCGAAAAGTGTCTGTCGTTCCCCAAAATCCCACCTAACTTAATGTGAGACTTTTGGCACGTGACTTAATCATTAACTTCCATAACTTCCTGTCATAAAACATTTAAGGCAATTCTAAAACAAGAACCTGGAAATTTTTCTTTAAATAAATACTGATCAAGTCTAATGTCTGAAATAATTACTAAAACATCAAATTAATAAAAATCCTCTATATGATTCCAAATCATTAATTCAATCTAACTATAAATCTAGAATTAAGTCTATTACAATGTCTAAAACTCGAAATCAAAATACTAGTAATCTAATTTCCAGTATATGACCAACGATCCAAATTCCATTCCCTATCAGGGTAATTACCTGCTGGCTCTTCATTTTCCTCCTCGTATTCTTCCTCTTCCCAAGGTCCTGGAGCACAGATGTCAAATCTAGAACCTACCGACAACAACAGTCATTGATTGAATAACAAGTTATCCCGTGTCTATATAAAATCCTAGCTAATAATATAACGACATTTAATATAAAACATAATTTAAAATTTAACATGACATGTAAACATATAACAATTCAGAGTGCGGAAGCATAATTCAATTTCAGTTCTTATACTTGATTACTTGTACTTGTTTCTCTTGTTAAACTTACATATCTTTCTTGTTCGTGAATGTATTCAATCATATGCAAGTGCGATAACTTAAAATAACTCTACCCCATTTATTGGGTAGAGATTAACATATACCCTACTTTCCGAGCTGATACCACACGGTTTACACGTTATCTGGTGCATACGTCTTGGCTACACATTATTCGGTGTTTACGGCTTATTTACACATTAACCGGTGTATACGGCTTGTATTGCCTTGATTTAGGCTTGTGGGTACTCGATCAGTGCAAAACTCAATCATACGATCATGCTCGTGTCCTTGTGTACTTGTACAATACTTATCATTTTGTTTACTCTTATGCTTGTACATATTAAATTTTGTGAACAAGTGTGAGTGAAATAATGATATCATGCATAAATTTAAACATGCAGAATTTCCCATAAATTGATCAATATAGAACATAAATCTATCAAGTTTTCAATAATAAAATAAGAAACAATTATATCTATCATGCCTAAATTTTAAATAGATAATTTTAATAAAATTAATTTCACAAAACCCTAGTTTTATAATACATCAAAGTTTCAAGGTAAGTTCATAATTGTTTCATCAATTTCAACCATCATCCATTTCTTCATTCTCCATCATCCACACACTACAAGATAATTCTCTTTCCCCTTATTGATATGAGAAATAAAATCATAGAAACATTTTTAAACATCACATTCATTTTTCATAAAATCATAATGAAATATATCTAAGCATCATATTCCTCTTTCATAAAAAAAATATATAATAAAACATTTTCTAACTTCATATCTATCTTTAATAAAAGATTTACATATCAAAATCATGCTTAATCCTATTTTTCTTGCTTTAAACTTATCACTTTTATTATGTTTACATCAAAATCACTATATTGATAGAAATAAAGTTATATTTATCTCTCCTGATCGCTTCCCTATGATCACGTATTTGCGAATGAGATAAATCTAAGCTTTTTCGTCATTTTTCCTTGCAAGACGTTTGATCTCTCTTCTTGAATCTCTCAAAATCTCATTCTCTTTCTCTCTTTTAGGTTTAGAAAGCTTTAAAAACCCTCAACCCACGATTATAAGGAGTATTTATATTGTTGGGAGCCTTAGGGAGTCTAAAAAAATCGCAAAATCGCACAATTACGCCAAAATGGCGTTTTTGGTGATCAATCGCCGCTGGCGATCGATCGGCCGGAGTGCCGATCCCACTTTTTTTTTTATATACTTTTTGCTCTTCTTTCTTTTCATGCAATTAAACCTCAAAAACGACTTAATTTGAATATTTTATTTGAGTTTTAAAATCAATACTTTTCACATAAAATTTATAAGTTCACATTCATTAAATTTTAAGCATGGTTTTCCATAGAATTTAATAATCATCGCGAATATTAAGAATAATAAATTCGAGGTTCTACAGTGTCCCTACCACATCTATTATATGAGAATCGGTATAAATCATAACTTCCTCAATGCTAACGAATATAATTGTGAACATAAATCAAAACATTGGTTAGTATATACAAGAGTACGTGGCGTGCTTGAAATGAATGCTGACAGTCTCCTAACCAATTATTGGAGAAGATCCCATATTAAAAACGTTTGGTTCCAAAGATGTCCGGAGATCACCAAAACACACCTAATTACATGGTTCTTTATTAAAACACACAAAAGCTCGCATATAGAAATATTATTTTTGACTTTTATGTTTCTCAAAATATCAATGCAAGTAGGCGCGTTTTAAGTGAGCTCCGGATATCTTTTCAGTCGGAGATAAAAAGTATTCAAACTACAAATCCGATTGACATAGATTGTGACAATACATAAAGGGTGCCATACACATTGCTACTAATCCGTTTTTTCATGACAGAACTAAACTAAACACATAGAGGGAGCCTGCCTTACTTTTAAATATGGAAAAGTTAGGGGTATCAATGGGCTGGGTTCAAGCCTAGGTTTTAAAGATTTTTAATAGATCCGGCCCAAGCCCGGTCCTTTTACATGAGGGTTTTGAGTCCAAAATTTGGCCCGTTTACACCCCCTAACCCTGTCCGACCTACATTAATATGGGCTTAAGGCTCAACCCAAGGTAAAAAAACAATCATGCTTGGGCCTATATACCAGGCCGGTTTAGATTCGTGCCTAAACCAAGTTCGGCCCATTGACAGCCTTACTTGGCATGGCTTGTTTATTAATTGCTTAGTCCTGGGCTGAACTGTTGACACCCCTATTTTAACCATATATATATATATATATACATGAGGACGGGGTTCTAAATTCCGACAAGTGAGCTCAAGATCCGGTTCGAAGAGGCTTGATCATCTCCCGTTGGTTTACATCCGTGGCTCGCTTGTGTCTAGCTATTTGAATTTATTATTAGGTTATTCTTCTTGCACCCTGTATCATATTATCAATGGCATAATGGTTAAGACAAATTGTTCAATTATATTGATATTTTATGACAAACTTGTAAAAAGACTTGAGAATATTTGAATTTTCCTTTATGCTATGTTTGGTTGCCGAGAAAATTGATGAAAACATGGAAAAGAAAAGAAAATTTTGGATTTTTAATACAATTTTTAGTTGCGTTTTGTCTAATTTTCTTTTCTTTTCCATGTTTTTACATATTTTCTCGACAACCAAACCTAGGGTTAAGCTTTTAGTTCTTCCTTAGACCTTCTGAATTATGCAGTACATATTTACATAAATTTTCATCATTTTTGTTGATAATGAGGTTGATTGAAAAATCCCAAATGGATTTGGAAAAAATGCCGAAGTGTAAATTGTCACTCAATGGTAGATTGATATTATCTTTCCTTGGTACATAACATTTATTTTTTTTCTTTACAAGAAAATTGAGGCATCTTTTATCTACTTCGAAACTTCTACCGATCTATTGGGTATTTCTGTCGGAAATGAACTCATGACATCTTATTGAGGAGCACACCTTCCCCACCCTAGCAAGAGGGGCAGGGGTGTAGCCGCGTAGATAGGGGTGTCAATGGGCCGGGCTTGGGCTTGAATTTTGGTAATTTCAAATAAGTCCGACCTGAGCCTAACACATTCACAAGAGGCTTTGAAACCCCAACTCGGCTCGATTGACACCACTGTAGATGAACATCATTAATCATATGCAAAGGAAGCAATAAATCATCTATTCCAAGTTCACTACTATATTGCTGAGTTAAAAGTAAAAAAGCATATCTTCCCTCCAGTTCTAATTAATCTTAACATTTGATTAGGAAACTCACTATCCAAATCTTCAATTCTATCATCCTAGATACATTTCAACAGTCTGATCAAGAACCCAATATAACCTTATGGCCACAAAACAAACTAAAACCAAATAGATAATGCCCAACTTTCTCTCTATAAGGTCGTTTAAAAATCACAAAAGCCCAAGCCCAAGCCCATTGACACCCCTTTGTTAGAGAGAGAGAGAGAGAGAGAGGTTCTCTCAAGTCTCACCTCAGGAACAAAGCGAAATAGATAAATACGTCATGCTGGATGGTCAGGACTCTGTCAAGGCGTTCATAAAAAGGGCATGGGCACCCAAAATCCATAATACAGAGATTTTTCTATTTCTCAAAATCACTCAATATTCAATACCCTTCTCATTTTCTTTCAATATCTCTGAGATTAGACACATATTCTTCATGATGTTGAAGTTGTGGAAATGGTATCAGAAGTGCTTGACTGTTCATCCGGTTAAGACCCAGATCATTAGCTCTGGATTCCTTTGGGGAGTTGGTGATATTGCTGCCCAGACCATCACTCACTCTACACTGAAGAAACATCATCAAAACTCTGTAAGTACTCTTCAATAGAATCCAGTATCCCCCATTCTCTTGATTCATGGAATAATTGGCTGTCTCTGCCTGCTATTCATTGTTTGAGGTAATGGGTATGAGAATATATATATAATTTTTCATCTGAGCAATAAAAGTAATGGATATCTTGTTTTGATTCTTTGCTTTTTCATGGGTATCTTCTACTTTTCCATATTAGCTTGGGGTTTGTTTTTAGAATCTTGTTCTGATTCAATTCCTTTTTTTTTTCTTCAATGGGTATGTTCGTTGCTGGTTTTCCCTTTTTTTTTTTTTTTTTTTTTTTGTGTTTTGTGTTTTGTTGTAACTTAAGTGGCTATCTTTCATAGTTGGAAAATTCGGGTGAGAGTATAATCCCTACATTCCTGTACCCTTTATTCTTCACTTCGGGAAATTAATTTTGATTTAAAAAAAAATTTATTTGGAGTTGTTCCTCTCTGTTTTTCATTCTAATTATCATCCCTTTCAGTACTTCTTATTTTTGCCCCTTTGTTGCATGCATTCTTTCTTCACATGGTTTGGTTAATTTATTGGGGGTCTTTGAATTTTGTAGTTTGTATTTTGATTTGTTTCTCTAACTGTTAGCCTCCGGGAAGCTTCCTTCTCTATCTGGGATTCTCGGTTATTCTCTTTTTCAATTGTTAAGCCCACCATGATGACAGGCTCATTTCTCGCAAAAAAGCCGATGATTTTCAGGGTGATGCTTGATTAGCTACTATATAATATGCCTTAGATAACTAAAATTTGCTATGAGTCCCATTATTTTTTTTAAAGATAAATGATACATTGTTTGCTCATGCATTTATTATATAATGATGCTGCTGGACTTGCTTGCAATTAGTTGCAGTGTTATTAGTTGGTTGAGTGGGGTTTGTAATTCAATCTGCTGCTGTAATATGAATCATGTTTTGCAAAATGTGTCCTGTCATGTGGCTCATAAACCCAAGACCATTGAATAAGCTTGGATTTTCAGTGACTTCGAGTTGCTTCTTCCATGTAACATCTACAATAATCTAGGGTTTTATTTACTTACATTTATGCCTTCATAGTTTATCTGACTGTGAGAAATCCTGAGGGTTTCTAAAGGTTGCCCATTTTTATTGGTAGCAAATTGATCCATTGGTTCCTAACAGGTAAACAGGCTAGGGGGTTATAGAAAATTTGTAGTTAATAGTTAT
This sequence comes from Tetracentron sinense, assembly GCA_015143295.1. Classification (NCBI taxonomy): domain Eukaryota; kingdom Viridiplantae; phylum Streptophyta; class Magnoliopsida; order Trochodendrales; family Trochodendraceae; genus Tetracentron; species Tetracentron sinense. The sequence goes on along the minus strand of CM026554.1, from coordinate 6,106,732 downwards.
AGTTGCACATAATTTGGGAATCGCCTTTTGGAAGTTTGGCAATCCCTTTGTTTGTGGGACTAACTAGACACTAGCCTCGAGAGGAAGCTTTGCCATAATTTTCTTGGAAATCACTTTTGATTCCCCCACCTTGAATTTTCGTAATTCAGACCAATCTATGCGGACATTGTGTTCGCTAGATCCGTATTTCCCTCTTACATGTATTTATGGTAGGATTTGATGACAATTTTACTGTCCCATTGTTTTGGACCTTTGGTCATTGCTGTGATACTGTAGAAGGTCTTATATCTCTGTCCAGCACTGAGCTTTGAAGTGCATATAGGTTCTCAGGTAACTTCCATCCATATAAAAAATAGAAAAAAAAGAGAAAATAATTCAGGCATCCATATGGTTGTATAGACCTTAAAGGGTATGGTGGGATCAATATGATTATGACTACATTTTCATAGTTTGATGGACGCAATGAACTCATTTGCTACCTGTATAACTAGGAACCTACTTTTATTATGTTCAAGGATTAAAATATTGGTTTCAGTAACTAAGCCATTTGCAGTAATCACGACTCAAGCAAGTCAGCTACAACTGATTCACAGTGAGTTGATAGATAACATATCTCTACCAAAACAATCTTAACCACAATGATAGGTTTTAGCATGTACTATACCTTAGAATATCACTGTAGATGTTAGTCCTTGGTCATGTGTTAGTGGATTAATTCTTTATAAGGGGTGAGTTGGGATTTCATTTCATGGGTGTTTGTTAGGAACGTTTCGTAAAGTGGCATAGGCACTTAATGATTTTGTCTTGGATGAAAAGAGTATGCGAGCAAAGGCACTGCTGCCTTTTAGGTTTGGTACCCTGCTTGTAGGCATCTTCCAAGATTCAATGTTAATGGAGGTTTAAAGTCCTTTGAAGTTGAAGTTTGGGTTGGTTATTGATTTGCCATGAAGTTGTATGAGTGATATGGTCTGTCTTGCTTGGAGCCATTTCATGGATGATATGGAAGGAGTGGAACCTAAGTATATTTGATGACTCCGCTTCTCCCTCACATCGGCTATGTGCTCGCATTAGATACTTGATCCTCGAATGTTACTCCTGAAGGCGATTGGATGGTTTGGACCTGGATTTGGGGGAAATCCTTGGGTGAGTGTTATGGGGGGAATCACTCGTCCATCCCTAAGGGATTATCTTGGATATATACCTGTAGGGAAATTACTCTAGACAGCCAGACAGGTGTTTTTCTATATGCTTGGAGGTTACTTGTCAAGAACCTCTCGGTCTTTTCTGTTATATTGTATTATCTACCTGTTGGTCTCTTTTCTCTCATACATATAATATGATTTTACCGATCAAAAAGATATATATTAAAATCGGGGTTAGAGACTGAGAAAATAAATTATTTACTTCAAGTGATAGAGATCTTCTGGTTGTTATAAATTTGTGACAGTCGTTTGCACTCAAAGATCAAGATTGCAGGGTGGGTATGTGGGTCAGTGGGTGAGGTTAGAGACTGAAAAATAGATTTTGTTTTTTTCAATCACTTCAAGTGATAATCTCCCTCTGATTTGCAATGGGGAAGAAATAATTATTAAGGAATGTGAATCTTTGATAGTGATATTTATCACCTAACTGCGGTGTCAATTTGCTTAACCTATTTAGAAAGACGTCAAGACTCAAGAAAAGGTCAGACTCATAGAATTGCTTTTAATATTTGATGAGTTTCCAGACCTGTGTGAGGATTTCGATATCTCCTGATAGTGATTTTATCACCTAACTGCGGTGTCAATTTACTTAACTTATTTAGAAAGACATCAAGACTCAAGAAATGGTCAGACTCATAGAGTTGCCTTTAATATTTGATGAGATTCCAGACCTGTGTGAGGATTTAGATATCTCCATTTGTCATGTTTTAGGATGATAATTTGCTCTTCTTTCATATAAAAGGGATTCTCATCTTAAGTATATAAAAGAAAACCAATTTCTTTTTTGATGCTTTGAAAGGAATAGGAACAAGAAACTTGGCCGCTATTATTCCCTGGTTATCTAGATCTGTTATATGTTTTTTCCCCTGCTTCTATAGGTACAATCCTCAACGCTGTTGCTATGTTCTCCATTCATACTGAAATTGTAAAGTGGGTTCCTTATGCCTTGGTAAATGGAGCAACAATGGCATGTCTATTATACAGTGCACCATTCTTCTACCTTCTTTAATAAAAAAAAAATATTTTTAATAAGATGAAAGAGACAATAGGAGTGTGCAATCCAATGTTTATTCAAAACCGAGTAGCTTTATTTAGCTCTAGAGTTGGTAGTTACGTTTGCACTTCTAAGAATGTTGTTGAATGAGAAATAAAAATAAACCCATCAACTTCCAACTGCAGAGTTTGCCTATCAAAACTAGGTGAATCGGCCTATGTTAAGTAAAGGGGGAAGTCACCATTCGAAGTGGTGTATGGTAAGAGCCCGAGGGGAGTTGTCAATTTGAGGCGAGCGAAGCTTCGTAGACAAGGCTCGCCCCTATCTCTAAAGGGGCTTACGAACGCTTCAATCTCTTGCTTGCTTTGGTGCCTGGTCTAAGTAAAGGAGTCCAAGTCTGCCTTTAACACTCTTGTACTACTGGGGAATCCTCTTCCACAAATTCAGGACCACTAGAAGAATCTTTAATTTTTTCAGTCTTTCATGCAACACATAACTTTCCATTTTATTTGAATCCTAACACAAATGGAATTGCTAAATACTTTTGTCAGGATCCATCATTAACTCGTCAAACTCCTTCAACGATAATCCTAGTGTAATGAGGAAAGGGGCCTGAATGTGAGACTGCTAGTGGAGTTTAATAAAGCTTTTGTTTTTTTTGATCAATGAAGTGAGCACGATATATATATAGAGAAAGAAGTACAACAGAGCAAATACGAAAAATTTACACAAGCATAAACTAAGAAGCAAGAAATAAAGTCAAGTTATAACCCCCAAATGGCTGTGGAGATTCAGTAGGGAGAGGGAGAGCCTGTGGAGAAAAGTGGCTTCGGGTTGGGATCCTAAATTTGGAAAGGCATCAGAGGGTCTAGTCTGAGAAACACATCTCGTTTAGAGTTTGGCGAGGGGATGAGGTCAGATTTTTGGAGGACAGATGGTATGACCTATTGAAGCTCAAGGAAGAGTTAAATTGTTTGTGGAATCTAGTGTCAGATAAGAGCGCCTCGGTAGAGTCATATTTAGACCAGTTAGCAAATTCAATTGTGTGCTGTCCTAGGTTAAGGCGGAACCTTCAGGACTGGGAGTTAGAGAGTGCCACTCTGTTACTAGGTCGCCTTAGCTCTATAGTGACATACCCTACTCTCAGAGATGTGAGGATTTAGACTTGTGAAAAAGGATATTTTTTAGTGAGATTCTTTTTCCAAGCTCTGAATGCCAATCACGGTCTTCCATTTCCCTATAGGGCTGCATGGAATCACGCCGTATCTTCCAAAGTATCATTCTTTATATGGTCAGCAGTGCTAGACAAGATCCCCACATGTGATTATCTGATGAACAGAGGTTGGATAATGGCCAATGGTTGCTTTCTGTGCCTCAATGAGGAGGAATCAGTGGATCACTTATGCCGCATTGCCCTCTTGTTTTTGAAATCTAGGGCTACTTCTTATCCAGGCTAGGGATTAGTGGGTCTTCCCCCCGTATTTTTTGGGGTTTCTTATCTTGTTGGTCTTTGGCTAAGGTGGAAGGTGAAGCTTCAAGTATTTGGTTACTTCTTCCGGGGTTTTTAGCTTGATCCCTATAGAAGGAGTGGAACCATAGAGTTTTTGACAGAATTGTCTCGTCCAATGATGAGATTTGTGCGAGGTCTCACCAGCTACTACTCCATTGGCTCTCTGCTAAGGGAGTGTTTGCAGATCAGGGTTGGAGCATCCAAGCTATAGGTACTAGGTAGTATGCTCTGAGCGGGTCAGCTTGCTCATGAATGCTAGATGATTTGATCATAGATTTGTGCAGGCTCTGATTTTTTTCGTTGATATTGTCCTTTTTGCTGATTTTCCCTTCTATTAGTCTTAAGCTAGATTATTTTTCAGTAGTTCTCCCCTTTCTTTTTGGTTTACATTCTTGACTTTCTTGTACCCACTTGTGTAACCTTTTTTGCTCATTTTGTGTATTGCACCTGCTTTGACTACCTATCAATAAAAAAATTGAAAAGATTTCCCATCAAAAGTGATATTTTCTTTCTCTTTTTTTTTTTTTTTAATTTAGAATAATTTGGATAAAAAATTAAGGAATATTTTTTTTGTATGCCTATTTAGAACTTGTATAGCCAATGGTTATGCTAGTATAAATAATGATTTAGTGAACCAGCCCAAAAGGTTTCCAACCTGGCAACCATTTTGATTTTAGGAGAGCCACTTCCTGCCATAGCATGTTACTCTTCCAGAAAACCTTGCTTTCCATCCCTTGAAAGTTTATCATTAGAGGTTCAAGAAACGACGAGCCATTCTTTTTGCATATTTTTGCTTGAGAATCTTGTTGCCCCTAAGGTCAGCAGAAAAAGTAGATGTTCTAACCGTAAAATCTCAATTCTTTTTCCAATAGTATAGAACTGAACATGGAAGGGCTCAGCTGGACTTCTAGTGAAAATGCAATCAATCTGAAGACATTGAAGATGCAACTCTTTATGTTGTTTGTGGCCTCATAATTGATAAATGGATGATAAGATGAATACTTCTTTCATTCCTTTGAAGAAATGAGACACATTAGAGATTCTGCACTCTATGAATAAAAGGTTAGTTATCAATCTTTTGCCTGAAGCCTTAGGAGTTGGGAATCCCCCCACCTTATTACAAGAAGATTTCAGTGAAATTTCTCTTCTACTTTGGTTGCTGCCCTTGGTGGGATCTCATGATTGCTAGATTCTTATGGTTATTCTTTTTAACTTATTGTTGATGCTCCCTTTCCTTCTATGGTGCTTATGGTAACTAAAAGCTATTCAGGACCAAGTCCTGAAGCAATTCTGATTCACTGGGGGGAGTGGAAGCAGGGTGCGCTTTTGGGAGTACAATTGGAGTCAGGTGGGCATATTTAGTGGCTTATGTCCAAGGCTTTACAGATATGGCCCCTAAAAAAGATGCCATAATCTGCGTCCTCTTCAAGAATAGAAAAAAATTAAGTTATTTGGAGCCCCGTATTCAGGAGAAATCTATGGGATAGAGAAATTGAGGAATGCCTCTGCCTTGAGAGATTGCAGAGTGTGAAAATCAACTGAGACTTGGAAGATAAATGGATACGACAAGGAGGTGTTCATTATCATGGACTTATGCACCTTCCTATTCGAGTGTGGGCGAATTTAGACAAGATTCTCACGATAAATCATCCAAGGAACCGGAGTATGATGCTCCCCAATAGATACAATATGGGTAGAGAAGCTAAGGAAGATATGCACCACTTTCTCCTCCATTGTCCGTGGCTTGAGCTGTTAGAATTTCTCCTCCATTGTCATCTCATCTCCCAGAGTTTATAAGCATTCCTTTTGTCCACTTTATGTACAGATAGAGCATGCAGCTTTTCACAACTCTTGAGTCCATTTTATGGTTTTTATGGTTTTTAGTGGGGCAACTTTTCTCATTTCCTCTTATATTTTATATTCCCTTTACACTAATACAATACAACTATCATTATTTGTTAAAAATGAAAACTATTATATGGCAAGTCTAAGGTGCAACAGAAAAGTGAATCATGGAAAACATTACTTCAGTGTGCCTGTGCTTTGCCTACATTTTATTTGCCAATCTCCTCTGTCCTGTCTCTGTGTTGTGCATTAGATTGTCATCAATTGCCCAATGAATGTGATTGAAGTACGAAACATTAATTCAGTGCTCTCGTGCTTTGTCTACGTTTTATTTGCCAGTCTCCTCTGTCCTGTCTCTTTGTGTTGTGCGTTAGATTGTCAATCAATTGCATAACTTGAATATGATTGAAGTACCTATAGGAGATCCTTGGTTGCTTCACAGTTGGTTTGGGGCTAGGGGAAAACAGGCTAGAGCTATGGTTGTCACATTTTTGGAGACATTGTGACCTTGAGATTGCGCTTTTAGATTTTCTTTCTGATTTTTATATGTAAGCAACCTGGACGTGTGCTCTACACACAGCTTGATACACCTGAAATTTTTTAATAAGTTTCCTTAATTTTAAATTTTATTTTTCTTTTTATACTTTCTCTGTCCTTTATTATTATTATTATTATGGGGTGGGGAGTGTGTGGACGTCTTGGCATCTTTGGCATTTAATTTTGTATGCTATACGCTGAAAGCCATGTTCCCAACTTATTTGACTTTGAACATTTTATGAATTTTAGTTTCTCAGTTACTCTGGTTGATAGGACTATAATCTCTGTTTTGTCAGCAGGCTGCAGATGAAGAATTCAAGATAAACTGGAAACGGGTGGCTATCACTAGCATGTTTGGGTTTGGATTTGTCGGACCAGTTGGCCACTTTTGGTTAGTGTTTCTTCCTTTATTGCACAGATAATAAATGTGCATGTAGACTCTAAATGCACACCTTATATGTCGGGTTTGGATATTTTTGACCAGCTTGCAAGTACAAGTTTTGCCAAGGAAGTTTCTGTACTGTAGACTAGTGGTTGAAAATCTATGCAACGTCTATTAGGGAAATCCTTACTGTGAAATAAATAGTCAAAAGTGCTTTAAAAACCCTAAATTCATTAAACATAATAAGTAAGTGTTAATGCAAACAAATAACAAAATGAAAAAAGAATAAGTAATATTTAAGTCGCAGTTACGTGGCTAGAACCTATTTTTGGTTAATGTATGAGGCGCACGCCTCAGAGTCTGACATAAAGCGAGCCTCAAGGCATGAGGTGTGCGTCTCATGTAAGCCTCACACTTTGAGGCATGAGCCTCGTTGAATTTAAGCCTCGAGGTTGAGCCCCAAGGCATTTTCCTTGAGCCTCGTCATGTGTCGTAGGCAGTAGGCCTCACATGCCCTTTAAAATACTGGTTTCTCCTTAAGTAGTGGAGCTAGCATGAATTTGCTTACTAGCTGTAGAAAGATTGCATCCTAATTAATCAGCGTCCTAAAATTATAAATTTTGTACTGATCGAAAAAAAAAAAAAGGAAAAAAAAATTACTGAGTTTGTAAATTAGACTTGGTGGTTTACCAAAACATTTTTTTAATTGGTAATAACAACCTTCTTATTAGCAAAAAGGATGATTACAAAGGATTAAGGAAAGAGAGGAAAAAATTATAATGATATGCACCTCCATGGACCAGAGTTTCTCGGAAAACCTCCTTTTTGGCCATCTCATTGGTTTGGATCTCTCTCAGAGATTGAGACAACTCTATGTTGCCTCCTAGTGCCAAGAACCCTACAAATCCCAGTGCTCGAGTCTCCTTCAACCATCACTTTTGAAAAGTTGAGGTACATGGTGAATTTCAACCCTTGTTGCAAAGATAGAAACTTGACTTTCTTAGAATTACCCTCTCCAAAGTCCAATAGGACCCACAAACGCATAGGCAACTCTCTTACTATCTTGAAAGTTGATATTTGCCTGACCATGATCCTTAACTAAGTGTTGACTCCTTTACGAGTCTCTTTTGTCAAAATGTTAAAAAAATGGCTATATATATATATATATATATGGAACAATGTGTACCATTTCTTGCAAGAGCTTTTTTTTGTCTTGTAATCACTCTTAATGTTATCGGAAGGACTGAGATATAGGTCTCCGACTGTCACTTGTCTGGAATTGAGATTGTTGGCTCGGCAAGTCCAATACTAGAACAAGTAACTGTGATTCAAATGGGATTGAACAGAAATAATAGTATTAATCAGAACAGAAAAAGGTGGACATATTCTTATTTATTAAGAAACCAGTAAGAAGGAATCACTTCTAAGGCAACAAGTTTCCCATGTACAAAAAGTATCTATCTACACCCTTTTCAGCCTAAGAATTTGTCTCCTACCATCTCAGAAATTGGAAAATATTACAGAAAATCCTTCACCCAACTCCTGACCACTGATTTACATGAAATCCATGCTATCTTCAACTGCTACAAGATCAACAATTTCACGAGCTTGGCAATATAACCTGTAATTTAGCCAATCTTTTATCTCTCATGGACTCCCTACTCACACCATCACAAATAAAGAGCACCCTTCCACTACCAAAAAACTGCAAGTTTCCTTTGAAGATTAAAAATTGTATGATTAAGGATAAATGTACAATTAAAAGTTATTAAAAATAGTTATTTTTCTTTTAGAGAAATCTTAAAAATTCCTTGTACACTTGATATTATATAAATATATATACATATATGTTTCTTGTATATCCCTACTGTTTTCCAAATTAATTCCGTGGGTACATACAATTCAGAAAATTGTGTGTGCGCTCGTGTGCATGTGCATACTCATTGCTTTTCTTTCCATTTTCTGTAGGTATGAAGGCTTGGACCGATTTATAAGGCTGCGGCTTCAACTACAACCCAAGTCACTGCGATTTGTTGCTACCAAAGTGGCAATAGATGCGATTATTTTCGGCCCTTTGGATTTATTTGTATTTTTCACTTACATGGGTTTTTCTACTGGCAAGAGTGTTGCTCAGGTGAAGGAAGATGTGAAGAGGGATTTCCTCCCAGCCTTGATTTTGGAGGGAGGGGTATGGCCAATTGTTCAGGTTGCGAATTTCCGATTTATCCCGGTGAGGTACCAACTCCTCTATGTAAATGTTTTTTGCTTGATGGACAGCGCTTTTCTGTCATGGATTGAGCAACAACAGGATGCCCCTTGGAAGCAGTGGTTAACATCTTTTCTGGCTTTAAAGGAAAAAGAAGGCCAGGGCGGATGATTATTTCTTTTTTCCCCTAATCTTGTATCCTTTTTCTCTTTACATTGATCAAAATGGAATATGTATGTCAGGAATATTATGTGAAGTTGAAAGATAATCAAAAGACCCAGAAATTCCAACTTGGGTTTTTAAAGTTGGGATTGGGGGAATGATTGAACATGCTTTCAGGCTTTATGTATGTATTGATCTGCTCTTTTTTGCTTTATATACAAGGAAAAAAAAACCAAGTCTGATTCTAACATTCAACAGGCATTTACATGCATTGCAATTTGCAATGCCTGTCTATTTCTCTTATTATCAAGGCAAATGAAAAAGCCCCCACCCAACATGGGTTTTGAAGCTAGGATTAATGCATGCAAATGTAAATGCAAGAAGGTTCTGACAGTGGCAATCGGGCTGAATTCAGGCTTCAAAGCCTTTGTAAATGGGTTGGGCTTTAGTTTCAGGCCTATACAAAAGCACCAAAATTCAAGCCCAAACCTGGCCCATTTCCACCCCTAGTTCTGAGACCCCTGAGAATGCTTAATGGGATTATTAACTGTTCTTAGCCCCCTCTTCTGCATTGAAATCTTATTCTATGTAAGGTCAAGGCTTGGTTGGTTTAATATAGCAGCATTGTTCTGTCAATTCATTGATAACTACAATAAGCCTCTTCCCTCCTCACTCTCAGTCAATTATAAGGGTCCGATCTTTTGCTGAGCCTTATAAAGTTTGGCATGTTAGACTTCGGTATTGTAGTTGGTAGGAAATTTAAGTACTTTGTTAAGGTTTTTAACAAGATTAATTCTTACCATCATGAGATGTCAAGTCATACGAAATGAGATTTGAAATTGCATGTTAGACTTCGGTATTGTAGTTGGTAGGAAATTTGAGTACTTTGTTAAGGTTTTTAACAAGATTAATTCTTACCATCATGGGATTTCAAGTCATACCAAATGAGATTTGAAATCATTCGTCTTGCTGCATGTACAGTCTTCATGGAATTGAAACCCAAAAGATAAAAAAACATACAGATCTCCTCAAAAATGAAAATGCATATTGTCCATTGACAACTCATAAAGTGCCGGACTTTTATAAGTCTCCGCACAAGAACAGACCTAATGGGATTTTCAGGTGGTCAAATCCTTCTACATGGGAGACCAAAACCGTCTGGCCCACTCAGAGTCCCTTTAACTGCCTTTTAACACTGGTTAGGAAATAACCGACTGGCCCACTCACAGTGTCCTTTAATTGCCCTTTTAACACTGGTTCAAAAAATTTAACTCTTAGGGTCAATTTTTTTCCCTAGAAACCAAGGTTAGATGTATGAACCCTAGGAGTGAGTGAATCTTAACAACAGTTAATAAGTGTTAAAAAGGACACATGGCGGCCTGTAGAGCATGGGCTAGACGGTTTTGGTCCGGTGAGAATCCCATCCCAAAATGGGAGCATTCAGGTAGCAAAAGTTATCTTTCCAGTGCCTATCACACACAATCTTGCTGAACTATTCTTGTTGCCATCTCCCGTAACCACAAATAGCACCATGACTGTAATTGGCTTTTTTTTTTTGGAAGGTAACTTCTTTATATTTGATGAAAGCTCTGCTTATTTGCATTTCACACATACTATTGTCAGAAGATTTACATTCCATTCAGGCAATTTGGCTGGATGAACAGAAGGAAAGAAAAGAGTAGAGAGAAAAAAATAAGTATGTCACTGAACAAATCTACAGCCCAGCTGGCAGTGGAGCTCAAATGGGGAACTCCGGAACCAGTTCTAAAACTGAAGTAGCTTGATACACACACATAACTTGTTCTAAAACTGAACTCATGCCTTAAATACAGCAAATACTATCAAGTAATGGCAATGCTTTAATCAAATGCTCTGATGGAAACAGCTTCTCAGGTCTCAAAACTATCCGCTTGAGAAAATTTTCATAAAACAACATGATGTACTATGCTTTTGCATAATCTGCTCAGCATTCACTTCATCTAGAAGTCATGTCATTGGAGAGGTTATGTAGCGCTATACAAGCAAATCAAGGAAGAAGGCGTAAAGAAGTAAAGAACTCGGGACTGATTTAAGGCAATGTGACTCCTCGAGGTCAAAGATCAAAATGGGTATTCAACTAGAATGGGGATACCATGTAGAGACTATTGGTAGACTCTTGCTATGCCATAGCAATTAGCATGTGATGCTTCTGATAATAGAATTTGCGGATGAGTACTTCAAAAAGAGAATGAGAAGGTGAGGGACGAGGAGTAATGTCCAATTGAGGTTGGCCTCTCTTTGCCAAGCCTATAATGTGGATACATTCATGAAGATTAGAATTTTATTGGGGGTTCAAATTTTCCAGCATTGGATAATATTTTGGCCATGTTTGGGATTGTTTTTGGATGCAAGTTTCTGAAGGGTAATTTCTCTATGGATGGAGAGCAGAATCACAACCAATTTGAAATGAATATCATGAAGTTCCAGAAGGTGGGTATGTATGTGCACCATAGAAATAAAAATCACCGAAACCAATAGAAAATGGGCGATATGTATAGGTAACGGTAGTCCCACGTAAGATATTTTTACTAATACGAAATGGGTCAATACGTAATGTTTATTACTTATTTATGTTTTAATTCATTGTGTAATTGTAATCTCTTCTTATGACTTTATATTTGGTTCCCATAAATCATTTGATTTTTAAAACAAATTTAATTTTAATTTTTTTCCTATAAAGGAAATTATTATAGGTATCGTCCAAAACCACGAAACCAAAACCGATAAGTATAAGTTTTGGTTGCAACCGATACATCCCCGAAACTGTATTTTTAATCCTTAATGTGCACAGATTCCCCTTTCTGGATGGCTCAGACACAGTGATGCCACTCAAAATATGCTGCAGAGTTCTGGCATGAAGCAAGAAATTGAAAACTACTTGGAAATTCTTGAAGTCGTGGTAGAGGGGAATTTCATTCTTACATTTGTAAAAATCTAACAGGAAATTTAAAGCAGTTATTCAAATAGAGTCAGTTGGTCAGTATTGATGATGATGATGATGCAATAGAAGAATCAAAACTCTCACTTTTTCTCAATACTGTGAATTTCTTCCCCACTAGATCAAACAGTAGCCAAGTCCTTCCACTGAAAAGAATACAAGGAAATAACTAAACAGGGATACATTTGCATCTTCTTCTGCATATTGAAGAATAATGAAGATTATTATTATTATTATTTGTATGTATTGATACATCTTCCTATTTTTTTCAATGAAATGTTATTACTTTGATTTTGATTCTTCAAAAAAAAAAAAAAATTCAAATCAGATAATTTGATCTTTGGAGCAGAAATAGACGTAAAATCATTTACTTATTTCAACAAAAAGCAGCAACAACAGCAAAAAAGGCATAAAATCCATACATACACAAGCTTTTCAGCTAAGATGATGTCATATATAAGCTTCAACTAAATGGGTTTTTCATCTTCTTTCTCATCATCCTTGTCGGACTCCTTATTGTCTTCGAATTTCTCTCTGATCTTCAAACCCTGTAATCCATCAACACATGCTTTTCCTACTTCCGGTACCTCGACGCCCAAGACTCTATCGGAGCTCTCCTCTGCATTGATGGCATCAGTTACACCGGCGGCGACCTCATCTCCGAGAACAACTTCCGGCAAACCACCTCCTTTCTCGGCACTACAAGGTCCCGGAGGATCTGAAATGGGGGCTCTTCCGACAAGTGAATCGGAAAATTCTCCATTAGACGGCGCCGGGAAATCGAGACAGTCGTCGTCGGGGGTAGTGAGAATTGAGGTGGATAGAGATCGGATTGAATTGGCGGCCTTGAAGAAAGCCTCTTTGATGGCTTCAGGTGGAAGAGCGCAATCCTCAAGTCCTGCATCTTCGAGCCTCGGCGGTCGAATGTTATCCAGAAAACTCCGTTCTTCCTTGGCAGCTTCCATGATTTCGAAGCAGAAACCCTAACCCTAACCCTAACCCTAGACAGAGCAAAAGGCTTAAGCTCTCTATTACCTTCTTCTCGAGAGTTCCTTTATTTATTTACTTGTTCTCCTGAACTTAACCCTTGCGCGCCAGCTCTCGTTCTTCCCCCCTCTTGCTCTGGCTTTAGGCTCTTACAAGTTACACCTGCCCTACAATGGTACCGGGTCAATGGATCCGATCCGAATTTGTTTAGGGTCAATTGGGTTAGTACTGTTCTAAAGGTTAGTGGGTTAATGAATTTTGGTTAAGAGGGTGGATACAACCATCACACCCCCTCGTGATCGAACCCGGAATTAGGGGTGCACACAAGCCGAGCTAGAGCGATGGCTTGGCTTGATCAAGTTGAGCTCAAGCTCAAAAGTTGGTCTGACTGAACCGAACTGAGCTGAGCCGAGCCGAGCTTGAAATGTGTTCAAGCCAAGGCCTATTTGATTCTACTCGGCTTGATTCAGCTCAAGCGCTTGAATATTATGTAAAAAGTAAAAAAAAATTATTTATATATATATTATTATATATAAATAGGATTTTGCTAGACCCAATTGCAAATCTTCCAAAGAGGTAAATTCTACTTTTTTTAAATTGCTAAAATGTGAAATATCTCCACGTGTCAGGCCATTCTTGTATCTTAAAAATTTTGGAGTTAATGTGACTGGGCTAGCACTCCTCATATAAATATTATTTTTTTATATAAAAACATTTGTTAATTAAATCAACCCAAGCACGGCTCGAGCTTGAATCAATTCGAGCTAACCTATTTGAATTCGAGTCGATTTTTCGAGTACCATTTCAAGCCGAGCCGAGCTCAAGCCTAGATTAAACCCATTTCAAGTTAAGCCAAGCTCGGCTCAGCTTAGCTCGACTATACCCCTACCCGAAACCTATCCGTGTGGGGAGATACACTTACCACTGGGACAAGCGAGGGTGAAATTCTCATTGTTACTTACTCATGTATTGGGTGATTTTGGAGAAAAAATGTATTTATTTTATTGAGACTTATAAAGTCCGGTACTAAGTTTTGTCATTTGATAATATTTGATAATATACATTTTCATTTGAGAACTAGATGTATTATGTTTTTCATCATAGGATTGCAATTCCTGTAAGACTTCAAATACAAAAAAAAAAAAGATTTCAAATCTCATAAAAATGATCAAATTTGAAATCTCATGATGATAAGAACTACTCTTGCTAGAAACAATGACAAAGTGACTCAATTTTCGTAACTCCATGACAAAGTGTAGTGCCAAACTCTTAAAAAAAGAACGGAACATATGGAAATACTTTTCATTTTTTGTGTACTTAAAACACTGCAGCAGGAAAATCACCAAGATAATTCAGTACTTTTAACAGATTTGTGCTCCACGTGGTGGTGATTTCATTAAAAGGAAAAAAAAAGGCTTAGAATTTGGGTGAAAAAAGAGAGTAAAGAAGATAAAGAGTTCAACTCCAATTTTGGATCAGGTGACCCTGTCAACAATATGGATTCCAAGAACATGGAAATTTCAGTTCTTGCAATTCCATCATTAGTACCAATTAACTTGACAAACAATATGAGAATCCACATCTGAAGGACTCCCTCTAATTTTCTTGACGTCCAAACAACTGAAAAATTGCTTTCATTTCTTTGTTCTTTGCCAATTTTTCTAGGCAACCAAACACAACTTGACAATTTGGATAATTCCCAGCCCAAAACAGCTTTGTGGTGCTTTCTCAACTAATACTCCCAATAGAATCCGATCTAACTCATGATTCGATTCAAGCAAAACAATATATATAGATGAAAAAAAGTGTCAACATATCTGAACAACCAAACCAAGGCTAACATTGTAGCATCAACCGAAAGAATCGACCCCATTAACACTCCATTTTTTCAACTTATTTTAATAAAAATCAATGAAAAAATTCAAAAAAAATAACAAGTGTTCGTGCTATCTGATCCGAACGTTTGACTGCTGTCTCCTTTCATTTACACAATCTCCATCTATCGGGTGGTCTGTTGGGCTTTGCTGCTTGAACCAGATGGGTACAGACTAATCACTGGTCGGTCTACTGTACTCATTGCTGCTGTACTACTGGCTTTCCAATGCAATCTTCCTGAATTTCTTCATGTCCTCGTTGTAATGGCTGGTGTCATAATCTGAGTTTCTATATATATTGACTGTACTGTGTCCGGGTATGATTCCTTCATTCAGATCAACCTGAGGCATGTCTCCTTCCAAGGCCCGGACTATCTGCTTGGTTTCCGGTCATGGTTATTTGTTAGAAGCCATCTTAAAGCTAGGGGGGACATGTCTCAAGGTAAACATAAACCACTGCTCAGAGGTTTCACATACTTATAAAACTAGTTGAGCCACTTCAACTCCATCAAAATATGGGTTGGGTAAATGTCTGATTGATAATGTTAGTAATTATTATAAATGGGTTTGTGAAGAATAATTAGGCAGTTGTGGAATATTCTTCGTCTTGGGGGTGGGAATCGGGGGGCGTACCTCTCGATTTATTTTGAAGGCGAAGTTCATCGGACATCTCATCCATCTGTAGATAATTTTTTCTTATTCTTAAAAGTTTGGGGGCAGCTTCCCCCGGGCCTTGCCCCATGCCTATGCCTCCTTAAAATAAATAATATAATATAAATTAAACATTTTTCCTCAAAAGTTCAGGGGGACACTAGCTCCCTGGCTCTGCCCCTGGATGGAGGCAACTTGGTTATAAAAATTGAGCCTTTTAAGCTCCAAAAACTTAATTGAGTTACCTGGCTCATTCGTGGTCGAAGCTGTGCCGAATGGCGCACACAAGCAGCAGCACAAGCAACCATGCAAGCCATCTCTTTAGGGTTGTAATCCTTCTGCAACCTGGGATCAACAAGAGTAACAAAGTTGCCATCTTCCAATGCTCGTGTGAGCAAAGACCTCGCCTGTAATGCCAAAGCAGTTAGTTTTGTCATTTCCCATGATATTCAAGCTTAGTAACTTTGGAAACTCCTACTTGAAGAAATTATTTCATTATCAGAGACACATAAGCAGATTTAGGGCTTGTTTAGATAGACTTCTCTAAGAAGGGATAAGAATAACTTTTACAAAAATTTGGGACTTCGCACAAAAGCTAGTTGGGGGCAGCTTCCCCTAAAAGCTAACATTTCGACTTTCTATGACTTTTGACTCATGGAGAAATTACTCTCTTAAGCGCTGAATCAAACGACAATTTAATCGACTTTTGACTCTTCAAGAGCCAAAAGTCACTAAAAGTCAATTTAGAAGTGTATCCAACACTACCTTATTCTGGATATCACCTATTGAGTTTCATTCGATGTACATTATACCAACAAATGTAAACATATATGTGTGTATTTTGTTGTTGTGTCTGTGGAACATAAAATATGTAGACATGTTCAACACTAGAAAAGAGATTGTAGTGGTAAGGCAAGTGAGGACTCACCCACTCTACCAAGCTATCATCCATGTAGGATTGAGTTGTATAGACAGGTCGGCGTCCAGTAATCAGCTCTAGAAGCATGACTCCGAAGGAGAATACGTCTGATTTATCTGTGAGTTTCCCACTTGATGCATATTCTGGAGCCAGGTACCTGCGGTGGTGAGCACATACAAGAAGGCATAAATTTAGGATAAATGCAGGTCATTCCTGAGTCTCCTGACTAGTCCAACCCTGATAGAAACCAAAACTGATATGATTGTTCTAATTGAACTAATGAGGAAGCTGGCTGGGGCTTATTACTTCCAATTAATTAGAAATCTGGTTACAGATCAAACTAAATGATAGAGCCAAAATGTTTATGGCAAAGCAAGAACAAATTAAAGACCAATTCTGCTCAAACTGCTGAATCATTCCGAACCAAAAAGCAACAATTCCAAAACTAGACTACATGGCACATTGAAACTGTTTGCGGAGAGCATGTGGGTCTTACCCGAAAGTTCCCATTACCCTGGTAGAGACGTGAGAATTGGTATCAGAAGAAAACTTTGCAAGTCCAAAATCTGTAACCTGAACAAAATGCTCAAATTCATTAACTAGAAAATAACGTAATCATTAATTATTTGCAAAATACATATATGAAGATTCTCACTTTGGTCGTACATGGTGAAGATAACAATATGCTTTTGAATTATGAAAGAAATGGGCAAAATTTGTGAAATTACCAAGATAATCCAACATGGGAATCAAAGAAAAAAGATTCTAGCCAATGATGTGTTTCTAAAGATAGTCCAACTAATAAGTGAATACTGATCAACAAAATCAATTATATGAATCTTACCTTTGCCTCAAACTTAAAATCAAGAAGAATATTAGCCGTCTTAATATCGCGATGAATAATCTTAGGATGACCTGCAAATATAAATTCTTTCAATAAAGAAGGTGCTTCAATGCCAATACCTTAGCCAGAAAATTTGCTTGTGGTTTACAATCAGAATAACACATGAAAAAAACTCACAGTCCTCATGCAGATATGCCATTCCTTTTGCAGATCCTAGAGCAATTCTCAATCTGGTAGTCCAGTCCATAGTCGGTTGCCCTTTTCCTGCAGTATGTTATTCTATTCCAATTAGATCTTTTCTACAAGAAGTACAGAGCGGCTAAAAATAAGTTTGGACATGAAGCGCATAATAATCACGATTTGAAGTGATATGGCACCCCAGGTAGAAGATTGGTACAATAGTAGATCAAAAACAGCATTTGCCATGGATTTGTTTTTTTTTTTCTATTAGCATTTCAAAATGAAGCCACAAAATAAACAGAATTAGTTACTCATAATCGGTAGAGATTCTGACCACCCTACCTAACAATGTGAGAAATATGCAAGAAGGGGTAATGGATAAATTTATAAAAATCAAGTTCTTTCTAACTTACTACGACTGGCGACCACCATAGTAACAAAATTCACTGAATTAAAAAATTCGTGAATTATTCGCAAATTTTAGGTCCACTAAACTAATCGCCGACTTATTCCCAAATTATTGAATACTTCAGGAATTATATCAATTATACATACAAAAACATGAATTATTCACGTAGTTCAACAAGAAATTCACGAATTACATATCTAATTATGGATATAAAAGAAACTAATAATAAAAATGATTTACAAAGCTTCAGCAAATTGGTGATTTTTTTTTACATAATCTAAAATATATAACAAGAGAAGAAGTTAGGAGTCAGTTCAATTTTGATTACTTCTTTTTTCTTTTATAGATAAGAAGGCTTTTATTGTTTTTTTTGGATCATTGTAATTATTAATTCATTAGTGTCATTAATCCCTTGTTTACACTCATCTAAACTCTATATTTTTTTATTAAATTTATATTTTCACTAATCAAATTGTTAGATATATTAATTAGTATCATGTTTCTAATTTTTATAATAATTTCTCTCGAATTTTTCCAAACTTGACCCTGTGGACTTATTCCCAAACCCCAACTTTCTTACCATGTTGACCACAATGGTGCTATAAATACTGAAAGCACACTCTAACAAAGAAAAACAATTGCTGCAAGAAATTAACCATGTAGGTGGAACTCCAAGGTGTTGTTTGGAACAAACTCATAGACAAGCAATCTCTGTGCCCCAGTAATGCAGTAGCCAACCAAAGTAACAAGATGTTTGTGGTGTACTCGACTAATAATCTCGACCTCTGCCTGAAATTCACGCTCCCCCTGTTTGCTTCCAGCTTTCATCTGCTTAACCGCTACTTCTCTCCCGTTCGAAAGGATTCCTCTGCTGACAAATCCAAAACCACCTTGTCCAAGGAGATTAGCATTTGAGAAGCCATCAGTAGCCACCGATAATTCTTCATATGTAAATGTGCTCTTTGAGAACCCTAAGGCAATGCCAGCTGATGGTGGTGGGAGTGGGTTCTCAGAACCTCCATTGCTGCTTGAGAATGGTGGCGGTAGATGTGGTGGTCGTGATGCAACTCCTGCTAGTGGGAAGGGCTTTGGCACCACTGTGACAACATGGTCTGCTAGTGGGGAAGCATTGGGTTGCCAATGTTGCAAGCCTTCCGGCGGACTAGCATAAGGACCATCTGGAGATACCAACAAATACCAGATTATGAATTAGACATTTCAGGGTCATCAATTTCGATAGCAGTTTCACACAATAAACAAGATAACTAGAATGGACTAGCATGAGCATGTAATTTTCATGGCATTGTAACTAACTGGTTTTTCTCAGCTGGTAAGGTCTGATTGGGAAAAACCGAAAAAAAAAACTATATATATTAAATGCAACATGGGGGATGCAGACTTGGGATTATTTTTATTAAAATGAGTTTCAATTTCAGACTTTAATTGCTAGATAAATCAAAATTTTATGTATCTCATAAATATTCATTTATAATCTGAAAATGAAGAACATATAGAGAACTTCTACTTTACTAAGTGACTCACACTCATTGCTTTCACAGTAAAACCTTGAATTCCGCTTTAAGTGGACTGCAGAATCCTTCACATATGGTCTAGTGATTAATGGGAAGAACTTCATAAATCAATAGATCCTAAAAAAAAAAGTAAATCCATCCCACAATATTATTTTATTTTGATCAGTAATCCATCTCACAATATTAATCAGATCCCTCCCAGAGAGTGTGTACATAAATACATACATATGCCTGCTCTAGTTTTCTTTCCATGTTTTCAAATTTGAACAATTCGAATCCAAAAACAACATAAATTTCAAACTCAGCATTCCCTGGTAAAAACATTAGCTGTTTTAATTTCTTATTTTCACAATGTATCTCCTCAAGCAATTACTCGTGGATAATCAAGATCTAGGAAAAACCAAAAAGTTTATATATCTCAAATTAAGAACACTTCCATCTTCTTGCTCACCCAAAAAATATACTCATATGCATCTACCTTTCAGGTTTTATATTGATAAATTGAATTTCCAAGTATGTTAAACCCCAAATTCATACATTTTATATCAAACCAAATAATCTTAAAGAACAAATTAAGACTTTGAACTAAGAAGAGATTGACAAAAGATCTCACCTTTAGGCCCGCAGTAATGTGAGAGTACTTGATCTCTTCTCCTCTTCTTGCAACAAATAAACAAAAAACCCAAAAGAACAAGCACTAACACTCCACCAATCAAAATTCCAACAATGATCCCGTTGGATATACTAGTTGACTCCGACGGAGCCGGCATCTTATTCCCCGAAGTGGCAGATTTGGAGTCCCCGGAGCTGAAGATATGGATGGCGGCGGTGGAGAGATCACCGGTGTTGTCGGAGGCGATGGAGAGATCGCCGGAGTCTTCGGAGGCGGTGGAGAGATCGCCGGAGTCTTCGGATGTGGCGGAGAGGTGGCTGGCGTTATTGGGGTTGTCGGAAGCGGTAGGGGCGTTATTGGGGTCGTCGGAGGCGGTAGAGAGATCGCCGGTGACTTCGGTGGCGGAGGAGAGATTGTCGGTGTCGTCGGAGGCGGCGGAGAGATGGCTGGCGTTATTGGGGTCGTCGGAGGTGGTAGAGAGATCGCCGGTGACTCCGGTGGCGGAGGAGAGATCGTCGGTGTCGTCGGAGGCGGCGGAGAGGTGGCTGGCGTTATTGGGGTCGTCGGAGGCGGTAGAGAGATCGCCGGTGACTCCGGTGGCGGCGGAGAGATCGCCGGTGTCGTCGGAGGCGGCGGAGAGGTGGCTGGCGTTATTAGAGTCGTCGGAGGCGGTGGAGAGACTGCTGGACTTGCCGGAGGCAGTGGAGAGATTGCCGGTGTCGTCGGAGGCGGTGGAGATGCGGCTGGCGTTATTGGAGTGCTCGGAGGTGGTGGGTAGGCAATAGGAATTACCGGACTTGCGGGAGGCGGTGAAGTAGTGTCGTTCGCGGGCGACGGCACCGGTGGAATTGACGGTTGTAATGTAGGGGCAGTAGAATATTCGGGAGGTGGCCACGACATTGCCAGATTGTAATTGTTTTCGCCGATAAAAATAAATTCCGGTAGCTTACTGTGTCAGATATCCGGCGCCGGGATTTTACTTCTTTATTTTTCTTTATCCACTTCGAAGAGTTTTGTTTTTTTTCGGAATTTAATAATGTGAGAAGAAAAAACGTTTGCTAGAAAATTGGGAGAAAAACAATCCGTTTCAGGAGTTTGTTCATCTTGTCCACACTATTCCCCAAATAACTGAATTTCTCTTAGATTTGGAGCTCCGAAACAAACTAGGATAAATAAAAATAAATATCTTACATTATTGTATTGTTTATCAAAACCCCTGAAAATTGCATAAAGATTACGAGTGCTAACCCTGTAGTAGGAAGTTTGGAAAATATCTTTCGAAACTCTTGCCGTTGGAGCAACGCATTGTTTTTTTCAAATGATGAAGTTGTAGATTTGCTTGGTATCTCCCATCTTAATCCATTTCCAACGAGTTGTGGTGTGACAGTTGTATTTAATACTTTTTAATTTAATTATTTTTTAAGAATTCTAGTTGTATTTTAGTTTTTAATTAACTTGCATTTTAACTCAATGAATTTTTTAAATATACTGTGATGATTTATTCTGTTATTTGATCATCAAGATATTAAATTTTGTGAGTAAAATATAAAAATACAAATTTATGATATTGTATATATATATTTTTTTTTGCACTAAGCAGTCTAATAATTTCCACTTCCCAGAGTTACAGCTTCAAAGAAGATATAATAATCTTCCATAAGAATAAACCCATTGTACTCACTCCAAAAGGGCCTGACTAGGAGTCGGGTTATAACTAAAGAGAATTTCAAGTCCTCAATCTAATGAATGGACTGAAGAGATTTTCAAGTCTTAAAATTAACCTAAATCTGTTGGCCATTTTTTTTAATGCTAGAGACTGCATTCACTAGTCATTCATTGGTCACACTTTTTTCATGCTCCCAGAGCTTGGCAATGCCAACATCCTATGTTTCTTAATGTCCTCATTCAACTGGGTAGTGTCATAATCGGAGCTACTGTAGTTTGTCCCATGCCCGGATCCGCTTTCTTCATTCGGATCAACCAAAGAGACCTCTCCTTCCAGATCCACCAAAGGGACCACTCCTTCCAAGGCTCGGACTATCTGATTCGGGTCATAGTCATAGTTATTGGTTAACACTGTCTGAAGAGTCATTCACATATTCATAAATTAAACTGAGTACAGAGCTTGGACGAGTGGTCACCTGGTTCATTGGTGGTCGATGCCGTGCCGAATGGTTGACACAAGCAGCAGCACAGGCAACCATGCGAGTCACCTCTTCTGGGTCGTAATCCTTCGCCAACCGCGGATCAATAAGACTATCAAAGTTGCCATCTTCCAAAGCTTTCTTCAGCCAAGGCCTCGCCTTGACAATATTACAGTTACTTTTGTTAGTTTTCATTACATACAAGCTTTAAAACCAAGTAAAATCAAACCCCGTTTATTTTCTAGTTCATTAAAATGATCATATATATTATTCAAGAGTTCATATAGAATGACAGATCAATAATTTCTAATCTAATTCATACTAATTGTTGTAATAGGTGTCTAGTATTCTACATAATAGGGCAAGAGAAGGTACCACAGACAAAACTGAAAACCCTAACGGGGTGGATGGGTGTGCCCGACTATATATATATATATATAGAGGTGTGCTAGTCCTACTCTTAGTCAACTCTTACTCTCAACCTCCACCGACTTGCAAGGGTTTAAGCAATCTCTCCAAAATAATAGATAAGTAGTTCGTATAGGTTGACTGAGAGTAGGGCTAGCATTCCTCATATATATGAGTTGGTCCAGGGTACTCATAAGACCATTATATACATATAGCAATGCTAGTACACTTCCATTCTCATCCATGTTTTCCTTATATGGACAAGAAGAAAAACAAAGTAGTGGATCCGGTAAAAAGAAGTCATATTTTCTTATGGTATTAAATTAAAACCATTCATCTTCATTTTTTTTGTTTTTGGTTGTCAAATCCTTTCATCATCTTCATTGTTTAGTGTGTATTTGTGTTTGTTGGAGGGGCTAGTGTTGTTTTGCATATCATCAATTCAGTTTCATAATATCATGGTGATGCCAACATTCGTAGGCATGTTCTTGGTGCAGTTGGCTAGCATCTCGAGTTCGCTCCCTATGTTTGTGTGTTCAACTCTCACTCCTCCACTTACCCTGGTATCTGTAGGGAAAATTTCATGTGAGTCGGTGCAGACACCCAAAGGGAGTTCTTGCCTAGAAGGATTTGGGACAGTACCCTCCGTTAATTTTTTTTTTAAAATGTTATGGTGATGCAAGTGAAAACTCACCCATTCTACCAAGCTTTGAGGCATGGACGATGTTTTATTGACAGGTCGATGTCCTGTAATCAACTCTAAAAGCATGACCCCAAAGGAGAAGACATCTGATCTATCTGTGAGTTTACCGCTTGTCACATATTCTGGATCTAGGTACCTGTAGGTGGTGAGAATGTGAGCTTTTGAGAAAAAAATATTTAGAACTAATGCAGACCATGGTGGTCTAGCTTGACTTAGCAAACAAAACCAGCTGGTGCTGAGTAGTTCAACCCTGTAGAGAAATCAAAACCCATAAGATTGATCTGACCATCACGAAAGATAGCTTGGGATCGAATCATAGCCAATTGCGTCGCTTATGTGTCACATGGGAATTGAGAGGGAGAAAAAAGGTGGAAAGTTCAAATTCAATTTTTTTTTCTCTCCTATAATCCTCATGTGACACATGCGATTGACCTCACTTGAGTTCTATCGCAATTGGCTTTGATTCGATCTCAGATATCAGATAGCCATGCCTGAAAATTTCCCTTTATGGCAACACTGAAACTGGTTGCAATAATCATGTGAGAAAAATCTTACCCAAAAGTTCCCTTTACGTTAGTGGAGATGTGAGTGTAGTCATCAGGAAAGAACCTTGCAAGTCCAAAATCTGCAACCTGAAAAACAAATGTCATCAGTACTGCTCAATAATAATGAAAATGCCACCATATTTCACATTGAAATGATGGCTCCTCGTATATTTTCTTTATTTCTCTATTTTTTTCACTGAGGTCTGATGTGTATATAAGCTCAAGAAAAATACTACTTTGTTTTTAATAAGCTTTAATTTTTTTTCTTCCTTTTGACTTCCAAACAAGGTTTAGCATGTTTTTGTGTCTAAGAAACATTTTTAATTAAGCCTTACAAATGCAGCCTAACATTTACTTTTGAGTAATGTAAGGAATGGGCTTAATTTCTTACAAGATTATGGTAAGGCGTGCGCAAAACCTAGTCCGTAGTGGTGCAGGTGCTCTTTAGCCCCACCACCTTGGCATTATCTAAAACCTTAGGATGACCTTTGCATTATCTAAAACCTTAGAGCATCGCCTCACCAAATTTTACTCACCAAAATAGCCAAAACTCACAAGAAGAGCCACTTTTTAAAAACACTCCCAGCAGCCTCACCAAAATAGCCGAAACTATCATTATTTTATTATTTGTGTCACTTCCACAGTTAAAAAAACGGGAGAGAGAAACCTATATTTTATTTGTGTGGGCCCACAAAAGGAGGGAAAGAGAGAAACCTTTAACTTTGGTGAGTGTACGGTGACTCACCAACATTGGTGAGTACTGTACACTCACCAAATCAAAATGGTGAGTTTGAAGAGTTTTGGTGAGGCTGCTGGAGATCATTTTAAGCACTTTTTAGCTATATGGTTCACCATTTTGACTAAAAGGTTATTTTGGTGAGGCTGATAGGAATGCTCTAAATGACTTTTTGGTCATTTTGGTGAGCCAGATAGCTAAAAAATGTTAAATAGCGCCCCCAGCAGCCTCACCAATTTGATGTTTACGGTTTGGTAAGTGTACAGTTCTCACCAACTTTGACTCAGTGAGTCACTGTACACTCACCAAAGTTAAAAATCTCTCTTTCCCTGCTTTGTGGGCCAACACAAATAAAATAAAGGTTTCTCTCTCCCTTTTTTTTATTGTGGAAGTGACACAAATAATAAAATAATGAAAGTTTTGGCTATTTTGGTGAGGCTGCTAGGAGTGTTTTAAAAAAGTGGCTCACCAACATGACTTTTTGTAAGTTTTGGCTATTTTGGTGATGCTGCTAGGAATGCTCTTAGGAGGGAAGCAATAACCCTAAGGGTTAATGCTGATGTGACAAGGCTAAGCACATGCACCAAGTGCGTGCTAGGGATTGCATGCTCCTGATCAGCATCCTTTATGAAACTATCAAGATAACCTAACATACCACAAAAGAATTTGGAAATTTAACAAAAAATCAGCCTATGGTTATGTGTTTATAAAGCTACTAATTGAACTTAAATAAGTGAATAGATATGAGCAAATACATCTGGTGGGCGGTGAAGAAAAGGAGTATGTCAATATTATCCCTATATAGCGTGTCTCAAAAAATTAAGCAATAAAAAGAAAATCAAATCACACCAATATTGATAAGTGCTTAATTTTGTTTAATTATCCTCATTTAAATAAGCATTATCATACTTCTTTGGTTTATATCTTCATTTTTACACGTAAAGTGGTGTATTTTCTCCTCACCATTGCGTTGTCCTCTTTCTCTTAATTTTCATGATACATTTGCATGTATTTATACATGTCTTGGAAGGCCGCATGCAAAATATTTTTAAGAGAGACTTATTACGTGTTTTATTTTTTGTAGGAATCCTAACCCCAGATTACTCTCGGGATTCAAGAAGTCCAAAGTTTCAAATAGCCCATGTTCAACTCAAAGATCTAAAGGAGTTAGAGCCCAAAGTGCAAAGCCCAAGCCAAAAGTCCAAGAAGCCAAGTCTCAAGTCAAAGAGTCAAAGCCCAAGAGCAAAGCCCAAGACCAAGTATAGAAAGATTCTACAACATGGCTGGAGAATCTTAGGAAGATATGGATTAATATGATTTTGGCATAAAAAGGGTGGAATTCTCTTGAATTAGAAAGAAGAAGTGTGCTATATTGATGTTTCTATTTCAGAAAAAAGGAGAAAGCCTATTTTGGTCACAAGAACTCTTTATTTTGGGTGGATTTTGGAATTCAAGTAATGAGCTTAATGGAGGTCAACTAAATCTACAAGAAAGGCAAGAAATTTCGTGGATGGCTAGAGGAGTGCTATTATTTAGCAACCAATCTCAAACAAAGAATGAGGATTTTCCGGATTCCCGCCTAATCTGAACAGTACTTACTAATTTGAACATAACTTTTGACTCAAAATTCGGATTAAGGCAAGGTTTGATGTTTTGGAAAGAAGGCTTAAAGAGAAACAAAATTGTATTTCACAAAGATCCCCTAATTCGGACGTTTAAGGGGTCAAAACATGTCATCAAGAGGAGGGAAGTGCAATTTTGGTTGGAATTTTGGAATTAGAAGTTTCTCTTTTGTTTTTCTTTCCCTTCTCTTCTTCCCTTTAGTCTATATAAACCTAAAGTGAGAGACTTTTAGGGCTCTCTCTGATCTTTTCTCATTCTCTTTTCTCTTTTCTTCTTTTAGTTTTTTTTTTTGGAGTTATTTTATTGTAGTGTTTGGAAAACCATTAAGGAGGATGACAACTCCAAACATGGTTGGCTAAACACCCTTCTAAGGTTAGGGATTTGAAACCTTTTTCCAATTTATGTAGATGATGTGGATGGTTTGATTATTTATTTTAATTGAATAATTTTCTTAGTTTGGTTAATTGTTCCTCTCTATATGTTCTTTGATTTCATATGATCGAATGATATATGGAATGCTTGGATCCCCTGTGAGTTGGATACAAAGTGATTTTTTATTTCTCTAATTATTCAATTGAATTTAATGGTCAGTGGTTTTATCGTATAATTTTCCATCTAGATTAAATTATTATTTAATTCTAGATGTGTTTTCATCCAAATCTAAGCATAAGGAGGGATATGTGGATTTTCCTGAAACCTTAGACCTCTTTTTCATTGCTTTACAGTAACCGTGATTTTTGCTCCATTCTCATTGAGTGGAAAACTGATTTTAAATCTTTTTTTTTCTCTAGATTTCGTTTCCTTAATTCTTGTTGCACAATAGTCAATCCCTGTGGATTCGACCCTATGCTCACCAGATACATCAACTGTGTCACTTGTGCACTTGCAAGTATATTATTTTTACTCTTGATTTTATGTCCATTAATTTGGATTAAATTAAGTTGTAACAAATATACAACAGATTTATGTGGTTTGATGTTGTGCATACGTACGTCCACATATGAGCCATGTGATTCACTATAATCAAAAGAAAGGAATTGCAACTTATTATAATGTTTTCTCCTTGTATAAATAACTGAGAATATATATCCCGTTCAACCAATTTGGGTTAAGTCCTCGATTTGTGTCTCATACGGATCGGGTCCCCAATCCTTATGCAGGGGGGATACCCCTTTCACCTCTATCAGAGCGTGTCAATAGAACTTTCCTTGCATTGTTATGCAGAATACTAGTCACCTATCACAATAAACTCCACACTGGCTTGTATTATGCCACCTTGAAGATAACTTGTTGTCTTTAGCCTGTATCTTTGTATGACATAGTTCTACACCTTTTCAGCAAGAGATTCCCTCACCTCACTCACTTAGGACAAGACTCCAATCTTCAACACCTTGAAAGATTGAACAAATTCAAGCAATGCTTGAACTTAGCAGTGAATCAATTTTGTCAACATATCCGCTGCATTTAATTTTTGTGGATCTTCTTCAAATGTATTCTACCTTCTGATACTAACTCCCGGATCTTGTGATATTTCACAACTATGTTTTTTTTTCTTGACGTGGTACATTTGATTCTTTTCCAAATGTATGATACTCTGACTACACAATGCAACACTGTTATTTTCTGTTTCAAACTTAGTTCAGTCAATGATTTTGTCACCCATAAATTTTCTTAGCACTCCCAACTATTGTCATATATTCTGCCTCAGTTGTAGATAATGCTACAGTTGATTGAAGCATAGCCTTCCAGCTAATAGGCTCACCTGCAAGAGCAAAAGCATACCCTTTTGTAGACCTTTTGTCTAAGTCTCCTACATAGTTTGAATCAACATATCCAATAACCTAATATGATATACCTTGTCAATCAAACATAATACAAAGATTTTTTTTTGCCCTTCAAGTAACTTAGTATCAATTTTACTACATTTCAATGCTCTCTTCCTGGATTGTCCATTTACTTACTACGCTAAGAGCTATTGATAGATCTGACCTACTCCACACCATAACATACTTTAATTATAAGCTCCCTGTGCAATAGCTTAGGACACTTGGGACATGTCATCTCTATTTGACTCTGGGATAGGACTAAGTGTTGTAGATAGCCTAAAGTGATTTTCCAAAGGAGTTCTAACTGGTTTAGCATGTCTTTAATACGAAACCTTTCTAATACATTTTCCATATATCTCTTTTGTGTTACCCACAATCTACATGCATTCTTGTCCCTATTAATCTCCATACCAAGGATCCTTTAGCAGCAATCAAATCATTTGTATCAAACTCTTCACTCAACTTAAGGCTTCAAATCATAGACATGCTTAGTATTCTTAAAGGCAATTAACATGTCATCAACATACAACATCAAGAGAATAAATGAATCATCATCAAATGCTCAAAATAGACACATGAGTCATACTCACTTCATGTGTAGTCAATCTGCACCATAAAGGAATCAAAACATATTTACCACTGTCTTGGAGTTTGCTTTAATCCATAAATAGACCTCTTCAATTTTTAGATAAAGTTCTTATCCTCCTCTTCTTGAAACCTTTTGGTTGTTTTATATAAAAATTTCCATCCAATTATCCATAAAGAAACATTGTCTCTACATCCATTTGCTCTAACTCTAAATCAAGTAAAGCAACCATGGCTAACAACATCCCAAATTGAGGTATGCTTTACAATTGAAGAGAAAACTTCATTATAATTAACTCACTTTTTTGTCCATACCCCTTTGCTCCTAACTGAGCCATGAATTTTTTTCCTGATATTGCTTCACTCTTTCTTTATACCCCAATCACCTTCTTTCCCCAAGGTTTTTCAACCAATACTAAAGTTTCATTCTTGTGAAGTGATTTCATCTCTTATATATTGCACTCATCTATTTGTCACTTTTCATCCAAATTATAGGATCTTGAAAACAAGATGGATCGGCACTACCAACCACTAATGCAAAAGAGATTATATCTTCAAATTTATACCTGGTTGGGACCTTAATCTCTCTATATATGGTAAGACAGTTGTTGGCCTTGCTGCTCTTTTTCACTGCTAGAAATAGCTTCTTGAGATTTTCGGTGCACTATATCTTCTCTATTTGTCAACTCTTTTCTTTATACCTCCTCCTAACTTAATTGAGGACTTCTTTCTCTCATCACTGGTTAATTTTTTTTTATTGATTTATTGTTTCCCTTATAGTGTTACCATGTACTCCTCATCAAAGACTAGTCCCTGATAATAACTACCATGTGAGCTGTTGGATCCCAGAGTTTATAACCCTTTACTCCTTTCTCATAACTAAGAAATATGCATTTCTTTGAATTAGAATCGAACTTAGACCGTTGCTCACTTTGTACATGAAAATATGTTGGACACGCGAAGACTCTAAGATTAGAGTAATCAATCTCCTTTCTTGTCCACACTTCTTGAGGAATCTTGAAATCAATGGCTATTGATGGCGACTTGTTTACCAAATGAAATGTCATGCTAAGTGCCTCTACTCAAAAATATTTCAATAGATGTGCATCCAGCCTCATGCTTCTTGCTCTTTCAACAAGAGGGAATTCATTTTTTCCACTACACTATTTTGTTCCCCCCCTCCCCTCCCTAATGTAGTGTAATGTCTTATAATTCCTTCATCGTTGAATCAAATTGTCTACTTTGATTGTAAACCCAACAGATATTTGAATCAAACGATTTTATCCGATCAAGTGATCTTCTACTCGATCAAGAAATAACCACTATTTCCCCTCTTTAATTTCTTCTTTCTTTCTTTCCAATTGAAATATGCTCTGATGCCAATTCTAGAAAATTAAAGGAAAATCAAATCACGCCAATTCGCAATAGATTTACGTGGTTCGACATTGTGACTATGTCCATTGATGAGCCTTGCGATTCACTAGGATCAAAAGAATTGAAATACAACGTTACATGGTTTTCTCCTTGCATAATCCTAATTCTTTTCTAACTGAGAATATATCCCATACAATCTATTTAGATTGGGTCCTCATTTTGGGTCTAATACAAAATAGTTTGGGAGCAACCCCCCACCCCCAGTTGGGGCTTGTCACTAGTACTTCCTCTGCATTGTTCTGCAGAATACTAGACACCTATCACAACAATTACCTACCCATTAAAAAAAATGATTGAGATCAATCCTACCTTTGCTTCAAATTTGTTGTTAAGAAGAATATTAGATGCCTTGATATCACGGTGGATGATCCTAGGATGACCTGCAAATATAAATGATTTCAATAACAAATGAGTCTACTGCCAAATACCTTAAACCAAAAAAACAATACAAGAGGAAAACTCACAGTCCTCGTGCAGATACACCAATCCTTTTGCAGAGCCTAGAGCAATTTTCAGTCTGTTGCCCCAATCCATAGTTGGTTGCCCCTCTCCTACATTAAATTGTTTTTCTCTCATCACATTTTTTAATTGACTATTGTACCCTTTGTAACGAGCATGTGACAATGTATGGTGTTTTAAGGAGTGCCAAGGACGATGCTCCCTGTGCGGCTGTGCATCTTCACTTACATAAGAACCTTAAATATTGTATATCATGGCCACTCAATTTGTATCAGGGGTTTTTACATATCATTCATTAGGTATAGCCTAGTTTGCAAATACTCTGTTATGGAAAACAGATTTGCAAATTAACACATAATTTTTCAACAGTTGGACAAAGGACTTCAATCCTTACTTCTATTGGGTTACTTCTGTTGGGTATTCGGTTATAACTGTTAATCAAATGACTATTATGCCTTTAAGATATTTGTCACCTCACAAAGCCCCTCTAACTACCCTTAAACTATGGTTAACAAGTTTTAACTCTATGATTAATTTTTTTTTTTAAATCTAATAATTAAAGTTAGATGCTTCAACCCTAAGAGTTAGTGAATCTTAACCATAGTTAAAGAGTGTTAAAAGGCGACACCCCTTTGACTACCCTTGAACTATGTTAATGTTTTAACCCCTTGATTAATTTTTAAATTTTTTAACATAAAAACTAAGGTTAGACGCTTTAACCTTAAGGATTAGTAAATTTTAACTATAGTTAAAAAGACTTAAAAGGGGCACTCCTTTAATCATCTTTGAACTATAGTTGCCAAATTTTAACCCTATGATTAATTTTTTTTAAAAACCTAAAAATTAAGATTAGATGCTTTAACCCTAAGGGTTAGTGAATCTGAACCATAGTTAAAGGATGTTAAAAGATGACACCTTTTAACTACCCTTGAACTATGGTTAACGTCTTAATCATTGTGATTAATTTAATTTCTTTTTAAAAAATCAAGGTTAGATGCTTTAACCTTAAGAGTTAAAGAATCTTAACTATAGTTAAATGGACTTTAAAGGAACACTCCTTTAATTGTCCTTGAACTATGATTAACAAGTTTTAACCCTCATGGTTATTTTTTTCTAAAAACCAAGGTAAGATGCTTTAATCCTAAGTTATTGAATCTTAACCACAATTAAAGAGAGTTAAAAGGGGACACTCTTTTAACTGTTCTTGAACTATGATTAACAAGTTTTAACCCTTGTGGTTAATTCTTTCTATAAAACTAAGGTTAGATGCTTTTAACCTTAAGGGTTAGTATATGTTAACCATCAATAAAAAAAAAGTTAAAAGAAGACACATGTTACAAGTTCATTATAGTCAATTAAATGTCACAAGGGTATTATAGTCACTCTTTAAACAATTTTGATGAAATTTAATGGAAGTAGAAGAATGAAGTGATTTGGTTGACGGTTATAAAATGTTGAGTTAATTTGCAAAACCGTTATTCAGAGTATCTGCAAACTAGGCTAAACATATAAACTGATATGCAATAACCCATTCTATTAATAAGAAAACAATAGAGATTTACAGAAATGTGCTAAAACATTATGTTTGACGTATAGGTGGTGTTGCCTACGTATCATGCAATTGAGTGTCACATAGAGGGTGTTTGGATCCACAAAAAAATTCCGACATATGGGTTCCTCTTTGCTTGTCACCATGCAATAAATCAACTTGATCAAGCGTTTTTATGCCTTTTTATTAGAAAGATTTTATCCATGAGCCACGTTATTAGGCCCAACACATATGGGATGGTGGCCTGGTAACTAGCCTATGGCTAAAAAACCGTCTAATCGGGGAGGAGTTTAAGAAAAAAAGCCTCGAATTGTCTTTGGTGAAGCCAGAAAGGACTCTCGGGATTCCATACATTGTGCGACAGTTGGCATATAAATGGGGAGAAGTCATTTAATTTTCTCCCCATTATTGTGACTTCTCCCCATTTGATATCTCTCCTCCTTATTCTCACAAACTTATTGCCACATGTCTTGTAATGGCCCATGATTTTGACTTCTCCAGCACTTGTCCCCTATACTATGGAACCCAGAGATAAGCCCTTTCTGGCTTGGCCAAAGACAATCCAGGGCCTAAAAAATAAATGTCAAGTGGCACAAATGCGGACCAGCAAATTAGTTGTTGTTTTTTGGGCAAAATCATGGTTTAAAATTTCGTTGAAATTTCGCGAAATTTCGGTTTCGGACAACTCCACCGATATCGAAATTGAGTTTATTTCGGAAATCAAATTTCGGTCGAAATTTCGAAAATTTCAGGTGAAATTTCGGATTTCGAAAATTTCGGAATTTCAGCCGAAATCTAATTTTTTTATTTTTAAATATTTTTTTAATTAAAATTCTGAAATATCTCGAAATTTTTACTGAAATTTCGAAAAATTTATATATTAATTTTTTTAAAAAAATAATATATATATATAATTAATATAATATATAAAAAATAAAAATTTCAAAATATTTTGAAATTTCGGACCCGAAATTTTGAAATATTTCGGCGAAATTTCGGAATAATATTTTATTATTAAATACGGTTTTGGTGAGATGTCGGCCGAAATTTCAAAATTTCGGAAAATTTCGTTTCGAATGGGACATCCGAAATCAACCGAAATTTCAAAATTTTAAACCTTGGGCAAAACACCCTCACGTAACACTGCAATCATGTGATGCACAGACATCTTTGCCTATACATTAAGTACATCTTGTCCATCCTCAATGTAATTATGTTGTTTGTTCCTTTTTGGAATGGTTGTGTGAGTTTACCTTTATGACATCCTAAACTGATACCTTAAGCGTGATGTGTGTGCGTTTAGATTATCTCTTTAATCAAAAAAATAAAATAAATTAAAAGATTAATAAAGCAATATTTCCACCAAATGATTGATATGCCCCCTTAAATGTCCTCGAAGATAGACTTAAAGCACCAACCTTGATGCTCCTTGAACAACCTTACATTGCCTCTATAAGGTGCGAAACCACATAACATGAGCCCTCTAGGTAAGATGGGTTAGGTGTGCCCCTCTTTTAGGGAATTTTTTTTTTTTTTTATATGAGGGGTGGTCATATCGTCTGTGTTCTACACTGTAGCCTTCCCTATGGCCAAGTGTGTTTAAAGGCCTTACTTACAAGTGATCTTGGCCTTTACACACCCTGGCCATAGGGATAGAACGCAGACGATTTGTTTCGCGGGGAAGGGTTACAACTTACAAGACATCATTTATCTATTAATAACAGTTAGTTCGTAATGATGAGTGGTCTTCTATTTCCCACAGGCCACATCATCCAAGATAATCGATTCAAGTGCCCCTCTCACCTTGTGAGATACTGACACTGGGGTTAGGAAGGTCTTGAGGTCAAGTCCAAGGAGTATTTGGGTATTTTCCCAACCCTATGTAAAGGTTACTATGGGTAGTCCCCAAAATATAAACGAATTAGTAGTGTAAGGACTTACCGTGCAAGTGAAACTCCAAGGTTTTGTTAGGGACGAACTCGTAAACAAGCATTCTATGGTCCCCAGTAGTGCAGTATCCTAGTAATGAAACCAGATATTTGTGATGTACTCGACTGATAGTTTCGACCTCTGCCTGAAATTCACGCTCGCCCTGCTTGCTTTCAAATTTCAGCTGCTTTACAGCGAGGTCTTTCCCGTTCAGGAATCCTTTGTGGACATACCCAAAACCGCCTTCTCCCAGGCAGTTAGCGTCGGAGAAATTATCCGTCGCCATTGCCAATTCTTCGTATGTGTATTTTCTTGTTGAGAAACGTAAGGCAGTGCCCGATGTTGATGTTGATGCTGAGACTCTGTTTGATTCAACGTTTCTTGGAGAGTCCTCTAGTGGAGAAGCAGCTGTTGAGATATGTATGTTACACACCAAAACCACCACAAAATCAATTAGCAACTTCTCGGTTTAAAATAATAATAATAATATTAAATGGAGACCATGACAATTACCAAATAGGTTTAGATAGGGCCTGGTGGCCTCTTTTTGGTTTGAGAGCACGCACCCAGACGCACGCAGGCAAATCCCTATAAAGTTCCACATACACAGAGCATAAGGGTCATCTCCAGTATTCATTTGGCCCAAATTCACTTCTCAAATATAATCAGGAAAACTAAGCATAATTGATTATGCCCTAAATAATTTATTAGTCAAAATCAATTGTGATAAGAATTGATTGTGTAAAAATTAATTACCAAATAATCACTTTTACAAATAATAGTATGACTCAAATTCGTATTCCCCGAACATGAGTATTTGTAAAAGTGATTATTTGACAATTAATTTATACACAATCAATTTTATCACAATTGATTTTGGCTAATAAAATCTGACCCAAACAGCCCCATAGGGGTTCATTTGATTAAAATAATCGATTATATATGATTGATAATCAATTTTACAAAATTATATTGGATTTTCTACTAATAAAAACAATTATTTTTAAATTAAGGCCCAAACTAAATAACATTGGACTTCTCTTTCAACCGTTGCCCCTTACCTTTTTTCTCTTCATTTTCTTTTCTTTTTTCCTTTGCACCCTTCTCTTATCAGGTGTATGTCCTAAATAATCGATTTTTTTAGTAAGTTAACCAAACAAGTATATTTTATGCTGTAGATATTTCTTCTGTAACTAGAATCCCAAATGTTTGGGAAGGGAACAGGTCAAGTTAATCGAGTAACCTCCTCATATTGAGATAGGTTTGGGAGGTTCATAAACAGGGTAGTGACGGGAATGAGAAATGATGGATAAACTTGACCCGCGTTCAGGCCGAGGTTGGATTTAAGTCGCCCCGACCCGTTTAAAATTTATTTTACCTTTAATTTTTTTCCTAAAATTACCTTAATATCTTACGTGTAATATGAAATACTGAACCGACCTACCTAAACCTGCCCTAACTAGTGCTTAACGGGACCGGGCGGAGCAAGGACGAGATTGATTAAGAAGGGTTTTAATAAACGGCGATGAGGTCACCTGCCCCGTCCAACCAGGGTTTGGGACTGGAACGGGATAGGAGTCTTCCCATTAGGGGCAGTGTAGGGTTGGGGACACCCCGACCTCGTTGCCATCCTTACCAATAGTAATAGTTTTAGTAATTATGACCTAAATATCATTACCAAAATATCCTTTGACAAATCCAAACAAATCACTTAAAGTTTCATGTAACCTCAAGGGTAGCTTAGTTGGCAATGGACCACGCCTCAAGAAGCGGAGGTCCAGGGTTTGACTCTTGCCATCTCCTTAGGGCCACCTGCACAAGGTTCCTTGGTTCTTATGGGCCTTGGACTTGCTGGTTCATGTGAGTTGCGGAATTTTGCATTTGCTCAGGGTTTATCCGGTCTACCCAAAGGGTGGACATCGGGCTCCTTGTCACACTAAAAATAACATTAAGGGGTCCAGTTGGTCATGTGTCACTTTGGACTCCCTTTAATTGTTGTTAAAATTCACTAACCCTTACTGTTAATGAATCTAATCTTAGTTTTTAAAAGAAAAAAAAATTATATGGTTTTAATTTTGGTAAAACTTTCTTTCATAAAGCAAAAACAAATTTCATAACAAAAAAATTTGGAGAATAGAATAAAGAACACGCCTAATGAGACCGTACGGTCACGACCCTAATAGGGATCGTTCACGTTTTACCGACATTTTAGGGCGATAAAAATATTTGGCTCCCAACTACTATCTTGTCCCATGAAAGTATTTTTTTGTCTTTTATGTAAAAAACTTGATTAAGGTAAATAACCTGAATCATGTTATTTTAACTACACACTTAATATTTTAACTACATCACTTAAAATAATTTGATTCAGGTTATTTTACCTGAATTAGTTAATTTCTATGATTCACTCAAGTAACTTGATTTCAAGTAAAATAGCGTATACCTTAACTTAATTTTAGTTGTTTAATTTGTATATTTCACCCAAAAATAAAACATATATCAATTTTTACAGTATTAATAAGTGATGGGTGAGTGTCAAGTTAGACACCCCACCAATAGGGACGTTCTCGATTAGGTATGAGATCGTACGGTCTCATAAGCTTTATCCTAGAATAAATTAGGATAATATTTCTGAGACCGGCTTAGGGCCGAGACCATCGAGACCGTGCTCTAAGAGCACGGGATTTTAGGTGGGGCCCACCATGTGAAATGGCCCCCACATGAAATCTCATGCTCTTAGAGCACGGTCTCGGCCCTAAGACGGTCTCAGTAGCAAAGCCCAATAAATTAAAGAAACCAAATCCTCTACGGCAAATCCAGTTATCACCCCTGAGGTTGCCATGTGTCCCTTTTGACACCCCTAAATTATGGTTAAGATTTACTCACCCCTAGGGTTCATCCACCCATCCTTGGGTTTTTAGAAAACATATTAATTTTTTTAAAAAAAATATTTTTTAATATTAAAAAAAGAATTGATATTTTTTTTTTCTAAAAACCAGGATGTTGGTGAACCCTAAGGGTGGGTGAACCTTAACCACAGTTAAGGGTGTCAAAAGGAACACGTGCTGACCTGAGTGATAACTAGATTTGCGGTAGAGGATTTGGTCTCTGAATTAAACTCATTCTAAAAAAAAACGAAAAAGAAAAAGAAAAACTCCATGTTCATTAGATTTTCCTGAGAAACAAAATCTAGTAACAATAAAAAGTTTCCGAAAAGTTCTCACCTTTCGGCACCAGAGGATTGGATCTGCACAGCCCATGATCTCTCCTAATCATATCATGAACACAGACGAAGACAATAACTAGAGATAATACTACTACAATCGACAGTATAACGATAATCCCGGTCCAATCACTAGATGATGACGGGGGAATCATATCCCAAGTAAGGTGGATTCACTGGTTACGCCAAAAGCTTTTCAAGAACAGTTATCCAACATCACATCTCCCCTCAAATTGCTTCTCCAATTTCTCGATTGATCTGTAATCAGAGAAGAATGAATCTATAACCTTGTTTGTTAATCTATTTGAGGAAGAAGAGGCAAACATTAAAAGAAACGAAGATGTTTGACTTCTTTTAACTTTTAAGAGAGCATAAATCTTCTACGGGAAGAAGAATTTCTTATTTTTAGTAGTAATGGAAATAGATAGCGGACTAGGCATTCCGCTATCTAACCGAATGCGCGGTTTACAAGCTACCATGTATCTTTTTTAATACTCACTGTAGTTAAGATTCCCTCGCTCGTCGGATTCATCCATTTATTGTTTAGAAAACATATATACATAATGATAGGCATATCCATCAAATCCATTTCTAAACCTAAGATATGACTTCATTGCTAGATGTACGTTTACTATTTCCCTATATATATTAAAATTGGTTAAACTTAACCACAATTAAAGGGATAAAATGGGATCACATTCAACTACTTAACCAAATGCAGGATCACTATTCAGCGATGGACATGTGATTAGAGAGAGAGAGAGAGAGACGGGCTTCAACGGACTGAGGATACAAGGTATTAAAGTTTAGATATTGACGACAATACGGACAAATGAGCAAGAGGACACAAAAGAAGCGAGGATGCATGAGTATTAACGAATGGTATTGAAAAATCAGGTAAGGCGGGGACTGCCGGTGTAGCCATTGCAGCCTTGAGCAGGTGGAAGGCCTCTTTTGTCGAATCGGTCCACATAAATGAGTCCTTCTTGAGTAGAATAGTGAGAGGACCAAGGATCTTGCCTTAGTCTTTAACGGAAGCAAATCGTCTCTGTTCTTCCCGGCGCGCCATGAGTGTTGGATGGTCATGATCAATTGGTTTGTACGGATTTAACAGTTATAACCACTTTTTGGAGAGATCCTGACCTTCAAAAACACTGGCCAAGGGAAAGAACATAGACGATATGGTTCCATCTTTAACCCCAAGAAGCCACACAAGGACTTAATGGCGGTTGGCAATGGTCAGCTTAACATGTAGGATATTTTGGCTAGATCGCGCGGCTGCCACCCCTCTTTGGATATGAAATGGCCAAGGTAATTCATGCTAGCACACCCAAGTCTGCACTTTGATTCCTTCACAAATAATTGATTAGTTGGGAGCACCTCAAATGCGGATCGGAGATGGCCCAAATTCTCGTTAATGTTCTTGCTATAGATTAGTACTAGTAAGAAGCCCATGCGATGCACGGTAATGTCAAGTTGAAAATTTTATGACAATTTTGTAAGACATGATTAAAAAAAATATCTGAAAATAATAAAAATATTATCATCCTCTAGATATTGTTCATTAAGAATGAGAACAACTGCTCTAGAAGAGTTAAAGGATGATAAAAGCTAGGAGTTCATGTCTAGTTCACTCCCCAAGCAATTCCATCAAAATCCTGATATGACTTTCCATTTAAGGCTAGATTTCTAAAGAGTAGTAACAATGTGACTACATATCCTAACATTTCTTATAATTAAAACAAAACCCTTATGCAATCTCCTTTACTATTTAATCCAACCTATATTCCTAAACTAATTAAAAAGCTAAAGTAGGGAGATATTCCATGCTTATCATCCAAATCCCAATTTTGCATGTAACAACACGTATCTAAATTTAGGATAAACAAACCATAATCCGTAGAAGGAACATAAAACTAATCGAATGCCATAATCCGTAGAAGGAAAATAAAACTAATCGAATGGGCCTACTTAATTACATGTCAATTTGGACAGTTACAATGGGATGTCATTTGGGTCAAGGGGTTCTAAGCAAAAATTTCAGACATCTAGAATTTGAATGGATCCTTTTTGAGTATTTCTACTCGTAGAAAAGACACGATCAAAATCACTAACAACCAAAAAGCCTATCACACTAACACCCATCAAAGGAACAAAATAACTCATCAAAATCGAAGGCCCAAAAAAACAGTCGAACTATTGAGTGTAGACAGCATGCCTTCACTATTATTAGTTAGTTGGTAATTGATATCAACACCGCAAAACCAAGGCCTCCGAGGAACACCATTAGAAGTAGCTGTATGCCAATGTCAATGTCAATTGGGTTGATATCCCAACCCTAACCCAGGATATGATAGATAAGAAAAATCTGGATGCTTTATTGGGTTGATATGTCATTGGACTCATATTTCCACTCTCCAGCACCTAAATCTGGCATCCAATTTGGACTCATATTTCCACTCTCCAGCATCCCTAAATCTGTGATCCCTATTCACCGTACATTCATATTAGTAACTCCATCAACCATAGCCGATATTTGTGGCATCTAAAAAGAACAGTATCATTCATACCATGTCTAAATTATTAAATATCCTATATTGATATTATCTCTAAGCATTCCGGGAAAAAAAAAAAAAAACATTCTGGTCCTCGGAAATGTCAATAACATGGAGATCAATTCTACTGCGGAAGGAGGTAAGAACCTTGAAACAGGTTCATGCGTCATTTGAAACACTATACACATGTAATATACAAACTAAATCAGTGTAGTATCCACAATATTGGTTTATATAAGAACTCTAACAACTCAATTAATTAAATAAAACCCCAAGTATCGTTCTAAGCATAAAAAGAAAGCAAAGGCTACGTGTGTAGTTAAATACCTGTTAAGCAAGGAGGAGCCCTGTGACTGATAACATATAGCGGAAATACATGAGTATCCCATGCATACTCCAAACAATAAATTTATTAGGAGAAGATAGACTATCACCTCCAAATCAAACTGTAGAACTTTGATGGAATTGTGCAAAACCAAGATCGACCGCCTCCATGTTTCCCAAGATGCCCTGACAAAACAACACATGCCTGTAACCATTTTCATGAACAATACTAATAATGTTTTCCTGCTTTCGTCTATGACTCTGTTAAGATGCTGTGGAGGGGTGATTTTGATTTTTGAAGAAATAGGGTTTACTGTAACCTCAATCTAGCCTAAATCCGATATCCAGACCGTTCTAAATTGAGTTATTTTGGGAGAAAATGATTCAGGAATATCAAGAAAGAAAGGGGAAAAAGAAAGAAATGATTCAGAGAGAGAGAAGAAAGAACAAAGAAAAACAATAGTGACAGATTGCCTTTCCTTAATGAATCCTTTACTTTCTCTCTCTGTAAATTCTGGTTGGAAATCTGATTTCAGGAAATCTTATTGGAATTGGGAAAAATCTCTCCCTTAAATAAGAGGGGGTCACCTCTATTTATAGGTGATCAACAGAAATCGTAACTAACTTGTACAGCTGTCATAACCGTTTTTGTAACCGACTTTTAGAGAGAAAATATTGGATTTCATCCAGATAAAGGTGTTTTTCACTATATCTCATTTAAACTTTTATGACCAAAGCTTTTGGATATATTCTTCAAATGTTAAAAGCAGTATTCGTAATATCCATCTTTTAACAAATTCTATCTAAGCCCTCCAAACCACAACTCATCATCCTCCCCCAAGGCGGTTGGTAACTACATCGTGAAAGCGGGTCATACGCTTTCATGATGTACTGTCTTTTTTGAGGTAATGTATAAATATTCAGACAGCAACACTCCTCTAAAGTAGTAATCATAATAATAATAATAATAATCATCTCAAGTCCAATAGGGAAAGCGGAGGCGTTGGACGAAGACACCCATCCCTTATCTCAAGTCCAATAGGGAAAGCGGAGGTGTTCGACGAAGACACCCATCCCGTCAGGCCTTAAGAGAAACTGAGGAAAAATCCATCTTCAATGTTTTCTCCTTGACAAAACAAATCTTCTTTCTGGTAGAGGTCATCAAAAAGGTACACAGGGGGTACTAATCCATACCACGCCCATCATCATCAGAAAGGCGTTGAAAGCCAGAAAGAGGCACTGAAGCCATATTGAATATCCAAAGGCGTTGAAGCCTGAATCAACATCAAAGACGTTAAAGCCTGAAACAGCATCCAAAGGCGTTAGAGCCCGGAATAGTATCCAAAGGCGTTAGAGCCTGAAACGATATCCGAAGGCGTTAGAGCCTGAAACAATATCCAAAGGCGTTAGGACCTGAATCTGCGTCAATAGCATCAAAAGCGTAACAGTTTCAACTTTCATCAGTGACATAAGGGTGAAAATGTCATTAATGAGCAGAATCCTTTATATGTGAAACAAGGTTTTTCGGTCGTTGAAACGAATCACCCTATTTCAATACTTAAATTAATCTGAGACCTGCAAACATATGAGAATGGTATAGGGCTTGTGTCGGATGTCGAATCCTCACTCGGGGTTAGTTAGGTTAGTGCAATAAAGAAAATAAAATAAAATAAAGAAAGATTAAAATGGTGGAGAGATGAGAAGGGTGGATTGATTTTTAAAACAATTTTTTTTTAAAAGAGATTATCAAGATCTACTAATGAAATAAATAACATAAATTAAAAGGCATGATATGTAAGCACAAACTAACCAACATTAAAGAATTTTATTAATTAAACCACAAGTCACTACAAACCTTTAATTAAAATTAATGCAAGAACAACCTTAAAAAAAAATGTCAAATGTGACAATGTATTGCTCCCACCAGTGTAGGTGATTGCCGGAGATGTGTCCGCCTTGATGAGGTTGAGAAGGCCATGAGATGAGAGGGGACTTGAGAGATGAGAGAAAGATGAGAGAGGTGTGAGAGGTAGTAGGGTCTTGGAAGATAGACTAGATGAGGAGAGAATGGAAGTGTACGACCAACACCAAGACAATGAAGTGAAGAGAAAGGGGGTTAATTGAAGATAGCTTGGATGAGTTTTTTTTTTTTTTTGGTGGAACCGTGGGATATGTATATATAGGGAGAGGGGTGGCTACTAAAGTTTTGGAATTTAGAAAAATAGAAAGTTTTTGAATTAATCAAGAAGAATGGAAAGTGGGAAAGTAGGAAAGTGTGGCCACTAATCTCTTAGATATTAGGGTTTTAGGGTTAGTGAAATGGGTGGCTAGGATTTATGTGAAGGGAATTGGATGGCTAGGATTTGGGAATGAGATAACAAAGGTTTACTAGATTAGGGTTTTGATTAGGGGGTAACTAGGAGTGGACGGTTTTGATTTAAAGCCCTAGGGATGGATGATATTGGAATTAGTAACTAGGAAAATATTTATGAAAATGAGAAGTTTTTGAATTAGTCAAGGGAAGGTTTTGGAAATTAGCAAGAATTTCTAATGGCTAGAATAGAAGGTTGGATACAAGGAAAGTGGGGAAAGTAGATAATAGGAAAGTGAGGTGTAGGGATGATATGGACGATCATGGCTAAGAGTAGATTAGGGTTTTGCAAA
This sequence comes from Tetracentron sinense, assembly GCA_015143295.1. Classification (NCBI taxonomy): domain Eukaryota; kingdom Viridiplantae; phylum Streptophyta; class Magnoliopsida; order Trochodendrales; family Trochodendraceae; genus Tetracentron; species Tetracentron sinense. The sequence goes on along the minus strand of CM026554.1, from coordinate 6,064,201 downwards.
TGGAGGGTGGCGATTAGGGTTAGGATAAACTGGGTGGCTAGGATTTTGACAAGAAAATGTGGCTAGGGTTAGGAGAGGATTAGGGTTTAAGAGAGGTGGACGGCTAGGATTAGGAGAGAGAGATTAGGTTTTAGAGAAAATAAAAAAAAAAATGATGGCAAAGGGTTTTGAACCCTGGTCTCTAACACAATCTCCCATAGATTTCACCAACTAAGCAAGCTTTTCTCCTTTGTCTTGTATAGTGATCTTTATTACTCAAGTCCTCTTTCTTGGAAATCGAATCTTCAGTTCCCTAGGCTTTATTCTGTAATTGTGATCTCTTGGCTTAGCCCACACTTGGCCTGCATCTACTTGGTATAGCCTGTTGGCTCTTTAGTCTTCGGTAATGGGCTTTGATGCTTAACTACAGTCTCCGGTCCTTGAGAATTGTCCAGTTAGAGTTCCTGAGATAGTTAAAACACATAATGAGATTTCATCGAAATGGCTCAGTATCTAGACTTTCAAAAATGTGTTTAAACTATGCAAATATACCATTTTGACCAGAAAAGTGTGTTCTATGCAATGGAGAAAACTCTTACGTAGAAAAGTTTTTAAAAATAAAAGTTTTACGTAGGAGAGTGCGATAATGCTCAAAGGATAATCGTGAAAAACAAACACTTTTAAGCGAATATCAATATGAACTAAAAGCATAAGAGCTTGAAAATCAGTGATCATTAATGACCAAAATCATCATTATCAGATAAACATGGAATTCTGTTATCCAAATCTCAAAAGAGGATTTTAGTATATAATATGTCAGGATGTCCATTGAGCCACGTGTCATTATTTTATTGAATTATGAACAACGTTCTTAAATTCAAAATTTCACAATTTAAGTTTTTCAATAACCATCATCAACATTTAGCCCCCTGTCTATGAGGGCACTTTTAGGTTTAATCATACTCAAAAAGCGTCTGAGCAGACAAATCATCATGATAAAAAGGGTTCATTAAATAGCATGTTATCATAAATTTGGCGTCTCAATATTATAAAACTGTCTTTTCAGTTTCTACTTGAAACAATGAATTACCAAATTCTTAGCCAATGGGATTGCACAGCCAACCTGTCAGGATCATTATGATTGTACCTTTTTCAAATTTCAAATCAAAACGTGCTCCTGGAAAATCACGTATCATAAATGCTATAATCAGTATATAAGGACGTCAAAACCATTCTAAAATATTTACTGTACCGTCTTCTTCCTTGTGCAAAACACTCTTTGAGCATCCTTCAGTTTTTTCTGTGCTCGAGTTCTTGGTGATCCTTTACTGTTTTCTTCAACAAATCAAGGATTTTATTCTTTTTTCGGGATTTTAAGAGTATTTCTCAAATTTCTGGTAAGTCTTTATTCTTTTTACTCTACCTTTTCTTTCATTCTTCCCTCTGCTGCTTACTGTCACTATCTGTATCTTTACTTGTTCTTACATTATATTATTTCATCATTTTTCATTATTGTAAAAAAAAAACACATCGTAATCTATTGTTATTTTTTTTTTTTTTTTCTGCAACACTTTACGCTTTCAGCTCATGTCTTCTTCTCAAAAACAACTTTTAAGTAATGAATTTTGGGATTCAGCTATGCATCACTCTTGGGATACCTATCCCACCAGATGGATGGTCTCTGCCTTATGATGATATTGATGGAACTAAAGGATTTTGTCCACCGCCTTCCGCCACCACTATGTTTAGAATAGAGAGAAATGATTTCCCGCTTTCACAAGTAAATTTTAATTCCCACAGCTGTTGTACCAAGGAGTGGATAGCTTGGTGTGACTATATACTCACCCATCCAGAGTATGGACCTAAGCTTCACGCTACTGAGATCTTTAGAGCCATAGAACTTTCAAAAGATTTTGAAGTAAGAAAGATACAGATAGCTTATCTCAGTTAGTTACAAGATGGAATAGTCAGACTCACACATTTATTACTTCATGGGGAGAAATTACCCCTACTCTTGAGGATGTAATGGCGTTATGGAGATTGCCAGTTTTTGGAGATAACGACATCCAAAATATAGTTGCAAGGCGGCCAAATTTTTATGGCTGGGTAAGATACTTTTTCAGAGAGAAGGGCCCTGTGAATAAAGAGACAGGAGTTAGAGAATATCAGTATGGGAAAGAGTACAAGTCTCCTTTGGAGCTGACAGCGTTCATTTGTATGTGGCTGTCAAGATATATTTTTGAAGGCGCCCCTACTGATAAAGTCTTGGATAGACTGTTCCCGTTGGCCTTCCGCCTTGCTGATGGTCAGAGTTTTCCTTTAGGGGTATTATACAAGAATTTGGATCAACTTCACACCTATCAGGCTTGGTCAGCGGGTGCTTATCATATAGAGTCATTTGTCCATACCGCCTTTCTTCAAATGTGGTTGTGGGAACGCTTTCCAAGCTATGCACCTTCAGCCAGACAATTTTCTCCTCTTCAAGCTAATAGTGATTCTTCTGAAGAACTTCCAAGTCCTAGAGCATGGTGGTGGAGCAGTGTATCAAGAAAGAAGGACGCTCTGATTTTTGATTTTATTGATAAGGAAAAGTGTTTCTGCTTCAGGCCTTATACTGAGCCTTTGAAGGGTATTGAGAGATTCTTCTATCATTCTGAAGAATCTTTAGCTTTTTTAGGCATGAATGCTGAAGAGAGAGCAGAAGTTTCATTGAAAACCCTTCACTGCTTTGCTTTTTTGTCTAAGTGTCATCTAATAGGTTTGTACAGTATTGATGGCGGCAGAACAAACAATTTTCATCTTGAGTCCTATAATCTTGACCGTTGTTTGAGGCAATTTGGCCTAGATCAAGGCGTTCCTGATGGCATTGCTGAATCTTTTTCTCTGAAGAAGACTATGAAGGCTTTTATTTTGGAAAGCTGGTCTTTGACTCTAAGGCCTTCCGGTTTGACAACTTGATGTTTAAAATGCATTTGCATGACAATCTTCAAGAGGTTGTTTACCTGAAGCAAGATCCTGGTGTCATTGACTCTACCCATCCCACCCATGTGTGCCTCCTTCATAAAGCTTTGTATGGACTTTGCCAGGCTCCCTGTGCATGGTTTGACAAAATCAGCTCCTATATTCTCGAACTGGTTTTTTTCGGCAGTCAAGCTGATCATTCCATGTTCATTCATCGTGGAGATCAAGGAACTACTATACTTCTTTTGTATGTCGATGACATACTTTTGACTGGTGATAATCCTTCATTCATCCAATGGCTCATTGATAGTATACGATCTCAATTCGAGATTAAAGACCTTGAGACGTTACACCACTTTCTCGACCTCGAAGCCTGATGTGACTCTTTTGGTATTATATTAACTCAGACTCAATATGCCATTAATCTTTTAGGGTGTGCAAATATGGTTGGATCCAAGCCTTGTAGTTCTCTAGTGAGCGTTGGATTGAAGCTCTCCGCCTATGATGGAGATCCACTTACCGACTCTACATCTTATAGACAATTTGTAGGCGCGTTACAGTATCTCACTACCACTCGGCCCAATATTACCTTTGTTGTTAATCAGGCATGCTAGTTTATGCACCAACCCTGTACATCTCATCTTGGTGCGGTCAAGCGCATATTGAGATACATTAAGGACCCTATCTTTTGGTCTTTACATTCAACGTTCCTCTGATCAACAAATTCGGGCTTTCTTAGACACTGATTGGGCTGGGTCTCCTGACGATTGTCGATCGACAACAAGCTTATATGTAATTTTTGGTCCCAACTTAATCACTTGGCTTGCTAAGAAGCAACATACAGTTTCACATTCCAGCACTGAGGCTGAGTACCCTGCCCTTGCCATTGTTGTCGCAGATATCCTATGGCTTACATATCTTCTCAAAGATTTGAATATTCAACTCTCATCTCCACCTATAATTCGGTGAATCAACCTTGGTGCAACTTACTTGGCTTTCAATCGTATATCTTTTAGAAGTAGAGGTTTACCTCTAAAGAAAAATATAGCTCATGTCTCCTTATTAATTTTGAGTTAAAACTTGTACTTCAACAAGATCTAAACATCCAATTAACCTTCAAATTAACAATTTAAAGTTCAACTAAGCTCAATTTTTAAATAAGCTCTACTTATTTAGATTAGTGTTACCAAACGCCTCCTAAGTTTCAACAATATCGCATTTGAAATAAACTGAGCTAGTAGACCATATCCGACAAATTTTTCATGAGAAAGAAGAGGTTTGCCATTGTGGCAATTAAGGAAAGGGCATGTTTGAATCACAGGAATTGAGGAGTGAGAATTTGAAGTCAAGAATAAAAATTTCAATTTCACTGTTTATGTTTGGACGCCCACAATTTATACGAATTTCAATTAACATGGAAAGTGAAACATTGTCAATTCTTGCAGTTGGTGGGAATTACAATATCCACCAAGCAGGTGCAGGTGGATATTGTAATTCACATACACATGAGAATTGACACATGTCTTCTATAACTAAGAGAACCCTTGAAGAAAGTGATTTTAGAAAGAAAGTGGTGGTAGCACTACCCTATTTTTACACAAGAGTTCTCCTGCGGGATTATCTCTACTCACTACAACAAAACTACCGAGAAGTGGCCAAAAATTTCTGTCACTAATAATAGGTGAAATAACCACGGGTGGAAGAATGAGCCCTTTTGTGCATGTGTCAGACCTCCAACAAAGGGAGACTGAATTAAGCATTTTCATTTATAGAGATGTTAAGAGTTATAGATGATAGGTGTTTTCTTGGTTTAATTTTGTTTCCTTCAATTTCACACATCTTATAGTTTGAATTTTAGCCATAACTTGATCATGTTCAAAATTTTCATCTCTGTCCAATTCTAATGGTTGTCATTATTGGGCTTTTATAGCCGGTAAGAGTTTTGAAAAGGTCTACAACTCACTAGAATCATGCTGATTTTTGGGTTAGAAAATCTAGTGTATGTGGTTCATTCAATCATGGGTCATGGACCCACTGCCCAGACATAAGATATACAAATTCCCCTCTCTGATGTGCTTGGTACATGGTGTAGAAAAAGAAAAAATCAAAACGAGTGAATCCCCTTTGCCTTATACTCTCCCCTACAATGGAACTATCTCAACAAGTATTTACTCTGTCCTACATTTTTTGGTCTTACTATTGTATACATGGCTTGTGAATTAGACTAGTTAGCTATAGTTGTTAAACATATGATTTGAAATGGTGGAATGAAATTCAAATTTTCAAGACAGGATTTTGGCCCAAAAGAGTTGAGATATTCTAATTGTAATATCCATGCCCGCTTGATAATATTGAAGAACATAAGCTGGCAATATTGTCGGCTACACTGGTCTCTACGATCATTCTCAATTGTTAAGGAGATTGCTTAGAGATTAACTATATATGAATGAATAGGAGCTCTGCTTCACTGGTCAACCGGACCAACCCAAAAATACCTTGGAAAGGGGTATTTATGGAAAATTTTAGGCCCCGTTTGGTTGCACTTTTGTTTCTATTTTTTGTTTTTAAAAACAAAAATTTAAATTTTTACACAAAACATGTTTGGTAAACATGTTTTTGCTTTATGTTTTTAAAAATCAATAACAAAATTTTTGAAAATCAAGGTAACAAAAAATGTCTACTACATCTAGTTTTGAAAACAAAAAACAAAAATGGAAAACATGGACCCACCATCACCACTCATCACCACCACCATACTACTACCACCCACCACCACAATACTACCACCACTACCATCCACCACCACCATAATTCTACCACCATCCACCACCAACACCACTGGCACCACCACCGCCACCACCACAATACTACCACCACCACTACCACTACACCACTACTCACCACCCACCGCCACCACCACCACCACTACTCACCACCCACCACCACCACTGCCACCACTCACCACCACACTACACCCACCGCCACCACTCACCAATACCACCACCATGAATTGAAATTATTTAATCATATTTATCAAACACGTTTTTTGTTTTTCTTTTTTAAAATAAGTAACAGTTAGTAATATCAAACGTGTTTCCTATTTTAAAAAATTGAAAAAAAAAGTCGTTTCTAATTTTTAAAAACAAAAAATAAAAACAGAAAAATGGAAGTGTATCCAAATGGCCCCTTAGTGTTAAAAAAAATACCATATTTTGTGTTCGTAATTACCATACTACCAATTCTCAAGCCATTTTCTAGGTTGCTCTGATTGTTTTTTCAAACGGAGCTCATGTTCATAGTTAATATCTATATATATATTATATGATATACTTATTTCTTGGGTTTAATGAGATTAAAAAAATATATCAGTAAAAAATTAATACGCACTTTATTAGTGTATTAATACTCGCTTTATTAGTGTATTTTCAGTAAATTCCACAATGTCAACCAATTACCAGAATTTCAGTACATAAACTTTTCAATTCATGGATATTACAATTCACTATAACTTAGAATACTCACGTATGTTTTTGTTTTAATTCCTGCAATCTAAACATACCCTAGCAAACAAGGTTAGCTAGAATCAAAAAATGAGGCAATCATATTACATGTAAAACGGTAGCAGTTTCAAGAGCTTCCATTACACACGCTGGGAATGGCCTAGAAGTGATGTATCCCTTCACTAGGAGGGAGGTCCCGGGTTCAACCCGTGGCCGGGAGAGAGGTGAGCGTGGTGTTTTCTCACCTGGAACAGATATTAGGGTAATTTATATCTCAAAAATTAGGTCCCAGGTTCAATCCGAGCTTACAGATCTAGTGTAAAACGTCCCATGCATGTCCGGGTCCGGGTCCGGGTCCGGATCCGGTTCCTTCATTCAAATCAACTAAAGAGACATCTCCTTCCAAGCCTCGGATTATCTGCTTGGGGTCAGAGTCATAGTTATTGGTTAGGAGCCAACGTAAGATAGCAGGACATGTTTAAATGTAAAAAAACTTCACCATAGTCCAGGGGCGGAATTAGAATTTTCTTTTAGGGGGCAAGTAATTGTTAATAGATTTGTGATGAAAGATTAGATGATTATGAAATATTCCGAGTCTAGGGGATGGGGGGTTTCTGGAGCCATAGCCTCCCAGATATTTTGTGATGACTAAATTGGTAAGTTAATTATTTCATCTATACGTTTTGTACATATCATACGGGTATTGTTTTTCCTTGTTTATAGGGTAGCTATCCCTTGCCCTATGATTATGTCCTATTAAATAATTAAATAATATAGTATAAATGCAATATTTTGTTTTCAAAAGTTCAAGGGCGCAATTGTCCCTTCGCCTCCATAGCTATGACATATTAAATAATTGAATAATAAATAAATTCAAAAATTCAAGGAGCAGCTGCCCCTTGTCATTCCCTTGTCTCATGAATATGCCCAGCCTGTTAAATAATTGAACATGGTAGAAATTATTTTTTTCCAAAAGTTCAAGAGGCCATGATTCGATGTTCTATGACTATGCCGTATAATTTATATTTTTTTTTTTCAAAAGTTCAGGTCTTGGTTTTGCTTGGAGCACTGTGGAAGACTATTCACATGAAGGGGGCAACTTAATTGGTTATGAAAATGAGCCTTTTGAGGAGCTCCAAAAACTTAATTGGACGAGTTACCTGGCTCATTCGTGGTCGACGATGTGCCAAATGGTTCACACAAGCAGTAGCACAAGAAACCATGCGAGTCACCTCTTTCGGGTCGTAACGCTTCAGCAACCGCGGATCAGTAATAGTATCAATGTTTCCATCTTTCAAAGCTTGCAAGAGCAAAGGCATCGCCTATAACAGCACAGTTAAACTTGTTAGTTTCCATGACATTCACGAGTTCGTATAGAAAGATTATCAATCAATCATATTTAATCGAAGAAATAATTCCTATCCATCTCACTCTATGAAATTAATGTAAGATTAGCTAGGAGATTGAGGTCTGGATGTGTACACAGTATGTGTGTTACTAATACTTCACCAAAAAAAAAATTACCTTGAGATACATTGATAATAATTCAGTGAATTACAACCCATTATAAAAAAAAACATTTTTTTTCTTAACACACCCCTCAAAAGCATGCAGCTTGAAAAATCTTCATGAATTTACCAAAAATAGAGATATACATAGTGTAAATAATAATAATAATAATTAAACAATGGCCCAGCAAAACCCTACTAATAACAGCATCAAAGCTTGAGTAAAATTCAATATATTTCTAATGTGGAATCAGGATTAACTAAGAAAGATATAAAACATTGGGTTGGTGTCAAACATTTATGAAAAACAAGAAAGCGGAGGTCTTGATGAGTTCGAGTCTCTTCCCCTTGTTGGCCACCTTTTAGGATTTATCCTGACTTTCTGGTTATGTAGTATAAGAGGATCTGCATGGCCAGAGGGAGTTAGTCGGGTGCTCTATGAGGCCCGGACACCCTTGTTTCAAAAAAAAGAAAAAAAAAAAAAAACAGCATTATATGGTCTAATTAAAGGAGCCGCGTGAGTTGGTGTGCATGTCACCACTTTAGATTCCAGATCAAATCCCAAAAGAGTGTGATGGTTGAAATATCCACCAATTCTCTATCTTAGAACGGATATGAACCTTGCCAACCAGGGTTGCAGCCTAACCGTATATAGTGTACCAAAAAAAGTTGACTCTTATGATTCAAAACTCAATTGTACGAAATAGAAAGAAGTGATATTATTGTATTATTATTTAATTTTATTATACATAATAGCTTATTAGAAAAAAAAAAAAAAAAAAAAGATTATTATTATTATTGTTATTAGTATGACAATATAATTTTTATCTTAATATTACAAATTTGATTGCCACTTAACTTGTAATAGGGAATAGTATAAATATAATCAGGTCGTATGTTTTATGATGTATTCTTGTAAAAACTCTCAATTATGTATACATTCAGTTTTAAAATTCAACGTGTGTCATTTGAAACGATTTTCACATTTGATGTTCTACGAGCTTGTTCTTTGTTATGTAATGAGTTCTAATGTCTATTTATTACTATCAGTACTGATTCATTAAAGATTCATCTTAGATTTTTAATGTTTTCAATAAGTTTTCTAAGCTTCTTTAATTTTAATTAATTTCATTGGATTTCCTTAAACCTCCTAAAAACATGTTGACTGCCATAGTGAGCAAAGTTAGTACCAATCTAAAGTTTTATACCTTGCAATTATGCATTCAAAAGTTTATATTGATAGAGCGAAATAACCCTAATATGAAAAAATAATCAATCATTTCTAATCTAACCTTAAATAATACGAATCTAATATTTTATTGAGATACTTCTCTATCTAACTGCACATGAGATCCAAGTATTAAGGCCTTTCCTCTACCCAGTGTGTGGCGTGGTGGTTCAAAGGCAATGGAATGCTCCCAGTGATCCTAAGTTCGAGCCCGCTCCCTGGTCTTTCCTGAAGTGCGTTGTTTATGAAATATTGCGTGCATCCTCGAGAATTAGTCACGATCCAAATGGGTGGGGACACTCTGAATCATCAAAATTAGAACTTTCATCTCCATTATGTAGCGAGTGAAAGTGCATTTTTTGGAGGGGCTAGCTTTGTTTTGCATATCATCAATGCAGTTTCATAATATCATCATGATGCCAACATTCGTCGGCGTGTTCGACAATTGAAAGAATATGTAGTGGTGATGCAAGTGAAAACTCACCCAGTCTACCAAGCTATAAGTCATGGAGGATTTTGTATTGACAGGTCGATGTCCTGTAATGAGCTCTAAAAGTATGACCCCAAAGGAGTAAACATCTGATTTAGCTGTGAGTTTACCGCATGATGCATATTCGGGTGCTACGTACCTGCAAGTGGTGAGGATGTGAGTATGTCAGGGAAAACATATTTAGGATTAATGCAAAAACCATGGTAGTCTAGCCTGAATTAGGGTTATGATTTGTGCATTTATAGGGTTACATAATGGCAATTTCATAATTTTACATCACTTTACAATATATATGTGTGTGCGCGTGCACGTTATGGTTAGATTTTGTTCATTATGCAAAAAACGAGAGAACAATGAGAGGAGAGAGAAATATTTTAATCCATTTTTCACATGAAATTAGTGAAAGGATCTTTATGCGATCGTGGACGGATGCACATTGCTGCACCACATAAATCTGTGTTTATTTCTATTTTTCCGTTAATTTTTTGCACTTAGCAGTCAAAACCAGCTAGTACTAACTAGTTCAACCCGAATTAAATCTTACCCAAAAGTTCCCATTATCCGGGTGGAGATGTGAGTGTTGGCATCGGGGATGAATTTTGCAAGCCCAAAATCAGCAACCTGAAAAAAAAAAAAAAAAAAAAAATTAAGTTAATTAGCATTAATAATAGTAAAGTAAATATTGAGGTTGTGTTTGGTTCTGCTTCTATGTTAAATATTTTTGTAGACTTGATTTGATTCTTACTAGAATGCTTCCAACAAAAAAAAATTGTTTCTAAAAAACTTGTTTGGATGTTGCACGATTGTTTCTTAATTTATTCTCTTTTAAAAATCAAACGGGTATAGCTTTCCTTCCTAAGGGGTGCACAAACCCTAGCCCTAAGTGGTGCGCACTTTTTAACCCACCACCTCAGCATTTTCTAAAACCTTAGGAAGGGGAGTAATTACCCTAGAGGTTAATCTGATACGATGAGGCTAATAAGCACACACCCCAAGTGCAGGGTTGCATGCTCCTTAGCATCTTTTATGAAACTACCAACATAACCCAACATAGCACTTCAAGAATTTGGAAATATATACTACTTGAACTTATCAACTTACATAAGTGAATGGATCTAGCATATAAGGGCCGTTTGGCATCACTTCCAAGGAACAATTCTTTATTTTCTGGGAATAGAAATGCAAAAGTTTATATTCCCAGGAATAGAGAATTATTCCATGGAAGTGATGTCAACGGGCCCTTAGTGATTGGATCTAGCAAATACATCTGGTGGTTGGTGAATAGGGTGGTAATGGCCCAAATTTGGCTTGAATTTTAGTATTTTTGAATAGGCTTGGCTGAAGCCTGACACGTTTACAAAGGTTTTGAAGTTTGAACTCTGTCGTCGGATTGCCACCCGCACTAGTGGTGAAGAATAGGAGTACGTAAAAATTATCCATGTATATTAATTGCTACCTCCGAGTTAAAAAATTATTGAGATATAAATTCTACCTGTGCTTCAAAATTAAAATCAAGAAGAATATTAGCTGTCTTGATATCACGATGAATGATCTTAGGATGACCTACAAATATAAATTATTTCAATCAGGAATGAGAATCTGGTACCAAATACCTTAAAAATCAAATAATAAAATAAATAAAACCAAGAAAACTCACAGTCCTCATGTAGATACGCCAACCCTTTTGCCGAGCCTAGAGCAATTTTCATTCTGGTGGCCCAGTCCATTGTTGGTTGTCCCACCCCTATAATATGTTATTGTTATCACATTTTTCTTACAATCAAAAAGTGCTAAAAGTAGAGTGCAAAAAAAAAGTGCTAAGAACTACATGTTAAGCTCGGGATCTAGTCCCGTGAGTAGGGCTGGTTAATAAATTAACCATCCTACTCATGGACAGCTTGAGATTGACTCGTTAAATGCTTGAGCTCGCTTTTAATAAACAAGTCAAGCTTAAGCTTGATTTTCGACCTCATTTCATTAATGAGCTAAACTTGAACACGAACACACTACTACTCGATTCGTTAAATTAAAGTATATATATATAATCTAACCTACTAAAATATATAAATATACGTACTTCATTTAAATACCAAACAAGTATACTTAAGCTATATTAGTAAAGATTAATAGTATATTATATATTTTACATTATAAAAATACCTTTATACAATTATATAATTATATTAAAATTTTAGGTAATGCTATAATTTCTTTATAAAGTAATATTTGCACCAAATATAAATAGTTATATCCAATAAATCAAGGTGCTCGTGAACTACTCGAACTTGGCTTGAGCTCGTTTATTTAATAAACAAGTCAAGCTCAAGCTTGATTTTTGAGCTAGTTTAATTAATAAATAAGCTTGAACAGCCCTCACCCCTACTTGTGAGGGTTGTGTCGTTGATTTCTCCACCATTTAAAAACATATTATACTAACAATGCTAACCAGTCCAGTAAAAAAAAAGTACACCTACTAGCAAAGATAAACAAGGATTTTTAAGCAGGGGATGTGACAGTATAGAGGTCTGAGAATTAGGGCCCTAAACCCCAATGCGTATCCGTTGGATTTTTTTTCACGGGATTCCCGCTAGCATCTTGCTTCGTTCGGATTAGGTAATGTAAGCATGTTTTAAGTGAGAAACTTGAAAGGTTTAGGGCTTTAATTCTTTGAACCTGGTCTATAATCAAGGCCGATGCTCCTTGTCCCTCGAGTCTTGACTGATAAGCAAAATAATTTTTTTTTATAAAGCAACAGTTCCACTGGTAAATGTAAGCACAGAACAAGGGTAACAATTGTATGACTTTAATTTTGGATTATTTTCCTTCTAATATTTTGAGGGAAAAAAACACCCATATTAGAAACCATATGTCATGTCTATGAAAGGCATAATCTTAATCTTAATCTTAATGCCTCTTGACATACCATACATTACCTCTACAAGGCATGAAACCGCATAACACCAACCCCTCTCTAGTAGATGACTAAGGTGGTGTTTGTTAACACTAGTCTAAAAAGAAGTGTTTATTTGAAAATTATGCTTAGTTGGATTTTAGATTGTTAAGTTGAAGGTTAATTGTATGTCTACATTTTAGAGATTTTAGGGATAAAAATCTTTACTTTAAAAGTAGCTGCTTATTTGAAAATTATGTTTAGTTGGACTTTAGACTGTTAAGTTGAAGGTTAATAGCATGTCTACATTTTAGAGGTTTTTACTCCTAAAATCTCTAAAATGTTGACATGCAATTAACCTTCAACTTAACAATCTAAAGTCTAACTAAGCATAACCTTATTACCCCTCTCCTTCCCCCACTACCAAAAAAACAAATTCTTGTGGGCGAGGAGACAATCAATACACTTCGGGAGCGCTACACATCCTTGTGCACGCTAACCAATAAATTATGCACATCAATTAAGACATTGGTTGGTATGCACAAGAGTGCGTGGCGCGTCCAAAATGAATGCTGGATGTTTCCTCGCCAGTAACTACATGAGAAGAACCTCTGTCGATAAAAAATATATATATATATGTTGGCTAAATTTCATTAGATATTACTGTATGTTATACTAAAAACATGCTGATTACAGAATGCCAATTATAATCACAGAACACAATCTAAGATAGAATAGAAATAAAGAACAGTGCACTTTACTGATTGAATGGACTGAGGCTTGAATTGAATTCAATGTCCTTAAGATAATATTGCCCCGCACAGGTGGTCACGGCAAGTTGTCTCCCAAGATACAACAGTCACGTCCTGGGTACTACCACTAGAAACCCAAGGACACAGCGAACCTTGGATGTTTAGTACTCTCTTTCTGGGAATGAAAAATGACTTAATGCAGAAGAAGATTCAAACTGGGGAGGAGAAGATCTTGGAAATTCGTACTTGAAAAATGCAATAGAATTCCTTAATATAAGGTTGAAAGGAGGAGACTGTTCCAGAAGGGTCATAACTGTTGGGGTTTCAGTTTAAATCCAACAGACATGACTCTTGGATAATTTAAACTGCTGTGTAAGTTGAATGGGCTTTTGGCCCAGCCCAAAAAAATAAATATAAGGGCTTGGACTAGAAGCCCACAAGAGCTAAGGCAACCAACCAAACCAACCAAGCCAGCCGGACCGGACTCGGGCCGGGGCGGCGGCGCGCGAGAGGTTGGTTCTACCTTCGAGCATGGGCTCACTCCTTCGCAAAATTTGGGTGCCCCAAGGGCCCACCCTTAACTCCAAGGTAATAGTATATAAACCACACTATGATTTCAATAGTTTTCCAATGTGGGACTATTCTTTTCTACCATTCTTCAACTTACAATACATGTTCAAGTGGCCTACTTTGAGATGAATTTCTCATTCACCACTTCACTGTTTTGGACAAGTAATTATACCACGTTAATCTCCTCATGGAGGAGAATACGGATCCACTTGGACCCGCCTCAAAATCCTTGTGGGTCCCACTTATATTTTGGGTCAAAGTTTATAAAAACTGTTTTCCCAAAACACTCAGAATTTCCAAAACAGATTTTTTCCCAACAATATATTGTAAAGACTTACCGTGCAAGTGGAACTCCAAGGTTTTGTTAGGGACAAATTCATAAACAAGCAATCTTTGGTCCCCAGTAGTGCAATACCCTATTAATGAAACAAGATGTTTGTGATGTACTCGGCTAATAATCTCGATCTCTGACTGAAATTCACGTTCCCCTTGCATGCTTCCAGGTCTCAGCTGCTTTACAGCGAACTCTTTCCCATTGAGGATTCCTTTGTAAACAAACCCAAACCCTCCTTCTCCAAGGATGTCAGTATCCGAGAAATCATCAGTCGCCATTGCCAATTCTTCATACGTGAATATTCTTGTTAAGAAACCTAAGGCAGTGCCGCACAGTGTTGATGGTGGAGGTGTGTTCACAGTTCTCGAATTACTGGGCCTAGAACCACTGCTGCTGCTCGTGGAAGGTTGCGAATATGCCACTGGATATGTTCTCACGACCACTACTGTTCCAGCTTCTGTTGGAGGGGTGTGCTTTAGCATTGGTAAGGTAGGGTCCACTGGAAGAGAAGCATCCGTTTTACATTGTTGTAGTGGACTAGCTTGAAGATCATCTTGAGACATTTTACAATCCAACACCATAAAATTATGTTATATATTAAAAAAACAAACAAAAAAATTCAAAAGAAAAATAATCCCCTCCGCGAGGGCAAGGAGGGGATTATGCGTTTTGCTCCCTTTTCGTGTGCACGTCTCCTTTTTAAGAGTATTTAAAATTCATTAACTCTTCTTAAGGTTAAATCATCTAACCTTAGTTTTTAAAAAAGAAAAAAAATTAACCACATAATTAAAACTTATTATCAATGGTTCAAGAAGCTAAATCCTCTAAGGTGATAACCGGATTTGGCAAATCTGGTTATCACCCTTTGAAGTAGCCACGTGTCTTTTTTGACACCCTTTAACTGTGGTTAAGATTCACCCTCCCCCTATGGTTCACTCACTCATCTTTGATTTTTTTAAAACAATATTAATTCTTTTTTTTAATATTTTAATATTAAAAAACCATTAAAACAGTTTTTTAATTTTAAAAATAGAATTTATATATTTTTTTAAAATTCCAAGGATGGGTGGGTGAATCCTAGGGTATAAATCCAGTTATCACGATAACTATAAAGGATTTGGGTACATAGTTCAAATGTAGTTAAAAAGAGCTTCGAGAGGGGAGAAGCAATATTCCTCTCCGCGCCAGAGGAGTGAGTTATTGCTTTCCAAATTGGGATAGACGGGGGCGTGTGGCTCCTTTTTTATTTGAAGGCACCCAGACAAATCCACGGCCACGGATTACCTTGGTGGATGCCTGAGGTCACACATCATTGGGCATATGGCATTTAAAGGAAGAGATATCATAAATCAGGGAGAGAAAAAGAAATGACTTCTACCCATTTTATCACCGGGTGCCCAATGATGTGTGTATGCTCGAGGTCCCACCTCGGGCATCCACCACAGGTAATCGCAAGCCACAAATCCACATACACGAGTCCCTTTTTTTCGGGTACAAGTCATAGGCAGCAACCCTGGTTAGAAATGCATGACATTTGAAACTTTGGTAAACGTGAATATTACATTCATCACAATTGAAACTTTGGTAAACGTGAATATTACATTCATCACAACCCCCAGGGAATCACAACCCTAAGCTATGTTTGGTTGTTGAGAAAATACGTGGAAACATGGAAAATAAAAGAAAATTAGGCAAAACACAACTCAAGTTTGTATTAGAAATCTAAAATTTTCTTTTCTTTTCCATGTTTTCACCTATTTTCTCGGCAACCAAACATAGGGTAAGGGACTTGATCCGAAACCTACCCCTCAATGGGAGACACATTAATTATGAGAGGGTCATATCGAGAAATGGGAAATAATTAACTTACCATGAAATCTATTTACTATCCTAAGACTGGACCTCATTCCTCTATCGAGAATTTGTTTGCTGAAATTAATTTATCAGTTATAATTGGTAAAATTGAGCATAATTGATTATGCCATAAATAATAGTCAATACATTAAATTTTTTTATTTTTTTTTGAATTTTTGAATTTTTTTTTTTGGTCACTATTATTATTTTTGAATTGAGACCCCAAACTTAAAATACTATACTTTTCTTTAAACCCTTGCGCCTCCCTTCTCAATTTTCCTTCACTCCTTTTTACCTAATTTATTTGTTTTCCTTTTTTACCCTTCACTTCTCTTCTCTTATCAGAGTCTATCCTTAATAATTAATTTTCTGGTAAGTTAATTGAATAAATAAATTTTATGTCGTTGGTTTTCTTCGGTAACTATAATCCCTGCAATTATAATTCTTGTGATAATGGCCTAAATTATCTATACCAAAATTCCTCTGGATAAATCCAGGTAAATCACTTAAAGTTTCATATCATTAAGTCAAAATTTTATACGATCATCTTCTTCAATCTAATCTAATAGAAGGAAATAGACTAATTTTAAGACTGTTGAAACGACTCTGAATTCCCTTGATCATCCTCCAATTGTCTCAACATCTTATGATTTTCTTAAGGGTTTTTTGTAAAAAAAAATATTTTCAACTATTTGTATATACCCCTTGTGTTTTGTGATTGCATTATGTCTGACTAACTTTTAAAGCTTTTGCAAATCCCCTTCAATCCAAAAGTCAGTAAATGGATTTTAATATTATTTTTTATTAAATCACCTTTTAAGCCTTTTTAATGGGTTGGACGGAATGCACGCCTTTATTGGTCACCACTTGTCTCATTTATCTCCTTTAATTGGGGTTAAGCTTAATCAACTTAAGGTTAATATATTTTTTATATTATTTCTAAAATCCAAAGTTAGATGCATGAACCCTAGGGTGAGTGAATATTAACTATGTACTGTTAATAGGTGTTAAAGGGACACATGGTGGCTTGTTAAGCCTCCTTTAATTGTTGTTAAGCATAATCAATCTAAGGTTAATATTTTATCTCCTAAAAACCAAGCTTAGATGCATGAAGTCAAGGTGTGAGTGAATCTTAACCATAGTTAGCGGGTGTTAAAAAGGAAATGTGGTAGCTTGTAGAACCCCCTTTTACTGAGGTTAAGCATAATCAACCTAAGGTTAATATTCTTTTATATATATATTTTTTATAATCTAAGGTTAGATGCATAAACCCTAGGGGTAAGTGAATATGAACCACTATTAGTGAGTGTTAGTAAAATCAACTTAAAGTTGATATTTTTTCTAAAAACCAAGGTTAAATGGATAAATCCTACGGGATCTTAATCACAATTAGTGGGTTCCAAACACTTCTCATGTAAAAAGTTTTTTACAAATCTCCTTAAAAAAAAAAAAAGTTAAAAAGTTATTTTATAAAAGATTTATCATCCATTAACTAACTTTTGGATGATATTTGGATTTGCAAAAAAATTAAAAGTTTGTGGGGGGCAAAATACAAAATCATAAAACACAATGAGATATTTACAAATAGCAGAAAAGTTAGGAGTTTTTTTTTTAACCAAAAAACTCATCATAAAACTTCAACATTAACCCCAAAGATTAAAGCTCAGCCAATAAAATTAATGAGAGAAATTAATGAATCATGATTAATTCCTCCAGCCAGTGCATGAGGAAATTAGGAGTGTTTTTAAATGTAAAAAGCTTTGTAATAACTTGGATGTAATTCTGAAAACGCACCCACCGAATTATATCCCAAGATTCACCTTAACTATATGTTTTAAATGAAAATTTAGGATCTTAGTTTCAAAATCATCAATTTCTTCCATAAAGCCAAAAAAAAATATCATTACAGAAAATTTGTAGAATAGAATAAATCAAACTCATTCTAATAAAAGATTATAAAAAAAATAAAATAAAATCCATGCATATTAGATTTTTCAGACCATGCCGGTTGTGACCGTGATAGTGTATATTTTCTATAACTACAATACTAAAATTAAAACACATACAAGACTTGGTTTTAGAAAAAAAAGAAAGAAGGGAATTTCTTGAGAAGATGAGAAAAGCAAATCTAAGCAGCAATAAAGTTGAGAAAAAGATCTCACCTGTTGGCGTCCAAGGGATGACAAAAACATCATCTCTTCTCATATTCTTTTGTTTCCTCTTCTTCCACCAAGTAAATAAAACGCTCAATACAACTACAAATAAATGTACTACAATCACAATTACAGCTATCCTCATTATAATAAGGGGTGACGGCAGAAAGTATATCGGTGATGGCAGCGTCGGTGGTAGTGATGTGGTAACAAAAGACGAGCCCTGAGATCTTTTCCCGCCATTCGAAGAGTGACCGGAAGATGGTAATGACGATATAACAGAGATTTATTACTGGGTTTGAGATTAACGGCTGAATTTTTTTATATATTTTTTTGATTTGAGGGAGGGTTGTTCTACTTCTACTCCATTTTGGGCTCTATTTATATTTGTGTTTTAATGTGCAGCCACGTGCCGCACGTGGGAAGCACCACAGTCCCCTGGATTATCAATTGCTAAGCACCACAGTCCCTACAAAGGTTTTTCAAAAAAAAAATTCAAAAAATCTATTCGGCCACCCCATCTGTAACCACGGTTTAACCATGGTTAGACCAAGCCCTGGTCGAAACCAGAGCCATGGTTAGACTCACCTAACTCCCAGCTATCCCTTTGTGCAATTTCATCCCCTAACTCCATTTCTAACCATGGTTAAATCAACCCCAAAGTGGGGTCGACAGTGTGCAAAAACAGTCAAGTAGGTGACTTTGGGCCTCTGTGGGGCCACACCCGACCTCCTCTTGGGCTCAACAAAGGCCCAAATTGTTCCCTAAAATTCAAGCTTCGCAACTGTGGTCTCAGATTCCCCGGGGGTGGAGCCAAACTGCGGTTAAATCATCGTGAACCATTGTCAAAAACCATTCTGGTTTTTTTTTTTAAATCTTTTCATTTTATGTGATATTCTTCTAGGCCACTTTAGGCCTCTATGGGGCCCACCCACAACCTCCTGTTGGATCCAACAAAGGGTCAAATTGTTCCCTGGACTTCAGGCTATCCCTCAGTGGTCTCGGTTTCCCGTGGTTCCCCCGTTAACCATAGTTAAACCCATGTTAATCATGGTTTAAAATGTGATGAAAATTTTAGGTTTTTTATAATTTCAGATCTTTGTGAGGGCCCGGACCGGATAGGAGGCCAGTCTAGGCCCTAACATGGACCCTGGGCCCACTCTTGACCCAACCGGACCCTTAACCATGGTTAAACCCACCTGTGGTTAACCCTTAACCATGATTAAGCAGCCATGAACTCAACAAATTCTGAAAAAATAACCAAAAAATCACAAATATTACCCGAAAACTAGAAATGTCCTCTGTGACCATTTTTGTTTTGGTTAGAGCCCTTAACCATGGTTAAATACCAAATTTGGTTAACTTTTTACAATGGTTAAAAAGCTCTTAACCAGAAAAAATCTGGAAAAATGATCAAAAATTCAAAAATAATCTGATAAGCCCAAAAATGGTCTTGTTCGACTATTTAGCCATGGTTAGCACCCCTACCCATGGTGACCAACCCCATTAACCATGGTTAAGCATCCTTAACCATTGGAAAAAATCTGGAAATATCCAAAAAAAATCAAAAAAATTTTAAAAGACCAAAAATATTGATATTGGACTTTTTAACCATGGTTAGCACTCCTAACCATGGTCAATCACTTTTTTAACATTGGTTAGCAACCCTAACCCTTGGTTAAAACACTCTATGCCTACCGAGCCTTACCCTTTAGCCTATCGGGCCTAACTTTGGCCTATCGGACCATACCTTACCAATTATAACCGGTTAGCAATCCTAATCATAGTTAGTTTGATCTAATCTTGTTAGCAATCCTAACCATTGTCAAACTTTGTCTTAGCCTATCAGGCTTCCCTCTTCGCCTACCAGGCCCAACCCTAGTCTATCGGACTTACATAAGGCCTATCGGACCCAATACCATGCACTTTGACCAACCCCGGTCAACCAAATTCTAGTCTACCAGACTAGACCTATTAGCCACCCTTGGTGCACACACACACCCCTAGTCTTGGCACGGGCTCATGTGCTAGAACTAAGCTCAGTCTGATCTCACCCCAATGTGAGTACGTAGGCAATCCAATCCGGGTTCGACCCTAACTTAGCTTTTCTTTCTTACAATTAGCATTAAATTAAACACTAAGACATTTGATTAAACTTGAACTTAATTTGGCTTAACCCTAGCAAATAGGGAACCAATGAAAAGTGGAAGTGTCGAGGTGCCTAACCCCTTTCCCGGCCTTAACCGAGCCTCTTCCCCTGATCTCAAATCGCAAACCAAGACCTTATCCAAATCTCAGGGATTTATCCCTTCTGAATAAATAGGTGGCGACTCTAAACTCACCCCGTGAGATCAAATCATGGTTTCCCCGAACCCACGCTCACAACTCTGGCGACTATGTTGGGGATTAGCTTTAAGGTTCAACCAAGAACCTAGGTTTAAACCAAATAAACCTCAAATTAATCAAATGTCTTAGTATTTAAACAAATACTTATCATTTTACACCTCTTTGATGATTTATGTATTGTGCATCTCATTCATAACATAGTAGTGTAATCAACCTGATACCTATTAGATATGCTTATTACGCTAACGGCTGATAGATGATGATCCTCAGTATCAGTGGCTTAAACATCTTGGCTGCGGAATTACGTATGGTGGGTGATGACCGTTAGAAAACGATTCTAAAAGCTCTTGGTTATACCAATCATCTCTTTTCAGGTATGTTATATACCAGGGAGCAGTATATACAGTGTTAAATGATCATCTCATCCTTAGGAACACACTTGCATACACCAGCATTCGTACATATAGCATAGGTTAGGGTATAGTCTACAAGCATTCCATCCGGAAGGGTCTCCTAACCCTAACCTACTTACACCCTATACCTGTCCCTAAATTTTGGCTGATTATCTGAGCACTTTACCCAAGTAATCACCCATCTATGGGCATGTACTGAGACTTACCTGTGCTTGTAATAAAACACAACCGACCCCGTGTCCAAACATAGCATATGGGGTTTAAACCCCAAGCAAACCGGTCTTCCCAAAGACCTACCTTAGCTTTGACCTGATAGGCCCCGGTTCCCAACAACCCAGGTAAAGCAAGCCGAAACTTTCTCCAACTGCCCTATCGGCTCACATGTGTCTTGTCACACCCAATCAAAAAAAAAACATCATCATTTGCATCTTTATATTTTTCATCTGCATACACAGTACAATCACATCGAGTATGTCCTTATTCAGGTAGATGGCAGGTCCTTTAGGGATCATAAAGACAATTGGTCGACCCTCGCGGTTCGTACATTTGATATTTCAAGGGGCATGTGATCGGAGCCTCCAGAAAGCAGTAGAGGTCCTTACTTCCGATCAGCGTTTGGCTTGGGCCCAACATTACAAATTGGGATACGTCCTATACCTATCCATAGCTAACCCAGATCCGCAACTCTTAAACGCTGCAATCTAGTATTTTCGTATATTGTTTTTCGTTTCGATAAAAACAAATTATGTCCGACTTTGGAGGAAATTCAGCGTATTCTGGGGTTAAGCATGGACGGCGATGTCATAGTATCGTGCTACAAGACAAATTACCAGACAGACCTATCAAGGTTATTGCATCTCAAGCCTGCCTGCTTGCAGCCCAGTCTAACGGCACTCTTGATTGGATACCCATGCAGTTTCTGGAAAATTTGTACCGCCCCAAGTAGAACCCTAACCCCATAGCAGCGGGACTTCTCGGTCTCAACACCTTTACACTGATAGTTGTATCTCAGTTGCTGTTTCTGAGATGCCGCACACTTATCAAGTCTATACTGGTGGGGATTATCGAGGACACCTGCGCTTCCGGAACTATCGTACCAATCATTCTTGCAGAGCTTCTCAGGGCTCTCAATTAGGCAGCAGGCCGCCGAAAGGGCATCTTACATGTCAGCACACCGCTCTTGCATCTCTGGTTAGTAGCACACCTACCGACGATCATATCTATACCGACCGACCTTCGTGAAGCTTACAGCAAACCCTGAAGATTTCTCAAGGTCAGGGTCCGGTTGCAACCACAGACGTCGGAGAGCTTTACCAGCTTCTCCAGAACCTGACAGAAAATGATATCATATGGCAGTGCAAGTGGCTGGTCATGCTGAGACTACCTCGCATCGTCATCTCAGGAAGACGGTGCATGATCCTTGCCAGTCTTACAGGCTCAGCCACCTATGTACCGATCAGAGTCCTCCGCCAGTTTGGATTCCCTCAGTGCATCTCAGTCATAGACCGGTAGGGAAATGATTTCGCCGACTTCATAGTGCACTTCAAGCGCCTCACGGGCCAATTCCAGTCTAGTTGGCAAAGTTTCAGGCAAGATCAGTGGCCCGACTTTGTGGTTACATCAGGACCACAAAAAAATCCTCATATCTCAACAAATCTATTGCTATATGTAAGCACTCAATTTTTACACCCTGCTCACCTAAACCTAGGTCTAGCCCAAGCCTAGCCCTAGGCAAAGTCCCATGGGCTCAAGGCCCCTTTTCAAGTCCCAAATGGATAAAACCTTGTTTGCGGGCCCAAGCATGGGCCCATTAAGCCAAATCTAAGGTAGGACCCACACTACCCTTTTTTAAAATTCAAATTTTTGTTTTAGATTAAAATACTTTTTGCTTTCCCCACATGTGTAGGGGTTTAGCCCAAAAAGGAAATAAAACAAAAGTTTGAATAATAATAATAAAAAAAGAAAAAAAAAAAAAAACCATGATTTTTTTAGGGTAGTAAGGGGTGGGACCCACCCTAAACCAAATAAAAGATCACACAAAAAAAAAAAAAAAGTTTTTTTTTAAAGATTAAAAAAATAATTTAAAAAAAAAAAATTTCAAAATGACACTGTTCATCGTCCCTGTCAAAGGGACGAGTGAACAGTGCTGGCTCTCCTGCTCTCCTCTGCCCTTCCAGCCTTTGTCTCCCACGCCTAAGCCATCTCGCCCTCATCCTCATCCTTATCCTCATCCAAATCCTCCTCCTTTTTCCTTTAAAAAGCTCCACCAAGCCACTGTTCAGAGGAGGGGAATTGAAAAAAATTACAGTGGCCTTCCCACTTTGGCCAGCCAACCCACCCCTTGCTGCTCCACCCTTTAGCCTTAGAACCAAAACATTTCCAAAAACTCTCAAGCCTACAGCTACCATCCTGGAGAAGAGTTTCCAAAAAAAAAAAAAAAAAAGTTTAGCAATAGAGAGATTTTGCAAAAAAAATCGGACCACCTATCCATCTCTCTCTCCTCTCAATTTCTCTTTCATCTTCTTCTTCATTCTTGATTGTGACAGGGATTCTCTCCCTTGTCTTTGATCTCTCTCATCCCTTTTAATCTCACGGCTACAACGGCAACCACCTCGACACCACTCACCTCCGGCAGCAAGAGCAACCACGGCCACTAGATTCAGTCCTCCATCTTCGGCGGTCTCAGCAGCAACTCCACCATCTTCCACAACCATGAACAAAACCCTCTAAAAATCATTTGTAACAGCCCCGTTCAAATCAGCACCCAGAACACCCTGATCAGTCCCTCTTCACACCCAAAAACAGCAGAAAATCCCTCTGTTACAGTCCCAAACAGCCCCCATTCGCGCCTCTAAACACGCCTGCGTAACCCCCTGATCACGTCCCAACAACACCATGTCTCCTCTCGCTTCTTTCGGCACCGGCCAGCAAGGAGCATTTGCTTGCAGCACCTCCTCATCATCATCGTGACGGTTGCTGCCCCATCTATAGCCCAAGAGTAGAAGCAGCCCTTTCTTTGCCGCCCAGCAGTACCCTCACGACCAATAAAGTCGGCAACTGCTGGTTTCGTCTAATAGTTGCACAACGTTGCAGTCACTTGCCCCTTCCGTTCTCTGCACCAACAGTGCCCATCCCACTCGTTTCTTTTACAGTGACAACAAGGTAAGCATTTATGTTTTTAGATTTTAGATTAGAACTCTAGAATAATTTAATAACTTTTAGTCTCTTTGTTACTTAGATTACAACCTGTCTATTTTTATTAACATGTTTAGGTTGTTCTGATTTTAGCAACTCTACTCTTATTCTAGGTGAGCTTGTAGGTGCTTAGTTAAATTAATCTCTAGGATTGTTTTATAAGATTCGGGCTTCTTCGAGAATATTTCTTTTTGATCTACCATACTTATATGATGGTTTAAAATTTGATTCCTTTTCTTTAGCTAATCAAAATCTGTTTAGGGTATAGTGTAGAGTAGCCTTCATGTTGAGATAAGTGTTCCACAATTTGTTTAACCCTATGTTGTAACATAGTTAAGTTTTTAGTATACTTTTTACATTAGCCTAGGTCAGTTTATAATATGGTTTGGTGTGTTTCCTTGAATGATTTTCTTACATGGCTTCTCACTAGGTTTGTTTCCAATTAATGATTCTTAGTTAAATTTAGCTTAACTTCGACTAGTTAAGATTCTGATTTTGTATTCTAATTAGGACATTTTATTTAATCCAAAAATCTGATTTTTGCTAAGGATCTATACTAGTTTAGGTTAACTCTAGAAAAACTGTAAAATAACCATAGTTAGTTTAAGCTCGTTGCTCCGCAACGAGCCTAAACTATTATCCAAAAAATCCCAAAAAAATCAAAAAAATTCAAAAATACCAAAATTACTGACTTTTGACCTTTTAACCATGGTTAGCACCCCTAACCACGGTTAATCACATTTCTTAACCTCGGTTAGCAACCCTAACCCTTGGTTAAGACATCCTGGGCCTACCGGGCCTCACTCCTTGGCCTACCGGGCCCAATCTCGGCCTACCGGGCCCAAACTAGCCTACCGGGCTTCACCCTCGGCCTACCGGGCCCAACCCTACTCTATCAGACTTACCTTAGGCCTACCGGGCCCAATACCAAGCACTTGACCAACCCGGTCAACCACCCCTAGCCTCCCGGCTAGACCCTAAGCCACCCTTGGTGCACACACACACACCCCTAGCCTTGGCACGGGCTCATGTGCCAGAACTACGCTCGGTCTGATCTCACCCCTATGTGAGTACGTAGGCAGCCCAACCCGGGTTCGACCCTAGTCTAGGGTTTTCTCTTTCTTAGATTAGCATTATCTTAAACACTTAAGGCATTTGATTAAAACTGAGATTAATTTGGCTTAACCCTAGCAAGTAGGGAACCACGGAAAGTGGAAGTGCCGGGGTGCTTAACCCCTTCCTCGGACTTAACCGAACCTCTTACCTTGATCTCTGATCGCAGACCAAGACCTTATCCAAATCTTTGGGACTTATCCCTTCCGAATAAATAGGTGGTGACTCTATACTCTTAACTCAACCCGTGAGATGCAAACCAGGGTTTCCCCGAAACCCGCGCTCACACTATATAAGGAGTAAATATGTAAGGGTAACAAAGTAAATTGCTGCCATTACAAACCGCCTAGATGCTTGAAACGAGACCAGTTCTTGTTAAACAGTCAATCTATTCAACATGGTTACTTTTTAAGAGGCTGTTTGGTTCGAATTATCCGAACCGATTTAATCGCTTATAAATGATTTCATCACAATCAGCAACCATTAATCATGTTTGGTTCGGATATAAAAGCGCTTATGATGAAATTGATCCTATTAAAAACCGATGTCAACACAATCGGCCATATGGGTGATTAAGGATGCTGAAGACAATCGATTCCATCATAAGATTGTGCGGGGTGATTTTGACGGAACTTCCGTTTCATAAAAAAAGACCCCCCAAACCCTCTTCGCTCCCAAACCCTCATCGTTCGCATCAATTGAAAGGGTTTGAAGGGAGAACACTGAAAGGGGAAAGGGAAAAGGGAAAAGGGGAAAGGGGAAAGGGAGAGCTGCGACCAACCAAGAAGACGTCGCCGCCCGTACAGGTGTCTTCTTCTTCTTCTTGTATGCTGTTTTTTTTTTTTAGCTAGAAAATAATGCTTTCAAATTAAGCCATAAACATCCATTTTGATCAAAACCCATAATCTGTCGTTTCACAAAAAAAAACGTTCAGTTTTAAAGCTAGAAATTTACAAAAGGAACTCAAAGTTAATAGCAGAGTTTTGTACTGTTCAAGAGTTTGAACTTCATAGTTCATAGGCTACCATGGGTGACAAACTGCAGAAATTGGTTTGACAGAAGATAAAATCCCATTGTTGTTTTCGTTTTCTTTCATCAAACAATGACGGTTCTTAAAAAAAAAAAAAAAAGGCTCAGGATTCTCTTCTTCTTTATTGTTGGTCTTCTTCTTTATTATTGGTATGTAGATGGATGGAGTGACAGATAAAGAAGGCTCAGGATTCTTCTTCTTTATTGTTGGTCTATAGATGGATGGAGTGACGGATAAAGAAGGCTCAGGATTCTCCCAAGTTCAACTTGAGAGAATCTCTCAAGTTTGAACCCCTAGAGGTCGCCACTTGTCTCCTTTGACACCCCTTAACCATGGGTAAGGTTCACCCAGCCCTAGGGTTCACTCACCCATCCTTGGTTTTTTTTTTTTAATATTAATTATTATTTTTTAAATTAAAAAAACTGTTTTAAGAGTTTTTTTTAATATTAAAAATATTTTTTTAATTTAAAAAATAATAATTAATATAAAAAAAAAACCAATGATGGGTGAGTGAACCTAGGGGTGGGTGAACCTTACCCATGGTTAAGGGGTGTCAAAAGAGACACGTGGCAACCTCTAGGGGTTCAAACTTGACAGATTCTCTCAAGTTCAACTTGAGAGAATCCTGGGCCGATAAAGAACAGTGCATCTGAAAACTGCAGAAACTCATGTGTAATATCTATTGCTTGCAGGTTTTGACCCAAAACCTAATAATTAGTCCACCTCTACTTTTATCCTTGGGAGCCAAATCATCTCCGATGATAACCGGATTTGGGTGGGAGAGAACTGCAAATGATTCTAGAATTTTATTGGATGCAGTTCACAACAATAAAAAGAAATTCCCGCATGCCCCTCCAGGTAATAAAGAGCCTAATAGAATAGGTTGTGGATGCATATATTGTTAAATTTGAATCTAAATATATTTTTGATTACAGGAAATATTATGTTGTTGATACTGGCTATCCTAATATGAGAGGATTTCTTGCACCTCATCGCAGGATACGATATCATTTACAGGACTATAGAGGTGGTAGGGGTCCATCTGATGCAAAAGAACTATTTAATCGTGCACATTCTTCATTAAGGAATGTAATAGAACGTTGTTTTGGCGTATTGACAATACGATTTACTATGTTAAAGCGTATGGCTCCATACCCATATCCTGAGACAGAGAGATATTGTAGTGGCTGCGTGTGTTCTACACAACTTTATTCGTCAAGAGGCTCTAAAAGATGACTTGTTCGAAGAGTATGAAATAGACGAATTGTTTGTAGACAACAACGCTTCATCTCGTGAAAGTACTTCAAATGTGAATGAACAAGCACATCAGCAACAACAACCAGAGATGGGAGCCTATAGAGATAACCTCACTGAAAGAATGTGCAATACATATCTAAGTGGCAATTATGTTTTTCACTAGACCTTTATGGATTTACATGTTTTGGATAATAGCACATCATAATTGATTGCTATACTTTGTTAATATATATAGTGCAGATGACATTACTCTTTAATTTTGTTATACTTTTGAAATTCAGAAATTCAAAAAATGTTAATCTGAAATTGAGAAAATATTTGACATTTTACTATTCCTTGAAGTTACATTGCTTTTACATTTTTGTATTTTTATAAGTGCATTGATGTGTGGTTGAAATTACAGTATTATGGCGGAAAGAGGTTTTCAGGATTTGATGAGTCCATGTAGTATGGGTTACATGCAAGTTCAAGTAGGGATTTATGTCACTTTTTATGATTTGTAATTATTATCTTCAAAGTAAGAACTTATGTCACTTTTATAGTAACAATTTTTTACAAATAGGGTCTTTTTTGTTCAATTTCAAAGGATGGTAAACATTTTTATAATTTCGGATTAGTAATCAGTTTTATGCTAAGATGATCCAAACGCAATTAGTTTGTATAGAATCGATTTCCTGCAAATGATCGATTATAGACAGGATACTTTCAAACAAGATTATTTTTAACAGCACTTTCAGCAAACATCGATTATTCATGACAGCGCTTTCTGTATAATTAATTGTGACTTTCATAATCCGAACCAAACGGGCTCTAAATCCATTATAAACCGTCCGTCCAAACTACATGAGCGCTCAACCCACCCCATCCAATCGGTTGCCACTGAAGTTTGGAACGGTTGCGCATAGTTTGGTTAAGCATAGACGGCGATGCCATAGTATCGTGCTACAAGATCAGTGGCCCGACTCTGTGGTTACGTCAGGACCACAAAAAATCCTCATATCTCAACAAATCTATTGCTATATAAGGAGTAAATATGTAAGGGTAACAAAGTAATTTGCTGCCATTACAAACCGTCTAGATGCTTGAAACGAGACCAGTTCCTTTTAAACAGTCAATCTATTCAACATGGTTACTCTTTAAGAGGTTGTTTGGTTCGGATTATCCGAACCGATTTAATCGCTTATAACTGATTTCATCACAATCAGCAACCATTAATCGTGTTTGGTTCGGATATAAAAGCGCTTATGATGAAATCGATTCCATTAAAAACCGATGTCAACACAATCGGCCATATGGGTGATTATGGATGCTGAAGACACTCGATTCCATCATACGATTGTGTGGGGTGATTTTGACGGAACTTCCGTTTCGTAAAAAAAGACCCCCAAACCCTCTTCGCTCCCAAACCCTCATCGTTCGCATCAATTGAAAGGGTTTGAAGGGAGAACACTAAAAGGGGAAAGGGAAAAGGGAAAAGGGGAAAGGGAGAGCTGCGACCAACGCCGCCGCCCGTACAGGTCTTCTTCTTCTTCTTCTTCTTGTATGCTGTTTTTTTTTTTAGCCAGAAAATAATGCTTTCAAATTAAGCCATAAACATCCATTTTGATCAAAAACCCATAATCTGCCGTTTCACAAAAACAAACATTCAGTTTTAAAGCTAGAAATTTGTAAAAGAAATTTACAAAACGAACTCAAAGTTAGTAGCAGAGTTTTGTACTGTTCAAGAGTTTGAACTTCATAGTTCATATGCTACCATGGGTGACAAACTGCAGAAATTGGTTTGACATAAGATAAAATCTCATTGTTGTTTTCGTTTTCTTTCATCAAACAATGACGGTTCTTAAAAAAAAAAAAAAGGGCTCAGGATTCTCTTCTTCTTTATTGTTGGTCTTCTTCTTTATTATTGGTATGTAGATGGATGGAGTGACAGATAAAGAAGGCTCAGGATTCTTCTTCTTTATTGTTGGTCTATAGATGGATGGAGTGACGGATAAAGAAGGCTCAGGATTCTCTCAAGTTAAACTTGAGAGAATCTCTCAAGTTTGAACCCCTAGAGGTCGCCACGTGTCTCCTTTGACACCCCTTAACCATGGGTAAGGGTTATCCACCCCTAGGGTTCACTCACCCATTCTTGGTTTTTTTTTTTTTTAATATTAATTATTATTTTTTAAATTAAAAAAACTGTTTTTAAAGTTTTTTTTAATTTAAAAAATAATAATTAATATAAAAAAAAAAAACCAATGATGGGTGAGTGAACCCTAGGGGTGGGTGAACCTTACCCATGGTTAAGGGGTGAAAACAGACACGTGGCAACCTCTAGGGGTTCAAACTTGAGAGATTCTCTCAAGTTCAACTTGAGAGAATCCTGGGCCGATAAAGAACAGTGCATCCGAAAACTACAGAAACCCATGTGTAATATCTATTGCTTACAGGTTTTCACCCAGAACCTAATAATTAGTCTACCTCTACTTTTATCCTTGGGAGCCAAATCATCTCCGGTGATAACCGAATTTGGGTGGAAGGGAACTGCAAATGATTCTAGAATTTTATTGGATGCAGTTCACAACAATAAAAAGAAATTCCCGCATGCCCCTCCAAGTAATAAAGAGCCTAATAGAATAGGTTGTGGATGCATATATTGTTAAATTTAAAACTAAATATATTTTTTATTACAGGAAAATATTATGTTGTTGATACTGGCTATCCTAATATGAGAGGATTTCTTGCACCTCATCGCGGGATACGATATCACTTACAGGACTATAGAGGTGGTAGGGGTCCATCTGATGCAAAAGAACTATTTAATCGTGCACATTCTTCATTAAGAAATGTAATAGAACGTTGCTTTGGCGTATTGAAAGCACGATTTCATATGTTAAAGCGTATGGCTTCATACCCATATCTGAGACAGAGATATTGTAGTGGCTGCGTGTGTTCTACACAACTTTATTCGTCAAGAGGCTCTAAAAGATGACTTGTTCGAAGAGTATGAAATAGACGAATTGGTCGTAGACAATAACGCTTCATTTCGTGAAAGTACTTCAAATGTGAATGAACAAGCGCATCAGCAACAACAACCAGAGATGGGAGCCTATAGAGATAACCTCACTGAAAGAATGTGGAATACATATCCAAGTGGCAATTATGTTTTTCACTAGACCTTGATGCATTTACATGTTTTGGATAATAGCACATCATAATTGATTACTATATTTTGTTAATATATATAGTGCAGATGACATTACTCTTTAATTTTGTTATACTTTTGAAATTCAGAATTTCAAAAAATATTAATCTGAAATTGAGAAAATATTTGACATTTTACTATTCCTTGAAGTTACATTGCTTTTACATTTTTGTATTTTTATAAGTGCATTGATGTGTGG
Source organism: Tetracentron sinense (assembly GCA_015143295.1). Lineage (NCBI taxonomy): Eukaryota > Viridiplantae > Streptophyta > Magnoliopsida > Trochodendrales > Trochodendraceae > Tetracentron > Tetracentron sinense. Next base: position 6,033,242 of record CM026554.1, on the reverse strand, counting down.
TTGAAATTACAGTATTATGGCGGAAAGAGGTTTTCAGGATTTGATGAGTCCATGTAGTATGGGTTACATGCAAGTTCAAGTAGGGATTTATGTCACTTTTTATGATTTGTAATTATTATCTTCAAAGTAAGAACTTATGTCACTTTTATAGTAACAATTTTTTACAAATAGGGTCTTTTTTGTTCAATTTCAAAGGATGGTAAACATTTTTAGAATTTCGGATTAGTAATCAGTTTTATGTTAGGATGATCCAAACGCAATTAGTTTGTACAGAATCGATTTCCTGCGAATGATCGATTATAGACAAGATACTTTCAAACAAGATTATTTTTAACAGCACTTTCAGCAAACATCGATCATTCATGATAGCGCTTTCTGTATAATTAATTGTGACTTTCATAATCCGAACCAAACGGGCTCTAAATCCATTATAAACCGTCCGTCCAAACTACATGAGCGCTCAACCCACCCCATCCAATCGGTTGCCACTGAAGTTTGGAACGGTTGCGCATAGTTTGGTTAACTGAAAAATGCACTCCTCCACTTATACATTATAGAATTCTAAATTGGGGACCCAGAAGAGAAAGCGAGCTTCAGGAAAACATCCCTGGAAGTCGCGACCAAACCTTTGATCTCTCAGACGAGTGCTTGACCAGCGACCATTAATTGCTCTATCATCTGCCGCCGATGGCTCAATATTGTTGAGGGACAGCCGGCAAGGGTTGGTACTATCTTTTTCTCAACGCCCAATTTGGTCTAATTCCCTCCATTCCACGCTGTGACGAAACTTGCATTAAAATGTAATCACATATCCATCAACATCGGAGCACTGGAAGAGTTTTTGTGTTCTTGGAATCTTGGAACCGATAATAAGCTGTCGAAGCACTGTCCATTGTAAATCTCCTTCAGACAGATCGCTCTGAGAGATGACGCAGCGACACCGGGCCCAATCATTTCAATAGCAGGTGCATGGGCGATTCCCTGACGGCGCTTTACCAGTAATTCTTCAAGAACAGAGCAATGATCAAGGATTGTGTTCAGTAGTCAAACGATAGCTTCTTCAAACCCTTGCAGTTCCTTGAGAGCGTTATTCGTGATGTTTTTACCTACACTGAGCACACTCGCCGAAAGACTGTTACTGGGATAGACGTTGTTTTTGCTCTCAAGTGACAGGATATGACCCTCTAATGGATTTGGGGTTTATGGGTTTCTTCTCATTTTGGGTTTCGAGGGGTTGTGAGGGTATCTAGATTAGTTTTATCTTTTGGGTTTTCTCTTTTAGGGTTCTCTCTGTCTTGCTACGATTTGTTGTTCCTCTCTTTCGAATTCCTTTTGTTTTCTTCTCCACACTTAGTAGAAAGGAATGAAATCCTCTACTGTTGTAACCGGACTCGGGCGGGTCCTTGAGGCCATCATGTCTTCCTTTTGACACCTTTTAACGATGGTTAAGATTCACCAACCCTTAGGGTTCACTCACCTACCATTGGTTTTTAGAAAAAATATTAATTTTTTTTAATCCTGGGTAAAATTATTTTTTTCTTTCTAAAAACCAAGGGTAAGTGGGTGAGCCCTAGGGTGGGTGAATCTTAACCACAATTAAGGGGTGTCAAAAGGGATAAGTGGCAACCTAAGGGGCATAATTAGACTCTCCTGAGTTGGTTACAACGGTATCAGATTTCAATCCTATTAGTAAAAAAAACAAGGGCAGTGATTAGCACACCATGCATTAGACAATGTAGTCAAATGTCATGGCCACGTGTCCCTTTTAACACTCCTTTAACTATGGTTAAGCTTAAGGAAATTAAAGTTAATATTTTTTTTTTCTTTTTAAAAACCAAGGTCAGATTGTTTAAAAATTAAAGTTAGATTGGTTAACTTTAGGAGTGAGTAAATCTTAACTACAATTGATGACCAATGACGACTGCACATTATACTACAAAGTCTAATGCAGTATAAAATAATTACTAGGTTTATACTTATAACACTATTCTGTTCGTTAATAATTCGTCTATCATGTTATATTTTTATATTCATCTGAAAATTATCTCACTAAACCGATGCCATAGCTAATGACACTCATCAATCCTAAAAAGTTTGTAGTGCTAATTAGTAAACCTTGCATTTGTTGCTCCTATGTCACTACTACAATTTGTGAAGGTACCAAAAATAATACTAACTGAGAACTCATCCAATTAAACTTGATTTGGTGGAGACTAGACCTAACCAACTAAGGGCCAGGATTTGGAGTGGGTTATTTTGTGTTTTCTAATGCCACAATTGAGTTATAATGTTAGGATTTGGGAGTATATTTGAGATTACCCTAGACTAATCCAGTATGTAAATGAACTCAACCAGATAAACTATATCTGGTGCACATTGTTCTTTCTCTAGATCCAAGTAAACTTAATCTGGTGGCAACTAGATCTAGGATTTAAATGAACTCAACCAGGTAAACTAGATCTGGTGCACATGGTTCTCTTTGTAATATTTTGAGTTCCGGATTTATAATGTCTCTTTAAGCATTTTTTAAGTTCAGTTAAAAAAAATCTGCAAAATCCCTTAGATTTTGAAAAATAAAAACAATTAAGTTTAAGGTTGTAGACGTGTTCATCAAGTCACAATCTTCGTCTTTCCAAATATAGAGAAATACAGAGACAGACATCGTGTTTTCTAGAGCTTAACGTCCTCGCCTTCAATTGAGAACAATGGTACTAGGTACATGTGTTTATGTGATTTTTACATAATGATTTCACCTATTAACGTCCTCGCATTCCTACTGTTCACTGTTTTACTTTCCATCTAATTCTACAGTGACACGAGGAGGGGGCGTCTCGGCTCCCCTTTTCTTGCCATGTGTCTCTTTTAAAACTCCATTTAATTGTAGTTAAGCACCCCTACAATTCACTCATCTATCATTGGTTTTTAGTAAAATAAAATATAAAAAAATTAACCATAAAGTTAAAAAAAAATAACTTGAGTTCATGGCAGTTAAGGGGCAGCTTTATGAGAGCGAGGAGCAATAGTTCACCCGGTGGAGCAAACTATTGCTCCTATCATAAGCCCGATATATATTTTTTTTATATTCTTTTTGGCTTCTCCCCTATTTCTTCAATTCGCCGTTAATAAAAATCCCCATTAATAAAAATTACCTTTATTTGTTTTTTTATTTCTCTCCTCACGTCTCACCTTTGCATGTAACACCGTCGCATCACCACCTCCCGTGTGCTTCTCATTGGCATTAACCAGTTCGAAGTTAGGTTCTTTATTCTTCCAATTTAATTACTATGCTTATACTTATATATTTTCTTCCTTCAAAATGATTTTTGTACCGATTAACAACAATTCCACTATTGTTTAGTACGCTTACGGCGTAATTTAACTTAGGAATGAATATCCATACTATCAAACAAAATTTACCCTATCTAACAAATCTTTTTTAAAAATATTTTAAAGAAAGGTTTAAATATTTATCCTTTAATTCATTAAATTATTTTTGTGTTCATATATAAATAATAACTTCATCATTAATCAAGAAAATCTATAAAATCATGTCCAAGTTGGGAGACATGAAATTACTCCACAATACCTAGGCGTACTAATAAGATTCAAAGACAACATTTTAAGGAAAATGTTCACCAAAAGAATTGGGCAATCCCAAGAACTTTCTACCACTTTGGCAAAAAATTATTTCAATTAGACACTAGCATATCATTGTAACAAAATTCAAAATATTTTATTGCATTGCATTTCACATGTATTCAACTCATCATTTTCATATGTTTTCTTGCAATCATTAGAACTGCTCACTCACGTGCATTGCACGTGCGTTCCATTAGTATTAATAAAATAAGTAACTTCATATGGGGTTGGCTTCGATCAACTAAACCTAGCCCAGTACAAATAAAAAAGGACTTGGATCGCGCGTATATGACATGTTTTATTAACCCTATAAATTAACCCTATAAATTATATATGACATGTAATTAACCCTATAAATCATAATATAATTGTATATGACATGTTTTATTAATTATATATTATTAAAAATAATATTATATTTAATATTATAATTTGTTTCTCCTTATAACATTTTTTTATCTTTAATGCTATATATATATATATATATATATATATATATATATATATATATATATATATTTATTCAAACATCAGATCAAAAGAGAAAAAAAGATATGTTATAAGCCCAAGTCCGGTCTGCCCATGTTAGGGCTGGAATAGAGCTTGAGTTCAATAGTTTTCACTTAGGGCTGGGCTTGGACAGGTCCAACCCCAGAAGCCTCTGGTGGGGCTCCCTAGCAAGCCCTATCTATTATTTTTATTTTTATTTAGGGCTAGCACTACTCTGAATCAACCCATACTTTCACCCTCAACCAACCACCTGTCCGCTTTTTTTTTTTAAAGGAAATTGCTTGAAAACCTTGATAGTATCTAATATCGAGTTCAAAGCCACACGTTTGAAAATCAAGCGACCGCAGACTGTTTTTTCTTTGAATGGTGACCCCACTTAAATGTTTGAACCTTTGGATTTTTGATTATAGCCTTTTTTTCTTAATAGTAGATATTATCGAGAGTTTTAAATCACTTCTCTTTTTTTTAAAATTATTTTAATCATTAGAATCAAGTTAGAATAAACATGTGTTTACTACAGAGTAGCACTCCAAAATTTTACATCCCCGAGCGACTGTCGGAGTCAGGGCACGTCCGAACCGGAGTCGGAGATTAAACTCGTCAAACGACCCGACCCAGGAATTTTTTTTTTTCTCTCTCTCTGTTTTCGTCTGTGAGAGAAGAGAAGAAAAGGAGAGATGCTGGGGCCTCAAGATCGAACAAGATCTGCAAAAGCCACAAGCATCCATGGCTACGCGCAGTCAGGAGATCTCCTGGGCCTTCAGAAGAAGCTTCAAGACAACCCATCTCTTCTCAACGATCGAAATGCTGTTGTAAGCTCTCTATCTGCGACCTGTTAATTTCTGAGATCATTTCTCTGATATTTTTCTTCAATCTTATTTTGATTTGTATTAAACAAGAAAGATCTTTCAATATCTTTGTTAAATTTTGATTCTTTTAGCTTTTCTTCCAATTCTGTAATTGAGGGAAGATCTCAGATGAGTTGTTTTACGCTATGTATATCTTTATTTTCTTTCTTTCTTTATTTCTTTTTCTTTGTCAATTGGGGTCTTCTATTCTGTTTGATTTGAAGTGTTCAATGTTTCGGTTTGCCTTTTAATGGGGTTTCCTTGCGAAATTCCTTAATTGTTTTTGACAAATATCTGAAAAGCATCTTCATTTGCATTGATCTGTTTCATTTGTTTTTTTTTCCTGAATTGGGATTCTGGTAAAGATTTTGTGAAATTTTGAGTTTAGGTTTCATTTCTACGAAGATTGACAGTTATTGAACCTGGGATTCTTGTAAAATTACTACTGGTCTTTTTTTCCTTCTTTCCTCTATATTGTTTTTATTTTGTTGAACTGGATTTTAGATCATTTGTTGTATATCCATTTTCCTTTAATTTCTTATATTTTTTCCGTTTTCTGTTTGATTTTCTCTGGCAATTAGTTGTCAAAAAAATTCAATTTGCTTTAAGGGAGAAAGATTAAAGATGAGGCTTTTTTCCCTGTTGTTGATGTGGACTTTGTTGATCCTCTTTACCACCTTGAATCTTTGTTTCTTTAAGGGGTACATAGTTTTGTTTTAAATATTATTGCACCATGGACTGGAAAATGCCCATTTTTCGTTTTATCTATCATCATTTGGATCTAATTCTTACCTTATTCCTTCTAATATTTGTGATAATTTCGTGCACTTTAGGAATTTATATGCCTTTCATTTATTTATATTTAGTATCTGGGATATCAGCTATTTGAAGATGAAGTGCTCTCCATGTTTTCTAAATGTAGTCGTAGTCCAATGCTTGAGTCTCCCAGGCTAGTCTCCTTAACTTTGTATTGAAGGTGCTAAAGGGCCTTTTTTCCCTCTAATTAATCATTTTCCGTTTTTGTATTTCTATGGCCCTTAAGTTTGCTTGCTGGGGGCTTTCAATGTGCCAATATGGTTCACTAAATCTGGAGTTATTGTGGATTTGCCTTCTTCTGCTTATTATTATATGCCTGCAAATGATGATGCGTAGTAGTTGTTTATTTTCCACAAGTACCCACTCCACATGTTTCAAATGCAGATGGTGCAGACTCCACTTCATGTTTCTGCCGGTTATAACAACACTGAAATAGTTAAGTTTCTGCTCAATTGGCGAGGATCAGAAAAGGTCGAGTTGGAAGCCAAGAACATGGTGGGTAAATTTGATGTTGCATTATCATATTACTTTTGTATCTTTTTCTTGGATGAAGCTTCTACACCCCCCTTGCCAGGTGTAATGATCTTTCGATATAAATAAAACTGGTAGGGTCCTGTCAAACATTCCATTCCTTATGGGTCTTTACAAAAATAATTATAATAATCATGCTGCATCCACTAATGGTAATTTCCTGAGGAGTTCCTTTAGAGTGACTACATCTATCTCATGGTTTGATTACTGAGTGTTGATATGTTGGATTTTTTAGTATGGAGAAACCCCGTTGCATATGGCAGCAAAGAATGGGTGCAACGAAGCTGCACCGTTGCTTCTTGATCATGGTGCTTTCGTGGAGGCTACAGCCAATGTATTTTAATTTTTGTTTTCCCTTGTTATATTATTTTGATTGAAGTTGGAGGCGAGACTCGGATGTGGAGGGAAGCGTTCTGAAATTCCTCATCTGTTTGCACTTTATTCATGCAGAATGGAATGACCCCATTGCACCTTGCTGTCTGGTACTCACTCCGAGCTGAGAACTGCTTGACTGTGAAGACGTTGCTAGAGTACAATGTGGATTGCAGTGTAAAGGACAATGTATGATCAGTTCCCATTACTTCTCAAAGCTAAAACGATTACTGACCAGCAGGTGTGGAGCCACATGGCACCCAAGGGGGGCTGTAGGCCCCCTTGAACTGTTGAAAAAAAATCCGTTGATATTGTAGGGGCATAGCCTGGGGGCAAGGGTGGAGCGAGGACTTAAAAAAAAAAAAAAAAAACACTAAAGTTGTACTATATTATTTAATTTAAGAAGGCATAGGCATGGGACAAGGGAGGTAGTTGCTCCACTGAACTTTTGAAAAAAAAATCTAAGTTTTATACTGAAATTATTTAATTTAAGAGGGCATAGTCATGGGGAGCAGCTGCCCCCCAACTAAAAAAAAAAAAAACTTTACAACCGGACACAAAGAAATGAGATGACCCACGAACTTGGCCCTCAAAAGAAAACAATTGGGGCTACGCCCCCCAACCCCCACCCCCCTAGTCCAAAAATATATGATACCTGTTTAATCATTCTTCACAAGAAAATCCTGGCTCCGCCCCTGCTGACCGGTTATAATCAAATAGACTTATGAAGATCTGTTGAAATCTTCCGTGCTACAGGAAGGCATGACTCCTATAAATCATCTCACACAAGGCCCAGGAAATGAGAAGCTGCGGGAACTTCTCCATTGGCATCTTGAAGAACAGAGGAAACGAAGAGCCACTGAAGCATGCAGTGAGACAAAAACCAGGATGGCCGAACTTGAAGAGGCAATATCAAATATCGTGGGGTTGCATGAGCTCAAGCTACAACTACGGAAATGGGCAAAGGGGATGCTCTTGGATGAGAAGCGCAGGGCCCTTGGGCTTAAAGTTGCTGCACGGAGGCCCCCTCATATGGCATTCCTTGGAAATCCTGGAACAGGTAATTGATGGACAGAACGGGGGTCAGATTTTTTTTTCTATTGGTCCTTAATAATGAGATGTGCATATAAATGCACGATGTTACTGGTAGTTTATTTGTTTATTTTCTTATAAAAGCTCTTATAGTGCGAAATTGATCAGATAGTTTATTTATTTATTTTCTGATAAAAGCTCTTATAGTGCGAAATTGATCAGAATCCTATGAGCCTTGCATTCCCTCCTTTCAATTGAATCATGGAAATGCTTACATTCCAACTCAAATCTTATCATCAGACATGTAACGTGGGAGAAATAGAATTATATAGTCTTTTTTGCATTTAAATTAGTTTAATCCTATCAATTGAATGGTGATGAAATTTAACTGTCGAAGAATCTCATGGCTGGTTAGAAAAATGTTTGTGGGATCTTAGGATGTGATTAGTTTTTACATACCATAATTTCCATGCTTTGTTGTATCTCTCAGATTTGGAAAGAATAATGGTTTCATATTTTAATTGACAGTCTAATTTTATTATCCATCCATGTAGTGCAAATTTTGTTAATTGAATTGTACTCATTTCCTGTTTATTGTAACTAGCAGACTGAGATGATTATTATATGCAACAGGTAAAACAATGGTAGCTCGAATCCTCGGGAGACTACTTCATATGGTAGGAATATTACCTACTGACAAGGTAACAGAAGTACAGAGGACTGATCTGGTTGGGGAATTTGTTGGGCATACAGGACCAAAGACTAGGAGAAAGGTTTGACGCCTATGCTTTTGAAATCCAAGTTTTTCATTCCCCGGTAACAAGCATAGTCACCAAGTACGGGTACGGGTATTAAACGGAAATGATACGTTCGGGAAGTACGGGTTTTAAACGGTAAAACACGGGAAAAGTACCGGGAGTTAAAAATAATAATAAATAATTTAAAATATATATATATATAAATATAATACTAACTACTAATCATTTAACTCATAATTTAAGCTTACACAGTTGCAAAACGAAGGCAACCACACAAGTTTAAACCGCACAGATGCAAAGGATAAGGAGGAATACCCCTCCCTAATATGTACATAAACTGATTAACTCATATACCCCTAGACATGAAGCTCCCAAAAGCATCACAAGATGGTTTACGCGTTAAAAGAATTCTGTGTATGAAAAATGGGTGACTCTTGGGTAGAATCGATTAATCGAAGCTAGTCTCTCCTAGTCCTAGCTAATGAGATAAACCAGACATTGAAGGGGAATAACCCGAGAGAGAGAGAGAGACTTATCATTGCCGGAGAGCAGCCGTGTGAGAGACGAGAGAGCTGAGACTTGAGACAAAGCGAGAGACGAGGTATTGATGTTTTGCCCTAACACATCGTCTCGTAACTCTTAAACTACATTTTAACCCTTTTTTTTTTGTTAAAAAAAGTTTTAAACGCGTATAAAACGGAGTACGCATTTAAAACGTATTTTAAAGTTTAAAACGGCAATCACGTTTAAAACGGCGACCCCCTCTAAAAGTTTTAAACGCGTTTTAAACGGGTACTTTGTGACTATGGTAACAAGTAGCAACAAAATAATGTGGCAAACTAAGTGATAAAGTGTCATTGGCAGATCAAAGAAGCAGAGGGAGGAATTCTTTTTGTGGATGAAGCCTACCGGCTGATACCTATGCAGAAGGCAGATGACAAGGACTATGGATTGGAGGCTTTAGAGGAGATCATGTCTGTCATGGATAGTGGAAAAGTTGTAGTCATATTTGCTGGCTACAGTGAACCAATGAAGCGAGTAATCGACTCAAATGAAGGTTTCTGCAGAAGGGTGACCAAGTTCTTCTACTTTGGTGACTTCAGCTCTGAAGAGCTAGCCAAGATCCTCCATCTCAAGATGAATAATCAAGCAGAGGACAGCTTGCTGTACAGTTTTAAGTTGCACCCATCATGCTCCGTGGACGCTGTCACAGAACTGATTGAGAGAGAGACGACAGAAAAGCAGCGGAAGGAGATGAATGGAGGCTTAGTTGATCCAATGCTAGTGAACGCCAGAGAGAATTTGGATCTTAGGCTCGATTTTGACTGTGCAGAGATGGATGATCTGCTTACGATTACCTTAGAGGATTTACAAGCGGGCCTTCGGTCACTATCATAGTGAGATGGGATTCGAATTTAAAATTGGTAAAAATTCTTGCAATCATTCTCCTGGCAGCCTGCATAGATATGATAGATCCCCTCAAATTGAAGAATTAGAAGGTTTCTCTGCCACCGTCTCCTTGCATTGCTTCTGTATCTTCTGTATGGACCCGCCCATCACCACAGAAGCTCTGGAAGCTGGCCTATTATGGGTTTGACAGTTTGATGGTCCCATTTTGTGGAGGTTTTAAAACCAGCATTCTTAAGACCAAAGAGTCGGACGGAAGAGGGGGGGGAAGCTCTCCGTTCCTGATTCTCCTGTAGCTGGATCCTTCGGAACCACAAGAATCCTTACTTAGAATTCCTTTCCATTTTAGTATTTTTTTGAAGTTCCAAATATCTATTGATGCCTTCTTGCTTTCTTTCTTTTTTGTGTGTTGTGGGGGGGGGGCTGAGTTCATTGGTTTGAGTCCCCAAGCAGCAACGGATTCTTTTCCAGAGAGAGGTCTGTTTTGCAGTTGATGGGATCTCTCCTCTCATGTAGGCCCATTTTCTTGTTACCTTATTGATCTTAAGAATAAGCTAAGTTATTGATTTTGCTTCATTTATTTCGTTCGGTTGCCTATTTCCTGTTTTATTTCTGTAGGTGTGATTTCATTGCTGAAATCATAGAGTTGCATAACCAGTTATCGTCATTGAAAAACTGTAATGAGACTAGAATTGCAGAACAGGTTTGCGTTGCCAATCCGAAATAGTTAGGAATAAGGCACTGAAATGGAAAAAAATGCTAAAACAAGGTAACTTGGAAGTTGATTCTAAAACCCACTCAAACGAATAAAGAACTTGGAAGTTGATTTTAAAACCCGCTCATCTCGATAGGATAGGATGGTGATGGTGTGCTCCTCATTAGGAAGAGGTTCGGAGAACAACACTTGCTCAGCTCTATTGTGTAAAATGTGTTTAAACAATTTTTACAGGCCTGCATCAATATAGATATTAGGGTAACGCAGTGGGCTGTGATTGATAATTAGTGTTGTAAGCAGTAAACCTAATTCTGAACCACACAATTTGAAACTTCCATCCACACCCCATTTTCGCTATTTGAGAAAGATCATGTCAGCTCTGGCTCTCCCAAGCTCCTTTACCGACCCCGTGCTAGTAATACTCTGTTCATCATATGTTTTTAATAACCAGGCATGGCTGTAGAACACCAATGGAGGTTTAGGTTTTGGTTAAGAGCACCTACCAGTGTGGGCTAGGTGTCACGGTCAAAAGTTGTCAAGTACTGTCATGACCGTGATACTGGGCCGGGATGGCCTGAGCATGGGCAAAGGATGCCAATGCGGTGCCTAGGAGATAGGCGAGGCACTATGCAAGCGATAGCGTAGCGTGGTGCAAGGTTGGTGCCTTAGTATTGGGTACCGAAGTGAAGGGACATGGAGGTGTCTTGATGTTGTGTACGAGGCACTGTGGTTTGGGTGAAGTGCACATGAAGAGTTATGGAGTGAAGCTTGAGTTTGGTGCTTGGTCGGACACATGTGGGCGAGTGTTGTGGGGCCCACATGATATGTTGGAAGTATGGCCGATAGTACCTTCATTCGAAGAGAAAGTTAATACGAGTTTAATGGTTCAGACGGTTTGTGGATATCCAAGTGTACTGTTCCGTAAAAGACCAGTATGACTCCACCAGCAGTGGTGATGTTTCCTTCTGGTAAAGGGTGAAAGGTTTATCATCCACCTTGAGGAGAAGGGTGTAGCTCTCCCTTCCCTTGTGGCACATCTGGGGCCACCTAATGAGCAACCCCAAAGGAGTTGGGGGCGGGCTCTAGGATCCTGAAGGGGATCTTGGAGTCTCCTTGGATGGTTGTTGGAGCATCTAAGGACGGTGCAAATGAGACAGACTTCCTAGCACTGCGCAAGAGCCTTCGGGCAAGAGGTTTCATCCTAATATGGCCTTTAAGTGTGCGGTATGCATCATGGTCGTCTAGGAGGGACACGAGGTATGGTTGGGATACTCGGTCAGAGGACCGAGGATTGTGTTGTGGGCGTAATGTCCTCAATGCTCGGTAAACGGGGCAGTGATGCTCCTATGCTATCCGCGATGCGTGGAGGATGACCGATAGTCGTGTTCGAGAGTATCGGGCCGTGTTGGATGTTCGGCTTGATCGGGGAACCTTAGCATCATGAGAGATGCGTGAGACGGAACCTCGGTGACGCGGGAACCTTATGTGTTGGACGAGTGTCTTGCGCGACACGATGAAGTGATGTGTAAGCCAGCTGAGTATAGCTTAGCGGATGGGACTCGGTAGCGGGTCGTACCTTGTCGTAGTATTGTAGCACGAGACGTTGGGTCGGTTCAATGGATGGATAGTGTAATGGTGTAAGGCTGTCCAAGATCATGAGATGATCGAGGCGCCGCACGGTTGTTCCGCAAAATCAAAAAATTGACCGTGACATAGGGCTTGCGTTCTCCTATGCATGCTCCCAAGAGCGTCTGGGCGGAAAGGGGTCATGCCCCCCCCCCCCCCCCCTCTCACACACACAATTTTAGTTGACGAGCTCCCTCCAGAAAGTCCTGAATGCTCAATCTTGTCCAACTTTGATAACTCCTTCTCAACCTGTATCTTGTTCGTTTTGGAAACACGTCTTCCTATTCCATATTTTTCTCGAATCCCCTTTGCCAGAAGGAATCGAATCTGGAGAAGGAATACAAAAACCTAGTTCACTAGAAAGCATCCATGTTTGAATGGATAGCACCCAACTGATCAACATTGCCAACGGTAGATGCCGCCCAACTCTCACCGCTTGAGTTAGACAGCTGAAGATGTGTTAATCAAATCAATCAATGATTGGAAGCTCACTACTTTATTCTTAGGTTGGAATGACCTTTTTTGCTTACTGTTCTCAAGGTTTGATAAAATATTTCTTAAGCTTATAAAAAGGTGTTTTGATCAGCAGTTTTTCTCTATTTCCTTCCATGGTTCTCTTCTTGGGTACTTTCCAAATTCTATTGGCTCTTGGAGTTTCATCCATTTGGGTCTTACCTTCCGGTTAGAGGAGAAAGAAAGAAAAGGACTAGAATCCTGGCACCCATGGCTTCAGATCGGAGCACCTTTAACCCTTCCTCTTGGAGTGAGATCCGGAAGGAGGTCTAGGACGGAGTTGGAGACCATTAGCTTTGGAGGCTCCGGTCTTGGTGTATCCAACCATTGCCTTCCTGCAGTCACGCCGGACGACATCGATGTACGGAATGCTCGAGCGGGAATATGATGTTGCCTGAAGGGGGTTCATGTGGCTTGAGCTCAAAACCTTGCCCTCGGTTGAACCTTGATCTAAACTTCCCCCTACCCTCGGGTAGAGTGACCAGAGTTTTAAAAAAAAAAGAGGATAAAGCTTCTGAGACCCCCTTAGGGCCGAGACCGTGCTCTAAAGGCACGAGATTTCAAGTGGGGCTTACCATGTGAAAGGGGCCCCACCTGAATCCGTGCTCTTAGAGCACGGTCTCAGTGGTCTCAAACCTAAAGGGGTCTCAGTAGCAAAGTCAAAAAAAAAAAACCTGCTGATTATATCAAAAATCAAAGACAGTAATATGATAACCTTACGTCTGTTTTGGTATTTAAATTGAATTCAAAGCATTCAGCGGTGGTTATCCTATCCCTAATAAATATGACCCTTCCTCTCCTTTAAGGAAGCTCTTATTATCACGTGGGCACACTCGTTAAATGATGCCAAGGTTCAAAATCAATAGGAAAATGACTATTGGTTCCAGTGGCTACATTTATGTTAAGTCTGGTTGCTCGGGTCATTGTACCATGAGTTCCGATGGGCAACAGCGCACGTTGTTGCATTGTTGCCACTTTATGTCTTACAAAGGAGGGCCCCGTGTTCAATAGGGGTAAACTGGGAATCAAAAAAAATGAGCCCATTTTTTATAAGACACAAAGGGCAACGGCGCAACAGCATGAGCCATTGCCCATCCTAACTCTTGTACCATTTGATTATGATATGGTAGATGCCCTCCTTACGTCACCGATCCAGGAGGTGATTATTTTTCATATTAATATCCCTATCCCTATTCCTATTCATCTCAATTATAAAGGAATAGGCCTTAATAGCCCCACCTATCCCTTTTTTTAGGGTTGTGTGAGTTATGTGCTTCGCATCGCTAGGGTGTGTGTTGTGCAAGTGACTTTTCTATATTTCTACTATAATGAGAAAGCCCCCCTAAGTAATGGCAATTTCCAAACTACCCCCTACAAACCGTAGCTTGATTTTTGTAACGGATAAAAATTCGTAAAAAGGAGTAAAAAGAAGGGGTAAAATGGTGATTTCTCATGCTCAGAAATTCTGACAATTTAGCCGTCATAAGCCCACTTGGGCTATGTGCTGGCTCACTTGAGTGTTGTCTGACAGGTGATCTTATCATGACTGCACAAGTCATGATGACTCAAAATGCCAATAAATAAGCAAGAATCACCAGAGAGAGGGGATGGATGATGCGCAAGAGAGATGGATGGTGCGAAAGGCAAGAGAGGAGAGAAAGGGCAGAAGAAGAAGAGAAAGAGGATGGTGCGAAAGGCAAGAGAGGAGATCAAGAGAAGAAGAGAAAGAGGAAGAGGAAGAGGGAGATCTGAGAAGCTTGAATCATTCATACCCCTACCCGAAGTGCTGTGTAGATGGCCACTCGCCCGATTCTCTCATCTTCCTTTGGTGTTATCCGGTTACTTGATGCTTTTTATGGCCCCACAAGCGTTTATGGCCGTCAGATTCTCTCAAATAGGTCATGTCTGCCTGATGCTCTCCATGAATGGTCACATTGCCACTTGCACGGCCTTGCAGTTGATCATCTGATGAGTGCCATCACATTTGAACTTGTGTCTGACGCTGTGAATAGTGCTGAGCTCGTTGTCGTGTTGCCTTCTGTGAATAATGCCGAACCCGTTGTACTGTGAATAGTGCCCAATACGTTGTGCTGTGAATAGTGCCCAATACGTTGTGCTGTGAATGGTGCCGAATACGTTGTGCTGTGAATGGTGCCGAATACGTTGTCACGATGTGTTGTGCATAGTGCTGAGTTAGTTGTCCGTTGTCTGATGTACAACGTACCCGTCATGGTAGACAACGTACACGTTGTCTGCTGTACAACGTACCCGTTGTCTGCTGCACAACGTATACGTTATCAGAGCTAGAGTTACGTTGTCCGAGCTATCTTATCAGAGCTAGAGCTACGTCATCCGAGCTGCGTCCTCTGTGCCATATCCGAGCTACGTTGTCAGAGCTATGTTATCCGAGCTAGAGCTACGTCCTCAGCGCCTTCAGAGCTACGTCCTCAGTGCCTTCAGAGCTACGTTGTCCGAGCTATGTGAGCTACGTTGCCAGTGCCTTGTCCGAGCTATCAGAGTACCTTGCCAGTACCTTGCCCGAGCTATGTGAGTACGTTGCCAGTGCCTTGTCCGAGCTATGTGAGTACGTTGCCAGTGCCTTGCCCGAGCTATGTGAGTACGTTGCCAGTGCCTTGTCCGAGCTATGTGAGCTACGTTGCCAGTGTCTTGCCCGAGCTATGTGAGTACGTTGCCAGTGCCTTGCCCGAGCTATGTGAGTACGTTGTCAGTGCCTTGTCCGAGCTATGTGAGCTACGTTGCCAGTGTCTTGCCCGAGCTATGTGAGTACGTTGCCAGTGCCTTGTCCGAGTTATGTGAGTACGTTGCCAGTGCCTTGTCCGAGCTATGTGAGTACGTTGCCAGTGCCTTGTCCGAGCTACGTTGTCAGAGCTACGTCCTCTGTGCCTTATCTGAGCCATATTCTTTGTGCCTCCTGAGCTACAATCTCCAAAGCATAACACATGCCCAGTGCCTCACCAGAGCTTGTCCTCAAGTGCACATGCCCAGTGCCTCACCAGAGCTTGTTCTCAAGTGCACATGCCCAGTGCCTCACCAGAGCTCGTCCTCAAGTGCATATGCCTAGTGCCCTCACGATAAGTATCTCTATACTGTGCTTGTGCCTTGTGCCATATACTGTGCTATGTGCCTTATACTGACTTTATCATCGGAGCTTATTTCAGGGTGCACACCCGCCTCCCTCAGATTCATTCAAAGGTGGAGTTTTGCTATCATTCCTGTACCAGCTGAGCAGCTACAGACACGTGGCGTGTACGGGATTTTTTCCCTTTCAATTTTTAATAAATTCCCAAACTACCCTTATATAAGATCTCTTCTCTCTACTATATTGAGAAAGCCCCTCTTAGTAATGGAAATTCCCAAACTACCCCCTACAAACCGTAGCCTGATTTTTAATAAATTCTCAAACTACCCTTATATAAGATCTCTACTCCCCTTACAAACCATAGCCTGATTTTTTGTAAATTCCCAAACTACCCATATATACAAAACCTTGATTTATTGTTTTACTTAATTCCCAGACTACCCCTTTCTCATCTTAGGATTAAAATCACAGCCAATCGTGATTGAACTCGGGGAGAGTTCAATTGCACCCACAGGTTAACACGTGTCCCTTTTAACATTAATTAACCGTGGTTAAAATTAACGATATGGAGTTAAAATATTGAAATCTACAACCCAAGGTTAGAATGTTGAACCCTAAGGATTATAGACTCTTTACCATTGTTAATCACGTGCATAGCACGTGCAGTCCATTAGCATGCTATAAAAAAAAAAAAAAATTTATAAACAAATACATAGTACTAATTTGTACTGTTTGGGCCGAACAAACGCATACGGATACAATATCCGTATCCATTAATAAGTGGGGGCTCATGTTCATCAATGGAAGTGGAGTGCGTAATAAGCACGGCGTATAAGGTAGTATTGAAGGAGACAGTAAAGAAAGAGACGGTTACGTAATCGCTTAATCGGGAATTGGAACTTCAAAAACGCTCAAAACAAGGCGAAGGTGAGTTCCGTACACACGCATTTCTCTTTCCGATCTCCAAACAATGAGAAGACGACGCTTATATAAAACCCCAAATGAAACCTACCAGATTAAATTTCAGAGCCAAACCCTAATTTTCTGCGCGTTGAAGTCGATCAGAACTGAAATCATGCGCTTCTTTTGGCTGAATTGCTTTGTATTTGATTGATTTTTCCCTAATTTCGTTTTACATTTCTGGATCGGGTTTTCTTTCTGCATTGGAAATCACTAGGTCTGGAGTTTGATTCGGTTCTGATAGGTTTTCGAGACGGGTTTTGTGGTTGATTGATTGAGTTGTGGGGATGAGAATGGAGAGGTTGTCTGAGAAATGTTGAATAGAGTGTTTGATTTGGTTTTAGTTACTGATTTTTGGAGTTAAGAGGCTTTTTTTAATGAGTTATATGGCGTAAAGATTGATTGAAATTGCGGAGATGAGTACGGGGAACCAGATAACAGTTCGGGACCTCGGCGAAGAAGCCAAGAAAAGGATTGTATTGCTGGTCATTTGCGTCGTTGGATTGTCATATCTCATGTCTTGTAAGTTTTGGAATTTATTTTTTTTTGGAACGGTATGTGGATTTATTTTGCAGAACTATGTGTTTAATTGTATTTTGATTTGATATTTTTTTATTCGGAATGCGGCAATATGAGGTATTCCATTACCTTTAGTTATGTTCATGATTGCGCCAGAATATCATTTGTTGTTGTAATTGGGTCAGTCCATATAGAAGGTGTGTTTCTTTTTTTTATTATCAGTTTTTGAATGTTTTTTGTGGAAATCGTGAGTTCCTTTATTTTCTTCCTCATGAATTTCTTTTAATTTTGATAGGTTTCTTAATTTGTTATCCTTTTAGCTGCAAACCGTGCTATTTATCTTGTGGTTGTCCCACGTAAAATTTCTAATATAATAAGGATGGTGCTAGGCGCATCCCAATATTTGTCGACCACACCTCATTATTAAAAATTATTGACGTACACCATTAAATTTATAAAATTACTTGTACACACCTAAATGGGAAAAAAAAAAAACTTTTAAATTTTACAAATACACACCAATTACTCAGCCACTGCATCTTCTACCAAGATAGGATTTATTGATGGATAAATCCTATCACAGTTCAATCAAGGGTGCAAAGTCTTTGAGTACCTGTAATGAGAAATTTACTCAGTGACATAATAGAGTTTAATTTTATCTAAAATTATGGTAATATGACACAAGAAATCATTGAATTCAAACAGGCGAAGTTTGTCTCATAACCTTTCAGTCAAAGCATGGCAATTCTTGGCTAACCAAGAATTTTTAAATCACAATAGAAATCTCGGGCAGATTATATTCATGAAACCCTGATGCCTGGATTTTATAATGCTATGAAAGGCTAATGTTTACAGTACACTGAAACAAGCCAATATTTGTATATAGAAATCACGTTAGCAGAGGTTCAAACCACTATAGATACATGGAATAGGCAGAAAAGAACTAAACTTTATAGTGCAAAGGAGTAACAAATGACCAATTAAACCTCAAATTGAGCTGGAGACAATTAAAAGGAAATCATATCATTTTGTAGTCTACTGGAGTTTGTCATGTTGTAGACCTCCTATTCGTTCGTATTGCTTGAGCTCTATTGAGCAAGAAAATAAAAAAAATAAAAACCATTTGGAGTATTGCAATTTGTTGTAAAGTGTATTGAATAGAGCAGTCACGGGAGAATGGAGGAATGAGCTGGAACATGGAGGACGAAGGAGAACGAAGAAGATTCACTTTCCCACCAAAACTGCAATGAGATTAAGTTGAGGTGCCACTAGGAAACTGAAAATAAGAAGGAAAAAAAATTAATGGGGGTGTGATCATCGAATATTGGGACGTGCCTAACACCACCATATAATAATTGTATTGGGTATTACCAAGCTAATTTATATCATGTTGTTACAAACTTAGTTTTCAGTTTCCAAATTGTGAGAATTTGTTTAAAGGCTAAATATTGAATTCCTTAATGGTAACCTTAAAATAAGCTTATGAAAAGCGAAGGTTTTATTCTTTGGTTTTTGCCACCATAATTACCAAACCCCCGTATTATGCCTATATAGTACCCGTATAATAATTATAGGGGGGTCTTTGTTTAAAACGGCACATTTTTTCCGTATTACGCATTATACATGTATCGCCGTATAATACACGTTTAATAAGCGAATTCCATGTTAAACGAGTTTAATACATGTATTTTTCTCACACTTTTACTGTGTTAAACGCATAATCTGTATTAAATTATTGTTATTAGTTAGTATTATAGTTTTATTTATTTATAATTATGTTTTAATTTTCTCATGCTTTTGCCGTGTTTTTGTCATATAACACCCATACTTCCTAAAAGGATCATTATCGTATTACACCTGTACCCGTACTTAGTAACTATGTTTGAGAAATATATAGTATTAAAAAACATCGTGACATTCTTATAAGTTAAATAAATTCTTGAACCTTGGGAATTGATATGTGTAAAGAATTGCATAGGTCATGAATCACAACACATTTTGTTAGGAAAATGTTACTGACATCATTTTCAAATGCAAGGGACTACAAACTGAGTTGTTTGTAGGATTCACTAACTTACCACCGAAGATTATTGAAGTGACTAATTCCTAGAAATAGGGGGCATTGAGGACAAAGAAATTGTTGGAGTTACCATTTCTATCTAGCAACAACACACTTGATGTTAAGAAAAGATGATCATTTGATAATAGCTAAAGTCAGTTTTGAATCGATCTAACTACAGGTTCATGTTCATGCTTGGATGACACCATCATTTTCACTGAAGTTTTTTCGTCTTATGCAAGGATGCTTAGGCAAGGTCTACTACATGTGTTTAAGTTATTCAATAGTTGGAAGCAGAGGTCTCATATCCACTGGTTGAACACTATTACAAATCTCTCGAGAAATACCAAATTTCTCCCTAGAAAAACTGAAAAAAACATCTAAAGTTTAAAACTCCATTTTTATCTCGATATTTTAAAAATATCGTGAGAAATATAATTTTCTATTTTTATCCCGTAAATATCGCGAGATTTATCCGAGATTTTGAAAATATCGTGAGAAATACTCAATGTTGTTGGTTTTATAAATTTATAACTTGGTGATATTTATTACTATTTTATGTAATTTAAATATATATTTTAATCATTGTCGAGCTTTAGGCTAAAAATATGTGGAAAAAATTCAGATTAAAAAATTAACAGAGAGAAACTTCGGCCTATAAAAATCCGAGAACAAGATTTGTAACACTGAGTTGAAAGCAGGGACAAGAATTCCAAGTCCTTTCACGCTTGCGCTAATGCCCTATGCAATCACTTTTGTATCAACGGGATTAGACTGGGTGACCAGATTTTGGAGGATTAATAGAAAATCAGAAAAGACACGATTTCCTTTTAAGTTTTATCGGAGGCTTTATTCTTCAGATGTGTTGTCAGACCTGGAGGGCCTAATGTTCTCTCAATTGGACAATATATAGGCTTGCCTGTTAGAGAATAGGTTCTATGAGAGGACAAAGTCTCGTAGGCCATCTCCTTTATGGAGGGAGATAAGGCCCTAGGCTTCGATTGATTGTTGTTGGTCTGCTACAAGGCATAGTAGGACATTCTGAAGGGGATTTGTTGGTGTTAGATGAATTCCATCAAAGGGGGTGGTGAGCGCAACTTTCATCTCCATTATTACAAAGAAAGGACATTGTGTAGCTAAAAGACTTTAGATTCATCATTCGTATTAGCGAACTTATATAAAATAGAGGCCTTCTCGACTAGGGTTAAGAAGGTGACTGGGAAAGTAATTAGTGATCATCAAGGGGCTCTTATCCAGTGAAGACAACAGATGGATGAATTACTAGCGAGTACAGTGATTCAAGGATAAGGGAGGGGAGAGGTGGGAATCTTTGCTAAGTGGACTTAGAGAAGGCATATGATCATATTGACTTGATTTTTTTTTAGATCATATGTTTAGAAGGATGGGGTTTGGAGAAAGGTGGAGAGGCTAGATTCAAGTGCGAATCTCATTGGCTTCGTTCTCAGCTATGGTGATTGGTTCAACGACTGGTTTTGAGTTCGAGAAGCGTACACCAAGACTTTGTGCTTTCCCTCTTCTATTCATGGTGGTGACAGAAGCTCTTAGCAAGGGTGGTGAGTAGCGCTGTTAATGAACCGAGCCAACTCGACTCGAGTCAAGCCAGCTCGACCGAGTCAAAACGAGCCAAGCTTAAACATGATGAAGGAGCTCGTAGAGCCAAGCCGAGCTAAGCTAATTTGGTGAGCTTGTTTAATATACGAGCTGAGCTCAAGCAAAGGGTAACTCAGACCGGCTCGACTCAATTAGTTATATTATATAATTGGTCATTTTTATTTTAAATACTATTAATGATTTACAATAGAAATTAAAAGACGTTTTGTTAAAGTAAGACTTAAAAAGGTAATTTTGCAAACCATGCCAAAATCTAGAAACCTAACATTCAGATTTAGCAAAACACTCTTGATTCTCTCTTGGCCTTTCTTTTCAGTTCTCATCCACTCACTTTTCACTCTCGGAATCTCCTTTTCGCTTCTCACGTTCTTCCTTTTCTCTTTTTGAATCCCATTTGGTCTTTCTTCTAGGGCGAGAAAACATCCTAAACTCAATTCCCCATTTCTTCAAACACTAACCTCTATTAGATCTTGCCCACACAAATTTCTAGGAAAATGAGCATGAAAGGAAGCGGCTCCACAGGTGATCGTTCTAGGTTGCAACACCAGGCGTTGTCCATGGCTCTCGCACCTGGCAGCAAAGGTAAATTTTTTCTTTTCATCTATGTTTTTTTTTTTAAGTTATCTACTTTTTTCCTTTTTTAAAAAATTTAAAATATTGCAATCCTCTTTTTTTAGAATGCTGCAATCCTCTCATTTTTGGTGAATGTTGGCATCTCTTTTTGTTGATCAACTGAAATGGAGAAAAGCTTTTCGGGTTAGGGTTTCTTTAACTCAGTTTGTCAGGCTCACAAGCTCGTTCGAGCTCGATTACTTGTTGACGAGCCCAGCTAGCTACCATACCTCAAAATTGAGCTCGAGTCGAGCTTGAGTAACCCCCATATGCTACGAGTCAAGCTTGAACAATCCCCAGTTTGGTTTGGCTCGACTCATTTACACCCCTAGTGGAGCGTGGAGGATCTCGGATGCTTTGAGGGACTCTTGACTCGGATTAGGTGGTTGGTAATTTTTTTACGATTGGTAATCAAATTATGGATATAATATAAAAGAGGAACTACAATGCGGGGTTCACAAAAAGTGAACTGAAGAAAAAGATAAAGGAGGAACGAAAAAGGAAGAAAAGGCCACTATTAGGGACCTCGGCTATCACCCATGACTACTCTGAAAAGACACCTCCCCAGGAGGCAAGGATCTCCAACACTACCCTAAATTGAACACCATTCCGAAACAAGGTGTTGTGCCCGCAACTGAAACCTAGACGAGGACATAGAAGTGTCCTCGAAAACTCTCTTGTTCTTTTCCTTCCAAATGGTCCATGTTATTGCCATCGGAAGGAAAGGCCAAACCACCTCTACCGGCGAAGGAAACGTCATTGAAATCCAACATGATTAGAAGCTCCAAAGGGATCGGGAAAGATATAGGAAATGAATTAGGACTAAACCTCTCTCGCAACCGAACAGTGCAGTAAATGATGATCCACAGATCCCTCCCCTAGAAGGCACATAAAGCACTTATTAGTCAGGCACTATCCTCTATGCATAAGGTGATGTTTATTACTCACCTATAGTATGCAAATGATACTCTACTTTGCTTAGATCTTCCAATGAGACAGTCGAGTATGTGAGCGTTTCTAATATGTTTTGAGGCAATATGGGGCTTTTTATTAATCGGTCTAAAAGCGTACTTGTTGGAATGAGGGAGGGTAAGGGTGGATTGATTGCGAACAATGCTTGCACTCTGAGCTGTCACAAAGGCTAGTTTTCCATCAAATTTTTGGGGCTCCCTATTATTGCCCAGGATATATGGGATATGGTGATTGAGATGCTGGAAAAGAGGCTTGCTTGCTAGAAGAAAAGCTTCTTCTCCGCCAATGGTAGAAATAGGATGACACTCATCAAGAATGTTATGGCCAATCCTTCAGTGTTCTTCATTTTTGTCTTAATGATGCCCACTGTGGTTGTGAAGGATTTGGAAAAACTTCAAATGGACTTCTTGTGGGAAGTCCGGGTGATAGAAAGAGATTCCATCTGATGAGATGAGAACGGATATGTCGCCGTAAGGAATGTGGAGGATTGGGATTTAGGAGGCTCTGTTATATAAGGTCCTGTTGGGAAAATGGCTTTGACGCTTCTATACGGATAACATAGTTTTGTGAAGAAAAGTGGCGTGGAAAAAGTTTGGGACCTCTAGACACCATTAGGATATTTGTATCGAGGTACGTCTCAGGCAAATTCTAAATATGAAACATATCGAGGATACACAAAAAAAAGTTGTATAAAAATGAAAATGTAAGAACCTCATGGAAAGTGAAAACTCAAACTTATTTTAATGGAAAGATAATATCAAAATGTGGTAGTTAGAGACCTATAGATATTATTAAAACTATTTATATGAGTTAATAGTTTGTTCTATGCATTTCATAGAGTTGCAGATATGTTGCACGTATATGTATGAATACATGTTTTAGGTTGTATTAAGAAAGAAATTAAAGTATGATTCTTTATTATATAAAAATCATTTGTAGGGAATGAAATACATAAGGAGATTTAGTTTTTTAATATCTACTACTTATACTATAAAGAAATAAGACTTTCTTTCTATGCTCTCCAAACCCCAATCCCTCAAAATCTAGAAGTGCTGACTTGGCACCCAATCTCCAAATCTTTTACAATCCCACGCCTCTTTTCTTTAAGGCTAGAAATGCTCTCTTCTTTTAGTTTCTCACGGCCAACCAACCTCCTCCCACAACTTCTTTTAGTTTCTCACGGTCAACCAACCTCCTCCCGCAACACATGAACATAAATCTCATCTCCCACTCATGACTCTCTCTCTCTCCTTCCATTTTTTTTACTTTCATTCACATCCCATCTCCTTTAAATACATCTACAAATACTCCCTAAACGAAGACAAGTTATGACTCCAATAACTACCATGTCTCCCTACATGAAAGACACCTCCTACTTGCTTATCCAGACTCCTTAATCAACTCAACAACCTAACTCCTCACTCAAGTAAATCACACATGCACGTTCCATTAATTGAAACTTACATGGACTCGTGACTTATGGACTCTTCCCCACACCTGGTTCAGCTGGTATGAACTTCTATCGGCAATCAACTTCCCATGCACTTCACAATTTTCTCCTCAAGTTGCCATTCAAATTGTATGTTTTTTTTTTTTGGGAGATACTTTTTTTTATTGTAATGTGACTGTCATAATCATAAAATTCATTGAATTTATTCAGCTACAAATTCAATTTCATGTTATTTCTTAAAAAAATATTTACAATTTGGTGATTATGCTCACTCCCGTGCACCGCACGAGGTCTTTACTAGTATATATATATATATATATAAATGTCTTCCATAAACAACACATAAACAAAAGTTTAATTACGCTAAGTCATCACCATCTCCTACAAGGTCGACTATGTGGCTATGACAGTGAGGAATCTTCAGTCTCAAATTGCCTTCCAATAAAAGATGACATACATTGGGCTTCTTCCTCCTTCCGAAGACTCTCTTAGCTTGTTCTTTGAGCAAACTGGGAATTAGGATCCAACTCATCTGAAGAGCTGAACTCCAGCTCACAAGAATAGCAGAGAAACTTGTGATTCGTTTTCCATCTAAAAAGTCCCCATGCTTTGCTTTACAAGTTTCTAGAGATCAGTCTTCTTGTTAACCTTTTAGAAAACACGATCTTTCTAATCTGAGGAGATGGAGTCTATTCACATTATCCACTCATAGCCAATCACTTTCTTCGATGCCTTTTCTTGCATATTTGTTAGTGGATGCTCCATCAACTTTCTGACCTCCTTAGGGATGTGATCTGATTTTTCAAGGAAGTAGACTGACTGACATGCTATGCCGGAGAGAAAATAAATACTGACAGTCAATTTGATGTCTCTGTTTATTTCAATCAGTCTGTGGAAGTTATGATTTATTATTGAAACAATATGGAGAAACATTATGCTTTAATGGTTAAGGGATGAAGTTGTTGGACTGCTAAGATGGAAATCACAGGTAAATCCAATAGAGAAATTAAGGGTAGTGCTCTTCTACTTTACAGCCTTCCACACTTTTTTTCCCAATCCTTTTAGTTTCCAACATCAATTATATTAGTACATGGAGTCTTACAGATTCAGTTTCAGCATGCGAGGGCTTTAATGATTGAAGGAATCATAGGTAATTACAATAGAGACATTAAGTGTAGTGTTATTCTACTTTACAGTCTTTTACACATTATCATAATCAAACCAGCTGATTATGGATCACTAAAAAAAAACATGCGAATTTACAAACTGTAGAAGACGCTCTATTCCTTATGACTTAAACCTCTCTACAGTTTTAACCGGTCTCCAAGTAGTCCGGTTATAACTGTAGAGAATTTCAAGTCATTCCTTAGTTGGTTTTCTGGGTTGGTGAGTTGAGGGCATATTACATGGGTTGGGTTCTCTTTTTTTAAAAAAATTAGTTAACAATGTTGTTAGCGGGGCTGTATACACCATAAAAATCTCAAAACACCATTAAAAAATTGTGAAATCATATTAAAAAACAAGTACTCATTTGTGGGTTGCAATGGGTGGGGAGGGGGTAGTAGTATGTGACCGGACTCCAAGTCGTCTGGTTATAACTATAGAGAATTTCAAGTCATTCCTTATTTGGTTTTCTGGGTTGGTGAGTTGAGCGCATATTACATTGGTTGGGTTTCTTTTAAAAAAAATTAGTTACCAATGTTGTTAGCGGGCTGTATACACCATAAAAAAAAAAAAAAATCTTAAAACAACATTAATAATGTGAAATCATATTTTAAAAAGAGTACCCATCTGTGGGTTGCGATGGTGGGAGAGGCAAGTAGTAGTATGTGCCTGAACCCGGCATCGACGGTGGTGGAAGTCAATCGGAAACTTGGGATGGTGGTGGTGAGTAAGACAGAGGATATGATGATGGTGGGGCAGGACTGACTTTCATGGGATGCAAATTTTCTATTTATATTTTATCAACGTGACTAATGGGATCCAAACCACTCGATGTTGACTGAAATACACATGTGATGCACACAAGTGTCCAGTCCTGATGATTGCAACGTGTTTGGTATGGTGGTGTTCTCAATTAATTCCATTTTGTCTTCCTCACTATTCACTAATACATTAATTTATATTCACTTTTACCTAATTTAAATTATGTTGATCGCAACTGTTGCTGTCATTTTATTTTAATTGAATTCAATATTATGACTATCAAATACATTAGATTAATTATTTTTATTCCTTTCACTTCGTCTACTATTTTATAGTCATTAGGACTGTACACTTACGTGCAATGCACGTGCCTTCCGCTAGTTATTAATTATCCAAAAAAGGTTAGTATTGGGATCTAATAGATCACCTTTAGACCACTATGAAGTCATTTGGCATTGTTCCTCAGGAATGATTTTCCTTATCACGAGAACAAAAAGGGCAAAAATGCATTTGGTAACTCATATTTAGGGAAGATTTTAAGAATTGTTCTGTTTTTAGCACAACAAAAAAAGACGCTTCTCATAATTAAATTTGAGAAACACGCTTAAAACGAATGAGATAAGCATGTAAACAGATGAGAGAGACAAGACATTATAAGATTTTGGGTATTTGATGACGCTTATAAATGTGTTGTTGATAATAACCATATTTAGTACCTACAATAATCTTTTTTTTCCATAAAAACGTAATTCTGTTGTTTTTTTTCTTCATAATTGATTTTGACTGACAGTTGCTAGACTTGACCATTTATCAAATCTAAGGCTTGAAGAAGGGTTTAGGCCTTGGCTTGTGCTCTCATCCCCTCTTCTATATCAGCTTTGGCATTAGAAACAGAAGTCTTATCCATTTTGAAGGAATATTATTATGTCAATACACTCCTCCTTGCTCTTTAAGGACTCATACTGGCAGACTTGAATCTTGGGATAGTGGTCACTGAGGATGACCCTGGTAATATAACTGATGGACTGTAGGGAAGTTGGAAATGCTCTTGAAAGATTCTCTCATCTTGTCAAGCAAGTTTATGAGCTTGTCTTGAACATGAACATCTAATTCTCCGTCTATTTGAGTTGGCCAATATTAAGGTGGATCTTCTTTCTAAAGGAAGTTTAGAAGAGAGTTTTATTTTGGTCTGGAATTTTTGGTGTAATATTTTTCTTTTGCTTTTTGTTACTCCTTTTGTATCCTTATTCTCTTATTTTAGAAGAAAAATCTACCTTTTTACCTATCAAAAAAAAAAGTGATAATCATATGCATTGGGAGGTATTACCGATCGATTAGGCGTGCTTTGGAAAAATTTGGTATTCCAATTATTGTTGGTTAAAATTAAATTTGATTCTAATTTCTAAGTGGCAACCCTGTAAAAATATGAATACATTTATTGTATGAGTATAGACTTATGGATGTGAGAATGTGGGCATTTGATATCTCATGGAACTTTATCATGCTTCATGGATAGGAACACAGCATTGCTCATGAATGGTATACACAACTTTTATTCTTTGGGGGATGCTTGGCTGACTCTCTAGGCCCAGACTTGCCCTAAGTAACCAAAGCGGGAGCGGAGAGCGAGAGCGTGAGAGTGTTAAGTTTCAATTTAGGATAGGGTCGAGAGCGCCTCTAGAGTGTCTATATATATAAATAATATGTATTTAAAAAAAATTAAAGTTATATTATTAAACCATAAAAATTAATAAATCTTAACTAAGTTAATAAGAATTAAAATAAACACGTGCTAGCCTCTAGGTGCGATTGAACTCGAGAAGAGTTCAATCACAATCGGATGTGGTGTGCACTGAGTACTATTTACTAAAAAAAGTTTAAAATAAATTAAAGTTATAAAAATAAATTTTGAAAAAACTTAGTCCTTGACACACATTAACTAACATTGTACAAAAAGGACTAACATTGTAAAATAGAAGTAATAAATAAAGTTTGAAAAGACTCTCTTTTCTCCCTTACGAGTTACGCGTTTACCCAAGGGTAAAGATGGAAATTCAATACATCTTCGTCTTCCTCTTTACGTCTTACAATGACGAAAAACATGGCCATGAGATCGGAAGATCAAGTTTTGTCCCGCTCCTATGAACAACACGCTCTACAAAATAGGAAATCACGCTCTACAAAATCAAAAACCGAGCTCCTACGGCGAATCCGCTCTCAAATCGTGAGAGCGAGGTTTGAGAGTGGGGGCGGAGGGCTGTTCCAACGGTTTGGGTTACTAAGGACTCGCCCCATATGATGCAATAGGACAAATGGTTTCAGGTGGGGCCACAAGAAACATGTCCTATTATTACCACATTTGGGGCAAGCTTGTGGCCTAGAAAGCCGGCCTAGCAACCCCCTTATTCTTTTATGTCATATTAATGTTTCAGCTTTTGAGTAGATCAAGGAAACTATATTTTCTTTGCTCCTTCATATCTACAGCCCTTCAGATATTTAATAATTCGAGTAAAAAAAATGGTGCAACATAATCATTACTCTTTGACAAATAATGCTACACGAACCTTTTGTTTCAAGTTTAAATAACTAAAATAGATGTGTCTATGGTCTGTAGTATGTACTTGTCATCTTGTTGAATACGACGATACGTAAGTAAACTGTCCAAGTCGGTCACTGGTGTTTGCATGAAAAACTTGTATTTTCTCTATTAAGACTTGTTTACCTTCTGGTTGTTCTGTACTCATGACATTGCAGCTTATCATTTCTATCCTATTTTCAGTAACAAGCTCCTCAGTGTGGGTCAACTTGCCTGTGGCTGGATCCTTAATTATTGTCCTCCGCTATTTATCATTAGACTTTGATATGCGAAGAAGAGCTGCAGCATACAACAGCAAACCCTCCTTGGCAAATCATCTTTCTAAAAAGAAACCTCTGGAAGGTCCCAAGGTAGTCCTTGAAAAGAATAGCTGGAGAAGGAAGGTGAATTCCCCTGTTGTTGAGGCTGCAATAGATCAGTTCACAAGACATCTAGTTTCTGAGTGGGTGACAGATCTCTGGTACTCCCGCATAACACCCGATAAAGATGGTCCAGAGGAGCTGGTGCAAATCATGAATGGTGTTCTTGGAGAAGTTTCGTCTCGTGTGAGGGATATAAATCTTATTGATCTCCTCACAAGGTCTTAGATTCAGAGCTGTCACCATGTTCCTCTAAGTTTGTGTTGCTTTACTTTTTATTCATCATGGAATTAATGTGTGTAGGATAATGCAGGGATATTATCAACCTCATTTGCACTCACTTGGAACTTTTTCGTGCAAGTCAAGCCAAAATTGAAAAGCAACAGTTGGGCAATCTAACCATTGATTCCCAGGATATAAACCTAAGGCTAGTTCTGTCTTCAG
The DNA here is from genome assembly GCA_015143295.1 of Tetracentron sinense. Taxonomy (NCBI): domain Eukaryota; kingdom Viridiplantae; phylum Streptophyta; class Magnoliopsida; order Trochodendrales; family Trochodendraceae; genus Tetracentron; species Tetracentron sinense. Next base: position 6,003,846 of record CM026554.1, on the reverse strand, counting down.
AGAACAAGTTGCATCCTGCTTTATTTTCTGCTGAGGCCGAGCACAAGGTTATTCAGTTAACTTCCTGTTCTCCAAGTCATTGCTATGCCCGTTAATGTGTAAATCCTATCTGTAAGAATTCATGTAGTTCATTCGGCTTTGATCACCTCCTCTACTCTGGTGATACTTAATAATATATATTTTTACAGATTTTGCAGCATCTTATGGAAGGTCTACTCTCTCTCACTTTCAAGCCTGAAGATCTGCAGTGCTCTTTCTTCCGCTATGCTGTCAGGGAGCTTCTTGCTTGTGCAGTTATGCGGCCAGTCTTGAATTTAGCTAGCCCAAGGTACTTAAATCCTTTTTACCTTTTATTGTGTTCTTATACTTTACCCAATTTTCTTCTTTGCTTTTGATTGCAGGTTTATTAATGAAAGAATTGAATCTTTGGTCCTTTCTTTTACCAATAAGGATGATAAAGGAGGTACTACTTCAGCACAGGAGGCATCTCAATCCAAGCCAAATGTGGCATCAAAGACTTCATCTGATCATTTTTCTCGGTTCCTAGACCATTCAGTCACAGGTGTCGAACTCATGCAGTTTAAGCGTGATCATTCTAGAGTTTCAGCAGGTGAACCGGTGAAAGAGAAAGAGAATGGAACATTTCTTTCAAAAGATCCATTGCTTTCCCTCGATTCTCGATTCTCCCGTTCCTGGAGTTCTTTGCCCTTGAATTCCCAAACTGGTGATGGAGAAGGTATTCAACGACACCGCTCTGGAGGAGATTGGGGTGAGATGTTAGATATAATTTCCCACAGAAAGACTCGAGCTCTTGCTCCTGAGCATTTTGATAATATGTGGACAAAAGGAAGAAACTATAAAAAGAAAGAAAGTGCAAATCAGTTAACTAAACAAGTTGCACAAAGTTATGCGGCAGGGATTTCTGATAGGTTGGATCACTCAAAGGTACCATCTAGGCACAAGATAGATGATGGAACCGCAAAGGTTAATTTTTCAGAGAGGAACAGTGTTCTATCTCGATGTAATGATCAAACGACGGCCTTAAACTCATGTGCTCATACTGATCAGAACTGCTCAAGTAACCACCTAGTTACTTCATATCAAGAAGATGATCAGCATGAGTACATGCGTTTGGAGGAGGTTGAATCAGAGAGCAGTAGTTCTTGTCCAACCGAAGATGAGGAAAGCAGCAGTGTGACAGGTCTTGATTCTCCTGGCACTAAAGTTTGGGACAGTAAAAACAATAGAAATGCATCTGTTTCTTATGTACATCACCCGCTTGAAAATTCTGAAGGCCATTCGGCGAGGAAGACTGGTAAAGGGCATGTTCATTATCAAAGATTACCTAGAACCCAGTTGGGCAGGAAAAGGTCTAGATTAAGTAGTCAGAAGATGCATGTCTGGCAAGAGGTCGAAAGAACAACCTTCTTGTCAGGAGATGGACAAGATATTTTAAATGCCTCAAAAGTAGATTCAAAAATTGAGGAATCTAGTGATGATCCTGAGTTGGAAAGCTGGGGTAGAGTTCACAGTGGAGCAGCTGCATCTTCATCCGCACCGTCTATTTCTATACCTGAAGCTCGTAACTCATCTGTTAACTCCTCGGAAAATTCTGTGTTGGCAGATTCATTTTTAAAACTGAGATGTGAGGTAGTTATCTATAATCCATATTTTCTATTTGATGAACTTGCGTAGTCAATGTGTGTTCCGATATGCTGATATATGTAAAGGATGTTAGCTCATTTCCCATTGCAGGTATTGGGTGCCAATATTGTGAAGAGCGGTTCTAGAACATTTGCAGTGTATTCGATATCTGTTACAGATGCGAATAATAATAGTTGGTCAATCAAAAGAAGGTGATAAAGACAATGAGTAAACTTTCTGTTGTCACCCTATTGATGTGTTTTCTCAGTTTTTTGTTCCTTTATAATTCCTGATTAGGCTTCATTCTTTATTTTTCGTTTGATTCGTCATATTGCCGATAGTAGTTGTGTTTTTTCATTTAAATAACCCTGCCGTCTTCAACTAAATGTGTATAGCTGTTTCTATAAGGTTCCGGCATTTTGAGGAGCTACATCGGCGTCTGAAAGAGTTTCCTTCGTATAGTCTTAGTTTGCCACCCAAACATTTTCTTACTACAGGTTTAGACCTTTCTGTGGTTCAAGAACGTAGCAAATTGCTTGACAAATATTTAAAGGTAGTACATTGAATCTTAGGTTTCTTCTTTGTCATTTTGATTTTTGAAAGGTGTTGCAGGAAATAGGAATTAGGAGTAATATTTAACTTCAATGTCTCGGAACTTCAACTACTTAATGATCAGAAGTCTTTTGGCTTAATCATTCTGTCATGATATCATTCTGTAATGTATTTCTTGATAATAGTAATTTAATGAAACTATAACTGCCAGTGATTCCTACATCTGCAATACACGGTGTTCATCAAAAGTTAACTTAAGTTTGAGTCAGAATAAAATATTAATTTTTTTTGTGCTGTATAGTGTGTAACATGAGTTCAGACCAGGAACCCAAGCATTGCCCATCCTCACTGCCTAACCACTATGCATGGAGTTTAAATGCATCTTACTTCTGAAAAATAACTCCATTTATATATTTGCGTAATGTTCTAGAATATGTTCTCCTTGTGTTAGCTTAGAAATCCATTTTCATATGCTCCCAATATTTCAATGTCTCATATTTTGCTATTCTCAGAAGCTGCTACAGCTTCCAACTATATCCGGATCAATAGAAGTTTGGGATTTCCTTAGCGTTGATTCTCAGGTTTGATATTTTTCTTCTTTGTCTTCAAGTTCTTGTCAAGTTGTATATTTGTTCTTTTGGGAAAATTCTATAATCATTTTTGTACTGAATAATGCAGATGTACATGTTCTCAAATTCCCTTTCTATTATCCAGACATTATCAGGTGAGTTATGTTTCTAGGCAATGTTCTGAGTACCTTTTTGTCTTATTCCTCTACCAAATTTCTCTTGCCTAAATTTTATCCCCATCTATTTCTATGACATTTTCTAGTTGACCTAGATGATAAGCCATATGAAAAGAGTCCAAAAGTTCAGAATTTGGTTGTTGAGCCTGTAAATGATCCCGTATACTCAAGGAGAGAACATTTAGACATCAAAGGTAAGGAAACTGTGGTGCAGATGAAGCCGAACTATGTGACAGATAATTCAAGATTGAATTCTAGAGTTACAGCACATTCGACAATAAAAAAACCTGGTCAAGAATGTGAAAATTCATTCGAGGATTCAGGGAGGGATTCAGATAGTAGGATGCAAAAAAATGTTTCTTCTATCAGAAAATCTGGGAAGACTCTTAGGGAAAGAGGAAATGATGGTCCACAGGAGACGTCCGAGTTACTTCTTGATGCTTCTACTGACCCAACCCTTCCTACAGAGGTAAATAATGACTGATCGTTGTCTATCTTGTTCCAGTTTTGTTATCATTATTTTGGTAGAGTTAAATAACCTTTCAGAATGGAAGTGGACCCATTATCGTTATTATGTGATGAGAACCGCAGCTTGCTATTTTGTACTTTTTTTATTCTGCTTCTAGGTGATGCTATGTAACTTCTATAGCCCATCCATGCTCTACATCCATTAACACATCTCTCTCCATGCAGTGGGTGCCACCAAATTTGAGTGTCCCTATATTAGATCTGGTGGATGTGATTTTCCAGCTTCAAGATGGTGGGTGGATCAGGTATCAATGTATATTATATTAGAATTTGTACTATCCACTCTGTAGACCATTTGAGTTACAGAATTTACGAGTTTCAATTATGATTTATCAAGCCAAAAAATTCTTCCCAACAGTAACTTTCATTCACTTTACAGGCGGCAAGTCTTTTGGGTGGCCAAACAGGTATTGCAATTGGGAATGGGTGATGCCTTTGATGACTGGCTAATTGAGAAAATACAGCTTCTGAGAAGAGGATCAGTGATTGCTTCAGTGATCAAGCGGGTTGAGCAGGTGACCTATTAAGCCATTTGATTTTCTAGAACAGATTGAGAACTTGAGGACAACATTAACTTTAGTGCAATATGTAATCTTGTTTCCATTAACGGTTTAGATATTGGAACTCTTCTACGCTTGTTGAAGTACTTGATTCCATATCCGATAGAAAGGGATGAGGATTGATCTGCTCTTATTTGATTTTTGCGTTACTGTACTTCTATTTAGTTCTTGATTTCTCCTGTCATACAAGGGAGATATATCTCTGGATACATTGAAGGGCTTTTGATCTCCAAATCCTTATTCTCAAGTAAAAGAGGAATGAGTGGATTAAAAGATAGGAGAAAACTTACTTGGATTTAAAATGTGGGTTTCATTAGATCCCATGCATGAAAGATCTGCATTATCTCCTATACCAGCCTTTTCTGATAAAAGTTTACCCATAAGAAGATGATATCAAACAAAGCATTGATTTGAACTGAATCATTCTTATATCTTAGACATCAAACACAATGATGTCCAATTGCAAGGTTTAACGAAAAAAGTATTGCCCATTTTATGCATTTTTTAAATCAAATTCACTTTTGTGGGTGATGGCTAGAGAAAGCAATTTGAAGTATGGATTCTCTGTAGCTGAGGGTGATCTGATCCCAATTCTTGGATTCCCATCCTCTCATTCTTCATTTTCATTAATTCCTATCTTCTTCTAATGATTATTCCATAATCATGAACTAAAAGTCCTTTAACCTATTATTATCAGTTTGTTTCATAGCTGTTTAGGTCAAACTGTTGACATGATAGAGATATTGAAAACTTCACCTCATTTTACCCAATAAGATTGATCTCCATTTTCATTTGCAATTATTTGTATTTTTTATATGCAGTTGGCTTTCTGATAGATCTTCAATTCCTTCTATTATCATGTCCATGGTTCAAGGTATCCAACAGTGTTGATCAATACAGAGTGGTATATTGCCAGTATTAAGAGGTACATGGCTCGATAGACCATAGTGTATCCCGAAGTACCAACCCTCGAAACCCATTATGGAACTTTCGGATTTCCTGAAAGTATATTAAAATCAATTTTTTTTTAAAGGCGTGCATGGCTTATGCCTCGAGACAAGGCACAAGGAAAACACCTCGAGACTCAAATTTAAGGCTTAAATACCCGGAGGCTTACGCCTCAAAGTATGAGGCTCGCATAAGGCACATGCCTCACGTCTTGAGGACCGCCTTATGCCTAAGGCGTACATCTCATATATTGACCAAAATTAAGGTTCTAGCTGCAAAACTTAGACTTAACTTTTTTCATTTTCCTTTTTAGTGACTTCTTTGCAGTTGTTTATTGGAATCCTAAATATGCCGCATGAATTAATGATTGAACGTTGTATGTTTTCAATATGTATATGAAATTATGAAGCAAAGAGTAAATCTCAATAATTTGCTTGCTTCTCTTAAATTTATTTTTCTTTTGTGCTGAATCATTTGTATGGTATTTCCCATATATATATCATTACTCTTTTTTTTTCAATTGTTCTCATTTATAATTATTGTTATTAAAAAAATGTGGGGCTTACGCTTCACACAGCTAGAGGTCGTAAGTCCTACCGCACACCTCACACCTTTGCATTTTGAAACACTGATGGAAACACATGAATACGTCTGTTGCTAAAGCAAGCATGAAATGTACTCACAAAAGTCTTAATCCTACTACATTACTGCGAATTCATACTCGTTTTACAAACAATTTTTTGAACATTAATAGAAGCTTCCACATGTTCTGTGATGTTCTATGCCCTGATCTGGTTTCTTTGTCATTCAAATAGATTCTTTGGCCGGATGGAATCTTCATAACTAAGCATCCAAAGCGACAACGACCATCCCCATCTGCAAGTCAGCCTCAGAGTTCTTATGGCATTCAACCTACAAACATATCTACTAAGAAAGAGGATGTTCAGAAACTGTATGGGAAGGAGAATAGCTTGTTAGCAGATGAACAGAAACAACAAGAAGCTGATCGACGTGCAAAGTTTGTCTATGAGCTGATGATTGGTAATGGTACTACACATTTTCCTGCTATTTGCGGGAGTCTTAATGGCAATAAACAATCAGTTATTTTCCTGTTGCATTTTTGTAATATAGCTTTAATATTGAAGGGGTTTGCCTTCAAGACGGATATTTATCTATGCTTAATCCATTTATGATGCCTGTTTCAGTTTATATGTGGACTTGATGATTAATACCTTGTGTTGTGTGCAAATACATTTTGTTAATCTTGGAAATCTTATAGCTGTCCTTTACTACCCCAAGCATTCTAATCTCTCTATTTCCTTGCCATCAGAAAATGCACCAGCTGCACTTGTAGGTCTTGTTGGTCGTAAGGAGTATGAACGATGTGCTAAGGATCTCTATTTCTTTCTTCAGGTAATTTTTGTGTTGGGCAACATAGCCCTTTGGTGTTATTTTTGTCTTGAGAACCAAAGTTCTTGGTCTCTTTTATATTTATTTTAAACTGAAGAGTAGTCTTCAGTAGTGGGAATCTTCCACCAGAGGTGAAACTCTCTTTCAGAACTTTTTGTTTCTGGCCCAACTACTTCCATCATGATTTCATTGATGCCTCCTTCAAATCAGACATTTTTGTATCATTGTATCATCTCTAGTTGTGGATGAATGTTAAATTCCCCATTTGGTAGACCCCAAGAATAATCAGTGGTCTACCTTCTCATATCTACATACCTGCACACGTGACAAGTGTTGATGGGAAGTGGCACCCACCATTCTATTATTTCAAACCCATGGCTCTGCATCATGATCATTTTAATTTTTGGATGGATGGATGAGAAGGCAGTTTTATATGACCAATTCGTTCTCTTTAAATTACATTTTTTTTCCCTTCTGCTGCTGCCTTTAGTGACTTGACCTAGCAGTGGTCCTCACACTACGTAAAGAAAGTATCACAGGATCAATTTGTGAAGCTAAATTTAAAGCCAGACTGTTCCTGGTACACATGGCACATGTTTGCCATTCATCCATTCTTGATGATTCCTTGTTTGGATTCTTTCTGAAAGAGTTACTGTGGTCATTTTCTTTGTGCAGTCATCTGTTTGTTTGAAGCAACTGGCGTTCGAACTTCTTGAGCTGTTGCTCTTATCTGCATTCCCAGAGCTTGATAATGTCGTCAAGCAGATGCATGAAGACAAGCAAAAGTTTGGGCAAGAAGCAAATTAATGGAATTTTGTATCTTAAATCTGCCGTTCGAGCTTCCCCATTGTCTTGGTTGCACCAGAATACGGGAATCAAGGATCTTGAGGCAATCTTGTCTCGAGGATCTCAAGGCTGTCTGATAGCCCTCATGCCTCATGGTTTATCAAGGTACACGAATAGTTTTAATGAGTTTCTGTTTGTCATGATCACAAGCTTATTGTTGCTAGCAAATCATTTACTCTCCCTGGTTGGAAATGATGGCGTCAGATTGGTCAGGTGAGACAAGATCCAAATTATGTAGTTTCCCTTTGAATGGATATTTTGAGTCGAGTATATATAAATTTTGCGCTCGATACGAATTATATCTACTTAGCTCACCTCATGTAATACATCTGATGCTGCATGTCAAGTTTGGAATCTTGGTAGATGCCTAATCCTGTTAGTGAGCAGGACTTGTTGGCGTCGGGTTTGGCATCCACATTATGTGATTGTTTGAGCATCTAGACCTATTAAACTCCCATATTTGAGTGTTAATTTTAAGGATCAGCTTGAAATGTAATGAGAGAATTTACCTCCTCGCTCATGTCCCATTTTCAATTGTATTGTACAGGGAATGAATTCTTATCAGCATGAGTTTGGTCAGATTGTGACCATTGAAGCGGGCTTCACTACATAGGACTGTTTTTTTGTGCTAGTGGCTGATGGAAGCAAGAATCGTCCAATGTGTGTTTTGTATTCAACTACTTGTAGACCACCTGTACTGTTGACGAAGGGTCAAATAGTATCTCATATTTTGATTCACAAGAGACTGCCCCCATTTTTTCTTGACCAGAGGGAGGGAGGGAGAGAGAGAGAGAGAGAGAGAGATGCTCAGGCTCTTTCCTGGAGGAAATCCTATTGCATACTTTTGGGGGGTCAACTGTAACAAGTTCTCCAAAGGTGAACTGAAACAAGTTTTTGACCAGTGTATATCTGAGATTGACTTTGACAACATTTTGGACACTCAAAAATATACCTCAGCAAAAATCTCTGTTAAGAAAGGTAAATGAAGTTTCTATGGGATGTTTATAAATTTTCCTACTCTGATTTTTGTCCATGCAAACACCATGAAAGATAAGGTGCTCTTCTTAATTAAAACAATCTAAGACTCTAGAGCGAGCTGATACTCCAATTCATGCAGATATCATAACCTTGCAAAGATGCTAAACCCAACCCAATTATCCTTTTCCGGCCTACCCCACTTTTTTGGGGGGTAAATCATATAATGCCAGCTAGCCCCTTTGAAATAATTAATTAATTTAATAATTTAAGCAGCGTTCAACTTTAAATTTATAACTTATTAACATTTACAGAAGTTAAATCTTCTTTAAGGCCACGTTTTCATTGACCCACATTCTTTAAGGCCACGTTTTCATTGACTCACCTCGGATGTTTTGTGCCCTACATGAGATATGAAGCATAACAGGAGTTTCAAATACATATAATGTATTATTGTATTGGAGCAGGTGTTAATTATCCAGTAGTTTGCGATCCAACAAACTCTTCTGATCAATTTGAAAGCAGGAACCCTCACCTATGAACGAGTACTTAATGCAGGGGCAGGGGAGAAAGCAGTGAGGAGATATAATGAATGAGAAAGCAGCACAGAATGATTACTTAACGCGGGGGCTGGGGAGAAAGCAGTGAGGAGATATAATGAATGAGAAAGCAGCACAGAATGTCGTTCAATTAAGCTAAGCTACATCTACTCAAAGTTAGGACTAAAAGGATTGCCCTAGAAAGAAAGGATTGTTTTTCTTCAGTTGAAGCTTTCTAATCTGCAAGGAAGCACATTCTAACCCAATGTCACTAATCAAGATTCTCTGACAAATCATCAAGACTTAATGTGCTTAATCAGCACTAACAAGGTAGATCCTAGAATTCCACTTTGATTCTAATATTCAATCATCTGTCTTTGGCATGTTTTAGGCATTTCATTACCCTGCAAAGCTAACAAAACTTGTACTTATTTTCGGAAAATAATCTTGCTTTGGATTTTGCCTAATCCGATCTGAAACTCACCAAGTCTAACAGTTGCAAAAAAAAAAAAAAAAGGGAGAAAAACAATTTTAGGGAAACTATCAAACATTGCCAGCATCTAAAATAGCATTTCACTTCTCAAATGTAGAGGAATCCAACAATGTTGGGTCCAGCACATGCACAAATATCAACATGTATACAAGATTCCTTAGTTTTCATATTCTGAAGAAGTGGTAGATTTCTCTAAACCTATTTTATAACGAGGGATAAAATAATATATGAGCAAAACGCATGCTGGCCGAAGATTTGAAAATCACAAGCCTCTACCTAAAAGACCATCAATGTAAAGACTGATGGTCTTAGTCCTTGCCAACATTTCCAACAGTATAAACAATTTACGACACTCACAAACCCTCCAACAAAAAACAAGCACTGGGAAAGAGTGACCACTATTCTACATATAAGCTAGTTTAACTAAACCAGAACTGCAACAATGTACTATACTTCACAATTGCAACAAGAGGCTTACCAATCTTCCATTACCCAAACAAACAAAGCTAACAAAAAAGAATTCTTTTTACTCCACCATCTTATGCACATCATTCAATCTGGGTTCTAACTCATGAACTGGCTATATCTGAGAGTCCATTGACATCATTATTTTCAACAGGATTTCACTCTGAATCCATTTTTTGTCCGAGCGGCGTATACTGTATACCAGTTCATTCAAGATAAGCGGCTAACTTGATTAATAACAGAAATGAGAGTTAATACGTTTGCATGACTATGGTGCAATAAATCATGTTAAGCAGAGTCCTCTGAAATCAAATTGACATGAATTTTAAACCCAAAAAAAAACACCTATGTTATCATTATGTTAATGATTCAATTATCCCTCTACCAAAACAAGAATTGATAAAATAATGTCATATAAAGAATCAAAATCTCATCTTCCTCTCCACACCCCAAAAAAAGAGACTAGGATTACAGTTCCCATATGCAACTTAATAAACCACAGAACATAAAACAGTTGATGTCCTAATGTCATTTAAAGAATCAAAATCTCATCTCCTCCCTCTCCACACCCCCAAGAAAGGCTAGGATTACAGTTCCCATATGCAATTCAATCGACCACAGAACATACACATGCACATGGCAACTTGACTGAGCAGATGATAATTTTTAAGTGATTTTATATGGGAGTTGATGAGTCGCTTGCACAGACATTTTATATTGTATCCTCCAATACCGAGCCAAGTGAGGACATGAAAACAAGAATTGCACACCCCGCCCAATTACTTCTAAATCGCATAAACAAAACTTAAATGATAAAAGGAGTTAAACAAGCCAAGCAATAAACAAAAACAATTGCATTACAAAACCTTGTACCCCTTCATCATACTAATAAATTTCGCCAATACCATTACATGAAAGTTTCAGCTATACCCCAAACCGATACATATCGGAAATAATGTGAAACAAAAAGTGATACAGTTTGTCCAAGTGAACAAAATGGCACAAGATTAAAATAGTGGTTCATCCATCCATATCCAAAATGTAAAACTATGGACTAATGAGAAATAACACTCATCAAACAATAATCTAAAGCTTGTTTCCAGAATTTTAGGATAATTTAAACTATAACAAACAACCAAAATTACTCCTCAAATGCCACTTCTACACCTTAAGAGGAGGCAGCAGCTCCCTTCTTCCTCGGAGCTGCTTCAGTACCTAAATCAGACAAAAAAAAATTACAGAAAAATAATCAAAACAAAGAGAGACTTGATAATTAAACCAACAAATGAATAAAAACAGAATACGAAATTTTAAAAAAATAAAATAAAGTACAAAAGTCACTCGACGGAAATGGAATAAAAAAATCAAATCTTTACCTTCTCTGAAGTTACTCTTGAATCTGCGTGGGACATGACGAAGGTATCTCATCCGACCGGTTCCGGTGGTCTTCCGGCGAATAGCCTTCACACTCCAGTTATCTGAAATCACATTCAAAAAAAAATTTTACATCCCCCCCCCCCCCAAAAAAAAGCTTAAAAATTGAAGAACCCAAAAGAATATTAGATCAAAAAACACAAAAATCAGGAAAAAAAAAAAAAAGATGGGTAAAGTGGAATATGAGATTGATTACATTTTCTGATGCGGCTGGAAGGATAAGCACAGGCAGAGCATCTGCTCTTCTGAAGATGAAAGCTGCGGCGTCCGCATCTCACACAGAGAGTGTGAGTCTTGTTCCTCCTCTTCCCGAAGCTCCCTGTTCCTTTTCCCTATTTCAATCAAATCAAAACAGAGTTTTTTCTCACATATCCGAATCAAACAGAGATTGAGAGGGAAACGAAAAGCTCACCATTTTCGCGGTTGCAGAAACCCTAGCTTCGGAGCTATTGGCCAACAACAGAGGAATCTGCGTTAACTTATATTGCCCGGACTATAACCAAGCCCTAACTCGGCCCATGTGGGCTTCATTTTTTTGGGCCCAATCCTATTAGGGCTGTCAAAGGGGCAGGGTCGGGCAAGGGTTAGCCTTAACCCGGCCCAACTTATAAAGGCAAGGCCCTAATTCTATCTTAGCCTTTCAAGGGCCTGGATTGACTAGGCCCTAACTTTGCCTTAAAGGGTAGGGCTGGGCAAGGTACCCTTATTAAAGGATTTTTTTGACAGATGTAAGTCATACCCTACACATATCAAGGTAAATTGAGTTTTTTTCGATAAGCTCACGCAGGCCAAGCTTGAGCTTGGCTTGGACATGATTGAGCTTAAGTATTTAAGCTCAAGGTTGCTTAAATAAGCTTGAGTTGAGTATTGTTTGAGCTCAAACTTGACTTAAGTGGAGTCGAATTTAATTTGGCTTAAGCTTGATTTGCTCGAGATGTGTGCTAGTCATACTCTCGAATCTCAGATCAAATTTGGATCTATCAGATTTTTAATTGGATCAGATTCAGATCCAGGCAAATCCGATCTATTTATAGCCCTACTTGCAATACAAGAAATTGCACACAAATAATGCATTTATAGTTAAAAATAAGATTTGAGAATAGTCCTTCAATTCAGAGAATAAGGGTTAGGTATTTCGCTTTTAACTTCTCAACTTCCTTTCGTACACTTAATTATAAATTTAAAAATATTATAAGTTATGATCAAAATTTGGTGGCCTTCCTCTAAGAATTTGTCCATCAATGAAAGTATGTAAATTGCATGTAGCATTGAAAATTTCAGTTAGTTTAGTTCCCTAACCTAGTAGGCGAGTATGGATGCTTTCAGTGTCTACCCTAGTTCAGGTCCAGTAGGTAACAACTTTTTTCCATTTGACCTCTTATGGGTTTTCATTGAAGTTTTTTATTTTGAACTTGTTTTCTCATCTTAAACTTCGTAACCGTATTTTCTTGTGAACTACAGGTAAAATGGAGGCTATGTCGGTCCCTACAGGATATTCCAATGTATACACAAAGTCAAATTAAGACTCGCGTAAATAACCAAGGATGCTTCTATTATAGTCTTCAGCACAGGTGTCAGCCCCAGCCATAGTTATTAAATCAGCGTATTATATGCATACAATAATACATTTAGGAGGGTTGCCATTTAAAACAGCGTATTTTTGTCGTGTTACATATTATACTTATATCGTCATATAATGTGTGTTAATACGTCGATTTTGTATTAAACGTGTATAATACATATATTGTTGTCATACCTTTGTTGTGTTAAACGCATATTCTATATTAAATGAATTTATTTTTACGGTATAACACACATTCTTTTCGAACGGATAATTACCATATTATCCTTTTACCCATACTTGGTAACTGTGATTCCAACTCAGCCTGCATTTTCTTTGAACAACTGACGTGGTCAAGATGCTGGAAGGAGTGAGTTACTACAAGGGATCGGATGTGGTCAGGCAAGAGCCAAACCAAAACCGTCGGGCTCACTCACAAAGCCACTTTAATTGCCTTTTTAATCCTAGTTAAGAAATTTTAACTTTTGTGATTAATTTTTGAATTTTTTTCTTCTAAAAACTAAGGTTACATGATTGAACTCTAAGGTTAGTGAATCTTAACCATGGTTAAGGGTGCTTAAAGGGAGACGTATCGACCTATGGGATGAGCCCAAGGTTTGAGCCTGGAAGAGTCAGTGAACACCTTGGTCATTGGCACGCATACAAAGATGGAATCACAGCCAATCGCGATTGAATTTGGGGAGAGTTCAATCGCACTTGAATTCGTGATTGAATTCAGCGCGCAGACGTGTCAACCTCTCCACTTCTCGTCACATATATTTTTTGGTCCATATCCTTTTTTCTTCTTTTTTTCATCTTTAGCTATATAAATATTTTGCAAATCTCTTCATTTGTGTTTCCTTTCTATTTTGAAACCCAAATTTCTTCTCTATTTGCAAGAGTCTCTAATGAGATCGATAGATAAGAATGTGACCTTTGTTCTGTTGTAATTTTTGTCAAAAAAATTTCTTAATCGAGCCCTAGAGATGGCCAGTCTGTTACTAATTTTTATCTCGAAGAAATCAGGATTGAAAAAGTCAGTGATGGTGTCACTTCTTCACAAGAGGGCCTGTAGCGATATTCATCAACCATCGTGTGAGTTTAGCCACTTCCCAAGAGGGCTTGCAGCAACATTCATCAATCGTCAATGTGAGTTTGGCCTCTTCAAAAGATGGTCTACAACATCAATGTGAATTCAGCCTCTTCACCAGAGGGTTTGCCTTTAACATCCATCAATCATCGAAGTGAGTTTAGCCTCCTCACAATGTCTGTGGCAACATTCGTCAATCATCATAATGAATTTAACCTCTTAACCTCTTCCTAAGAGGGCCTATTGTCTCGGTCAACGTCTCGTGCTGCAATGCTACGACAATGTATGACCCACTATCGAGTCTCATCCGTTAAGCTACACTCAGCTGGCTTACGCATTACTTCATCGTGTCGCACCCGACACTCGTCCAACACATAAGGTTCCCGCATCACCGAGGTCCCGCCTCGCATATCTCTCATGATGCTAATATTCCCCAATCAAGCCGAACATCCAACACGACTCGATACTCTTGAACACGACTATCGGTCGTCCCCACGCATCGCAGATAACTTAGGAACATCACTACCTCATTCACTGAGCATTGAGGGCATAACGCCCACAACGCGATTCTCGGTCCTCTAACGGAGTATCTCAACCATACTTCGCATCACTCCTAAACGACCATGATGCATACCGTACGCTTAAAGGCCGAAGTAGGATAAAATCTCTTACCCGAAGGCTCCGCGCAGTGCTAGGATATCCATCTCCTTTGCACCGTTCTTAAATGCTCCCACAACCATCCAAATAGACTCCAAGATTCCCTTTAGGATCCTAGAGCCCCCCAACTCCTTTGGGGTTGCTCATTAGGTGGCCCTAGATGTGCCACAAAGGAAGGTAGAGTTACACCCTTCTCCTCAGGGTGGATGTTAAACCTTTCATCATTCACCAGAAGAAAACACCACCATTGCTAGTGGAGTCATATTGATTTTTTATGGAACAATACATTGAATTTCCACAAACCGTCTGTATCATTGAACTCGTATCGACTTCCTCTTCGAATGAAGGTACTATCGGCCCTACTTCCAACATACCATGTGGGCCCCACAATGCTTGCTCGCATGAATTCGATCAAATGCCAAGCTCAAGCTTCATCCCACAACTCTTCGTATGCACTTCACCCAAACCACAGTACCTCGTACACAACATTAAGACACATCCGTGTCCCTTCACTTCGGTACCTCAACACCAAGACATCAACCTTGCACCATGCTCTACTATCGCTTGCATAGTACATCGCCTATCTCCTAGGCACCGCATTGGCATCCCTTGCTCATGCTCAGGCCATCCCGACCTATTATCACGGTTATAGTATTACTTAACCGCTTTGAGTGTGATTTTCAATGCTACTTTACTCCAAACATAAGTAACATAAAATTTTTTTAAAAAAAGTGTCTTATTTTTAAGGATGCAACCAAACAACAAAAAATACGTTAAAAATTCTTCTTTTACAATAAAAGCTTTTACATCGTAAAATTATTTACGTGCAATCAAACGTAGCATGTGCCCTATATTGTAAAAGAAATGGAAAAGAGAATGAAGAACAAGCCTTCTGTTATTCTAAGGTTGCTTTGGGTTTGATTTTTTTCTGGTTTAATATTAAAAAGTGATTAAAATATGTAAATCATATTTAGATAACAAATGATATAATCAAATTTTATAAAATCAACACTTTTTTTGGTTGAAATGATATCTTGTAACTAACGCACACACTCTAAACACACACAATCAGGCCTAAGGTAACCGCTAAGGTTCCATAAGAGTAAGTCCAAGCAACCACTCCAGAGAGGCCTTTCTTAAGGAGGGTTGATGGCCCCCTACATCACTTTAACCAGTATTATCTTAAACAATTCAGACCTATTTCCTTATTTAACGATTATTTTTGTAGTGGTTATTATTCGAGATATTGTGGATCACAGTAATAAATTGTGATGAGATACATTCTATCTCATCCCATAATGATTAGATTAGATTTGAATTTGAATGAATGTTGATTTAGGGTTTGATTAAGTATGATTAGACTATGATTAAATTAAGATAATTTTTGAAATCGTCCTTTTATGCCTGGAGCGTTTTTCCAATGATTATATTATTAAGGCTTATAGTTAAAATAATCAAAGCCAAACACACTCTTATTATCAAGAGTACGGAAATTTTTTTAGTATTCAGCACTTACCAAGTCCAAGCTCATAACTGAATGAAAACTTGTACCAATCCATTTAAGGAGTTCTCACTGAAATTGATCTCAAATCTCTCATGGGGAGACTCCTTCACCATCCTGATTGGGGGGGGGGGAATCGAATAGGCCGCTTGTCTCTGGCGAAGCTCGAAAGGGCTTGTCTCAGGGTTCCATAGAATAAAGGAAGACTCCTTCACCATCCTGATTGGGGGGGGGGGGGAATCAAATAGGCCGTTTGTCTCTGGCGAAGCTAGAAAGGGCTTGTCTCAGGGTTCCATAGAATAAAGGACAAGTGGTAGAGAAGTCAAAATCATGAGAGGTGTTGGTGAATCAAATAGGCCGCTTGTCTCTGGCGAAGCCAGAAAGGGCTTGTCTCAGGGTTCCATAGAATAAAGGAGAAGTGGTGTAAAAGTCAAAATCAAGAGGCATATATAAATAGACATGTCGCGATAAGTGTGTGAGAGCAAGGGGATGGATATCATAGGGGGAGAAGTCAAAAATATGGGGAGAAATAAATGATTTCTCTTTTTTTTTATGTCAGCTGTCGTACAATGTATGGAACCCCAAGAACCCTTTCTGGCTTCGCCAGACAATCCGAGGCCAATCAAGTAAGTCGAAACAAATGCAAAGGACAAACCCACGTCAAAAGTCATACAACCCACATCACCAAAAAGTCACATCCCACCTACGGAAGAACTAATTGGAAACCTAAAAGCTCTAAATAAACTAGGAATTAAATCCTCTACCGTTGTGGCTGGATTCGGCTACGCCCTCATGTCCCTATGTGTCCATTTTGACATTTCTTAATTATGATTATGATTCACCTTTACCTTTGGTTTTTAGAAAGAAAAAAAAAAAAAAAAATTAACCATGGTTAAAAAATATTAATTTTTTAAATATTTTTTCAAAATACTAATGATAGGTAGGTGAACTCTAGGAATTGGTGAATTCTAACCATAGTTAAAGGGTATCAAAAGGGACATGTAGCGACCTCAAGAGCGTAACCGGACTCCCCGAGTCCCGTTGTAACAGTAGAGGATTTCATTCCAATATACTAACTTACATGGGGTTAGTTTTCTAGAGTTCTTCGTCACAACCATTGCATCAAACATGCAAAAGTCGGTCAGGGGATGCACATAATGAAATGAGTTCTTGTTGTAACTGAGCTCACTTCAACTTAAAAAGCTGAATTCAACCACTCCAAATTGTCTGTTTGCTTTTGGTGGGGTTTGAATAAAGGGGGTGAGGTGCACTCATCTCTTGTGTTTGTGAGCTTTTGGAAACTTTTTAGGGTGTGAGATACCCTTTTGGGAGTCATAAGAGGGTCAGCCATAATATTATGTTTTTAAGGGTTTTCAACCCTTTGTTGCTTGGGATGGAGTCTCAGAGAATCACTCTCTCGGTCACCCAAAATCTTACTCTTCATCAATTGTCCTTTAACCATTTAGAAGTTCGAACAAGACATGACCATACTGACATTTGTTAGGGGAAATGTGCTACTACAAAACGTGGGAACGATGACACTATTGCCTTTGTCCTCTCTCTCTCATTTACCCTCTTTTAAAAGGGTTTGCTATTTAGGTCCTTGTGTGTGATTTAAGAAAGTCTAAGGGCAGATAAGAAATTGCATGGGAGGGGGTTTCAAAGGGGGGAAAATTGACTAGTCACTGAATTATTATGAATAATTGAAGAGGAGGTATAGAAAAGGTCTGCTTTGATTTCACAAACACCATTTTCATGCCTTAATAGATTTCCATCTCTATCAAACAAATTCAAAAGGTTCTTACTAACAAAAAGGAAGGAGAATCTACTGGAAAAGGTCAAGTCCTTATCAGAGAACCCATATTGGAAAATGATGTAAAAATGTAAGTCTTCAATCAAGTAAAATGTGTTAGCTCCAACTGAGTCAACTATTAATCCCAGACACCGTCACCTCTTGCACCAATAGTGGGGTGTGGTCTCTCTCAATAGAAAGATCTCGAGATCATATCTTTGGGTGATGTGTAGCAAGAACTTAAATCCCAATGCTAAGGTAAATGATATGTTAGATATTTTTGAAAATTAAAGGGTTGTTTTTGAGAACATGTTAAAGGGTTATTTTGGAAACAATTCTTGATTTGATTTTCTCTCTTTACATGAGATGTCACGTGTCATTAATTGAGTTTGACTCATTTCAAATTCCAAAGTCCGAAGTCCCATTAACTTTGGCTTTAAAGTTAGACTTTTTCAAACATAAAACTACTTAAACGTTGGTAAGTAGTTAAAGATAACGGCCTTATTTTTTAATCAAAGAGATGTCACCCTTTGTGGCACCTTTGTTCAAGAGGCGTCAGCCTACCTCATGTTTAACTATAAATTGGCTTTATAAAAAGGATAATACTAGCATCAATTTCTTTTCTTTAAGGATTCATTATCTTTTTGACGTTTTGATCGGAGAGAATGTTATTTGAAAACACATGTTCTTCTTTTAATAGAAAACAATTACACATGTTTGGTCCATAAAGAAAGTGAGTTTGAAATAAAATAATGCTAGCATTGCCCAAAAAGGATAATAAAATGGGAGGTATACAATCCTATGTGAGGAAAAACAGTCTCCTTCAAATTCTGATTTGCCACGCTCTTCCTTGGTTAATTTATTTGATTAAATTAATGTTTTTAACTACAGTTGCGCTCAAGAGTTCGGGTTGATCTTACACGTCTCTGCAAGACGTAGATCAACAACAGCGATTTATTGGGCTTCATTATATCTTGGAGATGGTTCGCTACAAACTCATTTACAGACCAATAATGGGGACGGATAACGTCTTAAGGAAAGTGGGTATTCAACGCACCTTAAAGCATTACACTTATTTCCCTTTTCTATTCGTCTTATCTACTACATAGCATTGGTATGTCGGTTCTAACATGACATACCATAGCATAAAAAATAAAAAAAACTATTAATCTTCTTACCTATAGATGGGGATGAGAATATTCCCTTAATATTGTAGATTAAAAGAAGAAAAAATACTTAACTTACCCGTGGTTTCCATTTCGTTGTGAAATGGCCGGTCTCATTGGTCCATGCCCCAATTTTAAATACTCATCAATTGTGATTAAGATTGACTCACCCCTAGGGCTAAACAATCCAACCTTGGTTTTCAAAACATAAAAATCAAAATCTTAACTTTAATTTATATAAGCGTAATCAGGGTTAAAGGAGTGTTAAAAGGGACACGAGAACACCAGGGTAAGATAGGAAACAGACCTATGGGTCCTCTGATCATTGCTCTTAAAAGAACTAATGGATAGAGTTATAAAAGAAAATTGAAACAACATTTGGTTGTTCTTTCTCTTTAAAGTTAAGGAACTAACATATGGATGGGATGAGTTTCTTAGGATGGAAAGGAACTTCACTTGAACAAATTTATAACTCCTTAGAGTATCTCCAAGGCAGTGCTATTTTGTATTCTATTGATATATTATTGCTAATTAGTTGTGCCAAATTTGAAATTGGCACAGCCAATTTGGCACACAGCATTGGAGATGCTCTTATATCTTCTTTCTAGGGCAGTCTAACAACCAACTAATTACAATTTTTAGGAGCATGAATACCACCATTAAACGGAACTTGAACCCAACCCATGAGTCAGGAACCTCAATTCTGACATTGATTTAAGTGGGCGATTCTGGTAGGTTTGTTGGGTTGGGGGTTAGTATCCCTACGTTGAATCTATATATATGTGTGTGTGTGTGTGTGTGTGTGTGTGCGCGCGCGCGCACGCGCTTTTTCTTTCATATGTTCTTCATTGTCTATCACATGGTTACCTAATTCGATGTCCACTAGTATGAACCGCGAACCGATTCTAAGCAAATCAGTTCACGATTCAGTTCGGCCCAGTTCGTGGATTTGAGCAAACCAACAGGTAATGCAAAACAGTCCAAGTTTGGTGTTTTTAACATGTCGAGTTCGGTTGGTTGATGTTATAATCGGGTTGGGTGGAAGTGAGTAGACACAATTCAGTTTTCGGTGGAAGGAACACGAAAATGGCATATGGATAGAATCAATCATTAACACTTAAGGGTAAAAATGTCTGTTAGCACCCTATTTTTACACCCCCTTAACCATGGTTAATTAATTTAGCTATGGTCCAAACCCTAAGCTTAACCCTAGGTAGTCCTAAACCCAAACCCTAGGTAGCCCTAGCCTAACCTTAGTAAGCCCTAGGTATACCCAAGGCCCAAGCCCATTTGACCAAACTTATACCTAAACAACTCAATCAAACTCAATTACCTAATTTTATTACCCAACCCAAATAGTCAAGCCCAAATACTCAATCACCCAATTGCCTAAGCCAAAGCCTATTTCCATAGCCCAAGCCCAAATGTCATAGTCAAAGTCCAATAATCATAACCCATGACCCATCTACTACTAACCCATGATCCATAAGACCTAATCCACATATCCATATCCACCTACCCTATATCCTACAACCCATACCCATATAACTCATAGTTCACTCAACCCACCAACTCTCTTACACCTCTCTTACATCAACTCATACCTATATAACTCATAGTTCACTCAACCCACCAACTCTCTTACACCTCTCTTACACCCTATATCCTACAACTCATACCCATATAACTCATAGTTCACTCAACCCACCAACTCTCTTACACTCCTTACAACACTCAATCTATCAACTCACCTTACAACACTCAAGTCTTTACCCACTACCTCATTTTATCCCTCATATAAAAGACACAACCCAACCTCTTAGTTTTCCTATAAATATCAATCTCTTAATCCCTTAGATCCATCCCTCAAGACCCCTAGAAGGTTCTCTCCCACTTGTGTTTCTCTTGAATTTGAAGAAGGGAGAAGAAACTAAGGTTTAAAGTTTGGAAAGAATTCTAAGACTAAAAGCTTAGAGTTCTTCACTAACTCTCTTCCTTTGTGGATTCTAAAACCCTACCCCTTGGAGCATTGAAAGAGAATTCTTGAAGAAGTAGGCACTCCTTCTTTCATTTTCTCTTCTTTTTTATCTTTTTTTTTATTTGGTTCTCTCTTCTTGATCTCTCATTTCTCAAGCATAGTTGGGCCTCTCTACACCAATCTAATGGTGTAGAGGGACCCCATATCAAAGGCAATGAGATGCTCTTTTTTTCTTTTCCTTTCCATGTACATATTTTCTTCTTCTTTTATGTACCCACAAGTATGGATATGGGTAGGCCCATAGAGAGTGGAAGCTAAAGCTATACCTCTCTTTTTCATTTTGTTTTCTTTTGAGATTCTAGTCCTCTTTCTAGAAATTTTTTGTGAAAGCTCATCCCCTCCCTAACATTCTTTAGAGCAACATTACATCATTAATAATGGTGTAAATGAACCACCTTAAAAGGGAGAGGATGAGTTTTCATTTTCTTTCATTTCTTTCTTTTTCCTTCACGTTCTATGTTGAATGGGTAGGTGATGGTTTAAGGACTTAAGATAAATGATGGTGTAAGGACTTAAAGATGACATTCTTAAAAATGTTTCATACTAAAGACAATGGTATTTGATCTATTATCAACATCAATCCAACAAAATAGGTGTTGGTAATAGACAATTTACTATTCATAAGGCACATCCCTCTTTATGTCTTAAACTATAATCTTTTAGCCAAACTCTTTGACTAAATTTGACTTTAGTTAAGTTTGTCAAAACCTTACCTATATGTAAATTCAAAAACATGATAAAATCTCAAAATACCAAAAACATGATAAAATCTCAAAACACCAAAAACATTCAAATATAACCAAAATATAAAAAACATTCAAATATCCCCAAAAATCTCAAAAAATATAAAAAATACAAAAAGACCAAAAAGAGACTTGTAGGACCTCCTTAGCTTTGGTTAGCTCATCTAACCATGGATAAATACCCTCTAACCGCGGTTAGACTTAACACTTGACCTCCCCGGTCAACTAAACCA
Organism: Tetracentron sinense; assembly: GCA_015143295.1. NCBI lineage: Eukaryota > Viridiplantae > Streptophyta > Magnoliopsida > Trochodendrales > Trochodendraceae > Tetracentron > Tetracentron sinense. Next base: position 5,981,926 of record CM026554.1, on the reverse strand, counting down.
TAGTCTTCTAGGCTAGACCCTTTGACCATCCTATGCACACACATACTCCCCCCTAGCCTCGGCACGGGCTCATGTGCCAGAACTACGCTCGGTCTGATCTCACCATGTGAGTACGTAGGCAACCCAACTCGGGTTCGACCCTAGCCATCTAGCTTTCTATTTTTCTAGGATTAGCACTCACTTAAAAACTTTGGACATTCTAATTAAACTTTGAGATTATAATTGGCTTAAGTTTAGGAAGTAGGTAACCGTTATAAAACGGAGGTCTTGGGGTGCCTAACACCTTCCTCAGGGCTTAATCGAACCACTTACCCTAACTCTGATTAGACCATTTGCCTTATCCAAACAAACAAATACCCGGGACCTATCCCTAAGAATGAATAGGTGGCGACTCAAGTCAAAACATATAATTGTGAAAGTGGGTAGGAAGATCTCATGCTCACAATGTCATTTCAAATAAATAAACTAATAAAGGAAATGGGTTTTTGCATATCAACTGCTAGGTTCTTCCTAGTTTGTAGATACACTGATATGTATAGACTTTTTACAAATTAACTCTTTTCCAACAAGTAGACAAACAACTTCAACAAGTAGACAAACAACTTCAACTCCTGGTTTTTTTTTTTTTTGTAATCAGCTATATCATTTATCTATTTATGTAAGGGGTGAGGGATTAGGTGGGTTAGAACTCAAGGGTGGGCACTCAAAGGCCACAAGAGGACTCGAACACAAGTCACTCCTTCCCAGGGAGATACAATACCACTGGGACAAACCCAGGCGTGTCTTCAACTCCTGGTTCAATGACTTTTGTTTGTAATTGTTTGGGAAAAATGACTATTATGCACTTAAAATATTTCATAACCACATAAAGTCCCATTAACTGTTTTTGAACCATGGTTAACAAATTTTAACACTTCTTGTTAATTTGTCTTCTTTTAACTCTTTTAATTATAATTAAGATTAAAACATTTAACCTTAGTTTTTAGAGAAAAAATTTAAAAATTAATGTGTCCCCTTCTAACTTCTTTTAATTGTGGTTAAGATTTAAAAATCTTCTAGGTTAAACCATTTAACCTTTATTTTTAGAAAAAATTTGAACAATATCTCTTTTAATTTCTTGAACTATGGTTAAGATTCACTAACCCTTAAGGTTAAAGCATCTATTAGAAAAAAAATTAAAAAATTAGTGTGTCTCTTTTAACTCCCTTTAAGTGGCTAAGATTTACTAACCCTTACGATTAAAGCATTTAACCTTGGTTTTTTAAAAAAAAATTAATGTGTCTCATTTTAACTTTCTTTAAACGTGGTTAAGATTCACTAACCTTAGGGTTAAAGCATCTAACTTTGGTTTTTTGAAATTAAAAAATAAAAATTAATGTGTCCCATTTTAACTCCCTTTAATTGTTGTTAAGATTCACTAACCCCTTTGAGGTTGAAGCAACTATATATAATTACATAGGCATGACGCATGACCCATCCCTTGGGTGGATTAATACTAAAGAATCTCTTGAGTAGATTAATACCAAGTCATTGAAGCAGTTTGACAACATTTCAATGGTCAATAAAGAAGAGGTAGAAGTGATCATTTGATCAATACTCTTCACTGGTTCTAGTGGTAGGAGGTCATGTGCTCTCCATGGGGAGGAAGTATCTTATTAGTGAGGCAGTTGAAAAGTCTAAATTTACTAACATACTAAGGTGGAGTTTGGTAACACTAATCTAAATAGGTAAAGCTTATTTAATATTTGAAAATTGTGCTTAATTAGAATTTAAATTGCTAAGTTGAAAGTTAATTGCATGTCTACATCTTTTTGAAGTAGGGGTTTACCTCTTATTATAAAAGTACCTCATAACTACTTTTTAAAGTAGAACTTCAAAAATATGTAGACATTCAATTAACCTTCAACTTAACAATCTAAAGTTTAATTAAGCACAATTTTCAAATAAGCTCTGCGTATTTAGATTTATGTTACCAAACTCCACCTAAGTAGGATTTTGCTAGCCCAGCCTCAAATCTTCCAAAGATGTAATTGGGCCCTACAAAAGTCAACATTCTTTCAGTTTTTTTTTTTTAACTGTTAAAATAATGAGACATCTCCACGTGTTAGCAAGAGTTTAACTAAGCATAATTTTCAAATAAGCTCTACCTATTTAGATTAATGTTACCAAACTCCACCTAAGTAGGATTTTGCTAGCCCCAATCTCAAATCTTCCAGCCCTACAAAAGTTGAACATTCTTTCAATTTTATTTTTTTAACTGTTAAAATAATGAGACATCTCCACATGTTGCTTCTATGGAAAAATTTGGAGTAAATGCGGGCTAGCCTTCCACTACTAAGTATAGTTTCAGGAGTCTACTCTAGTGCTCGGATCAACTAGCGTGAATCAACTCTTCAAATCAATCGACATTTATAATGATCGCCGATCACCTAGCTTTCCAATTTTGAAAATTGAAATCCCACATTAATGAATTTAAACACATATGGTCCCACGTACTTTATGTACTACATTATTATATTGGGATGGTATTTACAGAAGGAATAACCAAACAAAGAAGACAATACCCAAAATCAAGCATTCCATTGGCCTTGTATTTATTCTATAAAAAAGAAAAACCCAAAATCAAACAGTCGCCATACAAAATACAAAGTTTTTAAAAGGATTAAAAAAAAATTATCCTTATTAACCCTTAAGGCCTTATTTTTAATATTTCTCTTCTGAGACAGAGAATGAGACAAGAATAGCGAAAAGTATGGTACCTTTTAAATAAATAATATCAAAGAAGGACTCTCTGCTTTCAGTTTCTTGTATTTAAATCCACGAATCTCTCTTCATATTTCTCCTTCACTTTCTCTCTTTGTGTAGTCTTTAATGGAGAGTCGATTCAAACTGCGAATCTCTCGCATGTTTCGTGTCTCGTTTGGGTCTTGTCGGTCCCGTAACGTATCGGATATCATTGAGAAACCGGTTTTTGTCGCTGAAAACCGTCGAAACTTCCATTTGATCGAACCTTTGTCTCCTAGAGTCCGAGTATTTCCGTCTATTTGCAGACCCAGATGGTCGGAAACAATGGAGGTGGTCGGAAACGATTGCATCATAAGCAGTGAAGTGTTCAATAGGAGAAAAGTATCGGAACGAAACTTGTTTTTCGTTTCAGGTGATACAGAAGGAAGAAAATGTCCTCCTGTATCACCCATTTCGCCTTTGAACGAGTTTCAGGAATTCAAGAAAAAATCGAAGAATAAGAACACCCACGAGAAGATGAGCAAAAGAGAGAGTAATCGATTCAGCTCATCATCTGCAGAAACTAATGGCGGATGGTTAAGCAGTGAAGATGAAATAGAGGACGAAACCGAGATGTTCTTCACTTCGAAGAGCTTCTCTTCTGATTCTTCTGATTCTCGTCACCGGAATAGAAGGAGTTCTCGCCGGAAAACATCAGGAACTCGCCGGAGAAAAGCTGTGAGTAGGAATTCTGAAATGGGTATTTGCCCATTTGTCTTAAAAGGGAAAGTTCAAGAGAGTATTGCAGTAGTGAAGCGTTCAAGAGATCCTTACAGTGATTTCAGGACTTCAATGGTGGAAATGATCATTGAAAAACAGATATTTGCAGCTAAGGATCTTGAGCAGCTTTTGCAGTGTTTTCTGTCATTAAACTCATCTTATCATCATAAGGTTATTGTGGAGGTTTTCTCTGAGATTTGGGCAGCTTTGTTCTCTTAACTGGTCTTGAAGAAACCTGTATTTCTTCTTGTTGCTTTATGTTCTAAGAAAGTAGCCAGTTATTTTCTTTTCTTTCATGACTTTTATCAGATTTTGCTGTTAGAATTCTCTACAAATCTGGCATAACTGTTTGTTGACTGTATTACTGTTTCTTCATCTTCTTCTCATTCTACTGATCTTGACTCCATTTTCTTCTAAAGAGATGTTTTATTAAAAAATATAAAACAAAGATGAACAGTTCTTTTGCTTCTGATCAGATTTTGTTGCAGCTTTGAAAGAGATTGTTGAGGAAAAGAAAAGACAAAAGCTGTTGGATCTTTCTTTTCAGATAGATAGATCACTACAGAAGTTGTCCCAGTTTCTTCTGTGATTGGAATTTGAATTTTCATAGAACTGCACCCAAATAAAAATCATTTCTTTGATTATTATGAAGATAACCTAAGAAGGATTCTTTCTTTTTAAATTTTCTTTAACAAATCTATTTTTAAATGTGTTTGGTGATCTCTCATTTGTCTCCATAATCACTTTAATAAGCTAATATGTAGGACAATCTCCAATACAAGTCTTTTAACACAAATGGTGTTTATAGAAATAATCATATACCCTTTATTATTAACCTCAAAAGCCCCATATATAACACTAATTTAAATCAATGGGCCCTCGTCTAAAATTGGCAATACCTCGACAGCTTGATCGGCTAGAGAAGGCATCATCGAAAATATATATATAAATCATATGTTTCCATCATATGATTTGCATGACCTTTGCCGACAAAAATCTAATTTCAAATTAATATAAACTATTAGTGTATAGGGAACAAATTATGTCGTAATGTGTTAGGTGTATATATTTATGTTGTAATTAATATTTATATTAATTTAATCCACTAAAGTTATGTAATCCATTTGTTTATTTTGGGAGAAAAAAAAGCATAGCCCAAGAACAACCTCACCTCTTTGATAAGTTGAAATTACAAAAAACACCCTTCATGAGGTTTGTGTAGGACAGACTGACACAGGTCCTTTCTACACAGTTGTAAGACACCTGATAAAGTCTAATTCCATGGAATGTAAAAATAATGCTGGGATCTTAATAAAAAAAATATAATGCTGGGGCTGTCGAGGGTGTAAAGAGGAATAAACCAAACCTTGTGCTGGAGAAGCTTTTACTATCTCTGTTCTGATAGCTATATTACAATTACATGTGAGAGAGAGAGAGAGAGAGAATAGTTCTCTCTTCTATCAAATGTGCCTTGAAACCTTCCAAACGTCCCTTTTGAATTGATAAAAAGTTAAAAACAAAATCTCTAAAAAAGAATTTAAAAAGTATTCTCACGTGGAATGCAATTTCAAGAATGCCTGTTAGTGCCAGTGATGTTAAGTTGGATACTTACTTGTCGACTTGTTAGCCTTCTCAGTTATGGTCGTATTTTTTTAGGTTCCTGGGCAGCCCGGGGGGCCCCCCAAATTTTTTGTAAATCCATACTGTACTAGTATGACTAGTGAGCCCCTCAGTTAAAAAAATATATTTTTAGTATACTTCCCCCCCCCCCCCCCCCCCACCCTAATTTTTTTGTCCTATATGATGTAGTGGCCCCCCCAATTTTTTTTGTCACATATATAGTGGCCCCCCAATGGAGTCCCCTTATGCTCATGTCCCTACTGACACCCCTTAACTATGGGTAAAATTTACCCAATCTCATGGTTCACCTACTTATCCTTGATTTTAGAAAAAAATATTTAAATAATTTTAATCTTAGGAGTTAGTGAATTTTTAACAAGGGTTCAAAAAGAAATTTGATATATTTTTTTTAAACCAAGGATAGGTGGGTGAATCTTAACCACAATGAAGGGGTATTAATAGGACACGTGGCGACCTCAAAGGTATTACTGAGAAAAAAAAATAAAAAATAAAAAAACTACCCCAACACAAAATGGACTCTTATTAGTAGGGGGTTATCAATGGACCGGCCTAACTAGGCCTGATTAATAGGTGGATCAGGCCATTTACAAATCGTGGCAGGGTGGCGCGGGCTCAAGCCTGCCTAATGATGAAAAAGGGAAATTAGGCTGTTTTGGCATTTTTAATATACGGGCTTTCCGGGTCAAACCTAGTTAGAAGTCTAATGGCCCAGACATAAGACTCTAAGCTCAAGTCCGCCCAACTATTTTAAATGGGCCAAGATTCTTTTCTTTGCAACTTTTTACAATTTTCTCCATACTTGCCTTGTCGCCCAGATGGTAGAGTTGCACCCTCACATCGAGGAGACCAGTGATCAAGTCCCTTGCAATGAGTGTGGTGGTTGGTACTTGGTACTGCTCATCTCTCTAACTAGAATAGATATTAACAAAACTAACAGAGTAAAAAAAAACGCATTCTCCTTGATCTCTCCACTTTCATTTTAATTCAAATCGAATTGATATTCTTGAAACTCGCCAAGTCAAGTTCATATCGTTAGGTGTTTTAGTCCTCCAATAATTCCCAAATCATAGTGATTAGTCTTTACCTCTTTAATTAAAAAAATTCAGTTTTTTTTTAAAAATTTGTGAATTATTCGCGCATTTTTACTTTATCAAATTATTGGCAAATTTTCTGGATTATTCCCGAATTTTTCAAATTTAGCCAAAAAAACTACTTATTTTGTATATTTTTTAATCAAATTGTACAGTATATTTTACATTTATTAATTAATTTTTTATTTGTTCCAAATTTTTCTCGATTTTTTCCCGAATTTGACATCTACCAAATTATTCCCGAACCCTGACTTTGTCACTATGGTCTCTACAAGTAGATTAGATTTGATTTGATTTGATTTGATTTGATTTGATTTATATTTAGCAAAAGCCAATTAAGGCCCAAACAACTCCCATGGTGTTGAGGATTGAGTTTCAGCATGGCAACTGTGAGAATGACTTTAATTGAGGCATAGATACCCACTACATCCTCATTTTTTTTATTCAGTATATGTCATCATTTAGAAGGCCACTTGTTGCTTCATGGATGAGAGTAGTGAAATTTTTGAATACTAAAGAATGGCCAGCATTCTTCTTATATCTACTTGTTTCCTTAAATCCTGTAAATTATAAAATAGTCGGTTTATGAGAACTCTCAAATATATTCTGAATTCTAACCCTTTATAACTAACCACTGGGGGTTAGGATTTGCTTGGCTTATTTTGTATTTTCTAATGCCACATAATTCTAATATTAACCATTTAATAATTAAAAGAGTTAGGATTTGAGAGAATATTTTTTAACACTCTACACATACAGAGCTAGACCTAAGATAACCGCTAAGATGCCATAAGGATAAATCCACACACTCACTCCATAAGGGCTTGACTTAAGGAGTGGAGGCCCCTTATATACCCCTGCAAAGGCTTGTACCCAGTATTTGAGAGTATATTTGGGAGTGCACTTTGGGAGTATCCCTACCTAAGAGGGGTCATTATAATTTCATATACAAAGATGAGAGGTTTCTGTAATTTTGTCGTGTAATTTACCTTAAAATTAATATACTTTTGTTTTTCTTGTTTTTTATAAAGTCTGAAAAGTAAAAAGAGTAGTGATCAGCGGATATTTCTACACAGTTGTAAGACACCGGATAAGTTGAAATTACAAAAGCACCCTTCATGAGGTTTGTATAGGCCAGACTGACAGAGGTCCTTTGTACTCAGTTGTAAGACACCTGATAAAGTTTAATTCAATGGAATGAAAAATAATGCTGGGAGCTGTCGAGTGTATAAAGAGGAATAAACCAAACCTTGTGCTGGAGAAGTTTTTACTATCCCTAGTCTGATAGCTATATTACAATTACATGTGAGAGAGAGACTATTTCTCTCTCTCCTGTCTCAAATGTGCCTTGAAACCTTTTGAATTGATAAGAAGTTAAAGAACAAAATCTCTAAAATAGAATTTAAAAAGTATCCTCACGTGGAATGCAATTTCAAGAATGCCTGTTAGTGCCAGTGATGTTAAGTTGGATAGTTACTTGTCGACTAGTTAGTCTTCTCATTAATGGTCGTATTTTTTGGGTTCCTCTAAACATATAATCCACCACTCTCCTTTGAGCCAAGATCAAGTCTCGAGGGATATGACAGTTGAGATATTCACTCATTTGCTAACCTAGAATAGATATTAACCATACAAACCAAGGTTGCGGCCTGTGTGCGGAGTTGCACAAAAAATGGACTCTTATTAGTAGGGGCATCAACAGGCCCGGCCTAACTAGGACTGATTAATAAATGGGCCGGACCGTTTATTAATCTGGACGGGGTGGTGCGGGCTCAGGCCAAGCCTGCCTAAGGATGAAAAAGGAAAAATATTAGGCTGTTTTGGGATTTTTTAACAAACAGGCTTTGTTGGGCTGGGTCGAACCTAGTTAGAAGTCTAATTGCACCAGACGTAAGACTCTCCGCCCAAGCCTGCCCAACTATTTAAATGAGCCATACTGGCCATCCTAACCTATTGGCACCGCTAACAATTACAATACCCATTTTGTTTTGCTTTGACTTCTCGTAAAAGTAAGCGATTAAAGTGATCACGTGTGTTGGTTTCTTTGGGAGAATGGCTTGAGTAAGAGAATTTAAGATGATTAGGCCTAGCACTATCCTTATATATATGCTATCATGCCATAATACTACTCTATTACACTGATAATAGTAATGGTCTTTACTTCATAAGAGATGAACATGCTTATCAAATATGATGGTACCAAAAAAAAAAAAAAATAGAGTAAAGTCATATTTTGTATTGACTTATTTCCGATGACAAAATGATGTCAATGTAAGTCTAGTGTTGTTGTTGTAAGCACGGGTTTCGGGGAACCCTAAAAATTAATCTCGGGGAACCCTAAGTGTTTAAGTTAATACTAACCGGAAGAAAGTAAAGCTAACTAGGATCGAACCCAGGTTGGGTTGCCTACGTACTCACATTAGGGGTGAGATCAGACCGAGCGTAGTTCTAGTACTTGAGCCTGTGCTAAGGCGAGGGGATGTGTGTGTGTGCATCAAGGGTGGCTAATGGATCTAATCCGGCAGATTAGGGTTTTGATTGACCGTGGTTGGTCAATCTGCAAGATGTGAGCCTGATAGGCTGAGGGGTAGTCCGGTAGACGGGTGAGGCCCGATAGGCCAAAGGTGAAACCCGGAGGCTTAACGGGTGTGTTAACCCAGGCTTAGGGTTGCTAACCGGGGTTAAAAATGGAGTTAACCATGGTAGGGATGCTAACCATCATTAAAAAGTCCAATAATGCAATTTTTTTTTTAGTCTTTTATATTTTTCCAGATTTTTTCAAATTTTTATGAGATTAAGTGGTGTTTAACCATGATTAAAAGTTTACCAAATGTCGTTTTAACCATGGTTAAAAGTCATGGTAAGTCAAAAGTGAGCCCACAAGGTATGGCGGAGCCTAAAATGACCTTCTACTAGGTCTGGGCCCTGCACAAAGCCCGAGATTAAAATTTCAAAAAATTGAGGTAATCAAATTACCTCCATTACAGTGAAGTTTTAACCCTGGTTTGCGAGAGGTTTAACTATAGTTAGGGATCACCCCTGGGAAAAATGAAAGTATGGACAGGAAGCCTGAAGTCCCAGGAATCCAATGGGCCTGGTCTCAGGCCAAGATCATCTCAGGTGTGGGTCCCAAAGGGGCCCAAAGTCAATCAAAAAAAGTCTCTGTAATGTCGGCAATCTGATTGCCAACATCCTGAACAGTTGCTAACTCTAGATTTGGGGCCTTGCTAACCATGGTTAGGCTTGGCCCCTGAGTCTGAAATTTTACAAGGGAGTAGAGAGATGTCAGGGCTTCCCAATGGACCTAGAGTGGACCCCAGAGCACAAGGTATGTGGGCCCCACAGGGGCCCAAAGTTACTGAAAAATAGGCCCATTATGTCAGTAATCAAACTGCTGACAGTCTGTTAACCTAACTTTGGAGGCTAACTAACCATGGTTAGAAGCTGAGTTAGGATCTGAAACTTTACAGAGGGATGGCCAAGGTCCAAAAGTGACTGACCATGGCCCTGGAACTGACCAGGGCCTGAGTTAACTAGGGTTAACAAACTGTTATGGTGGGGGTCCAATAGTGGCGGTAAATGCATTACCGACCACTAGCAGTTTTTCAAAAAAACTCGATTTCCCCTACTGGGATCGAACCAGTACGAGCCTAGGGGGTTCCTCATGGACTGAGAACCCCCCAGACCTCCGTAGGGCTAACCATGCACATTGTAGAGGGTATGAACCCGAGTTAAGCCTCAAAGTATCCCCCCACACCTATGAAGAAGGTGGGGAGGTCCTATCCTTGGCCATGGAGCTACTGTACATAAAAAAATAAAAAAAAGGAATAATGGACCCCCTGGAATAGGACCAGGGGGTCTTACAGTTATTGAGAACAAGAGGAGAGGGTAGGGAGTGGCCCTACACAGTTGAGGGGCCTCTACGGTGGCTGCGGGCAGAGGTGGACGTCTGCAGCAGACCTGAGTTGGCCTGGGGACCTGGTAAAGGACTGGACGAGCCTAGGAAGGCCTGGGACTCAACCGAAGTGGTTGGTGAAGACTCAGATGGGCTGGACACAGTTGGGCTGAGGTTTGAGGTATGAAGTTGGCGTGTAGAACTCATGGTGGGAGGCTGGGTTTTATAGAGTGGAGAGAGGCCTAAGGGCACTAAGGTCATCCCCACGGGCGTGGGGCACCAGCTGTGGAGGAGCCAGGTGGGCAGGGGGGAGTCTGCTACGCGTTTACAAAAGTTTCAGTGGTGGCAATAATCGAATTACCGCCACCCAAAATACTAAGATTTTGAGGGTGTCGGTAATTTGATTACCGACACTCTGAGGTTTTTGCTATTTAGGGTCAAGCCCTCACACACTTGGGCCAAAAGGGGCTTATATGCTACTTTGGGAGTCTTCCCGCCCATTTTCGAACTCATGAGGGGTGTGGGCCCCACCCTAGTGGACCCTAGAGGTGTGGTGGGCCTTAGTTTGGGTCCCCAAAGGCCTTTAGGCTTGGGTTTTGAGGCTTTGGACTAGGCAAGTGGGCCTTGAGCCCGAGGGACTTAAACCTAGGTTTGGTTAGGGTTTAGGCTAGAGCATGGTCTAGGGCTAGCTAAGGTCCCTGGGGTTTGGTTTAGGTTTTGAAGGTTCTAGGGTAATGGGCCTTGAGCCCAAAGGTTTGATTCTACGATTTTTCCTAAGGGTTTAGGGTTTTTCTAGGGCTAGTTAGGGTTCTACAGGGACTCCACTGGGGGGGGAAGACCAAGGTTACATGGTATAAAACTGGGTGCTTACAGCTGTTCCTCGGGTTGTTCAAGTTTGTTTGAAGATGAAGCTCGAAAGACCCCAAGAGAAGTACATTTCAGTTGAAGCTTCACTCATGCTCTTAGGATGGTAAGTGACCTAGATACCTAGTGGTTCCTTAGGGGGAGTTGTCTTAGAAAATATATCTCATACCCTAGGTGATTAGAAATTGAATCAAAAGTTTAATTAAAATAGTCTTTGGATGGTTTCAGTGTAAGCATGGTTGAAAAAGACAGGGTCTGTATGAAACATTATGCAATTTCAAGGTGGCCGTTTGAACGCCCAGCTTGGCCGTTCGAACACCCAAGAACAACCAGCCAACTGTTCGAACGGGCAATTAAAAATCAAAAACAATAGCCTCCCTGTCAGTCCTTTTTCAACCGTTCTTGTCCAAATTCAAGGTCATTCAACTGTCAAGATTATTTGTTAATTGGTGTCATGTAATTGTGTTGGAGTCATGTAATGCTCTAATTCACCGTTTGATGTGTTTGAGTGAGTTTGTGTCAAGTCATGTACTTCAGTTTGGTTTTGTCATGGAATTGCCAAAGGGAGAGATTGTAAAGTCATATTTTGTATTGGCTTAATTCCGATGACAAAATGATGTCAATGTAAGTCTAGTTTCATTATTCCTCAGGTTGTTCAAGTTTGTTTGAAGATGAAACTCCAAAGACTCCAAGAGAAGTACATTTCAGTTGAAGCTTCGCTCATGCTCTTAGGATAGTAAGTGACCTACATATCTAGTGGTTCCTTATGGGGAATTGTCTTAGATAATATATCTCATACCATAGGTGATTAGAAATTGAATCAAAAGTTTATTTAAAATAGCATTTAGATGGTTTCAGTGTAAGCATGGTTGAAAAAGACATGGTCTCTATGAAACAGTAAGCAATTTCAAGGTGGCCGTTCGAACGCCCAGCTTGGCCGTTCGAATGCCCAAGAACGGTCAACCAGCCGTTCGAACAGGAAATTAAAAATTAGAAACAGTAGCCTCCCTGTCAGCCCATTTTCAACCGTTCTTTTCTAAATTCAAGGCCGTTCGAAAGCCCCTTATGGCTGTTCGAACGGACCTCAAATATCAAGTTGCTAAATTCATCCGAATCAGATTTTGTCAATTCCTATTGTCTTGGCTATTTATTGAATTATGTCTTAGCTCAACATAAGAAAATTTGTAAGAGTTTAGAGTGTTTCTAAAAGATTATTGGGGTTGCTCAAACTCATTCTCCTCTCTTCTTCCACCGAGATAGCAAGCCATTAATTACTTTATTTTTGCTTATTTGGTTATTCCTATTGTTTGGAATCCAACTAGGGATTGTTTGATAAGCAATCATCAACCCGTTCTGTTAAGAACATTTGGTCGGAGTGTTCCACAGCCTTTGCAAAGGAGATCGATCCAAGGAAGATCGTGGATATGATATTTAGTCGGTGGAATCCAAAGCCTTCGTTAACGGAGATGGATCGTGGAGATCGTGGTTGTGGCGAAGACACAAGAGAATAACAAGCTACTGCGATAGATTGCGAGTCTTGCGAGATCATGATTACTTATTGAGGCTTGGAGGGCTAGCCGTGAATTGAGAAAGTCGAGTCTTGTTTGAGTCTGTAAGTATCAGGTACTTTGTCTTAGTGGATTTGCTTTGCTGGATTAGGTCCCATGGTTTTTCCCAGAATGGTTTCCACGTAAAAATTACTTGTGTTGTGGTTTACTTGTTTCCTTTATTCCGCACTTTAAGTTCACCATCTCTTAATTAATAATTTGATTGCATAATCTTTAAAATGGTAAATAGACTTGTAAGGAGACCTAACCATCCCCTTGAATTTGTGAGTTCTCAACTCAAACATTAGATTTAAGGTTGACCAGATTTTTCAAATAGGGCTCATGTAGGAGATGTCCAAGATCTCATCTAATGGAATGATTTTAGCTCTTTGACAAATGGGAGTTTTCAAGAATGGCACTTAAAAGATTGCAACTGATGAGAAGGTTAGATTCTCCAAATCAGGCAATTGAACACACACAAAATGGGTTTTTAGGGAGTGGCCTAAATAAGTTTTGCAAATTTTAAAGGGAAGCACACTATGAGATGAGCCATGCTACTGAGCTTAGTGAGAGGGGAATGTGTTGGTTGCATTGGAGTGGTATTCCTACTCTCAGGCTTTTTCTATTCTCAACCTCAGCCAACCAAGTGTCCCAACTTTTAAAAAAAATATGAATTTTAACATTAAAAAATATTTTAACTGGTTGCTTTTTGAACACTTGATTGGTTGAGGTTGAGAATAGAAAGTGTGAGGGTAGGGCAAGCACTCCTCGTCAATTGCAGAGGTCAACAAAAGGAGAGAGAGAGAGAAGATTGTCTCTCTCAAAACTCATACAATGGATGAGCTAAAATGAATTTGAGAAGCATGGTGTCAGCCTAAGTCCGGCGATCATGTTCTAAAACAACTACCCAGGCTTGCCTGAGGATAGGTATTCGGCTCAAGCCTTTTGACTATGGGTCAGGCCATGCACATTTTGCTTAAAGTTAGGCCCATGCCCATTTTATGGAGATTTTATTCCCAATTTTGGTCGATGGGCTTGTAGGTTTCAGTTCAATCCTAGACCGAAGTGGACAGGGCTCTACATCCACCAATGCCTTGGTTAGAATTTTCACTCTCACATCATGGAGACAAGTGATCAAGTCATTACAATGAGTGTGGTGGTTGATACGGCCCATCTCGCATACTAGAACTAATATTAACAAATCTAACGGAGTTGCAGCCTAAAAGTGTGACATGTCCCAAAAAAAAAAAAAAAAAAAAACCATTCTCCTCATCTCGCTTTTATCATTTTAATTCAGATAGAACTGATATTCTCGAAACTCACCAAGCCAATTGAGTCAGCTTGCCGAGTTAAGTTCATATCGTCTGGTGTTTTATCCTTCAATAATTCCAAAATCACAGTGATTAATCTATACAAGTAGATTTGATTTTATTTATTTTTAGCGAAAGCCAATTAAGGACCAAACAACTCCCATGGTGTTGGGGATTGAGTTTCAACATGGCTACTGTGAGAATATGACTTTAACGGAGGAATGGATACCGACTCATCCTAACTTTTTTTTTCATCCAGTATACGCCATTCATTTAGAAGGACACTTGTCACTTCATGGATGAGAGTGGGGAAATTTTTTTGAATGCTGGAAGAATGGCTAGCATTCCTCCTATATTAAATTGTTTCCTTAATCCTGTAAATGATAAAAGAGTCTGTCTATGTCTATGGATACTCCCAAGTATAATCTCGTTCCTAACCGTTTATGAACTCTAGACTTATTTTATCTTTTCTAATGTCACATCAAATCTAATCTTGACCTTTTAATAATTGAATTTTTTTTTTTTTTCTTGGACAGATTTAATAATTTAATTAGATTTTTTATTTTTTTTTGCTTCTGATATCATTTTCCTACATTAGTACGGCTATTAATTTGGGGATTAGAGCGCTTGTGGACTCATCATCCAGAGGAGATTTGATCCCCAAACCTCCCTCAACAGAGAGGCCACACCCCACCACTAGCGCAAGAGGCGGGGTGTTCTTTAATAATTAAATTAAAAAGTTTGGTTTTGAGAGTATATTTAGGATTGGTATCATAGATTTATGATAAAAATTAGTGTAATTTATTTTTCTTGTTTTTTTATATAGTCGGGAATAAAAAAATGGGGGAGCTGGCTATTCTTCACTAGCACGAGTCATGAGCCGTGTAAACTCCAGCTCTTAACTGAATCCGATTGAGACTAGTTCCAACCCAAGGGACGCGTGTCCATTGTCAAATATCAAACTTCAAACTAATCGAGGCTGTCTGTATCGGCTCAATGGAGCCCTTAGCTTGGCGTCATGAGTGGCTCACTTGCTCTGACGTACAAGCCAGCTATATTTGTACATAGGACTGAATTCTCAATTAATTAGAATATATAAATTCACAATAATTAGGGTTTAGAAGTTTCTTCCTGGAAGTTGGGTTGGCAACTTCTTTCCTGAATCGTCAGCCTGTCAGGCCTTTCATGGGTTTTGGATTCGTCAGTGGATTTGAATTCGAATTTATACGGTTGGAGTTTAATTCCCCACCTAGTTTCTTTTCTTTCTTTTTTTTGGGCATGAGACATACGGTTAGGCAACAACCCCGGTTAGCAAATCAATATTTGTTCTAAGTTAAAGGCGGGTGGAGAGTGCAACCTACTCTCACCCTCTCGGGAATTGAACCAAGAACCTTCTTCCTAAGGAAGGGATATACCTACCACTGGACTATTCCCAGGTCCATTACACCTAGTTAGAGTAACAAAAAAATTTAATTATTAATTCAATGTAGAATGTAGTTGAATAATTTATTTAATTATTAGATGTGGTTTGTTTCTAATTATTAAAACTGATTTAATCACTTATAACCGCTTATGTCGGAATTATAATAGTTAGTGTTTTTGTCATAAGTTATTATGTAATAATCGGTAATTTCATAATCTCACTAGAGGTGGTCTTATGAGGGGGCATAGCCAATTATGCATCGATAAGATTACGCGAAATTATTGTAAGTATCCAATTTTACCTCCAATAAGGCTTACAAGACCCCTAAAGCTTGAGAGATAGATACCCTCATATGTCATTTTATTTTTCAAAATAACCAAATATCTTTTTTTTTTATAGTTGACATTATTTATCTAGGTTATAAGTAGTGTAGGTTTTTCTTTTCTTTTTATAAGCGTGGATATCCTGAGCCTTAAAGATTGTACTAGTCTCACATTAGTAGTGTAGGCTAGGAGATAGGTTAATATAAAGGTGGGTCTCTCAACTACTACATCTATAAACTCAAACTCGGGTCCTCCTTTAAACGGAAAATACGACTTACCACTGGAGAAAACGCTCAAACAAAAATTATTTATTAAGATGCCCAAATAATCACTTATCGATATAGTGTTAACCAAATAGAATTATTCACGATATCGCTTATTCACGATAACCTTTTTTTAAAGAAAAATCAATTGTAATTGCAATAATATGAACCAAACAAGTTAATTTTTTTAAATGGATTAGAAGGAAAGGTTCTAGTTGAGCGGTACCTTAATAGATTCAGTTCAAGTTTCAACCTATCAATAAACACCCGGGTTGGGTTCAAGTTTAAGTTCTTAACCAACCTAACTGGAAAAGGAGGCTCCCTTCTTGTTTATGGTGCACGAGAGTAAATATATTGAAACAACATTTCAAAACAAAAGATTATGAGCCCATTTGTTTTAGATTATTACAGCCATAAGCGATTATGCTAATAAGTGATGTCATGAATAAGTGATGTTGTTAATAAAAGCTCACAGTTGTTATTTTGTTTGGTAGGCACTCTGCCGACAGTGCTTATCTAGGATAATCGCTTATGACTGTAATCATCTGAACCAAACAAGCCCTCTATTATCTAGTCATTATTAAAAATGTTTTTTTATTCATTTTATAAAATAAAATAATATTTTGAAAAATCTCTTTTATGCTTAATGGATCTTGTTGGTCTTATTTTGTGCAAATTTAGGTGTTTACAATAATTTTCAGTCTTAAACGATGCATAAGCGATTATGTTTTACAATATCACCCATAATCGGCTATTGCATAATCGTTTATAATGAGTAAAACCAAACACCATTATTGGAACATAATCCAAACATAAGTTATTGAGTCTCAAATAAGTATTTATGATAATCCAAACTAAACGAGCCCTAATTTATATTAATCCTCGATGGACAATCACTTGTAAGTTGGCCATAATTTGTCCATCAAGAGAGTTCAATCTGTGGACCACCTCTAAGAGACTCAATATTTGATTGTTAGAGATGTCATATAGCTGCCCCGTTTAGAAGTTAGGAATTATGCTGCTACTTTTTTCTAATGACTTACAACTGCCTCATTTTGAACTATCAACTAGGAAAAGATGTTAGATGTTCCTCATTAATTTGGCCAAATCTCCGTTGTCATTAACATTTTTTTTTTTGGGGGCTTCGGACATCATTTTTACCTATGTTAGCTGGTTAGTTGTTAGCTTGGGATTGAAGCTCTTGCGGACTCATCACCCAGGGGATCGGATCCCCAGACCTACCTCATCAGAAAGGCCACACCCCAACATTGGTGCAAGAGGCAGGTGTCATTAGCTTGTTTTCACTTTGGACATTTATACTTAATGCCTTAGCTCGTATGGCAAGGTGCCCTTCTCATGAGGGTGGTATGAGATTGTGCCAAAAAATATCACTCATGATGTGGCAAGCAATAAACCAATCACAAAAATATTGTTATATTTCGGATTAATATGATAAAAATAAGTGCATTTTGTTCATGATATCTTTACCTTCTTTAAATCCCTTTTGTGTTATCAAGTGTCACGTTGATTTTCTGTGCCCTTAACACTAGGCAGTGTTTGTTAGTAAAAATACAAATTATAAAGGAAGAATTCATCACATGTTCTTACCAAAAAAAAAATAGAATTCATCACATGCATATCTAGTGTTTTTACCTATACACCCATAAATGGTGTATGTGGCGCACTATCATTGGAGGCGGCCTTAAAAAATTGAGGCAGTTGTAAATCATTAAAAAGGTTATAGGCAGTTGGAAGCCCCCAACTTATTACTGATGCAGCTGGTAATAATATTCCCATACCACACTACAGTAAGGCCATTACACTTTTTACAAAATGGGGAACAAAATGATGGTTAGGTATTCATAAGATCTAATATAAAACAGCACACACATAAGCATAGGATTCCTTACTTTTTTTATATTCTATAATCAAATCATATTAAATATGGCATGGTCTCATTTACATGTCTTTCACAAACAAGATATTTGTGTAAACCTATCTATAGTCGTCCGATCGATGAAAGACTCTCCGATTGGTCATTGCCCTAGAACTTTATCGACCGTTCATTCATACATCAGCTAAGAGCAGACAATTGATTGATGAGTTATCATGACCCAATCAATGGGATCTTTGGGCTATGTACCACCCGAGAAGTACCGAATGCCTCTATCAATGGTGCCATGCTCATGCACCAATGCATTTGTAATCTGTATAGCTAGTCCAAGACACTAGTAAGAGTATACATCTATACAATACTAAGTAAAGCCAAGAGCTGGGTAGGCTAGAGAGAGAAAGAGAAAGAGAAAGCTAGAGAGAGAACGAGAGGGGGGCTCAACTCAACAACCACCCGCTCCTTCCTTCTTCCTAAAGAGGGTACAGTGTACACACCAACTCCACCATTAAAGTAGAAGTAACGGTAAGTCTTATTTCAAACTGTCACAATCTTTCATCTTTGGCCTCTTCTACAATTTTTAGAGATGGAGAGTGAAAACAAAAGGGAATGCTAGCCCACTCTCCCTCTTTTGCACTCTCTCTTTTTTGGGGTAAGAAGACAATTTTTGTGTAGCAGGTGGTAATCACACCTAGGGATGGAGTCAAGATTCTCTTGCAGGAGGGGCTAACAGGGGGTTTCTAGGGCTATGCCCCAGAATTTTTAATTTTTTTTAGGGCCAAGTTCATAGGTCATTGTGTCTGTTTATGTCCGTTTGTAAAAAATAAATATATTTCTTTCTCAGAAGTTTAGGGCAGTTAGAGCCTCTCGTCCCCCGGCTCCACCCCTCCCAGGCTACGCCCCTATTAATAGTATAGGATTTATTTTTATTTTTAATTTCAGGGGCCATGTGGCTCCGCCCC
Source organism: Tetracentron sinense (assembly GCA_015143295.1). Lineage (NCBI taxonomy): Eukaryota > Viridiplantae > Streptophyta > Magnoliopsida > Trochodendrales > Trochodendraceae > Tetracentron > Tetracentron sinense. The sequence continues at coordinate 5,963,212 of CM026554.1, read as the reverse complement.
TGGCCACACCTCAATAATATTCTTGTCTTAAAAATGGGAGAGTGCAATATGAGAGTGAGGCTAGCAAAATCCGAAATCAAAAACTACAAAGTAAGAAAAGAGATTATCAAAAAAAAAAAAAAAAAGGAAAGAACAGAACAGAACACAAAGACAAGAAAGGAGCGTGTGAAGCTTAAAAGAGAAGAGTCATCCTCCTCTTTTTGTCCCCCATTGCCTTTTTCTTAAGGTAAGCTGAAGAAGCTTCAATATCTATATCTCTCTTATAAGTAAACTGAACGCAGCTTAAAGAGTAGTAGTAGTAGAAGAAGAAGCCAAATAGATATATCTCCATCAGTTCTTGCAGAGAGAGAGATAAAGAGATAACAATTCTTACTAAACAACAGCCACAAATGCTGCTAAGAAACTCCATTTCCAGTACCAAGAAGTTCTTCAACAAGACCTTCCAAAGCTTCAAGTCTCTTCTATCTGGAGGCTACCAAAAGCTTCCCCAAACCCCTCCCTTCAACCCCTTCTTTTACAGCAGCGGCGATATGGATATCCATCAAAGTTTCAGAGAATTGGATAATTTCTATACAGACTTCACCAACAGATGGGAGTCTGATAAATGTAAGTCCAAGAAGAAAAACAAGAAGAAAATAAAATCGGCGAAACAGCCCATGAAGGAGGAAGATGTTTATAAGGGAAGCTTCGTGAATTTCGCGAAGCAGAGTCCTGTAAAGAGCAAGAAAGAGGAGAGAAGAGAGGGTGAGAAGAAAATTATAAGTACTCATGAAAGAGAAAGAGAAGGAGAATCATGTTCTTATAGTGGGAATTACTTGGTAGCACAAAAGCTGAAGGAATTGGAGATGATGGATGTGAGTAATATAGATCATGTGTTGGACATAGAAGAGGTGCTCCATTACTACTCTCGCCTTACTTGCCCGGTCTACCTCGACATCATTAACAAGTTTTTCATGGAGATATATTCGGAGTTCTTCCTTCCACAGGCCTCGGTCGGAAATTACAATTCAAGGCCGAGACTCCGATCAATGAAGGTCTACTAGTTTTGTGAATTCTTCCTTCTACATAAGTATTTGTTTGTGCTTTTCACCATTGTAGTGAAACTCTCTCCTTGTTGCTAATTGCTTGGGTGTGTCTCATCTGGTTTTTCTTTTCTTTTCTTTTCTTTTCTTTGTTTCCCATGATCAATGCATTTGAGTTATATTTAAGAGAGAAAATATGAAAGTTCTTGGAGATTTTTATTAAATTAGAACATCTTATCCAGCTGTGAGAGCTATCCACAGTTTGGCTTGCAGGATATGGGGGTGTTGAATGTTCAAATCCTTGGAAAGTTCCTTTTGGAATGTTTTATTGTGGATAAGTATATTCATTTTAGGACCCATCTTGGCTATATTACCCATCACTTGATAACCAGAGTCCAAACGCACCCTTACCAGTGCATTGATGCCTTGAAGCCACTGTAGAATTCAAGCAAGCCACTGTAGAATTCGCTGACAACGTTCTTGTCAATTTTATGAAGCGCGAGAGAAAAGGAAGGAGCATTTCATGGCCTTAAATTTTGAGATGAACAAGACCTTAGATTCACTCATGTTACAATAAGTTTAATTAGCTTTAACAAATGATAATATGCTTTTGATTCAGAAAAAAAATAACAATTCTAGATGATTGAAAGAGGAAACAGTAAAAAAAAATTCATAATGCAAGATTCATCATCAGATATAATACAAGACTTATATCCAAACTATTCTCTGGCTAGATTTAGGTCTCTGTACTTCAGTGAACATTAGGTGTTTCATTACATCTCCAATCAATGAGCCAACATTGTTCATGTATTGTTGTATTAGCTATAAGTATAACTATAATCGGTTCCACATTTACTGCAAAGTTCTATCAGATCCATCATCCATCGACATTTTGTCAATTCATACACACCCAGGTTTGAGAAACTTTAATTCAATAGCCCTTCTCTTGACTTGCAGCATCAGTAAGGGATTTAACTTAACGGTGCTAATGAAACTAGTCTCAAGGTCCCATCTGGCAGGCGCTAAAAGCATCATTACTGGAGCTCAGCTTCTGGGGAGCTGCAGAAGTCGAAGCTTCGTCATTGGGATAAATGTCAGTTAAATCTTGAACTATTGAAGTTTATGCAGTCAACTGTAATTATTAAGTTTTTCTCCAACTAACCAAACTCAAGATACAATTAGAAGGCAAGTCACCTAAACCAGTCATTAGAAGAACTAGAAGAGAATCTAATAATGAACATCAAAAAGTCAAATCATTTCTAATTCTATTTACTGTAAGTCGGCCAATTACAATTCTAACTGCAGTATTGAGTTCCTTTATCCAAGATTAATGTAAAAGAAAAAAACATAAAAACACATCACACACAAGAAAGGTAGGAAAGAAAAGGGTTCAAGTAAAGCATTGCTAAAAAGTATAAGGAACAATCAGAGAAGACCCAAACTTTCACTGTGTATGAAAATAATATACAATGTCATTTTAGTTAGCGTCCTTCTGCTATTTACATGTTCTACTACCATACCGCGTGTAACAATTTTAAGCCATGCGAATTTTAGTTAGCGTCCAACAGAACATGCTTTAAGCCTTTTTGTCTACCCACCAATTCTGTCAAATCTTCAAGCAATGCAATTCTCAAGTTTCATGATCACCAAACCCATCTTGAAAGCGAACGAAAACCTCCAAATAAGTCTCCCTCATAATTGACACCAGTTGCTACTGGGTTAACCATCCACATTAATTTCATCAAATTCTATGTGCCCCCTTTGAAGAGTTTCACCAATAATAGCAACACACTCAACAAAGGGCTTAACTACCTGGATAACTGTAGAGACCATAAACAGAAATCACTGTCTAGAAAGGCACGGACTCATCAGCTGTGATTATGTTTCCTGCAGTTTCCATCAACGCACTTTTTCCTCCCTTCCAGGTCTCTTCCAATTCTTCCAGACCAGAAATGTTAAAATGTCTCGGGAAGTTCATCCTCAAACCATTATGTCTGCCCACTCCGTGTGCAATACTCCTGTTTGTGTCATTATGCTACACTTCATAATATTCTTTATTTAGCCACCTTTGTCACCCTAGTACACATTCACTGTAGCAGGAAGTCTCTTTGAAACTTCTACAACCTACAGCACTCACCATCATACACTTGATCTGAAAGTCCCCCACGAACTCTCACCATTGTCTGAAAAATATCCTTAAATAATTAGAATACTTTTACGAGATTCTATCTTCTGACTTCCAATACACTACTGTCTGTAACTTCCATAAGGTAACATCGGCAGTACTCACGCACATTGCTAGCCTTCAGTAAAAGATCCAAGAACTTTTCGAACATCTTTGGTTATTCAAAAGGCTCGTTTCCTCTCATCAACTTGCACAGACCACCCAGTAATTGCAATACTCAGCCACATTGAAAGATCCACCCAATGAATTTGGTTCCGTTATTGTTTAATTTGAGGACTTGATTATTTAATCAAACTCTTCCAGGAAATAAAGCTCATACTTCATGAGTTCATCAGCTTGACAACTTTGAGCAAGCAGTCGTGTCTTATCTCTACCATTTCTTCTTTCAGAAATATTCTCTGTAAATGATGTTCAGTGCATGCAGAAGTTGCTCTAAAATGGCAAGTCAAGCAACTTAGTTATAAAGAACTGAAATCCAGCATTTTCCCCGGGCTGTGTTTGTTCACCTGCATACTTTGGTGGCTTCCCCTACATATGAAAATATATTTGAGATCAGAACATCAGAAGAATACCACCTTTTGGACTCAACTATTAAAGAAATTGGAGAAACTTAAATTCAAGTACTATTTATTACGTAGATCAGCAAAATTTTCCATCAATAATCTCCGCTCTTCAATGTAATCCTTTTCCAGTCGAGAATAGAAGTAATTTCTTGTAATTTAAGAATGCTGTGTAAGAACTTTTTGTTTATTATGTTCTGCCTGGAAAGAATCCAAAGAACCCCATGTTCTCCCAACCTTCAGTTTGACATGCAAAGGAACTGAAACAAGAAAAGTAAATGCCAGTGAATATGTTCTCAAAGAATCAACACAAGTTGGCAAATTATGCTGATGTTGTGTACCCAGAAGCGAGACAGCATTTTCCATGCTCATTTGTAGCAATAATCCAGCCTCCTGTATTACGGAAGGATCAACTTCCAGTACTAATTCATCGTGTACCTGGAAATTGCCAGTAGCAACTATCACAGTGCTCACAAACATTGAATCTCAAAAGTCAAAACAAACGAATTTGCAGCCCTTCTGAAAGTATAAATCTAACTAAAACAAAAGACAAGTCAAGACTACATCCCTATTTTTTATTTACACTTTTTTTCTCACATAAATCTTTTGATAATAATAAGTAATTTTTAAAAAAAAGTGCCGGTAGCCTTTGAATGTAACAACCTGTAAAAGAATTCGGCAATGGCCTTTAAGCATGTGAAATTGTGTTGCAAATGCAGCTCCAGAATTAGGCTTTTCACTTCCTTCGACAATCACAGAGTGAATATTTATCATTGCAATCTTGATAATGTCAGCAGCAGAACCCTGGAATGCAGATATTAGTACCAGGAGACTCAACATAACATCCTAATAAGTTTTTATGCTACCTGACAAATAGAATTCACAGCTTGTCTCTGAGCTTTTGCTTTTTCTTTGCTATCTCCAAACTTTATTTTTGATAAGAAACGTTTTCTCCCTTTAAGGGTCTCCACGTATCTGCATTACAAGGCATTATATAAAACTAAATACTTTATATAGCCCATTGAGCAGAAATATGTTGACCAAGCACAATATTGTTAATTGGAAAACATGCAGACCCCTATCCTCTTTCATTTGTTTGACACACCATTTTCAAATGAGTATAAAGGCCCCAAGGAACAACTGATACCAAATGAAAATAACATATTACAACTTATAAATATACACGGTAAAAGAATATCAAGATATAAATTCATAATAAAATAAATAAGGGGAAAGATGAGAAATCTTGATCATCACTAGAGGGGGGGGGGGGGAGCATGCACGACAACTCAAGATGATAGCCAGACACCCAAGATCGACAAATTACCAACGATTTTAGGACTAAAGTAAATAGAAGAGGACTTTGAAGATTTCAGAAGCCTACTCTTAGATACAGCTAGCTTTTCTTGAAAGTTTACACAACTTTATTGATCATTTTGGGATAAATTGATCATTTGCAAGGAAACAAAAAGGTGACCTCACCCCTTTTGCCGGCAAGATGTAACTGCTTCATTTAGCCAGGAAGCAACGCCAGGAAAAGAACTTTTAAAGTTTTGAATTTTTTCTGCAGCTTCATTTGAAGTGCAATCCAGTTGTGCTGCAAGGGTATTAGCACCCATTCCATATAGGATGCCGTAGACCAACCTTTTGGTCTGATCTCTCTCTTGGGAGCTGACTGTAGATTCTAGCTTTCCAGTCCATTTTGCGGCTATCATAGTAAAGACATCACCCTCTGGCTTACTAAGAAATTCAACTAGTGAAGAGTCCTTGGAGAAATGAGCCATCATCCGCAGTTCTATCTGAGAATAATCTGCTGTTAGCAGCAACCAGTTGTCCTGCATTAAAAAATGTGATATGTGAGGTATATCATAATCCGACTTCTGAGCCAAGAAAGAATTACTCTTGATGACAATAACAAACAAACCATTACTTGTGTAGGAATAAAGAAATCACCCGCATTGATTTCATAACGGCCATCATCAGAAGCAGTTTCGTTTTTGTCGATATGATGCATTTTGAAGTTAACCATATGCTCAACACACTATAAAATCAGCAAAATAATTCATAGCAATGGTGATTACAATTCAAACTTTGCATTAAAAGAATTTTTTAAAAAAAAAAACTAAACCTGAAGATTAGGTTCCTCCATTGAAAGCCGTCCAGTTGCTGTCGAGGTTTGGAGCCAATGGCCATGCAATGTGTATTTCTGTGACCTCATAGATAGCCTAGCCAGGGAACATATTGATCCCAATGTACAGTTTAAGAGCTTTGCCAATGTTCTGTGCTCTTTAATGACGGGAATAATAGGATGCTGAAGCCTGAAAATAACAGAAAAATCGCGTAACCTAGAAGGCCTGACGAGTATGATAATGTGCAAGAAAAAATTGTGTATGACGACAGTTTTGGCAGTACATACTTATATTCCAATAATGCATCCCTGGCTCCCACATAATGTGACATTATTGAAGATTATGTAGTGAATATTTTCTTACATATAAGAAACTCCATCCAAATTTAGCAAAAAACATTGAACAAGGAACTACATCTCTCAGACTCTCAGTACTTCCTACAATCTAAAGGGCCCAATAACACCAGGAGTGCCACATTCTAGGAAATAGCCTAAGTGAAATTCTGAGAATGGGATAGCACCACCACAGATAGCAATAGTGAGAATGCTCCTCAAAGACAAACCTGAATGACACGCACCTGTTGAGCACCAAGATAAAAGGCATGGCTCTTGGTCACAGAACAACAGTCACATCTTCAGTGACATTTGACAACAATACGCTCATTAAAGTCTATAGCCACCACCAGTTCTTTAACACACTTCACATCACCAGAATGCAGTAAAAATTTCTAGCAAGTAGCAAGTGCGAAAGAATTATATAACTAAATAGTTGCAGTACAATCTAATCTATTAAAACTTCACTTTATTAGCAGAATTCATTTCTAATAATTCAATTACAAGAGTGACGATAAGATCTCGAAATGTAAAATAGGAAAATTTAAGAAAGCGACAATCTGGATATACCATGATATTAAATTATATAGGCATGTATATACCAAGTGCATCAAAACGAGTATATTGATGAGGATATGACAAAAGCCAAATCCCATAATATCAGACCAGTTTCCAATTTCACGCAGTGGGTTGTCAATGTCTAAACACATTGTCCACCAATTATAAGTATTCAGTTATCTGGGACTATGTAGAAATATTTGTTGTTCATGCTTTTACGTACCTTCACTTGATATAAGAGTTAATTAGGAAAAAATTGCAAACACTTTATAATAGTAACTGATGTTACTTAACATATTGAAATTGAAATGACTAAAAACATAAAAAAGAAAAGTTTATATTTCAATACCTCAGTAAATCCAAAGAATGCTTGTCAGTGCTTGGATGCTGCTTTCCTTTATTGCAACCCTCAGGTATGGGCAACTTCAAGTGCCGATACAGTACATGTGCAATATCCGCTGCTGTATAAAGTGAGAAACTCATCCCAGCCAGCTTGTAAGCTTCCTTCTCCAGCTCCCTTAGCTTTTTTCCTAATGTATGTCTTGCCAGAAGGCATCTCTCCATGTCAACACCTATTCCCCAGAGTTCCATGTCGGCAATAACATTAACCTAAAACACAAGTATAAGCATTTAATACATGCCAAAAACCTCAAGTTCTAAACCACTTACTGGATAGAATATCTGAGAATACAGAATTGAGAAAATTATAAAAGCATAAGAAAAGTCTACCAATGGGTTTTCAATGTTGATTAGTGCTTCAACAAGTTCTTCAGAAATAAGTAACTTCCATAAAACAGAGCCCAGGGCTCGTGTCTGTGCAACACGACGGCAGCAACCATTATGTGCAGCTCGGCGCATCTGATTCTTCCACCTACCATTTCGGTTTGCAGCTGCAGCAGCCTCACTGGATAACCTTTTCTTTACTTCCTACATAATTATTAGAACTTAAGAAGTTATTTTGAATAATGGTGATCGTCTAAGTAATCCTTGACAAATAAACAGTTTCCCATGTACTGGTGGTTGTTTAAATAATTACTCAATTAGTCGTAGAAACAGCATAGTGGAAACTGGAAATACTCACTTCACACAATGAAGAAAAATCTCTTATGTCTAACCAAAAAACAAAGAGATCTCTTTTGTTGACTATCTAAAAATATTAAATTTGAAATATAAGCCTACTAAAATGGTACTCAGAAATACCTTCTCAAGATTCGGATTTGAGCTTCTCTCATCATCAGGCCAAAGGATCCATGCTACAAGGCACATGTCAATTCCATCTGTTACATAGATTGGGGGCAACATACAGTATGAGTTGTCCATCAGTTCAACATCCATATCCTTTGGTGCAAAGCTAACGCCAAACCTCTGAATGGAAATCCCTGGATTTTTAAGAACCTGAATCTGAGCTTTTAAGTTCCAAGTGATTTTTCTGACTTCTTTTTTCCCCATGATATTACCTATCCTATTCCATCTATGTTTAGCTATCTCCCATCGATGATTTCGAGCTCCAGCATCACTCTTACCACCAACTTCACTCCTGGAGAAGTCTTCGTTTTTCTTATTCAAATTTAACTTGTCAGACCAAATCAGATCCTTATAAAAATTGACATAGTACACGGGGGAATTTTCCCAACAAATGGCAATGCCAAGAATTTCAAACGGAACAACAGAGTTCACTTCAGATCGCTTGGTGAAGTGAATATCAAAACAGAACTCTCTTGTTGTATCCCAGATATCCAAGAAAGAATCAAATCCGCCAGGAGTATTACTTGCATTGAAAGGACCCTTCTCGTAGATGCTGTCTTGATTATTATAGAATACATTTCCTCCTGTGCTACTCCCTCCCTGCTGTTCATGATCTAGACACCCATCAACTCTATTGTTTCCATTGCTAGATTTTCTGAACTGCCTGGAGAGAGTCACCTCTGCATTTTCAATACAACTGATAACTGATTTAACATTGTCACCATAGATTAGAGCAGACCCTTCAACCGGTACTCCAAGCTTTCCAGCATCAATAGTACATTGAATTGCACCAATTGAGCTCACCTCTACTGATGTACTTAAGCCAACATCTGATGCCTTTGTTAACCTTTCTCCTTCAATTTCTGGAGCAATATTATCACAATTCTCACTTCCTTCTTCGATTGGTAGCTTAGCAACAATATTCTCCATCGGTTCTACACCAACACGGCTTTTGGTAGTGTCTTCACCAAAAGAGGCCATTGCACCTTCTTGCACAATGGGATTCTCATGGGCGGTTGATAATAGGGGTCGAGACAACTGACGAACATCAAGCCCAAGTGATTTCAAAGCTGAAAAGGCAACTACTCTTGCCTCTTCGGCCTTTTCAAGAACAATTTTGCGTGCACCATTTTTTATTTTCTTAGCTACTCCCAATTGTATGCGTCGCTGTGTTGAACCTCCTACCGTCAAGAAGTCAAATCACCAAAATTAAAAGATCCAACAAAAAGGGAGAAAAATGAATAGCAGTGACAAAAAGGAAGAAATTACATTTTGTGAGAAAAAAACAAACAATAAAATAATAAAACATAACCATATATTTAATCTGGAAGAAAGAAATACATAAAGCAATAATATGAAATGGATCATGATAGATTAACGACCAACATCAACAACATGAATGGAACTAAATTATTAGTGTCATGATAGAAATATGTATCTGGTAGAGGAAACACCAATAATGAAAAGCATGCAGAAATGCAGAGTCACATGACTGAGACAGGCATGCATGTCTATGTGTACTTACATGCTAGACAAGAGAAATGAAAGAGAAGTATATCATGTTTTCAACCAAATTACAAAGTCTGAGGCAAAGAAGAAGATCAAGATCCAAAGGTACCATTACAGGAATTGTGGTCCTACTCAACACAAATATTAGAATCTCAAGCTTACTCATGAAAAATGCTTGCCTATACACAAAATTCCATAGCAAATCCAACTGAAACATCCAAATAACATAATAGGTCTCAGAAGTACGACAAATAGATTAAAGTGACCTTTCATCATCTCCTAAATATGTTACTTTCTGTTCGTAATATTTTTCTTGTATCTAGTTTTAACCAACCTCTAATATAGCTTCAATAAAACATGTCAAGGACGACCTCAACACAAACAAAGGAACACAGCTTGAATTGCTTTTTGCTTACGAAGTGGGCCAAAAAGAAATGTCAAGACTCGTGTAAACATGCTTTTATAATATAATGAATACAAAGCAATTTATCAGGCAAATGAATTTAACCCGATTTTTGAAGGAAACATCTCTGTAAGACCTTACTCACTGATCAAAAGATTCAAAACATGTGTTACTGCCTGTATGTTTGTTTGGTTCAAACACGTATATTTGTTCCTAAAGAAATTATAAATTTCATTGCACCTGGGGGGGGGGGCATAACCATGAATGAAAAAAATCAACGAATGAAACTCTCATGATCTATCCTACAAAATTTCACCTTGTGATGTCCATGACGAAGATTCAAAAAGAGCTTTGACTATATCTGGAAGGGATGCCTCGGCAATGGCTTGAGCTGTGCGCAATCCAGCTTTATAGAGTGCTCTAGCTCGGGAACCCTAAAAATAAAAACAAAATGCCTGATATGGTGAATCCTGAACTATTGTATAAATAGAATTAAAAGCCAAACATCAACCAAATGAAAATCATTTAACTGTTCCAGAAATATGGCTAAAGAATATTCATGAGACGAATTAGAAGAATACACCTACCTTAACATATGGAATAGTAGTGAGCTCTACAATCTCTGCTCTCACTCCAAATGAAACCCGATTCTGGAATTTGGCAACCAAACCTTCCAGATCATGCCAGCCGAGTCTCTCGCAAAACAATGAAACCATAGACGCAAACCTTCCAGCATTCTCTTGTAAGGCCTGAACCATTCCTCTAGCCACTTTGAAAGCTTCACATACATCAGCCACGTGTGCCTCCTGCATCCCAGCATTAAAAGAATGACCTTATCAAGGCAGGGAATATAACCAAGAATACATATTACTATGCATGGGAGGTCTAGTATTAAGGTTATCATCTTAAACAATCGATGGAATAGTTTAAGACGAAGAAGAAAAATCGTCATATGGTTTTTATTACATAAAGCATATGATAGAATCCCTAGAGAATTAATCTGGTGAGCATGGGGAAGAAAGGAGTACTGATAAAATATATTGATATCGTTAAGGACATGTAAGAGAGAGGAGTAACCATCGTGAGAATAGTTGGTGGTAAGAGAAACGAGTTTCATGTGAAAATAGGGTTACAACTTACATCAAGGAAAAGCTATAAGTTTCTATCTCTTCACATTGGTTATGGATGGATTGACAGATCATATCCAAGAGGAAGTCCCTTGAGGTAAATCACAAATGTAACTAAACAACTATGAGTCTTATTGTGTGGTATTAATTGATGAAACTATAGTATGGGTAAATACAAAACTAGAATTGAGGGATAGCTTGAAATATAAGGGTTTTAAAAGAAGTCGGACCAAGAAAAGATATCGAATGGAATTTCAGTAAGAACAAAAATTGGGAGGTGACTATAGTTAAGATATGTGACCAGGAGATACCCAAAAATGACTGGTTTTGAACCTCTGGTATCTCAGCTCAGTTATTCATAAGGATGAAGATATGGAGGAGGATATTGCCCATAGAACTAGAGCCAGTGGCTAAAGTAGAGAAGTGCTTCCGAAATGCTATGTGACTGATGCATTCTAATCAAACTTTTTTTTTATTAAATAACGATAAAATCACTTAAGCTTTATAGAGTAGGATGTTGGGCTACTAAGAAGCAAAATATTAATAGAAGTAGTGTAACCGAGATGATGATGTTGAGATGGAGAAAAAGATAGGGAAAGATAAGATCATAAATGAATGCAAAGTAATAAAATAAGGGAGTCATCTTAAATGGTTTTGACATGTTCAACAAAGACCGCTAATGGCTCCATTGTGAATGAGTGAATTAGTGCAAGTTAAAGCAAGTTAAAGGCTTAAAAAGGGAGAAGAAAAGGCAAAAAAATGGAGTGGATGGATATGGTTAAACGATTTTATAACATAAAATTTTACTGATGTTTTTTCTTTTAATAGAATGGAATGATAGAATTCGTGTTTCCGACCCCTAGTATTTGGGACAAGGCATTGATAGTGATGGAGATAAAAGAGAGGGAATGACACTCTACCTCTTATCCGTTTAAAGAGAGAAGGATAAATTGTGGGTTAAGAGACAAGCATGCACAAACATGTGTATGTATGTACAATTGCATGCATGTATGTATGTACTATGCACATAATGTCTATACTCAGTATACATCACATGCATGATAATAAAAGGAACTCAAGGTTGTTTAATCCAACATTAATGTGGTAAAAAAAACAGAAACATTCATCTCCTATACGATATAGAAGTCACCTGTACTAGTCTTGACAAGATAAGAGCCACATAAAAACGTTTACACACACGAAGTGTTCGCTCGTCAGAAAGAAAATTGTTGTTAGTGGCGCCAATTCGGCTTTGAGATCTGTCATGGAGCCCTTTCTTATTCTCTCTTGATTTCTTTGAGATTTGCATAGGTGCACCATGGGCCATGCGCATCAAGAAAGGTTCTACAACCCCAACTCGGTCGCCAACTGACTGCACCTCACGGATTCGATGAAAAATTTAAGTGAGCTATAATTATAACAAATACCAAGCAAAACAAAATCAATCAACCTAACCACTTGCACATCAATGTTCAACATTTATTAAATTTCTGATTTTGATTTACATAATCATATACTATATAGTTTGTGTTTGGATGTGAATATTAAGACTAATATGCATAAAGAGAAGAACTGTGACATTGTATTTTAAATTCAATTTTTAATAGGGTTTCAAAGTAAACCATGTGATAGATTCATGTTATATAATTTCATTTTATTGGCATATTTTCTAGTCCTAAAATATCTCAATTTTCATAGAAAACAAAAGAAATATCATTAACATTTCTGCAATAGTGAGAAGTAACCAACTTACAGTTAAGAATTTTCCAATAGTGACTACTGTCAGCACGGACTTTCTTACAGTAACAAGCTTAAGATATGTGACAATAAGTGTTATCGTTAAAATTTTTGCAATAGCAACAAGTAACAAACATAAGATAAGTGACAGTAAAACACCACAACAATGTTTAGTATGTAATATATAATACTATGATGTAAGTCTAACTTTATGAGTAGCCAGAAAATATACTTTGCTGCTCATCTTTTACTACTGTACTAAGCTTTAACTGTAACTAACATATCAACTTCTATCTATAGATTCTATACTAAGTGTTACTAACATATGGTAGCGTATAATATATCACTACATAATACTGGAGGACAAATTTTGCATATAATTCCATATCCATTGAATTGTATTTCCTTCACAAAACCACTATCTGATGAAGCATGACTGCTCTCAACCATTTTCCAGTATTTTAATATATAGTTTGAGCATCCACCAAGGCGTTCAAGCCCCCACACCTAAGGCATGGATTTTAAAGGTACAAGGCCAGATTGTACAGCAGAATAACAATCTGGACCTGAATCTGATAATTCAATGGTTTCTAGCCATTTATTCAAACTTCTCTTGAAAATAAAGGAATAAAAACATGACCATGAGGACAAACTAGAAAAATCGGTTATAGGATACACAATAATCCATGTCAACTTCCTTTCTAGTAAAATACCCCCAAGAGTAGAAAACCCCCTACCTCTTTGAACAATATGCTCTGATGCACTACCAATAGCGCATACATTGCAGATCACTGCCACATTATGAATCATATGAGAATTCTTGGAGATTTTTACTATAATACAATGGTGTGACGAATGACTAAACAAATCGATGTGTATTGTATGTATTGGTACGATATGCATCTGTTTTTTAATCCACCGATACGCATAAACAAAGTAATGGATTAATTCCTGCAAATTGAACATGTATCGAGCATATCAGGTGTATCGACACCGATACACACGATACAAGTTGATAAAGGATCAAAAAAGGGACAAAGCGAAAGTTTTTTGTGTGTATTGACCGACATGGTTGTGGTTTTTAATCCACTAATACGCACAAACATGGTTCAAAATATCGGGTATCGGTCACCCTATCGGTAAGTCCAAAATAGGATACGTATCGGCGTCTCTGTACTGTATCGGTTGGATACGGCAGAAAAAAAACTGGATACGCAAAGAAAAACTTGGATACCTTGCATAAAACATCTTTTAATGCCAATATAAGCTAAAAACAAACTAAATAAAGGCCGCCAACTACATTTATAATCATACATATGAGAGTTAATAATGTTAAAAGTTAAAAAAGGCGTGTGCGCTGATATTCATTTTAATTGTTTTAGATGCCTAAAGAACTTATACATGCACATTAAAGTTTATAATTGAAATTTAGCAATTTAGTACTTTTTCAAACTTATTTCTATAAGCAATTGATGATTTCAATGTTTTTATAGGACTTAATCAATGTGAGAAGAGGAGGAGATTGTTGAACCATTGGAGACCCTGCATCAAGAAGAAAAGAAGATGACTGTAATTTTATTTGGATGTAATTATGTAAATATAAATTTTATTTTTTTTATGTAAACAAGCATGACATTTGTTCATTTTTTTGGATGTAAACAATGACCTCTATGTCTATTGAGTGATGTTTAGGTGATTACTTGTAAACAAGAAGGACCTTTATGCCGACATACAGATTACGGATTTTTTTTTTCTATCTCAAATTTTTTTTACCAAGTAATAACATTCAAATGTTAAGAATTTGAATCGTGTTTAATACTTTTTACAGATTACAGAGGAAATTTTTTACAAAATACAGAGAGGATCACAGTCAATTACGATTAAGATTCCCTAACCCTTAGGGTTGAACAATATTACCTTGTTTTTTAGAAAAAAAAAAAATTTAAGATAAGAATTTTTAACCCTTAAGATTAATACTTTATTACTATATTTTTATATTTATTTCTAAAACCCAAGGTTAGACATGTGTCCCTTTTAACTCTTATTAATTGTGGTTAAGATTCACTAACCCTTAGGGTTCAACAATCTAACCTTGGTTTTTAGAAAAAAAAAAATTTAACTCTAGAGTTAAAAATTCTTAACCCTAGAGTTAAAAAAATATTAATAAAAACTAACTCTAGAGTTAAAAATTATTTTATTACTATTTTTTTAAAGAAAAACCAAGGTTAGATTGTTGACACTAAGGGTTAGTGACAATTAACCATAGTTAATAGTCACTAAAAGGGACACATGTCTAAACTTGGTTTTTAGAAATAAATATATAAAAAAAAGTAACTAGAGTTAAAAATTCTTAACCTTAGGGTGTGATTAATAGTCACTAAAAGGAACACATGTCTAACCTTGGTTTTTAGAAACAATATATATAAAAAATTAACTAGAGTTAAAACTTCTTAACCTTAGGGATTTTTTTTTAAAAGATCAAACCCTAAGGGTTAATGTATCTTAATCACAAAGTTAAAAGGGACGCCCCATTTAAATCATGATTGGCTAGATCCAATCTCCTTAGTGAAAGGTTAACACAACCCCTACATTAACCTAAAAAAGAAAACAACATAATTCCTATGTTTTGTAGAGTGAGGTTAGCATGCCTCTTCTTCCCTTTAATAAAACCAAACAAGATGAATCCCTACTCTCAGACTTACTTTGGGCAAAGGGGCTAGCACTCCACTTCGGTTTCTGCAATCGAAGGCAAAAGAGAAGGCGACAACAGCAATGGTGATTGACGTGGCAACGGCGATGATCAACGATGAAGGCACAAGTATGTACCCTAAGTTCTCCTCTACGCTGATTTTTTTCTCCTTTTTTTTTTCTTTTTCTACTTCTCAATCTCCTTTGTGGAGTGACATTAGAATCTTTCAATACTTATAGAGAATGTCATATAGATCTATTCATCCGTGCGAATTAAAGGAGTTTTTTTTTTTTACTGCTGAAAAAACCAAATCAACACCATATCGCTATATTGGTACCGTATCGGTACCGATACACCCGATACGGACGATACAGTGCCGATATAGGGGAATTTTTATTTTCCAGCATATCCAAGTATCAGGTATGAGAAAAACCGATACGTATCGGCCGAAACGTATCGATATTTTGAACCATTCCCATAAACAAAGTAATGAATTAATTCCTGCATATTGAATATGTATCGACCGTATCAAGTGTATCGACACCGATATGCACGATACAAGTCGATCAAGGATCAAACACGGACAAAGCAAAAGTTTTTTTGTGTATCGTCTGATATAGTTTTGTACATGGTGTCAAAAATCGACTCAATTCCACCGAAGTTGACTGAATTGAGTCGATTTCGGTGGTGTCTGAAGCAAAATGCACCTGAATTTTAAAAATACTAAACTTCCTAGTAAACTTCGATAAACTTCGACCGAAACAAAAAAAAAGTTCTAAGAAAATACAGAACAACTTCGGTAGTTAACCGAACTGTATAGAAAAAGTGTAAATTGAAGGGTATTTAAGTTTTAACTTAAAAGGGTATTGTTAGTTTCACCCGCTTTAAACTTACTTTCTTTATAAAGAAAGACTTGTCTCTAACATTAACCTTATTATAAATTATAGAGTGTGGTTAGTATTAACCTTACTATAAATTATAATATTATTATTCTAATAATATTGTTATTTGTATATTATGCCCATAAGGGCTTTTTAGCTGTACTATTAAATAAATTAAATAATTTCCTAATAGTATTTCATAAATTAAAAATTATTTAACCACCCACCACTTCTTCTTTACATGTTGATTTAGTCCTGTAAAAACATTAAGCTCATCAATTGCTTATTGAAATAGATTTATAAACTAAATTGAATTTCAATTATTTATCAACTTTAATGTGCATTCATAAGTTTTTCAGCTTTCTAAAACAATTAACATGGATAATCATTGAAAAATAAAGAAAATACATATCCCCTTCACTTGACAAAGAGGATAAAATATAGTTTAAAAAATTTGCAAATATAGAGAAATATCAAGAAGAAATTACAACTCAGACAAGTAGACAACACATGTCACTTAACATGATTCTCACATTTGAGTACTACATCCCTGCATTAGTAATATAATAAATTATAGATGTGTATTTATGCTTAAGTATTGAATTTTTAAAGTATCATCTTAGATTTCAAATGTTTCCTTTAAGTTTTTCAAACTTCTTTAATTTAACATAACTTCCTTGGACTTCCTTAAACTTTCTCAAAACGTGTCAACTTCCTTAACGACCGAAGTTTATACCGAAACCGAAGTTTAATACCTTGGTTTTGTATCCTAACAGTATTGGTCGACAAAACCGATATTGTTATGATATGCAACCATCGCTTGATACTGTGTAGGCCATGTATTTAAGATATCTGAACCCTTTGGGGAGTTCCCAAACACCCCTCAAACTCTCTCCAAACCCTAAAAGCTCTTTTAAGTTCCATTCTAGGGCGATATTAGACAACTCCTATCAATTATTGGCCGAGTACCACTCAATCTTCCCCAAGATTTTGAATTTGGAAATTTTCCTCAAAAACTTTGAAGGTATACAGCTTTTTCATGTTTTATTGGATTAGATGCTTGTAAGTTATGAAAATCCCTCCTAATGGAGTCTAAATAAATAGATATATGGATTTTGGGTAAAATCTATGGATCTAGAACCATTTTTTTCAAACAATGATGACTTAACACGGTTTTTTACCGGAAATCTGAAAATGATTTTCTCAAATATTTTTTAAAACGAGGCATTAAGGACTAGATGAATAATTTAGTACATGGATTTAGTCTATGGATGATCTACCACATCCATTGACCAATTATGTTTTGGGGATGTTTAGATATTTTTAAAATTATTTTTTGAATTAAATATTTTATTTAAAAAATATTTGTAGAATATGTAAAATAATTATATTTTACATGTTACAAATTATTATATTTTAATACAGTATTATTTTATTTTTTTTATTGGTAACCAGAAAGGCAGAAACACATATTATAACGAATTTAATAATAACAATATACAACGGGAGTTCACAAGGATGTAAACTCAAACAAGAAAGATGAAAATGTGCAAAAAGTTTGTCTAAGCGTATACATGCCAATCACGTCACTACCCTAACCTTTGTCTTACAATGGTAAAACACTCAAATCCTCCACCTTGCATGAAGAGAACACCATAACAAAATAATGTGTCTAATGCGCTCACATAGAAGGACAAGAGAGGTTGAGGTATCATCAAATACCCTCGAGTTTCTCGCTTTCCAAAGACACCACGAAATGACCCTATGAAAGAAAGACCAAATAACCACTCAAGTGACCTTCAAACTTGCTGAGAGCCAACAAAATAAGAAGTTCTAAAAGGAAGAAGGGAAGAGCCAACACACACCCCAATCGGGAGAGAAAAAGTCCCCAAATACCCAAAGCAAAACGGCGGTGCAAAACCTAATGATCCACCAATTCCTTTGTTTGTTGGCACATAAAACAAAGATTGGTCATTCTCCACCCTCTACTTTTCAGATGATCAATCACAAGTATCTTATTCAAAATTACGGTCCAAAATAAGAAGGATACCTTGGACGAAACTCCAAGATTCCAAGCAACCTAATGAGAAAATGGAGAATAAGGACCTAAACACAAAGATAATAAAAATGATCTCACTGTAAATCAATTATTGTTTACTTTAGAACAAATCCTTACATCCATGTTCAAAACCTCTGGTCACATAGAGGAAAACCCTCAAACAACTCAAAAGGCGGGTTAAATCCACAAGTTCTCAATCATTTAGCCAACACCTCAACTTAGTACACCGCATTATTTCCTCAGAAACTATCAAAATAGTTTGCAATTGGGGTTGAACAATTTGACACTATCAAATAGAGATTCTCAAACTCATCTTTTACTCACAGACTCACGATGTGTCACACCCCAAGTAACAAAAAACGCCGTTTTTTTCAAAAATTAGTGTTTTATTCGCGACTTTTTGGGTTGCCGAAGTATTCAGCATTTAAATCGTGTTTTAAAAGAAACGTCGTTTTACGAATTATTCGCGTTTTTTACGAATTATTCAAAAAATTACTTGTTTTGTATATATTGTAATCAAATTGTTCCGTATTTTTATAATTATTATTTTACTTTTTATTTTTTTCTAGATTTTTCCCGAATTTTCCGAACTTGATCTCTACCAAATTATTCCCGAACCCCGACTTTGTCACTATGGCCACAAAACATAAATCCCACCAAAATCTAACTTTTGTCCCATTTCCAACACTATAACTAATGTTTCGTAAAAACAAAGATGACCAACTCGCTATTGAAGAGAACATATTAGGGACGAATTGTAAGTAATGTGGGATCGAGTTAAGTGGTGGAAGATTATCTCAGTTGAAGGAACCTTTAGCGGTGGATATGCCAACGTGTGTGCATGCCCATCGTCTCCTATAGGCTCCATAAGTTAGGAACACAATGAGGAAACATCTCAGTCAGCGGAGTGATCGCACCCCTACATAGAAAAGAAGAAGACTGAGAAAGTTAAGGGCTCTAATTAAAATGATAAAAGTTCTTTAAAGTCTTTGAACTTAATATTATTATTGCTAATTAATGATATATACTCGTAGTGTTTAAGAACTGATTATGGTTTATGTATTTTATATTTATATATATTAGACTAAACACATTCGGGTTATTTTTGAGATCTAATGTTCTTATTTGTTGTGTAGATGGTTCTAATGGTAGTTGTAGGACTTTGTATAGTTTGTTTTTAGCTTGTCTTTGCAGTAGAAGAGATTTTATGTAAGGTATCTAAATGTGTATCCATAGTTGTTAAAGGCGTCGCCTCAAGCATCTCAGGCAGTCGCCTAGGCGATCAGGCGCTCTATTGGGCTTAGGTGATTGGTCGCCTAGGCGGTCATTGTTAAAAATCTAATTTATGTAATATTATTATTATTTGAGGATAAAAAAATTATTTTATCTGAATATGGTAGTATTGTAAATAAAAAGGCATGCTATTTTTATATATTTCTCATATCTTTCACCATACATACAACTAGGCTCAAGCAGCCCAATAACAAAAAGGGTCTTTAAATGCTCCAAATTCCTTCTAGGACCCCCAAAACTCTTATAAACTCATATTTAAAAGAGTTTTTTTTTATAATCTAAATAAGTGTAGGTGTCATAATCATATAATTTACATATTATATAATTTTATATTACTTTTCTCGAGTATAATAGAGAAGAAAGGAGAGTAAGGTACAGTCTCTTTCTTTCTCCCCTCTCTTCTCTCTCCCTTGTTCGGCGGCACAATAACTGTCGGACTATTTTCTATTTTAATTCAGTCCCACACTCTCCCCCCCCCCCCCCCCTCTCTCTCTCTCTCTCTCTCTCTCTCTCTCTCTTGTTTGGTTGTCACTCTAAACGGTTGTTTCTTTCTATTTTTATCCGTCACAATCCCTCTCTCCCCCTTTGACAATCATTGTAGACAGTTTTTTTGTTCAATTTTTTTATTCTTAACACCAGAAATCTCCCTTTATTATTCTTAGAACTGCCTTCAAGAATGGTTCTATATCAAAGTGCATCTTGACAATAGAGATTTAGCAATTTATATGAATTACAAGATCCCTTATTCCAGGAAATGCATCATACATAGATCTCATATTGGGAGAAATTTTTGTAGCAAAAAATTCATTAGGCAATGCCTTGGGCGCCTCGGGCGTCCATGGGGTCTATCACCTCAAGTCGCCTTGACAACGATGTGTGTATCCTTGTAAATCCATGTGTTTTTTAGTATATCTCAAAACAAATTAGGTGTAGCATATCCACGATATGTATACTATTTTCAAATTATCAATACACCCATCAATATTGATACTTTGAAGTTTGAACCATAGGTATGACCAGATGCATATGTTACAGATAAATTAAAATTGTAACCATTTGAATGTGTAGGTAAAACAAAAGTTACAGTTGCTTGTACACAGGTTGTCTAGTTATGAATTATTAATTTGCACAAAAGTTGACTTATGCATAAGTATAAAATTTACCTGGTCAAGAGCAGACAACTCCATGAACCTTTCATAGAACAATTCCCAATCTGGCTCAACATCAACGTTAATGGGTGTGACTAAGTAAACTAAATGTAAATCAGATGCAAGCACAAATCCTTCCCTCGCTCTTGAAAGATCATCCAGCACAATCTATAGAAAATATTAAGTAAGACTTTACAAATAAAATTTATTTCACTATATTAGAAAAATAATTAAAATGATATGCTCAAATTTTTTTGCTACCCAAAAAACTGGGGGGGGGGGGAAGATTAAAGGTGCAAAAAGTACAAGTGATTCTTCGGGGCATAGGGAACTGCCAAAAGATGCACGTCCAAGAGGTGTGGTGCTGTACAGCTTGGTCTCCTCATTCCATTCTAGAAATTTCCTATAGCACAGCCACCGAAGAGAATCCTGAGCTGACTTCACAACATCTTGAAATGGTTTTGTTGAATTGAGAAGAGTACACCTAACATATCGATGAATATCATTCGCCGTTTGAACAATCCCACCAGCAACAACCTCCAAGATTGCATGAGTCATTCCATTTTTATCTTCCGAGAGGCAAGAATGCAATGGAGGACAGCTGTCATTAAGAACAGACGTAATTCTTTTGAGCTCTTCTGGTTTGCATATTAGTACCTGGTTTAGATGAATATAGCCAAAGAAAATCCTAAGCCAATGTACTGCAAAATAAAAACTCGGGAACTGCTAAAGAAAATTCAAAAGAAATGGAAAGGGCGCATTAGAGTTCAATCAAATTGACATAAAACAGATGTCTAACAAAGATAAACAAATCAACGTATTATCCCAAGAGATCACTGAGTACCAGCTATCAACGAAAAATTAAAACTTGCATAAAGTAGCAAAACATACACTTTCCCCTTTAGTGTCTATTCCAGTTCGACCTGCACGACCAGCCATCTGTCTATACCTTGTCCCATCAATGAAATCACGGCCAATCCTGGGTTGGCGGAATATAACCCTCCTAGCAGGCAGATTAACTCCAGCAGCTAAGGTAGATGTAGCAGTTAAGACGCATAGAAGTCCTTTACGATAGCAGGTCTCAACAATCTCTCTTTCCTCAACCTGCACATTGCCTGATCCTTTATGAAAGAACTTAGAAGACAAAAGTTGGGTAGTTCTGTAAGTATTCAAAATAGACAAGGTTAATCTCATACGTCCAAATTAGAATGGCTTTACAAAATCCATGACAACAACAATAACTATAATGATGATAATAATGATAATTATAATAATATCAGTAATCATAACAACAAAAAATTTAAACATCCTACTCCTGGACAAACTTCATTGTGCTAGAAATTTCTCCATTGCAAGAAGCAGAAAATCCTAGTTTCCCACTACAAAGATATCACAAATTATGGTGGTGATGCGAAGACGTAGCTGATAAACCCTACCGTGAGGCCAGCATGGTGATAGGCAACACCAGAAGGCAGAGTTTCTTCTAATATAGGATCCAATCCCACAGGACACCTTCGCAAGGCATCAATAGCTGAAGCAATATCAACGAATTCACTAGGATCATTATGGATGCTGACAGGAAATTTCTTGAGGAACTTTGAAAGATGCCTTGCAGTTGATTCACATCCTTTCCTACTAGAACAAAATAGAAGCACTGAATGACCCTCTTGAACGACCTGCAATAAATTTTTACTACGGTCAAATATATTGGGCAGAGTCTGCAAACAACTTTCATTTAAAATGTAGATGGAAAATAATCCCTACCTCATTGCACAATTCCGCAATGTGGTCTGGATCTTTACCACCAAGATCAGCAGCTTTCGGGATTGAACGAACAAGGTCCATTTTTTTGTTAAAAATGGTGTTCCCAACTTTAATGTATTCTTCTAATGGAACAGGTCGGAAATCCGTCTGGTACAATGCTGCCTGCATATATACAAGGTAAATATCAACAATCGAGTTGCTGAAATTTTTCGAACATATAGCAAGAGATCAACAATGTAGGACAAGAGTTACCTACTAGGCAGTCTAGGCTCCTACACAAATATGTTAAGAATTGAAATACTATATTTTGATGAAGCTTTTAAACATTTTTATTATATTTTCAACATTAAAAATTAATAAAGATTGCATGACCTAGAAGACTGGAAATTGAAAAGATGGGATAGTTACATACATGAGTTGTATCTCCCACATTTAGACGACGAAACTCATATAAAGGTGATTACAGAAAAGAGCCGTCCTAGACTAATTATCAATGGCTGGCTTGGAACAAATGATGTCTATGCCCTCTGGAACATAAGTTATATTGCATAATTTTTTACAAAGTTTAAACTATCAATTACAATAAGGGGTTTGTGGGTTCAGCTTTTAAGGATTACAGTCTTTAGACAAGGGAGGCCGAAGGAAACAAGAATGAGATAGAGAGAAAGTTGGAGGATGTTAGTATTTCACCTTATGTTCATTTTGTTCGAGAAAGGGACACAGAAGAGTTTCTTTTAGGGTTCTTAAAAAAAAGAGAAGAGAAACTCATAGGAGGAAAAGAGAGACACACAAGTAAATTCGAATTTCCTAACAAAAACTGTCAAAATATACAGAAAGTCAGATTTCATAACCAAATTTTAAATGTAGTCTTATCTTTAAAGTTCTAGAAACATTCGAAATCCTACTTTGTTTATAGAAACTCCCAAAAAGAATAAAGAAAACAAGAAAATGCAGCTTGCTGTTGAATTTTGGGAGTCTTTTAGACTCCAGAACCACATTCCATCTCAAACAAGTCTTTTGACCTAATTCCCATTCAAATCACGAATAAAAATGAAAGAATTAAAAATATAGTTGGAAAAAGAAAGGTCTAGGTACACATCATTATTGGTATTTGGTACTTTATTAACTTTTCAACTATGTTCAAGTTAATACGTGTTGCAACTCTTTTGTTATGGTAAAGTAAAATAAATTGTGTCAGTTACATGTAATCAAAATCATTGGTTATTCAGCAAAAATACAAGTTTAATGTTAACTTTCACTTACTTGAAGCCAATCAGCTACGGCAGCTACATTCGGCATGGTTGCACTCATTCCAACAATTTGCAAACCATGAGCAGGGTCAGCTTTCCCACTACTTGTACCTGAACTTTCTCCACTACATGATTCTATATTGCCTTCACCGGCCGCATAACGAAGCTTAGTCAACAAAAGTTCCAAGAGATACCCCCTACTTTGATCACCAACCTGTCAAGACCACTAGCAACCATATAAGCATGAGAGCCATCAATATGATCCCATTCAAACAAAAACATAATTGCACAAATATTGACAAAGAAACATGAAAGGCAACGATGTTTCCCAGTGTTAAATCAGTGACGAAAGATGTGACCAATGCACCAAAAATTGGCTTGCAGTCTCAAGCATTCAAAATTTATTCCATTAAACAACATTAAAGGAAAAGGACTGACCAGCATGTACCATTTTACTTCCATCTGACCGTGACGGTTTAGAGAATGATTACCAACTTGCTTGTGTTAACAAGATCAAGAATAAAGTTCAGACATCAGAAGCTTATACATGTTGAACACAAACACACACACACACACAAGAGGTAGCATATTTTCCTCGTATAGCATCTTTTTAGTCATTATAGCAACAACATTTGCTGCCAAACAATATGTCAATAACAAGTAGAAAAGTATGATTATAAGCTTCATTTGTCCAAATTCCAAATTGTCTTCACAAAGATAAACAAAAAGAAACTTGTATTTGATGTTACAATAAGAAAATTTGTATAGGCACACTCCTAAATGATTTGCAATTAATCATCAGATTTGAAGAAATTTCTCATAATATGACGATCTCTCCGTGAGATCACTCAGATTGTCCACTCAAGTTGCTGAGCACGTCAAATATATGCATACATAAAAAAAAAAAAAATTAATCATAAACAATAGTTATATGTAAAATGCTGGAGCCTAAAGCACGAATTTCCAGCTTGAGACCTATACAGGAAATTACTAGAGAACAAGAAATTGCAAGAGATGTAACATGAACTAAAAGAAGAATTAGAAAAATGTGGCAACGAAACAAAAAAATAATTCCAAAAAAGGACCCAGATAGAAATACAGCCTACCATGTGCAGTTCATCAATCACAATAATTCCAACTTCTGAAAGACGCCCCTCTTCCAACAATCTGTTAACTAAAGAATTTGCCTTCTCTATTGTGCAGACAGCTACAGAGGTATCTTTGGGGAGAGTTCCACCACCTTGGCTTCCATAATAACTACGGACATGCTTACCAAGAGGCTCCAGAAGTAGCTCCAGATGTTCTGCCTGCAGGATATTGGACACAGGTTCAGGAAAACTACTGGGTTTGGAAACTGCTAGTTTCAAGAGAGAGAATAAAAAAACACCTTTTCTGCACAGATCGATACATATGGCAGGACAAGCAGTGCCATCTTTCCAGTTGATATGACACGCCGCAACATCAAGATTTCAGCAACAAAACTTTTACCAGCACTGTGAAGGAGGAAGCAATATTAAGAATCACACAAATGCCTTGCAAATATATGAAATTCCTTAGAATGACAGGTACAACTTCTCTTATTATTGGTAGCAGTTCTGATACAACTACAATGTTGGCAACAGATAGAACTTGCGCCAAAACACAAATGAAAAGCGCCAAGGAACCAAATTTAGAGGAGATACTTTTTGTTATCGGTAAAGCAAGTATATTATAAATCATAGTTGTACAAGAGAAAGAAAATGGGATCACAAGGAGGTGAACCCAGAGCGAGATAAAGCTAAAATAGACCACAAGATAACCAAGGATAGCAAAGAACGCTAAACCAACCCATATCACCACCTAAACAAAACCTTAAAATAAAACAAAGGCCCTCTCCAAAATCTCTACACTCTCCCTAACAGAAGACCAGTCTAGGAGGAGCTAACAAGTTCTGGAACGGGTCCGGTCCAGAGGAGAAGCAACTTCATCAAGGCTTTGTGGTTCCATTCCTTTCATGAAAGAAAACGACCAAGCTATAGTCCCTGGTAAAAGTGTCCTACGACCATGGACCAACCACTTCCCATCTTGCATCTAGAGATCACTTGGGTCTGTCCCCGTACCTTCTGAGGTTAAAAATGTTAACAATACCAAAGGAAGCACCCAAAAAGAAAAATAAGAGAGAGAGAGAGATCTAATAGAAAATGAGCAAAAAAGTTGTTTAAAAACGTAAATTTTTCACATAAGAAATATAAACTTGTTAAAGGTTTTAAATCACTCATTCAATATCTCTCTTCCTCTAGTCTGCATCCTTGGACAAAATTCTCACATACGGTCATTTGAAGAAAAGATGGCTAGCTGTTGTTTCATGTGCCTCGCAGAGGAGGAGTTGATGGATCATTTACTATTACCTTGTCCTTTTGCCTCCGCCATCTAGAGTCAATCCTTTTCCGATTGAGGATCGTCAAGATCTTTCCTAGGTTCCTTCAGGATTCTTTATTGGGTTGGATTTTGATACCTTTGGAAGCTCCGTTTTCAATGGCATGGGCTTTGATCCCGAGTGCCATAGGTTGGTTTATCTGGTATGAAAGAAACATGAGAGTTTTTTAATGGAATTGTTTCTTCCGATGAGCAGTTCATAGGAGAACCCGACAGCTCCTTATATCTTGGTGTTCAATCAAGGACTTTGAAGACGAAGGGCTTTTTCTGTGTTATTCTAGCGTAGTCTCTTTTTCGCTCCTCTTGTGTTTTGTTTTGTTGTGCTTTATTTTTGTTCCCCTTCTTTTCAGTTCATTCTCTTTGTGAACCTTTGTTGTTTATGCTCTTTGTATCTTGTTTTTTTCTCATTTATATCATATTACCCTTACCGATCAAAGTCAAACAAAAATCACTCAATAGATTAACGAACAGACCTCAGTTTCTCATGGCAAATCTTTATAGGGACTCGCATCCCTAACTTTATATGTAAATAATATTTAATGATATTGGTAACTAATGTTCTAACTTATAAATGTGTGGAATTACAAGTATAAGAGGAAAAGCATTCCCCTATGAAATGAAAATACAATGAGGTTACAGTTACTATCAATACAATGAGGTTCCATCTACTATCAAAATCTACACTATTACAATCCTAAATAAGGGACTGTTCAAAAAAAAAAAGTCAGCCAATGTCGCTACACATATACGGTAGAGATCATTCAATACCTTTGATATATTCCATTTAGTTACTTGTCAAAAAGTGAACTTTGCAATTCGTCTTTATAGCTCATTATGGTCAGAATATTAATTGTCTAGTTACATTCCACATTGATGACGCATATGATGGTCATAATATATATCCAAGAGTGAATTTAAGTATCCAAAAATTACTCCACACTCATGTTCTAGATGGCATGGCAGCTGACTAGACCCTTTTCATTGGATCATCATCGGCACTATAATCAATGCCTTATCCTAAATACTTTAAGTCAGCAACACAAACGAGGTTCTTTTCATTGGATAATAAAATAAAATTGAAAAATGTGCTTTCTATAAAGAGAGAATATTGTACCAAGAGAAAATGGAGAAATAACAAAAAAAAAGACACAATAAGGTACCACCAGTCCAACACACATATATAAAACTATAGGCGTATAGATATAGTAAAATAAAGGACATCTAATGTGTAGGTTACTACGGTTAATTTTTGTTTATGAATAGAAAGAAGTGGCGATGAAGAAATAGGTCTATTGGCTAAGAAGGTGATTCTGACATCGGATCATCGAACGTTAAAGTGTACCAGCGGATGCAGATGAGAGCCCCTACACAAGTCTCATTAAGAATGGATGGCTTGTAAAAGGGCTTACTTCGAGCCATTGGTGGAGATCCACCATTTGATCGAGAGATGGAGGCTTCGAGGGCTATACGATTAGTCCATAGGATGGCATAGCCCCCCATAGATGGCTAGTCAGTGGTCCTCCTATTAGTTATTTTTGTTTGCTTTATTTTGTTTTATTTTTATGTGTTTAGATTATTTTATTAATGAGGATTGTTTTAGTAAATAACTCTCTTTAGGGTTTTAATCTTTTCTGTTTAATACTCTCTTTGGGATTTTAAAAGGACAACTTTTATGAATGAATGAATGTTTTTTGAGTTTCCTGTGAATGGAAATGTGTGAAACCAAGTAATCTTCTTCTCTCTTCTTCTCCATTGCTTCTTCTCTTATTTTCTGTATTCTTCCTTGCAAAACCTATTCAACCCAAACCCTAGACCATTCCCTATTGTTGACGCTAACCTCTTACCCATTCCCCTTGCTGACGGCTGCTGCCATCCCTATAACCCCCCAACTTGCTGCCACCAGCCACTCCCAGCCCACTACCTCACAGCTGCAGCCCCTGCAGCCACACCCACCCCGTATTGCCGCAGCCCCCCTTGCAGCCTTTATTGTGCTGCCACACCACCCTTGGCCATTGTCCTTGTTGCCCGCACCACCTCCCACAGCCTCCTCTTGATGTTGCAACATCATACAGCCTAATACCTGACTGGCAGCCTTCCAATCCCATCCTTATTGCAGTTGCAACCCTATTTCAGTCCCAAAACCCTAACCTTAACCCTAACTTTGATAATTTCTGTTAGTCTTTGCTGCTGGGTTTCATGTTCTACAATTCGATGTTTCTTGAAAACCTACCTAACATGCATACTTCAATTTATAACAATTGTTGTGCCTAAACTAGTTTCTTGAAATTCTTAATTTAACAAGGAAATAACATTGGTTATTGGTTGAAATCCCTAAGCTAGTGGAAGTTCCCTCTTCCCTTACGATTTCCCAATTAAGTTTGGAAATTTATCATTGCGGAATTGTTACCTGCCGTACGATTTTTCTTTCTTTAACGGTACTTTCCCTAGGATCTTAATAATTCCCTTTTGGCTTTCTTTAATATAGGTTGTTAATCTAGGTAGCTTTATAATTTTCTATATTGCTGGAATTAATTTTCTGATCTCTCAATCACATCATTCCAAGTTAGTTGCATAGTCCTGCATCAGAATGTGTTATTAGATACTATTTGTATAATATAAGAAGTGTCTCTCCTTTCTTCTCTATTTGAAATACATATTAAAAAATGGCACGATCTCTCTTCTTTTCTTCTTATTACTTCCTTCTTCTCTAACTTACAAGCCACAGCCAAATCAAAAGGTTTCATTACCCTCATAGGTCTTCTTAAGGTTGAAACTCTAAAGAACGTGTTGAAAATCATAGACCAGTGCAAGACAAAAATCATGTACATAAAACTTGATTGAAAAAAAAGAAAGTTCACAACTTCACATCTAGAGAATAAATAGGGAAACAAGAAAGGACCAATGAATGTAAAAGAGGACAATCAATGATGCAATTAATTACACGAGAAGAAAGGTGAAAGAAATGGTATTGCAACATGTGTTGCAGATAAATTGGCCAATTTGGCCTTGACTATGAGTCTACTGTTGATATATGTAATATCGGGGGTATACTTGTAAAAGGGCATATATGTAATGTTCTCTCTTTATATAATATGCTAGTAGGGTTCTCTAATCCCTAACTAAGCAATTTACCCTAACCTCTCTTTTTCCTCTCCTCTCTCTTTTCCCTTCTCTAAACCCTAAATCCTCCAAACTGTTTCTCCAACTTAGTATCAAAGCTACATCAAAGGAAGAAGATCGTCGTTTAAAGCCGTAACAACAACAAAAGAAAGAAGGAGCTAGCTGCCCCGTTTTTAGCCATATGGCTGTCTCTAGCCGTATGGCATAGGCCTTATTTTTGGGTTTTGGGTTCTTCAAAGACATATTTTTTTAAGATCTTGATTATAGACGATTTTTGAATCCTATTTCATGAGATTTTGTTAAATATTGATGAAGTTATGATGATTTGAAGAAAAAATACGTAAATTTTGAAGAAAAATACTATTTTGGTTCAGATTTTTTTACCGCTTGAATGGGTTGTTGCTTCTGCTATTTATTGATCATGGTTGGACCCTTTTTTTATAGGAACATCTTTTTTCTTCGTTAGGATGAGATTTGAAGAAGTTGTGATGATTTTACAGCCCCACTTCACTACCGTTTTTTGCTTAAAAATGGTTTTTTTTTACAGGCTATTTGCTTATAACAGTAACTTAAGTCATCTCTTTGGTAATTTTAATACCATTAGATCTTTTGTTGTTAATATTTTTGATTGATTGGTTGTTTGCTCCTTGAGTTTCTTCTATGGATGCTAAAGTTCTTGCTCCTCCGGCTCTTTTTGACTCCGTTGTCCACTATATCACCAATATTAAATTCAATTGTGATAATTTTCTTGCGTGGCGATACTCTGTTGAGCTTTATATTGAGGGTCGCTCTAAGATGATATATCTTGATAGTAAGACCCCATAGCCAGAGACAGGTATTACCAAAATTGCTAAGAGGAAGACAGAGAATTGCATTATTTTGGGTTGGTTGTTCAATTCTATAGAGTCTCAAATTGCCGGGAATTATTTTTTTTTAAAAGATTGTCAAGAACTTTATGAGGCTCTTATTCAGACTTATGCCATAGTAGAGAATGATGCTCGGATTTATCAACTTACTCGTGAGATTGCTCACTTTCAGCAAGGGGATATGTCTATTTAAGATTATTTTGGGGCTCGTCAGTGTCGTTAGGAATAATTGAGTCATTATGAGCCTCTTTATGAATTATTTGTTGCTTCTGCCAAGATTGTGACGAAACGAATCGAGCGTCACCGCATTTATGATTTTTTAAGAGGTATTCGGCATGGTTGTTAAATCCTTATAATTTACGATTCAAATCCTACGATTTGATTCGAATCCCGAGCAAAACAATTCAAATCGGATGTGAAAATCTTAATTGGGTAATCTCATTTGATTTGCGATTTAGATTACGATTTACAATTCAAATCGTACGATTCATACGATTCGAGCACGAAACCCCTTTTACGAACCAATACTTAAAAAATATTTTTTATTCTTTTGATTTTCTAAAGGTACTTTGTCTTTTAAAAAGAAACAAAAAAACCCCTTTTACGAACATGTCAAAACCCCTATCTGGGTTGTCTCTCTGTTGTGAAACGGGAAGAAAAAAAAAGAATATAAAGAGAAAGATGATGGAGTTGGATTTTAAGAAAACTTGATAGTTTATTTTATTAGTTTTTTTAATTGTACAAGTCTTTTGATACTTGATCTCATACAACATGATGATATGAGTTTACTATTGTTGATTTATCTTTAATGATATTAGGATTTTTTTTCATTTTACAGAGATCATTCGTGTTTTTTATGGTGTATGCAATGAAATATTCATTACTTTATTTTATCAATAGATATGAATAAAATCTTTTGTATAATAGATTATTCTATTTTTCTGATTTATTAAGTAATTTTTTGTATTTTTTAAACAATTTTTTTAAAAATGAATTGAATCTTACGATTTACGTGATTTGAATCCCGATTTGAATCGAATCGGTCCTAAAACGATTTTACGATTTAACAACCTTGGTCTTCGGGCCGAATTCGAGCAATTGCACTCTCAAATTCTTGCCACATTTCTTTTGTCATCTCTTCGATCTGTGTACTCTACTGTGTTTGGTGAAGAACGCCACCGGGCTGTTATGTCTTCGAGCACCACTCCTATGCCTCTTTCAGATCGTACCGCCTTTGCTACTAATTTTTGTTCTGCTACTAGCCGTGATAGGGGGATTGATAGGGGCCATCGTGGTCATGGTGGTCGTCGTCGTGGCAGACCTACTACTCCTTGTAGTCACTGTGGTATAATAGGGCACGATCGTGATCATTGTTACCGTTTGCATAGCTATCCCGAGGGTTACCAACCTCGTCTTTCTGCTCATTTTACTATAACTCCTGCTGTTGATCCTCAGTCCTCAGTTGTTGTCAGTGATCCTCTGGAGTCCGTGAGAGCCCAGGTTACTGAGATGATCTGAGCTGAGTTTCGTCTGTAGAGTGATTCTCCTTATACTGCTGCTTCATCTGCCACAGGTATCCAAGTTCCCTCGGCCTATACCGGAGCTACTGATCATATGACTGGTGAATCACAAGGTTATTCCACTTTTTCATCTTCGCTTGCCTACTGCCAAGGTTCGCTTGGCTGATGGTTCATTTACTCAAGTCTCAGGAGTAGGACACATTCTTGTGTCTTCATCTCTCTCTTTATCTCATATGTTACATGTTCCTCATTTATCTTCTAACCTTCTTTCAGTGAGAAGTCTTACTACCAAACTATGTTTTATCATTCTCATTGTCTCTTTCAAGACCTGACTACAAGGAAGATTGTTGGTAGAGGAGTAGAACTAGGTGGACTTTACTACCTTGACACTGATTATGCTCCTGATCGAGTCTCCTCTACTGCTACTACTGTCTCTGTTTTTCCTTTTTTTGTTGATGTTACTCTTGATATTTATCGTTTATGGCATAACAAGCTTGGGCATATTGGATCTAAGACTTTATGTTCTTTGATTCCTACGTTTAGTAACTTTGTTTTTCATCTACTTTACAATGTGATACTTGTGAGCTTACTAAACATCTTCCTACTATTTATCCTTCTCGGATGCATAGATGTCGTTCTATTTTTTAGTTAGTTCACTCGGATGTTTAGGGACCATCTCTAGGGATGGCAACGGGGCGGGTTTGGGCCGGGGCACCCCCATCCCGACCCCGCCCCTATTGGAAAAATCCTACCCCAAACCCGTCCCAAACCCGGGGCGATGTGCTTCAAATTTTTTTAAACTGTTTTTAAACTCGTCCCCGCCCCGTCCGTCCCGTTAAGCACTAGATGTGGCAGGCCGGGGCGGGTCGGGGCTATATTTATACTATATCCACTAAAAAATAAGTAATTTTAGTATTAAAGAATGGGTAAATTAGTAATTAGACATTATAAACGGGGCGGGGCGGCCTAAACCCATCATCGGCCCGAACCTGACTCAGGTTTAACATGAAATTCCCAAACCCGCCCCTACCCCGTTTAAATGGTCCTCAAACCCGTCCCAATAAGGGTGGGGCGGCTTATCCGGTTAGCCCGGCCCATTGTCTGTTCCCTCAAGTGATGGCTTTCGTTATTATGTAATTTTTATTGATGATTACACTCGAGCTACTTTGGTGTACCTTCTTCTTAAGTCTAAGGATGAGGTATTCTCTAAATTTCAAGAATTTCATGCTATGATTGTTACCCAGTTTAGTGATCTTATTAAAGCCCTTTGTTCTGATAATGGCGGTATCTCTGTGCACCTTTTGTCCAATTTCTTCAAACTCATAAGAATGTCCATCAATTTACCTGTCCTTACATGCCTCAACAAAATAGCGTTGTTGAGCGCAAGAATCATCATTTAGTTGGTGTCACTCGTTCTTTGTTGCGAGGCATGCAGGTGCCTAAGCCTATCCATGGCTCTTTTCGCTGCATGTTTTCTCATCAATCAAGCTTTGTTTCGCATTCTTGATGGCCTCTCACCATATCAACTTCTTTGCCCTCAAATTCTTATTTTTCCCATTGAGGCACGGGTGTTTGGTTGTACTTGCTTTGTCCAAGATCTTCACCCCAGTCGTCAGAAATTGGATGATAATGTCATTTAATGTGTCTTTGTTGGTTACTCTACCACCTCTAAAGGCTATCGGTGTTATGACCCTCAGTCTCGTCATTTCTTTGTCTCTCTAGATGTTACTTTTTTCGAGACAGTCTCTTATTTCTCTACTACTCTCACAGTGTCACATGTCTTTGTGCCTTCACCTACTGATTCTCCTGTCTCTATGTCTTTACCTATTGCAGGGGACGTCCCATAGCAGAAGGCTTGCCGCTAGCCACCTGGTTCCTCCTACGATGCGCCTCTACCACAGTCTTCCCCACAGGCCACTCCTCGAAGTACTTCTTTACCCTCTGTTAATCCTATTCATTCTCTTGCTATTGTTACTCCTGTTGTTTCCGATCTTGAGATACCTATTGCTCATCGCAAGGGTGTTCGCTTTTGTGTTACTCCTTACCTCTTTGTCAAGTATGTTTGTTATCAGGTTGTATCTCTCTCGTACCAGGCTTTCCTTTCGGCAATTGACTCTGCGACTATTCATCGGTCCGTTTCATGATGCTCTTCTTCATCCTGAGTGGAAGAGTACTATGGTTGATGAAATGAATGCTCTTCAGTCTAGTCAGACTTGGGATATAGTTCTCCTTCCAGTTGGAAAGAAACCTGTGGGCTGTCATTGGGTCTTCACCGTCAAACATAACTCTGATGGCAGTGTTGCTCGGTACATAGTCACAAAGTAGGGGTTCGGGAATAATTCGGCAAGGGTCAAGTATGGAAAAATTTGAAAAAATCGGGAAAATACGGGAAAACTTCGGGAAAAAACGGAAAAAAAAATTATAATTATAAAAGTTAGTAACAATACTAACTAATATATCTAAACATTTCGTGAGATAATATATAAAAAGAGTAACTATAATCAACAATAATAAGTTCGTAACATCATTTTAATATCAAATTCATTCCATCAAGACATTAAATTTCATTAAAACATCAATTATCAAGATTAAAAACAAGATTAAAATACGTATACTAATAAAACCACTCATTTATATTCATCAATCCCTCAAAAGAGCATCGAAGTCGTCAAATCTGCATAATCTTCATTTCCAAAAATTTCAAGATTATCCGTTTTTTTTTTTCGTATTATTCATTTTAAACATGTTTTTATCGTATTATTCCTTTTTAAGCGGGTTTAAAACTATAATACGTGTTTTATTCAAAAAACGGGTTTTAAACGTTGTTTTCTATGGCAGGGTATTAATGCGCATTTTAAACGGGTTTTATTCAAAAAAACGCTGTTTTTTGTGACTATGGCTCGGTATAAGGCTCGTCTTGTCGCCCGCGGCTTTACTCAGACTTATGGGCTTGACTATGATGCTACTTTTGCTCATGTGGCCAAACTAACTTCTGTTCATGTTCTCTCTCTTGCGGCAAATCAGAGTTAGCCTCTCTATCAGTTAGACATCAAGAATGTTTTTCTTAATGGACATCTCACTGAAGAGGTGTATATGAATCTCCCTCCTGGTTTCCTACTTCAAGGGGAGTCTAGAAAGGTTTGTAGACTTCGGAAGTCTATATATGATTTGAAGCGGTCACCTCATGCTTGGCTTCATCGTTTCAGTGAAGTGGTCCTTAGTATGGGCTTCTAGCGATGTCATTCTGATCATATTGTTTTCATCCATTCTGGCACCTCAGACTGCACTATTCTCTTGGTAAATGTTGATGATATCATCTTGACTGGCGATGACTCCTCAATCAGCTCTCATGTTAAACACGAGCTGGGGCGTACCTTTGATGTCAAAGATCTAGGCCATCTGAAGTACTTTATTGGTCTGGAGATTGCTCGATCTAAGAAGGGAATTTTTCTGTCACAACGAAAGTATGCTCTTGACCTACTCAGCAATACAAGTATGAGTGGATGTAAACCCGCTACTTCTCTCATGGATGCGAAGCTCTCTTTGCATGATAGTGAGGGTGATCTTCTTTCTGATCCTCATGCCTATCAGTGTCTTGTGGGTCGCTTGATACATCTCACCCTCACACGACCTGATATTACATTTGTTGTCAGCATGTTAGTCAGTTCATGCATCCTCCCCGTGCTTCACACCTTACTGTTGTTCATCGTATCCTCCGATATATCAAGGGTAGACCCAGTTGTGGACTTGTATATCGCTCACATGGTCACCTCGATATCTCCGGCTATACAGATGTTGATTCAGCCGGATCTGCTACTGACCGTCATTCCACCTCAGATTATTGTGTTTTCCTTGGAGGCAACTTGGTTACGTGAAAGAGCAAAATGCAACCCATGGTTTCTCGGTCTAGTGCCGAAGCAGAATATCGTGCACTTGTTCATGGCACTTGTGAACTCTTATAGCTTCGTTCTCTACTCTTTGAGTTAGAGTTTCCTATTAAAGGTCATATGTCCTTATATTGTGATAACAAGGTTGCTGCAAAGATTGCCTCAGATTATGTGCTTCTGCTTCATGAACGGACAAAGCACATTGAGATTGATATTCATTTTCTCCGTGAGAATATCTGGGATTGTTCTTTATCTCTTCAACATGTTTCGTCTTCTCAACAACTTGCTGAGTCAGTTGGCCCTGCTATCCTTCAGGATATTATTATCAAGCTGGGCATGCTTAATGTTTAGCTCAAGCGTGAGGGGGAGTGTTGATATATGTAATATCGGGGGTATACTTGTATAAGGGTATATATGTAATGTTTTCTCTTTATATAATATGCTAGTAGGGTTCTCTAATCCCTAACTAAGCAATTTACCCTAACCTCTCTTTTTCCTCTCCTCTCTTTTCTCTTCTCTAAACCCTATATCCTCCAAACCCTTTCTCTAACTTCTACAACCATCTTGTTCCAAGGCTGTCGGCTGGTCTCAAGGCAGATTTAACAGAATTACCTTATATTGGTGTGGAGATACAGGCAAAATCTTTTCCTATTTGTTTTTCTTTGTCACGTTTTGTTATTTTCTCTACCTTTTTATCTTCTATTATCTTAATAGTTACTAGCAAAAAATTGCTATGGCTAAATTGCATGGCCAGACATCCAAAAGAATTAGAATGCTCTAAGAAGATCAACATGGCAGCAATTTTTTTTTATCAGTAATATGACAGCAACTTCGAAATGAACTTCATTCAATTTATAAGGAATACCTTGTAGATGCACAATAAACAAGATTCCTTTTCTGCAAGACACCATCCACCTGAAGGCAGTCAACCTAGAAAAAAGAGAACGTAAATAAACATTATATTCTGAGCAAACATATATATCCAAAACCAACACCAAAACAAAGATGCACTTATAGTGCTAATTTATGAAGCTTCGGATTATTTGTTTAGGGCACTAGAAATAACTACTATTATAAGATTCATAACCCAGTCAAGCACGCAGTCAACATATTTGTTATGGAATGAGATAAATTTCCGAAGCAGGATAACAGACCTGATGATTCAAAAGACTAAAAAAAATCATGAAAGAACAACTGAACCATATGGAAAAGTTCCACAAAACACCATGTACAAATGGAATAAACTCAATGAAAGAATGCGAAAGTGAGAAAGGAGGAGGGAGAGGAGCCTTGACAGCTGATGCTAAATAATATATCAGATGGGTTATATCATCATTCTGTATGAGGTTGCTGAAATTGCACAAGAGGTCAAGGATAATTAGAGTTACAAAAGTATAGTAGAACCAGACCATACTAAATAACAACTAGAAAAAATATCTTTCTTCACTCAAACAAATAATAATAAAGAGTAAAGACCCATCCTAGGAAAACAGAAAACTTAATTCTCGAGCCTACAAGCTAAAAAATAATAATCCCGGAGCTTACATTAGCATTGGTTTCTTTTGCTACAATATCCCTTTAGGTGGTGTTTGGATGCCAGTGTTAACGCCTTTATTTTGTCGTTCAACGCATAACAAAATGCACCAATGAAATTTGTAGAGCAGTTGGGAAATGCGCATTAAGCACAAAATGCAAAATAACACAAATCAAAAAAGAAACCACTAAAACATATTGTTTCTCCGATGTGAAGGAAGCCCACAAGTTTCACGCCCAAGTTAGACCAAGAACATGTTCTTCTAACAACATATACAAAAAACCACAGAACACGTTCTAAACTGGTACATTTCTTTATTTTATCAGTAATAAATTGATATGTTTCCCATTAACACATAATATCAGTATTACTTTGTTAGAATAAAGCTAAAAAATGGGTCTTAAGCCACCCTTTTAGTGTAACAGGATGAGAAAGACTGCCTTCAGTAAAAATTCTAAAAATTACCTGCCAAGGATACAGTTTTGAGATGCCTTTCTTTCTATAAACGCTGCATATATCAGAAGGAAGCCAC
Organism: Tetracentron sinense; assembly: GCA_015143295.1. Taxonomy (NCBI): domain Eukaryota; kingdom Viridiplantae; phylum Streptophyta; class Magnoliopsida; order Trochodendrales; family Trochodendraceae; genus Tetracentron; species Tetracentron sinense. The sequence continues at coordinate 5,925,447 of CM026554.1, read as the reverse complement.
CTACTAAGATCCAAACAATCTTTTAGCAGCACAGAACTCGATGGAGTACTTGCTTCATCATATTTGCAGTGAGCAACGAAAGGACTCCTGATATCCTTCTCTGGTAAACTAGATGTGACACGGTCAATATTTTGACTCAGCATACCCACTTTGTTTTCTGTTACCTCGGAAATGGAAGCCATCTCTTGAACTTCATGTCCATTCACTCCATTGCCAGCTGAAGATGGAACACTGGAATCCACATTCAAAGATACCGGTAAAGAATGTCTGAGCTCTACATCAGAGGTATAGCATCCATTTGGCTGAGCTATGTAACAAGTTAGATTATTAGTTATATGCAGACCTTTACGATTTACAGAGCCACTATCAGATTGCTCGCCATCTTTATGTGCAATATCTTTCATGTTATTTGCAAAACATTTATGGGGATTATTTTCGTCCAAGTTTTTGTCCTCAAGCAAGAAGTCCAAATGCTTAACAGGCAGCGGAGACACTTCTTTATCTGAAATGAGAGCAGGAGACTCAACATTTTCTTCAGCATGTTTCTCCGTTGAGCCTAAAGAAGCACTCAAATCCAAATGCATGACTCTGCTATCACCTTGATCCAACATGTCCTTCAACCTATCGTGACACCTTCCATTTCTAAAATTGCACGAATTCTTTTGCTCATACTGGCTCTTCATAATATTAACTTCTTTGGCAACTTGAACACAAAAATTATCAGCTGGGGCAAACAAACCATCAGCAACTACCATCACTTCATTCCAGAATGCTTCTCCAGGTGAAAAGATGGAGCTTCCGCGTACTGACTTGGGGGTAACACGAGTACATGCATTAATGGTCGATGATCCAGGTGTATAGCATTCATCCATACATACAGTTGATTTAGTTGTTCTATTGCATTTTCTCAAGGTAGCATGAGGCTGAGTGGGACCACTACCCCCTGTTCCCTACAATAAATATAAAATATATCAACACAAGCCAGAATATAAAGTTGTAAATGTACCTGTTAACACTTACTTCAATCTTGACAACTGATTCTTCAGTTTTGGCACCGAAACCATACTGCATGTCAGGATATTTCTGATTAAAACACGCATCTTCATCTTCTATATGGGACTGATCCTGATTGGGGATGCAATGCTTTTTTTTGGACATCTTACCCTCTGCAACAAGCAGGGATGGGCTACAGTTTCTCTTATGTGCATTCAATTTCGGCTCTGATGGCAAACTTACACTTGATGAAAGATCACTGCATAGAATGGACAATGACAGGAGATAATAGAAAGAAACGGATATAAAGAAGAATCAAAAGGCAGCCATTAATTCATCCCAAAGAGATGCAATTATCTCCACCATGACGAAAAACATTGAAATAACGCTTCAATAAATTATTAAATTAAAAAAATAAAAAATCCAACAACACTAATTATCATGCCTAAATCTCAACAAAAATGAATATACATAACAGGGTGAAAATCCAGTACCTACAATATAACGACAAAAAATCAGCTGTAAACTGTTTAAGTTCTGGGTTGCCTGCACCAGGTGCGGATACGATGCTGTCCTTTGCAGGAACTTGAACCAAAATATCATCCACCTCAGAAGAACCCTGTGATGTCTCTTTCTGAACCTCTCCCAAGACCTCAACATCTTGAAAACATTCGTGAATCGGCAAAAGGTCTTTTTTATATTTAACTTCGGAAGATGCATTGATCTCCAATGTGAGATCCCTTTTAACCGATTCTTCCCTTGAAAATACACCACGATCCGTATACAAATGCCTGACAATTTGATTCTCATTGTGAGAATTCACCAGGAAGTTGTCCAGAGTACCTTTGGCACTAGGAGATCCATTGACTGTAATTCTTGCTTCTTTATCATTTCTCACGGATTTCAGATTGGGTGATACAGATTTCTTTTTCTTCAAAGAGTAAAACTGCATACAGTAGCCACTCAAACAAATGAGCAAACTGCCACAGATTACACAAAATCAAATAAGCAGATGAATTTTCAAGAACAACATTTTAATCATCATTTTAAGATGTACTCAATCTTAAAATGTAAATATTTATTTAAATTGTCAGTTATACTCATCCGGTCATCCCCCATTAAGCAATTTCTTTTTCACCGAAACAAAAAAAAAACTGCATACAGTAGCCACTCAAACAAATGAGTAAACTGCCACAGATTGCACAAAATCAAATAAGCAAATGAATTTTCAAGAACAAAATTTTAATCATCATTTTGAGATGTACCCAATCTTAAAAATCCAATATTTATTTAAAATTTTCAGTTATTCATCCCCCATTAAGCAATTTCTTTTTCTTCAAAACAAAAAAACTGCTTACAGCAGCCACTCAAACAAATTAGCATACTGCCACAGATTGCACAAAATCAAATAAGCAAATGAATTTTCAAGAACAACATTTTAATCATCATTTTAAAATGTGCCCAATCTTAAAAAGCAAATATTTATTTAAAATTTTCAATTACTCATCCCCCATTAAGCAATTTCTTTTTCTCCGAAACGAAAAACTGCATACAGTAGTCAATCGAACAAATGAGCAAACTGTCCCAGGCTGTACGAAATCAAAGAAGTTATTTAATTGTCAAGAACAACATTTTAATCATCATTTTGAGATGTACCCAATCTAAAAAATCCAATATTTATTTAAAATTTTCAGTTATTCATCCCCCCATTGAGCAATTTCTTTTTCTTCGAAACCAAAAAACTGCATACAGTAGTCACTCAAACAAATGAGCAAACTTTCCCAGATTGTACGAAGTCGAATGAGCAAATGAATTTTCAAGAACAACATTTTAATAATCATTTTAAGATGTACCGAATCTCAAAAGGCAGATATTTTCGGCACCCATTAAGCAAGCAAATGAACCATTGCGTTTACTCGATGGAATAGTTGTCCTATTTACATATCAAAGTTCTTATTGTCTTCAACCATCAACGAAAATATCAAAAATTGCAGAAGAAATATTTGTAGAAAAGTGAAGATTACGAACTTCCTTGAAAAAGATTCAAGGCAGATGAATCTTTAGAGAAACAATCCCGGAAATTATTTTAAGAGAGGAATGTAGGAAGGTTGTGAAGATCTAGGGTTTGTGGGGGAGAAAGAAGGAATAGAAGGAGACCTGATCGATGCGGGTCCGTGGTGAACCAGACGCCATGGTTGGAAACCAGTTGCAGTTGCAGTCGAATGGCTAACCCTAGTCTCTCTCTTGCTGTAGGCGCTGGAAGATGTCGTCGCGTCTGGAGTCTGGACCGTTTGAATGCAGAAAAGACCGCCAAGTCCTCCAAATACACACACACAGTAAAAGTTGTCCCTTTTTTTTTTTTTCGAGTCATGAGAAGAGGACCTGCGGTCCTCTTAACCCGTTTAACCATGGTTAAGCTTAACTAAAATAAAATTAGTATTTTTGTTTTTTTTCTTTTTTAAAAATCATTGTTAGATTGCTTAACCCTAAGGGGTTAACCACAGTTGATGGGTGGTAAGAAGGGGCTTGGACCAATGAGATCCCTGGTCAACTTGACCAGGGTCCATTTTCCATTTCCCTTTCTTTTTTCTTTTTTTTTGTTAAGGAATCTGCTTATTTCGATATTAAGAGGAATTTAATTAAGAAAATAAGAATCGGTAAAGGTCAACACTTGTCCCTTTTAACCTTAATTAACCGTGGTCAATATTCACTAACCCTTGGGGCTCAACAATTTAACCTTGGATTTTATTATAAAAGTAAATAAAAAAAAACTAGAATTAATAAATTTTAACTGTAGGGTTAATTTTTTTATTATTAAAAAAAAAGTTAGATTGTTAAACCCCCAATAAGCTAGTATTCTTATCCACGGTTAATAGGGATTAAAAGGAACACATTGACTTGTGGATGCTATTAAACTCTCCCCGAATTGAATTGTGATCGGCTGTGATCTTATCTCAAACAAATAAAGGGGATCATGTAATATAACCGCCAATCCTAATGGTGCACGTGACGATGGGATTTTTTATTTTATTCTGCAGTAAGATACTTAGGGTTGGTTAGTAGTGATTAGTGGATTAGAGTGTCGAACAACAGACTTAGAAAGAGGTTAAACATGGTGGCTTTTAACTCACACTACGAGAGAATAGAACTCTGAACACTCCCGTATGGGAGATAAATACACTGCCAGCATAAGTTGTCACAATTGAGATACTGTAAACAGAAATGCTAGCCCCATTCGAAATCTCACCCAAACGCAAGGTCGTGGCAACAAGTGTCATCTCATCTCCTTTTAGCACTACGTGTTGCAACCACATTGCGTCTATGGATATAAAAAACAAACTTAGTACACTTTTCTATTTTAAAAGGTATTAAGCCAATTTGCAACAGGAGTTGTTAAAAATGTGTTACGGAACAAAAAATGGATTTAGAGTAATCTGTCACATGAGTATCCCTATTTTCCCCTTTTTTTTTTTTTTTGGACATGTTGTCTAGACTAAAAAGTTGCATTAGACTATCAAACTAACCTTAACCTTACAATAAAGTTGTATTAGACTATCAAACTAACCTTAACCTTACAACATGCTAATCTCTGCTCTTTTAATTGAGATGGCCTGGGAAGCAAAGCTTGTCCCGTTGGTTTTGTGTGTTTACACCACACCGTTGGTCTAGGATCCCATCCCAAGATGGTGCGTCCGTCCCACTAACTTGAGCAGATACTAACATACTAAGGGGTTGCGGCTAACCGTATATCATTACCCAAAAACAAAGGTTGGCCTAACTATTAATCTCCTTTTTTCCCCATGTATAGAATAATAGAACCCAGTTTGACTCCAGCCCCACCTGTAAAAACAAAGGGAAAAAAAAGTGGGAGATATAAGTAGAATTATATGGAGATTGCTTCTGTTTGCAATAGGATGAAACTTATGGAAATATCAAAACAGAACCTTTGAAAGACAGATTACTTCTGAAACTTGCAGCAGGTGGATTTTGTTACAGCACTTTCAACTTTGAAGGAGTTTTGCAGAGTTTATGAGCTTTGTTACAGCACTTTCAACTTGAAGGAGTTTTCAGAGTTTATAAGCCTAACTTTCCGCTAGTTAAATCACCTAGGTTCTTTTGGAGTACGACTTTTTATTAATAACATTTGGTACCAGAACTGGTAAAACGAATTTGAGTCCCGGATGGGACAACTAGGAGAAAGGGCTACCTGGACCATAGGAAAAGATCTATTTGAATGTCATGACATATTTTTTTAAAAAAATAAAAAATTGGTAAAAACAGCCACATAGTGAGCTGCCATCACGTATGCTGCGGAGCCCTTTTGGAGCATCGGTCCTAGCATAACATATCGTATATTTCCACAAGTGAATTGAAGTCAGTTGTATATATGACTCATAATTTTAGGCTTTTATTTTCAGCACATCAATAGTTCCCTTTATACATTTATATTTGTAAAATTGGTATTATTCCCAATTCATCTGTGCAGTTCCCCAGACCAGATGGTCTGCACTCTTCAACAGCAGAAACTGGTGTCCGTCTGGACACCAGTTTCCGCTGTCCTTGAAGAACACTTACTATGTTGATCAAGTTGAGGCCAGCTAACAATAGCAGTCCCATCAAAAAAAATACGGTAGCAGCTGAAGAAAGAAAGCAAAGTCACTGTAGATTTATGAGTTCCGATCGTAAACGTGCAAGCTTAGCATCCCGAAGAGTAGTATTTGCTTTAACAATCAAGTTACACTACTGCCGAGCTTTACAAAAAGCTGCAATGAGCATAAATATATGTTATAGTTTCCTGTAACTCACAACAGAAAAGTATGGAAAAATAAATTTGTAGAGGAAAGACTGCAACAGTTGAAACCTGATAAAAATCACCATTTACACGCAGAAATCACGATATAGAAATCACCGTCTATGCAGAAAGAAGGAACTAGTCAACTAACCAACGAAACACCGAATTCTGATGGTAATGGATGCTATATTTGACATCACGAAGCTTGCGTTACCAAATTATGTGGATTGTATCAGCACTCCAGGCTAAAGTCAATGACCTGAAGAAGATACTAAAACATTGTGATCATTGAGACGTTTCTGAAAATTTGCCAAGCGGGTTTGCAGTTGCAGGATCCCGGCAGCCTTTTGGGAAAGAATGGTGTTTAATTTAGAGATGTAATCATCCAGTTGGTTCCCTGGTTGATCTGCTTCAACCAACAGATTCATCTCCTGCATAAATGAACACAAGTATATCAAATTCAAGCACGGAAGACACGGCAAATCAGCCAACAGCGGATGATCACTAACCTCCCTAACGATATCTATAGTCTCCTCCACTTGTCTGCGGTGAGCAGTTACAAGATCTTCCTCTTCCTGAAATCATGCAATGAAGGTTTTACATGATGAAATGAGCACTACATAACAAAATCAATGTCACAGTGTGTAGTGCGGTGGTTCAAAGGCAATGGGATGTTCCCATTGATTCTGAGTTCAACCTCCCTCCCCCCCTATTTCCTAATGTGTGTGGTTTGTGTGCATCCTCGGGGATTAGTCCCGATCCAAATGGGTGGGGGACACCTCAATTAATTTTTTTTTTAAATCAACATCAATATTCACCATGCCCCTACCTTCAACAAGGCATTCAGATCATCATCCGGATGTGAGTTGTTAGCATCAAATTTTGGAAGGTCCTTCCATTTTGTCTGAGCATCGGCTTTCTTAATCTTATCATCTGAAGCCGAGATTTGGTAGGTCTGTAGTTTCCCATTACTCTTCCATGATGGTCTCTCTTGCTCATAGGACTCCTCCGAGAAATCAACATTGCCATCTCGACCACCTCTCTGGCCCGTGGAAGAATCTGCATTTACATAAGAAGCCAAATGGCCATCCTCCCTTCTACTAGGAGCACGATCCACATTAAAAGGTGGAGATGTCTCTCCTTCAATTTGCTTGGGCCATCCAAATCTGTTGGTTATATTGGGAACGTTGCCCTCGAAGGTGGATACGGTTGGTAAAACCGAAGACAAGGGCGCTGCAGTTGAGTCTCTAAGGTTAGAGGTTGAAGACAAAAGATCCTTCTTGGAGTTATTCCCTTTCGAAAGGCTCTTCACTCTGGAATGAAAATACCTATCAGATACATTTAACCAAGAAAAGCAAAAATAGAACCTACTTCCTTAAATCTATTGTTGTCACAAAACATCGTCACCTGTCGGCATATCTTAGTGTGTTGAGAGTATGTTCACATGATCCCGAGTTCGGTGAAATGCACGATATCATAACAGTGCGTGAGTCACCAACAAATGAATCCCTAAGAACTTCAGTCAGTTTGCTCCCTCTGAAAGGTATATGACCTTGGTCACTGTCTAGAGCTCTAATGCATTCCTTCAATGCGAGCAAACTTTTATTAATCTCAGCACCTTCCATTCTGCATCATAAATTCAGATCAAGGTGATTAAGCGCACACGCAAACAAAAAAAGGAGACATCTAAGGTACATGATGTGGAAGGTCTACCATCGGCAAACCAGAAACATGGCACAAACAGACTAAACTATATTAACCTAACCATTCCATGAATCAACATTTTTTCGACCATCTGCATTTCTGACTGTCCCAAAATAAATGCAATGAGCCAAAGGTTAGATCATCCAGTTGACTCAATTTTTAAGATAGGAGATCTCCTAGGGTTTCCCACCAAATGGTGGCTCCTAAACCCTGCATATGAACTATATGTATCACTATGTCTTTGTTAGGCGTATCACTATGCCTTTGTTTCACCTGTATCACTATGCCTTTGTTAGACCATACAGTCAGACTGCCCAAAAGTTATCTTAGCCCTGCATATGAACTATGCCTTTGTTACATCATACTGTCAAATTACTGCCAAAAGGTACCTTCGATTCCACGGAAAAAAATGGAATCAAGTAAATCCTACCTTGTCTGTTTATCGTTATCAGTAGTATCTGCACCACGTTCACTTCCAGCGAGATCTATAAAGGAGATCTTCCCAACAACTCGAGCGGGCTTTGATTCATTGCCATCAGCCGACCTCTTGATAACAAGCTGAAGTATAGCATGTGAACGGGATGATTCCTCATTTGCACCAGTAGTCCCTGTACTCCTTGTGGCATTTCCTTTCTCAATGAACTCCTTGATTATCTCCACATCTGATACTCTGTATTCTTGCAAACCCACAATGCAGACTTGCTGTTTACCATCCTCCCTCATGCAAAGCTTTCTGCAGAAGTAAAGTTTTTAATTCATTGAGGTTTTAGTTACCAGAAGCGTTGCTTAGCCCACCTAAAGAGTACAAGCTAAAACAACTTACCTCCGATCATTAAGGAGATCATAAAGTTTCCCTCCATATATCTCAAAGAAACTGACATACAACTGAAAACCTTGATTCCGGTAAGTATGATGCATTAACCTCAAAATATCCTGCGATGCTTTAAGGGGCAGCGGTTGCATAGTATAAGTTTTTCCACTCCCTGAACAAGCAAACAGACAACAAACTTGAGCTCATTTACAACATTAATTTAGGATTGACCTTAAAATCCAAATAAAAATTATTGTAAATCAAGAAGCTAACCAACGACTGTTAGGTTATAAATTTGCATTTGAGAATCCAAGTCTATTTATCCAGAGTAAAAACACATAACTCCAAATGTTTGACCTAAACACTTAAGAGCACATCAAGGGCTGCAAATGAGGGCAGACATGTTATCTAAGGCTGAAGATCAGGATGGGCCAGCCTGAGACCCCCTTGGCCAGCCCAAGTTAAGTGTGCAGGCCAATGGTTTCAGCTGGAGGGATCTGAAGATCAGGATGGGCTGACCTGAGACCCGCCTGGCCAGCCCAAGTTAAGTGTATGCAGGCCCAGGGTTTCAGCAGGATGGGATGGGTACAGGCTACTGGCCAGCCTGAGAGCCCGATAAGGCCCCAATTCATGTAACTATATTACACTAGACAAACACACATATGAGCATTCCAAGGAAAAATAAATCAAACGATCCAATTTTTCTTTAAAAAATGGATGTGCAAAATCAAATTTTCTTATATAATGTGTGAAATATGGTTTGTTTTGTGAAATTCCCAATAGAAAGCCTGTCAAAGCATCCAAACCAATGCTTCAGATTAGGAGATTCAACTGCTTGCCTGTTTGCCCGTATGCAAAGCAAGTTGCCTTGGTCCGTTGAAAAATTATTGGAACAATGGGCTCCACAGTCTCACGATACACCTATTGAAACCAAAAGAAAACCAAGATCAGCTGAGAGATCCTTGTATGACGAGGAACCATGTCCTGCATCTTTGTCTAATACTCACTTCATCATTTGAAACCTCCTCAGCCAGCACTGCATCAAAAACAAACTCATTTTTCTCAACGTATTCTGTCAGGTCAACCTGCAGGAGGTAATGAATTAGAATCTGGAGAACAAACATTGTCTGGATGAGTTTTACATATACATTAATCCTATCTATAGGGGGTATAAGCTGAGAATATTATCATAAGCAAAAAGTCAGAAGAAGGAAATGATTAGGCACAGAGTCAACTGTAGTAATAACTCAGAAAATACTAATGACTGAATAATTAAGACAGAAAACAAATCAAAAGCATTCTTTTCTACTACTTAGGCTTATAAAGAGATATCTACTCATCCATTCCAGTTTTAGAAAAATGTCGAGCTTGTCAGATTGTTGTTTTTAAAAATAAAAGAAATTTCATAATGCACACTTATTTATTTCTTTGACTTGATCTAAGATTTGATGCTCAATTTCATTCATCTGTCATGATAGGGTCAATCACTTTAAATGGGCATCCCTGATTTAATTGTGAGACTTGATGGTTATTTTCATTCTTATAGACTCTTGCTCGTTTCAAATGAACATATATTGCAGATTCAATAAAAAGTATTGTTTCTTTCCTTGCTCAGCTTTAAGATTTGATGGTCGTTTACATTCTTATACAGTTTTGCAGGCGGCATATACAAGAAAGTGAATGTTTTAATAATAACGTAAGACTGCAGACTGCAGTACAAGCTATTTACGTGACAAGGTGAACCACTTATCAGACTGCATCACCATACTTACCATTGGGGGTTTACATAAAATAATTTTTTCCAAAATGTGGGGTCAAACTAAGAATCCAATTGACTAAAACAATATTTTATTTATGCCATACAGGCTCTTATGAGCAAAGGAGAGACATATCCAATAATGCATTTAGAAGGTATGATTGTGTATCTCTTGCACGATACAGAAGATCCAACAATATTTGTAACCTGAACCCAGATTTATTTCTTATAGTCAAGAAAGAATGAGTCCTATAAGCATACTTGGAGATATTTTAATGCCACTAACTACATCTCATCATATGACACCTACTGCCCATTACTTTGTTGTACAACAGCTGTGTTAACGTCTAAACGAATGCTCTGGCAGATCCAATGCATTGTAGAAAAAACGACTGCTACTTGGCAATGGTTTAAGTGTACTGCTTTGAAATTATGTAGAAACATGCTCATTGAAGTGTCAAATAGACATCAACTCATTCCCCAAAGGTGTTATTCACCAATCAACGCAAATCAGATGTATCTTCTGCTGGTTTCCATTCCTTTCTTGCCATAAATATACTTCACTTATCAACAGAAAGAATGTAGAGAGCGAGCGAGCATAGAAAGAATGTTACTCAAGACCTGTACTTTTGCTGTTTTGCAAAATATCCACCTTATGTTAACAGTATCACACTCTTGTCCTTCACAGAATTCCTCACTGGCTCCACTCAGATCTAATAGTCTGAGGTACGAAACCACAAATGCACGATCAACCCCAGTTTAGAATCACCCACCTTCATCAAGTGGGTGGCCTCATATGTCACATTATTTTGTTGCATATACAACCTGGTGCTTTGTTCCCATGCATCCTTCCTAACATCAGATGGTGTGCCTACTGTAAGCCTTAAAAGTGGCATTGTCCCCACATTGCTGTAACATTCCTTATCCGATAAACAAAACAAACAAAAAACTGTAATAACAATATTATCAATGGTAACTGTAACAACAACAACAATTAAGAGCAACAAGAAGGCTGTGAACTTAACTGCAAATTAATAAAAACAACAATAGTGATAGCATGATAATAAGAGCAGCAGCAACAATGAGAGATTTAGAAGGGAGTCATAAAACTTAGTTCTATGATTTGATATTCTTTCCATAAAAGCTTTGCACATGTTATACCAGCAAACAGAGGATTATATAGGTAAATGATGAAGTGTATGGAAGAAATTATGTCAAACATGTATTTGTCTAATGATAGCTTCATATAATTGAACTTGTCAAGAATATACTACCAGTAAGATACATTACGAACAAAATACAGAATATGACCGTCTAAGATAGCAGGTCCAATTTCAACCAAGAAAATCTAGAGGTTGGAAGAAAGAAAAGTTTATCAATGCAACAACACAATAATGGAATGCAAAGAAACATTAGCAAATACAAGTAATCTGCCCGAGTGAAAAGTTATAACATAAGGCTAACATCCCATTTGAATTCGGGAATCTATAGCAATCACTACTGCAAAATTTCACCCACCAAGCCTCACCTTGAGTTTAGTCTCATGAACTGTCAGAGAATTGGAATTTGGCTCTATAGTTATGATATCTTCCTCTTTTTTTGCTATTTCCTTTTTATTGAGTGGCCTTTTGCGCACCTGCATTCAAACCATCACAAGCATCTCTTTCATCACATGAAGCCATGTCCTTCCAATAGGTATGCCACAGCATTATTCATTTTGTTCATGTGATTATGTGAATTAAGTTGAAAGTTTCAACATCTACAAGTTACAAATAGCCATGCTTGATCTGGTAGGCATGCCGATTGATTTAAGGGATCCAAGAGGACATTTGCTTTCCAAGCAGCGAAAAGAGTAAGAGAAGTTTCCAAAAAGTAACATAGGAACATACCACAACTTTGATCTTGGCAACAGAACTGGCCTTCTCTTTATCTGCTGAAAAACTTTTCAGAAGGTTATTCTCTGGCCAACCACGAGCTCTGCTTGTTTGTTTGTTGGTAGATAGATACGGCTCAGAGTCATCAAAGCTTCTGCCCCGAACAGAACGGTAAAGGGAAGAAGAATCATATAGGCCGGGAACCGGCATCTATAAATGAGGTACACTAACATCAGCAAAAGAATGCAGACTCATATCTTCTCAAGTTCTGATAAAGCTTTACAATTTCAACCAAAGAAAAATCAACCCTAAAGAACACTAAATCAGGATAAATGAATGTGAGGTATAACTTTCAGATAAACAAAATGTCGGGTTGATTCTTTGGCTGATGCGCGACTCCATCACTTAGATCTTAAGGTTTGAACTTAACCCTATGTTTGGTTGCCGAGAAAATAAGTAAAAACATGGAAAATAAAAGAAAATTGGACAAAACACAACTAAAAATTGTATAAAAATCCAAAATTTTCTTTTCTTTTCCATGTTTTCACTTATTTTCTTGACAACCAAACATAGCATAAAGGTTCCACACTATCTTTCCATTGCGGAAAAAAAAACATCATTGGATTTATCAAATGAAAAATGCTACCGAGGCCATCTGGTTATAGGGCAACCCAATAAGACGTGATCCAAGGGTGTAAAAAACATGGGACACCTTAGACTTTAGAGTCCCCGTTATTTGTTCAACCTTGTAAAATCATTTTCAAGTTATTTTACTTGAATCTGGTTATTTTACTTGAGTCAAGTTACTTGACTGAACCATACAATTCTACTAATTCAATATTACTTGAATCAAGTTAATTTTAGTTGATGAAAGGAAAAGTCTTTCACCGGCTGAACAAGTAATGTGGACTTAAGGGCTTATCAAAAAAATTGATGTCCTAGGATCGCATCTTCTCGGGAAAGGTTGAATTTGAGAGCTTTAACTGTCCATCTAATTAAACCCGAGGTCCCATCTACACTAGAAAACCCAATAGCTCAAATCAGATATCCTCAATTACATTTAGGAATTCAAATTGGGCGCGGGCAAGACTCAGATTCAGTTTCAAGTCATCAAAACAGGGATCATGAAACATGATAAAGAAATTAAACATAGATATCATTACAGAAGAAGACTACAAACCTCTGGGAGTAGCTCAGTATCAAAGGAATGCAGATCCAATATACCAGGGCTGAGCTCACCCGGAGACACATGGTCCTCACCATTATTCCTCTGGCTCGATGATCGGGAACAAACAGGCAGAGTAGAAGACTCCAGAAAAAGCCCATTGCCTCCATTAACGCTCCTCTGCACATTCCTAGACATTCCTCCTCCACCATAGCCGCCACCATTGAAACCATAGTCCTGTTCACAATCCAACTAAACAATATCAAAACTGAACGATCTGCATCAAATTGGAAGCAAGAAATCCATCTATACTAATCGATTCAATGAATGTTAAACGACAGAAAGAATAGCGAGTAGATCGAGAACCTGTAAAGCAGGAACAGTATTGTTAGAGGACTGGAGATGCTGAAGACCAGCTGATTGAAGCCATCTGCCATTAGAGTATGTATCTAAAAAATTCTCTGAGTACTGACGCCGGTGATGTCCTGTCGACGAACCAGATCTCTGCGTCTGCCTTCCTACTGCGTTCATCTCTCCTTTTCGACTCAATCAGAATTTTTTATCAGAACCTCTTTCTCAGAAATCAATCTCAGTCTCTGATTATCAGCCGGCCGAACAATAAACAACGATTTTTTTTATTTGAAAAAAAAACAGATCACAGATAGATATCGAGAGAGAGAGAGAGAGAGAGATGAGAAACTCTGGAGATTTTAAGAGCTTATGAGAAGAAGCTCTAATGGAGATTGTTGAACTGGAATTTCAGACAAGATCATTGAAATGAAAGAGAAAAAGTAAAAATGATTTTGAAACTTTGAAAGGGAAGACCGGGGCAACTCCCGAGGTTAGTATATTCGTAAGTACGAATTGGCTTGCAGAATACTGACACGTGTGAGGATAGTTAATACACGTGTGCCGGACGAGGGCCGGATGTACAGCGACGGGTTACTGGTACTGGACCCAGGGGTTTGAACTTTGAACAAGGGGTTTGTTCGCTGTGGCCCGCCCTCGTTTATCTATCAATCTGGGCCGCGCGAAAAACATATCGTTCAAATTTCGTGCTTAACAGTAAGTGGCAGGGAGGGAGACCAAATGGTAGAATTTTTTGAAATTTCCTCCACATACATTTTATGTAGAATTTAAAAATATATATAGTAAAGTTTGTATTTTATTTTTATTTTTAAAGTGAACTTAATTTCATCACAAAAGGACTATTACATTGAAATGTTCCTGATCATCAGGGGAACGGGATCCCCAATTAAAACAAACTAACAGATGCAAATTTGTTAATGCTAGCATTTAGAGCCGCATTGGCAATCATATGGGCTGCCATATTGGCTTGTTGGGGGACATACATAGACAAACCCCGCCAACTCAGGAGGCGAATGTCCGCAAGGATCATTTGGATTTCCCAGTGAATTGGAGGGGACTCAAGTTGGTATATAGTAGTCCCCAAAAAAATATTGTAAAATTTTCTATATGTATAACATAAACCCTTTTAACCCTAGTTAATAGTTATTATCGTATGAGTTAATTTTTTTTTTTTTAATAAAAACTAAGAATTGATGTATAAATCCTAAGGGGTGAGTGAATCTTAACCACGGTTAATGAGTATTAAAAGGGACATGTGTCAAGCAGTGGAGATGCGCGTGGGAAAAAAATCTCCATGATATTAAAAAAAAAAAGTATATAAAAATATAGTAATTTTAAAGTAGTGATTAGTCCACCCCGTATTTGAGTACTACATAATCAAATGCGTTCCTATTTCATCCTCTTTAACCGTGGTTAAGCTTAACCAACTTAAAGTTATTATTATTTTTCCTAAAAAACTTATATTAGATGGATGAACCCTAGGGGTGAGTGAACCTTAACCATAATTAGTGGGTATTAAAAAGATGGGCAAGAACCAATTAAGACATTTTGTTACATATTATTATAAGCACCCAATTTCTACACCTCATCTTTAATCATGGTTAATAACTTTAACCATGGTTAGCCTACTTTAACCCTAAGTCTAATTCTAACCCAAAACCTTAACCTTAACCTAGACCAAAAGACCCAAAGCTAGGCTCAAGCCCCAAGGGTCCAAGCTTTGGCCCAATCCTAAACCCATGGCACCATCCCCATTACCCAAGTTCCCTAAACCTTAACAGCCTAAAACCCA
The DNA here is from genome assembly GCA_015143295.1 of Tetracentron sinense. Lineage (NCBI taxonomy): Eukaryota > Viridiplantae > Streptophyta > Magnoliopsida > Trochodendrales > Trochodendraceae > Tetracentron > Tetracentron sinense. Next base: position 5,910,191 of record CM026554.1, on the reverse strand, counting down.
AGCCCACAAGCCTAGGCCAAAACCCAACCAAAACAAGTACAGCCCAATGCTCCATTTAGTTGTTCTCTTGCACAAAACCTAACAAGATGCCACTTTGGTGTTAAGACCAGGCCTCCACCGAAGTCCTATACCTGCCCTTAACCCTAACCATTTGAAAGTTTAGAATTTGAATTAAAGAGAGAGGGAACCAACTTGTGCTCCTAGAACATCCAGCGTTTCTGGGTGTATCAGGTTGATCCCCAATGATCTTCTACACTCTCACTCACTTCACCTCCTATTTACATATCTGCCCCAAGTCCCCTTGGTTCTATAAAACCCAACTTTCCATCACATTTAGAGGGGGACCCTAGCAACAAAAAAACAAGGCCAGAAGTTTCTAAAAAAAAAAAGTGCTACATTAAAAAATCCAGCCAAGAAGCCTCCAAAAAAAAAAAACAACACCTAAACCATATCTCTTTAGATTTTCAAGACAGGAACAATGGTAGGACCTTAAGGAATAGCCTTGGCTATCCTCATTCTTGAGGCCACCCATTCCTAATTACTAACAATGCCCACCTGTGGGAGATCCCGTAAGGGTAGGCCACTTCTCTTCCTGCTCTTTCTATTTTCTTTCCTTTTTTTTTTTTCCAATTCTAGGATCAGTTCTTTTTTTTTGGTCTCTTCCCTTTCCAGAATAGTGGGAGGCCCTCTATCTCAGTCTTAATGGGATAAAGGGTCCTCATGAATAAGGAAGAAGGTGTCTATAGTTTTTCCTTTGCACATCATCACTTGTGGGCATGTCCAGAAATCCCAGAGAAGCAATAGCACTAGTTCTGGTTTTCAGACTGCAAAAGCTCCAGCTACTTCCTATGAAGGCTGCCTCTTGAGATATGTTAATTGTCTAAAAGGGTCTTATGCATGTTCCTTGTATTTGTCTTGTGCTTCTGGAGCTTTTCTTGTTCATATTAATTCCAGGTTTTGGTTTTTACAACAACCTTTGTGATAATGGTGCTAAGTGCATCATCAGTTCTAAGGCTACTGTAAAACGGTGCCCGTCCTCTCCCTTTAGTATTTCACACCCCCAAAGCTCAAGAGTGCCCTCATCGAGCCCTCTTATCGCGCCCCAAAATCCCACATAGGAGAATGTGAGATCTTGGCACGTGACTCACTTGTCAAACCATCATAACATTCTGTCATAAAAGCATTTAAGGCAATTTAAAATATGAACCTAAATTTTTTTCTTCAATTAACCACAATCAATTCTAAACATCTCTATCTAAAACCAAAACATAATAAATCATTTAAATCATCCATTATGACTTTCAACTATCAACTTAACCTAACCATAAAATTCAAAATTAACTCCATTACAATGTCTTGAATTCAAATTTAAATACTGATTATTCAATTTCCATAAAACGGCCAACGATCCAGATTTCATTCACCTTCGAGATAATCATTTGTTGGATCTTCTTATTCTTCGTAATTTTCCTCTTTCCAAGGTCCAAATGCACAAATATCAAATCTAGAGCCTACTGACAACAAAGTCATCGGCTGAGTAACAAGTTATTCCACGAATATAAACTCTTAACTAACAATATAATAACATTAATATAAAGCATAAACTATGATTTTACAATACATGTAACATATAAACAATTCAGAGTGCGGAAGCATAATTTCTAATTGATTTTTATACGTGCTTATTTGTACTTATCTTTCTTATTTATCTTACTTGTTTTTCTTGTTCGTGAGTGTATCCAACAACATGCACTGTGCAATAACTTAAAATAACTCTGCCCCATATATTGGGCAGAGACTAACATATACCCTTCTTACGGAGGTATCATATGGTTTACACATTATCCAGTGCATACGGTTTATCTGCCCATTATCCGGTGTATACAGCTTGTCTACACATTATCCGGTGTATACGGCTTGTTTGCACATTGTCCGATGCATACGGATTGTCTTGCCTTGATCTTAGGCTTGTTGGTACTCGGGCCGTGCAAAACTCAAAAGACATTAATTATTGTGTACTTGTATATTTATACTAATTTATTATATTTTTGCTTCTTATTATGCTTGTGTATATTCGATTCATGAGTGAGTGTGAATGAGCAATGATAAACTCTTGGTTAAACCACACTTTAAATTATTGATTCAGGGTTCTCAAAGAGTCATCATAACGACAATTGCTGCCATGATAATACTTCTAAACCACACAACCGTAATTTCAGACTTGTTTTAATCTAATAGTTATCATCCATGCAAATGATACATCATACATCAAAATAAGGAAATTCATATTTATCATGGTTGATAAATTAAAATGTACTTAATAGGGTTTTTACAATAAGAATTATGAAACTAAATCACTCAAAATACATTAATCTCACATAAAATGTCATATGTTCGATTTAACTAAAAACCCTATTGTTACAACAAACATCACATATTTTCATCATTATGACAAACATTTCATCAATCCCACAACATCCCTTTATCCATTCTCCATCATACATAATCCACAAATAATTTGTTTCCCTTTGTTGAGTCATACATAATAAACCATAATAGAAAAATGCTTTAAAATACGAAAATCTTCCATGAGGAATCTACATAATAATAATAATCATGCTTTAATCGTTTTCTTACTTTAGATCTCGATCGTATCATTCTTATTTGTATTAAAGATTATTATATTGGTAGAAAGTAATCCATATTTACCTCTCTTGATCGCTTCCCTACGATTTATCACTTGAGAATAGTCTTTGATCTCGATCTCCAATCTAGGTTTTCCCTTTTTTAGATCTCCAAAACTCTTAGAAAAATTTTTCAACCACTAACTCACGAAATAGGGTCTTTAGATAGGATTTATAACCCTAGGGAAGCCAAAAAGTCAAAAAATACGTTTTTCAAAATTTCTATGCGCGATCTCCGATCGATCCGGACTTAGGGTGGATTGATCGGACCCAGCTGGACTTGCCCTATCAATTGGTCTGATGGCTCCAATCGATCTACTTTTCGATTGACTTCATTTTCATGCGATTTAATTATGAAAATAACATAAATTAAACGATTTATTTGAGTTTCAAAATCCATACGTTTCACATTAACTTTATAGGCTTAATCGCGTTAAAATTAAACACATATTTCTATAGAATTAAATAACTAGCACAAATGTTAAGGAAAATAAAGTTGGCTTTCTACATCCCTCCCCCTTGTCACTCTAGGTTGGGCTGGCTCAATGAGGAACCCCAAACTGTAGAATTTACTCTGGCTCTGGGCATCTTCTTCTGCTATTCTTTTTTTTTTTTACCTTTGGTTTCACTCTTGGCTCCCTTCATTGCACTCTAGGACCATGGTGACCCTCTTATAGCTCAACGTTTGCAAATCAAAGGGGGCTGCCTCAATCATCTCTATGTACTGAGACGTAACCATGGTGTGAAAAATGTCTAACAACCGAAGGCATATGATCTTGTGTCTCTTTTACCCATTTGTTTGGGATTTGGTTTTGGGCCTAGCATCATGCATTGCATCCTGGTTTTCCTTGGGACCTAGGTAGACCTGGTAGCCCATCTCTTTTAGTCTCCAGGGGATTTTTGTTTTATCTTTTGTTTGTTTGAGTTGGGTTGAAATTTCGGTTCATCCTAGTGCCTTCGAGTTTCAAAAAAAGACAAGTGATGCTATGATTTCAGCCCATGAGACTATTCAAATCTCCTAGTTCTCTAGAACTTTGCAAAATTCTGGGCTTTGTATTTTTACCAAGCTGTTGTCTAGTCTATGCATCATGACCAGTCCGTGCCTAGGCCCTACCTGACCCACTAGGTCATTCCTCTTTCTCTCTTCTCATCCAAAGTGTAGAAATCAGAACTATTTTAGGTCTTAAACAGTGCCAAGAACAACACTGTTTTGGGACATTTTGCACAACCACACTAGGGTTAAACTTAACCCTAGTCACTCATTTTGTCCCTTAGACCTCAAGCAAGGATTACACTTAACCCTAATTAACCCAAATATTTATTTTCTTCTTCTTTTTTTCCAGCTGAAATTATACTAAAAATCAGCACTGTTTTTGGCATTGTAACATGGATAAAAATCAGTTTTTTTAGGTGATTTGCATGGTCAAAACTAGGATTAAACTTAACCCTAGTTACTCCCTCTTATCCCTTAGACTTCAAACTAGGGTTATACTTCACCCTACTTAATCCCACAAGGATTTCTTTTCTCCTTCTTTTTATCCAAAACAGTGCTAAAAATCAGCACTGTTTTGGGCACTTAACAATGCCAAAATCAACTTTGCTTGGATGGTTTGCATGATCAAAACTAGGGTTAAACTTAACCCTGATTAAACCCTCTTGTCCCATAGACCTTAAACCAGGGTTAAAACTTAACCCTAGTAGGTCATCCCCTTCATTTCTCATCCAAAACAATGCTGAAATCAACACTATTTTGAGATGGTTAACCTTGCCAACTTCTATCACTTTGGGTTTTCTCCCATGGGAATCCCATATGGTAATACAACTTAATCAAGGCTCAATTAACCCCAGTTAACCGATTTTACTATGAGTCTCAAATATGTGAGAGGCCATTCTAGGCCCTACATTCATTCGGGGACCATCCTTGGACTTTAACTTGGGTTAATGAATCTCCTATACCATACTTGACCTTTAACTGGGTTTGAACTAACCCTAGTTAACCAAATTTACCATTAGTCCAGAATATGTAGGAGGCTATTCTAGGCCCTGCATTCATTCGGGGACCATTCTTGGACCACAATCGAGGTTAAACTTAACCATAGTTGATCTAATATCCTTGGTTTAACAAAAATCTGAAAAACCCATAAAAATCTCAAAAAATCAAAAAATACAAAAAAAAAAACTAAATTTGACTTGGCCACATTAGACCCTCCTTAACCATGGTTAACCCTAACTCTTGCCTCCGGGATCAACCCTAATCACTCCAGTGCACTTTGGCCACCCGGCCAACCTACCTTAGCCTCCGGGCTAACCCTAAGCCACCCCGGTGCACACACACACTCCCCCTAACCTCGGGTACTAGTTTATGTACCCCGAACTATGCTTAGTCTGATCTTCGCCTCAACGAATATGTAGGCAATCCAACCTGGGTCGACCCTAGTTAGGAATTTTCTCTTTCTTCGATGAAGATCACTCTAAACACTTACACATTTTTAATAACTTTAAATTAATTTGGCTTAAACTTAGAGATTAGGTAACCGTCTTAGATGGGGGTCCTAGGGTGCCTAATCCCTTCCCCGGGACTTAATTGAGCCACTTCCCATAACTCTAAATCGCAACCATTGCCCTTAACTTAAACTCGGGGTCCTATTCCCCGCACTGAATAGGTGGCGACTCTTAGTCAACCTAGTCCATTTTTAGCGTCATTCCTCCGCAGGGCCCAGCCCAGAAGGAAAGGCGGTAAAATCCCGCGCTCATAAGTGCACGGTAAATTAAACATTTGAGATTAATTTTGAGCCGGAACTCTGCTTCACGATGTTGAAATAGAGCTCCCCTTTTTACACTAAGGTCATGACATGTTTGTAATTATTGAAAGTGATAGGGGTAATTTTTTAACACACCAAATTACAAGAATGTCACTGTACATAGTGTAGTGTAAGATGGGGAGCTCCACTCAACATTGTGAAGCAAAGCTCCTCTTTGTATTTAAATTGTAAATATTTTTGTTAAATTTATTTATATAATGACTCTATCAAAAGGGAGGCCCGTGTTTAATTTTCTTGTTACTAGACCTCTTTTTGGAATGCAACATTAACAAATTTTTTGACCACGATGCACCCATTCCTAAAAAAAAATATCTCAATTGATACACCACAATAGAGAGATGATATTCGTTGTTAAAGCAGCTCCTTTAGTTCTCCACCCAATCAGATTCCGCCATTCACAAAAGCTAAGAAACCATAGCCGGAGTAGCGTAGCCACATTGTTCCACACTTCCACTGTGAAAAGGCAATGCACAAAAAGATGACTATGATTCTCATCAGCAACCCTACGCTTAACACAACTTCCTTGCGTTAACAATCCCAAACGAACTAATTTATCTTTAGTAATTAACGCACCTCTAGTCGCCATCCAAGCAGCTATGGATTGCATATGAATAAACTAACTAAACCACACAAGCTTGACCCACCCAAGCGTTGGCTCCGGCTTCTTGACCAATTCCCAAGCTGAAAACGCTGAAAACTTATAGTCCATAGCCGATTTCCATATGATTTTATCCCCATTTACACGCAACACTTCAACTGAATTAGTCTCGTCCCAAATGTCATAGAGTTACCATCATATAATATAAGTTACCATCATAATACATTGAAGTAAAATACATACATGTAATCATTTATCAGTTGAGATTTGTGTACTTACCTGTTTTTTGGGTAACGTGGGTATCCGGGCCTCTTAGAGCACCCGACTAAATCCCATGGGTCATGCACACCTCTCACTCTACACAACCAAGAAAGTCGGGATAAATCTCTGAGGGCTACTAACAAGGGGAAGGAACTTGAACTCAAGACCTCTGCTTCATGAGGCGTTGTCTTGGCCACCAACATGTAAACGATTATATTTTATAATATATATTATTTAAGTATGTAAATATATAACATAAATACTTACTTTTGAAAAATAATTAAAAAATGAACGCACGATTTGCAAACCCAAAAGAAAAATCCGCTAAACCCAAAGTATAGATTCGTTGAATCAGCACTATTGAGTATAATTACGGGGTTCGTTAATTTCCACAAGCTGGTTCATGGTTCAACATAGTAGGCAATGAATCAAGTAACCTTGTTACGAACAACGGAAAATGAGAACTGACAACAAAAGGTCAGCTTGCTAGTTGACCATCTAATTGAAATGTCGAATATTATATATTTTACAATGAATTCAACAAAATTATAATACCAATTATAAAAACAGATTAAAAAATTAAGTACTACTTAAAAGTCTCAGACTACAAGGCTATTCGATGTGTATTCGACTGCCAAATAAACTTTGTGATCCACTAATCAATTCTTTACAGTCAAATGAAATAACATTGTAATCAATTAAAAGGTGTGCACGTAAAGTTACATCACACAAGGACACTCAGCATTTGCGGGCCTATTAGGGCAAATACCGTGGCACACAGTTAGTGAATTGCAGCTACGCTGGATTTTTCTTTTTTTATTATGAACATGGTCACTAGTTAGTCAATCAACCCACTTTGGACTGCCACATTAGGCTTGCATATGACGTAGGGGATTTCTAATCAATTGGGAGCTTTTCCTTTTTGGGAAATATCCTCGTTGGGCATAAGCAATGGAGTTATAGACCTAGCAATTGATAGATGATGGGTATGAGATAATCCGTGTCATAAACTTTATGTGGTGATTATGACCCACTATTGAGTATTGACCACATAACTAGAATACTCTTGGAGCTAGTGCTTGTGTTGATTTTTGCATTGGGGGTAACATCTTTGTTCAACGCTTATGGTCTTATCGGAGAAACAAATTGCATGTGCATGACATTCCTTATATTTCTTTATTGGATGTAGCATAGCACATTTGTTTTGGATGGTATGAAGAACTTGTTAGACTAATATTATCGGCCCGATTAGTTTGGATTATCGAATTTGATTTAATAAGTTATATATAGTTGCTTTTGTTAGAATTATAACAGAACAATAACATTTGGCTCGACTTGTCCTAGGCGATTGTGGAACAACTGATTATGTAATAGCCAATGATTGCATGATGTCATTGAATAGTGATTATCGAATATCATAACTGCTCATGCACTTTTAGGATTATTTGAGAATTATTGTAAATACTTAATTCTAAACTTATGTGGGAATATCCTCAAGAGAATATTTTCTCTCTCTCTGTATATATTGTTTTCAAAATAAACAAATAATTGCACACGCATTAAAAAAATTATTGTGACTGTAATAATCTGAACCAACTGAAGCCATCATTTGTAAAGCTGCCATCTTGCAACATTGACAATTATCTATTAATGGTGTTGTGTTTAGCATCATCTTCTTGTCATATGAAGTATGCGTAGGGACCATTAATGCGTCAAAAGCCATATTCATAATTTATGAGTTGGCAAGCTATGTATGTATTATAACAAGGTCCCCATTTTCTAAAGGGAGAAAGTAGCATCACATGTTTGAGAGTTTGGAAGTATGAGAGTTTCTCAAATTTATTTTGAGAAATACCTCGTACAATGAACAATAAATAAGAGCAAACTAAAATGAGCTTAAAGATATGCTCATTGCCACTGGCACAAGTGAACCAATGTTTTTTTAGAGGGTTTTACTTTGTGTCCTTGGTTTCACATGTGTTGGTTTTTGATATATAGTAGGGAATACTGAGAGTAGGGCTACCATTCCTTTGCAATAATATTGTCCGGATTTGTACTTATTTTAATGGTGGTGTTATGCGCACCCCAATATTTAATGATTGTACCCCATTGTTAATTTTTTTAGTTATTTTTAATTTTGTTATTTTTTTATAGTCACACCCCAACTTAATAACATCTTAATTTTTGCAGGAAAACAATTCTTATATATTCTCATTCTTTTGTTACCCTTCTTCTTCTTCTTCTTCTTCTTCTATTCTCTTGCTCATTCTTTCATCCTCTGGAGAAGTTGTACAATTTAACAATCAATGTTTTTGTTAATGGGCTCTTATAAGACTAATTAAATTATTTGAGTTGGAGGCTTTATACCCAGTAAATAATTTTTTTAACCTTTAGGTATATTATTGTAAATTGTGAGATGGGGAACTTGGCTAATGACACATATATTCTTTAATTTTTATAATAACCATGTGGAGTTACTACCGTGTATAAAAATAAATGGGACCAGGGTGATTGGGCCTGTTTTATTGCAACACGTTTGGGAGGAGGGTGAACTATAGGTCTATACGTTTTATATGTGCCAACCTCCTTTTTCTTTGTCGTTTTAATCACAAATCGTGAATTCAAAGTGCTCGACCATAATTACCGAGGTGTTCACAAGATGGTTGGTTTGGCTTAATGGTAATAATACCTAACGTTTGTGATTGGCGTGTAGTCATAAAATTTATAGGTAGTTTTTAGATTATGGGTGTGTACTAGTAATCTTATGAATTTAATGGTGCGTAGTCAATACTTTTTAACAATGAGGTGCAATCATCAAATGTTGGGGTACGTCTAGCACTGCTTATTTTAATAGAGGCCCCACTACCACTCATGTGGTTATGCCTTCTACTTAAGGGATTTTCCCCTGATTACCCCTCAAATTCGGGGTTGTTCCCCAAATACCCAAACTCTTAAATCCTTCTCTTAATGCCCCCACATGTGAAGATGTTTGCACGCATAGACTTTTTCAATTTAAAACAATTTTATCAAAATTATTCGAAGAAAAGACATTTGTGTCCCCTTTATTATTTATCAACCACGGAGGCTCTTTCGTTACTTAAAACAATAGACCCCTCTTCGTTGATCCAGAAGAGTCCTCCAACATTTCATTACCTATCATTTCAACTAAAATTTTCACAAGAGAGATTCGTTTCACTAAACCAATAACCATAACGTGAAAGAATACCATTAACCAAATAAAAACACTAATTTTCAATTTATAGTGTGCGGTTGATACTTCACAAGTTGGGTCGATATTTCATATCGATATTGGTTATGTTCCAAGTTTAAAGACGATATGTATTGATACTTGGTGTATCGAGCACATGTATCGATAAGTATCAATATGAGCACTGACATGTATCAATATGGGTGCAAAGCAGGTTAATCAACCATGTATCAATAAATATCGATTGGTATCAATCATGTGCGCAAAACATCTTTAAAACTCATAGTTTTTACAATATTTTCATATTTTTTAAAAAACACTCCGATTAAATTTGTACTAAAACTTCCATTAAATAAGAAATGAGTGAGGAGCTTCGTGAGATTGCGAGATTGATGATCTTTTTTCTTCTTACTTTCCTTTCAAAACTAGAAGAAACTATTTTTTAAAATGTGAGTGGTAGGGGTGTGACCTTCCAAGGGTGAGGATATAATCCCCCAGGGGTAAGGGTTGCAAGAGCCTCAATACCCCAGCTAACTACTGACCGGCTGACTCTACTGACGTAGGTAAATAATATTTGCCCTGTGGGGCCCTCAAAAAAATAAAAATAAAATGTAAGTGGTAGTGAATGGATATTTACACACCAGGGCTTTGTCCCAGTGGTAGTGTGTCCCCTGCTTTGGGGGGAGGTACCGGGTTTCATTCATGAGAGAGTGAGAGTTGTATATACTCTCCACCCATCCACTAACTGAATAGATGCTAACACCTAACCGGGTGTTGCGGCCTAAACGTATATCTCATATAAAAAAAAAGGAAAAAGAAAAAAAAAGAAGAAGGATATTTAAGTTTATAAATGCTGATTTATGAAAAATGCTTAGTGTTTTTACAAGTTGAATTGTTTGAGGAAATACCCAAAACTTCTAGGGGCAATCAGGGGAAAACCCCTCAGCTTAAATTGATCTTACCGTTGGATAAAGATCCAACAATCAGTAGCGCATGTGCATAAGCTTGGTCATGCTGACCCACACGAGTTTGTCTGGTGACCTATTTTTAGAAGTTCCCTGCAGTACCAACGCTCTGTTTTTTTTTTTGAAGGTATAATAGAGAAAGCAGAAGGTACAATTTAGGCAATCGTTAGTTGCATATTTACAACTTCTAAAAGCTATCGATGCCCTCATAACTGCACTTGTGAATCTAGAAGAAAGTGGGAGAGAGACAGAGTTAGGGTTTCTGCCAGGAAATTTTCGCTATCGAACTGTAAGTCTCCCGCCATTTTAGACTATCTTCATGTTTCAGAGCTTTTGTAATATTCTCTAACGAGGTTTACTCAATACAATCGCATGAGTTCGAACAGGAATCTAGGGCGTTGCTAGCCTTTTTTTTTTTTTAACGTATGTGTGTTGTACATCGACTATTCGTTATGTTGATTCTTGATTACAGGGAAGTTAGGGTTTTCACGAATTAACTAATCCTTCAGGCTAAGATGTCAAAAACAGCATCTTGTTTTGTATAATGGAGACATTTATGCTTTTGAAATTGTGAAGCATTGTTTCATTGAGCTTGAAATAGCTAAGCCTTTTAATCTACGGTTTCGTCAATCTCTCTCTCTCTCTGGAGTATGTTTGTCACTGGTTTGGTTCTGTTTTTTAATTGGATTAAATTGTTCTTGCTATATCATGATATTCCAAAAAAAAAAAAAAAACTGTTTAAAAGACTCCCATTTGATGGATTTGGCATACCATGATTTGGTTGCATTCAAATGGGTGCCTAAGTATAAACCAGATTGCTTATTCTTTCTGTTATTCACTCATACCTCTCTAAAATCTAAACTGATATCTTCAAGACCGGTTCATTTCATAATGGGTAAGAATTCCATCACTGTATTGGATTACGCCCGGCATCTGACAGTCAACACTGAAAGTTGTTTTACTAAAAAGGTTATTGGTTTCGAGGGGAGAAATTCTAGTCATGCATTTTGAAGATTACCATGTGATATTTCCCATCTCCTCTGCTGAACCAATTTTGCTCCATAACTGAGTGCATATTAGACGTATGGATTGACTCATTCACTCTTGAAAATAAGTTTAATATTATACAATGGCAAGCAAAGAAAACTCCATATTTTTTTAGGTGCTTATAAACTATGTGAAAAATGGTTGCTAGACAGTGCATTGCTATCGAGACCACTAACCTCTTAAAATTGATATCACAAGTAGGAATTATATAGAGTCTCGACTTACAAATATTTTGCGGGTATGGATTTATTTATTTATTTTTTGGATAAGTATAGAATTGTGTCAAGAAGAGAAATTTACACAAGAAGAGTAGGAACAAAAACAAGATAGGATTTGTGGTTATGGATATTCTAAAAAAAGTAGTGAAAGTGCTGTTGGAATTATCTCTCTTAAGAACAATGGGCGAACTTGTTGGCTATTTCGGAGGGTGTCATTATTCTTAGAGCGTTAAGATATATAGAATAGTGGAAGAACTTGTTGCTTCGATTGCTATTGTTGATGTTTCGTACACCGCTATCAATTTAGGGGAGTGAATATAGATTGTGAAACCGTATTTTGGTGACTTAAAAATTGGAAGAAGTCGTTTTACGTCAGATTTGTGTAAATTGACCGAGTAGCATGACAGACGAATAAGAGGTTAGTCAGTTCTCGAGTATCCCTGTGCTGGGTAGAGGAAGTATTGGGGTTAGTGCAAGCATATTAGATAGTCATTGAGTATCCTTGTGAAGGAACCCTCACATTAGTCAGATCCTTGGGAAGGAACCCTCACCATTCTTAAGGGAAGTCTACTCATACTTATATTGTGAGAAGCGACGCCAGAGTGCTATGCTCCACCTTGCTTCTCTTAATAGATATGCCTTAGCCTCGTCATCTGAGAGGGGAGGCAAGAGTGAGGGATGTGGTAGAGGAGGGGTTTGGTTTGGATCCTCCAGTTCTTCTAGTGATGACCAAAATCGACTTAAGTGTGACCATTGTGGCCGCACACGTCATACAAGAGATACCCCACGTGGATCTACTGGAGGTGGGCGTGTGACGGGGACTGACTTTATAGTACCAAAGGGGGATTGAGTGCTCATTTAGTTGTTTCTACTAAACCGGATCCCACTCCTACTACTTCTTATTCAGTAGCGCATCATTCAGACAATCATGGCCTCTCTAGAGGTGAGATAGAAGCCTTCTGTCTCTTTATGTCTAAGTTGGAACCCCCCACTAAAACTCCTACTTCTTTGGTTCCCTATTCAAGTACTTTAGCTTCGGCCCTTAGAGCATCTGTTTCAAACCCTAGTCGCTCCTGGATTATTGATTCAAGAGCATCTGATCACATTACTGGTATTTTCTCTCTCTTTCGCTTTTACTTTATTGCTTCTGGTAGAGGTAGTGAAAATTACCAATGGCTCCCTCTCCTCTATTGCGGGTGTAGACACCCAATTTTGCATGCCCCAATGACCCATTTAGCTCCAAGTATCAAATTGTGAACTCACTAAAGAGATCCTAACTCCAAGTTATCTGAGGCCAAGACCAAAGCTAAAGCTCATTTTCCAATCAAAGCCCAAACCAACCCAAGGCCCATGAAGGGCCTTCATTTTTCTGAACATCCCATTCTTGCGTTTAAAATGGCGAGATCCCTATATTAAGCGCTTCTTCCTTTGAAAAGGTGAAAACCAATTCCCAGGTCCATTTTTTTATTTCGCCTTTTATAACGGCGAAATTAGGCAAACTCTAATTTTGAACTTTGGTTCATGTGCTAGCAGTTTAGCGTCTCGTTTAAAAGTGGGAGAAACCCATTTTCGCCGTTTTAAAGGGCGAAAAGTATTTTTTATTAAATTTGGATTCTGATCCCTCATTACCAACTAATTTTTGAGTTATAAGAGAAATTTAGTCCCACATCGGGAAAAAACAAGAAAACTCATTCTTTTTCCATTATAAAAAGGCCTCCACCCCCACTCTTCATTTGAACTTTGGAGATACCAGAAAAACCCTAGTCTCGGGAATTCTCTATTCTCGGGGAAAAAATCCTAAACTCTTGAAGATCCAAAATCCCAGAGAAAACCTTAACCCACCTTGAAGGAGCTACAGAGTTTGGATCTACTTTGCTATTTTCATCTTAGGTGTTTGGAGCGCGGGAATCCATTGGAGGGCCATCAAAAGGTTTGCAACAAGGTTTACGATTTTATTTTCTAGTTATTTATTTTGATTCTTCTTCTACTCATCCAAGTCTCTCCTTCATTTACTCTCCCATAGTAGTCTAAAGGTTCCCTCCAAATAGTCGTGAGGAAGTTGAAACCCGGACGAAAGAAAGTGTGAGAAGAAGAGGTCTTCAATTTCTTTTTATTATTGTTCATTTCTTTATTTTAAATTAATTATTCCTCTTTTCCACTAATGTAAGCGGGGTCTCTCGAGAATCGGTCGAGGAGAGAGTTGACCTTCGCCGATTTAAGGAAAAAGGGCTTGCCGCTCAAGTAGAGAGAATCACCCCGAATCGGTCAAGGAAGGGTGAATTCTAATCTTGAAATAAAAGAAAAAATAAAAAATAGAGAGAGAATTGCCTCGATTCGGTCAAGGAGAGGCATTTTGATCTCAAGAGGAACCGGTTAAGTTCATTTTATTTTTTAGATTTAACTATAGAACCTTAAAAAAATGGAGAGATAATAAAAGAGAACCGTCGTTCGACGGATGGGTTGGGGTACCTAACACCTTCCTGACTCATAAAGGAACCCCCGAATCCCGACTTTTGGTTCTCGGACCAAGATGTTGACTTTGGGTGACCAATCACACCCTATCTCTTGATTGATGACGACTCTAAGGTCTCGACTTCTCACTAGTGCGAAAATGCTAGTGTGGGGAGGAGATCACTCGAGTCGGCTATCACACAATGGACAAAGAGAATGTCTCTGTTACTCCATCTATGTCCTTATCCTCTGTTCTTCATGTTTCCAACTTTACTTTGAGCCTTCTCTTTGTTAGTTATATCACTAAAGCGTTGAATTGTAGTCATTTTCCCTCTCTCACTATGTGTTTCAGGACTTGGAAACGCGAGGACGATTGGTACGGGCCATGAGGAACGAGGATTGTATCTGCTAGACCATCTACCACGCATTGCCTCTCCAGTTCAGCAAATTCCTAACTGTGATCAGAGCATTAGTAGTCAGCAGGAGTAATTATAGTGGCACAAGCGTCTGGGTCACTCTTCTTTTTCTCTTTTTAGGCGTTTATTTCCAAAATTGTTGTTTTCTTGTTATGTTTTCCCATCTTATCATTCTAGTGGTAATAAATGTGATGCTCCTTTTTCCATTGCACACTTGTTTGGGGACCATCCCCTATTACTTCTCTATGTGGTTTTCGATATTTTTTTACGTTTGTTGATATTTATCTTGTGCTTAGGGGCGGAGTCACATGGTGCCCAAGGGGGCTGAAGCCCCCTGCAATTTTGGAATTTTTTTCCTATATTATACTAATAGGGGCATAGCCTAGGAGAGGAGCCGAGCAGATGGGGGATCTAGCCCTCCCTAAACTTCTGAGAAAAAACATATTCCTTACAAACGGACACAAACAGATGTGATGGCTTATGATCTTGGCCCCCCAATGTTAGCCCTCCCTAGAAGAAAATCTTGGCTCTGCCCCTGCTTATGCTGCATGGGTGTTTATATTGAATTCTAAACACGAGGTTTGCATTGTTCTTTCATTTCATAAAATGATTGCTACTAAATTTAATGCTCACATTAAAGTGTTTCATTCTGATAATGTTAGGGAATATATGTATGGTAGTTTGGCCACATGCTTTGATTCCCATGACATTGTTCATCAAACTTCTTGTGTTGGTACTCCTCAGCAAAATGGTGTGGCTGGGCGAAAGAATCGTCATCTGTTAGAAATCACTTGTTCACTTATGTTTGCTATGAATGCCTCCACTTATTTCTAGTCTGATGCTATGCTGATTGCGGCTTTCTTAATCAATCGTATGCCCTCCAGAATTTTGAACTTCTAACCCCCCCTTTTTTTTATTGTTGTCTACTTTTGCTTCTTTGTTTCCTTTGCCTCCGCGTGTTCTTGCCTTTATTTGTTTTACTGATATTGCTGACCAAACTAAGCTTGATCCTAGGTCTCTTAAGTGCAGCTTCCTTGGTTATGATCCTAATAAGAAAGGATATAAATGCTATCATACCCCTTCTTGTAAACAAGGTTCGAAATTTCGATTTCGCATATCATTTCGTGCCATGGAAAAAAGATATATCGAGGATATTTCGCAAGATATATCGATATCGAGGGAACAATATCACACGTGGAGGAAAAAATAAAAAAAAGTAGTGAAAAATAGGGAATTTTTTGTAATTTTTAATTTATGAAATATTATTAGATCTCCACTACTAACACTCTTATTTAATACAATTTTTAAAAAAAAATATAATTAGTGTGTAAATTGTAATGTAAGGGAGGGGTCTTTTTAAAATAAAAAAATCAAAAAATGAAAATTATTTATAAGTAAGTACCTTTTCATATTTAATGAATAAATAAGGCTCTTTTTCGTAAAAAACCATTACAACTTTAAAATCCCTAATACTTATCATTCATAACATCATATTCGAAAAGAGGAGAGAAGAGAAGAGGAGAAAAGGAGACTCACCAAGCATTACTCGGCAACGGCGATGGAGACGGCGGCTACAGGTCCTATTCTTCTTCCTCCTTTCTCCTCTTCTTCTTCCTCCTTTCTCCTCTCTTCTTCCTTCTCCTCTTTTTTTTTTTTTTCCTTTTATCATTTTTCTGTTTCAGACAAAGTGAACCCTATAGGGTTTCACGAAAAAAAAATCACAGCAAAAAAAAAGGAAAAATTTTTGTTTTTTTTCCTCTGTAATGATTTTTTTTAAAGATTTCAACCGAAATTTCGGAAATATCATGCGATATTCCGAAATTTTGGTCGAAATTTCCCGAAAAATTGTAAAATTTATAATAACCTATCTAGATATGTCGGAACCCTCTGAGATCGAGATATCTCGTCGAAATATGCGAGATCTCGTCGAGATTTTGAACCTTGCTTGTAAATTCTTTGTTTTGATGGACGTTACTTTCTTTGAGTCTACTCCTTATTTTTCTAACAGATCTCTCTTCAGGGGGAGAGTATAAGTGAAGAGATGTCTTCTTCTATTCCTATGCCTTCTTTCCTCTTTGACAGTGGGTCCTAGAACGGAGTGTGGTAGTGAACGATGCGAGGAGTGTGGAATCCCTCATCTGAAGGAGAAATAATTGCAAGTGTATACAAGAAGGAAGAAAGACACTCATGAGCCCCACCAAGAATTCTCTTCGGATCTAGGAAATGTCTTTCCTTCTAGTCTTAATGTTGTTAACACTAATTTATTCATTGCTCTTAGGAAATGTTTTAGATCTTGTACTCATCATCCCATTGCTAACTTTGTTTCCTATTATGTTTTGTCTTTTTTCAATCGTGCATTTGCATTGGCTTTGTCTTCTATGTTTGTTCCTCGCAGTGTAGAAGATGCACTCACCCAACTAGAATGACGAAAAGCCATGGAAGAAGTGACATTTGCATTTGAGAAGAATAGTACTTGAGAGGCTGAGATATGGTCAATCAAGAGGAAAAGGCCAGTTGGATGTAGGTGCGTGTTCACAGTGAAACACCACTCAGATGGATCAGTTGATCAGTTGAAAGATACAAAACTTGTCTATTCGCGACAAAATATACATAAACATATGTGATAGACTATCAGGAGACATTTGGTCCAGTTGCCAAATGTACTCAGTGAGAGTTCTCCTGTCCCATGTAGTCAACCAGGGTTGACCTCTATATCAACTCAATGTGAAGAATGCATTCTTGTATGGTGAAGTTTGAAGATCAGTTGACTGATGTGTTTACTAAGGGTTTTGGTGGTACTCAGTTCAAAGCATTGTTAGCAAGTTGGGCATGAGTGATATTTACGCTCCAACTTGAAGGGGAGTGTAGAGTACTTCTCTTTAGTTTATGTCTTTATTTTTCTGTCTTATACATTGTAATAAGGGTATACTATTTAGTATCTCTCATAAACTAATAGTATTCCATTAGTGAGTATATAAAATAAAGTGTAGTAAGAGGGACATAATTATCTTTCTCTAATTTTCCCTAATCTTCTTCTCTTCTTCCTTTTATCCCAAGCCCTAATCTCCAAAACCCTAAAATCTAATCCTTCTAAACCAATGATTCTCTCCCATTACATCTTTTGCAAATCTCTGTGATTACCGGATTACTTATCTTAAATTGATATTTTACATTTCTATATTCAAGAGTTCTTTGGGGCCTCTTTAATAGCCTTTTGATTCTTCCTTTAAACGTGTATACATTATTTCATCCATATGCAATGCTTTCATGGTCTTGTTCTATCAATACAACTCTTGTCATTCATAAAAAAATGTTTTGTTCTAGTGAGTTGAATTTGTTGAATTCCTAATATAAAATAAGGTTTACGTTTTTGGACTTGTCTTTGAACTAACTGAAAGTTTTTTAATGTTGCTGGTCAGTTATTAGTTATGTCTCCGTAAAGAAGTAACTCTTTTCTAAAATATTTCACCTTTTCGTTTCAGGCTCTCAAATTCATTCACGTTGACCCTTATCTACTTGGCCTAGACAAGCCAGCTATGTCTCATTCAGAAGAAGCAGCTAAAGTAGAGAAGTATGAATTCAAGTGGGGTAAAAAGAGAGGAGTTGGTGGAAAAAAGAAAGATATCCAATTTTATGAATCTTTTACTTATGATGGCGTGGAGTACTTTCTTTACGATTGTGTATATCTTTACAAGGAAGGCGAGCCTGAGCCTTATATTGGTAAACTTGTAAAAATATGGGAACAACCCGATCATAAAAAGAAAGTTAAGGTCCTATGGTTTTTCCGTCCTGTTGAAATTATAAATTGGCTTGGAGATGATGTGCCACTTGATAATGAAATATTTTTGGCATCTGGTGAAGGTGTAGGCGTTTCCAATGTTGACTCTTTGGTAATTACATTTTTAATCACACCCTTACGCATTTTACCTGTATTTTCTCTCTTCTACTCCACTTCTACAGTTTGGTGCCTCATTTATTTTTTATTGGAATAGTTAATTGCATTATTTATTCATGGGGAGTAAATTCTTTTGTTCTCTCTTTTAAGTTGTTTGATGATCATATATATTTTTGGTTGGCAAGCTTGATTCAAACACATGACCTAATAGTAACATTTTTTTTTCTTTTCAGTACAAAGAGTCGCGAATATATTTAAATAAACATCTTTATATTATTTCATAATTAGTGTAGTCAAGGCGTCTAGGCGATTAGCCCCAGCTAGGTGAGGCGTTGCCTAGGCGATAAATTTAATATATATATATATATATCACGTATATATATTATTATATATAACATTCAAAAGACCAAAACTCCACACCCACATTCCACATAAACATAAAATAAAAAGTTTATTACAATCATTCATCACATAACCAAAGACATGTTGACATAGTAGAATATTAAACACTTCAAAATCTGGGCCAAATACCCAAATTCGTGTCAATGTCAATGTTACATATATAATATTAGGCAGAGCCCCCCTGTGACGCACGAAGTGCGTCTGCAATCTGGCCCTAATAGGCTCAGATTGCGTCGAAAATGATATTTTTAGTTTAAAAAAATGATATTTTTAGTGAAAAAAACGATTTAGAATCTTGTTACTTCTTCATTACATGTTTTTTTTTTTTTTCTATTTATTGGGATTAAAAAAATAAAATAAAAATTTTATGGGTTCGCCCGCCTAGAGGGGTGCCTTGGCGATTGAGGTCCAAAAACGAATAGGCGACGCCTTGACTACACTGTTCATAATTAACATGCTTATCTGGAAGATGTCACTTGTCTGTAGTCCCGAACTGTCCTCACATGAACTGTAAATGAACTTCTACAAGCTTATTGGCATGCAAAGATATTTGAACGTATTTCCGGAGATAATTGTAGAATCACATGAGACTGTAATTTTAGGATGAGGCAGTTTGATTAAACTTACTAACAAATGAAAAGAATATCTCGAGTGGGTCGTTAGATGAGCAGTACAAATTATGCTCAAGTACATTATCTGTTATATTTGTAATAATTTTCATGTAATGAATATTTTAACTTGTTGAACAACTTTTTTTCTGGTACTTATTTTTTTGATATGCCATTTTTTTTCATACTGCAATTCAGGAGGTGATTGATGGCAAATGCAATGTTGTCTGCACTTCTAAGGATAGCATAAATCCGCAGCCTTCGATGGAAGAAGTTAAAATGGCTGACTACATTTTTTACCGTACATTTGATGTTGGGCAGTTCACAATATCAGATAAGATAGACGAGAAAGTAGCTGGAGTCGAAGGTATGCATTCTTTTTACTCCGAATTCTCCTCATGTAGTTTTTTAATGGAATATTAATTGTTGTGACTCCATGTGTTACAGTTAGGTTTATATTTAACAAAAAAGAGGGTCAGAAGTCTGGCGATATTCCCAAGCTTGATGCAGACAAGAAGAAGAAAAATGGGAACATCGTGGCTACTAATGAAGCATCACAATTGCTTTCCAAGATTAACTCATCGGGAGGCGTGAAAGCTTCGTTGGTTAAACATGAACCTTTACTAGGAGAAAAGCTTGTTTCTGGTGCAGGTGCAGATTTAAATGAAACTGCAACAGCTGATTTTAAACAAGAACACATTTCAGACGAAAAGACCGTACTAAGACCCAAAGATGATTCTGATGAGGATGAGGACAAAGCTGGTATGAATCAGGTTGAAGATAACAAAAAACTGAAATCTGCTAAAGATTTTGGGGGGCCTGATAATAGACCATCCAAGAAAGCAAGACTTGATAGTTCTGTTAGATCATCTGAGGAACCACAGCCTAATATCTCTTCTTTATCGGGACTTGTCAAGGACGGGAACAAAAATATCATACAGAAGAAGCCAAGAGTTGATCCTGATGAGGGTGTGAAGGCTTTGGGGGTGAGTGGTAGTGCTTCTGAAGATAGAACAACATCTAAACTTGTCAAGGATTCCAAGAAGGTTAAATCTGATGAGCTTTCTAATGGAACACTGCCTAAAGGAGCTGGTGCACATGCTCCAGAGAAGGAAGTCGTATCTAATCGTCAAGAGTTGGAAGTGACAAGAAAGCCAGATGCTGTAAGTTGAATCTTAAACATTAGCATTTTTTACTTCAGTAGAAAAAAAAATGTCATGAATGGTAGAGTTGAATCTTATATAACCTAGTATGCCGAGCTTGATTGATATTATTATTAGAAATAGCTATTTGTGATTCATTATATTCTTAGACATGATTTATGGCAGCTTTAATTTTAATTTGTTTGAGTTTCACTTTTGGGTCGTTTTGGGGAAGGGCTTATTTTTTTTTTATGTTTCCGACGAGTCTGTGACTTAATGTCTAGCTAAAATTATTTTCTAGAATCCTTGTTCACCTACAATCCCTGCATTTTGTATTGAATAAAGTGTTTCTGAAAATGAATCCAGATGACTGTTTGATCTGGTTGCTTCAACAACATCTTCTTAAACTCATTACAAGCTGGATCTCAACTAATGAATTGGGATCACTGATTCTTGGGTTCTGATGTTATGTAACAGTTGTAAACTTTGGCATAAAAAAGAAGTTAGCATCCCTAACACAGATTGACAGGATTGGGACATTAATATGAAGAAAGATATTGAAAAAAATACTTTTCTTTGCAAGTAATGAAAGTTAAAATGATAAACTTATCCTTAATAATGATTAATTGGGTATCTCCTTCAAACTTCATGGACTTCATCTCCGGCTGGACCTTGCGAGAGGTGGATGCCTCCTCGAGTGCGAGGATGATCACAGGGCTATTTATTGGTGTGTGTTGGAAGAGAGTAACAGTCGAGTGTATGGTACATAGTTATCAGAGTGGGAAGCGAAATAGAGAAGCAGGAAGTAAGTCAAACCGAAGAGGTCAGTGCTCTGAAGTCTAGACCCTATTCCACGGTCAAAATGAAAGAGCCAACCATAGATGATATGATATTAAACCACAGGCTGGAAGAGTATGAAGATGATATCCGTCTTTTCCTTGTCAGTCAGTGATGATTCCGACGATGTCTAGGCGATTCCGTCAATCATTGATGATGATGCCTGGACCTAGGTTCTTCTTTTTATTCTTCTTCTTATAGTTGGTCGTCACCAAGTAATTTCAGAGAGAATAGTGACATTCATTCCCATGATGTATTTTCCTTTCTTTTTCCCCTTAGAAGTCGATTCCCACCAGATTCCTATTTGATTCTTAATTGCTTACTGGTATCACTGCACTATACCTACTGGAAGGTCACTTCCCACCAACTTCTAGGAAAACGGGATAGCCAAATTGAGCGCTTCTGAACACTCATCCTGGGAAGCGAGATTCCCACCCTATACATAGCTTCTCTGCAAGTATGATTTGATAGTAGTTCTCAGTCCTTTGAGTCTATGGTGTTTACATATTTCTAAGCTTCTTCCTTCATGGTGTCAGATTAGGGAGCATTGTGAGCAGCTGGATTTGATATCTATCCTTGTTTCAAATTAGGGTCTTTATGTGCAGGTGGTGGTGGTTGGTGCCTGAGTTGGTTACTTGGTTAACATTTAGGGCCTTTGTTGTTCCCTGTTTTTTCTTCTTATTTATCAATCCAATGAAAATCAACGAGCTATTTGCTTATTTGCTATGATATGATGCATACCTCCACCCAAAAATTGGCACCTCCCTGGTGTTAGAGGCATAGTTACCAAGTATGGGTACGGGTATAATACGGCAATGATCTGTTTGGGAAGTATGAGATTTATATGGCAAAAACATGACAAAAGTACGAGAAAAGTTAAAAATAAATAATAATTGTAAATAAATAGCAATCATGATATTAACTAATAACAATCATTTAATATGAAATTTGCGTTTAACATGGTAAAAGTACGACAAAAATACACGCTTAATATGAAATTCATGTATTAAATACATATTATACGTCGATACGCATATAATACGCAATACGAAAAAAGTATGCTGTTTTAAACGGCAACCCTCCCTAAAAGTATTATACGGGTATTTGGTAACTATGGTTATAGGCAGTATGGGGCTTTCAATGTAAAGTACTTGAAGTCACATTTTGAGTCATTTCCCCCCCGAGCCTAGGTCATGAAGTAAAAATGTGCTATTTTTGTTGCTTGATAAAACTTTATTTGTTAATAAATAAATGAATGTACGGGGTATTTTGAATTTATTTCATGTACATGTGGATTTGTTTATCTATTAACACATTTTTTTTTAATCAGTGTCTAATCTTTAACACATAGATAAATGACTGAAGATCATAAGACAGGGTCCATGCTCTGGTTCTGTATACATACTCTTGCAAAAAGGAAATTTTATGTATAATGGAATGTGGTTTTTGCTACCTTAAAATGCCAATTTTAGTGTTTATGACTAAAATAGTTTTTCATTATTTCTACAACATTCTAATGATTTGGACAACTTCTATGTAATTGGTTTTGTTCGTATTAGTATGATATTTAAGACAAGTTCAAATTTGTTATGCAGATGATTTTGTGTAAGAATATGTTCATAGAGATGCATGCCTTGTTATTCTTTGATGTGAAAATTTGTGTTTGAGGTGATGATGCTAGTCCTTATGTTTAATAAAAATTTGTGTGATGTTCACAGGATAGAAGGAAATGGTTCAAGGGACTTGTAAGTAGTCATTCTTCTTTCCTTTTAATGGCATACTCTTATTCTTATAATTTTTTTTTCTGCCTGTGAAAATTAGTAAGCTTCACTGGGTTATGATGGTTTGTCTCACAACTTTGAATAATTGACATCTGATTTTTTTCTTCAAGCAGTGGGCTAAATCCAGTTTAGTTTGGTCGGATTATGCATTTATTTTATTCTCTCTTCCCAAAAGTCATCTTTTCTGGTTTGGTTGGTTTTAAATCCTTGGAATTATGTTTGTGGCATGATGGTGTAGTGGAAGCACATGCTTTCTTATTTACTTTGTGCTGAGGATTTGTTTTTGTTATTTTCCATTTGGCTCAACTTTCTTTCTCTTAAGTCTTGATAGGGAAGACTGAACAGAGCAACCAAATTCTTCTTTTTCTTGTTTTCTCTCCCTTGTGGGATTTGGGAGATAAAGTCAATCCTGTGAAGAAACAAATCACAAAACAATGCTTCACTGTGATATAAATTGGTCCACTATTCCATTCCACACCCTCGTTAACTATATTTTCTTTGCCATGGTTTGCCGTTTTGTTTACATTATGATGATGACAGGCCCATGGGCCTCAAGATATATAGCTTTAGACCCAAGAAAGCCCATGGCTGTTCATGAGACCCATAAAATGGGCACACTAATGTATTGCAACAGCAGGGCATTAAAGGGTCTTCTAGAGAGCCAAAAGTCTTTATTAAAGTTTGATGAGTCTTTTAGAGAGTCAAAAGTCTTTATAAAGTTTGTTGTCATTAAAGAGTCTTTCTTGGAAGGTGTTATCATTTTCTAGTTAGTCTTTAAATTTCCTAAGTCTTAGCATTTATAAAATAGAGTTGTAGTATTCATGAATGAAAGTTCTATGGAGTCTATAAATAGTGGATCCTATGCCAATGTAAGCAATTCAGATTTGAAGATCGAATGAAGTTCTTTTGTAAGGCGTGATTCCTTACTTGGTGGGTGTGACTCCATTCTCGTAAGCCTAGATTAGTGAGATCCAACTCCAGGACATCTCTTGAAGCTGCAAGATTCTACTACGTATCTTCCTCTCTCTTTCTTGTTCTTATTTTCTTGAATATTTCAGTTCTCATTAAATCTCACATAACTTAGAATCATTCTTCATACTTTTCTACCTCAATTTTGGTATCAGAACAAGTTTTCGAATTCTTGGATATCTTGTGGAAAGATGTCTACTCGAAGTGGGTGATCGTATGTAGCTAACTCATGCAGTCTCAGCAAAATGAATTTTTTGGGAGTTAGTGCAATAGGTGTTGCAGCTCTCTCAACGTTCAAACTTTTTAGTGCCTGGTGTATTTACGAAGAAACGAGAAGAAGTTTGACAAGAACCCAAAGAAGGTGATACAAAGTTTGATGAAGTTTTTCAAGAGTATGAAAACCTAGGTGGCGTTGGTGAGGGCACGAGCAACAATCCGCCCAAGATTTCAACCACGCAGACTCCCAACAAGCAATTTCCATCAAATCTTAAGCGAAACCGCAAAAATTATAGGAATCGATTTGATGATAGAACGAGAGGAGTTAAAGTAGAAGTAGTTGATTTCCTTGGAAAACTAGATCCTCATGCCTTTTAGGATTGATTAATTTCTTTGGATGGATATTTTGATAGGTTCGAGATGCCTAAAGAACAGTGGGTTCGTTTTATGAAGATGAAACTTATGAGGCAAACCCGAATATGGTGGCATAGCATTGAAGATGTAAACTTCATATCACAGATTGGGAGAAAATGAAATGAAAGTTGAAAGAGAAGTATATTTATCTGATTATTAAGAAACCATCTTTGTAATTCGATGAGGAGCATCTACCGTAGAGTAAATGAGGAATATATGAAGAAATTCAACAAGTTGACTATATGAAGTTGAATAACAGGAGATGAACGACAAGCTATATCACGGTGTTGGACTGGATTAAAGATGGAGATTAAGAAGAAACACAATTGTACGCTTGACCAGCTTTGAATAAGCTTGCCAGTTACCTTAAAGATTGAGGCCCAATTGAGGCACCCATCGTTGAAGTGTATTGGAGTTGTACCTGGGGGATCCCATGTCTCTCAAACTGCTTCTAATGCACCCCATAGCAATATAAGTATATCAAACCTTGCTTTAATAAATAAAAGAAGCAACCAGAGGTTTTTGGGTGAAGACAATAACAAGGGCAAGTTCTGTAAATAGCATTTCACACCGAGATAAAAGGCGATCCAGTGACTGGTGATCAGGGAGCTGAACCTTTAGAAGAACCAGATATTGAAGAACTAGGTCTCCCTAAAATTATTCTTATAGTTAAAAGAATCTTGACCATCCGTAAGAAAAAGGAGAAAGAAGATTAGCGTCACACCAATATTTTTCACGCTCACATAGCATTTGAAGGAAAAGTTTGCAAAGTTATCATTGATGGTGGAAGTAGCTTCTCAGGAGTTGGTTGATGAATCTAAAGGTGGAAAAGCACATGCGACCTTATCGAGTTGCTTGGGTAAATGATACATCAATCCTTGGAAGTACATGATGCTTGGTTAATTTTTCTTTGGGACAAAATTATTCCGATTTCGTTTGGTGTGATGTAATCCCAATGAAAGTTAGCCACATCTTGCCACATCTTGCTGGGAGACCATGGCTTTATGATCGAAAAGTTCAACATGGTGAGTTTGCCAATACTTCTACATTTTTCCACATTGGTTGTCAGACGATCCTTAAGCCAATGAAGGATATCTCACTTGCAAAGAAGGTGGATCCAAAGACATCTAATGTGTTTAGCATGTGTGAATTCGTGGGGGATAATCTTCTCTAAGATTGATCTTCGAAGCGGGTACCGCAAATTCGCATCCGTCCAGGAGATGGATGGAAAATGGTCCTCAAAACTAAAGGTGATTTTATTAATGGTTAGTCATGCCATTTGGCTTAATCAATGCCTTAGGAACATTCATGCGTGTGCGTGCGTATGACACGAATATTTTTACCTTTTATTGGAAGATTTGTCGTGCTCTACTTTGATGATATTCTTATTTATAGACGGTCTAATAAGGACCATGAGGAATATCTGCGTCAAGTTTTGAGTGTTTTAAGATTTGAGAAACTCTACATTAACTTGAAGAAGTGTTCTTTCATGAGTCCATGAGTTGTTTTTTTCCTGACTTTGTTGTATCCTCAAGGGGAGTTGAAGGTAATCCTAAAAAGGCTAGAGCCATCATTGAGAGGCTGCTTCCTTCTAACATTTATGAAGTGCAAAGCTTCCACTGGCTGGCTATCTTTTATCTACAATTTATCAGAAATTTTAGTACCATCATGGTCCTTGTTACTGAATGCATGAAAGGTGGACAGTTTTTTTTGCCACTTGAGATTTTGAAGAAATCAAAGTAAAGATGACCGAAGCCCCGGCCCCCAATCCTAAAGACTCACATACTTTGATAAGGTGTTCAAAGCTGCTTGCGATGCTTCACTTGTGGGAATTCGTGCTGTTCTAAGTTAAGGGCATTTTTGATGGCCTATTTTAGTGAGAAGCTCAAGCTCAAGTTCTCAACGATCCTCGAAAAATCTACTCTACCTACAATGTTGAATTCTACTTTGGTCCAAGCCCTGAAGCATTGGAGGCATTATCGCATTCATCGAAAATTCATTGTATTTTGAAATCATGAAACTCTATGGTATCTCATCTCTTACAAGAAACTCAGTGCTAAGTGGATCGCATATCTACAACAATTCACTTTCCTTCTGAAACACAAGGTGGGGGTTGAAAATATAATTACATGCATAAGTCGTATTTCCCATTCCTTGACGCCCATTATAGTAACTAGTAACAATCATTGGATTTGAAGATATTAAACGTAATTATGCTTCTGATGAAGATTTTGGTAAAGATATGCAACATTGTTGATAGGCCCCAGTAGGGGTGTAAATGAGCTGAGCTGGGCATTGTGCGGGCTCGGCTTGTTACTTGTTTAGACTTGCTCGGGCTCGGCTCGAGCTCTAGAACACCAGCTTGAGCTTGGCTCGGGCTCATCCACAAATAATCAAACTTGAACTCGGCTCGGTTCGGCTCGATAAGCTAGAATGTTCTCTGCAGATTTGCGTAATTAATCCACTGATCATGTTAATAAAACATCTAGATTTTTCCTACTCCATGATTATGATGATAGAGAAGTTTTATTTTGAAAGCATAAAATAAAATTTCAGCCCCATTAACATTGAAATCAATTCTTCTTTTACATATAAAATACACAACCGTGGTGAACACAGTCTTGCACATCACTTTTACATAAAAAAATTAATCCAAACAATGACAGTGGGTAAGGAATGGGGACAACACACAGTATTTGACAAGAAAAGGGAAAATACATATTCACATATGCATGAACTTGGAAGAGTGGTGAATGACAGAGAGCAACTGAGCAACATCAGGGATGCGG
Organism: Tetracentron sinense; assembly: GCA_015143295.1. Classification (NCBI taxonomy): domain Eukaryota; kingdom Viridiplantae; phylum Streptophyta; class Magnoliopsida; order Trochodendrales; family Trochodendraceae; genus Tetracentron; species Tetracentron sinense. Next base: position 5,882,468 of record CM026554.1, on the reverse strand, counting down.
TGAACAGTGGCACAACAGCGGTGTGGCGTGACGACAGTGAGCACTAAGCAGTGGCAAGGATGATGGTGAACAACTTTAAGGATGATGGTGAACGGCGGTGAACAGTGCCTTTGGAGGAGAAATGGAATATGGAGAAAGAGATGAGAAACTAGGATTTTATCTCAACTCACATGAGTTGAGATAAAAAACTACCTTTTTGTTTCTCAAGTCCTTTGGTATTTTTATTCTTCTTCAGGGTATTTATGTCTACTAAATATCTATAATGTAAATACACCTATTTTAAAGGGCATTATTGTAAAAATAGTCGAGTCGAACCAAGCTGTGCTAACTATTACTCATGTTCGGCTCGTAAATATTTCGAGCTCATTTTAGTGGCTTTGTTTCTTAAGCTCAATTTATTTAGAATTGAGCCAGCTTGTGAGCTAGCTTGGCTCGTTGACAGCCCTAGCCCCAGTTCAAAGTACTCAGAATATCAGTTATTTGATGGTGTCATTTTTCGAGACCAATTTGTGCCTTCCAAAAACTCCTCTTTGAGATCGTGTTGTATGGGAGCTACATTCAGGAGGTCTGGGAGAACATTTTAGTCGTAACAAAATGATTGCACTTGTGGACTAGGAAAGGGGCAAAAGAACACCGGGTTATATGCCCCACTACCTATTTTGGAAGCACCATGAGATGATTTAACTTTTAAGCTTGGATTTCGTGTTGGGCTTACCAAAAACACTAAGGATTCAATTTTGCTTTCATGGTGGTGGATCGATTTTTGAAAGTGGCGCATTTTATTCTATGCAAGAAGGTTTCTGATGCTTTCTATAGGGCTACACAATTCTTTCGTGATGTTCGATTACATGGGTCATGGGGTGCCAAAAACCATTGTTTTTGATCGGAATGTCAAGTTTGCAAACTACTTTTGGAAAAAAAATGTGGTAAAAAATGGGCATAAAACTTGAGTACTATAGTGCTTATCATCCACAGACAGACGACCAAACATAAGTCGTGAATCTAAGCTTGGGTAATTTTTTTACGATGCTTGGTTGGTGACAAAATTACAACTTGAGATCTTATTCTTTCTCAGGCAGAGTTTGCTTATAATAGCTCTATAAATCGAATGATGGGATGATCACTTTTAAGATAACTAATTATATTAACCCTAGACAGCCATTGATTTGTTTTCTTTACCAGTGTCTTCTCGCACTAGTGAAGATGCTGAAGGATTCTTTCACCTCATCAAAGAGATCCATGATGAGGGCCGCTGAAGGGTTGCAATTAGTACTGAAAGTAATAAATCTAGGGCTGATCTTCATCAATGTTATGCCCAATAAAATGATGGTGATATGGTGATGGCTCGTTTAAGGCTTGAGAGATTTTCAATTGGTACCTATCACAAGGTTTATTCAAGAATGTTGGACCTTATTGTGTCTTGAAATGACTTGAAGGAAATGCTTAATTATTAGAGCTTCCACCAGAGGTTCAATTTAGTCCTTTCTTCAACATTGAAGACTTAACTGCATATTTTGGACACCACAAGGAGGCTGAAGAGTGTGCTATCCACCTCCTCAAACACCTAAGTCAATTACTAGAGTATCTAACCAGAGGTCCAGAACTGATGGTCTTAGCATCTCCCACTTCAAAGTTCAAACCTATGCTGCTGAATTATATATAGAACTGCATTACTCGCACTTGCTTATATGCATGCTTATTTCTGGGAGCCATGTTCAACTTGGGTTAGCACCACTGTTTGAGCCTTTCTTTCCATTTCTGTTTCCAGAAAGAGTGCTATATTCATACTAATGTAGTTAGGTGCCAATCTCTGGGGGATTCTCCTTTTTAGATTTGTTTGGGACATGTGATTGCAGTATGGTAATTTATATGAACTATATTGTCTTTTGATGCACTCTTTTCTCATGTTTGAGGCAACAAAAAGAAATCACAATTCTGTAACTTCTATTTTGCTTGATTTTCAAACACCAAGTCATCATTTTCGTCATTTGCCTGGTTCAAAATCTGAATTCTCATGTATGTTTCATTGTCAGCCTTGGGAGGAAAGAATGCAGACTGCATATGAGCAAGGAACACTTGTCCTGCTTGATAATTTGGATCCAGCCTACACTTGTGCAGAAGTAGAGGTAAAACTCATGTTCGAGGCTAAGGTTTATTTTATCTTAGAAGCTTACAATTTTTTTTTGCTCCTAAGAAGTTTTTTTTGTGGTAATATTCCTCTGGAACGTTCACATAATGTTTCATAAGTTTGTTTTCTGGTATTTTTGGGAGATTTATGTTGTAAAATTATGATTCTTTTTCCTGGTTTAATTATAATGTAAATCAGAAGATTTCTTTCTTATGAAATGCTCACTTGCCTACAAGGACACTTGGAGAATGGGTTTGGAGGATTTAAGGTTTAGAAAAGAGAAAGAGAAAATAGAGGAAAAAGAGAGATTATGGTAAATTGCTTAGTTAGAGATAGCGAACCCTACTAACATCTTATATTAAAAGAGAACATTACGTATATGCCCTTTTACAAGTATTCTTCCGATATTGCATATATCAACACTCCCCCTCAAGCTAGAGCATAAACATTAAGCGTGCCCAGCTTGACAGTTATATCTTGGAGAATAGCAGAGCCAACAGGCTTGGTGAAGATGTCAGCAAGTTGTTGAGAAGACGAAACACGCTGAAGAGATAATGAACAATCCCGAACTTTCTCAAGGAGAAAATGAATATCAACCTCAATGTGCTTTGTCCGCTTACAAGGCACAGATTCAGAGGCAATCTTTGCAGCAACCTCAATATCACAATATAAAGACATAAGACCTTTAATAAGATACTCTAACTCAGAGAGGAGCGAACGAAGCCATAAAAGTTCACAAGTGCCATGAGCAATTGCTCGATATTCAGCTTCGACACTAGACCTAAGAAACCACATGTTGCTTTTTGCTCTTCCACGCAACCAAGTTGCCTTCAAGGAAAGCACAATAGCCCAAGGTGGAACGACTGTCAATTGCAGATTTAGCCCAATCAACATCTGTATAGCCAGAGATATCGAGGTGACCATGTGAGTGATATACAAGTCTACAACTAGGTCTAGCCTTGATATATCAGAGAATACGATGAACAACAATAAGGTGTGAAGCACGGGGAGCATGCATGAACTGGCTAACAATGCTGACAGCAAATGTGATATCAGGTTGTGTGAGAGAGATATATCAAGCGGCTCACAAGACACTGGTAGGCATGAGGATCAGAAAGAAGATCACCCTCACTATCATGCAAATAGAGCTTCGGATCCATGGGAGAAGTAGCGGGTTTACACTCACTCATACAAGTATTGCTGAGCAAGTCAAGATCATATTTCTGTTGTGACATAAAAATTCCATTCTTAGATCGAGCAATCTCCAGACCAAGAAAGTACTTCAGATGACCTAGATTTTTGACATCAAAGGTACGCCCCAACTAATGCTTAGCATGAGAAATGAATGAGGAGTCATTGTCAGTCAAGATGATATCATCAACATATATCAGAAGAATAGTGCGGCCCGGAGGCGCCAAAATGAATGAAGACAATATGATTAGAGTGACATCACTGAAAGCCTATGCTGAGGACCACTTCACTGAAGCGATGAAACCAAGCACGTGGTGACTGTCGAAGTCTATATACTTTTCCAGACTCCCCCTGAAGTAGGAAACCAGAAGGGGGATTTATATATACCTCTTCGGTGAGATGCCCATTAAGAAAAGCATTTTTGATGTTCAACTGATAGAGATGTCAACTTTGATTTGCCGCAAGAGAGAGGAGAACACAAACAAAAGTCAGTTTCACCACAGGGGTAAAATTAGCATCATAATCAAGCCTATAAGTTTGAGTATAGCCGCGGGCGACAAGATGAGCCTTATACCGAACAACATTGCCATCAGAGTTATGTTTGACAGTGAAGACCTAATAGCAGTCATCAGGTTTCTTCCTAGCTGGAAGATGAACCATATCCCAAGTATGATTAGATTGAAGGACATTCATCTCATCAATCATAACACTCTTCCACTCAGGATGAAGAAGAGCAACACGAACAGACCGAGGAATAGTCACAGAATCAATCGCCAAAAGGAAGGCATAGTACAAGGGAGATACAACCTGATAATAAATATTCTTGGCAAGAGGGCGATGAGTAACACAGGAGTGAACACCCTTGCGATGAGCAATAGGCACCTCAAGATCAGAAGCAACAAAGGAACAATAGTAGGAGAATGAACATGAATAACAAAAGGTAAATAAGTACCTCGTGGAGTAGCTTGCAGGGAAGATTGTGGTAGAGGTGCATCAGAGAGGGAACCAGACGGCTGACGACGAGAGTATGTGAGAAACTCCTGCTGCTGTGGAGTGTCCCTTGTAATAGGTAAAAGCAAATAGATGGCACAAAGACACGAGGCATAGTAGGAGCAGGAGAGAATTAGGGTTTTGTCTCGAAAAAAGTAACATTCAGAGAGACAGAGAAACAATGAGACAGAGGGTCATAACATCAATAGCCTTTAAAGGTGCTAGAATAACCAACAAAGACACATCTAATAGCCTTATCATCCAATTTTTGACGATTTAGACAAAGATCCTGGAAAAAGTAGGTTCAACCAAATACCCTTGGCTCAATGGGAAGATTAAGAACTTGAGGGCTAAGAAGTTGATATGGTGAGAGGCCATCAAAAATGCGAGAAGGTGCCCGATTGATGAGAAAACAGGCAGTGAGAAGAGCCATAGACCAATAAGGCTTAGACACTTGCATGTCTCACAACAAAGAACGAGTGATACCGACTACATGAAGATTTTTTGCGTTCAACAACGCCATTTTGTTGAGGCGTGTAAGGACACGTAAGTTGATGAGCAATACCATGAGTTTGAAGAAACTGGACAAAAGGAGCAGAGAAATATTCACAACCATTATCAGAACAAAGGACCTTAATAAAATCACCAAACTGGGTAACAATCATAGCATGAAATTCTTGAAATTTAGAGAACACCTTTTCCTTAGACTTAAGAAGACAAACCCAAGTAGCCCGACTGTATCATCAATAAAAGTAACATAATTACGAAATCCATCACTTGAGGGAACATGAGATGGTCCCCAAACATCAAAATGAACTAACTGAAAAATAGAATAATATATATGCATGCGAGAAGGATAAACAATACAAACATGTTTAGTAAGGTCACAAGTATCACATTGAAAAGTAGATGAAGAACAAAATTTACTAAACGGGGCAATTAAAGAACATAAAGTCTTAGATTTAACATGCCCAAGCTTTGCATGCCATAAACGATAAGTATCAAGAGTAATATCAACAAAAAAGGGAAAAACAAAAACAGTAGCAGCAGTAGAGGAGACACCGTCAGGAGCATAATCTGTGTTGAGGTAGTATAGTCCGCCTTTTTCCACGCCTCTACCAACAATCCTCCTCGTAGTCAGGTCCTGAAAGAGATAATGAGAAGGATAAAACATAACACAACAATTGAGTTTGATAGTTAGACTACTAACTGAAAGAAGGTTAGAAGATAAACGAGGAACATGTTAAACATTAGATAAAGAGAGAGATTGGTGATTGGTAATTTAAAACATGCAGATTCATGGTTCTTTAAACATCAAGTCAAATAGGTCATTCATCATACATTGATTTTTAAGTGGTACTCACATGAAGATAGTAACCTTAAGATCCTTAATTGCACAAATCCGGAAATCATGCATCCAAAAATACAACTTTTTAAACAACTCCGGCATACATCCCTTCCTCCATAATCAATCATGCATACTCAAGAAATCAATCCCTTCCTCCTTGTTAATCACATATATATCATCATAATCGTATCATCATTCATCAATAATAAAGGTAATACTAGCATAGGAAGGATTCTTACGATGAAAACATATTTTAATCATTGTTCTTACTTCAAAGCTCATCTTACTTTTCCTTATTAGCATCAATGATCATGATATTGATAGGAACAAATCCATATTTATCTGACTTGATTGCTTCCCTACGATCACTAGCTTGCGAAAGGTCTTCAATTTTGATCTTTAAGCTTTTCTATTTCTTTGATTGAAAGCCCTAAAAAAACCCTAGGTTTTTCTCTCTTGGATCTCTAAAGGCTTTTAGAATAGTTGAAAAACCCTAAAACCCACGAGTAAGAGCCTATTTATAATGTATTAGAGTCACCCTTTAATTAGAATTCTCAGAATTAGGTTTTCTGGGCTAAACTTTAAGTGGGTGGTCGACAGGTGTGATGGGGCGGTCGACCCACTCAGATGGGCGGTCAACCGGCCTTGGTGGGTGGTTGACTGGCCACTGTTGAACTCTCTGCACGATTTTCCCATACATTTTTCTACCCTTGTTTGCACTAGGGGTCGACCCGTATTGAGAGGGGTCGACCGGTGGGTGATGTTTTTGCCCTTTTTTTTTTTTCGTTTTCCCATAACATGTTGATTAACATAAAGGAACGTAATATGAAGAATTTGACACAAATACCAAAATTATCATTAAATGTGCATGAATTACAAGACATGCTAGATTTGAGTTTCTACATCCCCCCTTATTAGAATTTCATCTTCGAAATTACAAGATCACTCAAAAAGGTGATGATACTTTTCTTGGACTTCATCTTCACGTTCCTATATGGCTTCCTTTACGGAATGATGTTGCCAATGTATGAGAACAAGACGGATAGTCTTTGTGCGCAAGACTTGCTCCTTTTGATCCAGAATTTGAGCCGGTTACTCAACCAAGGTCAAATCTTCACTGATCTCTAGTGGTTTAAGGTCGATGATGTGAGATGGATCCGAAATGTACTTCCTTAGCATGATGACATGGAAGACATTATGGACTGTTGCCATGTGAGGAGGTAGGGTAACCCTGTAAGCAACTTCCCCTACTCTTTTAATGATTTCAAAAGGACCCACATACTTTAGACTTAAGTTGCCCCATTTTCCAAATCTAACTCTTTTTGTAGGAGAAATCTTGATAAAGACTTGATTCTTAACTTGGAATTTTAAGTCTCTCCGGCGAGTGTCCGCATAGGTCTTCTGCCTACTTTGAACAGTCTTCAATCTTCAATCTTTCCCTAATCACCTGAACTCTGTTAATAGTCTGGTTAATGAGTTAGGGTCCAAACAGCTTCTTCTCACCTACTTCATCCTAATATAGAGGAGGTCTACAACTCTTACCATACAATGCCCCAAACGGTGCCATTTGTATACTCGCTTGGTAATTGTTGTTGTAGGTGAACTCTACCAATGACAAATGTTCATCCCAACTTCCTTAAAAATCTAGCATACACGCATGTAGCATATCCTTTATAATCTGGCTTACCCTTTCAGTTTGCCAATCTTTCTGAGGATGAAAGGTTGTTCTGAAATCCAAGCGAGAACCCATAGCTTGTTGGAAGCTCTTCCAAACTCGAGGTAAATCTTGAGTCTTGGTCAGACACAATACTAACTGGTACTTTATGTAGATGGACTACTTCCTTGATATACAGATTGACGAGCTGATTCAAGTTGAAAGTAGTTCGATACGGAAAAAGAAAAGTTGATTTGGTTAATCTGGGAACCACAACCCAAATTGCTTCAAAATTCTTCATAGTCTTAGGCAACCCATGACAAGTCCATAGAGATGTTTTCCCACTTCCATGCTGGAATAGGGAGAGGCTGAAGAAGTCTTGTTAGTCTTTGGTGTTCGGCCTTTACTTGCTGACAAACCAAACACTTAAGACACATAAGTGGCCACATTTCTCTTCATGTTTATCCACTAGAAATGCTTCTTGAGATTTTGGTACATCTTGGTACCTCCAGGATGAACAATATACGTAGAATTGTGTGTCTCATCAAGAATTGCCCTTCTTAATTCATCATTGGCTGAAGGACACAATCTTCCCTCGGAGGCAATAGAGCCTTCCTCATTCATTGAAAAATCTCTGCTATCCTTTTTGAGTGACCTGTCTCAATAGGCTAGCAGTTCTTCATCTGACCCCTGCAGGTCCTTGATCCAGTCCAAGATGGTCGACCTGACTGCAATGTTAGCCAACAGAGTTCCAAATGAGGTAACACTAAAACTTGCCTCACTGTTAGACATGTCCTCTAACAATCTCTAATTCCTGGACCATCATGTGAGCTAATAATCCAGAAGGCTTTCTGCTCAGTGCATTTGCTACCACATTAGCTCTTCCAAGATGGTGAAGGATTGAGTAGTCATAATCCTTGAGGAATTCCACCCATCTTCGCTGCCTCAAGTTCAACTCCTTCTGCGAGAACAAATACTTTAAACTCTTGTTGTCTATGAAAATCTCAAACTACTCCCTATGTAGATAGTGTCACCAAATCTTTAGAGCAAAAACCACTGTTGCTAACTCTAAATCATGTGTAAGATAGTTCTTCTCATGATCTTTCAATTGCCGAGATGCATAGGCGATGACCTTCCCATGTTGCATGAGAACACATCCTAATCCAATGTGTAAAGCATCACTATATACCACAAAACCTCCACTACCTGATGGAACTGTCAAGATTGGTGTCGTAGTGAGCCTCGTCTTCAGCTCGAGAAAATTCTTCTCACATTTTTATTCCATGTGAACATGGTATTCTTCTTGGTCAAATGAGTGAGCGGTGCTCTCAAGCTAGAGAATCCATTTACAAATCTTCTATAGTATCCGTTAAGGCCTAGAAAACTTCTGATTTCCGTAATACTCTTCGGTCTATTCCAATTTGCCATAACTTCGATCTTTGCAGTCCACTAAAATTCCTTCACTAGAAACCACATTGCCTAGAAATGCTACATTCTTTAGCCAAAATTCACACTTACTCAGCTTAACATACAACATATGTTCTCTTAGTCCCAAGTGTGTTCTAGAGGCGTGCTTCATTATACTCCCGTGTCTTGGAGTACACTAGGATATCATCCACGAACGCTATCACATAACAGTCCGAAGCTGGCTTGAACACCCTAGTCATTAGGTCCGTGAAGGCTGCGGGTGCATTTGTCAAATCAAAGGGCATGACTTGAAACTCGTAGTGACCATATCGAGTCCTGAAGACAGTCTTCGGAACATCTTCCATCTTTATCTTCAACTGATAGTAGCCTGATTGAAGATCGATCTTAGAGAAAAACTTTGCTCCCTGCAATTGATCAAATAAATCATCTATTATTGATAATTGATAACGATTCTTAATTGTGACCTTGTTCAATTGCCTATAATCAATGCACATCCTCATCGATCCTTCATTCTTCACAAAGAGAACCGGAGCTCCCCATGGTGATACACTTGGTCGGATGAAGCCATTGTGGAGCAGCTCCTGAATCTGTTCATTTTAATTCCACTAAAGCCATCCTATAAGATTCTCTTGATATGAGTGCAGTACCCGGAGCTAAGTCTATGACAAACTCAATCTTCCTATCTGGTGGTAACCCTGGTAGACTATCGGGAAACACATCCATGAATTCATTACCACTGGGATAGTAGATGAATCTGGTACCTCAGGATTTGAGATACTCAAGGTTGCGAATCGTGCGATGTCTTTCTTCTTCAATCCTCTAAAATGTAAAGGAACCCCATCAACTGGCTTGAAATTCATCATCTTCTTAGAACAGTCGACATGCCCATGGTAAGCTGAAAGCCAATCCATTCCAAGAATGACATCGAAGTCTTGGAAATTGAGGATGATCAAGTCTGCGGGCAACGCATGTTGTCCTATGCGGATGACACAAGCCCGATATACTTTGTTTCTGATCATTGAATTACCAATTGGAGTGGCAATTGATAGCTCACGATCCAGTTGACTTGGCTCTGAAGGATATCCCTTTGCAAAACTAGGTGTGATGAAGGAATGAGTTGATCCAGTGTCGATCAACACATGGGCTAGATAGTCATTAACCATCAAGGTGCCTGGGTTTTTATACACTAAGTGTGTCAATCATGTGCACAATCACAATATCATATAAATAACATGTTTCCACAAACATAATTCAAGCATAATTTTCACATAATCATATAAGCATCATATTCAAATAGTCATAAGTAGAACGTACTTGTACTACGTCATCAGATGCCTGGGCATCCTGTTAAGATATAGCGAAGACTCTGGCCTGAGCATTTGGACAAGGTGGCTTCTGCTAAACCTTGGAGCCTGAGGAGGCCTTTGCTGAGGTGCCTGCCTAGTCTATGGCCTATTTCCCTGTGGTTGGGCCTGCGGTGGACGACGAGGACAATCCTTGATCTGATGTCCCAATTCCCCGCATTGAAAACACCCTCCAGTGAGTGTCTTACATTCTCCTGTCTTGTTCCTTTTCCCACAGTGTGTGCAGTCCACAAACAATGGTGCAAAAGGTGCAGGCTGTGCATAACGAATAGCATGAGTAGTTGGGCGGGGGGCCTGAGGTGCAGGTGTAGGCCTCTGGAACTGAGTTGGCCTAGTGGCTTGTGGTGGGGTTGTAGTGTTGGGCCTCTTCTCTGGCGGTGCCATCCTACTGGTTTGGCCCCTGACTATGCCGCTATCCCTCAGATTGTTGTCCCTCCTCTTAAAAACTCATCTGAAGTCTTCTCGGTTATCTTGGCCCTGCTTACTATCTCACCAAATGTCTCAAGTTGCATAATAGAGACCTTGTCTCTGATGAAGGCCCTTAGACCTCTTTCAAATTTCCTGATCCTCATGTTCTCCGATGTGATCAGTGGTGGTGCGAACCTTGAAAGCTCTAAGGTAAGGAAGTCCACTTCCTTATGCTCTCTAATGAACACCGGGAAGTACTGTTTGTAGAATTCTAACCCAAAAAAAAAGAAAAAGAAAAAGAAAAGTATTGTTTGTTGAACACATCCAAGAACTCTCCCTAAGTCCATGATTGTCATGCCTTGGTTGCATCTCTCTGCTTGATTGCAGATCTCCACCAATGTTCAACTTCCCCTTCCATTACAAAGGAAGCCCAAACGACTCTTTGCTCTTCAGTGCAGTGTAATACCCTGAAGATCTTCTCCGGTTGCATGATACATGCTTCTGCAGCCATTGTATCAGTGCTTTAATAGAAATTTGGAGGCCTAAATCTTCTGAAAGCCTCAATGCTTGGCTGAGCATTATGTACAGGAGGAGGTGCAGGTGCAGTAGGTGAAGCTGCAACAACCAACAAGTTGTCTAGCCGCAAGGAGAGCCATTGTTTGAGCAATGGATCCCAAAATCTGAGTCAGGTTGGGCTGATCATTGACCCCCACAACTTCTTCTCCATTACCTCTTCTTACGTTTCCGCGACCACAGTTACCTCACCTCATTTTGATAGTCTTGACTCTTGAGAGCAAACAGTAAACCAAAAAACAATCTTAATCTATCATACAAATACTTATCCTAGCATATAATGACACAAAACCTATGCCCTTGCTAACCTAATGCTTTTGCTCTGATACCACGTTTGTCGCGCCCCAAATGTCCCTCATAGGCTAAGGTGAGACCTTGGCATGTGACTTACAATCCTGTTAGAAGCATACAAGACATACTAAATAATGAACCTGAAATTTCTTCAATTTTTTTTTATCAATAGCATTCTTTATTCAATAAACAACAAAAACGACAGAAAAGCACAAAGGGAGTACACTCAAACTGACACAAAGTTTACAAGCTAGTAAACTCAGCATCAACAATACCTGCAACCCCCTCCTCACAAGGATAGATCAAAATTACAACTCTAAATGATGGATATCCTCCCTAGGGCAAAGGGCCCCCCACCCACTCCAAAATAAGAGAACGAATGCGACCACAAAGACGGGGCATTGAATTCGTAACATTCTCAAACACTCCCCCATTTCTCTCCTTCCATAGAGACCAAGAGATCGCCCCTGGAGGACTCCCTAAACCACCTCCCTAACTCCTCCACCTCTATCCCAATGCCATCCTTCTAAAGAATTCCGCAAAGTCAAGGGGAATACCCACGCCACTCCCAAACGCGACAAAAAGTGACTCCACACCTCCACGGCTACCGAACAATGCAACAATAGGTAGTCCACCGTCTCTTCCGATTGGAGACACATAAAGCACCTATTCAGCAAACTTTATCCCCTAGGCTGCAGATGATCCGTAGTAAGGATTTTATTCAACACAGCGGTCCAGAAGAAGACCTTCGAGGGTACTCCTGGATTCCATACAACCCTATGCGGAAAAGACCCCCCTTCAGACGGAAGTAGTGAATGAAACAACAGGCTAACTGAAAGCCTCCCTTGCCGATCCTTGCTCCACAAACGGCAGTCTCTTACCTCCGGATAAACCGCAGAAGATGAAAGACGCTCCAAGAGCCTACTCAAATCTCCAATCTCCCAGTCGTTAAGATCCCTCTTCAACGTAGGGCACCATACCGTACCCGAAGCATTCCTCTCGTAGGAATCCGCCACAAGTGCCTCCCTGTCTAAAGATAAGCCGAAGAGATTGCCGAAATCATCCATAAGTCTCGTCGATCCTGACCAAACATCCTTCCAGAATCTTATTTCCGACCCTCTCCCTACCTGGAAACAGACGAATGGCACCACCAAACCTGCCGTAGCCATAATCCCCTTCCAAAAGCCCATCCCGTGAGAGCTTCTAACCTCCCGAGGTATCCAGCTAGATTCCTCCTCGTACTTTGCCACAATTACCTCCCGCCAAAGATTGTTCCTTTCTTCTCCGAATCGCCACACCCACTTGCCCAACAAAGCTTTGTTCATTTGGATTAGCGACTTCAATCCCAACCTTTTTCTTACGTCTACACATCTGGGTCCAAGGCACCAAATGGTACTTAGCTTTGTCCCTTCTATCATTGCCAAAGAAACTCCTTTTGCCTCCTCTCCATAATGGCTGCGACCGAGCGAGGTATGGTGAGTGTAGACAAATAATAGGCCGGAAGACTCTGTAAGGTACTCCATATTAAGGTCAATTTCCTCCCTTTGGATAAGTAAGCAGACTTCCACCCTAATAATCTTTTCTCAATACGATCTTAAACTAGATTCCACACTGATTTCGTCTTATATCTAGCTCCAAGAGGCATCCCCAGATAAATTGAAGGAAGAGACCCCACTCTACAGTCAAGGCAAACGGCTAGATGATTCATTATTGAAACCTCTCCTACCTTGATGATCTCAGACTTGGCCAAATTTATCCTGAGACCTGACACAGCTTCAAAACAACGAAGAATGCATCGGATATTGAGAAAATCCCTTCTCGACGCCCTGCTAAAGATAAGAGTATCATCTGCAAATTGGAGATGCGAAATCTTCGGTCCATGGTAGCCAATCCGAAATCCTTCAAACCAAGTCCCCTCTGCTTTGGACACCAATCGACTTAGCGCTTCCGAGGCAAGCACAAAAAGAAATAGAGAGATCGGATCCCCCTGCCGCAACCTCCTAGAACTGGGAAAAAACCCCACCGAGCTACCATTCACCAAGATGGAAATGGAGACTGAGGATATACACGACCTCATCCAACTCCTCCACTTCATGCCAAACCCCATTCTACTGAGGACATAAAGTAGAAACTCCCAATTGATGTGGTCGTATGCCTTCTCCATATCAACCTTGCATAAGATTCCCAGATTCCTTTCCCGCACCTTCGAATCAAGGCATTCATTTTCTACAAGGATCCCGTCGACAATTTGACGCCCGCCCACAAACGCACTTTGCGGAGGAGAGATGAGGGAGGCCATCACCACTTTAAGGCGAGAAGCCAACACCTTGGACAGGATTTTGTATGGGCAACTCACAAGACTTGTAGGCCGGAAGTCTCTTAGATCCACTGCCCCGTCCTTCTTGGGTATTAAGGAAATAAACTAGCAATTCATCACTCTATCAAAATGTCCCTGCTCAAAGAATTCCTGCATCACAACCATGAAATCTCTCCCCACAATGTCCCAACATTCCCTAAAGAACTCTATGGTAAAACCGTCTGGACTTGGAGCTTTATCCCCCTCCAAACCTCTAATAGCCCTAAGAACCTCGGCCTCCTCAAACGGGGCCTCAAGAGCTAAGCGTTGTTCCTGAGACAGAACATCAAAGTGGAGCCCATCTAGCTTTGGCCGCCATCTTTCCCTCTCCCTATATTAATATCAAACGTTTCTAAAAATTCATAACTAAAATTGAAATATAATTAATCATCTGAATCATCCATCATTATTCTCAACCGTCAATTTAACCTAACCATTAACTATAATTTAAATTTGAATTACAATTAATCAACATAAATTAAAGTTCTAATGAACTAAAATCAATAATAGGGCCAACTATCTAGATCCCTCTCCTCTTCGGGATGATCACATTCAAGTTCCTCGACGTATTCCTCTTCAATCCAAGGTTCCTCATCGCAAATGTTGAAACTTGAACCTGCCGACATTAATAGTTCGGCTGAGCAACAAATAACTCAACGTATATGAATTCCTAACTTACAATGTCATAAGCATTAATATTGAGCATATATCATATTTTAACAGGATAATCATGCATACATATATAAAACAGAGTGCGGAAACATATTTTCTTTTCAATTCTTACCCTGTGCTCACTTTTGCTTACTTTTCTGAGTTTTTCCCGTGAGTGACAATAACTTTCATACATCAACTTACATGCAATGTGTAATAACTTAAAATAACTCACACCATTTATGAATAGAGATTAACTATACATTCCTTACCAACTTACCGCTTACTTGGCACATTCTCCGGTGGGGGCAGACTTACTTGGGCATCCGTACCTCTTGATCTTAGACTGTTGGTACTCGGGCCATGCAAAACTCAATCATGCAATCATACTTGTGCGATACTTTTTATGGTACTTGTATTCGTACTTGTGATAGTGATTTTATCATGTTTGTGCATACATCATTGTTGTGAGCGAAGTGAGTGAAGTGATAAACCCTCAGTTAAATTGTGCTCTAGATTATTAGTCAAGAGCCATCGGAAATCTATCATAACAGCCCATTCCGCCATGATAAAAATCCTAGGCAACTAAGACCTAGATCTACAACTAAGACCATAATCCAAGGTTCCTTTAACCTAACATATATCACAACATGTAAATCGTACATCATATCTCAAAATCATGGTATATCATTTTTATCATGGTTGGTAATTTAAAGCATCATGGTTGGTAATTTAAAGCATGCATATTCATGGTTCTTCAAACATCAAGTCAAATAGGTCATTCATCATACATTTATTTTTTAAGTGGTACTTACATGAAGATAGTACCCTAAGATCCTTAATTGCACAAATTCGGAAATCATGCATCCAAAAATACAAATTTTCAAACAACTCCGGCATACATCCCTTCCTCCATAATCAATTATGCGTACTCTAGAAATCAATCCATTCCTCCTTGTTAATCACACATACATAATCATAATCGAATCATCATTCATCAATATTCAAGGTAAAACTAGCATAGGAAGGATTCTTAGGATGAAAACATACTTTAATCATTATTCTTACTTCAAAGCTTATCTTACTTATCCTTATTAGCATCAATGATCTTGTTGGGGGCTGGGGGATTAGCTTGTGGATTATCTTTGTGGGGCGCTGTTGTAGGCATGGTT
The DNA here is from genome assembly GCA_015143295.1 of Tetracentron sinense. NCBI lineage: Eukaryota > Viridiplantae > Streptophyta > Magnoliopsida > Trochodendrales > Trochodendraceae > Tetracentron > Tetracentron sinense. Next base: position 5,866,914 of record CM026554.1, on the reverse strand, counting down.
TAAAATATCGATACGTATCAACCGATACGGGCCGATACGTATCTTTTTTGGAGCTACCCGATACACTGGTACGCTAGAAAAAAAAACTTCATTGTATCGGGCCGATACAGGCCCGATACACTCAATACAGAGATTTTTCAGTTAATTTTTTTCTCCTTCTATTTACATTACGATCCACAATATAAACTCGATACACACAACTAATTTACATAATATATTATTTAAGTAAATGATTTTACTTTCATTTACTTTGGATATTAATATATAAATAAGGTTATCCTCCTGGTTATGATGCCCCAGCCCAACCCAACTTATCAGGAGCCATTGGTTATGATGCCCCAGCCCAACCCTATTTATCAGGAGTCATTGGTTATGATGCTCAGTCCCTGTCTTCGACTGACAGTTATGGACAGATCATGACTCAGTAGCAAACATATGTACAAATGTACTTGGGCATGTGCCGCGCGATGATGACTTGGACAGAGTGGTGTCATCATGTCTGGACCACTTATAACGTATCACTCTACTCAATTTCTGATCCCACAATGATAGAGTATGAGCCAACACGAAGCTCAATGTGGTATTGAGCTTCTATCATGTATGTAATTTGATTTGTGAATACAAGGGTCTATGCATTTTTATATTTTTGATTTATGAATGCAAGTGAGCTTCTATCACTTCGTTAAGTAACTATGGTTTGTATTTTCAAACATATTTATTAGCGTGCACGCTTTTTTAACTTATAAATTTGTTAACTCTCATATGTATGATTATAAATGTAGTTGGAGGTCTTCATTTAGTTTGTTTTTAACTTATATTTGCATTAAAAGATGTTTTAAGTAAGGTATCCAAGTTTTTCCTTACGTATCCAAGCTTTTTTTAGCGTATCCTGAATTTTTCCGCCGTATCCAACCAATACGATACCGATACGCCGATACGTATCCTATTTGGATTTATCGATACGGCGACTGATACCGATATTTTGAACTATGGTTGTAGTGGCCTCCTTGGGATACACTTGCTTGTTTCTATCTCTTTTTGCTTCTTGGGTTCATGAGCTTGTGAACTCTTTTTTGGTTTTGCCCTTGTTATACTTCTTTGCCATATTTATATATTTGCTTGCTTGATTATCGATAAAAAAAAAATGATCATGCTATTGATAAGAAGGAATCCATATTTACCTGGTTTGATCGCTTCCCTACGATCACAAGCTTGCGAAAGGTCTTCACTTTCGATCTCAGGTTTTTCTTCTTCTCCGATTGAAAGCCCTCTAAAAAACCCTAGGTTTTTCTCTCTTGGATCTCTAAAGGCTCTTAGAATAGTTGAAAAACCCTAAAACTCATGAGTAAGAGCCTATTTATAATGTTTTAGAGTCTCCCTTTAATTAAAATTATCAGAATTCTGATTTAGAAGGTTTTCTGGGCTAAACTTTAAGTGGGCGGTCGACCGGTGTGAAGGGGCGGTCGACCGGTGGTCTAGGGGTCGACCGGCCTTGGTGGGTGGTCGACCGACCATTGTTGAACTCTCTGCCCAATTTTCCCATACTTTTTCTACCCTTGTTTGCACTAGGGGTCGATCCGTATTGAGAGGGGTCGACTGGTGGGTGATGTTTTTCCCCTATTTGGTCGTTTTTCTTCTTTTAAACACTTAGTTAATTGCCATAACATGTTCATTAACATAAAGGAACATAATATGAAGAATTTGACACGAATACCAAGATTATCATTAAATGTGCACGAATTATAAGACATGCTAGATTTGAGTTTCTACAATAGGTCCCTTGCTAAGACCCTACAAAGAAAGACATTGTTCCTGGAAAGCTGATGACAACAGGAACATGAAGAAAAGATCAGATGGTGCTTATCATGCTTTAATTTCAGGGACTGTCGAGACGAAGAGGCTACCAAGGCTATTGGTCTTTTGGAGAGATGGGAGTTAGGGAGTCAAATACCCTCCGTGGTCTTGTGCCGGAGAGAATGATGATCAAATTGAGAGGGACAAGGGTTTCTTTTAGTCGGGAGTTAGGGAGTCGAAAACCTTAAGCATTCTTTTGGTAGGAGCATTAATGTCAGAGAAAAATGTTGGGTGTAAAAAGTAAAGTTCTGGAAAAATGGGTGTATATATGGCCCCCAATAAACCCTAAAGGTGTATTCAGGGGAAAAACCCTAGAAATATTCCCGTAATCTTGAACGAGAAAATTTGTTGCTTTTCTTTTTCGTAATGTGGCCCTGCCTTGGCCCTTGAGGACAGGGTTAGGGCCTAGTCAATCCAGGCCCTTGAAGGGTTAGGGCAGGATTAGGATCTTGCCCTTATAAGTAAGGGCAGTGTTAGGTACTTAGGTCTGGCCCCTGCCCTGCCCTTTGACAGCCCTAGATCGCTGACAGGTGTTTGGTAAGATAATCTCTTTTAACTTTTAAGTTTTCCAAGGTGAAGATTCAAGAATGCCCTCTTCTTCCTTGTCATCCAGACTTTTGATTTCAGCTTTAATATTCTTTCCCCCCTTCTCCAACTTTCCAAAGCAATCCACATTCCACTCCTTTAGCTTCTTGCACCCATAGCAAGTGGATTGGGTTACATGACGCCTCAGACCAAAGCCCAGCCCTACTTTTGACTAGGATTGTGATCTTCCAGTCCAAGCCCAACCCACTTTTATGGTTTGAACCTTACCCCAGTTGCCATCCTTACTATCAAATGAAAATATGTGATGTCTGATTGTTTGCTGCCGTTTTATGTTTGATTATTTGTAGGGCTTCTAATCAAGTCATCATTTACTTAAAGTCTTCATCCATTCTCCTACAGTACTTTTTTATCTAGCAAATATGCAATTGCCTTTCGCTCTCTTTATTTCTTTACATCTTTCTGATTTATCTGAAATTATGGACTGTTATACTTAATTTTGTTTTTCTATTAATGGTGGTTGCTCCCTTGAGGTTGGTTTCTCTTCAGAATCTATTTCTTTCATCTTATTAACCGAAATGTGTTATATCTCAGGATATAATTTGGCATGGTTTTAGAGAAAACTGCACGGCAAAGATGGTACAGCGCACTGCAATTTCTAGCCCACATTCTGGTATGATGTCAATAAAAAGTTTGGTTGCTTAAATGATTTCATTTTTATAATCTGCGTATCTTTTTGTTCTTTGAAATAAGAGGGACTGGTGAATGAGAACAAAATTTTCTTTCAACGATCTGGTTTTGTTTGTAAATGTCAAACATGCACTGACATGTACTCGTTCATTTAGTGCCCCTAAAGAAAACTCAAGGATGACATGGTGGATTTTTGTGTCCCAGGTCTAGCTTTTGTTATTTTCAAGACGAGGGAAGCAGCAGAGATGGCAATTAAAAAATTAGATGAGGGATGCCTAATGCTACCAAATGGGAGGTATATTTACAACACAATTATCTATAATTCGATATCTTACCTACTGTATTCGGTAATTACGGGAACTCTAGGATTCTTGCTTAATAGAATGTGTAGCATGTGTTTATCATGGGTTCTTGCTTAGTATATCTAATAGGACCAAATTGTTCGAATTCATGATCCTAAACATCAGACCTCTATAGATAATTCTGGCACTTGAATGTTTGTCTCAACCCCTTGGATCTGTGCCACATATACCGAACAGTTAGGGAGGGCAGCCTCCTGTCCTACTATCCTATTTGAGAATTCCTTTTCACAAACAAGGGTTGGTGTGACATATTAACTGCTGAAGGAGAAGCTCTAAAGACACTCAGATGGTCATTTTTATAAATTATTTTATTTACTATTTCGACCTTGCAAGCTATTTAATGGTCATCTCTCTCTGTGAGACATCTTTGTGGTTCCTCATCTTTGCTGAATCTGATATTGAGACTTTGCTTTCTTTGCAGACCTCTTGTTGGTAGCAGAGGAACTCATCCAAGGTCACTAGGAAAACATTCCACATTTGCTGGCCATATTTTCATCGATAAAGTTAAATTCCAAATGCAGCGAGAGGAAACGGTATGATTTATGCTTGTTTCTCCCTCCCTCTTTTCTCTCTCTCTCTCTCTCTATATATATATATATATATATATATACACACACACACACATATATATATAGAGAGAGAGAGTAGCATTCTAATATGTCATGCTCATTAAAGCCTTCAATGAGGGGTCCCTAATAACGTGTCACATTGTGGGTTACTATAAAGTCCAACCATTGAATGTCAAGATGGGTATCCCAAGAGACACATGGCAAAAAATCAGCTCCGTTAGACATTTATAGCTCCGATTGAAGATAGGAAGATCAACCATTTCTATAACCTAGATAGGGTCTAGTGAACCCTACGGGGTTAATATTGATAAACTAGGATTTAATCGGACGGTCCAAAGATGTCTGATCAGACTAATTTTTGACATGTGTCTCTCAATGGACCCACCTTAACATCCAACAGTCGGATTCAAAAAAATATTGCCACATGTCATCTTTCTAAAGGGACCGCTTATTAAAAGCTTTAATGAACATGACTCATTAGTACCTCTCCCTATATATATATATATATATATACCTGTTAAGTTTCAACGGATATCCGAAAAATTAGACCATCTGATTGAAGATAGGAAAATCAACCATTTCTATAACCTAGATAGGGTCTAGTGAACCCTAGGGAGTTAATGCTGATAAACTAGGATCTAATTGGGCCGTCTAAACATGTCCGATCATACTAATTTTCTGACACGTGTCTCTCAATGGACCCACCTTAACATCTACCAATCGTATTCAAAAAAAAAATTTGCCACATGTCAATGTTCTAATGGGGCCTCTCATTAAAAGCTTTAATGAGCATGACTCATTAGTACCTCTCCCTATATATATATCGACTTGTCAATGGATATCCGAAAAATCCAAACCCGATCCGATATTCGTTTAGCTGGATAATATCGGATTCCGATATCTGTCTATAAATGGATCGGATACTAGTAGTGTTGTATTAGATCTGATTATGTAATCCATTTATATATAGAAAGACAATTATGCCCTTTGTTATGTTTATAGCTTTAACCAAATATTAAAGTAATTAGTGTAATATACCAAACTTCAGAGGGCAATAACGTAATTTCGAGAAGAATATAAGGCCTCTTCTTCTCAAGGCCAAAGCAGCCAGCCTTATCTTCATCTCTTCATCTTCTCATCTTCCTTCAGTCCTCCGTTATATGCTGCATAAAAACCCTAAATGGATTTTATCCCAAGATTTTAATTGATTATGGGCTCACGACATCTTCATTTGTTCGTCAAGAGGCTTTTCTTTAGAAGTTTTTATCTTTGATTATCTCGATCATCAGATCTAACAGAGATAAGCTTTGATCTCCCTCTACTAATTTTTTTTCTTTGAGATTTCTTTATATTTTCTCCATCCCTTTTTTCCTTAGAAATTTCTGAAATCTCATAATAATTTTTGTGTGTATTTTTATGATTTCCCCCTTTCAACATGATACACTTGAATCCTATATATATAATTTTTTTCATTTTTCTTTGGAATTTCCTTCTCTTTAATCGGACAAATAATTATCCCAATTCGATTATTTAATCGAATTCGAATTCCGTGGTTTAGTATCCGTCGGATATGGATATCAGAGTGAATTTGGATAGTCGGTATTACTAAACGGATCGGATACAGATATAGCACTATCTGCTCCGTTGACAGCCCTATATATCGTCAATACCTTTTCCCAAATATTTGGGATTGGCTACATGAATCTTGTTCCACCATTCTGTTTTCATAAAAGCTATAACTTCGGTTAAGTTGTGTGTTATCAAATCTCTTTGTTTTCTTAGTATTATGTTTCTTCTCTATTATCATGGTCATTGTCTTTCTTTTTCCAGAAACGGGCAGTATCAACATCACATTGTTCTCAGCCTAACACAATTGAATATGAGATGGCCATGGAATGGAGTTTACTTCAAGCAAGATCAGATAGTTGGTGGAAAAAGTTGTATAAGGTCTCAAAACAACACTTGGAATTTCTCCCTTTATGTGACAGTAATTTGTATTGGAATATCCATCATTATTGATGCTGCCATTTCCTTCGTTTTGCTGAAATGGGTATTTTGCATTTCCTGTAGCAACACGGAGAGGAATTGAGAAAACTTAAGGCTAACCTCAAGTCCAAATGAGCACTAGTTGCACCATGCATCGGCTCCTGTTGGCAAGTCCACACGACAAGATGTAAACTTCCCTTTCTCTCCATCCCAGGAATTTCTTAGAATAATTTCATATCTTGATTTTTGTTGGCTGTTTCTCTTGTGCACAGAATCTTTATTCAGTCCTCTGTTCGGAATTAAGAGAAAAAGTTCCTCATGACGGCCTTCCGTATTCATGGATTTCAGAGGAAGCTAATAGAGAAGGTACACTACCGGAAAGTAAATATGGGTTAAGATCTCCAGCCCATTTCCAGAGTATATGTGAAGTTGAGGATAAATTAAGCAAAAGCATAAGTAATTGCTTTTGTTTTAACTTTAGGGCACTCTTGTGGTGGATGTTGGTGTTCCGTTCCAGCAGCAAGACAGACTGTTACTGACAAAAGTGACTTATCCTTGTTCTGGAAACAAAAGAAAAGATGGAACACATCAAGACCTCAACTCCCAATGACTGCCAAGAAGGCAAATTTTGGATGGGAAAGTATGTGCATTATTTGCAGATCAGTTCCCAGATATTCTCTAGAGAGAAACCCACTTCTAGATCAACAACAACAACTAAGAGGCAAGCTGTCTATTTATAATTTCACCATATGTAAATTTATTACTTGCGATTCATGGATGGTCAGAATGATTTTGTAATTGGATGGGAAAGTATGTACATTTTTTGCGGATCAGTTCCCAGATATTCTTTGGAGAGAAACCCACTTCTAGATCAACAACGACAACTAATAAGCAAGCTGTTTATTTATTTTTCACCATATGTAAATTTATTACTTGCTTGTCCATTTATTCATGGATGGTCAGAATGATTTTGTAAAATGCAAGTCCCTTGGCATTTATAATATGGTGCTACATGTGATTTACAGAACCCATATGGTCAATGAACTTAATTTGCCAAGAAAGGTTTTTTCTTCGTCTTCCTTGTCCTCGTCCTCTTTGTAGTGCTATCAAGATTCTCCCTCAATTGTTATTTTTTTGGTGGATTAACATCCACAATTCCCACCTCATATTGGCAAAATCGCCCCTTTTAGGATTTTGATACTTCGTATACTTTTGTATCTTTGATGGATTGTCGTAAACTATTGATGAGAATGAGAGGACCACATTTCTAAAGCACAGTTTTAAAAGTGGAATGAGTTTCCTAGATTTGGTTGATGTTCTGACAAGTTTCCTTGTTAAACTAGGATGTAGAGTGCTCACTCTGCCTCATGCTCTATGGACTTGCCTTTTTAAAGTCATTTGTTTCCCTTTTGATTGGTTTTAGAGCATCTCCAACCTATTTTTTAAAATTCTCTATTTTTACCTTAAAATTGAGTGTGTCCTAAAATAGAGAGCCACTTTTTGGCCTTGCAACTCCAACCCCACTCCTTATTTCTTCCCTATTCCTATTAAATACTGCGAAAGAGGGAAAAAAAAGGAGGAACAGATCTTCTTGGGTTGGCTTTTTTTTTTTTTTTTGGGATAATGCTAGATCCACTTACTCTCTCTCCTCTCCTCTCTCTCTCTCTCTCTCTCCAAGAAGACAATAAAAAGTGGTGGACCTCCCAAAAAACGACCACATTTATTTGTTTCTTGTCGCAAAAAAGGAAAGCCGATGAGAGACAAGGAAATAGGATGGACAAGCGAATTCCAAGAACCCCATTGCTCTCCTTCCTCTCAATAGAAATGGGTGGTAAATCTAACAAACTGGTGGCGAATTCACAGCTGGAAGATGAGTCTTGTTCTTAATTTTCACCAGGTGAAGCATCATCAATCATGAAACTTCTAGTCCTCATCAGATCCTAGATACCTTATTATGGCATTATCACTATTCACAAAGGATGGGGATTCACAGTCGAGTGGGTCTAGCATACATATATCCGAGGCCTCTCAGCTCAATTGGTCTTGATGATGAGTATATCCAATATTTAGAGACGCTGAAAGGAAAACTCTCAATGAATGGATAGAAGTAGAAGTTGGGCATAGAAAAAGAAATGGAAAGTTTTTCTAAAATAATGAACAGCATATACAACTCCAACTAACACCTGTCCTAGATAAATAATCTGGCTCATCCGTCCAAACTTTCTCATCTAAGCCATCTGATATCTATGAACTGGACCCCACGGCAGGATGCAACCTGCCCCTCCAGGACACTGGCAAGACATAGCTATCCACTATGATTTTCAGTCAAAAACCAACACTTGGTGTCGCGACGCAAAATACCCCATAGGAGTTAGGGATACTTTAGCTCGTGACTGCTGTGTCATACCATCCTGTATGACACATAAGGCATACACACCACCTTGTGAGAGTACACAAGGTATAACATATAACGGAAACAAAGCGGAAGCAATTTATAATAACACATTCCTATCATTAGGTTCAAGTCTGAACCAACAGAACGCAACAAAATATGAAGTATGAAGTGGACAAGTCTCACTCTCAAAATACCCCACTCTCACTCAGCAATAGTCTAGATAGGGCCACCTATCTAGAGCTTCATCTTGATGATGATCCATGGTAGGCTCCAACTCGTAGTACTCCTCCTCTATCCAAGGCTCAGGAGCACGCTCATCAAAATCTGCCGAAGTTAATAATTCGGCTGAGCATGAAATACTCAGTCACATACAAACTACTAGCTAACAATGAATAATATCATGAACATGCAAAAGCATAGAGCTTAGAATCCTTGAAAGTAGTTTCCCAAAACCATTTCCTTGATAGTGTTCATGTGAAATCAAAATCATGTAAATCTTATGAAGTCATGTGATAATCAAAGTCTTGTGAGTTCTTGTGAATTCTTGCGATAGTTGGGATTCTTTGTGAGCATGCGAGATCTGATTAAACATGAATTTCTTGTGAACATGTGAGCTTGTGAGACATGACTTTTTATGAGTTCATGTATAGTGGGATTCCTTGTGAGTTTTGAAATGATCTTAGAACACCAACCCAAAGTTTGGCCCTGTCAATTACCAACTCACTGTTTAGCCTTATCCTTATTTGTGAACTTGCGAGATTTCTTTTAGTAAAAACCTTGCTTATGAACTTTATAAAACACATTTCTTATGATAATTCATCGAATCATGCGAGACTTGTGAACCTAGAATGCATAGAGTACTTGTGAATATCATGGTAGACTTAGAAAGCTTGTAAACATGGAATTCTATTCATAGAAATTCAATAATAATGATAGTTTACATCCCATGTAAAAATCATCATCCGATTCATCCAAGTAACATACTGTGCAACATAGTTTTCTTAAAAAGAATAACACAAAGGTAGATAATAAAGTGTATCTACCTTAAAAAGGAAGTTTTTGCACTTTTGTAGGATGAAAAATAAACTTCAGAAAGCTTGTTTGAAGCTTTGGAAAAACTTGATTTAAAAACTCCCTTCTTCAAGAACACGCATAGAATTTCTTTGGAGAAATTCCAAGCTTGAGGAATCACATTGAAGATGAATTTTGAGCTTTATAACACCAAGGGAATGAAACTTGAGCTTCTGGAACAAGGTTGAGAACTCACTTGAGCTCCGGGAAGAATGCTTTGAAAAGAACAAAGTTTTATTCTTCTTCTTCTTCTCTTCCAAAAATCTTCAAAATCTATGTTTAGGGTTTGATAAATCTATACACACGAAATCCACTTCTATTTATAGGCTAAGGGTTGTCAAAAATCCAAAAATATCTTAGGAAAATATCTCCCAAGGTTGGTGGCAAGTTACAGATCATTTCTGGGTTGAATTTATTGACAAGTGGTATTTTTTTTCATTCTGTTCGTCTCACTCGTCCACTAGTGGTTGACACTCGGCGACGAGTGGACACTCTGACTTACTTGAGTTTTTCTTGTTTTGATATTTTGGCCATAACTTTTGACTCGCTTATCGGATTTTGACGATTCAACTTGCGTTGGAGTCGTCATTCAAAGGGGAATAATTTTGTGACTAATAGACCAATCCAAATTGTGAGTTCTTAATTCTCTAAATGAGCTTTGAAGTTGACTGGTCTGAATTGGTTGCAACAGATCAGAATTTCAGCAGACTTGTTTCCGGAAATCCGACGTTTGACCAAACTTTGATTCAAAATATGAAAAAGTGATAAACATGAATCTCGAAGAGGGTTTCAATATTTTTCCAAAAATTTAAGAATTACTCGATTCCGATCAGCGATGAGAAATCTAGAGCTCCTTAAAGTTGAGGGTATATTTAGGCATTCATCATTTTTCAAACTTAGAACTTGCCCTAATTATGTTTTCACTCCTAAAAATAAAAGAAAACTCTCCTCAAGATCTTAAAACATTTATAAAAATTTCCATACACATTTTAATTCATTCAAAACCTCATTTCATTTTAAAACATGAAACCACAATTTCATTAAGGCTTTAGGCTTTGAATGCACTATTCACAGCCTAGTGAACTCAGTTCTGAGGTTCTACACTTGTCATTGTCCTTGCTTTCAGTCAAAAGCCGACACTTGTCATTGTTCTTGCTTTTAGTCACAAACCAACATTTGTTCATGCTTTAATATAGGCATTTGTTTTTGGTTGAAAATAAGGCTAGCATTCCTCTTTGTTAAAATCAAAGGAAGGAACACAATTCCTTAAAAAAGTATTAATCCTAACCCTAAAATATCATTTTAGACACGTTAGCATTAACCTCCTAGAACGCTGATGTGCATCAAAAAAGCATATTTTAGGGTTAGGGTTTAGAGTTTAGACAATTAGACCCTTTGGCAGTGTTCTTTTTGCAGCTAATCCTTGCTCGCTGGAAAGTATATTATATGCCTCTACAGCCGCGAAGCACCGTAAAAAAAGCCCCTAAGTTTCGGATATATAGAAGAGGAAGAGTGGTGTTATAAAGGCGGTCGTTTTGGGAAAAAGAAGCAGAGAAGGGTAATGGCGTTCTTGAGCTTCTCAATGCCTCTGTCTTCAACTTCGACGGCCGTAGTAACAGCATCTGCCTCTGTATCAGCAGCGTCAACGTCGTCGTCGTCGAGCAATCTCCGATACACCGGTGGCCGATGCTCTCTCCCTCTTTTGCCGCCCATCAATCTCCGACGGACTGCGATGGTCGGTCGCCGGAGGAGTCAGATCGTTTGTATGGCTCCCGAAGAAGAGAAGATGACTCGCCGTTCCCCTCTCGATTTCCCTATCGTAAGTCCTCTCGCTTTCTCTATGAAACCTACAAAATTCTGTTTTTTTGGGGGATTCTGGAAAATAAATTATTTAGTGTGGTTGGATTGCTCAAAGATTAGGTTTTTTCTGGAAATAATTGAACGAGGAATAGTTTTTTGTGCGGATTTTTAAAAAAAAAAAATTTTCCACCTCAATTTCCCTCCAAACAAACGGATTCATAGGGGATTTGGATCTGGGAGTCTTGCATTGATTATATGATTTCTGGAAATGTTTTTCCGCTTAATATGATGTAGCTTGCTAGTTGGGTGGGATTTGCCAATTTCTGTCCATGTAGTCTGAACTGGCCCAAATCAGGAAACTAGGGTTTACGTTTTCTTCATTGAGAAGGTCTTACTATCTAGTTAGTTAGGAGAATCTCAATCTTTTGATCCTTCAAACCAGCAAACCAGGGACTGAAACTTAATTATATGACTTAGTACGCAACTAAAGTTTAAAGTTTCTTCATTGAGGTGGTCCTACTATCTAGATGGTTAGGTAAATCCTAATTGTTTATGACTTCCAAACCAACAATCCGACGATTGAATCAAAATCATTAGATACGTTGATGGGTGCCCTTGGGGACAAATGCCTGAATTTGTAGATTGTGGTTTTGGTTGTGTGAAAAGGATGATGATGGTGGACAGTGAAATTGTGGAGATGATATGTTGAACCGGCGAAAGAATGATCCTGGATTTTGAGCGCATTATTGAGTGTCACAGCATAAATTTGGTAGAGATTCGTTATTTTGATGTTACATGGAGTTTTAATAGAACTTTGACAGCACTTTAGTAAAAGAAAGATTGAGAGAGAATAATTTTGCGTCGTTAAAAGCAACAGTTGTACATATACCCCCCATGCACTCATGCTTCTTTGTAGTCAAGTCACAAACTGACATATGGTAGTGCTTACATTTCAAAAGAGGGGGATAGGCTATATAAGCCTAAAAATACTTGACCGGCTTAATGGTTCTTTCTGGTGAACTGGATGTGTAACCAATTAACAAACTAAGCAATCTGTCACTTAAATGTAGCGTGGTATGAGTCGGCAGTGACTTGTACCACTCCTGCAGTCTTGCTCAACGCCGAATCTTTGCTCATGATGGATAATTGTTCTATTTAGGCGTCAATTTTAGTATGCAATCACAAATTGATATGAATTGGCAAAACAATGCTTGTAGGCTATAACAAGATGATTGCCTTTACAATAAGTCCATGATGCCTAATCATAAACCATCACAAAGCAAGGCTAGTAGCAAGAGGATTCTCTCAGCAGCGTGGCATCGATTGTTGAGACATTTAGTCCTGTAGTAAAATTATATTTGTTCAAGTACTATTAGCTCTCATATCAAGCAAGTCTTGAAAGCCTTGGCAAATGGCTGTTGCTTAAGAATGCATTTTTGCTTGGTGAGTTAGACCCCGGGATCTTTAAAGAGCATCCAAGAGAATTTGAGTTTTCTACGAAGCCGAACTATGTGTGCAATTTCCAAAGAGCTCTAAATGGGTTGAAGCATGCTCCACGAGCCTACAGGGAAATCGTTAAGTTCTTAGAATACAGTGGATGTGTTGTTACACCAACAGGCTCTAGTCTCTTCTTCAAAACTCAAAAGGGAAAGTCATAGCAATTCATATTTATGTAGATTACCTATTCATCACCGGAGATGATGTAGAAGAAATCGACTTACTTGGGAAAAATCTTAAAATAAAATTTGATATGAGAGAATCGGGGGAGTTGCGACATATTCTCGAGTTGGAGATCAATCCAAGTCAAAATGGTCTATTTTTGTGCCAAATGAAGTATGCAGAAGATCTGTTGGTTCTATTTTGCATGTCAGATTGTAAGCCAATTGTGACACTAGCCGAGGTAAGTCCAAGTGGAGACAAGTTGTCGGAGGAGTACTTGAAGATCTGAGTATGTACTGACAATTAGTTGGTTGGAAGTCTAGTCTGCCTGACCTTATTTCGACAAGACATTGTTTCATATTGTGGAAACTGTGAGCAGATGCAGAATCCAAGAGAACTAGACTTAGATCCGAAGAATACAAGGTTCATTAAATGCACTGTGGACTATGCGATTCTCCATAAGAAGGGAATCAGTTGTGTAGTAGTTGGCCATTGCAATGCGAATTTTAGACAGACAAATAGTTGATACAGAAACTATCACCTATTCACTGCAATCTACCTTTGATTATCTAAAGACTGAATTAAGGTATCTCGGAGAGAATATCGAGTTAGTATCAAGACATGGCAACGATACCCAGACATCTCTCAAAGAGATTCTAGGAAAACTCGATGTTGTTGTTGAGAAGTCTATAGTCGATAACCATTCTTGGTTCTCCTCTAACTTGCTCTGAGTGGTTATTTACCAAAAAGGCAGTCGATGAAAGTTTTGAAGTTGATTCTCTTATTAGCTCTGAGCTAAGAAGTTTGTCAACTTGTCTTGCTAATTCCTTTCTTTCGTCTGGATTAGCAGCAAAGCCCCTGTCCTTGAAGGACACTTCGCTCCACAATGCCCGGATAAGGATAAAATAGGCAAACATTGTAGAATGTATGCTAGCAGAAGTCGATAGACATGATTTAGATATCATCTATCCTTCTGAAATCCAAGCCTTCTTAGAAGATGATTCTGAGACATCAGAAAGCATCTACTCTATAACAGAGGAAACAGATAGTGAAGATATATTTGAAACCGAATCAGATAACTCCACAAGTTCCTATAAAGTCAATATATTCCAACATATACAAAGCTTCAAAGGAAAGAGAGAACAAAACAATTTGCTATAGTGATGTTCTATTTCACTAAAGTAAAAACAGAAAAGAAAGTCACAGGTTTTAAACTCTTTCATAGTTTAAAGCACCCAATTAGACATAATGACAAAACAACTTTCGGCTACGAATTATCCGAAAATTATAAACGTTATATTCGAATTTGAGGTCCACACTTTATATAAGGTTTTTTCCTAGGCTTTAGCCTGCCATACTAAGTGACTTACAAAAGTGTTGGAGGGGGGTATTGAACTCCAAGTGATCTAGAGAGAGAAGGAGAGTTGAACTTCGGAGAAGAGGGGTATGGTCTTATTCAAGTTCGGGATATCTTCTGCTGAAAATGAGGCGTCCTTATATAGAGTGCGGATCTCAAATTCGATTACAACGTTTACAATTTTCGGATAATTCGTAGCCGAAAGTTGTTTTGTCATTATGTCTAGTTCGGTGCTTTAAACTACGAAAGCGTTTAAAACCCGTGACTTTCTTTTCTGCTTTTACTTTAGTGAAATGAAATATCACTATAGCAAATTGTTTTGCTCTCTTTTTAGCAAGTGGAAGAATCTTGTCACTGTAGCAAGTTGTCTTTTTCATAAAGTAGCCGAAAGGAGGGCTAAAACCCATGCTCTTCTGTCGGACAGGTGTTTGCTATGTAGGAAATCTGTTAACTCGTCGATCAACAACTGGATATACGTTCAATTTGGGCTTTGGAGGAATCTTTTGATATAGGAAGAGACAACAAATGTTGTCTCTATCAACAGCTGAAGCATAATATAGAGCAAAATCGAAGGCAGCTCAGTACTGTGTATGACTCATTCAATTACTAAGAGATCTTATGCAGGATGTGGAATATATAGTCGGGCTTTATTGTGGTAATGAAAGCACCACCAGGCTTGCAAAGAATCTCACCTTTTATGTAAGACTTAAGCACGTGGAGGTGTATCATCATTATATACAAGAGAAGGTGCTACACGGAGAGTGAGATCTTGTACCTGTGACTACAGAAAACTGACCGTCTACATATTCACCCTTGGTAGATCAAGAATGCTAATGGTGTGCATACAACCAGGGCACCATTTTTATCTAACCTTCATTAAACAAATGGAAGGAACACATGGTAAAGGCTCCTGAAGGATCCCGAAAGACAAACTACAGTCAACACGTATCTTAGAAAGATAAATCAATTCTAGTAGGCTTAGATTCCAATCACTTTGTAGCATAGTGCCCAGAGCGATAAGTAGCAAATGAGGCTTAAAAGATCATTGAAACACGAGAAGTGAGAAATGAGATATGGATGCCTCACTTCCATTATATTAGTATGGACAACCATACATTAGATTTTACCTCCGATTAAATGTGTGGAGAATTAGGCGCCTTAGACTATAGTAGACCATGCATAATATCATCCAATTGGAATACGTTGTTATTAGGTTGGAATAAAATAGTATGAATAATAAATCAATATTAAAATCCCACGAAAAATATTTAATCTAATGGTATACATGTAGTAGAATTTATCCCACTAGCTGTAGAGGCGCAATATATTCTATCAATCCTTTACCTAGAAGGTTTCAACCCAATGATACATGCTCAAGGTCTACACCCTATGCTGTACACCCAGGTATATCTCATTACGTCCTACATACATCTTTAACCACTAAATGGGATATGATGGAAACGAGCTTCCTGGGAAGTGAGCTTTCGACTTTGTACTTACCTTCCCTACAACCATAGTGACAAAGTCGTGGTTCGGGAATAATTTGGAGGTCAAATTTGAAAAAATCCGGAAAAATTATTCGGGAAAAATATAATAATTATAAAAAGATATTCAACAATTTGATTAGATAATCTACAAAATAGGTAGTTTACTTTGTCAAACTAAACGAATTATTGTGAAATTCGTGAATTATTCGCAAAATCCGTGAATAATTTGGCAAACCTAAATTTCGCGAATAATTCAGAGACACACCTTAAATTCGCAAATAATTCGCTAATTTTTCAAAATTCGGAGAATTTTGTTAATATGCCTACAATTACGCTTTATAGTCCTTCATATCTCTAAGTCTGCCCACCTGTTGGTACACTCTTGATTGCTAAAAATTTCAACAGATAGTTGTTCATATGATTCTCTAGACCCATGCTAAACTCACAACACCACAACTAATTATAAAGCTATTTCACCCACGTTGGATCTTAGTTCTTTTCTTAAAAAAATCTCCACTTACTCATGGCTTGTTCAAACCCTAGTTACTTAGGCGCCAAATTAGTCAACCAAAAACCCCTATTTCTATAGCAGGAAGATGCACCATAACCCACTATTATGTTTCCCCATTTTTCAACAATCACTAGAGACTAGATAGTACTGCCAATTGCCTCCCTTCTAAACCCCAACCTTTTTAGGGAAACACACTTCTCGGAGCTATCTTCCAATCCGACCTAAATATTTCTGGAATGTGCTCGATTATCCACCTCCTTCATGACATTGTAAGAAAGAAATATTATATAAACAAAGAACATTGGGAGAGAGTTGCCTTGATAAAAGAATAGTTCACCTATTGATCGAGAAGATCTGAGAAATAGGGTTCAAACTTTCGACTAAATCCGAGGAGAAGATTGATTAATGAATTTATAGGACATACAATTCATCACACTCATCCCATTTGGGAGTGAAATAGTGAATTGAGGCCCCATTAAAGTTTGAGCTTGACAGAGTGTAATGACGTTGTTGCAAAATGGTTAAATGGGTCAAATGTTTTGTTCTTAATGTTTATCATTGGAAGCAATTCGTTAATAACGAGAGTTTATTTTACATGGCAGGAGTGGGAAAGGCCAAAGCCTGGGCGGAGACCGGATATATTCCCCCAGTTTAGCCCAATGAAAACACCTTTGCCACCCCCATCGCCAGCAGATCCTCCTGAAGAAGACGAGGAAGAGGAAGAAAAGAAAGAGGAAGAAGAGGAGGATCCTGAAAATGAAGAACCAGATAAGCCAGAAAATCAGTAGCAATCACTAAATGGTGGAAGAGGGGGTCTAGAGCCTCCCTAAAATATTCATTACAACCAAGCTGTCGTCGATGTACCATTACTTGCACGCCGTCAAGGATAGCAGGTGCTGTAGGAGAAAGCGGATGCCATGTGATAATGCCCAAAACCAGGTGTAGCTGTTGCCGTTGGCAGTGGCTTTCATCCACTTTGGATTTTTTAGGGAACTGACGCTTGGATTGAGCAGGCAAACTTGGTGGCATGTTTTTTTGGTTGGCTTTATGTTTAGGGAATGTAGTTTCAGCTTACTGTTTTGTCAGACTTCAATGAGTAATGTGAGAAAAGGCTTCTGTCAGAAGAATGATTCCAATATGAATAATATTGTGATTGTTATTTTGTTTTTTTCCTTGACTTTATGTTTGGTTGTGGATAAAATAAGTGAAAAGAGAGAAAATAAAAGAAAATTGGACAAAACACAATTAAGAATTGTATTAGAAATCCACTGTTTTCCTTTTCTTTTCCATGTTTTAACCTATTTTCTTGTCCGCCAAACATACCTTACAGTGTGTTCTGGTTTCTTGTTTACATATATGATCATCTTTAACGTGGAGAGTTCATAAGCAACTCACGAGCTTGATCGTCTTCCTTTCTTGGGTACTTTGACTATATGATGGTTAATGGAATGTGCTTAGTTTTGCAGTTCGACGGAAAGAACTGTTACTGACTTGAGGATCAGGATGATGAATGTTCTTTTTATTCTCAGCACCTGTGACTCCCTGGTAAGTTTCTTAGTTAACATCGTCTGCCAGATACCTCTTCAGGAGTTAGTCAATGGGTACTCCCAACTATACTCTCAAATGTACCCCTGAATCCTAATATTTTAATTCAAATAATTAAGGGTTAAGCCAAGCCAAATCTAATATTGTCCCTTAATTATTTGAATTAAAGGATTAGGATTTGGGGTATAATTGGGAGTACCCATAGATTGATTCTTCGGGTAATTATCAGAACAAATGAAATAACAGTCGAATGAGATATGAATAATATCTATATCCATGAAAACTCCTGTTCTCTCAAAAGAGAGAAAACTCTCAATAAATTAGAATTTAGATGGCTACGAAAGCAATGGGAGCAGCGTATTGGGTACTTAGACAAAGAAAGAAGGTATTTTGACGAATCCTTTTGTCATTTCCCAAAAGCTGAATCACCATGCCGTTAACATCCCACATTATTTTAACTCTTTTAATAATTTTTTTTTAGGAGCTAAAATAAAATAACTGAATAGCTTGATTGAATACTACCGAATCATTTTAACTATAATACACCGGCTCCATCAATGAGATCAGATCCCTTCCTGATTGGATGAGATCGCCGATTAATCGCATTCTAGTTGGTGGAGCCCATGTTGATGAACAGTGATCCCTACAACCTGCAATAGGTACATTAATCCTATTGTACTGTTCTTATAAGTGGAGTAATAAAAACAAAACAATAGGTATAAGACATTGACATCGTGGCCTGTGCCATATGTTGTGAACGTTCGATGGACCCAATGTTTTTCCCAACAAGAGGTCCAATGATGGGAGTGATAGCCATACTTTCGTCCTTATGCACTCTCGTTTTTTATGGTAACAAAACAAGGTTTTTGTCATGTCTTTGTGGCAGGAGTTTTGGCTATACTTCCTTCTCATCGCACTTTCTCCTTTTCCTTTTTGATAACAACACATGGTTTTTTTTTTTTTGTGTCAATCCTTGTGAGGAGAGTGTTATCATACTTTTCTTCTAGACTCAGGATCTTCTCCAAATTAGTGCTGGCTAGAAGATCCCCAACACTCAAATCAGAGTTAAGGTTGTGTGTGACGCCTCCCTATTGGGTGTTAGCGATCTCCTTGTCAATACGATCCCTAGTCTAGAAGGAAAGTATGACTACACTTTCTTCACAAGAATAGTAACAAAATTCTTCGAATTTTTAAAAAATTTAGAATTATTCGTAAATTTTAGATGTATCGAATTATTCTTGAATTTTAAATTTGTCGAATTATTCTCAATTTATTCGTGAATTTCATAATATTTCATTTAGTTCGACAAAATAAACTGTTTATTTTGTATATTATATCTAATCAAAGGGTTTGATATTTTCATGAATTGTTCCTGAATATATTTCGAATTTTTTCAAAATTTTCCGAACTCAACCATTACTCAATTATTCCCGAACCCCAACTTTATCACTACACTTATAAGGACTGTCACAAAAAACTGTCTTGTTTTCCAAAAGAGGGGAAAGGGATTGAAAACTCTCAATAGTACCCTACTATCGAGAGCATGGCTGCCTGATTGAAAATCTAACCGTGTAAAGGCACACATACATTAAATGGTGAGCCCCACTTGATGCTTGGCACCGTTGGATTGTCAATCTGGCAGCCATGGTTTTGATAATAGGTATCATGGAGAGTTTTCAATCACTTCCCTTTTCTATATGGACCTTGTGGGGCCCACCACAAAATCCTCGTCTCCGAGAGTACAATTGGGGAGAGTGGCTAACAAAATCCACCAAATGGCTCACACTCATTTAAAAACATCCTCCCTTCCCTTCATCTCTTTGGTTCCTGAGTCGCACTTTGATAGATAAGATAGAAGGGTAGGTCTGAAAGTCAGGTGGCGACTGGCAGTTAAAGAGTAGTAGATATATCAAACCCATTACATCCACCTCTCTCTCTCTATTCTCTCTCTCTACTCTCTCTCTCTCTCTCTAGATCTCCACCCATGCAAGGACTAACTCCATCTCCAACATGATTCCATCTCTCAACTCACCATCTCCTCTTCACTCACCAAAGCCATGGTACATTGAATCTCTCTCTCCCTCTCAATCAATTCTATCTTAAACTGTTTCTTTGATTATGGATTAACGTTTTTACACCAAATCAATGAGTATTTGTTAATGGGTATTATGTGCTTTTGTTGCAGGCTCTTATGCCCCTGATGTTTCGGTCACTGTTAAGGCTAGTAACGTCGCTGGTTGGCCGGCCGGTGGCATCGATCTCGACGATACTGTACTACAGCGACCTTCTCCCGCGAAACATGAACTTGGAGCGACTGGTTCGACATGATTTGCTTGATCAGGAAAACTACCTGTTCCATTTTCTCATCAACTTCTTGAGGTGTTTCTGGTAGACATCTATTTACATGACATAGTATCTGTTTTATTTTTTATTGATTGTGTGATGATGAGATGGACGGTGGAGATTTTTTGTTATTGTTTCAGAGTGGGTCCCCGGCTCTTTTTCAGGCATTTGTAACCGTTGATGTCTCGGTGAGTGTTTTCTCTCTGATTGTGATGATCTGATTTAAAGATTACATAGAAAGAAGGCTTTGTATGTAGAGAATCCTTTTGTTTTTTCATATTTTAGTGAAGAATATTTGCATGGGGAATGCTAACTCGTCCCCAAGCAGACTCGCCAAGGATTTCTGGTCTTCTTCCCCTAAAAGGGGCGAGTATGCTCGAGGCGAGTTGAGCTAGCAGTAACGTGTGTGGTCCTATTGCGTCTTGGGGTTAATGGAGACCTTACCTAAAATAATTTCAATAGATTGAAGTCATTTATTTTATATGTTGGTACATATAATGTGGATAAAAAGTTAGGGTTTTGTCATTTTTATGCAGCATATAAAATTACACTATGCTTACAATTTCAAAATCCTAATTCATTTGTGCACCCTAACTTAATGTGTTGATGTCTCCATTACCCTCCAAGGGCTGAGCCACATGGGGCTGATGTCCCCCCTCCCAAGTTTCGGGGGAAAAAAAGTCTTATACTATTAACAGAGGCATAGCTTTTGAGAGGGGTGGAGCATTGGGACGGGGGCTCTAAGCCTCCTTAACTTTTGAGAAAAAATATATTTTATAGAAACGGATGCAAATAAACATGATGACCCATGAATTTTGGTTTCAAATTTTTTTCCAGGGGTTATGCCCCCGAATATCCATTGTTAGCCCCTTGCAAGAGAATCTTGGCTCCGGCTCAAGGTCCTTGGATTGAATGATCTTATAAGCTTTATCCTCAAATTTTTTTTTCTCATATGCTCATTATTGAAGCAATACATCGTAATTAGCTAAAGCAATATTTTTCCCCCAGAAATGATTTTTTAACGGATTGCAAAAAATATAAAAAAAGTAATGACACTCATATTAAGAGTATGGAAATTTGAGAGTGAGCCTAGGCATTATTGGCTATTTCCCGCCAAGAATGGTGTAAATGGGGAGGAATAATCTTGAAAAGACGTGTCTTAATACACAGTAACATGCATGTAGGGACGAGGAGTGTAGCCCAGTTGCAAAATTTGAATTTTTTTAAAATTCTCAGTGAAACACCTGTTCTGATCCCTAACCATTTATCAAGTTAGAAAAACATTTTCTTTTTCAAAAAGAAGTCGACTCAAGAGTACTCAAAGTAAAAAGGAAAATTAAGGACTCATGTCATGTTCCAGTCACAATGAGAGTTTGTTGCCACTCATTTGGGAACATAAACAACAATCAATGTGTAAGCAAGTTGATGAAAGAGTCATCTAACTAATGGAACACTTAAATGCTAGTTCACAAAAGGAAAGTGATAAAAAAAAATTACTAACGAAAGCTGGTCCGTTGGATTGAAAATCCAATGGCTCCAAGTCCGCACATGCTTTAAATGATGCCCCACTTAATGCTTGACACCGATTAGAGTGAAAAGACATCGGTTCAACTCTGGATAGTAGGTACTATCAACAATTTTAAATCACTTTCTATCACAAAAAATTAATTTTATTTGAGGATACGTTCTACCCAAAAGGAATACGCACAACTTAGGATTGTCTTTCGCTATAGCAAGAAACGATCTTTATGGTTGCAATGGTATCATGTCATGTATCCCATAATTACCTAATTGACGCAAGTAAACAATATAAACATTTAAAATTGAGCAGTTATGAGATACATGACATGCTAACATTGCAGCTATATAGATCGTTTCTTGCTATAGCTAAATACCCCCTTCCTAGAGATTGGATAGCCTTGAAGGCAAGAGAAGATCCTAAGTCAATGTGCACACCCCTCTACGCTGCCATGTGTCCCAACTCCCATTAACTGTGGTTAAGCTATATTAATTCAACGTTAACAATTTTTTTTTCAAAAATCTAAGGTTAGATTCATTAATCCTAAGGGTGAGTGAATTTTTATCACAATTAATGAGGGATAAATGGGAGTCATAGTGCACGCCTCAAGTATCATTCACCACTCACTCAATCTCTCTCTTTTTTATTTTATTTTATTTATACTGAAAATACTTTATTCTATACTAATTTCTGGTATCATACGCATTGCCCACGTTTCCAATTGGCGGGCCACCTTAAGTTGGTGTGCTAATCATAGTTAAGGAGTGTTAAAAGGGACATGTGGCCAAGACATTAGACTACATAGTCTAATGCGTGGTGTGCTAATCACTGCCCAAATAATAATGCGGATTGGCTTCATAACTCATAAGTCACAACCTTCCATTTAGCAACATAAAATGGACAGTCGAAGAGAATATGGTGGTGTTTGGGAAGGAAATTATTCTATTGAGCTCCTTAGTCCTTGATTATCTTAGAGAATACAACAGCACCCCAAAAAGTGCTTGTCACTTTTTTTTGAGATGCAATTGTATTATTTGTATATTTTTCAGAACAGATAGCTTACACCCATCCCTGTAGCTAGGGGTGTCAACAGGCCGGGTTTGGGCCAGCTCACCCGACTCCATTTAGGTCTGATTAATGAACAGCTCGGGCCAGCTCGCTTATTAATTGGGCCAAGTCCGACTGCAATTAAGCCAGACCATCTAAGGAAGGAAAAAAAGGGGGAGAGGGGGAGGAGGAAATACAGGCTATTAGTTTGGGGGTTTTGGATTTAGCGGGCTGGGCCAAATCTAGTCTAATGGCCCGAGCCTAATTCTCTAAGTCCAAGCCTATCTAACTATGTAATCGGCCTGGGTCACAGGCCAGACCGGCCCATTGACACCCCTACCTCTAACTAGGTTGACGAAGGTATGCCCCTTGTTTACAATGCCTCTAATAGGAGGCCGAATTTACTCTGTCTGGAGCAGAGTAAAATACTCTGGCCTAGCTTCTAACACCCCTTAACTCTGGTTACGAAGTTTTAACTCCTGTGATTAATTTTTTCTTCTTCTAAGAATCAAGGTTAGATTCTTTAATCCTAAGAGTTAGTGAAACTTATCCACAATTAAAGGAAGTTAAAGGGACACGGGGCGAGTTGGAGAGGCTAGGCTGAGTATTTTAACCATATGTTGTTTCACCAGATGGCGCGGCCAAACACTTCCTTGTCCAGTTCAGCTAAGGTTCTTGGATTTTCTTGTCCTCCCGAAAGGGAATTATTAGGAAAGTAAAGTGGGCGGATTCTAAAGTAGGGTTGTCAAAGAGCCAGGTTAGCCCGTGGCCTGGCCCGATTAACAGTTTGGGTGGGCTTGGGCTTAGAGTCTTAACCCCGTTTCCTTTAGGTTAGACTTCTAATTTGGTTTAGCCCATAAGGGCTGTTTATTAAAAATCTCTAAACAGCCTATTTTTCTTTTTCATCCTTAGGTGGAATTGGCCCGAGCCTGGCCTGATTAATAAACAGCTCAGCCCATTTATTTGTCAGGCCTAGTAAGGTCCAGCCTGGCTCGATTAATAATTGTTGGGGGTGGGGGGCTTAGGCTTAGGCTTATAGTCTTAGGCATGTTCCCCTTAAAAACGCTGTCAGAAAGGGAATGCCTTTTCCTTATATTCAAAAGTACCCGTAATTCGTTTTCCATATGAGAACGCAGAGGTTCTGGCGCTGTTAGATTGTCTGGGAGAGAGAGCCATTTCCCATTTGAGCTTGAGAAATGAGGTAGACGCTCCCGAATCCACCCCAACAGGTAACACTGTATTCGCGAGAAAGGGCATTAGGAGGGCCCTCATAGCAAAAACAATCGTCAAGGTCAGACCCCCGGAGCAGCCCAGTTGGATTCAAAGTAAAGATAGGGCACGCCTCACTTGTTGCCGATGCTGAGGACGTGGATCATTGTCTGGGCCTGGAAATGGCCGATTCTGTAATAAGGCATGTTTATTAAAAAACCCCTAAGCAACCTATTTTTCTTCCTCATCCTTGGGTTGAATTGGCCCGAGACTAGCCCTATTGATAAAATAGCTGGGCTAATGTATTAGCCAGGCCTAGTCGGGTCAGGCCCAGCCCGGCCAAGCTTGAACCTGGCCTGTGACACACCTACCTATGATAAGCAGTGATGGACCTTATAAAGGTTGCTGCCCATCAATTGAGCCAGAAAAAGATGTAATGGGCCTAGAACTAGTGCTATAGAAGAAGGTCGGCCCTTAAAGAGTCCCACTATCCAGGAGAGTGTTTGTGGATGTTTTGGTAACCAAGTTAATGGGTTTTTAAGACCCTTCCCTTGCTGGGCTCTTTGTTCTTTCATCTATCCAATTAGAAAATCACACTCTCAGAATTACAAAACTACCACTTCCTAAGGCAAATTTTGGGCCGGCTGTTCAACTGGAGCTTTTGTTCATAGTTAATATCTATTTTTTTTTCTTTCTAAGCAAGGATAGGTGGGTAAACCTTAGGGGTGGGTGAATCTTAACAGCTGTTAAGAGGTGTCAATTGGGACCTTGGCAACCTTAGTGGCATAACCGGACTCAAAGGAGTCCGGTTACAACTTGAGAGAATTTGAAGTCCATTTGACTTGAAATCCTCTAACGGTCATAACCGACTCCTTGAGTCCGGTTACAATACAAAAGCCTTTTAAGTACTCTTTTAACTCCAGTTAACAACTGCTAACTTTTAGAGTCAATATTTTTTCCTCTAAAAACTAAAAATTAAGGTTAGATGGTTGAACCCTAAGGGTTAGTGATTCTTAATCATAGTTAAGGGATATAAAAAAGATAGATGTTGACTTGTGGAGCATTTCAAGTCCATTCAATAAGGTTGATTCTTGAGATAGAATCCAGGTTATCAGTAGTTTGGATTCGGATTGGATCCTGATCGATTCCACTTAGGAAAATAATTACCTCCTCGCTGGTGGAGTGAAGGGAGGCATCTTGAGCCCCATTTTTTCACCACGTGTCCCCTTTTAACTCTTTTTAACAGTAGTTAAGATTTACTAATCTTAGGGTTAAAGCATCTACCATTGATTTTTAGAAAAAATAATAATAATTTTTTATCCACAAGGGTTAAAAAAATTTAACTAGAGTTCAAGGGCAATTAAGGGGGCTTTGCGAGAGGAGGACCAATAGTTTGCATCTCACCTATGGAGCGAACTATTGCTCTTTCAATTAATTCTGTTTCGAGCAGGGCAGAACCAGAGCCAGAGCCAGGGATAGTTGTCCCTTGAACTATTAAAAAAATAATTTTAAAAAGTTATATTTTAATTAGGCAAAGCCATGGAGCAAGTGGTGCAATTGACCCCTTAAACTTTTTTTTTAAAAAAATCTTATCTTGTTTGATTATTTAATAAGGCATAACCATGAGGCAAGGAGTAGCTATCCAACACCAGCCTGTCCTTTGAACTTTTGAAAAACAATTATACTATAATATTGAATTATTTAATAGGGAATAACTATTGGACAAAGAGACAACTACCCATAACAAAAAGAAACAATACTCGTAGGATATATACGGAAGAGATGGTCCATGAATTTGGTTTTCAAAAAAAAAAAAAAACAAAAAGAGGGGGAGGGAGGGTGTTATGCCTCGAACCTCCCACCCCAAGACCCAAAATAATTTTTATCCACCAGATCATTCTCAACAATTCTATCATTAATTACTAATATTTTCAATCAACCATCGCTTGCCCCCTACAATAAAATCCTGACTCCGCCTTTGTTATGAGACATACTAAAAATGAGATTTAGGTTACAACTATATAATATATTGTATACTCCATATCTTTAACAGAGATATTTGATCCGGATAATATATTACAGACTCCATATCTTTTACAGTGATACTTGATCCAG
This sequence comes from Tetracentron sinense, assembly GCA_015143295.1. NCBI lineage: Eukaryota > Viridiplantae > Streptophyta > Magnoliopsida > Trochodendrales > Trochodendraceae > Tetracentron > Tetracentron sinense. The sequence goes on along the minus strand of CM026554.1, from coordinate 5,840,852 downwards.
TTAAGTTCAGTTATATTTGATCCGGTTAAGTTCAGTTAATTACTGTTATAAAATATAGCACACGTCTCATTATAAGAACAAATTTTTATTATTACGTTTTTTTATTCTAAAAGCTTAATTCGGAGGATATTCAAGTGCTAACGGCTTGCGGTATGATACGGGGATTTCATTTCATTCGTCGCTCTCTAAATCAGATAGCTCATCAGAATGCTCAAAAGGCTTTGACCTGTAGTGTCGATAGAGATATATGTGTATTTCCATTGTTGGATATTCTTCTCAAAGGCCCTTGGATAATCCTTCCAATCCAAGTGCCCTGGGTGTAATTCCCTCCAATCAGTAATGCATATCGTCTTAACCAAAAAGCCAAAAAAAAAAAACTTTAACCAAGGTATTAATGCTTATTAACGGCAAATAAAACGGCACGTGTCGTATGGCCTACAACCGGACAATAGATAACTACAGAAAATCCCTAACGTATAGACGTGCCTTAACAACTTATACCATGATCCAATGACCTAAACATCTCAAACCAGACTAAAACTTAAAAATTAGTGAAATGGCGCTACCTAGAAAATCTCCATGATTCCCCAAATTCCAACAAAGGCATAAATGATGTTGCAACATGTTGAGCTGATATTGAACTCATAGCTCTTGTTTGGAGATTGGATCACAAATTAATTAGGATTGAACTCGGGGCACAAGTCAACACTTTTTTTTACGGCACAAGTCAACACATGTCTCTTTTAACCCTATTAATTGAGGTTGATATTTATTAATACTTGAGGTTCAACCATATAACATTGAAGGAAGAATTTTTAACCCTTCGGGTTAATTTTTTTTTTTTCCAAAAATTAAAGTTATATTGTTGACCCTAAGGGTTACTGAGTCTTAAAAGAACCCATGACCTTGGTGCAATTGAGTTTGGGGAGAGTTCAATCACAATTGATTGTGATCCGATCTCCCTTGTTTGCCACTATAATTCTCTAAAAATTTCACATTCTATATTATTGAGAAGAAAAATGAAGAACTGATCCCAAGATGAACTTGTTAGTCGATAATGAGACCACTCAATTGAAATACCGCACGTGACAGTGCAATACTTTCGACGCCTTCGGCCGATTTGCAATGTAAATTATATAAAAAGATCAACAAGCAAATAGTATTTATAATTAAGCGATAACAACATGAGTATCCGATTTTCTTCGCGCCACATGATCCAATAGAAAATTGTATTCGAAGCTGGCTTGGCTCTATTGAGAAATACGTGGAGATAAGAGATGTGACATGTTTCGGTAGTGTTTTTAGCACAAGTCTTAGAGCAGAACCTAACAACTTCATTTCTAGATCTTATCTAAGATCTGAAATGAAACAACCTAACTCCACTAAGACAAAATTCCAACTAGTGCATATTATTCAGATCTACTGTTACTTTTAGATGGACATAACACAATCAAACTTTATTTTTTAGGAAAAGCAAGCGAGTAATGATTAGTGAGTTAGCAGGAAAGGACGGGTTTTGAATTTAAGTCATGATTTTGACATCCAACAACTTTACTTAGCAAGCAAGTCGAACTACTATGACTGACAGACATAACCAAAATAAAAGACTTAGGATCATCTCCAGTTGTAAGTAGCGGGGAGACCACCTTCACTAACAAAAATCGGACATTTACTCCCATATGCGCTTGCTCGAAAATTCTGTGCACGTGTCCCCAAATATTGTATGCGGGGTATGTGGCCTTGATATGGTGGTTGTCTCGGTCTCCCCGCTAGCCAGTGTTATCAGAATCGGACTGGCTGGTCGAACCAGAAAATTGAGGACCGATCTCTTCACCGATTTCTAAAACCCTCAAAATCTGAACACTTTAAAAACCGACACTTTTTTTAAGAACCAAAAAAATCAGCCGGTTGAACTAGAAACCAGTTGAAAACAAGCCAGAATCGATCAGAATTGGATAAAAATGAAAAAAAAAAATTTAATTAAAAAAGTCACGATTGAACCGGATCAGTTGAACCGGTCAAACTTAGAATTGGCCACCCAACCGGTTAAACAACCGGTCTGATTATGAAAACATTGCCGCCCAGCTACAACTGGAGAAGGTCCCAAGTCAAATGAAAAATCAATTTGTAGTGGAAAAGGCAAGACAAAGATTCCATGTCGTGAGAAACTTTATGTTAATTGAGTGCTAGTAATGCGGCCCACGCCATGATTAGCATTTTTGTGGTGGCATAATGATCTGTTTTCAGGGCATGTTTAGCAACAGGGCTAAAAGTGTCCAATAGGTTCGATCAACTTTATTCATGTGAAAGAAAAGTCGTTAATAATTTAGCGCCAGTTAAGCGTGCTTTTTCCTAGAATGACAGTCCCAGCCCGGAAAGAGGAGGAAACTTTATTTTTATTTTTTTATCTATGTCATTGGAAAGACCTTGTACAATTAATTAGGAAAATAGTAATGGAGTTCTTTTATTGATTTGGATTTGGAGCACTGTTATCAATACCGGAACAGATTGGCCGGTCGAACTGGAAAATGGGGAATCAGTCCCTCATCGGTTCTCAAAACCCCCAAAACCGGAACTCTTTCAAAACGGGCCAGAATCAGCTAGAACCGGTCAGAATCGGGTAAAAAATGAATTTTTTTTAATAAAAAAGGACAATGTCGAACTAGATAGGTTGAATCGGTCAAACCGGCCACCTAGCCGGTTATGAAAACACTGATTTTGATAAACGCTAGTCCCATTAGTAGGGGTGGAAATTGGGCCGAGTTCGGGCTTCAAAGCCTATGTAAATGTGTCGGGCTTCGGGCGGGTGCATTAAAAAATCACTAAAAGTCAAGCTCATATTCGACACATTGCCACTCCTACCCATTGACATACTCCCTAATTCTTGCAGTCCTAAGTCCGTTCACAGCTTATTAAAAATAAATAGTAAATAACTAACCAATATTGTGGCCTAATTACCTGTGGCAGCAGTTTGAACCACAGAGATTGAAAGGGTCCTCACTACACCCACCTCTCAATTGGCGAAGGTGTGCTTCTAGTTGACGGAGGTCCTAAGATCATCTTCGAAAAGGGGAGTACTCCCAATAGATTATAGTAGTTGTAATGGGGAAAATTGGTAAGAGAAACCAAGTAGTTGAAGGACGAGCTCGACCTATTGAGAGGACGAGCCCGACCTAAGGTAAGGACGAGCCCAACCTGGTTTGGTGACGAAGTCGAGCTCATATAAGGACATAACTAGTGCCAAGTGGTTTTCTGTCGGAGCATTAAGGAGGCACTCATGGGTAGATACTACTTTTGATATAACATATCTGATTTAATAAATATGCATTAAATGATGGCCATCTTGGATCACTTCAGTGGTTGATTTACCATAAATATGCATTAAATGATGGCCAGTGGTAGAAACGATCTACAAAGATGAGATGTACATTTATTATCGAGATATTTGTCTAACACTAATGCAACGAGTAGTTCAGATGTATGACTATTTCATTAACATGAATGGGCATTTGATCTGGGAGCCTATAAATACTCCCAGAGTTTTAGTGAAAAGGGGTTGACCAATTTCACGAACTTGAGACTGAACCTTCTTCCCCAAACATAAAGAGCAAAAACCCTATCTCAAGCACTCCCTATTTTTACCCTCTGCATTTATCCTTTGATTTTCTCTCTATTACTTACTTGAGCTTCGAAGTGTCTTGACAGGACGGAAGACCACTCCTCAACAACTCCAGGACTACATAGCTCAGTGACCTTTTTCCTCCTACCAGTAAAGCGGTGCCATGTGGAGCTCTACAGGAAATTCTCACCATAGTAGTTATTCAGTCGTGTCAAAAGCAATGTTACCTGGTTCGTCAGTTCGCTTGGTTCGAATTCGGGTTCGCAGTTCGCAATTCGCCACTCTACAGTGAACCCGGTTCGCTAGGGTAAGATGAGATAATTCGTTTTTCGATTCGCTTAGATTCTTTAGTTTGGTTCGCTAGCTTGGTTCGCTACTTAAGCATGTAAAACAAAATATATATTATAAACATATATCTTTTAAGCATGTAAACAATATATTACAAATACTTATTTGAAAAATAATAATAAAAAATATCTTTTTATGAATGATTTGTGAACTAAAAGTATAATTTTCCGAATCTAATAAAAAATATCAAATTCTTTTTTTTATATAAAATTAGACAAATTAAGGTTGTTTTGAAACCACTATGTGGTTTGCTCAATTTCACGAACCAGACTGAATTGAACCACGAACTAGTTCGGGTTTGCTCGGTTCGCGGTTTCGCTATAGCATGTAGCGAACTTGGTAACCCTGGTCAAAAGCATATCTTCGATGAAACATTTGCTATCAATTTGTTCTTCATAATTTTTATTCGCGTTCTTGTTGACCCTAGTCTCGCCCTCTTAGACCCTTTAAATCTTTTTCACATTTTCACCGATGTTAACTATCATTGAACATGTCCAAATTATCCAATTCCATGTTTTTCATTTTGTTACCAATTAGAGCTACACACATTCTCCGTAACATGCTCATTTCTAATACTATTATAATGTTTCATTAATTCATCCGACTAACACTCCATCTTAGCTCTACCTTTTTAATAATATAGTGTTTATTGATATCATCTTCATAAAACATAGTTGATCTTATCGTTGAGTAACGTAATTCATACAGTGAAAACTCTTGATATGGTGCACCCATCAGGAGGCCCCAATGGAGTCAACGAGATCGATTGACTGTGAGTGGTCAACATGCATATGATCTGAGTTAAGGTACATAGGGGATAGGGGCCCACATGGAGCCTAGGAGAGCTGAAGCCCCCCTTGAAATCTTGAAAAATAAATAAATTCTATAGCACTAATAGCGGCGTAGCCTGGGAGAGCGTTGGAGCCGGGGGGACGGGGCTTCTAGTCCCTTCTAAACTTTTAAGAAAAAAATATATTCCTTACAAATGAACACTTACATACCCGATGACCAATGAACTTGACCCTCAAAAAAAAATTTGGGGGCCACAACTTGAACCCCGTTGTTAGCCCCCTTCCAACACATTCCTGGCTCCACCCCTGAGGATGATAGACATGAAATCCACTGTATATTTCTGTTTTTTTCAATGATTGTCCTCCCTCCGATGGTGACATAGATAGAAGTAAGTGGGATAAGGTTGGTTGAATTGAGTATCTAGAACTTGCTTCTAAATCCCTCAGTGGTGATAGCCCACCATGCCCACTCCCATTTTGGGTGGCGCCCCCCAAACTAATTAACAAAGCAGACAATTAGAGGCTTTTGACTCAGTCACCATGTGATGCTTGGACCTCATTTGCACTCCTAATCGACCCACACCAACCTAACCTCACAAATATATAACAACACGGAGTTCAAGCATGTAACCTTGATTTTTAGAAAAAAATTTAACCACGGGAGTTCAAAAAACCAAGGTTAAAAGGACACTTAAAGGGGCATAATGAGTGGGCAGACGGTTTTGGTCTTGGTCTGGTGAGGCTCAATCCCATCCCCAACAAGGCAACACCATACATAACTTGGATGAGTAATGCTATTCCCACTTTTGTTTTTTAAAGTCATTTTTTTAAGAGATGACATGTGTCATTTTTTTAATGAAAGTGACTTTAAAAGAAAGTAAAGCTACTATAACCCAATTTAGATTTAAAGCAAAAAAACAACTTTATCATATGCATATAATGTCGTACGCGTGTTGGCTTATGCTAATAGCTGTGTGTATATCCCTATATGTGGGTTGTTCTGGTTCCATTCACTCGAGTGATGGTGTAACGTTTGATAGGTGAAGGGGAAGATTCCTGCACATGCCACGCGTCTGTAGCTGTTCCAAACTCCGGTTTCCTTGTAGAAGGAAGATAGCAAAACTCTACCTATGAATGAGTCTGAGGAGGCGGGTGTGCACCCTGAAATAAGCTCCGATGATAAAGTCAATACAAGGCATAAACACATGAACATATTAGTATAGAGATACTTATCGTGAGGTCATTGGGCATATGCGCTTGAGGACGGGTTATGGTGTTGTGCTTTGGAGATGAGCTATGGAGAGGTAGAGGATGTAGCTTAGGAGGCATAAAGGACATAGCTCTGGATAGCGTAGTTCGGACAACGTAGCTCATACAACGCAGCTTGGATAAGGCACAGATAACGTAGCTCAGACAACGTAGCTCGGGCAATACTTAGACAACGTAGCTCGGGCAATACTCAGACAACGTAGCTCGGACAACGTAGCTCTGACAATGTAGCTCGGGTAATACTCAGACAACGTAGCTCGGGTAATACTCAGACAACGTAGCTTTGACAACGTAGCTCGGGTAATACTCAGACAAAGTAGCTCAGACAACGTAGCTCGGGCAAGGCATAGACAACATAACTCAGACAACGTAGCTCGGGCAAGGCATAGACAACATAACTCAGACAACGTAGCTCAGACAACGTAGCTTGGGTAATACTCAGACAACGTAGCTCGGACAATACTCAGACAACGTAGCTCGAACAATACTCAGACTACGTAGCTCTGACAACGTAGTTCGGGTAATACTCAGACAACGTAGCTTTGACAACGTAGCTCGGGTAATACTCAGACAACGTAGCTCGGACAAGGCATAGACAACATAACTCAGACAACGTAGCTCGGGTAATACTCAGACAACGAGTACGTTGTGCATCAGACAACGAGTACGTTGTGCAGCTCACAACGGACAACGAGCTCGGGCACTATTCACAGCAAACAACGAGACAACGGGCTTGGACACTATTCACAATAGACAACGTGACAACGGGCTCGGGCACTATTCACAGCGTCAGGCACAAGTTCAAGTATGACTATACTCAGCAGATGATCAATTGCAAGGTTGTGCAAGTGGTAGTGTGACCTGAACATTTCACAAAGTAGATAAACATAAAACATCAGATATTGACAAGGTGTAGGGGTACCGTTCATATAGAGCATCAGGCAGATATGGCTGATTTGAGAGAGCATCCGGTGACCATAATCGATTGTGAGGCCATAAAGAGCATCAAGTGACCGGAGAATACCAAAGGAAGATGAGAGAATCAGGTGGGTGGCCGCCTGCATAGCCCTTCGGGGTAGGGGTGTGAATAACTCAAGCTTCCCAGATCTCCTTCTTCTTCTTCTGCCTTTCTTTATTTTCTTACTTACATTCTGCACCTTCTTTCTTTCTCAGGTGATTCATGCTTATTTATAGGCATTTGGAGTCATCATGACTTGTATAGTCATGATGAGGTTACCTGTCAGACAACACTCAAAAGAGCCAGCACATAGCCTAAGTGGGCTTATGTCGGCTAAATTGTTAAATTTGCTAAAATGAGAAATTCCTATTTTATCCATTTTTTAAACTCATTTTTACGAATTTTATCCCTTACAATAGACTTATCATGTTTAGTTTGCTTCTACGTTGGGCGCTCCACTCTCTAGTCTAATCTACTAACCACTGCTAGAAGGATTGGGGGAGGGCGGAGGGGGGTCACATGCGCTAACGTATTCAACTACAAAGAAAATGTATATCATTAGGTGCCATGTCAGTTACACGTCGATGACCAATCTTTCAAGCTCGCCGAGAGGAGTGCTACCCCAGTTGTAAATTTTGAAAATTTTCGAAACTTCCGGGTAATATAGGTGAGACTTGTCATTGCAATCCGTGGAACTTGAACCGGTTAAAAAATCTTTTTCTTTTGAATGAGGAAATTATGGTCTCAATTGATTCTATATAGGTAAGAGGGAAAAGAAGCAACACGAAAGTTGCCCCTCGAGGCTGGGGCTAACATTTCTTTTCCAGACCATGATGTTTGCTTACATACACGCAATAATTACTTTAGCTAGTTAAAACAAAGCATGATGTTTGCTTACATCAATTGCAAAAGTACAAAAGGGTAAGGTTAACTACATTTTCCTTAAATTAACCATCTTTAAAAAAAGAAAACTATTTAGTGGACCCATGGGTCCGTTTCCTATGTTACCTCATGCCACTTTAACCTTGGTTAAGCTTAACTAAATTAAAACTAAGATTTTGATTTTTTTTTTTGTTGTGAAAAACCATGGTTGGATTGCTTAACCCCAAGGGTGAATGAATCTTAACCATAGTATGTGAGGAGGAGTTGGTATAAGGGCACTGAACCCCTTCTAACCTGGAGAATGTGTGACGCTGGGTCGGGGTTTGGTGAACCAACTGGTCGCTCCTCTAGTTGAAGTATCGGGCCCCTTTTTCGTTGCCTAGGTTACACCTTCGGTATTTAAAATTGGGGCGTGGACTAATGAGGACCAATCATTCCGTTTCCAAATAGGAACCCGGGTACATTAACTATTTTCTTTTAAAAAAGGTGTTTTGAATTTTATTTTATTCCATTAAAAGAAAGACATGAATTTTGATCCAACACTTTGGCCACACAAAATGAGAGTGAGTCTTAAAAGAAATTTTTGTTAGCATTATTAGGTAAATAATTATGGGAAATAATTAACGTACATGTGAAATTAATTTATAAACCTAAGGTGCTCAATAATTATAGTAAAGTGAGTTAATGTGTCAAAGCATTTAAAAGGAAAGCATGTGGACAATTTTAACATGATAACTTTTAATAGTCCTCAGAAAGAATAATGGAAACCGAAGATAGTGCGGTCTAAGTGGCTGCCATGTGAAAAGACCAGCAAATTAGGTTAGGCCATCGCTTTTAAAACTAGTGACAGTTGCAGTAGATGCTAAAATTAGTGGAATCTATTTTTTTTGTTTCGGAAGAATTAGTGGAAACTATTAATTTTCAGAAAAATAATCGTCTGATGGATTCGGAGGGAATCTACCATCTCGTCTCACGTGTTCTCTTTTCTACTCACTTCAATTGTGATTAAGATTTACTTAACCCTTATGGTTAAATCATATATGCTTGATATTTAGGGAAAAAAAATTAACCACAGGAACTAAAACTTGTTAACCATAGTTCAAAGAGGCTTTGTGAGGACGAAGAAGAATAGTCCTCTCCTCGCATGAGGGGACTATTGCTCAAATTTTAAGTAGAGTTTAAATATGAACAAAGCTTGGTTCAAGAAATAACTCAAGCTCCTAAAATATGCCTTGTGGCTAGGGGTGTTAATGGGCCAGGTTAGCTTAGGGTTGATTAGGCTTGCTTATTAATTAGGCTCGATTTGGGCCAATTTGCCTAAGAAAAAAAAGTATTTTTTTAGGAATTTAAGAATGAATTAGTCTAAGGATACTCCCGAAGTGTACTCCCAAATCATGATCATTTATCTCAATTATTAAATGCTTAGGATTAGAACAGATGTGGCATTGGAAAAAATAAAATAAGCCAACTCAAATCGTCATCGGTTAGAATTATGGAGTATATGTGAGAGTACATTCGGAAGTACCCATTAATGAATTGAGCTTTATTGGGCCGGGTCAACTGAGCCAAACCTGATTAGAGGGCCTCACATTTTAGACCATGATCAACCCTCAAGCATTATGAGGGCATGAGTTTGGAGGGTCCGGGCATTAGCAGCCTAAAACACGACCTCACCCAAAAAAAGAATTGTGCTAGCCCTACTCTTATGCATTCTTACACTCAACCAAAAATCGTACTTAACCTTCCTTTCAACCAAAAACAAACCCTTGTCCTTATTTTAATAAGTATTGCTTTTTTTTTGTTGATAGTAGGAAATGCCTAGGCCTAGCATGCCTAAAAAAACATACAAGGGATGATAAATGTAGGAGTGTCAATGGGCCGAGCTTACACCCCGCCACTTGCTCCATGATAGGGTGTAGTCTCTCTATGAGAAAGGTAATGACGATCTATTTCCCATAAGTGATGACTTGTAAGTGGTCTACTCTCCGTTGTTAACAACTAACTAATACTACTAACTGTGAGTAAATGATATGATTAGACAAAAAAATGGGATAAACTTGAGTTTGAATTTCGGTCACTTTCTAATAGGCCTGACACAAGGCCCGTTCCCTAAAAGAGAGTTTTGGGGGCCTAATTTGGCCGACACCCCACATAGATCATCTAATTTCTAAGGAAAACAGTTAAAGTACCTGAGATTCCTATTTGCAAATCTAAGGCTGATCCTCATTAATCCATGTCCCACTTTGAAATTCTCATTACAATTGATGAGTATTTAAGAATGAGGGCGAAGACCAATAAAGACAAATCTTAGGTTTGCAAAAGAAGATCCCAATACACCTATCACTACTTAATTTCTAATAGACACGAGATTTTCTCTAGTTGGTGCTGGTAATGAGATTGTTAGCATCCACTCCAGAGGTGCCACGTATATTTTGATAGGTGCGTTGTTTGCGTGGTGTCTCCGGAGTGGATATGACGGAGTCCTCGGCAGCACAACCGCAGAGGGATGGGATTTGGTTTTACTCTAAGTAAGACCAAAACCATCTTGCTCTTGGTAGGCTTTCGACATGTGGTAATGAAAATGGAATGAGTTTCTCGTCTTGTTATTACCACATGCCGGACGTTGTACATAGGTAAGATGGTTTTGGTGTCGCTAGAGCAAGACCAAATCCCATCCCACCCGAAAAGATCCAAAGTCATTTTTAATGCCCGGAAAGGATCCAAAGTCATTTTTAATGCAAGAACAGTGGGCAATGACAGTCGACAACTGCGATCCAGCTAAGCAAATGAATTCCGTAGCCAAAAGACACTGTCCTGAAACCCCCCGAAAACCGCAGCCCGGTCTCCTGTACAGCTCAATCAAACCGCCGGCTTTTTCGCCATGTAATTCAATAAAACAACAGGTGTATACAGTTGGGAGAAAATCCCTCCTTTAAAGTAACGAAGCTTTGAAAAGAGTCGTGCAAGTCTTGGAGATGTTAGAGAGAGAGAGAGAGAGAGAGAGAGAGAGAGAGAGAATCCGACGTGGCAGGCTTGCGTTTTTTGTTAGGAAAATAGTTAAAAGAGCATCAGCACTTGATACACTTGATTGGATTATTCCTTTTTCTCCAGCTCTGCTTCTCTCTTTAAGCTTCTCTAATGGCGAATCCCTAAACCTAAACAGCTGGGTTTGCTTCTAAATCTGCAACTCGGCTCTTTGATTTCTACATTTGATCGATCTTTGCATATATTCTAGCTGTCTCAAAGAGAGATCGAAGATGTTGGATGGACTGTTAGGACGAGGGTTTTCCTCGAAATGGTTAGATCAGGCACTCATGTTATTTCTCCAGATCTATTGTTTAGATGTTTTTCTTGATCGATTTGGTGGGAGGAACGATGAAATGCAGGTTCATTTCTGGTTTTTTTTTTTTTTAATTTGTTGGTTTTGATGCAGTAAATCGTCGATCAAGATCATAAGAACTCGAATTGATACAATTCGAAAGAGGAAGAACGCAACTCAGAATATTCTGAAGAAAGATATTGCCGAGCTACTCGTTAAAGGCCACCATGACACTGCCTATAGAAGAGTAACTTCCGATCTTTCTCCTTTTGTTTCAACTATTTCTGTATTTCTTTTTCAATTTGTTGGACTAAATGATACTAAATTCATTTTTGATTTGGTGATCTTGGTCTAAACAGTTCTAGAACTGTTGTAGTGCGTTTTGATTTGTGTAATTGGTAGACGAATCCACTCGTTTGGGTGCATTACGAAAAAAATGCAGAATTATAATTTGTCAATTCTGCACAGAATTCAAGCTGTGATTTAATAGGCTAAATTAGCATAATTCGGATAGATCTTTATTGAGGGTGTTATTTGACAAGTTTGCACTGTTGAAAATATTTCTCAAGCCTTCCACTCTATCTCCTCAGACTTGATCATTTTCGTTGGATGCCAACTTGTCAACAGCCGGCATGGCTCGAGCCCAATTAGACCCGATTATTACTCGGGCCGTGCTAACTGCTAAGACCGGTTATTGTTTAAGAACAATAAGAGCATCTCCAACCGGAGTCTCCATTTTGGAGACTCAAAATACTATTCTTTATTGAAAAAGTGTGTTTAGAGCCTTTCCCTATTTGAAGCAACTCCAACCATGGGTCTCTATGTCTATCTCTATCACCATTCAACGAATAAGATTTTATTTAAACAAAATTTATATCTCACATATATTTACTAATTTTCCTATATAATATAAAATTTATAATTTAATACATGAGTATATAATATAAATTTATAATTTTTTTAAATTTTTATTAAATATATTTAATATTGATCTCATTTTAACGGTATCATCGATATCTTTTCAATGGTACCAATTTTATAAAAATCAGATTTATATATTAAAAATTATACTAATTTTATGAAAGTAGGGCAAAAAGTGTAAAAGGATACAGTAGGTATATAATTTAAAATAGATATGTGAATAAGGGTAAAGTTGGTATTCTACATAAATGAATAATGTTGGAGACAGATTTTGGAGCCCCCACTTGAGTCTCCAAATTTGGAGACCCAAAATCGTTTCATCAAAATAGAGTCCATTTTTAGAGCCCGGTTGGAGGGAGTTGGGGCTCTAATTTGCGTTTTTAGAGCCTGATTGGAGATGCTCTAAAAGGGTGTATTTTGGTTTGAGTCTGAGAAGAGGACCCCAGGGTCCTCTTCGAATCTGACCCCAATGTCCCCGTGTCCCTTTTAACACCTCTTAAACCATGGTTAAGCTTAATTAAATTAAAATTAATAATTTTGCTTTTTTGTAAAACCATGGTTAGATTGCTTAACATTAGGGGGTGAGTGAATCCTAACCACAGTTGATGTGTAGTAAAGCCATGGACCAATGAGATCATGGGGTCAGCTTTTAAAGTGACCCTAGGGTCCGTTTTCCATTTCGCTTTTGGTTTTTCATAATCGGGTCAAGATGAGCCGAGCCGTGACAACTTAATTAGAAGCCAAATCAAACAGGTCTCAGGCCCAACTAAATAATTGGGACAGGTCAGCCCAATCCATTGACACCCCTAGTGGTAATGGGTTGAGTTTGGTTCGGGTTAGTTTTGGGTTGGGTAACATACTCCAAAACCCAACCCAGTAAGACTCGTGTGCCTAACCCATTTGGGTAAAAAAATAATAGTTAAATATATAAATTCATTATATTTTAAATTATAATAATATTCAAATTTAATATGTAGTATTTCATAAATGAAATGTACACACATACACACACTCATATATATATATATATATTTGCACTTAGTATTTTGAATTATAAAAACTTGCATTTAATATAAATAATAATATTCAAATTTAATATGTAGTATTTCATAAATATATTATGTACATATATATATATATATTTGTACTGTGTATTTTGAATTATAAAAACTTGCATTTAATATGTAAATATTATTTCATATATAAGTATGTGTGTGTGTATATATATATATATATATATATATAAATTTATAATTAATAGGTATTATTATTAGGGCTGTAAATGGAGTGGATAGTAGTATATCCGAATTCGTATCCGATTATATATTCGGATATCTAAATCTGAATAAATATCTAGTGGATAGTGAAATATGATATCCGTGTCTGACTCCGATTAAAATATCCGGATTTGGATAGTATCCGAATTATCCGATTATTTTTTAATTTTTTTTAAAAAATATAAATTAATATTTAAAAAATGTAAAAATATATAAATTTTTATTTAAAAAATATAATTTAAAGGTTATATTAATTTATAAATTAAAAAAAAATTATTTAAATATATTATATAATCGGACGAATATTTATCAGATCGGATATACCAGTATCCGAATTCGTATCCAATTATAAACGGATAGTGATTTTACTATCTGAATTCACTCCACGGGATACCTATTCGGATAATTATCCGACTAAACGGATTTAGATACGAATCAGATAATATCCGCATTCGTTTACAACCCTAATTATGACCCATCGGTTCCAAGAGCAAAACCCGACCATGACCCAATTATAAACGGGTTGAAAAAAATCGAACCCGACCAACTGGTCCAAAACCTACCCTAATCCGTGATCTCTCTCTCCCAACTCTCTGATCTCTGTTAAAATCAAATTTCATCTCTCTCAACTCTCTAATTAGTTCTTTGTATACTATTGTTGGTCCCAAGCCTGGATTAAGGAGTAGCGTTTCAATTTTCACGTCTTCTAATTCATGCCTTCCAATTTCAAGGGCTAGGGCCATGCCTGTGAGGAATAGCTCAATTCCTGGAAATTTCAGAAGTTTCGATCGATCGGAGGTAAGCCGCGGATCGATCGGTGGTCAAGAGTAAACAAGGAAAAGCCTCGGAGCTCGAAGCCGATCGATCGGACCAACGCATTTTTCAGTCCTTGTTTTTTTTAATGTTTTGGGAAACTCCTATTGCGAGAGGAGAATTTCGAATTGTCTAGGACTTCGAGTTTAGGTCTATAAATACGTAGTTATTGGTCTAGGGTTTTATATCGAAAGATCAAGGGAATGCTATTGCATTGAGAGTGAGAGATATTAGAAAGAGTTAAAGCATACTAGGGCTTGAAAAAGGTAAAAGGGAGGATAGATAGGAATTCTTCTTTTGGTTTTCATAGAGAAGGTGAGTTGAGTGCTTTGGTACTGGTTCCTCAAGGTTTTTGTGAATAAAGGAGTAATCGGATCTTGACTCATGGACGTAGGCAGGTTGTTGCCGAGCCACGCATATCTCTTGTGTTCTTTGTGTGTGTGCTTTGATTTATTCTTTTCTGTTGGTGTTCTATTGTTATTTCCTCAACACTGCCCTTATAAGTGAGGGCAGGGCCAAGGCAGACCTTGGCCTATCCTAATGTTGCGTGTAATCTGTATGAAAATTGACAATAGGCGTGACCCGTGTTGAAACATGTGGACATGAACAAGCATCGAACACGCCTGTTGTGAGTTCTTTTTGGGTAACAGAGTATGTTCTAATAGAATGAAAGAATAAAATGGAATGAAAAACTGATTCCTATATCAGAAAAGAGAGAGAGAGAGAGAGAGAGAGTGTGAGATGTGTCAACGTGTCTTATTTATATTGCTGAATGAACATCAATTTGTAATACATTACTTAGTGTTGCTTGCAATTATATAGTTACTTTTTTATTATTTTTAATATTATATTGTGTTATTCGTGTAAGTGTGGAAACTATGCGATCTTGGGGTTCGAAGAGAAATAAATAATATGACAAACGCATGAATAATTTATACCACAATACAAGATATATCGTATACGTGGTTCACCCTGCACGAAATATTAGGATCGGATCGTCGAGAGAGAGAACAACTGTAGATGTATACCAATGGGAAAATGGCGAACTCCTTGAACCGAGCCTTGGTAGCTAATTGTTAACTGATTTTTGGGATGATCTTTTCATTACTATCATCTTCCTTTTGTAGGAGAAAATTAGCACCATAAATGGCAAGTTAATTACTTGCAACGGTAAGACAATTTAATTGTCTTATATGTTTCAGATTCGGTCAAGAGTTTTTAATCCCTCTCTAAACGGTACCCACCTAAGGCAACATCCACGGTTAAAAAATGATCCTAAATCTCCACTAGTAAAAGAAAATATTAGAAAGAGGAGCAACAAGAATACAAAATCAATAACTCTCACACAGCCCACAAAATTCTTATTCGCTTGAGCCAAACGCAATCTCGCTCACAATACAAGATATACCGCATACGTGGTTCACCCACCTAGGGCTACATCCACAGTCAAAAAATGATCCGGAATCTCCACTAGCCGAAATCTCCACAAGTAAAAGAAAAGATTACAAAGAAAAGAGCAACAAGAATACAAAATCAATAGCTCTCACACAGCCCACAAAATTCTTATTCTCTCTCACAACCAAAATTTGAACCGAATTAGAACCAAAATTTGAAACTCACAGGCCATTCGCCTGAGCTAAATGCAATCTCGCTAGAGTGAGCGAGATTGTGTAAAACAGAATGCCGAATTCTATCACACAAAACCAAATCCTTTTAGGTAGAAGGATAAACCTGAATCCTTTGAGGTGTAAGGACGAACCAACCCAAATTTTTTGAGATGTAAGGATACCAACCCGAATATAAGCCGTGAGCACGCTCTTCCTCCCAATAGCTAAAATTAGGGCTCTCCATGAGAGCAAGCTTGCTCTCCCTGGAAACCCTAAATCTCAAATCGTTAGCTTATTCCCCCAAATAATTAAGCCTAACCCTAGGCCTATTTATAGACATAAATAAACTCCTGAACCAAATAGGAATTTCCCAAATTCTAATCCCAAAGCAATTAGGATTTTCCAAAATTCTAATCCCAACAAATAACTTCGTAATAATAGAGTCAAACACAAAATAGAATTCTAGTCAAATCCCAACAATATAAAGTAAAAAAAATTAAATATCCTCCTATATCTCCAAATTTTTTTTTTTTTTTTGGGGGTGGGTGGGTGGGTTCACCGCGTTTGACACCCGTGTCCGTGCAACATAGCTTTTGTATGATGGAAGGGTTATTAGATTAACTACTGCTATATTTTCTTTTGCTCGAGGGATTTGGGGCCTTTTCTTATCCCTCCTAGGAGTTTAGTGGGTTTGTCCTTATAGCTTCAAGGAGCTCATCTCTAGCTTGTCTTTTTGATAGATGTTGAGGCATCTCTGACTATAGTTTGGAGGATGCTCGTGCCATATGCTTGTATATCTGGGAGGAGAAGTAGTGTCGTGTTTTTGAGAATAGGTCTTTGTTGGGGGAGATAATTGGATACTTGGATTGGATCCCTCACTTTCAAGCTTCTCCATTCTTGGTGTTTGATTAAAGCGGATTGAGTTGTATTGGGCCTGGATTCCATCTTTGACTGGGTAATTAATTGACTTTGGGTGTGCCTTCCTTGTAAGGCAACTTTTTTCTTAGTTCACTTATCAGTGAACCCTCCTTTTTGCATACTTTTTCTTTCTTTTTACTAATATAATTTCTTGATTACCGATCAATATAAAGGAAAAGCGCTGTTGATAATTTGGCATCTCCATCCGACATACTGCATATATTTAGTTCTGATAGATCAGAACAGATAATCCTTGCAGGTGGTTTTGTTCATGTCTTCCACTCTCAGTAATTCTATGGGCATGAGATGGACTATTTAGTGTTGCAGACATTATATTCATCACTGTCGTTCTCAATGCTTTGAAGGTTCCTCTTGGATTCCTGAAGTGTGGTGGTAGAAATCTTCATCCACAATCTGGTTAGCATTCATGAGTGTATCTTTTAGTGTCATACATGAATTTGGAAAGATATTTTTATGCTTTATTGGTAGATTGATGATGCTTTTGGTTTGTATATATATATTATATAATTGAAAGGTCAAATACTACATTAGAAGAAGATCACCTTCAATATTATTCACTTAAGATTCTCCAACCCACTGATTTGTGTTCACTATAAAATCTCATTCCTTTATATCTTTGATATTCTACTGAGAGGATTCCTTTTTGCTTGGTGGTTGAAACAGGCTGAAGAACTTCTAGTTGAGCTGAAACTTTCCTCCTGTTATGATTTCATAGAGCAATATTGTGGGTGCATTTTGAAGCAGCTCTCAGTCATGCAAAAACAGAGGTACACACACACACACACATATATATATATATATATATATATATATATATATATATATTATATCCCCCCTCCTATTCAATTCTAGCATTGACATATAAGCTTGCATCCTCGTTTTTCATTATGGTATGCTGTATTGTGTATCTAACATTAGCTTGCTACATTATATGGAATTCTTTATACGTCAAGATATGTGGGTGTGTTTATGGAAGCACATACTTATATGTTCGTGCATTGTACAAATACATACATATAGCAGTGTGTGCATGTGATTTCAATAAATAGCTTATAAAAGAGAAAGCGGAGAAAATACAAAGGCAGAAAAACAAAGAGGCAACAGAAACACAAAGACGACGTTGGCATATCCTATTCACATGACAAATCCTCTCTAGATACTTAGTTCTTTAGTTAGGGCATCTGCTTAAGGTATACAGATGTCAAAAATCATTCATATAGGGAACCTTGTCTGGCATAATTCATGTTTATATCTATATACTATGAGTTGGTGCTTGATAAGCTGCATTGATATAAATAGGGATGGATGCAGATGGCCGGCCGTCCATCTAGATGAGCTGCTTCCTATCACTTTTGTTGTTTCAATTGATATTCAGTTGATGTCAGTTTAGGTTTTCATCATTTCCAAGTCCAACCACCCACACGGAGGACATAATCCTTCTATTAATATATTTATCAGTTTCTTGGTGAAAATCAAATAAAAAAATTGAAAAATGGAATGAATTTCTCTTTATACAATTTATTAATCATGTCAAATGATCCTGGCATGGGATGGTAGAGTCTGGTATATCACCAATATAGGTAATTGCTCATTGATCTGGTGCGAGTGTACACCACTAAAGCATATCATCTTATTTTTCTTTGGGTCTCTAGAGGAACATGTACCATTCCAATTGTGTAGAGTGAGGCGAGGTAGCATCATACCCACTCGAAACTGCTGACTAGAGAAAAGTGGACAGTGATATGCTTATCCGAAAAACTGCCGTCTTTTGGAGAACAGGTATTAGAAAAGGACATGATAGGGGAAAACATCAGCATATGATACGAGGGCAATTAAAATATTTGAATTTTTATTTTCATTTTTCTTAATATATTAAAGCATTACTTGATTTCTTTGGATCTCAAGAGGAACATGTACCATTCCATTTGTGATGAGTAGGTTTGATTAGCAACATACCTACTCGAAACCTCTGACTAGGGGAAACCGGTAAAGGCTATGGGAACTGGGAAGTATTTAGGAAGCAGTTAGGAGAAAAGGACGTGATCGGGGAAAGCATCAGCATATGATTTGAGCCCAAAGTAAAAAATGTGAATTTTGATTTTGATATTGTTTAATCCAAGGCCTTAGCATGATACAACTTCCTTGTTGCTTGTGGTTTGCAGATTCGTACTTTTTTTCTTTCCTTTTGCTTTATGGTTTAAAAATGTGAGTATGATATATGATATACACATATCTCCCCCTAATTTATATTCTTTATAGGGAATGCCCCGAGGAATGCAGGGAAGCTGTACCATCTCTGATGTTTGCTGCGGCGAGAATTGCTGATTTGCACGAGTTACGTGACCTCAGGGATATATTTTCTGAGAGATATGGGAATTCCCTGGAATCTTTTTTGAATCCAGAGGTAACAATCCATACATCCACTCTAAATAGAGTATTCACATTCCTTAAAACTCAAAATTTTATGACTAACCAGCTTAATTGCTTATGTTTAGTTTGTTGAGAAGTTAGCGTCGAAGCCTCCTACGATGGAGAAGAAGCTCCAGTTAATGCAAGCCATAACATATGAATTCTCTATAGAATGGGACTTCAAGGCTTTTGAACAGAAGATGTATAATCCCCCTGCATCTGCACAAGTAAGCTTCCTCGAACATTCCCACTCCCCTCCGAATGTATTTCACATTGGAAGTAAATGGAGGCAGATCATGGAAATAATAATAATTTTAGACATATTGTGTACCTTTAAAAGCATAATTTGTCTACTTCAGCTGTGACAAATTTCCTAAATGAATGAATACATACAAAATAAGACATATTTTAAACACCTCTCTCACATACCGAAAGGGCTACTACTTCTTTCATGTAAATCTTTTTGCATCATGTTTGACTCTTTTGCAGGACCAACCTAAGAAACAAGGGTCTTTCCATGAAACCAAAAATGATGGATACAAAGCGTGCAATGGCAAGGATGGCGCTGTTCCAAAAAGAGAAAATCAGGACGTTTCATCTCGTGGAAGACGGGAACTCACTGATGCTGGGCACAAATCAAGTATTGGCAGGGAGGGCACTGTTTCGAAACGGGACTACCAGGACCTTTCATCTCGCGGAAGGCGGGATGTTACTGATGTCGGGCAAAAATCACCCAACGGCAGGGAGGACATTGGAACAAAAAGAGAAAACCTGGATATTTCATCTCGTGGAAGACGGGAAATCACTGATGATGGATACAAATCACACATCGGAAGGGATGATGCTGTTCCAAAAAGAGACAACCGGGACATTTCATCCCGAGGAAGGCGGGAAATCAATGATGTTGGGTACAAACCACGTAACAGCAGGGAGGATGCTGTTTGGAAAAGAGATGGCCAGGATATTTCTTCACACGGAAGACATGAAGCCACTGATGACGGATACACACCGTGCAGAAGCATTGAAGATGCCATCCTGAAAAGAGACAACCAGGATGTTTCCTCTCGTGGAAGACAAGAATTCATTGGTGATGGGCATAAACAGTGTAACAGGGCAGATACTGTCCAAAAGAACGGCAACCTGGATGGTTCATCTCGTGGGAGACGGGAACACATTGATGATAGATACAAATTGCGTAATGGTAGGGAGGATGCTGAAATTTTGTCCAATGAAAGACTAGATTTCGTTCCTAGTTATACAACAAGACAGCAGGATAGGACATACAGTAAAGATATCCCTGTTGTGCGAAATAGCCACAATGGTCAACACAATCATTCACACTCAATAAGAAAGGTTTCCGAGGAAGAAGCAAATGATAAGAAGGCCTACACTAATGCTGTCCCTCCTCCTTACGTCAAGCCAAAAGGTGGTAAGTACGGAACCAATTTAGAGGCCCGGCATGCCGGTTCTAACTTTAATGAAGCCCCCATGGATCATCCAACCTACAACAGAAACATTGCCAATAACATGTCAGAGAGAACCCAAACAGAAGTAGACCGTGACAACTACGTAAGGCAGGTGGTTGGACCTGGAACTGCAGGAATGAAAGGTCATGGTGAAGAGAAGGAATACAATCATAATGATGATTCGGTTTGTGATGCCAAGCCAAAACCTAGATCAGTCAGGAGTAGACACTTGAAACCACCACCTGGTGACGAAATTGGCAATTTTGATCATGAAGCTGGAGTTGTGAAGAGAAATCCAAATGGAAGGAGAAGAGAAGACGTGAGACGGGGCCTGCAAATCTTATCTGATTATGATCATGATCGGAAGGATGACGAGGAAAAGATGATGGATAAATTGTTAATGCACTACAGTAAGAAAGAATCAGCTTATGAACCGGGCAAGGCAAGAACAAAGTTGAAAGCTCCTCAGCATCACGTCCCTACTGATGCTGGTGAATCCCCATCCTATAAAAGCCGAGATGGCACCCACTTGAACTCAGAATTGGGTCCTCCAACTAGAGCAGTGTCTCTCCCTCCTCAGCCCATAACTCCAATGGAGGCAGCAAAGGGACCCACTCGTGCAGCTTCCTTTCAGCCTGATATGAACCCTGCAGGACACGTGCATCCCAAATTACCGAATTATGATGATGTGGCTGCCCAGTTTGCTGCCCTTAGGGGAGCTAAACGGTAAGAGCGAGTGAAGCTCGGAACCTGTATCTTTTCGCAACTGTTTCCACTGTATCTTTCTTACATTTGTTTCCCTTTGGTGGGATCTTCTGTTCTCTATAATTCATGGCATCTATAGAAAATATACTAGTTTCTTTCAGTTACTCTCTAACTCCAGATCGCTTTTGTTCTCTATAATTCATGGCATCTCTAGAAACTATACTAGTTTCTTTCAGTTACTCTCTAACTCTCTCCAGATCTTTTGTTTCCAAAATACACAAAGACTGTAAAATTTGTAAGGTGGTATGGATTCTGATAGGAAGTGTGGAGCCTGCCTCGACAGAACATCCTACCTCTGTTCTCGTGGATCCACACTTCCTATCAGAATATATTCCACACTTCCCACGGAGTCGCTGAGATTTCCGAGGAGCACTTTGGTATTTTTGACTTTTGTTATGTAGCCCTAATACTATTAAGAATAAGAGTGGGTGGCAACTAAATTTTTTTTTGTCAGACTGCAACTCTGTAATTCTCTTTTGCTCCAGATCATAGGTGAAATCTTGGCGACTTCGTGGACGTACCTCAACTTGAGGGAACCACCTAAATCTATATTTTCTGTGTTTGTTTGTTCTTTTTGTTCTTTTTTTTTTTTTTTCCGGTATCTCAAAGATCATGTTGAGGGTTCTTTCCCTTACAATTCCAAGTGTTAAGCGAGATAGAAATTGAGATTGAGATTGAATTCTATTTCCGTTGAGAGTTTAATTAGTTTCTTGGTGTTAAGAGTTCAAACATTATTATATTTATGATACATTCAGAAGAATTCTACCAGTTGTTAGCTCCAAAGCAAAGACTTGGTTAAATGACCAAAATAACCTCGAATGTTAAAAAATCCCTACTCTGCCATGTTGCACTCTCTCCTTTTTTAGGCGCTTTTATAGTGTGCCTACAAGATCTGACACAATATCTTTAGTCTTGTTGCCTATAACTAGGAGAGTGCAATTGGGAGAGAGTGTGATTTGCACACTCCTCAGAACAAACTCCCTAGTCCTCTCAAGATTCGCTCCCCATCTCCCTTTCCTTGTCAATGGAAGACCACTCTTTCCCGCCAAAAAAAAGGTTTTCCCTCCTCGTCCCCCAACAGTCATAACGGTCCCTATATATTTCTTCTGCTGTCCACTCTATAGAGAGAGAGAGAGAGATGAAGGGAACGTCAAAATTGGTAATGGGAGCAACAGTGGTAACAGTGGTGAGCCTTGGCATAGTGTTAGGGCTAGTCCTGGTGTTGGTGGCTGAGCTCTACTGCTCTCTCTTACTACGCAAGCGTCGCCTCCGATCCACCACTACTCCTCAGTCCCCACAACAAGACCCATCAGTTCCAGTTCCTGTTCCTGTTCCTGTTCCTCCTCCCACTAGCTTTTACTCACAAGGAGTTCTCCATGCTCCAAGAAGCCTCCTCTTCCCCAACACTATTCCCAAACAACAACAACAACAAGAAAAGCAAGAAATGCAGAATCCATATTCCAAGCCTCACCAAGAATCCAACATAACCCCTTCTTCATCTCAGTCATTTCAAGAAACTGCATTACAAGGTAGTTGCAGTGGCCATGGTGATCAGCATTTCGTGTACATTTCTAATCCAATTTACGACAACACGAGCAGAGTCGGTACGCCATATGTAACGCCGGATACTTCGCCATCCCGGTTAGAAATGGGCGGTTCTGGCCGTTCGTCTGATGATGAAGAGAATGGTGAAGAACCATCGTCTCTCCCAATTACTCCTCCATTAACTCCAATGAAGAAGCTTCCATCTGAGGCTTGTTCTGTCTCTCTGAGAGATGTAAGGTCTTTAGGTACTTCAGGGAGCGATTCCAACAGTCATAACATTCTTTCTTCATCTTCTTCGTCAGGGTCTCCTTGTACATCTCCTTCATGGTGAGGTGATTATCCACAAGAAATCAAAAGCTAAAGCTCTGTTTTTTTTTTTTTTTGATTTCTTGGAATTTTTGAGAAGGTGGGTATTTCCCTTTTGTGAATATTGTAATGGAGATGGAGAGACAACAGAGAAAGCTTAAACAAAGAGATTCAAAGGCTGTCCTGTTCTACAGGTCCGGCCATGGCTCGTCAACCAAAGCTTCTCTTCTATCGATTACAGAGTGATGTGTTTCCTTCCTGTTAACTGCCGAATTATGATTTTTCTTTTTTCTTTTTTTTTTGAAATTTGGTTGTTGGGGTATTGTTGGAAAAGTATTTGTATCAATGGTGGAAAACAAAGATGTCATGTTTTGGGATAAGAGGATGCATGTGATGTGATGTGAGGGGACAGAATTCTAAATGCATTGAAGAAACCGCAGAACTGACTCCTGAGAGCTTTTGTCGAGTAAGGACTACTCTTCTTTGTTTCGGATCCCTTAGTTTCTACGAAGAAAGAAGCTTCAGTTTCTATCTACAATTAAATTAGTATAAGGTGTCCAACAGTCACTCCAACTTTTATAATTCTACTGAGATTTTTTTTTTGTTTTGAGGATTTCGTATTTACTCTGGCCTACCTCTCTCTCTAACTTGCTGGTGTCTCTTTCAACTTCCTTTAACTGTGGTTAAGTTATAATAATTTTTAGGGTTAAAAAATCTAATCTTGGTTTTTAGAAGGAAAAAAAAAAAATTACCTACATTGGTTAAATTTTTTTAAACCAGAGTTAAAGGGTGTTGGAGGCTAGGCAAGAGTACAACCAAAGTAAATCCAAACTCTTTTTTGAGTTCTATTATGGGGACAAGTGACAACTGCATTGAGAGCCTTCGGAAATTTACTTGAATTGGATGGTTATGGTTATCTACTGTGGTAATTTATGATCCAACTAGCAAAGACATGCATGAAGAAAGATCTTTAAAAAATATCATAAAGGATTATATATTATTTTGTATCATATTATAATTCAAACATAAAAGTATAGAAAGAATAATTATCTGCAAATAATATTTAATTAAATGAAGATCTTATTATTTAGTTTAGAAAAAAATATTTTTAATTAAAGGTTTTTATTAAGCGGATAATCAATTAATAAAGGAGATGGAGGTTAAAAACATTTAGAGAATTGTGATGGAAGAAATAACATTTAACGTATTTAATATTTAATTAAGTTGAGATTCTCTTATTTAATTTAGAAAAGCTAATATTTTTAATTAAGGGATTCTTATAAAGTGGATGATCAATTAATAAGGGAGATGAAGGGTCCAACGTTTAGAGAGTTTGTGATGGAAAAAGTATCATTTAACGCATTTAATATTTAATTAAATAGAGGTTCTATTAATTAATTTAGAAATAAATGATTAATTAAGAGAATGTGCCATGTCATCAGACAAGTGGCATTCACCTGAATATAAAATGAATGATATTGAGAAATGGCACGTGGAACCAACCGGTATTGTGGTGGTAACCTGTAAATATGTTAATGCCATTGAAATTTATAAATCACATGCTTAGAAGATATCCCTTTATTTTTAAGTGTAGCAAGATGGGGAAAACTTCTTATGTATACTTACTATAGTTATGAGTGAGTTTATATATGAGAGGCGTAAGGTCCATCATCTTCAATGAACCCTACTCAAATATCGATCTGGACGGTCTATCCATCAACTTATATCTTATATGAAAAGCTAATAGTGTGGGATAGTTAGTGATGGGGACGTTGCGAGATTGAGAGTCGTGAGGGAGGAACCCTTTGGCCTTAGAGAGAGATGATGGGGTGAAAGAGTAAGTAGTCTTGAGGTGGTGAAAACGTGAGAGCCCCTCAATATAAGACCCTACCCCTTGTATAGATCTAGTTAGAATGCTGTATGCGCTTAACCAAAAATCCTATTAAAAAAGAAAAGAAACCCAAAAAGGAAGAAGGAAATAACAGAGTCCATATAAGTAAGTCTGTGATGTTGTTATTTGTAGAATATATATATCTAAAACTTAATTAAAAGAGAGAGAGGTAGGGATAGACATGTCAAAGAGACTCAGGCAGTCCATTCAAGGTATAAAACTTCAAATCTCCAACCAAACACAATCCTTCGAGAGCAACGACAATCATGATCACATAGTCATAATCTTCACACTTGATCACATACCAGATCTGAGGACCACCACTAGATTCTATCGAATTCCATTTCCTTGAATTCAAAACATGGGTCGGGATCTTCTATGATCCCTTTCGTCTTGAACATATTGCATAAGATATGAGAATACTCACAATGAAAAGCCCTACATCTAATGACTCTGATTAGATATGTGATATGTATAATTCACCTTCGTATAAGTGAACTTGGTTACAACTGAGACCAAGTTAGTCACACCAGGTGATTACAATCATCATCAACTTGGTTACAATTGAGACCAAGTTAGTCTCACCATGTGATTACAATCATCATCTGATTTGTAGACAGTAACTAATAACCAATTTTTTGCCCCAAAGCATCTAAATGAGTGCAATTAGAGAGAAAAGAGATAAAAAGAGAGGGGGAAGGAGAGGCGGTACGGATTCAGAGAGAGAGATTCCTATGAATTATTTGATTGGTTTAAAAACCTTAAATAAGTGTTTCAGAATTCAAAAGAGGAGATGAATAAAGGATGGAGGTAGAGGAAGAGTCTGAAAGGGAAATGTAACATTTACTGGGGAGAAGTGGGGCGAAGGTAAACGGTAAGTAGTAACCTTTCATGTCCTGGGAGAGAGATTCCTTTCCCTTGCAAACATAATGCCCTGTCATCTAAAGACCATGATCATTAATCATCTGTTACAAATATCATGTAAATTTACTGTTTGTATTCTAAAACTGATTTGTTTTATATTTAATAATAGCAGAGACGTGCCACAATATCCTAGAGTGCTTAATTGAGGTAATGAAAAGTCTTAGAAAATCTCATTCATTACTTACTATGAAACCCAAGCATTACTCTACCATAATTGTCATGTAATAATAAATAGAGGAAGGGGAAATTAAAGAAGACACCCTCTCCAATCCCCACATGTACACAACCTCCTCTAAAGATGCCATGTGTCCACCAATAACGGTTAGAGAGAGAAAAGTGTCATTCATTTAGAAGTATTATATAGGAAGTCAAATGACATGACATCAATTGGTTGGATAAATTATGATAAAATTGTCATGTTAGCAAACACATGACATCAAACTGAAGAGAGAATTGAGAGATTTGAGGTATGCCACATGGCACCAACTAGCATATAGTATTAGTATAGAACCGTCAAGCAATGCAAATTCACAGTATTTTCTTGGGGTAGGATCAAGGGTTTTGACTCACGGATCAAGTTCTAATTAGGCTCTCTAGACCTATTGAATTAAACTCTAGCCCTTAATAACCAAAACCGTACAATACCCTTGTGCTACCGTGTTATGTGCTTATCTAATGAGTTTAGTGGGTGTTGTAAATGAGTATTTATTAGAGGTGATTTATTGTAGTGGGTAGTTCTATAACTTACTTTTATGTCTATTTAAGAGTTATAATCATTTATTTTGAGACTTAATGAATGAAAATGAATTTCTTTTGGAAAGAGAGATTTGAGAGGTGTTTGACAATCTGGTTTGGTGTAGACCTCCCTTTACTGAGATCTAGTTCTATCACATTTTTATTTTATTTCTCTTTTTTTTATCAGAGAGGGAAAGAAGCACATAACAAATGGTATCAAAGTCACGTTCATACAATTGTGTGATGATTTCAACAATGGTTAAATGGAGGATTGAAGTTGTGAAGGCTAAAGATTGGGTAAAAAAAAAAACCTTGAAGTGATTGTTTGGAGGAAGACCCCATCGAAGTGGTCATTTTTATCCTACAATGATGGTTTCCATTGGTTTTAGTTGAAGATCCAAGAGTCGAATGTAATTTTCAACCTTGAGGGATGAGGTTCTTTCAAGGGAGATTAAAATTTATGTACATATGTAGATATAAGGGTAGTTATTTAAGGATAGAATTAGTGGTCTCAAACCTCATACTGATCATCCCAACACAATGCTATATTTAAAATAGACGACCGCATGTACTTGCTCTGTGCTCTGGTTACTTAGCCCCAGCCCATACGTTTGCATCAGTACTTGTGTATTCTTTAAATTCATTGGTTCCAGACCTCAAATTGCAACAATCAATCTCCAGCCCATATATTTGCTCCAGTAATTGATAAACAGTCCATATGTTCTTCGATCATGGCACTTCCAATTGCAGCATCTTTATTCATTTTGGTACCCACAAATGAACATATAAAACAGTTAAAACAGTCATAAAGCCTTTGCAAGGAATCTTGGAATGTACCGACAATAAATACCCAAAGATATGGTTTGTGCGTGGTGCAACTGGGTCTTAGAGTTTGATCAGGCACAGTAACTTTTTGAGTTGTGCGAGGAAGAACCTCATAAACATTTGAGGAGTACCTGTTGCGAAGAACTGCTAGAAATAGTAGTTTGATCTCAAAATGGGAGAAAACCTAGGCATGTTAGTAAGAAAAACGACTTTGTTTTGAAAACTAGTAAATTTTTTGCAGAAGTATGAGCGATTGAGATAGTAACTTACTATGAAAACTCTTGAACAATTGAGGATGTCATCCTGAGCAACAAAAGAATCTTCTGCTCCTTTCTTGTGTTTCATTGTGCAGATTCATCCCAGTTTGGCGCGTAGGGGCGGCTTTTGCCAATCGCTTTGCTGCAAAAAAGATGTCCAAGAATGTATGATCATAGAATGCTGGGACAGGTTTGTATCATAAGAATGAAATGAAGTTGTTGATGAACCCCAGGATTAGACCCTAAGTAGGGGCTAATGTGATCATATCCTGGAAGAGACTGGACCCACCAACAATATAACCCATGCCAAAAATCGATGCAACCAGATGACCATGAATCCATGATCATCCTTCAATTGACTATCATTTGTAGACCATGCACTTCTTTCCCAATAGTTGAAAAGAATGTGAGAGATCTGATGGTGAGTGTCATCCAATTGGCCTGCTATTTTGCCTAGGAAAATAATCCCCTCCTCGGGCCGAGGAGGGGATTTACTGTCTCGCCCCCTTTTTTGTGCCACGTGGCCCCTTTTTAACTACCTTTAACTTGGTGAAGATTCACTAACATAGAGTTAAAACATCTAACCTTGGTTTTTAGAAAAAAAAAATTAACCACATGGGCTAAAACTTGTTAACCATAATTCAAAGGGGCTTTGCCAGGGCGAGGAGGAATAGTCCCCTCCTCAGCCTGAGAAGGGTACTATTGCTCTTTTGCATAGGTCTCCTAGGTGGGACTTGATTGATGGCTCCCAACAAATTGCCTCCTATTTGAAGATAAAAGACTGTCTCAAGGTCTGGCACATGGGAACCATAGCTTTTCGTCAAGAAAAATTAATGAGGAAATTACCAATTTCATAGAAGAGCTCATTAACATTCTGTGCAGTTTTTGCAGATGTTTCTATGAAAAGCAATCCACTTTCTTGAGCATATTGCTCACCTTCCTACAAGAATTATAGAGAGATCCAACAAATTGCCTTCAGTATCTTTATGGAACCGAACAATACCTCAAATTATGAAGAATTATAATACAAAGAAAAGATCTACACACTCGGCACAACCATTCATAATTAAATGAAGCTTGGAGTGGATCAATGACGTTAATAGAGATAAAATGGCATGAGGAAGCACTACTTTATCTGCATGTGGCAATGAAATGCATTTTCTGTATAAAACAGTGATTGGAAAGCTTCAAAAAACCAGTATTCCCTAATGGGAATAGCCTATTCATCTCCAGATATCCAGCATTCTAGAAATATTCGAGGATGGACTAATAATCTTGCTCATCTAATCCTTCCATCAACAATTTAAAAAACAAGCAGTAGATAATCAACATAAAAATATTGTTTAAAAAAAAAACAGGAATTTGCAAATACCTCAGTCTCCACCTGTCTCTTTGTTTCCAAGTCAGCCTTGTTTGCCACCAACATCATTACTAAATTTGGATTTCCTAGAATAGTAAAATATGAAAATCAATAAGATTTAGTGAAATACTCAGTTGAGATATTATAATTTATTTTAGTGCATGCATTTACAGATTTTAACGACATTGTAGAGCATGATATTAATGAGAGAGAGAGAGAGATGAAGAAATATTAGATGGAAAATCAGGTGGGATAGCGCAGCTAGACTGACCATTTTTTTTATGCTCATTGACATAGAATCTGGGAATTACAAAGTCTAATTAATGACACATACAAGTAAACTATAGAAACATTTGATGGCAACTTGGCTTAGACAATACCAAATTATATCCATTTGGTAGTGGTCAAATTACACATGAAAAAATCGAATGTTTCTTAATCCTGTGAAAAATTGGAAGGATCAGAAACGAGAAGAAAGGAGAAGGGAATGTCTGTCCAAAGATAATGTCATCACAGATCTTTGAGAAAGGAGATAAATAATGCAGCAATAGGATAAGGAGAATATGCGATTGAAATTATAATCAGATTGGTCATGATGAGAGGATAGTAAAAATAGTTTCATAAGGGACGGTTAAACAAATTCTTGACCTTAAAGGCAAGAATAAAACAATAGAAGCATTCATATTAGTTATAAGTGTGTCACCTTGTCTTTGCAGTTCTTGAACCCATTTTTTGGCCCGAACAAAAGAATCCTGATGCCAAAACACCAATGTTCTACTAGTCAGATGGATTCCTAATCATTATCAATAAATAGATCAAACATAAGAATGATGTATTATGAGTATGTGCTAATCCTTTGAAGAAGATCGTCTGAGGATTACAACCCACATGCAGAAAATAAAATCCCAAGAATAGAATGCCTCTACAAAATTCAGAATTCAGGAGTCATAGGTAACTTAAAAATATATAAATGATAAGCCCATTCCTCATCAGATTTCCCACAACTGTGATGCCTTTCAATAGCTGTCCAGAGACAGAGTACTGTTTTTTATCAATGATGCAAGAAAGGAAGGAAATAAGATTGGATCCAAAATGTACCAGAGAGACATTAGTTTAGTCAAGCAGTTACTAACACGCGTATTTTCGCATCTAAGCGACTCTGGCTTCTTTCACTAAGAAAGAGGAAAAGAGAAGCCAAAACCCTATGAAAATTAACATGCTTTTCATTCTAATTCATCATAACAAAGTCAATCAAATAATGAATAAATCATTCAAGTTGGAACTAGCCTCTTTGAGCAACTAAACCAGAAGGTCATTATATTCATAAGCTTTCATTTAACAAAAATCCCCATTCAGTTCATAACACCATATTTAATATTGATCTCAATATCAACATGAGCATGAACTTAAGGAAGCCATCTAGAAGTATAAAAATAACCACTAGAAGTTTTAACAAATAGCTACCATGCTTGAGATGTCATACACCACAATAGCTGCAGCTGCACCGCGATAGTACATAGGAGCCAAGCTATGATATCGTTCTTGTCCCGCTGTGTCCCATATATCAAATTTCACAGTGGCTTCATTTAATGATAATATCTGAGTGAAAAATGCTGCTCCTATTGTTGATTCCTGCAGCTTAGACTAATGTTAAGGTCCTCCACCATAAAAATATCAAGGAGAAGGAACAAAAATTGAAAGAAAAACAAAACATGAAAGTGTACCTGGAAATCAAAAAATTGGCCTTTGATAAATCTCAATACCAAACTTGTTTTCCCAGTTCCCATGTCCCCCAGGAGTACCTGAAAAAAAAAAAGCTCAATAATAGTAAAACTGCTAGAAATAGTCCCTTCATGTGCTTGTTGATCATTAATTTCAACACACCTGAATTTTTTAAAAGGCATGTGAGGCTTACGCCTCGAGCCTTAACCTTGAGGCTTACGCCTGAGAGTGTGAGAATCACATGAGACAAATACCCCACACCTTGTGACTCGCTATATGACTAAGGCATACATCTCATGCATTAACCAGAAATTGGGTTCTAGCTACATAACTTAAAGACTCTTAAATTATTTTTCTCTTTCTTAATTTTTCCATCTTCAAGACTTCTTTGCAGCTATCTCTTGGAATCCAAAATTCAGTACTTGAATTGATAAATGAGCATCATCTATTTTGCAATTAGTATATGAACAAAAATGTAAATTTAGATTGCATCTTTTGCTTGCCTTTCTAAGACTTTACTTTTCTTTTCATACGATGATTAAAATAATTTGTTTAGCACTTCTTTATATATATACTAGCGGGTGGCACGTGCGATGCACGTGAGAGCGAGGGGAAGGAGTTAACCACAGTTAATAGGAGTTAAAAGGGACACCTATTAACCCGCGGGTGCGATTGAACTCGCTAGTGGCACGTGCGATGCACGTGAGAGCGAGGGGAAGGAAAAGGGACACGTGTTAACCCGCGGGTGCACTGAACTCTCCCCGAGTTCAATCACGATTGGCTGTGATTCTAAATAGATAGATGGCAAGGGGTAGTTTGGGAAATAAGGTAAAACATTAAATCAAAGGCAAGTGGTAGTTTGGGAATTAAAGTAAAACATTAAATCAATGTTTTGTTTTTATATAAGGTAGTTTGGGAAATTCGGAAAAATCATCTATGCATGCCTCTCGCATTATAATAGTAAGGATATATATATATATATACACATATTGCAAATTTTCTAATTTCTAATCATTTTTTATCTACAAAATTATGGAGTGTGAGGCTTAAACCTCACACCTTCACGTTTTAAAACATTGAATAAAATATACGAAAAATTGCAAAAAGAGTCAAAAGTTAATAAAAGATTAACAAATGACTTTTTTTAGCCCTTCGGGTCAGGACTAATCACTGAGAGTGCGGCTCCAACCCACCCATTGCCGAGTTCGGATGGAAATTGTGCCTTGAAAAGATGTGGGGTACACCTTTTGATGATGTGGAGTCCACCTTTGTTGAACGTGGGGCCCATCCCTTTCAGGCACAAATGCCTATCCGAATTCTCCCACTGCCAACACCAAGAAAGTCTGACATTCTTTAACAATAACAACTTGAATTGTGATGCCCAACAATTAATGAAATCAATAGACTCTGACATTCAGGTGGTATATTTAATGTTGCAGCTAGACATTGTTGATACAGAAAAATGTTATTGCCACGTGTTGTTATATTATTAATCCATCATGCAGATTGTTTATATCTTAATATGCCTATTTTTATATACATATATTTATATTTTGGATATGTTCTAAAGGCGATATATGTAAGTCCTGACGGATCCCCTTGCCATCAATGGAAAGTCCTTGGAGTCTCAGCAAGGCATGTTATGGGTAAGTCCTGACAGATCCTCATGCCATAAATGGAAAGTCTAGGGTAGTATCCCCAAGGTGATATATGTAAGTCCTAGCAGATCCCCAGGCCATGAATGGAAAGTCCTTGGCAGTATCCCCAAGGCGATATATGTAAGTCCTCGCAGATCCCTAGGCCATGAATGGAAATTCCTAGGCAGTATCCCCAAATGTAAGTCCTCGCAAATCCTCGGGCCATGAATGGAAAGTCCTTGGCAGTATCCTAAGGCAATATATGAAAAGTCCTTTGCAATATCCTAGGGCAATATATGAAAAGTCCTTTGCAGCATTCGCAAGGCAATATATGGAAAGTCCTTGACAATATCCCAAGGCGATATATGGAAAGTCCTACGCAATATCCCAAGGCGATACATGGAAAGTCTTAGGTAGCATCCCCAAGGCGATATATGGAAAGTGCTTGGTAGCATCCCCAAGGCAATACATGGAAAGTCCTCGCAAGTCTCGGCAAAACAATATATGGAAAATCCTTGGTAATTTCCTAAGCGTCTTTGGTTGAGATTTGGATTATATGTCTATATGTTTATATATTGATGTAAAAATTGCCTTGGGAGTGCTGCTTAAGGAGGTAAGAGTCTCTTTACCTAGAATCTAATTATATTTAATGGATAAAATTTTTCAAAGTGTATGACCCACCCGCCTTGAGAAGTTCAATTATTATGAATAAAGAGGGTGATTTAAGTTATTGTGGTTTGGTGGGTACAAGAAGAATTTGTTAGTAGTTGGATCACCTTGGTATCCTAACTAGAGCACTCTCACTGAGGCCATGATGACTTAATTATAGTTGACGTGAGAGATTTTTATTGGTTGAGAGCTCTAACTAACTCTGTTGAATTGGCAAATCTCACGATTTGCTACAAATATGGGTGAGCTTTTGTCATTAAGGCAAGGAGGACAGAGCAAAAATATTGGGAAAAGAGGATTTGAGATTTCCCAGCTCACTCTTAGCTCAATAGTTTGCCATTGTCAGTTGTTTGTTCTTCTGTTCTTCTTGTCCTCCCAATCACATACCTAATTCCCTTTCATTGCTCTCATATTTCTTCTTACTTCCTTCAGAGGTGAAAAGCTACTGGTACAGTTCAGTTTAGTGAACTTAGGCTAGAACAACAGCAAAAATTCATTTGAAACCCATTCATCAACAGACATTTATGTTATGATTGTGCCTTATATTCTGGTTGATCATCAGTTTGGGTTTAGTAGAATAACAATTTCGTAATTTTACGTCACTGTGCAGAATATATAACTGAGTTTTACAATAGGGTTTTTATTGAGGGAATAACCCGGTTTTTTCACATGAACTAGTAGAGGATCTCTCGACAAGCGTAGGCATATTGCCCAACCACATAAATCTGTGTTAATCTTCATTATTTGTGTTCTTGCTTTTCGTCATTGTTTTTCTACAATTTAGAATCAAGAAATTTGTTGACGATCCACTTTCTAAGTGGGATTGACAAGTACAAGCAGCGTTATGCCACATTCATGTTGCGCTTACAGTCTAATACATCTCTTAAGCTGCAAGCAGATCTTCCCTTAATCAATCATCGAATTTGTGAAAATTTATGTAACACCAGAGCAATTACAACGGAAAATTACCAATTAAAAAACTTCTCATTGCCCATATGTACTCAGAGAATCCTAGTTCTCTTCCCAATTAATCAATCGATTATCCTAATTCTAACCCATTTCAACCATCCATGATTAAGGGTTTCCAGAAAGAACAACAGTAGCTCTCATCCATCGATTCTACTAACTAAATCTTCATGTTAGAAGCAAAAACAGATGAAAATTTCAAGAATTTGGTGAGGAGATTACAACAACAACAACAACAACAACAAAAGGAAGGGGAGAACATACCCACCAGCTTGGCTCGTATGTTCTTGTTGCCCGTCCTCGCCATTAGAATTGGAGAGATTTAGCTGAAAACAAAACCTAAAAGTAGATCACTAAAACTTCTCTGAATTTAAAGTTCATCTGCGGATATCTCGAGAATGTTAGGTTTGAGATCCGAGTTTCTTTTGTCGTTGACTGATAGGTCTCTGTCGCTCTCACTTCTCATCTCTCGCCTCCTTTTTCACCAAACCTCTGCCTCTATGATTACAAAGAGTCCTGACTG
Organism: Tetracentron sinense; assembly: GCA_015143295.1. Lineage (NCBI taxonomy): Eukaryota > Viridiplantae > Streptophyta > Magnoliopsida > Trochodendrales > Trochodendraceae > Tetracentron > Tetracentron sinense. The sequence continues at coordinate 5,806,109 of CM026554.1, read as the reverse complement.
CAGTGTCCCCGTGTCCCTTTTAATCATGATTTAGCTTAATTAAATTAAAATTAATATTTTTGTTTCTATAAAAACTATGGTCAGATTGCTTAACTCTAAGAGCATTCCTAGTTGCCTCACCAAAATAACTTTTTGGTTATTTTGGTGAGTCAAATGACTAAAAATGTGCTAAAATGACTCTCAACAGCCTCAACAGAATGAAGAAATCCCTTTAGTGAGTTTACAGTACTCACCAAACTTGGTGAGCATTTGGTGAGTACTGTAGACTCACCAAAGTTAAATCTTCTCACCCTTGGGCCCACACAAATAATAAAATAAGGTTTCTCTCTCTCCCTTTCTTTTTTGTGGTCCCACACAAACAATAAAATAATATTTTTCTCTTTTTTCTTTTTTCGTTTTCCCACACAAATGATAAAATATTGCTTCTCTCTCCTTTTGTTTTGGTTAAAATGGTGAGGCTGTTGGGAGTGTTTTAAAAAAGTGGCTCACCAAAACCACTTTTTGTGGGTTTTGGCTAATTTGGTGAGTGAAATTTGGTAAGGCTGCTAGGAATGCTCTAAGGGTGAGTGAATCCTAAACCCAGTTGAGTTGATGGGTGGTATGGTAAAAACGGGGGCATGGACCAATAAGATCCTGGGTCAGCTTCTAAGCTGACCATGGGTCCTTTTTCCATTTCCCAATTACAAAGGTGGTGCAATGCGCACACCTATTTACACCAACTTTTACCTGCCAATGACATGTGTCTCCTCTTTTTTGGAGTAAGTTAAGATTATGTCTCCATGAGTGGGGATGAGATTTCATCTTGCTCTCGTGAGACGATTTTCATTTGACTCCGATCCCACATGTCAACACATATCTTTTTGACACCTCTTACGTATCTTTTTGACACCTCTTAAATATGGTTAAGTTTTATTAATTCTTAAGGTTCAACAATGTAATTTTGGTTTTTTAAAAAAACATTAAAAATAAGTTTGATTATAGGGGTTAATTTTTTTTTTAACAAGGGTTAAAAATACAATTTATCTGCCTTTGTGAATGGGGCAGACAATTTTGGTCTAGCGAGTGCCAATCCCCCATGAGTGTGATGATTGAAATATTCACCCTATGCGAAGCTTCAAATGTCAGGCATTAATCCACTAATTGAGAAAAAATACTAACATTATTAATTGAGATTGCAGCCTAATTCTATGACTTGTACCAAAAAAAGAAACCTAACTTAAGAAAATTCAATTAAAAAAAATATAAATAAAAGATAAACTATCCTCTTATCCTTCTTCATTCCTTATTGTTTTCGGCCAAAAAACTGAAGCAAGGCCTCTCCTGATTTGGGTGTTTGCTTAAGTAGATTTCTCTGCTTACCAAGGAAGAAGAGGTTCCCAAGCTTCCCATGGCAAGCCATTTTTGGTTGAAACTATTTACAGAACTAGTGTGCTAGAGACTGTGAGGAGTTATGGCTTATGGGAGTTTTGATCGAAAATTATAGGTAAGGAAGGAGGAAGAAAGAGAAGAGGGCACTTGGGCAATTTTTGTTTCCATTTTTATTATTTATGATTACTTAGTTTAAAATGAATAAGACTTACATCAGATTAAGGTTTTAAAATTTGAAATTTCGGTGGATTTCGGAAGTGTAAATCGAAACGAGATTTTTCGAAATTTCAGAATTTCGGGCGACATCCGGCCGAAATCTTATTTAATAATAAAATAATGTTCCGAAATATTATTCGAAATTTCGGTGAAATATTCCAAAATTTCGGGTTCGAAATTTCAGAATTTTGGTCGAAATTTGAATTTTTTTTTATATAGTCTGAAATATATTTTTATATATTTAAAATTTAAAAAACGTAAAATATTAGTATATTACTATTTTTTTTTATTAGACTTCATACTTTACAAACTATATTTTATAAAGTATAGGATATTATTATACTTCATAAAGATTAAAGAGTATATAAACTATAGTTTATAACTATATTATATGTTCATATATTATGATGTATTATAAAGAAAGTATACTATATAATTTATAAAGTATACTTTATAATACATATTTTTGAGTTTTAACTTTTAAGTAATTAAAGATTTATATATTCCATATTTTTATATTCATTATATAGTATATAATAAATTATTCATTATCTACAAAATGATGAATATAAAGAATCTCCAACACTTTTATTGATAAAATAAAACAAAGATTACATGATGAAATTTCAACAATCATAAACTCTAGAGTCCAGATTTCAGAGTATCACTTTTATGATATTTGTTCTTCCATTTTTCACCTACAATATATACAAAAAGTAAATGTCAGTAAAAATTAAATACATGAAATGAAATATACAAATGATAAATTAAGTATTATGCTTAGTTCTTTATGGGTAAATTGCGTCAAATAAATAACGACTTCTTTCTCTATAAAGTCATGCAAAGTGTAATCATAATAATCTATCTATTGACAAATAACATAAATTTTATATAATATTAAACATTCACCGAATTAAAGATAATTAGCTTCACTACTAATAATAAAGAAATATTATCATCCATCATCAGTTTACCACATAAAATATAAAGTATTCTTCATAACCATTGGGAATACCACACCACATCATCATCACTATCAAATTAAACATAAAATATTCTACCTAACCATAGGGATGACCATACCACATCATCATCAACGTCAAATTAAAATTAAAGTATTTTTCCTAACCATAGCGGGAAGTACCGCCTTGATAATACAGAGTCTCATTGTCATCGATAGACCACTGATTAAAATTAAAATTATAGTGATCTTCAGACAGTATCTCTTCTTCACCAGGTACAACATCTCCCCATGCACACGGATTTGCGTCACCTAATTGAACATCTTCTGACGCATTAAGCAAATTATCGATCTCTTCTTCCATCCATTCCTCAGTCCTATAAAGGGATAATTTAATTACTAGCTAATAAAATAAAATAAAAAAGTAATATTATGAACATAACAAAATATAGAAATGATTATACCTGAATATCTCAGATACGTCTTCTTCATTCAATTCTACATCTTCCTCGTCACATAGCCACTCATCAAAAGGATCTGATAACAGGTAGTTATCAACACGAAGAAGATCTGTGATCTTCAACATCCTATTGTTCTTTTCATTTCGGTGTTGCAAACGCATGTTATAGTGCACATAAACCAAATCATTCAACATTTTTGTCTGTAAACGATTTCTTCGCTTTGTATGAATTCGGTCAAATGTGCTCCAATTGCATTCGCATCCTGATAAAGTTGTTGTTTGACTCATAATGCGAAGTGCAAGCTTCTGCAACGCCGGAAGTTGACCATCAAAGGATGCCCACTACTTATCTGTAATTTAGAGATAACATAACTTAGTATTATCAAAGTTTATAAAAAAATTATCTAAAATTAAATAATATTGGGGTCAGTTAATAGTTAATATCAGGTGACCCTTTTTGAGCAGCTGTTATCAAAAAATCACTCCCGAGAATTCCTTCCAAATTTTCGAATGACGCATACTGTTTCATAAAAAATTAATTGTCATAAAAAAAATTAATTAATTTAAATTAAATTTACCTGCATCATTGTTGCTGAAGCCTCTTCTGAAGTGAGCGACATTTTTTGGATAACTCGTAAGAGACTCATGTGAATTTCAGTTGAGGAATCAGTTCCAAATTCATAGATAAACCTGAAGCTCTGGTTCACAACGTATTCTGGATTCAGTCTAACAGCAGCCTGATGTAGATCAGTGACTAGTTGGGTACTCCATCGTCGGTCGATAATTTTTCAAACTGCTTCATATTTTCTAATCTTGTCACGATGCGTAACTGCTAAAATTTGTTTAACCTTTGCAACAGCTTTACAAAGGTGACCCATTGTAGGTAAGTCACCATCTACAAAGCGAATTAATTTAAGCAAATGTTCACCCAATATTAGTGAACTCTTCATCCTCTTTGGAAACGTCAGATCACTGATGATACCAATAATGGCTTGCCCCTGGCTTGTTTTGAAAGAAGCATGGACCTTGAATTCACTGTCAATAATTAGTTGTTGAACCGCAGAGAAACTGTCATAGATGCTCCAGATTGCAAGAAAACTCGTGGCAAAACGAGTTGCAGCTGGCCTTATCAAGTCTTTTCCGTTAGAGATACAACGGAATCGGGCAAGTACCCACACACTGTCGCGACCCAAAACCCACCCTAAGAGTTAGAGTGAATCGTGGACGACTAAATCATGACTTACATGACTTGCTTGACAAACCACCTGCAAAACACACACAGAGCATATACAATAGAGGATAACAACGGAAGCATAACTATAAGACACAGCGGAAGTCTAACAAACCTCTAAGTATATACACATGGTCCAAGTTTTAATATAAAGAAATCAAAACAAAGAAAGTGCGGACATGCCCGCCAAAATACATGGATATAATCACTCATGCTCACCCACAGCTAATCCACTCAGAATCTAACATCACCTACTGATAACCCTCTACGGGAGGTTCCTCCAAAGGCTCCTCGACGTACTCCTCCTCCACCCATGGACCAGGAGCACAAACATCAAATGGAGCAGCAGCTCCCTCAGAACCTGCCGACATAAGAAGTACGGCTGAGCATGGAATACTCAGCGGGTACTAACTACTAACCAACAGTTATAGCAAGAGATAGCAATGCATACCCAGGAAACAATATAGATATATATGAAGCAGGAACAGTTAATATCATACAAGGAGATAAGGAAATTCATAATCATGCTTGCAGTTCATGAAAAGCCGATAAAATCTTTGAAAAACACCATGCACTTGACTTGACTTAAAATATCCTTCGCGTAATTGGGAACTTATTTACCGTGTCATGCTTGTCATGCTTGTATCATGCGTGCCATGTCATGCTATGCGTGTCATGCGTGTATCATGCTTACTTATTCGGAATTTAAACATGTTCACATGCCTAGTTGCCGTTCATAGCCCATCGCAACTAGTATCCTATATGTTGAATGATATGCCTAGTTGCCATTCATAGCCCGTCGCAACTAGTACCTTATATGCGGAATGACATGCCTAATTGCCGTTCATAGCCCGTCGCAACTAGCATCCATACAGAATGTGTATGACTAGTTGCCGTTCATAGCCCATCGCAACTAGCATCCATGCGGAATGATATGCCTAGTTGCAGTTCATAGTCCGTCGCAACCAATACCCTATATGCAGATGGGTATGCCTAGTTGCCGTTCATAGTCCGTTGCAACTAGCATCCATGCGTGTCATGTCATGCCATGAGTGTCATGAAATGTTATGCTATGCGTGTCATGCGATGCTATGCCATGCGTGTAATGCGATGGGATGGGAGACCCTTCCCTATGCAATGCATGATCATCTTGTCCTTGACAAAAGTGAAGTGAAACATATCGTAGGATATGCCCCACCTCTACATCTCGTCCTTGAAAACATTGGTAAATCACGTCGTTTCATGCCGTGCTCGTGTAATCGTGTACACACTTGCAATGGAAATTAAATATGACATTTTGGGGAATTCACAATACATTGAACATCACCATATATACAAGTAATAAATTAAACAATTTAGGGAAAGCGCGAAAACACACTACCATAACCCTAGCAATTTCCATGAATGTTTAAGCATGCGATTTCTTTATTTATTATTCATTTCATTCATCTTGGCATTTCATCAAACATGGTGTGTTCATTATTGATTTACCCTACAACATGCTTTTCTAGATGGGTTTTACTCAAATCATGCATGTATGTTCATTATTGGAACAATGCCCTCCCCATTTTAATCATCACAACACAACCATTGGCATCCAATCGCCCATTCCATCTCCATTCACCATTCACAACCATCCATCTCATAGCACATGTGTAAATAAAGGAAAATAAGAGAAATAAAGGAAAAAGATGAACTATAACTAGGAGGGTAGCAAGAAGTACCGACCTTGAACAATGAGGGGAGAAACCTCTTTCCAAAACGATCGTGTAGCTGCTGCCCTAGCTTGGAGAACGCTCTCCACGAGTGTTTGAGTCGTGATCTTGGAGAAGAGCCGAGCTTGAAGTAATCTAGGGTCTCAAAACCCTTTGATTTCTCTTCCAAAGACAAGCCCTAGGTTGGAATTACCTTCTCCCCTTTCTCCTATTCTCTCAAACTCTCTAAGTGTCGAATGATGCCCTAAAGGCTCGGGCAAGACTCTTAAGGTAAGAGTAAACCGACCAAAAGACCATAATACCTTTACTGGAATTTCTGCAAAAATGCGAGTACCGAGCGATCGGTGTTAATGACCGATCGATCGATTGCCTGCCGATCGATCGGTTTCATAACCGAGTGATCGGTTAAAATTTCACTCTCTGGAAAATTTTCCCATACAAAAATCTTGACCAGTCGATAGCCTCCGAGCGATCGGTTTTGGACCGATCGATCGCTCCATGGACCGAGTGATGGGTGGTCTGCAGGTCCAAACTGTTTTGGCCATAACGTTTGACTCGTTCGTCCGATTTTGACGATTCAACTTGCGTTGGGTTCGTATTTCGAAAACGAACATTTCTGACATTTCGGAATTTCCAATTTCTTCCTTATTTATTAATTATACCTCTTTAAAGGCAAAATGACAACAAAAGTGTCATGCATTAAATGTGAAAAAAGTCCGGGGCTCTACACACACTGCCATATATAAATTTAGAGATTTTTCTCGCCTCTTGTATTGTTTGACTCACAAAGTCAAACTTTTCAATATCATGACAAACGAGGTCAAAAACGTGTGCAGCGCAGACACTCCAATACAAGTGAAGATATTTAATCATTAGGATATTTAATCATTAATAATGCTCCAGCTGCTTTGAAGCCTGCTTCTTGATCCGTGATCACTTGAACCACGTTATAGGGCCCGATTTCATTAATCACTTTAGAGAGTACATGACATAGATACTCTCCAGTCATTCTCTCATCTCCAACACAAATAGACTTAATGAAAACAATCTTACCAAGGCAAGATACCAGAAAATTGATCAACTTGTTACCTCTACTATCCCTCCATCCATCATCCATAATGGTGTATCCATTTTTCTCCCACAATCTTTTATACTTACCCACAATTCCTTTTTCTAACTTCTCTACCTCATTTTTTTAAGAGTTTACCGGAAATTTCAAATGCAGTAGGAGGCTTATACGTCCGACCATAATTAGCAACAACGTTAATCGTCTCCCCATATGCAGGCGAGTTGGAAACATTAAATGCCAAACCATTTTAAAAAAAGAATCTCCCTACACACCCATCTACAAACCCCTTATCTTATGGAACAAGGGTCTGTTCCACTGTGCGTTGTGTGGCTCTATGCATCGATGACATAGGAGGAGGGCCACCTATTGCTTTTCTACCAAAGATACGACCACCACTGGCCGATCCTCTTCCACTGGAAGAGATATGTTGAGGTTTCGTGTATTCCTCATCAGAAATTCCATAGTCATCATCGTTGAAATGTCTATAGTTAATGTTTTGAGTAGAGCTAGTTCTAGCTCTTTTCTCAGTAGTCCTTTGCTCAATTTCCGATTTAATTATAGCTCTTACATCAGACAGAACATCTGGACATGGTCGACTATCACCTCTAATCCCGCCTACATGTTGGCGCATTCAGGTGATTCCTCCATTTTTCACCTTGTTACAGTAGTTGCATCGGAGTTATTGTTTTGATTTTCCCGTCCTATTAGCATTGGTGCAATGCTGCCATGTTAGATCTATGGTTGTTGCGGTCCACTAAGAATGAGCTTCGCTCTCTGCTTCTACCTCTTGCTTCTGGTCTTCCTCCATTTTATTTTTAACTACAACAAACTGACAAAGTTAAAAAAATATTTAATTCAAAAGAACATATATATAAAAAAAATAATATACATGAAATAAATATATTCAACATGAAAATAAAAATAAACAAATAATATATTTCTTTAGAAAAAACTCAAAAGACTGAGAAAAATAAAATATAAACTAAGAACTGCTGAAGATTAAATACTAACTTATAAGTTGTAACTATAAAATAATATACAAGAAATAAATATAATCAATATGAAAATAAAAATAAACAAAATAATATACCTTTGATTGACTCTTTCTTTTCAGCCCCGATCCACTGTTAACGCTTCGCCACCTTTAAAAAAGAGTCAAAAGATTAAGAAAAATAAAATCTAAACTAAGAACTACTGAAGATTAAATATTAGTTAACTTGTAAGTATAACTACAAATTACAAAATAAAATACATGAAATAAATATAATCAACATGAAAATAAAAATAAACAAAATAATATACCTTTGATTGACTCTTTCTCTTTAGCCTCGGTCCACTGTTAGCGTTTCACCACCTTTAGCAAAGAGTCAAAAGACTGAGAAAAATAAAATCTAAATTCTAAATTAAGAATCTAAGAACTACTGAAGATTAAAAACTTGTAACTAGAAAGAACAAACTACTAACTACTAAGTAAGAAGAAAAGAAGAAGAAAATTGGTGAGAAATATGATAAAGGGGGGGGTATTTATAGGTAAATAGAGGAGGGTATTTTTGGAATTTTTTTTAAAATATTTTTTTTTAAAAATTATTTTATCTTTAGTAGGCTTAGCATATTCCAAGAATATTCTGAATTTATCCTAAAAATTTCGGGCGAAATTTCGTTAATTTTGGTTTATTTCGGAAAAATATCGAAAATTTCATTGATTTCGGTCAATCTCGGCCGAAATCAAAAGGTTAAGGATTTCGACCGAAATCCCGAAATTTCGATATTTCGAAATATCGTCTCCCATCTCGCGAAATCTCAACAAAATCCGACGGTGGTAGGTGAATATTTTGGACGAAATCATGAGATATCGGAAAAACGAAATTTCGCCCGAAATTTTCGAAATTTCGCCCGAAATCTGCTCACCTGAAATTCTACCTGTTTCGATGTCGGGTGCCCTTGTCGAGACCGAAATTTCACGAAATTTCAACGAAATTTTATACCTTGCATTAGATGGCTTACCCCAAGAGGACGTTCTGGGTTTCCTTGTATTGCTTTTCGCCAATTTTAAATGAAGCTATCTCTTAACCAAAAAAAATACATAAAGAGAGTACCCAAATTTATTTATTTTTTTTGGGGGGGAATAATGAAGAATTGGAAAAGGTTCTATCGAAACAAAGAAATGAGAATATGGATAGATAGGCTTATTGATATCACAAACGAACCTCTCATTGTTGGGCTTGTTGTGGGAAGTTTGGAAATCCCTTCATCATTCGCCATGAAGAGAAATCAACCAAAATGGCACCCATATCAGGAGAGGCCTAGCTTCGGAGTTTTGGTCGGAAACGATAAATAAGAGAAGATGACATTTTTGCCTTTATTATTATTATTATTATTTTTTTGTAATGTTTAATTTTCTTATGTTTTGTGTATGCCAGCAAAAATTGGGAGTACCGTACCCTTATGAAATCTTTCTTTACTATTATAATGGGAGAGGCAGGCGTAGCCTGATTTTTCCCAATTCCCAAACTATCCATATGATTTAATGCTTTGCTTTAATTCCTAAATTACCCCTAACTCATCTATCTATTTAAAGAATAGAATCACAACCAATCACGATTGAACTCAGGGAGAATTCAATCGCACTAGCGGGTTAACATGTGTCCCTTTTAACTTCTATTAACTGTGGTTAACTCCTTCCCCTCGCTCTCACGTGCATCGCACATGTCACCCGCTAGGGAGAGTTCAATTGCACTCACAAGTTAACACGTGTCCCTTTTAACTGTGGTTAACTCCTTCCCCTCATTCTCACGTGCATCGCACGTGCCACCTGCTAGTTTTAAATATACGAGGGAAGCATACAACAAGCCCTATTGAATGTTTCTCCAAAGAGATCTTGTCTTTACTATGATATGACATAGATTATATTAGTTATAGTTGTAAAAATAAAAATAAAAAAATAGAATGGTGTTTGGCTATAGTACTAGGGTTATTTTGTGTTTGGCTAGCACGATGGAGAGTTAGGGATAGGACTATCAATGGGCCAGGTCGAGGTGTTTGGGTCTATTTATTGATTGAATAATATAAAAACAGTGAGAAATGCTAGCTCTCAGACTTTCAAACTCTCATTGTAGTAGTATTGTAGTAGTTACATGTGTCACTACTTTTTTTTTTATAACAATTAGAACCGGTTGAAGCCATAATCTTTATTTTTATTTTGAAAATATTATTTTTAAATCTGTTAAAGGAGTAGCAAAGACATGTGTTGCAACACGAGTAAGAGTTTGGAAAAAAATTTGCGTTTAGGCTAATACTCCTAAAGCTAGGGCTGTCCATTCGGCCCTCATGTGAGCTGCCTAGCTTGACGCTAAAAAAGGCCACAAAATTGAGGGTTTTTTTTTTAAATTTTTGTATAAAACCCATTGGCCCAGTGCGCACAAAAAAGACATGAGGGTTGGACTTGGGCAACACCTCCTAGAGCCCCGCCCAAGCTCTCATTATATATATAATTTTGTTTTTGTTTAAAATTTTAATTTAAATAACCTATATAACATTCTTTAACGAAATATTTATTACATTATTTTCACTCCCATATTCCCAGCTTATCATATACTTCTAATTCTAATTATCTAACCTATCTTACTTTCAATCTCTCTATTACTCCATTGTCCTTATCATTACTCGTCAACTAGTGGTTCACAACTAGTGGTTCAGAAAAAAATATTAATAAATATCATAATATTTTTTAAGCCTAGGCCCGGCCCAAACGGCCAAACTCAACCTTAGTCCTGAGGGTAGGGCTTGGGCCGAACCCTTACAAGTGAGAGCTGGGCTTGGACATCTTTGGCCTGGCTCATTGACAGCCCTACCTAAAAACACAATATATAATAGGGTTGGCCAGATCCGGCTAAAAAAAAGTATAACAGGCCTCCTAAAACACAATATAAAATAGGGTTAACTAAATCCGGCTAAAAATATAGTCTACCGTTCCAACAGGCTTAAGATTCTAGGCTTAGTCCTGATCCAATTATTTATCTAGGTTGGGCCTTAGGCCACCCCGTCAATTGGCACCTTTTTTTTTTTTTTGGTATATCATTGACACCTAAATAAGTAAATATTTTAAGGAAGAATGTTCATTTCTGAGAGAGGTAATGGCTTTCTGGTCGATCATTTTATATTATTGTTTGTGTTTCAATAAAGGTTTCACTAAAATTGGCGTTTATCAGTAAATGGTGGGTTGCCTAGTAGGCTAGCACCACCCAATATGATTTAAGGGACTGCTACTTTTTTCCACTTCGTTGAATGCGCACGCACCCCAAAGCCGATACATGTGCCTTTGGATCCATTACCTATAGTTAAAAAGTTTTAACCCTTGTAGATAATTTTTTTTCTGCAAACTAAGGTTAGATTAAGGGTTAAAGAATTTTAACAGGAGTTAAAGGGACACATGTCAACTTTGGGGAGCTTGCATTAGGCCTGTCAAAAAGGCCCTAGTCAAAGGGTACCCGGCCCTTCTAAACCCGCCAAAGCCCGGCCCTTCTTCAACCCTTGGGCCGGATAGGGCCCAAAACCAAGAAGCCTTTCTTCCATAGGGCCGGACTAGGCCGGACCCCTGCCCTCCCCTCTTTAAGAATACTTAATTTAAGTTATAAATTACTAATATAGCCACGTTGATGATATTTACATGGGGTATATTCATAAATTCATAACCAAACCTTTTTATATACCAATTTTTCTTGAAAGTCGTCACAAAATTTTTTACAAGTTCAATATGTTGTATGATTGTATCACCTATTTGAATGATTTTCTTGAACGAAATGTCGCTCTTTGCTGGCCCTTTGGCTTGGCCCAGCCCGGCCCTAGCCCTTGAGGGCAAGGCTAGGGCCCATTCAACCCCGGCCCTTGAAGGGCTAAGGCTGGGCTAGGGCCTTACTCTTATAGGGAAGGGTAGAGTTAGGGTTGACCCCAACCTTGCCCCTACCCGGCCCTAACCTTGCCCCTACCCGGCCCTTTGACAGCCTTAGCTTGCATGTTCCACTCACTTGGTGGAATACATAACCGTAAAATATATATCCTGTAAATTAACATCAACAAGTTAGACTAATTATTCTCTCCAGTTTATTCCACAGATTCTGCCAAGTGTCCCTTTTCACACTCTTTAACTGTGGTTAAGATTCACCCATCCCCAGGGTTCGCCCACCTATCCTTGGTTTTTAGGAAAAAATATTAAAAAAGAAATTTAATCCCGGTTAAAATTCACTAGGTTAATTTTTTTCCTAAAAACCAAGGATAGGTGAGTGAACACTAGGGATGGATAAATTGTAACCACAGTTAAATGGTGTCAAAAGTGACATGTGGCAGTGGCATAACGGGACTCTGACTCGGCTACAACTTGAGATGATTACGAAAGAGCGAATCATAGCTAATTGCTGAATTGGGGGAGAGTTCAACTGCACCCACAGTTAACTTCTATTAACTGAGGTTAAGATTCATTAATTCTCAGGGTTCAATAATCTTACCTTAGTTTTTAGAAAAAAATATTTAAAAAATGTTTAACTTTGGTTAAAAAAATTTAACCCTTAAGATTAATATTTTGTTTCGAAAAACCAAGGTTAGATTATTAAACCCTAAGGGTTAGTAAATCTTAACTATAGTTAATAAGAGTTAACAGAGACATGTGTTGAGCGGTGGGTGGGGGGGATTTGTGATTGGCTGTGATTTGATCTCGATTACGACTCAAAAAAAAGAGGAGGCTGATCGTACTAAGACTTGTGTACACCTGATTTACCTTAGTGTCTGTATGGCAAAATTTCAAGTGGATTGGTGGACACTATTTTTTTTTTTAAAAAAAAAACCGTAAAAGGGGTGGACAAGTGGTTCCAAGGCCTTTCCCCAACTGGGAGGTCTTGGGTTCCATTTCTCACTCCTCCTTTGAAGCTAGCCCCGCACGAGTTTACCCTGACTTACCTGATGTGGCAGGTTACAGGCTCACACCCCACCTGGGGTATTAGTTGACCCAAAGGGTTAGGACCCCCCGAGCTCAAAAAAAATATATATATAGTGAAAATGTGTTCTTATTAGAGTAGTTCACGGATCCATCTTATATCGAAAAAAAACCTCCAATAAATTAATAAAAGTTTCCATGCTAACATTTTTTGAAGCTGTTATTCACTCGCCAATAATAACAGGCCCAATCAAAACCAAGCTGAATTATGGAAAAATTGAAAAAACACAACCCTTCTAGCTCTAGCTTCTTTTTTATTTTAATTTTTTTTTGGAAGGTAAGATGGGTTAGGCGCACCCGACCATAGATAGAATTAAAGAACCAATTATAATCTCTCATACCTCATTCCAGCCCTTCTAGTTCTAGTTGTAATCCAAAAGGTTCTGGTTCATCACATTACTAGAAATCTCACAATCAAATGGCAAGTCTTTCCCCAGTTCAAACTACCTTTTGAATTAATGTGTCAGACTATAGATACTCCCAAGTATACTCTAAAATCTTAATTCTTTCCTTCATATAATTAAAAGGTCAATATTAGAACTGATATGACTTTAGAAACTAACAAATTATATCAAGTCAAATAAGTTAAGCCAAATTTAATTTTGCCCCTTAATTATTTGAATCAAAGGATTGGATTGGGGTGTGTATTTTTCAAGTACAGATGGAGTCTTGATTAATTTCATCAATTAATTCTAATCATCTAACCTAAGGACTTTTTTGTTGTACAAAACCATCCATGATACTCACAACATCAGATGGTTATGATTAATTGGACATTTTGCTTAATGGAGCAAGCTACCTACGTATCGCAAATCCAGAGGTTTCAAGATTGAATTTGTGCTCCCCTAAATATTGGATGTATAGGTTGGGGGGTTTACCTATGCATCACGTATGACTAGTCTAAGTCATACCCATGTTTACCAAAAAAAACAAGTGGCTACAAGTAAAGGACGTTTGGTAACTCTAAAACTAGAATTTATTTCCTTATTTTAAAAAAAAAAAATAAGAGTTTGTTTTAAAATATTTTTGATGGATTTTAATTTAACGTGGTAATTTTTGAAATAATAAGTAACCTAAGCCTATTTTTTTTTAGAGAGCTTATTGTACTAAAGTTGACAAAGGGTTTTTTTATACACATGTACATTTGATTTACTTTGATGTCCTTAATATTTTTTTTTATATACATTAATAGTTTTGCAAATGACTATTGTATCTCTCCTACTGCAATGCTTCTCAAATAAGTATTTTTTTTATATAAAAATTAAATAATTTTACCAAACAAATTATTGTAAAATATGAAACAAGACCTAAAATAAACAACTCTTATAATATATATTTAATTTAAATAGTTCTTATTAAATCATATAAGAGTTGTCAAGTGCTAACTAAGTTATTGTGAAATTAATTTCGAGCTATTTACATTTTGGTAGGTGAGGGTGAATTACATCGACCGAAAATGTGTATGGCAGACAACCCGCCTCTTGCGCCACTGGTAGGGCCTAGCCTCTCTCAATAGAGGGGTCTTGAGATCCAATCACTCAGCAATGAGTCACAAGAGCTCCAATCCCAAGCTAACCACTAATTCTGTACTAAACATATGTAAATAATATTTGAAGTGAAAAAAAGAAAAAGAAAAAGAAAAAGAAAAAGAATAAGAATAAGAATAAGAATGGCACATAGAAGTGATTTGGTGCACAGAAAAATTTGAGTATCATTCAATTTTTTCATTTTTTGACTTTTTAGTATTTTCTCATTACCATGATGTTAATCCAGTTGCTAATTTTCTACCTCATTACTTTAGCACGATGCACACCCCAAGATCTCTCTCTATGCTAAAGATTGTAAATCCCCTTGGGTAAAGATTATTTGGCTCATAACCTATATGAAAATTATTAGAAATATAATCATGGTCAATAGCAACTAGTATAGTTTGTGTACTTAAAAAAATTATTATTTAAATGATTGCATAACCCCCACCTCTTACGTGAGGGGTAGAGATGTAGCCTTCAATGGAAGGAGGTGGAGGTGGAGGGATCCAATCCCCTTAAGGGTACGTATGTGACTGCTTAAATTAAAAAATATTTTTTATTGATTATTATTGATAATACGGATGTTCAATATATAATCACATATCGGTCAATAATTAAACATAATTTTATAGGCTATAATTGATTTAGCAACTATAGTGTGTTTAAAATTATCTAAGCCAAAAATAAATAAATTTGAATAGGAGGTGTGTATTTGAGCCAAGTTGAGCTGAGTTTGGCCCAGCTCGACTCTGCTTGAACTCTTTTAATCTAGGCTCGAGCTCGACTCGACTTAGATTGTTGCTCGAAAATCTCGAGACAGTGACGTGGTGGAATTTCCACCATGGCAGCATTGAGATTTCTCGCCATTCCATCTTTGACGTTTTCTATCCGTTTGATTTTCTACAAGAGATAGGATCACAATCATTTGCAATTGCATTGAAGCTAATTTAATTGCATATGTGGTTGATGTTGATCGTAAGAGATCAAATTAATGAGAAATTCAAATTTTTAAGTTTTTTTTTAATCTTCCCGTCAACTTCAGCCGCATATGCAATTGAATACAATTACAATCGACTGTGATCTTATATCCTTCACAGTGGCTGGATGGCCTTGCATTGTCCTCTGGTTGGACATGGTAAGAGAGACCTGGAAGACAAAAGCATTGAAAAACGATCCAAACCGAAAGTCGAAAGCCCACGCGCGATTCATGAACAGATGAGGCCAATGGGAATGTCTTTTTCCACCTAATTAAATTGAGAATCTGGAGCTGTGTCCACTCGGCCACTGAAACCTCCCCATACATGATACAACGCCTCATCTCTTCCTCCAACCACTCACGTCTACATGTCTATTTTCCCCCTCTCCTAAGCTTTTATCTATGACCCGTGATTCTCTCCACTTGTAACCGGACATGGGAGTCCGGTTACGCCACTGATACTGCCACGTGTCTCTTTCGACACCTCTTAACTGTGGTTAAGATTCACCCACTCCTAAGGTTCACCAATCTATCATTGGTTTTTAGAAAAAATATTAAAAAAGAAATTTAACCCCAGTTAAATTCACTAACTCATAAAGTTAATTATTTTTTAATAATTTTTTCTAAAATCAAAGGATAGGTGAGTGAACCCTAGGGGTGGGTGAATCTTAACCACAATTAAGGGATTTTAAAAGGGACACGTGACAGCGTTAGTGGCGTAACCAGACTCCCCGAATCCGGTTACAACAGGAGAGAATCACGAGTCTTTGTATATATATATATATATTTTTGTGACATGGCCACGTGGGTGTCCGGGTCTTATAGAGCCCCAACTAGATCCCAAGGCACATGCATATCCCTCCATTCACTAACAAAAAGAATGAAATCAAACTTAGAACCTCTGTTTCCAAAGGATCAGGCGTGATCCTGGGTAGCACACCAAAACCTCGTTGGTTAAATATATGAGTAACTTAGCAACAATGTAAACCCAAATGGGGTGGACCAGTGGTTCCTAGGCCTTTCCCAAGTGGGAGGCCTTGGGTTCCGTTTCTCACTCTCCCCTTGGGGCCAACCCCGCTCGGGTTTACCCGGACTTACCTGGTATAGCGGGTTGCGAGTTCACGTCGTACCCTCGTGGATTAGTCCTTAGTCCTGACCCAAAGGGTTGGAGACACCCTGAGTTCCACACACAAAAAAAAAAAAACCAAGCAACGATGTTTTTCTAGCCAAAAAACTAAAAGCAACAATGTTTTTGAAGTTGGGGCAATACAAAAACACTGATATACATACTATACTGTACTGTACTAATGTAATGTAGATAAATGATTGCCTACAAATTTAAAAATATTTTTTTTATTGATTATTATTGATAATACCGATGTTCAATATATAATCACATATTGGTCAATAAATAAGCATAATTTTATAGGTTATAATTGATTTAGCAACTATAGTGTGTTTAAAAAAAAATCTAAGCCAAAAAAATAAATTAATTAATAGGAGCTGTGTATTCGAGCCAAGTTGAGCTGAGCTTGGCCCAGCTCGATTCGGCTTGAACTGTTGTAATCTAGGCTCGAGCTTGACTCGACTTGGATTGTTGCTCAAAAATCTTGAGACAGTGACGTGGTGGAATTTCCACCATGGTGGCATTGAGAGTTCTCGCCCATTCCATCTCTGATGTTTTCTATCCGTTTGATTTTCTACAGGAGATACCGATCACAACCATTTGCAATTGCATTGCAGATAATTTAATTGCATATGTGATTGATGTTGATTGTATGAGATAAAAGTAATGAAAAATTCAAAAATTTAAGTTTTTTTTTTTTAAGCCATAGGTGAGTGAACCCTAAGGGTGGGTGAATCTTAACCACAATTAAGGGATGTTAAAAGGGACATGTGATAGCGTTAGTGGCGTAACCGGACTCTCTGAGTCCGGTTACAACAGGAGAGAATCACAAGTCTTTATATATATATATATATATGTATTTTTTGTGACATGGGCACGTGGGTGTCCGGGTCTTATAGAGCCCCAACTAGATCCCTAGCACGTGCATATCCCTCCATCCACTAACAAAAAGAATAAAATCAAACTCAGAACCTCCGCTTCCAAATGTGTGATCCTGGCTAGCACACCAACCCCTCGTTGGTTAAATATAGAAGTAACTTAGCAACAATGTAAACCCAAAAGGGGTGGACCAGTGGTTCCTAGGCCTTTCCCCAAGTGGGAGGTCTTGGGTTCCGTTTCTCACTCTCCCTTTGAGGCTAGCCCCGCACTGGTTTATCCGGACTTACTTGGTGTAGCGGGTTGCGGGCTCACGACGCACTCTCGTGGATTAGTCCTGACCCAAAGGGGGTTAGGGATACCCCGAGTTCTACCAAAAAAAACTTAGCAAATGATGTTTTTCTAGCCAAAAAATCTTTAAGTAGCAATGTTTTTGAAGTTAGGGCTATACAAAAACACTGATAAGATGCCTAAACATAAGAAAAAGTATATATGCTCACGTTAAGAAAACGTCACATTTAAGTTATAGAGTTTGAGCAACGCTAAGTCGACTTTCTTGTCGCCTACTCTTTGATAATTTTATTATTTTTAGAACAAAATAAAATACATAATAGGTCCCACAAAAAATTGTCATACTATTTTATCTTTTTGTATAAAATTAAAAAAGAGTGGACAACCGAAAAGTGGATATACCAGTGCACTATAGAGTTTATTTATTTTTTATTTTTAAAGCTTAGGATTTCCGAAGCTCCCAAATACATATAAAAATTTATGAGCAGAAATGCCCTTACATTACTTAAATAATATTATCAAAATTCTCAGAAATAAGCCGTGGAGGTAGTTCATGAAATTTTCTATATATATTATATTTGAACTCTATTTTAATTGTTATTTCAAAACATTGTTATGTACCATTGCACCCACCCCACAAGAAATCAAAGAGCACCACTTTTTCAGGACTGGTCATCCTGACCCGATCCACCAACAGTCAAACCCGACCTTTTGTGAACGGGAATGGTTTTACTTTTATTAGCCCATATGAGATTGCGTCTAGCTCCTCGAATCCGATCTCTCATAATACTTAATTAAATATTTATATATATATATATATATATATATATATATATATATATATATATATGAGTAATGCTAGTTTTACTTTTCTTTTAAAATCGTTTTTTTTTTAGGGAAAGATGCGTTATTATCTTTTATTGAGAGAAAGACACATATTGTACCATCACATCTTTCCCCTTAAGAAAATGGCTCAGTTTAGTAGAAAGTGGAGCTAATATATACGTATATATTAGTTAGTATATGGATACTCCAAAGTGTAGTCCTGATTCCTAACCGTTTATGGTTAACCACTAATGGGTATGATTTTACTTAGCTTATTTTTCTAATGTCACATTAGCTCTAATATATAATCATTAACTTTTTAGAATTGAATTAAAGGGTTATGATTTGAAAGTATATTTGTGAGTACCTAGACTTACACTCTCTCTCTATATATACTAGCGGGTGGCATGTGCGATGCACGTGAGAGCGAGGGGAAAGAGTTAACCACAGTTAATAGAAATTAAAAGGGGCCCGTGTTAACCCACAGGTATAATTGAACTCTCCCCAAGGTCAATCGCGATTGGTTGTGAATCTAAATTGATAGATGACAAGGGGTAGTTTCGGAATTAAAGTAAAACATTAAATCAAAGGCAAGGGTAGTTTGGGGATTAAAGTAAAACATTAAATCAATGTTTTGTTTTTATATAAGGGTAATTTCGGAATTTCAGAAAAATCATCAACTCATGCCTCTCCCATTATATATATATATATCATTATTTATTTAACTAATTATTATTTTCATTGGATGGACGGGTTTGGGTTGATGGATTGTCCCTCTATAAATGGGTCAGGTTGAGAGTGATGGGCATATTCTAATCCTATCCAAAATTTGACCCCGATCCACCCATATGTCCATAACGGATTACCTGTTGTGACCCAAACTGTATGAAGATAAATCTCATTTGTTTTGTCATATTTCACAAGGCTGTGCAACTTCTTCTCTCCATTTCTTCTTATATATTGCTTTAATTCTTTTTCTTCCTTACTTGTAGAAGATGGCTTCCCATGGTACTCTTACTGTATCTACATCCCCGAAGAGCGGTAACGGAGAATCGAGTACCGGATCGGTAAATTCGCCTAAAGGTCTATGTCTGTGTTCTCCAACAACACACCAAGGGTCGTTCCGGTGCAGGTTTCATCGTTCACAGTCTTCGGCTTGGATGAAAAGATCTAAGTCCATGTCTGCCAGTAAATCCACGGCGTCTATCTCCCCCAAATCAGTAGATTCTACATAGCACCGTGGAGTTTAGTAATCTGGTGTTCAGTATCTGTGTGTTTTCAGTAATGGTTAATTATGTACAAAATATCAGTATTTTTGGCACTTGGAAGGTACTACTTCTTCCTTTTATAGTCTTCTTTCTCTCATCTTTCTGAAATACAAACTTGTATAATTGTTCTGTGTCTGTTAAATTTGAGTAAGTTGTCTCTCATCTCTTATCTCAGACTAGCTCTCACTGTTCAAAATACAAAGGATACCCAGTAAAAATCTCTCTCTCTCTCTCTTACTCTTTTTTTTTTTTGGTCAAGGTAACAATACCACAAGGCAAAGTTACAGGTAATAGAAGGGAAATTGCAAAAGCAAAGATACATAATCTTATGTCCCTCAATTAAATGAAGTCATGAGATTCCTTTCTGTTGACTTGTATTGTTCATTTATGCATTTAAATGGTGCTGTATTAATGAATTTTTTCATTTAATGACCTTCTACAACCTTTGAAGAACAAAAGGCAACTTTGGCCACTCCAAAAAACAAAGGGGAACTTAAATCCAAGAACTTCTACTTGTTTCAAGCTTCAAGCTCAAATTATTATAATCTCAATTCTCAAGTCCTATATCTGATAATAATAAAAAACCTCAAACTAGTCCTATAAATTATTTCTTTTTAATTATATGTATTTTAGAAGAACAAATTTCATGTTTTCCGATTGGCGTCCGCCTCCCATTAGGAGAGTTTGATACTTCATCCTTACCCACTCATTCACGATATGTCATGCTAAATGATCAGTCAATGGCCTACATCATAATTTGAATTTCTCGGATAGATTTAACCATTAATTGATGATGCTGCATTTTTACTTTTTGTGGACCATAATAAAATGGTTATGATAATTTAGTCGGTCCGATTTTTTCTGCAAATTATACACCGATCCAAAAGGCGATGGCCCGCGAAATTGACAGGGGATCATGAAAATTAAATTTTCAACAGAAGTATGTATTGTGAAATACTGCATATAGCCCCTCCCTATTGCACTCTACCCTTGAAAGGATAAGAAGATAACAAAATCATTATCTTCTTGCTCCTAAAGGGGGAGAGTGCAATAGGGGAGAGTGGGGCTAGCACTCCCCACTGCATATATGTTTTATTACAATTATAAGTGTAATGTCACTGTCTTCATCTTTATCTTGTTTTGATTCCAAGAAAAGTTATGGAAACCATTACTTTTTTTTTAAGGAAATGTCATTAGAATGCTTTAGAATATCACATAAACACCACACATGTGAAAAGAATAGGATATCTATAGTCGATAATCATTTTAGGAAAGGAGAAGGCCAGTTCGTAGACTAGGGTAGCAATTAAGCAAGCAATTGAAGGCACATGAATTGTTGGAGCTAGATTATGACCTCAGTTTTTTTGTTCATTGGTGGAAGCCACATGGACCTATATGTGTCTATTATATGTATTTAGTATGTTAAGCATCTAAGATAATACACATCTTAAATTTTGATCTGATCATTCTAAAACAAAAGAATTTGGACTTTTGATCAAAATGAATAAAAGGCAATAAACACAGTAAACAAGCTCGAGTTTATGCTCGGTTCATTTAGGTAAACAAGCCGAGCCGAACAATGTTTGAACTAATTATTTTGTTCACGAGTCGAGCTTGAATAACCTTATTACTTAATGAGTCAAGACTGAACACAATACTACTCAGCCAAATTACAACCGTAGACAAAAATACATTCACTCATAATTCGAGTTCACGAATAGGTGTTGCTTATGTGTCACTAGGTTGGGTGTCATGTAATGTTGCAAGTGCTTGGGTCTAGGAAAGAAACCCATTGTGTGGGGTCCCTTTTGTGCTTAGATGAAAGTGAATGGTTATTATTTTTTTTAAGACGTACCACATCATGGGGCATAAAGAGAAAATGACATAAATGGTCCAAGGGTACTTGTAAATGAAGTGTGAGAATCCAACCACTCCATTGGGCCCATTATTGGAGTGAAATTTAGCAATTATAGTCATTGTAGCTTGGACTACAAACAATCAATGCATTTCATACACATAACCAAAGGATACTTTGTAGTCCTAGTCTACAAGAAATATTGCTAATACGTTTCTCTCATGCATGTAGGGGAAGAGCCAAGATTTTCTTGTAGGGGCTACCAATGCTAGCAATTATTATTAATGAGTTTATAAAGAATGATTAGGTGGATATAGATTTATTTGGTCTAGGGGTGTGGGGGTTCGTGCCCCCTCCCCCTCTCTTCTTCTTTTGAGGGACAAGTTTGTAGGTTATCTAGTCTATTTTGTGTCATTTTGTAAATATTTTTTTTTAGTTTGGGGGCAGCTACTCCCTTATACATGATTATGCTTTCTTAAATTAAAAACATGATATAAAATTCAAAAAAAAAAATTCCAAAAGTTTAGAGGGCAACTGTCCATATCCATGCCTATGCCCCTCTTAAATTAAATAATATAGTATAAATTTAACTTTTTTTTTTCCTCACAATTTTAGGGGGGGCTAGATCCCCCTTTGGCCTAGGTTCTGTCCCTGCCCCAGGCTACGACCTTTGGTATTTGGAAAAAAAAATCCCAAAAATTCCGTGGGGCGGTTCTACCCCTTATGTATGCTATGTTTCGGCATGGATAAGTGATAAAAATAATGGAGATTTGACTGAGGTGGTCCAAACATGTGGAACAGCTTAGTTGACCATTCCAGGCCAGCTGGAGTGAAGGCCAAAGGCTGCCATTTTGTGAGCAAAACTGTTGGCTGACCTCCTAAGAGAAATCCACAATTACAAAAACTATCGTTCACATTAATTAGTTAAGTCAACATTAATGGATTAACCCCAAGATTAATGCTCTTTGATTTTCGTAAAAGTTGACGAAAAACTAATAATTTCGGATACTTATTGTGTTTTTGTGATAGTATATATTAATATAATTTATTTATTAATATAATATAAATTATATATTATATTAAATATACAATTAATTTATATTTTATAAACTAAAGAGTATGATTATAATATAAATTAATACAATATAGTTTATCACTTTATAATTAGTAAATTATTTAGATAGATTAATAGGTTAGTAGAAGTGTTTAAGGATCTTAATTCTTAAGTAACCTAATTTATTATGTATCTTGTTATAATAATAAATTAATTATTAATTTAATTTATAATCTAGTAACAAAATATTATTATTTTAATTTTTTTTAATTTCTCAAGATTTCGATAAATATATCAAAAAATTGGTATTCTTCCTTAAATGTCACTTTTTTGATTTAAAAATAATTTAAAAATTGTTAACAAATTAATAAGCAAGATTTCAACCAAGTTTTTGAAATTCTCACCAAAATATTGCAGAACAATAGAATTTCGGTTTCATAAGGGTAGAACAAGATTATCTCAATTTCAAAAGGGTAGAACAAGATTGAAATTTCGCAAAATCTCAATAAACTTTCAAACCATGGGTTGCACCCAATAAAATGTTGAGAGCAAATCATTATGGTGGACCCACATAGAAATTTTCTTCAACAGGTCATCCTGCTGATGGAAGATTAATGATGTTGGGAAGATTAATGATGTTGGGTGAAATTTAAAATTTACACTTAACAGTTGATAATTAACACACGTTGCACTCTCTTCCTTGTCTCATTCGACGGGGTGAATTTGTTCCCAAATTCCAAGTTTTGATTCATTGAACTTAGGACACAAGTTTTCCCCCCTTATGATAAAATTCAAAATAACACCCCGAATCTGGCGCCAATGGTGGGGTGTAGCCTCTCTTAATAGAGAGGTCTCAGGATCCATTCCTCTGGGTGATAACAAGAACTCCCACCCCCAATGCTAACCACTAATCATGTACTAAGACTATCTCCAAGGGGCGTAATAATTCACACGACAAATGACAATTATTGTGACTAGTAGGATTGAGTTACCTCCAAGGATAAACAACCAATGGACTTAAATTTACTGCCTTTGTAAAACACGACAATTTTATCGTGTTCAGTCCTCACGACAAATGATTTATTTATTTAAAATAATAAGTGGGCCCCAACAATGTTTCATCAGTAACATTCAACAGTAATGTTTCAACCTGGTAACATTTCAACGTTACAATTAGGGTTAATTATTTTTTTATTCCGACACTTTGCCCATAAAGCTCATTGCCCCCACAATTTTTTTTGTATAAATCTCACTGTGTGAGAATGGAGATGAAATATTGCAACAGTTATAAATGGTCATAAAAGTTAAATGAAAAAAACTATTTTTAAAAAATTTAAAATTTATGGAAACAGTCATAAACAAT
The DNA here is from genome assembly GCA_015143295.1 of Tetracentron sinense. Lineage (NCBI taxonomy): Eukaryota > Viridiplantae > Streptophyta > Magnoliopsida > Trochodendrales > Trochodendraceae > Tetracentron > Tetracentron sinense. The sequence goes on along the minus strand of CM026554.1, from coordinate 5,781,940 downwards.
AATGTTTGGTCATAAACTGACATAAACAATCATAATAAGTAAAAAACTAAAATAATAATAAAGTAATAAAATTTACTAGTTCCATTGGAATGCCAAATCTAAAAAATAACAAAATAGAAGTAACAAATAGACATATAGGTATAGCAAACCCATATTTACTACTTCCCTTTAGAAATGGTCTAAGCAAATGATATCCTCCAGCCAAAAACAAAAGAAGGTAAAATTCAAATTAGAAAACATCAAATCCATAACAATAATGTACTATTTTTGAATGTTTGGAAGGAAAAATTAATGTCCTATTTTTGTTTGTTTAGAAGGAAAATATGGTGGAAAAAAATATTCTCAAAAATAATATCCCATTATTTTTTCACAGAAAAAATTATCTTAGAAAAAAAATTATCAAAAATATTGTTTCCTAAAAAAAATAAATTCCCCACACAGAATAAAATTAGAGACTTATTTGCAATGACAACATTCCAAACACATACAAAAAATGTTATTTTTTCCTTTAAAATTATTGAGTGCACCTTTTTTCCTTCCTCTAAACAAACGCATCTTAACCTCAAGGGTGTAGGCCAGTGGCCGAAGGATGAACCGTAAACCCATAAGTCTCGAGGTCGATTCCTAGGCTCCCATCAATATCGGTTGTATGACTTGAGGGTATTCCCAATGCGACACGTGAGACTAGTCTGATTCTCCCATATATATATATATATATCTTTACTATTATAATGCGAGAGGCAGGCGTAGCCTGCTTTTTTCAAAATTCCTAAACTACCCTCATACAACACAAAACTTTGATTTAATGTTTTATTTTAATTCCCAAACTACCCTTTGCTCATCTATCAATTTAAAGAATAGAATCACAGTCAATCGTGATTGAACTCGTAGAGAGTTCAATTCAATTGCACCTGCGGGTTAACACGTGTCCCTTTTAACTCCTATTAACTATGATGGTTAACTCCTTCTCCTTGCTCTCACGTGCATCGCACATGTCACCCGGTAGTATCTATTAATTAAATATAAGACAGACTTTTTCTCCCCTCCTCCTTTCGCCACGTAGGATTATAATGTTCTCTTCTTATGATACATGTCACACTGATCACCTTTGTTCTTCTCATTCTCAAACGACACACCTCTCTCCGCCTCTTTCCTCTATCCTCAAACGACACAATTCTTGTGAAGAGTTATCTCAAACGTATAGATTAGTATTAACCTCTTAATTCAAAAAAACATTTGGGATATTTTAAGAAATTATGATAAGAGAATTAGAGACATGTTGATTAGGCACCCTATCCCTATCTCTATCCTTATCACGTTTGTCTCTCTCAAAACTGTCAAACCACACTACTCTTTGCTAGAGTGCCCAATAACCTCATCCTTCTTCCCTATTAAAGGGCCGGAAGTGAGAGAACTCACGTCTCTCTCTCTTTGTGACAGAAGTTACAACAACGGCAACTCTCTTCCCAACTCTCTGTTACGTCTCTCTCGATAGTTTTGCAAAGTCACTCTTCGTTTTCAATGAATTACAGGTTAGTTCTTTTCATCATTCTCTCATCACACCTAAAATTTTATATATATCACCTCTCTCACAAAGTACTCAAACCAAGTAGTTGTTTATTTGATTATATAATTTGTTTTTACTCAATAACATGAGTTATTTGTAATTTTTATTTGGTTTGTAATTCTTAATCCATTTGAAAGTGTCGTAACAAATCATTTAAAATAAAACCCTTTTAGGAACTAAATTATTGCATATGTCTTTGAAAATATATATATATATATCTTAAAGAAGACACAATTACAAAGAAAGCTCTAAACTTGACGCCCCATCAAGAGTCTTGAGAGAAAAGTCAGAAAACAAAACAATGGCAGCAAAAGGAGAAGCAATCTACTACTCCCCTTTGCCCCCACCTCAAGAACAGCAACACTACGTCATCCTCTCTCTCTACTCCCCTCCGAACCGCCGGCGCCGGAGCCGGCGATGTCTCCTCTGCTTCGCCTCTCTCGTCCTCCTCGCCGTCGCTATCTTCTTCCTCTGGCCTTCCGATCCTGACCTCTCCGTCGTTCGCCTCCATCTCAACCATCTCCGGATCCAAAAATTCCCCTTTATCTCCCTCGACATTTCCCTTCCTCTCACCATTAAAGTTCGCAACAGAGATTTCTTCTCTCTCGATTACAATTCCCTTGTCGTCTCGATCGGGTACCGTGGGAAGCAATTAGGGTTTGTGAATTCGAATCAAGGTCATGTGAGGGCGAGGGGATCTTCTTATGTGAATGCTACGCTTCAGTTTGATGGAATTGAGCTTCTTTTTGATACGTTTTACTTGCTTGAGGATTTGGCTAAGGGTTCGATTGCTTTCGATACTGTTTCAGAAGTTAAAGGGAAGCTTGGACTTTTTTTCTTTGATTTTCCGTTGAAGGTAAATTGCCTAAAACATTATTTAGTTTTGGTGCTTTGCAATTCGTCTAATATTCTTTAAGAATGGTGAAATTGGCTTAATCTGAATTGAATTGATTGAGAACATGTGAATTGAAACCAATTGCGCATAGATGGGTTCTTAAGACTTCAAAAAGGGGGTCCAAATTTTAGGCTATATGAGGGGTGTTTGGTTGCGAATCTGTAATCAATCTCGCTTAAGCAGATATGTAGTGTTTTGACTAATGACTTCTGAAATATGTTTTAAATTTAGGATTTGATTAGAAGTTATGAAGGAAGCTTTGTAAGTTAATATCAAAAATTCGACATGAGAGTTAGGAATTTGGGGAGCTCATTTGGTTCTAAAAGATTGTATAAATGTGTATATACTTATACTATGTATTTGGGTTATCTTTAGCTAACCTAGCTTTGGTGGGTATGTAGCTCAAGTGTGAACATAAAACCAGCTTAGCTCAATGTTTGTGATTTTTTTTTTTTTTTATGTTACTAATTTGATCAATCTCTTGAATTGTTCAATATAAGAAATATGCCCACCATTTTCGTCATGTTATGGCTTGAGATATGATGGGGGCGAGTTCCATCCATACCCGATTGCCTCAACTTCTCAAAATAGATTGCCTACCAACTGCCAAGGCTCAGATATAGTTCTTGAAAAGGGATGCCAAATAATGGGCAGTTGTCAATGTAGGTTCATACCTGTCATGATTCATTTTGCGTGACAGTTTGAATGCTGATGCTTGGTCAATTATGCACAAAATGTTTAGTTTGTCATGGATAGCAATGCTTCTTACTGGATGGCATGCACTGCCAATGTAGTAATAGATCATCTATCGAGACTCGAGAGGCAACACAATTGCAGATTGGCTATTAGTTGATGGCAATGAGATTACCTCTAGAAAGCAGCTGGACATAAAGAGAGTATTAAATGATTTCCTGCCAAGCTGCAACATTACATGGATTAAGAAAAAGGCAAACTTCATGAAAGGCATGCTTCTGAAGAGGCATTTAGGCCCTATCCTGTAGGTTGGTCCACAGGGGAAGGAGATGCGGGCTTGAAGTCAGGGGAATGCAGCTTGTAGCATAGGGCTTGAAAGAAAAGTAGTTAAGGATGGGCAGCTTAATTGCACCATACCCCTCTTCATGCCATAAAAGCAGTGATGATGGTTGGTTGGTTTTATTACCTGCGTAGTCTTGTTAGTCAACTCTATTAAAGACAACCTGAACGCTCAAGAGTACACCATTTATGACATGCTAGTCTATGAACGTGGTTTCTTTGAAAATGAAATCTTTCATGGTAGGCACTAGGCATGTCGGAAGAAATGTTTTGGGAGTGCAATCATTTAGCACTTAAATCATTCTAACCTTTGATATGATTTAGTTGCAGTAATGAAAAGAATCCTTTTAATGGAATTCTAAATTATAATTGACGAATTGTTGAACTTGGCTTGAGAAAATATAGAAATCAAGCGTGTAAAACAAGTTTAAGAGGCAGATTTTACTACAAGATTGAAGTTAACTGCCCTCTTGCATTTCAATTCAATTTATTCTTGTCCGGAAAGTAACGAGAGAATCCCATGAATAATCTCTACTTTATCATCTCAGTAAACAAGAAAAGATGCTAACCTCAGAAATATATCATACTTGTGGTCTTGAGTGTGAGAAACAACAAACATTTATCTAATACCATTGTTAGATACAATGATTGCTAAGGTATTGTTTCCACTAACTATTAATGAATGTACTGAAATATTATAATTTTGTCATCTCAGCACTGTATAGAAACACATGCATACTACTGTGTTCTCAGATGGCACATTTGAATGAACTGAAGTTTTATTCTGGTGTTTCATGTGGCTTCTTCCATTTGCTTTGTTTGTTAATCTCCAGAATAAAAGTTAGATCTTCTGCTCATTTTGTTTAATTTTTTTATCAGGCAAAAGTATCTTGCGAGGTATATGTAAATACCAACAACCAGACAATCATCCGTCAAAATTGTTACCCTGAGGTGAGGAATTATCTACTTGCTTCTATTTTTGGGTAGGATTGAACTTGCGTGTGTATCTTATTGCAAACAGTGTGTATCTTATTGCAAACAGTCCATACGATTAGCCACAGCCCCCAAATTGCTCTGCTGGGATCCATCCTAACTATCTTTTTAGTGTAACATTTCAATGGGCAGTTGCTCATAACCATAGAACTGTTATTACCAACAGAAATGCAGTATCTTGGTAATAACCAATTGAATCAAGATAATAATTGTCGTTATAGTAAAAACGGCATATTTTTTTAATTCTAAAAAACCATCCTGTCAAATGTTGTTTTTAGTATTTTTGTTTAAAAATGACAATTTCTAGTTCGATTTTAGTATAAACCCATCCTTCGTACCAAAAACAACTGTTTTTTCTAATGGGACTATTCTATGGTTGTTTATATTATAAAAAAACGACACATATAGTATTGTTTTTAGTACAAAAGCAATCACTCTTTTTCTGTAATGTATCATATAACATAATGCCATGGCCCTTGCTGAAACCGTTACATAACAGTTTTGGCGATTTTTAAAACTATGAATTAAAAGGATGGGTCCTAATGGATGGGTATGCACCTATATTTTGGCTCAGAGATGGTTTACAAGCATATTGTTTGTACAAGAACGCTTTTTCAAATCTGTTTCATCCGAATATAGTAAGAAATGTCCTCGTTCCCCACGTTGCTTTACTAACTCATAAACTGGTGTTTTCTATGCCCAGTGATCGTGATGGATGCCTCAGAAGACGAAGGGAGGGAATCATCCAGACGATGAGGTGAAGCTGAGTAAAAGTTTGTTGTCTTCGGTGTTCCCTTTCCTATATATACATCTATTCGGGGTCCCAGTGGGTATATAAAATTTGAATCTTAGTAACCAAAAACATGCAATACCCTTGCGCACTTCTCAAACCTCACTCTCGCTCCAAACTCTGGTTACTTAGATTTGAGTTAGATATTTTGTCAGGCTGCTGCCTGCATTTGTGTAGATATCATCTTATGATCGATGAACAGATCGAGAAGCTGTAACAGCATTTTAGTGTACATGTTGACCAATGTTACCTGGTTCGTCGGTTCGAATTTGGGTTCGCTGTTCGCAATTTGCCACTCTACAGTGAACCCAGTTCGCTAGGGGTAAGATGAGATCATTCGTTTTTCGGTTCACTTAGATTCTTTAGCTTGGTTCGCTACTTAAGCATGTAAAACAAAATATATATTATAAAAATATATCTTTTAAGCATGTACACAATATATTATAAGTACTAATTTGAAAAATAATAATTAAAAATATCTTTTTGTGAATGATTTGTGAACTCAAATTATAAATTTGCCGAACCTAATAAAAAATATCAGTGAAATTGAATAAAAAATTAGACAAACTAAGATTGTTTTGAAACTACTATGTGGAACCAGTTTGGGTTTGCTCGGTTCGTAGTTAGCTATAGCATGTAGCAAACTTGGTAACCCTGATGTTGACAATATTGAATAATTAATTTTTTATTTTGGTCATCACATTGGATTTTTTTTTTTTGGGTATTGGACACGTGGTTAGGCTGCAATCCCAGTTAGTTGTTTTAGTATCTGTTCATGGGTTAGTTGGTTAGAAGCCTAGCATTGGAAGCTAGGCCAAATTGTGGCATCTCAACAGACGCACTTGAAGGTAGTGAAACCCTGATCACCCAATGTACGGATACACAATGACACTGGCACAAGTAGACAGTTGTTCATCACTTCAGATCAATTGCCGTAACTGGGATTATATGCAATACAGGTCATTGTTACAGATATCCAGTTTTACTGGATGAGGGAAAAGCTACTTTTGAAGAGAACATTCTTGTCCTCAATGAAGATTGGAAAATGCCCCTCTTAAGAGTTAAAACGGTAAACCCCAATGTTCTGAGCAAACTAAACTGTGGACTGTCTATTTATGGCAGAATTATCCTTATATCCGAACACAACCCAATTTCAGATTTCTAACTTGTGTTGCTGATCTACACCTGAGACTAAAACTGTTTCTAAATGTGATCCATCTTATATCTCTTCAAATTATGCAATTGTTAGAGAGAGAGAGAGAGAGAGACCGCAAGCTTCAAGAAAGAAAAGAGTAACTAAAAACAGGAAAATTGATTGGTTTCAATCCAAGCACCAACCCCACATGTTAAGGAATAGGAAATCCATACAAAGATGTTTTCTTCCTTTATGTAGATGATTAAAAACTAACTACTGGACTTGAGTTGTTGTTGACGACCCCACTCATACTCAGCACGATGACGCCTACACCGGAACGAACCCGGATGCCGTGTCGGAGCACAAACACACTGCTTCGTTGATATACCATCGCCACCGCCACTCGCTGGAGTTTGCAGATTCACAGCCTCGTCCACCAATGGTACTTGCACAGCAAACCATCTCCGTTGCATCGCTGCGTTGCGAAATCTAACCAGAGGAGAACCTGGGTGACACATCTCTTCTTCTTCTTCCTCTCGTTCTACTTCTTTCTTTGTTGGGAAGAGAAGGTTAAGCTAAGGCAAAACAACTTGTGGGTTTAAATATTATTTATGAAAAGAGAAGGAATGAAGGGGAAGGAGGAGAAGCAAAACTTTGGAATGATTCCTAGAAAGGGATTGCTTTATAGCTTTACTGAGGTGTGAATGAGTGTGTGTTTGTTAAGGTGATGAAACCTATTTTGCATGCTTTGTTTGGCTAAGAAAAGTCCATTTTAGTTTATCAAAGGGAAAATAGATTATTATGCCACTCTTGTTTATGGCGTTTTTTTTTATATAAAGGGTGTGTTTTTTCGGTGGGTGGGGCCACGTGAGGCTGAGTTGGCCAACTTTAAAAGAAGAAGTGTTTGCCTAGGCGACAAAAGGATGCTGATGCTGCTCCTAGTCAGATTCTAACCTAACAGTTAGTTCTTTTTGGATCCAATGGATCGGTACCAGACAACATGGGTGGTGCTGATCATGCAGTTGTACCGATCATGTAAGAGAGATATTGGGCAGAGAAGCTATGGTTGATTGTAAATGATAGTAATACTAATGAATTTATGGTAAATAATTAGGCGGGCACGAATTGAATTATTCTGGGTTTAGAGGGATAGGTCTTTGGGGGGTGTAGTACCCCAAAAAATTTATGACGGCGTGAGTCATCTCGTATGTACATTTAGGAATTGTTTCTCCCTGTTTATAGGGGCATATGTCCCCTTGTTCTATGGCTATGCCTAATTAAATAACATAATATAAAAGATATATTTTGTTTTCAAAAGTTTAAGAGGATAGTTGTCCATTGCCCCATGGTTGCTATATTAAATTATTAAATAACTTAGTATAAAAGATTAAAAAAAAAATATCAAAAGTTTAGGGAGAGTAGATACCCCCCATCACCCATGACTATGCCTTATTAATCTGTAATTTTTTATATATAGAAGTTTAGGGGACAACTGCCATTGCCCTTGATATTTTGAATTCGTTACATGTCTTGAATTCTATCAGATTGTGAAATAAAATATTTGTATTCGACTCTAATTAAAATATTCGAATTCGAAAAATATTTAAATTATTTGATTAGTTTAATAAAAATTTAAAAGAAGGAAAAGAAATTCAAAATTTAAAGTAAGAAATAAATTAATATTTTATCCTTGATTATATTAATATGTCTTGAGATTATTTTAGTCTTATGAAGTTATAAAATATATATAATAGATTAGATATTTATCATATATATCAATATTTGAATTTATATCCAGTTATAAACTAATAGTAAAAGTACTATTTATATTCACTTCACCAGATACTTATTTGGATAATTAAACCACGAAATGGATTCGGATACATATAATATCCATATCTATTGACACATCTATCTCTTATGCGTCATGCAATTGAGGTTTACACAGAGGATGTACAGCAATGCTTGGCATAAAAGTATATCATGACCCCAAAAACATGGAGGGTCATGTGGAGGGTGTTTCAGCCATTAAAAAAGAACCCGTCACTCGGGTTGTACTCATCTACCACATGAGAAAAAATCAGCCCGATCAGATGAAATGAATCATCCAATCAGACGGAATTTTGGTCGTAGACCATGTCCCCAGACCCAACATCCTATGGGTTTGGGCTGGTGTGACCCATGGCCAAGAATCCATCGGAATGGGAGTCCCATGTGTGTCCTTCTTATTCCTGAAACACTCCCCATGTGGCCCTCAATTATTTGTGTGTGAATGCACACGCACACACGAGGATGGGCAATATGTCTTTTGCCGTCACCCAATTGTATACTCGTATGCTTCTAATAGTTGACAGTTAGAGCCTAAAAATGAAGAAACAGATCAAACCCTTTACCCTATGTTTGGTCGCTGAGAAAATTAGTGAAAACATGGAAAAGAAAAGAAAATTAGACAAAACATAGCTAAGAATTGTATTAGAAATATAAAATTTTCTTTTCTTTTTCATATTTTCACCTATTTTCTTGGCAACCAAACATAGCTTATATTACTATAATTGTAGATGAGAGGCTTGGAGTACTTGGATTGTAAATGGTTGTAGTTTATTATTGCAAGGTACCCTTAGTAATTTTGTAGTATTATGAATTCATAATGGATCAAAATTTAGTTTAATCGAATTAAATTAACCATCCAAAACTGTTATTAATTATGGGGTTGGGGAAGTAAAGAAAAAACAAAGAAATATAGATACAAAAAGGGGATTTTAATTTGAACATGATCGCCAGATTTGACAAAACATAGAATCAAAGGGACTTAGAGGCGTGCTGCAAATGCCACTTGAAATTTAAAATATTATCTACGATCTTTAGAATCATTTTCCTTCCAAAAAAATGTTTTGGAAGCATGAAATTTTGCACAATGAAATAATAATACACAAATTCCACCAACAATATTAAGGAACTCGCATTTATTTTATAAACACCATCAAGAAAATACAAAACTATGATTACTATTAAAATTTTATAGTTCTTACATCCAGACTTTAAATTTGCCAAGGTTGACTAGATTCAAATTCTAATATAAGCTGTGTCATGCATAACAATACTTAGAATATTTGTGAATTCAGATGAGAAGATCAGGATTCTAAGCTAACCTTCAACTCGGGGCAGAAGACCTTACCCTCGACCTGACTTCCAGCTCGTCGAGAATGCCCCATCGTCCATCTTAGTTGCTAGTTCCATTAGACTAAGACATGGACTTTTTAAACGTGCTGGAATTATCTGAGCTGCAATACCAATGTTCACACCGTTTTAGAAAGTTTCCAAATAGAAAGGGATCACACCAAATCTCGTGAATCTCACATGAGATCACATTGCTCTCCTACTAAAGAACTAGGAAAAACTGACTGTCGACGTAATCTTAATAATAAAAACATATTCTAAAATTCCTGCCATGTAGACAAACATGTATATGAATGATTCTTACTTTCATTAGAAATTGGTATAGAAACACAACTAGCAAACTCTAACGAGAAGTTTATAAAACATTAATTATACATTTTAATTGATATAGTATGTTTGATAGAAATTCTAAGAATTTGTATTTGACATTTTAGGATATTGAAGGAGAATACTTCATACCATCGATTTTTTTTTAAATGACCAAAAATATTACACAATTTCATCCTGGGTTTGGAATTGAAATGACCAAATTTTTGGCCCCTTCAAACCTTGAATTCAGGTACACTTTATCAAGTTTATTGAGGGCCATTAACTCCATAATTTTACCTTCGCGCTCAAATTGTTAGTGAATATGGTAGTTATATTTTTGGTTTTTGCTCTAGTTGCTAGATGAACATGAACAAATTGAAATCATATGGTGCTATTAGGTTAAAATAAAAAGAAAATAAATATATATTTAAGATATCTTGACTCCATCCTTTATATAAGAACCTTGAATCAGTTGTAAAGAAAATTGAAGAAAAAAAATACTGCAGTACCAAGTACCAATTCAAAAGCTCCACATTAGCAAATAGGACTTTTGGCATCCGTGCAGTGTTGCATCCTTATTGCAGCTGATACATTGAATAAAACCTGCTCTTTATACATTGATTGCAACCCGCTGCTTAAAAAGTTAGGTAGAACAATAGGAAGCACGGATACTTTGAAAATAGAAACGGATCGTATTGCCGTATCAAATATGGTAATTCTAAGGTCAAACTTAACTGTTTTTCATAATTTCTATCTTATCACCGTATCCGTATCATATCGCCGTATCTAAGTATCGTTGTACCCGTGCTTCCTAGGTAGAACATTACCACTACACTAAAAATCATGAACATTTAACATTAATTTCCTATGTAGCTACCATTCTCGGATGGTTAAGAAAACAATGATTTTTATAGCACATTACATACCATTAAGTTGTGAACACATCTAAAAAATTGACAGGTTTAATATTTATATGTTAAAAATTTAGATGTGACTTTTTTGGGGGGACAACTAAGTGCATATGTGCAATTTTTTATTTGTTGACAGACCGATTGTTGGTTTTTTGTAGTCTGCTACAAAACTATTGCTGCTAAGTTCTACTCATTAAGAACATCCCTCATCACCAGGTCTCATATCTTGTTCCCACCCTACAAAATCGAAATGATTAATATCATGGGTTGAGTAATTAAGTCCAATTTTTTTTTAATAATGGCCAAAATTTTAGAACTGTATTTTAAATACATTTTAGTAATTTTTAAAAAATAAAATAAGGAGATATATTGAAATATTCCAAAATTTGTACGACAAAATAATAATAGTTATATAAATATATCAAATTTTTTTAAAAATTTATCTCTGTCAAAATTTTGTGAAATATTGATATAACGTGAAAATATTTAAATGTAAAACTCCCAATATTTTGCCGAGAAATTAAATTTTTTTGAAATTTCTATTTGGTTTGGAGGATTGAATTTGTTGACATAAATAGGATTTCAAACCTTGGTATTAATAAAGACATAAGTTTTCATGAAGTCGGAAGGTCTTGAGTTCAAATTCTCACTTCCCCTTTGGGGCCAGTCGCAATGATTTTTTTGGACTTTCCTAGTGTGGCGGGCTGTAGGCCCTCGTTGCACCCTCGAGGATTAGTCCTGACCCGAAGGGTTAGGGACACCCTGAATTACTCTAAAAAATGTTTTCTAAAATCACTACTAAAAAAGATTAAGGTTTAACATTTTATTTGCAGCTCATTACATTCCAAGTTGCTCTTAGTTCTTAAAAGGAAAATAATCTCCTCCTTAAGGTGAGGAGGGGAAATCCATCTCACCCCTTTTTTTTTTGCCATGTGTCTCCTTGTTGTTTTTTTTTAATTGTGGTAAAGATTTACTAATTCTTAGAGTTAAAGCATCCAACCTTAATTTAAAATAAAAAATTAACCACAACTTAATACTTATTAACATAGTTCAAATGGGGCTTTGTGAGGGCGAGGATGAAAAATGACTATTGCTCTTCGTAAAAATGTGGTTTCTTTTAAGACCTTTTTTTTTTGGGGGGGGGGGGGGGTTAATAGGTAAGGTAATACTAAACATACTCACAATCAGACCTAAAGTAATCGCCAAGGTGCGATAAGAGTAAACCCACTCCCTCACTCAAAAAAGTCAGACTAATGGAGGAGATGTGCTTTTAAGACTCACCCCAACCTTATTATTATTATTATTTTTTGGTTGAACACAATAACACTACAAGGTGTTATTGTAGGTATTTGAAAGGAAACACATGCCATACACACCACACACCATTCAGACCACACACACCCACTCACCTCATGAAGCTTCACCCAAGTAAACCTCAAAACGGATACCAATCGTTTGAGGCCCAATGGTACTTTATGAGAGATAGTGGTGGATGATACACACCAAGGTGGGACTAACATCTAACCTGATTAGTTTTTTTTTTTGGTTGAACACAATAACACCACGAGGTATTACTGTAAGTATTTGAAAGGAAACACACACCACACACACTAGCAGACACCCCAACCTTATTTGACAGACCCTATCTCCATAGTATGACTCTAATTATTATTTGTTGAACAATGATTAGCCCACACATTTGATTATGTAGTCAAATGCCGTGTCCACGTGTTCTTTTAACAATGTTAGATTGCTTAACCTTAGGGGTGAGTAAATCTTAACCACACTTGATAGATGTTAAAAAGGGGGAATAGACTGATGATCGCACATTCCAAACATAATGGAATGCGGCGGTATAGGTTAGCATGGCGGGCTATGGAGTGGTTGAGGTCTTCTTTGCTGGGTTGGGTTGGCCCGATTAGTTGCCACACAATAAGTCCATGGACTACACATTGAAGTTAAAATTACGATAATACCATTGAATTTCCTTGTGACCGGAAAACATTCCTTACTACAGTGTCCTTTTTCCTTCCTATTTGTCTTTCAACCTCTTTTCAAGAGTTTTTAACTAGTTGAATTTAAAAAAAAAATGAATATTGAATTGTTAAAACCAAAGGCTGTGTTTGTTTTAAAAAAAAGCAAGTGTAAAAAAAAGAGAAGAAATTTAAATTTTATTTTAAAATAATCATTAAAAAATGAAATATTTTTTTTAGAAAAAAATTTCTTACCATTCATAAAGTGCAAGAAAATAAAAGTATATTTTCTTAGACACGGTACGCAAGAAAAATATAAGAAAACTTTCTTTTCTTTATTTTCTCATTACACAACATGTTTTGGTTTTTTTTTTTTTTTTTTTTAATGTGGATATCATTTATCCTTTGTTAATACATTTAGTGGTACCAAAGGTTTAGTGAATCTTAGTTATAATTAATAGAGATTAAAAGAGACATGTGCAGTATGATTGAGCTGACTCCGACTTCTTGTGATCTAAGGGGCATGGGCAAAGCGTGCTAAACATAGTCTTTTGCATTTTTTACTCTCAGCCTAAAATCAACACATGTTTAAATAATAACAAATGTTAGTTTTCTGATGAAAGTAAGGACAGGTGCTTATTTTTGCTTAAGAGTAGCGCTAGCACGGAAAGAGGCGCAATGTCCGTGAGAAGAGGCAACTGGGTAATTCCCCGGCTATCGTACGCATGTACAGGCGCTGTGCACCCTCTTTCCCTGCTCAAACCAATACAGCATCGATGGTCATTTCCTTTATATGCTCTCGTCGAGGAACAACAGCCCATTAGAATATCAAACACGCTTCTATAAAATTTTAATTTTTCTTTGATTTTCTATCTGTCAATTTCCTCTCAAAAGGTACGTGCTTGTGAAGTTCATCACTTTCTCAAACGAACAAAATTTTCCTTTACTGGATTGTATGAAACCACGTATATCAAATCCATCTACCCATGATTTGTTTTTCATATCTTTTGCTATTTTTTTCGTTGACGGTGCATTGATTTGCATGAATCTGTAAATGGGTGTTGAGCTTTATATGATATAAAGAGTTTTCTGTGTTTGATCGATGTGTTTTGCTTTGTGGATGATCAGTTGATCGGTGAGTGACCCAATTGGCGTTGGTTTGATTATTCTTAGCTTTCAGTTTGGGTTAGAAGAGATTTCATGGGTAAAAATTTAAATTCCAGTTACCATTTATGGGTTTTGTTTTGTTGAAATTCTGAGAAATGAGTCGTGAATTTTACTTTGTGTAGCCTTTTTTTTTTCCTTTTTTTTTGATGAGTTTCGAACTCGATTGATGAGTTCGACTTTATGGATGATCGGGTTTTTGATGTGCAGTGGAATTAATGTGGGTCTGGGAAGGGATCTATAGTTTGATGTAAAGATTGGACTGAAGGTAGACTCTTTAACACCTTTGAATTCAGATGGGTATTGCTGATTTTCCATGGATCAGCCTCAGCAACTCCATTGGATCAACATTTGCTCTTGTATTATACTCACTTACTCGGAATTTAACAAATAACCCTTATATCAAAATGGATTATTTTTATTTTAGTTGATATTATGAGGGTTTTGGGCAGAGGGTCCGAAATTCGATATTGGACAAACATTTGGTGTGGGTCTGACCAGCTAAAGGATGAATTTGGCAACATCTTCCTCTTAGCGGTAGATAGGGATGCGCGAGTAGGGGACTCCTTCGAGTTGCAGGATTCGGGGGGTCGTGTGGTGTCCAAAGTTGCGTCGAGATTTGATGATTGGGAAATTGGCAAGATGTGTCATCTTTTTCTTCTGCTTAGGAGTGCCTCTTTGAGGCTTCATGGTAGAGATGTTAGAATTTGGCCTAGCGGCAACAACGATCGATTTTCAATTAGATCACTGCTACAATCTCTAGGATCTGTTTCCCATGTATCATTTCCTCATAGAATTGTGTGGAATCCAGAAATTTTATCTAAGGTATCTTTTTTTCTATGGAATGCAACTTTGAATAAAATTCTTACTTGTGATCATTTAAAATCTAAAAGATGGAGTTTGGCTAATCGAAGTTTCATGTGCCTTCAAGTGGAAGAGACGGTTGATCACTTGCTTTTGCACTACCCTATTATGGGTGTGGTTTGGGGTATTTCTTATCCCGAGTAGGTGTGGATTGGGTCTTTCCTTCTTCCCTTAGCTTTTTTATCCTTTTGGGTTTTGGTGAGTGAGAATAGTGCTCAGATGGCAGTTTGGGCACCCCTTCCTGGGCCGTTTTGTAGGTAATATGAAAAGAGAGGAACAAGAGAATTTTTGACAACTCACATTCCTCTCTTTGCCGTATTTGCTATTGAACCCACCTAATGGTCTTGGAGTGGACAGCTTCCCGACATGATGAGGCAGATCTGAGAGCATTGTTGGGTTGATACTACCACCACCATACAAAAGAACCCTACATTGTGACTGATTTTTGTTTTGTTTTGCCTTTACTTCCTTATGTCTTGGAGTTTGCATCCTTGTAAACTCTTCTTTTGTAGCTCTCTTTTGATTAATATATGGCTCTCATTATCGATAAAAAAATCAATGAGCTTTTTTATTAATGTACTCTTGGGTACTTGGTGTGTCGTGGAATTTGCAGGAGTCTGATATTTGTAATTGTAAGTTTTAGTCATAAAGGATTTTCCTAGTAGAGGTTTGAACATTAGGTACTCACCTCATTTGAAATCGGCTTCTGACTTCCTTTCGTTGAAACATGTATTGTAACTCTTCCATAGATCAGCCTCTACAACTCTGCAGAATCAAAATGTGCTTTTTAGCTAAAGTATTAATGATCATATCTAAATGGACACCCTTGAATCTGAACCGATTCTTAGAAATTTCTATTTGAAATTGGTTCTTTGAATTTTGCTTGATGGTATGAGTTTATGGATAATTAGATTAGATAGTTGATGTGTTGGGGAATTGATGCGGGTTTGATTGAAAATAATACTAAATAATGTATTACAAACTATAGTTCACCAAACAATATAGATAAGATATGGATTAATGAAATAATTGACATATATTAATTCTAAATGTGAATGCTACTCTTAAAAGATGATTAATTTAAAAGAGGTTTTTGTGGCTCGAATTCAGTCCGTTGACACATATTTCTCTTTTTCTCCTATTTATTTTCTGTTGCAGGGATTAGTAATTCCTCATATGCTTTCTCTATTGTTTTTCTTGTTGAAACAAATGAATTGTGGTTTTTCCCCCTTTTCCCTACGGTTCTCTTTTCTAATGATGAGAGTTAGAAATAATTTATTGAAATCTATGCTATATGTGGTTGTATGCTTTTTCTTGTATTATAAACACTAAAATTTTATGGATATTAAGAGTGTCCGTGTCCATCCGAGTCCAAAATGTATGAATTTTTGCTGATACGATTCATTGTAGACATGTCCATATTTGAATCCATGTCCACCCATTTCAACACGGGAGACACCCATTGTCTTAAAGCATCTGCACAACATAGTCTGAAATTTGGTCTCATTAGGTTAAATTAACATCTGGAACAAGCTTGAATCCAATTGGGTTCACTGATTTTTTCCATCACATCTTATATTTTTTTCCTTATTTTATACATTTATTCGGTTGGAAATTATAGGTTCAAATTACTCAAAAGTGCTTGGTTTCTGGAGGATAAAGAGTGTGATTTGTGCATGGGAAAAGGATGCGGGATTTGCGAAGTGGAGTTCGCCAGTCTCGATTGAGATCAAAGCAGGTCAATGATGTCCAGCCCATTCCTGCTATTCTAGTTACAACAAGAACTGCCCAGCCGCGTCGTGGTGCTGGAAGGGGAAATGGTCCCAAAGCTCCGTTACAGAAATTACCTCTTGGTGAGCCAGTTAAGCCTACTGTTGCTTCTCCAAGGGCAAGGGCAGCTGTTAGAGGCAGAGGGTGTAGAGATATGAATCAAAATAGGCCTGGTGAACTTTTGGGTTCGGCAGTTGGTGACCCAGGGTGCATGGGTTTGGACTTGGCGATGAGAAAGGTGGCTGCCATTCGTAATGAGGTGGAGGCAGATCAGAATGCTGAAAAAGTGGTTGCTTTTGAGGAGGAAGGAAGCACGAGTCCACTTCCTGAAAGGGTACACATTTATATAGCCTATCTTGCTACTATTTGCATTCCGTGTGACTTTTGAACTGCTTTCATTTATATATTTTGGCTTCTTTTACCTTGTTATACTACTATTAGATATGCTTACTTTTGCCACTTACATGCTCTCTTAAGAGGCTTGCTCTTATCAGCAACCTATAGAACTTTGCCAAGGTCACCTGGATTAGTATTAGATACAACCATACAAGCAGGCTGCATCCCCTGGTAACCCAATACGCCGACATGACCATGTAATATATATGATAATTTAACTAGATTAATTGTTCGGGAATTGGCTACCTCCCTTGAGTAAGGAGAGTGAAAACCACAGGCCCAACATTTTATGGGTCCACAGCCAATGTTTAAAGCACCTGGATCATTACAAGGTCAAGTGTTCCCTCACTTGAGAGAGGGCATCACTCGACTATTATAACAGTTCATATAAGTTTGCAATATAAAAAAATGTAGCCTAATAAATAAATATAAATTGTGGGCATACAAGCTGTAAATAATAATTTTTTTAAAAAAAGGTAATTGAGATTTGTCCTAATAAGATTTTCAGCATGACAGCTAGTAAAAGTGTCTGATGTGTAAGTTTTTAGGAAATGGAGTCACATTTTTGTGTAGCTGCTTAATTTTTCTACCACCAATCTATAAATAATTCTCAAGTTATGGATTATACGGTTTACCAAACCTATTTCCGATAAGCCTTACCTGTATCATAATGATATCCTGCATTCTTATCTCAATCTGGAGACTACTAAATCAAAATTTAAAGTCACTCTTCAATCAACCATTGGTTGGTATTTCATGTATTGAATCTGCCTTAGACATATTATTAGTGCGTCATGCTAGTGGGTCTGTTTTATTCTTCAGGTACGGCTAGGCAACTCCCCTGTTTACAAGATAGAGAGAAAGTTGGGTAAGGGCGGTTTTGGGCAAGTTTACGTTGGAAAAAGGGTGACTGGTGGCACAGGGCGAACGGGGCCTGACGCTTTTGAGGTATTGCTGTATTATTCTCCTTTTGTTCTTGTGGAGCTTGCCAATGTAAGACTTCCTTGGAAGATGATCTCGTTGGTAATGATGGTATCATATCTTCCTCTGTAGGTTGCTTTGAAATTTGAGCATCAAAAGAGTAAAGGATGCACTTATGGCCCTCCTTATGAGTGGCAAGTATACAGGTGAGCCTATTTGTCATTCCAATTGTAAATTTAACTCCTTTTCTGATTCTATGCAACCTAATTGGTGTTTGTAATTCAAATTTGTTCTTTCCCTTCATGAAGCACTCTTAATGGTTGTTATGGACTTCCCTTGGTCCATTACATGGGCCGCCAAGGAGATTACTATATCCTTGTGAGTTTCAAACTGGTCATTGTATTTTGAAGAGTTCCTTGTTACTGGTTTCTGTTGAAAAGATATATTATGTCTAAGCACTAACAATATCTATTTCTGTGTAACCCAGGCCATGGACGTGCTCGGTCCAAGTCTATGGGACGTCTGGAACTCTAGCAACCAGATGTATGAAAATACTCTCATTCTTTCTAACATATATGTTTTTCCTTTGATTTATTCTGTTTTTGTATTAGATTCCTTTTTGCTCTTTTGCCAGGTTGTCTGAAGAGATGGTTGCTTGTATAGCAGTAGAGGCAATATCAATACTAGAGAAGCTCCACTCTAGAGGGTACTTCCTAACTGCCAGTCTCCTTTTTTTGTTTACTTTTTTATTATTATTTGTAATTATGTTCTTAAGAATCTGGACATGCCATTCATTTCTGTTTTCCTAAGCTTAGTTATTTGGTTTTTTCGACAGTTTTGTGCATGGAGACATAAAGCCAGAGAATTTCTTGCTTGGTCAGCCTAAAACCCCTGATGAGAAGAAGTTGTATCTTGTAGATCTTGGTTTGGGTATGTTTTCTCATTGAGAACAATCTTAAGAATTGGCACCAAAACATGCTTCTGTAATTTTAACACCATTGTAAATTGTTGAAAGAGTTCTAATTGCTTCAAAATTGTATACTTCAGCATCAAGATGGAAAAGTGCATCATCTGGTCGTCATGTTGATTATGACCAAAGGCCTGATGTTTTCCGGTTGGTAGTTGGTACACCATTCACTAACATTTGTGCCTTGAGACAGCTGCCATATCTGATGGGTGCTACTGTGCTGCTTTTTGACAGGGGGACGGTACGTTATGCAAGTGTACATGCCCATTTGGGTAGGACAGGAAGCAGAAGGGATGACCTTGAGTCGTTGGCGTACACCCTAATATTCCTCCTCAGAGGAAAACTTCCTTGGCAAGGTTTCACTGTAAGTTCATTTCAAGGTTCAACTAAGCATTGTCTTTTGCAATTTTCTAGTTGAGTTTCTCCTTTACCAAAAATCTATTGCTTGTATGGTCTCTGAAACTGCAGGGAGAGAACAAAGGTTTTCTTGTTTGTAAGCAGAAGATGGCAACTTCTCCCCAGATGCTTTGCCGCTTGTGCTCACTCCCGTTTCAACAATATATCGACATGGTGACCAATATGAAATTCGACGAAGAACCAAATTATTCAAAGCTTATTTCCCTTTTCGACAACAGTGTTGGACCCATTGCATCACTGAGACCTATCAGAACAGATGGGGCCGTAAAGGTTGTTGCTTAGTGATCGAAGTAAAATATTGACTGCTTATCGTGAGTTGTCTCTATTATTGTTTGTTAAATCTGTCCTGCATTATAGGTTGGTCAAAAAAGGGGAAGATTGGTTGTTGAGTTGGAAGATAATGGGCAACCTAGGAAGAAATCTCGGCTAGGTGAGCCAGATACTCAGTGGATCTCTGTCTACAATTCTAGATCATCCATGAAGCAGAGGTAAACAATCCAAATTGAGAATTATGGAATGCAAAAATGCTTAACCTCACTCACCAAGGATGGATTTCTAAGGAAAAACCTCATTTTACCATTTTTATTTTCACTATTAAATACATGCTAGCATTATAATTTTAGAAGGTTTCTAATCTCTGAATGTATTTTCTTGGTCTTATTACAAACTTTGTAGTGCTGTAATATCAAACAATGGGAAGCACCTGACTTTCCAGGGTCATTGTGGGTAACCATGTTGCTCTTTTTGTTTTTGGCGAGCACCGCTTTTATCATGCCTGGATTCTCTTTGACATTTTATTGAGATGATCTTCTAAATCTTGGAGAATTTTAACTTGGCAAGCCTGATCAATTTTAACAAACATACTATTTTTGGAGGGAAATTTTCGTATTTAATTTTGAAGTCCACATTTTACATTAGGAAGGCGGGTGTGTGGAGTGTGAACTGAAAACTCTGTTGAACTTTTAATGAGCCTTCTTTCTGAATTTAGGAAGCAGTTTCCAATCTCTAGTGATCTAGATCTAGATCTAGATCTAGAGCTTATATTGGAATCAGCTGTAATCCCTGATTATAGAAATAGGTTTCACTTCTATTTTATTGTTTCTCCTGTTAAACCCTGCAAAATTCTTGCAATGGAAATAGAAACTTTGTTTCCTCTATTGGTTGAATGGTTGTCTTTACCAAAAAGTATTGGGTGCACGTGTACTGTAGATATCATTACAATGTAACGGATTTGAGAGTTTGCCAGCATGTGGAGAAAGGGATGGGAGATGGTTTATACATTAATTGTGTTGCTTCATGCTCGAATTTGTGGGCTATCATTATGGATGCGGGGACAGGGTTCACGTCACAGGTTTATGAACTCTCACCCACTTTCTTGCGCAAGGTAAGTACTGCAGAAATTTCTCCCCTTTAACGTTTGTGATTTCATGTTTCAATTTGTCTAGTGTTTCAGAAAATATAATTTATTCTAACTTCGTGGTCAGGAATGGATAATGGAACAGTGGGATAAGAACTACTATATCAGCTCAGTGGCTGGTGCATGTAATGGCAGTGCCTTTGTGGTAATGTCCAAGGGTAAGTGGAGCTTCTGAATTTGCATCTCTGATTTCTTGAGCTTTGGGGATCCCTCCAGTCTATTTAAGCTCTCCAGCAGAATATCATATGAGATGGTAGAGGTTTGGTTTCATAATGGGACTGCTTTTACAGGCTCCTTTGAGGCCCAAAGCTTGGCTATAACTCAGAAGGAATTGGTTGGTGCCAACTGGCCAGGGTTTGATTATTTATAGTAGGCGCTATGATTTGAACTTTATCAGAAAAGATTTGATAAAATTATTAAAATGGCTTAAGAAAATTAATTGTTGAAGTCATACATGGTCTTTTGGTCTTTGATGTTATTGTTTTCTCTCCTCATAGAAGCTTCAAATACGCAAAAAGCAATAACTTTTCAATTAAATGTTATAAAATATAAACACCCAACTTTTCTATTAGTGATTGAACAAAGAATAAAGATAGATTAGAAGTGTAGAAATGTAGGATCTTAAACATGTGAAACATGAGGCAATCAATTAAATGATTATTTGACATAAGTCTTTAATGATGCCATCAGTTTCTATATAAATCCAGTTTGCCAACTGCAAAGATGTTGACTGTGTGCTGTTGGTTTTTGTTCAAACGTTTTGTTATTGGCTAAGGTTGTTGGTCTTGCAAGGGAACTCTTGGTCTTGCACATTAATTTCAAGTTCCTACAGTAAGCCATTGAGCTATTTTACTTTTTCATGTATTTTTGGAATACATTACTTCATTACTTGGTAGTAAATTTTGCTTTTCAACACCCCATTTTGGCACACCGATAAAAAAAAACACCCCTTTTTTGCACGGTGAATTGTTTGTATTTGGGTTTATCCTTAACCCGAATTCGGAGGGAGTGAAAAAACCCACACTTACGATGCACTTTACGTTTTAGTGCCAACCTAGTTTTTCTATGCTTTTGCAATTTTTGATCTTATTTTCAATGATTTATGAATATATTTAATTTTTTTACTATATTTTCTGAATAAAATAGAACTTTTAGCTTAAGCGTCGTTTAGGAGATGCTTTGACTACACTATATGTATATGTGTAAAATTTAATGTGGACCTTCGGTGACTCTGCACAATTATCTTGATATAATCAAGTAGATACTCTCTAATTTTCTTTATTCCAATTGTTCAATAAAATAATACCATTCAATTATTTTTTGTTGGTGAGTAAGCTGGACTCAAACATGTGTCACCTCATGGCAACTATCTAATAATTTTAATATTTTTTTAATTAGTAATCTTGTTTTTTCAATGTGAAAATTTTTAGATAATTGTAGTGTAGCTAAAGTGTCACCTAGGTGACCATCATGCACAACCAGTACCCCTCGCGCCTAATTAGGGACTAACCAGGTAGTTCTTAAGATGCGGTCGCCTACACCACTTCTCCTGAGCACTATAGTGATCAGGGAATAGGTGCTCGAAACCCACAAAAAGATAGATATTATTGACAAAAACATAAAGAAATAAAAACATATGTTACGTAACAGATTTTGTTTAGGGGTTATCTAGGAAACACATTTTTGTAGGGTTTGTGCATCTGGCTCTTCCTCCCTTTCTCCAATGTATGCTCTTTATTTTTTGTAGTGAAATTTTAACCTTATTTGTGCTTTATTTTTAATTTTCAATAGTATAGGGATATATTAAATCTTTATAATTTTAAGGAATAAAATAAATTTTGGTCGCCTAGGCATTGCTTGGGCCATTTGACTACAGTAGATAGTAGTACCACCATTAATGTGTAAAGTGCAACTTATCTGCATCTTCTTTTTTAGTTCACAATGTATTCAATTTTAGTTTGTTAGTTTGATTGCAAAACTTTTCAACAAACTATAACTTGCGCAAGGGCAGCGTATTAAATCAAGCTTTTACCAGCACAGAATAAAAGACGTGAAGTTCTTAGAATGAGGTTAGTACTTTCAACTCAGGCTCCATTCTCGACTTTTCTAAAAATACAATTGAAGCAACATATTAGCTACACAATATCAAGTCCCTATTCTGTTAGAATGAGATCCATATAGAAGGTAAATAAACCGTATTAGAGATGTAGACTAGGACTGAGGATGCTTCTGATCAGCCAATGTCATTTAGAGGAACTAATGGATCCTCCTTTTATCCTTAAGGTTCTAGGAATCAGATAGATATATATTTTGTTGGTTTGATAATTTCCCCCACTTATAGAACTATCAACTATGGTTAGTGCTTTTAAGTACAGTGGTCAAGTTACCTTAATTGTTATATATATATATATATATAGATATATTATTATTATTATTTTTTGATCGGTAAATTTTGTTTTGATCAATAATTGGTATAACTTGTTTCAATTATCTTTTTATGAATGTACATCATCTCGTAAGCGGTTCTTTTTCTTAATGTGAGAGAAAGAAAAGTAAATGATGAAGCCAAAGAGTTGAAATAAGGATGAGTGTGTAATTAAATCATATCTTTGTAAACTTGAAGTTATTTAACCTTTCTTTTTTTGTTCTTTTTTATTTGTTGAGAGAGAGAGAGAGAGAGAGAGAGAGAGAGAGAGAGAGAGATGAAACAAAGACTAAGACAAGGAACAGGGTTTTACAAAAATCAATTTGGATTCATGCTGAAATGTCTAGCATTGATTATATCTTATTAGTTAAACATTTGATGGAGAAGTTTTGAGAGAAAGGGAAAAATCTCCACATGGTCTTTACTGACTTGGAGATAGCAAATGGAAGAGTCCCTAGAGAATTAATCTGGAGGGTATTGGAGAAGAAAGGAGTTCTTAGAAAATATATTGAAGCGTTAAGCACATGTATGTGGGAGTGGTGACTACTGTGAGATCAATTTATGGTGAGACAAATGAATTTTTTGTGACAATAGGTTTACGTCAAGGGTCAAATATTGAGTCAATATCGTCTTACATTGGTTATGAATGAATCGACGATTCATAATCAAAAAAAGGTTCGTTGTTGTATGTTATTGCTGCATGGTTTTAACTAATGAAACTAGAGATGGGGTGAATGCATAACTAGAATTGTAGTGGGTTACCTTGGAATCTAAGGGTTTTAAAATAAGTTGAAATAAAACAGAATACATGGAATGCAATTTTCGTAAGAATACGAATAGGGTTAAGGTCATAGTTATGATTGATGGCCAGAGTAGAGATTTGCTTCCGGAGTACTATGTGATTGACACATTGTAGTCGACTAAAACAAAAATTTTATTTAAATAAATTTAACCAACTATGCTTTATGAATTAGAATGTTGGGCGACCAACAAGCAACATATTTATAGATTTAGTATAGTTGAGATTAGGATGTTCAAATGGATGAGTGGAAAGACTTTGAAAGATAAGATAAAAAAACGAGCACATTAGAGAGGAGCTAAAGTAGCTCCAACAGGTTATAAATAGAGGAGAGTGGATTGAGATGGTTTAGACGCATTCAATTGAGACCAATGGAAGCAATAATGAGGAGTGAGTTTGTGCAAATTGAAGGTTGTAAATGGATGGTGGAAGGCCAAATTGGTGTTGATGAAGATAATGAGGGAAGATTTGTTAGCATGCACTGTTACCAAAGTTGTGGCTTTTGATAGAATGGAATGGTGGAACATGTTTCATGTTGCCGAAACCAAATAGCTGGGATAAGGCACTAATGATAACTTCATTTTTAATTCTCTATAGATACGATATCACATGATGAAAGGTTTGAATCTAACTCAGCATGACCTCTCTAATTCCATAAATTTGGTTGTCCGACCATTTCTACTCAGCTTCCGGATTAACACTGTTTACAAAAATAATTGAACAAATTCTCTCAAACACATCCTTAGTTTAAGGTAGTATAGTTAGAAGATCACCTAGGCAATGCCCAGGTGACTGTTTAGCTTAACTAGTGAAAAACAGTCGGTGAACCCCAAATAATATATTCGAGTTGAGAATTCTCAAACCCAAGGGGGGATGGCTAGGTTTCCCTAAAAGTCTATCTACCATTTTTAAGATTTAACAATTAAATTATTAACAAGGGAAGATGATAATCAAGTGCGGAAAAGGAAAACAAGCAAACTACAACACAAGGTTTTTTACGTGGATACCCTTCCGGGAAAAACCACGGGACCTAGTCTAGCAAAGAGATATCACTAAGACAAAGTCAAGAAAAACTTACAAGACTCGAACCTAACTCCTTCGGACTCGATACTACGATCCTTCAGTTCTTAGTCCTCCATGCCTCGAAAAGTTATCACGTACCCATAAATCCCGTGATAAACCGCAACTGCTCATACTTCTCTTAGATCTCCACAAAAACCACGATCTTCCGATCGATCTCCGTCAATGACGACTCCGGATTCCTCCGACCAAATAGCCACGATCCTTCTTGGATCGATCTCATTCTCAAAGGCTCCGGTTCACACCGGCCAAGATGTTCTTAACAAGAACGGGTTGATGGTTGATTCAAACAAACAAACCCTAGTTTGAATCCCAATGGAATACCAAGCAAAAATGATCAAACAATGTCTTACACAGACTAGGGTGGAAGAGGAGAGGAGAATGAGTTTGGAAAATCCTAAATTTCTCTAAAAAGTTATCTCTAAACTCTCAAAACTCCTTAGGTTCGAATGGGGATCAAACCCTCTTTATACAGGACAAAATAGGATGTTATAATGCAATTAGGAGACCAATTTTCGTGAGGACCGGTCGACCGGTCGACCCCTAAAAAAACAGCCCACTGGAAATTTCTTCCATATAAAGTCGACCGGTCATTACTATCGGTCGACCAGTAGGCCATCGGTCAACTGGTAAGGATGTTCGGGCGACCGGTTAGATAGATTTTTTCGCCGCGGTCATTTTGATATATTATGGACCCAAATCGGAGCAACGATCAATGAGTTATGCCTCGAACACCGAACAAGGGTTATTTTGCATCTTTAACTCGTATACCACTCAAGGCTTGTATCGAGCCACCTAGGATTTATAGAACATTATCTAAGTCAATTCCACCTGGGGTAAAAAGGTAACTAGGTCACTTACTATCCTATGAGTGAAATGAAGACGACGCTTTGAATGTCTTTAATCGAACTTCTTCGATCTTCATCTTCACGGACATGGATGCTTGTATACAATGACACAAGACACTACTAGACATTTTGTTTTGACATCGGAATATGCCAATACCAAAAGTATGGACTTATAATCTCCCCCTTTGGCAATTCCGTGACAAAACCCAACTGAAGTACATAATTTGACACAAACTCATCCAAACACATCAAACGATGAATTAAGTCATTATATGACTCCAACACAATTACATGACACAAAATGAAATACAACCTAAATTATAGACATTGAATCTCTTGGCATGTAAGTTATGTCTGCTGCAAACTTGCATCTGCACATGCTAATAAACACCTCATGAAGCATGTATGGTGTAGAATAAATAAACACAGGTATTGCAAGGAATGTACTGAACTCTTTCTCCCCATTTTTGGCATGAAAGCCAAAGGTAAGCAGGAAGTCAATATCAGAAAAGA
Organism: Tetracentron sinense; assembly: GCA_015143295.1. Classification (NCBI taxonomy): domain Eukaryota; kingdom Viridiplantae; phylum Streptophyta; class Magnoliopsida; order Trochodendrales; family Trochodendraceae; genus Tetracentron; species Tetracentron sinense. Next base: position 5,755,577 of record CM026554.1, on the reverse strand, counting down.
TATATCAATTAATCGCATATGTAATATCAAAGTAACCACAATACAAACAAGCAACTGCAGACAATGAGGGGACTATAGAGCGGGGAAAAAAATATAGCAATAAAAAGCAAAAGCTCCCCCTCAATATCTCAACGTGATCTTCTCCCCCTAAGGTCAAGGACACCACCTAAAGGATAGGGCAACTCATGCTAGAAAGGCCCATGTCAACTAAAACTAAAAAACACATAATAACAAAACTAAAAAGTATCATGTGCCACACAAACATGCATTATAAGCATTCCAAGCAACAGTAATTACAAATCCGTTGAAGAACATGATTAGTTAGTCCGACTGAGGATAAATATCTAACTAAATCTCGTGGAATGCTAAATCATAACCAATTCACTTAGTCATATTTAGTGAACAATTTAAAAGTGAAGCTTTGTGTGTAGTGGTGGTTTGACCAGATACTAAATCAAGGTTTCTCTCCCTTTCCAAGGATATGACATTAACCACGTAAGGGGACTCCTGGAGACTCAAATCTAAGAAGTCAAATCTAGTTAGATCCAGTTATGCTGATTTTTTAAATTTTGGTGCACCTTTATCCATTTTGATTTAACCCAATATTTTCTTTTACTTTGGTCAAATACATCCTCACTATTTTGATGTTCTTTTTCTAATCATTTCTTTTCTTACAATGATGGTTTTCACACTATCCAGGTAGGTAGCTCTTCTCTACTGGCAATAAGGGTTTTCATTCCAGCAACCCAGATAGATACCTACTTTCTGCATAGGTAGCCATTACTAACTGTTTGCACCAAAAAACAGCTGAACGCTATTTTTCATTGCAACACGTTTTGCTCATGGAGGATACACAAAATGGAGATGACTAACTATATGGTCAATCTAGATAGGTCATCCTAGGTCACACTTTAGAGATAAGTCATATACCTACAGATTAAGAAATAGACATCTCAACAGAATCAGTCAGAGTGCATGTGAAATAGCAAATCATACACACATAAATAAGTCTCTAACTGTGTAAGATAAAACTAGTCTAATTTTCAGCCTAACCAAGAGACTATGAAGGTGATATATCCTCAATCAGCAACAAACTCATGCTCTACCTTAGACAAGTATAGAAATAAAGATCACACAAGGAATGCAAATCATGCAAGTCAAACAAGGGCAACATGACAAAAATCTTTTTGGATTTTATATTTTTCAATGTTTTTGAGATTTTTCAAAATAAATAAAACAAATAAACATACCAAAGAAAATAACAACTAGAAAAAAAACTACTAGTTTACCTAAAAAGCATAGTACTAGGACAAGATATAATAATAAAAGCACACCTTAAGCTAAGACAGGCACCGGCTAAGTGAAGCCCTTCAGGTCTTCCTTCCTCACCCAAACGGTTTTAGTCGTTTGATTGACCATTTGGTCTTTAACCGTTTCAGTTGAGGTAGGTATGACCTTTTGCTTTTTCCACCTGTTCCTCCTATTCCAAGATTGAGTCCTATAATTATAGCGGGCATTATGGTTCTTCCCGTTTCCTCCTTTATATCTAGCATAAGGAGTGTCCCGACCATGCCATTGTCTATAGTTATTATAGATATTCAAAATATCATTATTTAACTTCCTAGACATATCCACAAGGATATCAACTCTCCTTTAAAAATTCTCATTAAAATTATTTTGGTTCATAGAACCATGATTAAGCATTCTTCGAAGTTTAGGATATCGAGGCCTAATATGACCCTTCATTCCACATTTATGACATGTAGGAATGAATTTCTGAGTAGAAGAGTTTTTTCCTTTAGCAGGAGGGTGCCTTTTAGCACCAGGCTCAGTGTTCGAGGTAGATGGAGTTCCTTTCTCATCTCCACACCTCTAATCTTGTTCAAGATCAGCTATCTTGATTTCAAGATTTGTCTTTTAATGAAGACAAACATGTAAATCAGATTCAAGAAGCTGAGTCTTGACAAGGAGGGAAGTCTTCTCTTCCTCAAGCTGCGACACAAAAGCTTTCAACCCAGAAGCCACTTGGTCTAAGACATCTCTTTCCTTTTCAATAAATTTAACTTTTTTAATCAAGGAAATCTGAGTCTTTTTCAGCTTTAGGCATTCCTGAAACAGCTCATCATAGGCTGTCTCGAGGTCTCCCTCAGAATTCGAGTCATTCTGACTCTCTTCACCATCCTCACCATCAATACGGTGTTGGTTACTCACACTTAAATTTGAATAAGATTCTTCAATCCTATTTATGGAAGCAATGAAGGCCATATAATTATAGTCTTCTCACAAGAAGAACTATCTGATTTCTCAGATTCAGATTCACTATCATCCCTTGTTTTGCTCTTAGATTTCTTCTCACTTGAGTAATCAGCAGCAATATGGCCGAAGCCTTGACATTCAAAACATTGAACACCTTGGGATTTACTGTCCACACTTTTAAGATGTTTCTTATATTCATAGTGTTTGGACTTAGGCTTTTCAAAAGATCTTTGTCCTTTCGGATTAATTTTTTTTAAAAATTTTAGAAATTTTCTGAATTTCTTTGAAAGCAAAGCCATATCTTGTTCATCCTCCTCAGAGTCACTGTCTAAACCATCTATTGATTCCTTCACAGATTTCAAGGCAATTGATTTTAGTTTCTTAGATGGGTGCAGATTTAACTCATAAGTTTGGAGAGAACCAACCAACTATTCAATTTTGAGAGCATCAATATTTTTGCTCTCTTCGATGACAGTAACCTTCGATGTAAATCTCTCAGGTAGAGATCTCAAGATCTTCCTAACTATTTTGGACTCGGATATACTTTCTCCCAAGTTAAAACAAGAATTAACAATGTCACTCAAATCAACATAAAAACCATTAAAAAAATTAATTATCATTCATTCTCAGATTTTCAAATTTAGAAGTAAGCATTTGAAGTTTGGAGATCTTGACTATTGTAGTCCCTTCATGGGTAAGTTTAAGAATGTCTCATGCTTCCTTCGAAGTGTCACATTTAGAAATATGCTGAAATTCTTCGGGTGTGACAATAGTGAAGATTGCATTTAGACCTTTATTGTTCCATCTACAACTCTCAAGTTCTACATTGGTCAAATCAGTAGAAGGTTTGGGGATGGTCTGGTTATCTATAGTCGTTGTTCGATGGGTCCAACCTTGTTCAACAAAGATCTATACTCTCTCATCCCTAGTTTTGTAGATTTATATTTATCAAATAAATGAATGAGATCGCACTAATAAATTAGTGAATCCGCTCTGATACCAATTGAAAAACACTCGGTGAACCCCAAATAATATATTCAAGTTGAGAACTCTCAAACCCAAGGGGGGATGACTAGGTTTCCCTAAAAATTTATCTACCATTTTTAAGATTTAACAATTAAATTATTAACTAAGTGAAGATGATAATCAAGTGCGGAAAAGGAAAACAAGCAAACCACAACACAAGGTTTTTTATGTGGAAACCATTTCGGGAAAAACCACGGGACCTAGTCCAGCAAACATATATCGCTAATACAAAGTCAACAAAAACTTACAAGACTCGAACCTGACTCCTTCGGACTCGACACTACGATTCTTCAATTCTTAGTCCTCCATGCCTTGAAAAGTTATCACGTACCCACAAGTCCTGTGATCAACCGCAGCCGCTCATACTTATCTTAGATCTCTACAAAAACCATGATCTTCCGATCGATCTTTGTCAATGACGACTTCGGATTCCTCCGACCAAATAACCACGATCCTTCTCGGATCGATCTTCTTCGCAAAGGATCCAGTTCACACCAGCCAAGATGTTCTTAACAAGAACAAGTTGATGGTTGATTTAAACAAACAAACTCTAGTTTGAATCCCAACAATGGAATACCAAGCAAGAATGATCAAACAATGACTTGCATAGACTAGGGTGGAAGAGGAGAGGAGAATGAGTTTGGAAAACCCTAAATTTCTCTAAAAAGCTTTCTCTAAACTCTCAAAACTCCTTAGGTTTGAATAGGGATCAAACTCTCTTTATATAGGACAAAATAGGATGTTATAATGCAATTAGGAGACTAATTTCGCGAGGACCGGTCGACACCTCAAAAAATAGCCCACTGGAAATTTCTTCCATACAAAATTTCGCACCATCGGTCGACCGGTCATCACTATCGATCGACCGGTAGGCCATCGGTCGATCGGTAAGGATGTTCGGTCGACCCGTTGGATAGATTTTTTCACCGCGGTCGTTTTGATATATTATGGACTCAAATCAGAGCAACGGTCAATGAGTTGTGCCCCGAACACCGAACAAGGGTTATTTTGCGTCTCTAACTTCTCGTATGCCACCCAAGGCTTGTATTTAGTCACCTAAGATGTATAGAACATTATCTAAGTCAATTCCACCTAGGGTAAAAAGGTATCTAGGTCACTTACAATCCTATGAGTGAAACGAAGATGACATTTTGAATGTCTTCAATCGAACTTTTTCGGTCTTCATCTTCACAGACATGGATGTTTGTAGATAATGACACAAGACAGTACTAGACATTTTGTTTTAACACTGGAATATGCCAATACCAAAAGTATAGACTTACAACTAAGATCCCTTGCGTGGTCGCTTCTCATATGAAAAACCGCATGTGGAAGACACCACTCAGTCTCGGGAATTCATGGCGAGTTGGGGCATCAAGGCTGATTTCTTGCATTTGGTAGGCAAGGCCTGCTCCTGGTGGGCAGGGCTGGTGGGCTCTTGACACTGATGGGTCCTATCAGGATTCTAGAGCTAGAATTGGAGTAGGCATTCAAAATCATTTGGGTTATTCGGTTATAGATGTAGACTAGGACTGAGGATGCTTATGATCAGCCTATGTCATTTAGAGGAACTAATGGATCCTCCTTTTATCCTTAAGGTTCTAGGAATCAGATAGATATATAATCTGTTGGTTTGATAGTTTCCCCCACTTATAGAACTATCAACTATGGTTAGTGCTTGAGAATTATTCAATTTAATTTTAAGTACAGTGGTCAAGTTACCTTAATTGTTATATATATATATATATTTGATCGGAAAATTTTGTTTTGATCAATAATTAGTATAACTTGTTTCAATTATCTTTTTATGAATGTACATCATCTGGTAAGCGTTTCTTTTTCTTAATGTGATGAGAAAGAAAAGTAAATGATCAATAATTGTTTTGATCAATATATATATATAATTTTTTTTTGATCGGTAAATTTTGTTTTGATCAATAATTGGTATAACTTGTTTCAATTATCTTTTTATGAATGTACATCATCTCGTAAGCGTTTCTTTTTCTTAATGTGATGAGAAAGAAAAGTAAATGATCAATAATTGTTTTGATCAATATATATATATAATTTTTTTTTTGATCTTTTTTTTTGATCGGTAAATTTTGTTTTGATCAATAATTGGTATAACTTGTTTCAATTATCTTTTTATGAATGTACATCATCTCGTAAGCGTTTCTTTTTCTTAATGTGATGAGAAAGAAAAGTAGATGATGAAGCCAAAGAGTTGAAATAAGGATGAGTGTGAAATTAAATCATATCTTTGTAAACTTGAAGTTATTTAACTCTTCTTTTTGTGTTCTTTTTTATTTGTGGAGAGAGAGAGATGGAACAAAGATTAAGATAAGGAACAGGGTTTTAAAAAATCAATTTGGATTCATGCTGGAAATGTCTACCATTGATTATATCTTATTAGTTAAACATTTGATGGAGAAATTTTTGAGAGAAAGGGAAAATTTTCCACATGGTCTTTACTGACTTGGAGAAAGCAAATGGAAGAATCCCTAGAGAATTAATCTGGAGGGTATTGGATAATAAAGGAGTTCTTAGAAAATATATTGAAGCGTTAAGCACGTGTACGTGGGAGTGGTGACTACTGTGAAATCAATTTATGGTGAGACAAATGAATTTTTTGTGACAATAGGTTTACATCAAGGGTCAAATATTGAGTCAATATCGTCTTACATTGGTTATGAATGAATCGACGATTCATAATCAAAAAGAGGTTCGTTGTTGTATGTTATTGTTGCATGGTATTAACTAATGAAACTAGAGATGGGGTGAATGCATAACTAGAATTGTAGTGGGTTACCTTGGAATCTAAGGGTTTTAAAATAAGTTGAAATAAAACAGAATACATGGAATGCAGTTTTAGTAAGAATACGAATAGGGTTAAGGTCATAGTTATGATTGAAGGCCAGAGTAGAGATTTGCTTTTGGAGTGCTATGTGATCGATGCATTGTTGTTGACTAAAACAAAAATTTTATTTAAATAAATTTAACCACCTATCCTTTATGAATCAAAATGTTGGGCGACCAACAAGCAACATATTTATAGATTTAGTATAGTTGAGATTAGGATGTTGAGATTAGGATGTTCAGGTGGATGAGTGGAAAGACTTTGAAAGATAAGATAAGAAACAAGCACATTTGAGAGGAGCTAATTAGCCCCAACAAGTTATGAAATAGAGGAGAGTGGATTGAGATGGTTTAGACACATTCAATTGAGACCAATGGAAGCAATAATGAGGAGTGAGTTTGTACAAATTGAAGGTTGTATACAGATGGTGGAAGGCCAAATTGGCCTTGATGGAGATAATGAGGAAAGATTTGTTAGCATGCACTGTTACCAAAGTTGTGGCTTTTGATAGAATGGAATGGTGGAACATGTTTCGTGTTGCCGAAACCAAATAGCTAGGATAAGATACGATATCAACTGATGAATGGTTTGAATCTAACTCAGCATGACCTCTCTAATTCCACAAATTTGGTTGTCGGACCATTTCTACTCAGCTTCCGGATCAACACTGTTTACAAAAATAATTGAACAAATTCTCAAACACATCCTTAGTTTAAGGTAGTATAGTTAAAAGATCGCCTAGGCAGTGCCCAGGTGACTGTTTAGCTTAACTAGGATCCCTTGTGTGGTCGCTTCTCATATGAAAAACTGCATGTGGAAGACACTGCTCAGTCTCGGGAATTCATGGCGAGTTGGGGCATCAAGGCTGATTTCTTGCATTTGGTAGGCAAGGCCTGCTCCTGGTGGGCAGGGCTGGTGGGATCTTGACAGTTAACACTGATGGGCCCTATCAGGATTCTAGAGCTGGAATTGGAGTAGGCATTCAAAATCATTTGGGTTATTCGGTTCGGGCTTTTGCGGAATGTTCAGCTCCTGCTGCTATTGATGTTCTAGAGCTAAAAGCAATCTTGCGTGGTCTCCAATTAGCGGTGAAGGAAGGCATTAAGAGTCTATATTTACTCTGATGCTAAATGGGTGGTAGATAGTCTGAATGGCAGTATGGATCCTCCGTGGAGATGGCTTACTGACTTGAAAAGGTTAAGAGACTAGTTAGATCCTTGATGACTGTACTATTCTCATGTATGGTGTGAATCAAACAGGACGACAGATTTCCTTGCACGGTTGGGTACTCCAAATGTCTTTTGTTGCTCCCTCATGTAGACCTCCCGATAGAGCTCCTTTCTGTCTTGAGTGATGATAGATCGGCAAGGTGTATATGAGATTGTAATTTTCCTTTTTTTTAATATATCTTGTCGGGGTCTGCCTAATCCCAGCTTACCTTCCAAAAAAAAGGATCCCTTGCTCTTTCACCAGGTCTAAGGAGGCGCTTGTTATTATGTGTTTGCCTAGTAGCAAGTAGCAACCTAGGCTTAATCTGTCAAGAGCTGAGGTGCTAGTGATAAAGGTCGCCACTCGAGACTCACATAAAGTTAAATGTATTTACAAAATAATTAAAATAGTGGTTATGAAAGGTTTCGTTAATAGGAGGAAAAATTAAAAAGTGCCAAGGTTTAGGGGGGGACTTTGCTTGAAGGAGAAGGTTGAATCCCCCCTCTCTCTCTCTCTCTCTCTCTCTCTCTCTCATCTCTGTTTTTTCCTTGTTGGCACCAAGCCAATTGTGCTTATTCCTCTTTATTTGGCATTCACTACTTGGTAGTAAACCATGTCTTGTTTCAATTAAATTTGAATATTTGGAACTTATATAATAAGAATATAAATTTTGCCTGTATCGGCATTGCCTAAGCAACTACACTGGTTTAAGAAACTGTTTTTAGAGTAGTTCCATTGCTTGTATCACTAAACTGCCATTTTTGTGCTACTGAAGGAACACCCTACACTCAACAGTCATACAAAGTTAGTGATGTATTCCCATTCAAATGGATCAATAAGAAGTGGAAAGAGGGTTTCTTCGTTACCTCCATGACCACTGCAGGTACCAGATGGGGCGTCATCATGTCACGAAATGCAGGTTATTCTAGTCAGGTAGAACATGATAAACAGTGTCATACTCTATTTCTGATAGAAACTGCAGAAGCACTTAGAAGTTGATGTCCTCTCCTCAGGTTGTTGAACTTGATTTCCTCTATCCAAGTGAAGGAATCCATCGACGGTGGGAGAACGGATACCGGATTACATCAACTGCTGCCACGAAAGATCAAGCTGCATTCATTCTCAGTGCACCCAAAAGGAAAACACTAAATGTGACACAAGAAACTCTGCGCACATCTGTTTTTCCATGTACCTATCTTAAGGTAAAATAACTTGCACCCAAACTTTTACAGATGGACCCATTAGATAGCATTGAAAGTTGAGAACCTCAGGGCCCCACTCTTCCGTGCTTTCCCATCCCATTGTATTGTAGTTTATTGGAATATTCATTAGGGCAACCATCTTTGACTACAATGGGTTCCAAAAGATTGAAGAAATTCTTACCTGAAACGAGAAGATACCCTAGATTTTCTCTGCCTTTTCAATTATGTTATTTTTATTGAGCAGTTATTATTTTACCCGTGTATTCTTAGGCGTTCATTTTGAAGATTTTTGAAATGTTTGGTAGCTTTCCCATTTGTTTTATCAACCCTTGGACTGTAAATGACTTTGTTTTAATTTCAAGGTGTAATTCTTGCTTTACTCTTCAAATGTGGCAGGATAAATGGTCAAAGAATATGTATATTTCATCCATCTGCTATGGGAGAACAGTATCTTGAGGTCTTGGCTTGGAAGGGAGTGACCGCACCTTCTGTCCCAGGCTTGCCCGTCTGTCATCCTATTTTTTGGTTTTCTAATTACATGGTCATCCATTTTGAAATGGCCGATGATGGGTTTTTGTTGGCTCAAGCTCGCCTTGACAAGCTATACTGTATATATTTGTTATGCTAAATTTTATATTCACTGTTATTGTTTATATTAATCACCACCTTAATCAAATTATTGATTCTTTAGACTACCATTTTCTCTGACAACATTTGATATAGTCATTCTGCATTCACATGCTGGTGACATTGGAATACTAAAGTAACCATATTTCTTACTATGATCGTAAAATTTCTGCAGACAAATATATTTGGACATTTTATTTGATTAGTTAATTGTCTTTTTCATGCTTGAGAGGGTCTTAATTCATTTTTTTTTATTGATAAATCTCATGCCATTCCATAGATATATACAGATACAAAAGCAAATATAAAATGAGTTTACACGTACATAAACTCGGGAAGATAAATTAAAAGAAACAGGCAGAAGTAAAGATTAAGATTACTCTCTAAGATGAGGTGAAGGCAACCCCGATCGGAAAAACCTGCCATGGTTGCACAAGCATCTTACCTAAGTAAATCCCAAAACAACTGGAATTTAAATCATAGCATGATCTTATGATGCAATTTCTTGTGGATCATTTGGTAACTCAAGGAAGATGACCCTGGGGAGGCTTCTGGTTGCTGCAAAGCCTCACTAAAAAGAGAAATTTATGAAAGACACCTTTGGGTCAAGAAGGACTTTTGGCAATCTCAAATGGTTCACTTCACTCATAATAAGCGGTCAAGAGTCGACCAAGTTGACTCATTCTTAGCCGAGTTGGTTTGAACTTTAAAGTTCTTGTATCAATCAACTCAGTTGAAAATTGGTTAAATGTGTTGTAATCCAGGAGCTATTATAATTTAATGGGGATCTCTCAAGTCAGCGACACTCATACCTGACCTTGTATTTATAAGTTGCAAATCTTTTCAGACCTATTAAGAGTTTTTTTTTTTATATATATATTTTAGTTTTTAGTTCTTAGTTCTTTTCATAGATTAAATTTTTTGTTTGTGCGGCCATTCAACAGCTTGGAGTCCCTTCCAATTGTTATAATGCTATTGACCCTTTGCTATCAGAATATATAACCTATATATATAAATTCTTCTCATGTTCTTTCTGGCAAACTGTTATGTAGCATTTGGGAAGGTTTAACTGTTAAAGTTGAGACATGTAGTTGAAAGTTCTGTGGCTGAATTGGTAATTGTCAAGGTTTGACTGTTTAGTAACATGAACTAGTTGAGAGTTGTTGGCCTTAAAGCTATAATTTTTTTTTTTTTTGATAGTCAAAGCTATGAAGTTTCAATTGGCATATAAAGATTAATTAGTCAAACTCTATATGATTAATGTAGCTTAGTGCAAAAGCACTTTCAGCTATCGTAATTAAACATGGACTTGAGAGCTTATTGCATCGGACTTATTAAACATACATAGCTGCTTCATTATGATGAACAAATAGCATGTTCCCGACAAAATTAATTGATCATATTCAGCGCTATATCCAAACGAGATCGGATCACAGCCACTCACCATCGAATTCGGGGAGAGTTCAATTGCAGTAACATGTCCATATTAATTGTGGTTAGGATTCACTAACCTTTAGGATTCAACAATCTAACCTTGATTTTTAGAAAAAAGTATTTAAACAAATTTAACATCAGGGTTAAGAATTTTTAATAGGGTTAAATTTTTTTCCTAAAAAATAAGATTAGATTGTTGAACCCTAAGGATTATTGAATCTTAACCATAGTTAATAGGGATTAAAGGGGCCTGTGTTGATATGTGTGCGTGTTTGAATTCTCCCTGAATTCAATTCAATCGCGATGGTCTGACCTCTATTCAAATGTTTAAGCCATTCATTACTTTAGATGATAGTAACTGTTCGGAATGCTAACACAAATCACATCAACCATTAATTGACCCTGAATAGTTTTTGTGGGGCTCACATTCAAAAGTGATGTAACTTTGTCACTTAAAGATCAATTAATGATTTAATGATTGACATAATTGATGCTGCCATTTTCATCAGCATTATTCAATGGAAAAAAAATGAGTGAAAAATCCTACTAAAGAAAAAATTAGGGTGCTCACACCAATATTTACTGATTGAACACCATTTTAAAACCAATATTGTTTTTCTAAGAATGTCTTTTCTATGAGCACCCGTACCCTTAAACCTCATTCTAACAAAAAGTAAGAAAGCTCCTCTTACATTATCTTTAAAGAGATGACAAGTTGTAAGAACATAAACTTTCCACATCTTAATAACCTTATATCTTCATTGTTTTTCAATCTTTGTCTCTCCTTGCTATAATCGATCGCTTTCTAATCAAATTTGAGTTTATCTTTCATGATTTGTATAATCTTTACGTATGATCTTTTTAGATCGATTACATGAACTATAAGCTTTTCCTTAACATCATTTTCAATGTTTAGTTTCTTATGATCGTTTTGTAATCTCAATTAGATATTTTTTTTTAATATTATAGTTATTATTATAGTTTGATTTCTATCATGGCAGCCACACATGTGGTGAGTACATGTGAATAGCGGTGGTTTGTAGCCTGTAGGGGACGGTCTGAATTTGTGGTGATGTCATGTGATAACATGTGGTGGTTTTGAAGAGAACTCTTTTCAAAGTTATAACCGTAGGCTTCAATAGTAGTTCTGACCGTTAGCTCTTCTAACAGTCATCCAGTTTGAACTTTAGAATTTCTTGTTTTGAATCATAGTTCGAAAACTTAGCGAGTCACCCGAGTAACTCGGCCGAATTACTCGACTCGGTTGAATTTCGAGTTGAGTCGCCTTAAAACTCAAATGAGACACTATTTATCGAATTACTCGGGTGACTCAGTCGAGTCAAGTCGAGTTTTTCGATTCGCTAGACTAGGATGAGTCACAGAAGGATAATTTTTTAATTTTTTTAAACCTAAACTCGAACGTCACATTATTTTTGCATCATATTTTTTTTGGGTCTACAAAGACATGCAACCTACTATGGGTTCTGTTAAACCTAGTTTTTAGGTTTGAGGCTGTAAACCAACGTACTTTAAGTTCTTTTAACCCAGATTTTTCAAGTTATTACATATATATTCCCAGTTGGACCGAGTCGAGTTCTTTTCGAGTTTTCCGAGTTACTCGACCCGGCTAACTTTCGAGTTGAGTCGAGTTTCCGGGTTTTTGAACTATGTGTTGAATAATCCCTTCCAACGATCATGCCCTCGTGTCTGTTGGGAAGAGTTAAACAGATACCAAGATTTAGGGCTGTAAACGGAGTGGATAGTGATATATCCGTATTCGTATCTGATTATATATCTGGATATCCGAATTAAAACCGGCAGACAGTGAAATATGATATCCATATCTGACTCCGATTAAAAATATCCGAATTCGGGTAGTATTCGAATTATCTTATTACTTTTAAAAAGTATTAAAAAATATAAATTAATATTTGAAAAATATTTTTTAAAGGATATATTAATTTTATAAATTTAAAATATATTATTTATATATATTATATAATTGGACAAATATTTATCGGGTCGGATATATCACTATCCGAATTCGTATCCGATTATAAACGAAGAATACTTTTACTAGCTGAATTCGGTCCGCCAGATGCATATTAAGCTAATTATCCGACTAAACGGATTTGGATACGGAAAATATCCACATCCGTTTATAGCCCTACCAAGATTTCTGTGTAGTTCAAAGTGAAAGATTTAAAATATATATATATATATATACTAAATTGTCATCAACTGTTTTGAAAAATACATGCTTTTGACTCTATTTTTTTTACTTGTCAATATATTCAACAAATGCTCAAGAGTTTGGGGTTGATCTTGCACATCACTACAAGATGTAGATCAATAATAACAATTTGTTAGGCTTCATTACTCCAGGAGGTTATTCACTACAAACTCAATTACAAACTAGTAGTGGAGACGAATAACGTCTTAAGGAAAGCGGATTTCCAGTGCGCCTTAAAACATTTTAATTTGCTTTCCTTCTCTATTCATTTCCTTTACTACGCATTAGAATATTGGGTCTAACAATCTTTTTAACCTCACACAAATAGGGGTGCAATATATAAGGAATTTGATTTGATTCCTTTGATACCAACTTATTGGACCTTTAGTTGGGTTTGGATTCATAGAAGAGTAATGAATTATCATATTTTATAATTTTAAGTTTAGAATGGTCTATAATTAAAAAATTTATAGGTATTTTTTTTTACTTCTTATTGTGCTTGTAGAATTTGTTACATTTTAATGGTGTATAATTAGTAAGTGATACATTTGGTGTCTAGTTAGTGAATATTGGTGTGCTTGTAGCAACGTCCAAAAATATTTCTTAGTTAAACTTAAAATCTGATAGGATAAGCTAATGTTACAATAACCCACAGCCAATTGTGAATTGTGATGAACTCGGGGAGAGTTAAATCGCACCCACAGGCCAACACGTATCCCTTTTAAGCCTTATTAACTGTGGTTAAGATTCACTAACTCTTGGGATTCAACAATATGACCTTAATTTTTAGAAAAAATATTTAACTCTAGTTAAGAATTTTTAACCCTTAGTGTTACTATTTTTTAATATTAAAATTATATTGTTGAACCCCAAGGGTCAATGAATCTTAACAATAGTTAATAGGGGTTAAAAGGGACACGGGTTGGCCAGTGAGTGTGATTGAACTCTCCCCGAGTTCAATCACAATTGGCTGTGATTGGATCTCAACTCAAAACATGCCTCAACATGGGTACTTTGTGAATTACAGAGCTGATAGAAATACCCTTTCTTTATATTTGTTATCTCGCGTCTTTTGATTTGCTCTGGTTATTTCTTTAACAGGAGCTCCTCCCACTTGCAAAATAAACAAGAGGGCAAAATATCTTATCGGCAAAAGCCATCAAGTTAAGTGTATCCTACTCTTTCACTAGTGGTGTCAACTGGCCGAGTTTGGACCACAAAAATCTCTTTTAAATGAGTTAGATTCGAGAGAAGCAAGCCTTTCCAAATATTACAAAAATACAAGTCCAGCCATGGACAACACAGTGACTTATCACATATTTAGGATGTTCAACGCCAATTACGTTTTGTCTATAACTTTCGGTGAGTGTGCTTTGCAATCAAATATTTCACTAATTATTTCCTTTTGTTGTTTAGTTAGACCCTAACTATTTCTATTCTTATCACTTCAGCGTTCAGACCAGAAAATAGAGAGAATGCTAAAGTTTCGATGAGCAATGCTACGTCCTTTTCCGGCCATCCACACTCCGGCGTTTTTTATTAATTTAAAACACAGAAGACAAACAAAAATGGTGGAACTCATACAAAAGTGTCACACTATTTTGTTTTCTTGTACAAAAAGTAGGGGAGAGTGGATGGCCGGAAAGTGGACATAGCATTGCTCATACTCTCCCCCCTTTTAGAATCAAATAAAGTTTTGTGTTAGTCCACTTAAGGGCCACACATAGCCATTTGTTTCCTATCTAAAAACGGTGAGAGAATAGAAATGCTAGCAAGTGTAGCATTCCTCAAAAATAAATATTCAAGAATAATTTTTAGTACATCATAATTAGGGCTGTAATCAAATAGGATTCGGACCGAATCTGATTCCATTAAAAATATCCAAATATCCAAATCCAATATGAGATCCATTAGATTTTGAATCGTTCAATTATTTATTAAAGATTTGAATATGATGTTAGTATTATTTAAATTTTAATATTTCAACTAGAAATTTTTAAAAAAATAGTGTATCTAGTACTATAATTTATTTATGAAGTTATAATAATAATAATAATAATAATAATAATAATAATATTATTATTATTATTATTATATTGTAATCGAATCAGATTTTAGTTAGATTAGATTGCTATTGATCCAAATCCGATCCGATTATAATCTAATTCAAGATCTCATATCCGTATCCAATAGGGCGCTTAATAGGATCTTGATCCGATCCATTGCGGCCCTACTCATAAGTAAGGAAATGTTAGTTCCATTCATAGACTTTCAAATTCTCAATGTGGTAGCAAAAAATGTCACCACTTTACTTTTCCCTATTACCTTGAGAACATACAAAAATTATTTATTTCCTTAACCAGTCAAAGGGTAGCAATATTACCAAGTGTTGCACCCAGTGGCAGTTATGAAAAAAAAATTGAATTGTGCTTTTGGGATTAGCACTCCTCTCATAACTATATCCCCTCGCAAAGCTAGTATCAGGCATCTAACTTCTAACGAATGAACATATATTAACATTACTAATGGGGGTAGTTAATTAGGTGTTCACGATACTAAATAAAAGGAACCTAATCTCCTCTGTGGTTATAACTGGATTTGAGGAATCCGGTTATGCCCCTGAGGCCGCCACATTTCCCTTTTGACACCCCTTAACTATGGTTAAGATTCACCCACCCTTAGGATTCACCCAACCATAATTGGTATTTTAGAAAATAATATTAATTTTAAAAAAATATTTTAATATTTTTTTTCTAAAAACCAAGGATGGGTAGGTGAACCCTAAGGGTGAGTGAATCTTAACCATGGTTAAGGGGTGGGGTGTCAAAAGGGACACGTGGTGACCTCAGGGGCATAACCGGATTCCCTAGAATCCGGTTTTATATAACTGTTGAGGATTTGGTTCCAAACTAAAAATAACTGAATAGGAGAAAAACACGGCAAGTGATCCCAACAAGTGACAAGTCGATCTACATGCAATTCTACTATTAATCATTAACTAGTGGGCAGCACGTGCGATGCATGTGAGAAAGGGGAAGGGAAGAGAGACTAGGGAAAAGGACCCTAGTGAAGGCATTTGAAAAAAAACTTAAGAAATATTTTGGGTATAGAAACTTAATGACATTTTGGATATCCTCTATCTTGATCGATGTCCCTATGAAAAAAATAGTGAGTGACATGTTAGTTATAGAAATATATATGATGCAAGAACATTTTGAGACACAAAAAGGTTTTATGGGCATTCTGGATATAGCAAAGAAAGGGGGAGGGCGGGCCTTGGCGAGACGTTCTTCTTTCAGTGTGCTTTGCCAAGAGAGCGAGCAGTCTAGTTACGTCACTAAGGTTGTCATGTGTCCCTTTTAACATTCCTTAATTGTGGTTAAGATTCACCCACTCCTAAAGTTCACCCACTTATCCTTGGTTTTAGAATGAAAAAAAAACATGAAACAAATTTAACCCTAGGAGTTATTGAATTTTAATCAGGGTTTAAAAAAATTAATATTTTTTCTTAAAAATCAATGATAAGTGGGTAAACTTTAGGGGTGGGTGAACCTTAACCACGGTTGGAGTCCCGTTACGCCCTCGAGGTTGTCATGTGTCTCTTTTGACACCCCTTAACTAAGGTTAAGATTCACCTACCCTAGGGTTCACCCATCTATCCTTGGTTTTTAGAAGAAAAAAAATATGAAAAAAAGTGTTAACCCTAGGAGTTAGTGAATTTTAATCAGGGTTTAAAAAAATTAATTTTTTTTCCTAAAAACCAAGAATAAGTAGGTGAACCCTAGGGGTTCCATGTGTCCCCTTTGACACCCCTTAACTGTGGTTAAAATTCACCTACCCCTAGGGTTCATCCACTTATTCTTGGTTTTTGAAAAAAAATATTTTTTTTAAACCTCAATTAAAATTCACTAACTCAAAGGATTAATTTTTTTTCCTAAAAACTAAAGATAAATGGGTGACCCTAATGGATGAATCTTAACCACAATTAAGGAGAGTATAACTGAAAGAATTTCAAGTCTACTATAGATGAATAAAGGGTAATATGGGAACTTAGCAAATATTTAGTGAAATTTGGTCTTATTTACATGATTATGCTAAGGGTAATTTAAGAATATAGGAAAATGTAAGGGAGCATTCTCATTAGAAAAACATAAGTTAAGGGACATTTTTGAAACTAAAATAAATATCAATCAACGTTTTGAAATTTGAATAGGGGAATTCGCTTTTATATTAGTAGAGAAGAAGGAGAAATCAATGTGACCATATTATCCTTATTTTATTATTTTTGTTATGGTAAATTCTGTTGTTTTCTCCGCTGAGGGAGAGAGAGTAGAGAATGGTGTGAGGCTGATGAGGCAAACCCTTCGGCGGTCTTACTTTGACTCAAAGCTTTGCTGACGCGGGCTAACATGCACCTCTAGTCTTTAATCTTATTCTCAACCCTCTCAGCTCGGCTTCAGCCAAGAAGAAACGCCTATTGCTCAAGCTTTTAGCCGATTGTTTTCTAAATTTCAAACCACCCCTAGATGCTTAGCACCGAATACTGTAGAATTTCTAAAATAAATTAATGGGTAATTCTAAGTCTAAGGATGACAAAACATGGGGCACCATACATGATACATGCATCACATATATGTGGTTCCCTTGCATGCATGCATCATGCAATTTTGGATAATGCTAGCATCTCTCTTTCCTTGAGACTCGCTCTCTTTTTTCTTTTCTTTTTTGGATAGAGTGTAATTGTAAATACGTGTCGTTCTTTTAATGGAAGACAATAACACATGTATTATCCTAAAAAAAAAAAAAGAGTTTGAAAAACAAGTGAGCAGTGCCCTAGAATTTGAAGAGCATTGCACTTATAAAGACTACATCACCCATGCCTAATAAGAAAAAGAGGTGTGCTAGCCTTACCTGTATGTCCTCATGTATTCCATATTCTCAACTAAAAACTAACACTTATTAATGAAAGGACAGATATTGGTTTTTTGTCTCGCCCTTTGCAAACATAATGTTTCCATAAATTGCATCTCTTGTGAATTTTTAGTATTCCATTAATCATGTCTTTTGTGAAGAGGTGTGATGAAGTTTATATAAAGCCATCATTTCTTTCATAAATTCACAAGAATTTAATCACTTAATGAAAGGTTTTATCCTCTTGCAAATGCTTTTTGTATTGTCAGTTTATTTTGTTTTGTTCAGGTTATACTGTTTGTGAATGGAGACAAAATGGGTAGATCACGGTCGTTTATATATATATATATCCTGCAGGTCAATTGCCCATGTACTTTTGCACTGAAGCGGATATCATTCCAAATGAGGCATATTCGGTGATTTTGATCGCACCTCAACCAAATTTAAAGTGATAGGTTTTTCTTTTCTATTTTTCATATTCTTGGATTTTATTTTGTCTAGAATTTCCAAAGGACATGTGTTGATTTTTTATTGAGAGTATGAAATGCCTGCTAGCACACACTTCTAAAAAAATCAAAAGAATTGACTCTTCCACTGCAACTAGCATTACCCATTTTTCAAAAGCTTAATCATTTACCTAGCTAGTTTCAAGCCGAGCCAAGCCACACTTAAGATCCCAGACATCCAGTTAACTAATCCAGCTAGCTAACCGATAGACCCTCATGAGCCATCCAGCTAGCCCTCTCTCTCTCTCACACACACACACACACACACACACACACAGATATATATATATATAGTCAGCTACATGCATTTACACTCTTGCTAGGGAGGATGAACTCAGGTCCCAAGCTTCAAGAAGAGAAATCTTGCTGTTGTGTTGCAATGGACATAGGAAACTGGTGCAATTCAGGAAGTAGAAGCATCCGGTTGGGTCGGAACTACTTGGAAAGCAACTACGATGAGTTTGTATCGTTCAACTCACAGGCCTCCCGTTCTAGCACGCCAAGGTGGAGAGTGTTGTGGAGAAGAATAAAGAAAGAAAAGAAGAAGATTTTCGATTCTCCGGTTCCGGTGCAGGTCCAGTATGATCCATATACTTACTCGCAGAATTTCGATCAGGGATCGGCGTCGGCTGAACTCGATAATGTCTCTCGTTCATTCTCGGCTCGGTTCGCCGATCCATCTAGGATCTTTCAGAGGAATGAGTTGACGTCTTGATGGGTAGATGTAGAAAATGACAAAATATCTTTTCATCTTGTTCATGGAAACCCATTAAGCTCTGCTATTTTTATGTATTAGATATTGCCTAGTGTTTCTTAACTCTCTCTCTAGCTCTTTGCTAACTGATCAACTGATTATAAAACAATTCATCTCTCTCTCTCTCTCTCTCCCCCACACCCCCCCCACACACACGCACACTTGTTTGCTTCTACTAGCTTGTTTGAATGTAGCTGTTTGGTTTCTCTCCTATTTTTCCTTCTTGGGCCTTAATAAGAGGTTGGCTTGGTTTGAATTTGGTTAGGACTAAGCAGAATATTTTTATTTTTTTTACAAAAAAGAACTGATCCCTGATCTCCTTTGAGTTGTTTGAAAATTCCTCACTAAATGATCAAATTAACTCTTTCAATTTCATGAACTATTTTTTTGGTAGGTATGAACTCTTGCTTTTGCTGTTGTTGTTTTTGCAACTCTGGTGTTACGTATTTGGGATTTAGCAGGAGAAATTGGTATGTATGACCAAGTTGAAGATCTGATTACAAAGCCCCATTAGAAGATAAAAAAGAAAATCTTGAATGTTCTCAATTCCTCTCTTTTGAATATTCTCAATTCCTCTCTCCCTGACTTTATTCACAAGCAAGTGAAGATGCTTTCGGAGATCTCATCTAAGCTTTTTTCTGTTGAAGTGGAGGACAACACAATAAAAGCAAAAGGAATCTTGCAGCACTTTATCTGGCTTTGTTTAGTTACACTATAGAGATTAAAAACAGTTGGGATTCATTACAAGATGAAGGATAGGCAATTCCTTATATCAATTCTGTATTTACAAGCTGTTTTTTTTTTTTTTTTGTCATTAATTGACATTTTCCTTTATGTGAATTTTTTTTTTTTTCTGTTAATTGACATTTTCCTTTATGAGACAATTAGGCGTTGACGTAAGTTAGCGTCATGAAGTAAATTAGCATTCTCCATGAAATGGAAATATAGGGTCTATAACCATACTGTCAATCTCCAACTATGGTTGGGCCCACCAAGCCAAACTATTCAACAGAGGGCCCACCGATTGGCAACGCCCCAGCCCAAAATCATACTGATTTGAAAATCATAACAGTCTGATCGATTATGTGTTTTTTGACTATTAACAAAATCAGCAGAAGTTTTGGTGGTAATGAGATTCCAAGATGTGGTCTATTACTACATTATAGGTATCACATAAGCCCAAGCCTACATTCCAACGATAGAATTCTATTGTAGGTTTAGTTACCAAAGTGGCCAACTGTTTATTCTAGTGCTGAAACTGGCAGCAACAAATGTCTTTTTCATACGACTGTTTTGTCTTTGAATAAAGCTTAAGATCTACTATAGGAGAGGACAATTTGTCATTAAAGATACATATCCAAATTAGGGTTTTTGTGGGGTTCATTAGTACAGGACAAGCTGTAGTGCAACCTTATCTTCTTACATATGGGGCCATCAGTCTGTTTTCTAATTTGAATTTGATATGTACCGTTCCTTTGGCAGGCCAACTCTTACAGAGCTAAGCCCACAAATTAGATGGGGTCTTCTCCATTCACCCTCTTATGAGATCATGGTCATGCAATTGAGTGACATGGAGCATGGTAGCATTATAGTTATTCTATTTCCAGGACTACCAAATCATTGGCTTCTTATATTATCTACATGGTTGAGGTCACAAATTCAATCATACTCACCAATCCTAGAAAGAAAAGAAAAATATAGGCAAAGAAAAAAAAGATGATGCCTAATGAGCTCTTTCTAAGATAAGAACATATATATATATATATATATATATAGAGAGAGAGAGAGAGAGAGAGAGAGGTGGATGCCCTAGAAAAATAACAGTTAAGCCCATCTTTATACTTAAAAATAGTTTTGCTTAAAAATAGTTAAGCCCCATCCTGCCTCTTTGATGGAGTTCTAAGGAAGAATAGGCTTGATGCTACATGGTATGATAATATCCTTTTGATTTCTTTGACAAAAGTGACCAACAAAGAAAACTAGAAAGAACATCATCCCAAGTCCTTTCTTGATTAATTCTCTTCTTCATCTTTGCTTCTTTGAAAGAAAGAAAAAAACTGCCAGGGGACAAATGCGGACAAAAACAAAATAAGGCCCCCTGACTCAGACCCCGATCAAGCCCTTTCGGTGCTATATGTAGCACCTTGAGGTGGCAGGTCCGAACCCAACTCACCTACCAAGAAAAATTAAATAAACATTGCTGCATCCACGACGAAATCCATCACATTCTGAAAGAGAAGTCCTCAATTAGTAACTAGGCCAAACGCAACATAAGCCATCAAGAAACGCAAGTTTAGTCATCTCAAGCTTCTGTTTACCTGTAACGAAAAATGCGTGAAGTAATAGCCATTTTTTCTTGACCAACTTTCAGGTATTCCTTCATTGGATGATGTGAACAGACAAGTACAGATACCAACAAAAAAATAAAGATGACAATAAAGAAGATAACTGTGAATTTGGATGGAAAGCAGTGGAGATTTTATAATCTAATCAGATGTAAAATCTAGACCTTACATGCAGTTAAAACACAAATGGTTAAGAACTCTTAATAATATTATACTAACCTTATTTTGGAAGATGCTTTTTCTGGAGCCCATATGTCAGAGTAGGCGATGACGGATCCTAGCACTTTGATCAGCCAACCAAATATTAAATGTGAACTGCCTGGGCTGTTCTAATCAGTCTAGTTGGTTTTGCATAAATGAGCAAAATCTCCCCCCCCCCCCAAGTTTTCAAGACTTCAACTACTTCTCCAATGGATTCTTACATCTTCTAGTTCTAATTAAGAAGAAAGGCAAAAATCGAACCCCAACAGTCAACAATCAATCATTCACAAGACCTACCTGCTGCATTTATGTTGGTTTTCCCTCCTTCCTCTAAAACAGAGCATTGAATGGACCCATCCTCCTAGCAAAATCAGTATTGAAAGGTTTGGCATAATTTCCAACACATCTTCTACAAACATTACGTGGATGAACCATTTCTACATGCAACTGGTGGCTTGTACACACACTGAGCGGACAATACCTTAGATTGGCCATAACCAAAAGATCCTGATGTCGGATGATTCCAAACATCTGACCAAATTGCCTGCTAGTGGACAACCAATGAACTTGGAGATTACAGAAACATAACATCTGTATATTATATGGTTAGGACCGTCTAATTAATGTATCTTATGTTTGGGTAATAGCCCATCCAAGAGGGGGCACATTGATCAGTTCAACTGGTATATACAGTGATCAGATGGCCAATTAACCATACAAAATGCTCTTATGTAGAAGTCCTTAACTTACTTGCATTCGTCGCATTCTCACCAACACACAAAAGCAGGATCCTTGGAAATATTTATGAATCACTAAAACAAGAAGCATAATTCACAAAAATTAAGAAACCTCATGGAATCAGGCAGAGAGATCAGTTTCTGGGAGATCCTTGGTGTGAAATAGGTTGCCTAAGAGGTCTTTTGGTAATATCTACTCCTTGGAAGCAACATTGTATGGTGGAGTCTTGCTATGACATTAGGAAAGATGAGATAGTGCGGATACCTAAGCTGAGAAAGAATTTAAATGATTGGAGTGTAGAGGATCTTCTCAGACTTTTTGACTTTTGAAGCTCTTCTTGAACTTTAGGCTTCATCTTCTAGCTTGGCACAATCGGATTTCACCTAGGTATAGTAAGGACCGGTTCATTGTGAGATCATTCTATCCATTCCCGATGGACAGTCCTAGGGTCAATCCCATTTCCTTGTAAGGTAGTGTTGAATAATGTCATGCCATCTAAGACTACATCCTTACTATGGACAATTTATCTAGGCAAAATTCTCACTTTGGATCACTTGCAAAGCAAAGGTGGAGTTTGGCTAACAAATGTTTCTGTTGTTTGGCTGTGGAGGAATATGTGGAACACATGTTGATCCATTGTCCTCTAGTCAATGGGCTTTGGGGCCCTTGTCTCGCTTGGGGATGTTATGGGTTTTCCCTGCTAGCTTTGATCTCTTAGTCTCTCTCTCTCTCTATATATATGTATATATATTTTTAAAACATGTATATGATACTCAGAGAGTGATTTGGGGGCTTCGTCCCAGTAGCCCATTGTGGGGGCATCAAGGAGGAGAGGAGCAAAAGGGTTTTTGATACTTCTTCTGCTAATGTTGAGAAGATAATTCTTCATATTGCCTCCTTATTAGCTTCTTGGTGTTTGGCTGGCAGTGACGGCGATCTAGTCAGGAGGTGGTCTTTCTTCGAGCATGGGTTTTGATCTATCTTTATTTTCGCTCTTTTTTGTCTTTTTTTTCTTTTCTTTTTTAATATCTTTGTTCACTTTATGGTGAACTCTCTTTATATAGTCTTTCTATCTAATGTATTGATCTTAAAAAAGATAAGAAAACATCGTCCCTGTAAAGCAACGACCATGAAGACTTGCTCCCGCATACCATGATGTTGTAAACGAAGAGATTGATAAGCTTATCCATGTCGGGTTCATCCGAGAAGTTCAATATCCAAAATGGATTGCAAATGTTGTAGCAGTCCTGAAGAAAAATGGGTCCTGAAGAAAATGGGAAAGTCAGAGTTTGTATTGATTTTTCTAATATAAATAAAGCATGTCCAAAAGACTCTTTCCCTTTGCCTAGGATCGATAGGCTTATTAATTCTACCGTTGGGCACGAAATGCTATCATTTATGGACGAATACTTTGGATACAATCAGATACTCTTAGCTGAAGAAGATCAAGAGAAGATTGCTTTCATCATGGAGCGGATTTCTGCTATAGAGTAATGCCCTTCAGTCTCAAAAATGTTGGTGTCACGTATCAACGCCTGAGGACAACGATGTTTGGTCCGTTGCTTGGCAAGACGGTCAAAGTATATGTAGATGATATCGTGGTGAAAAACAGGACACGAATGACTCATTCGGCGGATTTGGTTTAACCTTTCTCTATTGTACGAGCCTTCAATTTGAAGCTTAACCTGGAGAAATGTATATTCGGCGTCACCTCAGGCAAATTCTTGGGTTATTTAGTTAGCCAACGCGGGATTGAAGCTAATCCTACCCAGACCCAAGCTCCCCAAGCTCTCCTTGACATGCCAGAGCCTAAAACGAGGAAGGAGATACAAAAGTTGACAAAACGGATTGCCGCCCTCAATCGATTTATGTCAAAGTCTTCAGATCGCTGTAAGCCCCTCTTCGAGTTATTACGCAAGGATTCAATCTTCAAATGGATAAGGGAGTGTTCACAAGCTTTCGCTGCCCTGAAAGAATACTTGGGTTCTGCACCCATTCTCTCCGTGCCAAAGTCGGGAGAGGTTCTATATCTTTATTTATCCATCTCCGAACTTGCAATTGGTTCTGTGCTAATCTGTAGCTATGGTGGTATTGAGAAGCCTATATATTTCACAAGTAAAACCTTTCTCAAGACAGAATCCCATTATAGTAAACTCGAAAAGGTATGTCTTGCACTAGTATTTTCTGCTGAGATGTTGTGTCCCTACTTTCAAGCACATCTTATAGTTGTAATTACTGCATATCCACTCAAAATTGTATTGGGATGTCCTGAGTTGGCTGGGCGGATGTCAAAATGGGTTGTTGCACTCAGTGAGTTTGATATCCAATATCAACCAAGAGCCTCAAAGAAAGGTCAGGCTATGGCAAGCTTTCTATTAGATTTCCCGGTAGAAGATGCAGGTATAACATTAGATCAAGACCGCCATGAACTCCCAGAAGATGTTGATAATGGGGCTAGAGGACATGAAGGGATGGCAATCTGGAGCGATTGGCAGTTATATGTGGACGGGTCTTCAAATGCAAGTGGCTCGAGGCCGTGCTCATCAGGCCAGAGAATATCAAGGTTGAAAAAATGGTACGATTGGGATTTCCGGCCTCTAATAACGAGTTAGAGTACAAAGCATTGTTGATCGGGCTCGAAGGTGCAAAAGATCTGGGCATAAGAAAACTTCGCGTATTCAGCGAATCAGCTTATTGTAAACCAGCTTAATGGAGAATATGAATGTCGTGACGATAGAATGTGTCGGTACGCCAATCTGGTTCGTAGCCGATGCGAAGACTTCGATATCATAGAAATCCAGCATGTTCCGAGGGATGACAATCGACATGCTGATGCCTTGGCATACATTGCTTCCATGTTGCAAACTGAAGAATCATGAGTTATTCATGTAGAATACAAGGAAGGTCCCTCCATCAACCTCGGACAGCCGGCACGAGAGAGTCTTCTCATCAGCACGGTAGCAAGTTGGATGACGAGTTTGCTAGCAAATTTGAAGGACGGGATCCTCCCAATCGACCCACGAGAATCGCAGCGAATCAAATTCAAGGCACCTCGATATGTCCTCTCACACATGGAGCTTTATAGAAAATCGTTTGGATGGCCTCTTCTCAAATGTGTCCATCCTTCTTATGTGGAGATACTCCTGGCCAAGCTCCACGAAGGAATTTGTGGAATCCACTCTAGAGGGCGAACGATCTCACAACGAGTCATAGGGCAAGGCTATTTCTGGCCGTATATACAAGCAGATGCCCAGAAATATGTACTAAAATGTAGTCAATATCAACGTCATGCAAAAAAGATCCACGCCCCAACACTAGAGCTCAGTGTCGTCTCACAGCCCTGACCATTCGCACGATGGGGGCTTGACATTGTAGGACCTTTGCCCAAAGCTCTTGGCAATATGATCTTTCTCCTGGTAGCAACAGATTACTTCTCCCAATGAATTGAAGTCATTCCCCTTGCTAGGATCCAAGAGCAAGAAGCAAAGAAATTCATCTGGGAGCATATCATTTGCAGATTTGGCATCCCTCAATCCATCATCACTGATATTGGGAAGCAGTTCGCAGGCAAGATCATAGCAGAATTATGTAGAGAACTCAAGAACAAACATATCTTCTCGTCTCCTTATTATCCTTAAGGAAATGGACTGGCTGAAGCAATCAATAAAAGCTTACTAGGGGCATGAAGAAAAGGTTGAATGAGTTTAAAGGGAAATGGACAAGTGAGCTGCACAACGTTCTGTGAGGTTACAAGACCACGCCACGGAGTCCCACAAATGAAACCCCGTTCTCATTGGCATACGGAATGGAAGCCGTGATCCCCACGGAAATCAGCCTGCCAACCATCCGTACTCAAGGCAAAGAAAGAGACAGAAATCCTGAGCTAATGGTCATACATCT
The DNA here is from genome assembly GCA_015143295.1 of Tetracentron sinense. Taxonomy (NCBI): domain Eukaryota; kingdom Viridiplantae; phylum Streptophyta; class Magnoliopsida; order Trochodendrales; family Trochodendraceae; genus Tetracentron; species Tetracentron sinense. The sequence continues at coordinate 5,729,378 of CM026554.1, read as the reverse complement.
AGATCTTCTAGATGAATGACGAGAGCAAGCAAGCATATAGATGGAGCGATACCAACAGTGACTCAAAGTTTCATACAACAGGAAGGTGCGAAAGAGAACTCTCCATGTTGAAGATCTAGTCTTACGTAGAGTCTTCCAGAACACACGTGAAGTAAATAGAGGGAAGCTCAGACCTAACTGGGAAGGGCCATACATAGTGGAACGCCTCGGGAGTCCTGGAGTATGCTATCTAAAGGATATGGTAGGTCAAAGTATTCAAAAGTCTTGGAATATAATGAATCTGAGACGTTTTTACCAATAGATAGGGATGAAATGTATGAGACCAATATGTAATGAATCCTGCCTTTTTAAATGATAAGGTCTCGTCCTCAAGGCACTTGCACTTGTGAGGGGCAAGAATGGACATAGCATGAATGTTTCGTCCTCTGTCCTCAAGGAACTTACACTCGTGAGGGGCAAGAATGGTCATAACATGAATGTTTCGTTCTCTATCCTCAAGGCACTTGCACCCGTGAGGGGCAAGAATGGTCATAGCATGAATGTTTCGTCCTCCGTCCTCAAGGAACTTGAACCCGTGCGAGGCAAGAATGGCCATAGCATGAATGTTTCGTCCTTAACAAACATGATCTATCCAATAGGCACTTTGTACCTGAAAGGGGCAAGTATGGCCAATAGGATAAAATGCATTGTCATCTGAGCACTTGCTCCCGTAAGGGAGCATGAATGGCTCAACCTAATGAACTGACTTTTGAGCAACCTAATGAAATGTCACTTAAGCAAGTATGTCCCATGATTGAGCTCGAAAGGCCCGAACTAATGCTACGTCTCTAGGAATTTGCTCAACTTATTATGATTTCATCCGCACCCGTAATGGATGAGAATGGTTTAGTATATGATGTTTTCGTGCTCTATGTTTAATATATGCTTGAAATTTATTAGATGTTCGTGCTCTAAACACTTGGTAGAAAATGAAAAAGTGAAATGTATACAACCCGAGATATATGGAGACAAAAAAGAAATTTCTATTCATTACATCCAAGTATGGACGAAACTGTCTATATAGGAAGGAACAAAAAAAAAAACCATCAGAGCTGAGTACGCTCATAGCTAACAAAAAAAAACATTAATAGAGTCGGAGTTCGGTTCTCAATAATGGAGATCTTAGGGAACACGGGAGACAAAGCAGCATGGGCAAGCTGGACAACTTCAGTAGACCCAGCCGCAGGCTCATCAACAGGTTCTTTGGGTAGAGGAGGGTTTCCTTGTCTTGAACTTTCTCATGGACCGTCCCACTTTCGACCTCTCCTTGGTCAGGGTGGACGACGTCTCGAGCGGGATGATCGACGGGAAGACCAGATATGGTGGCTGTCTCGTCCCAGGAAGTGGTTGGAGAAGCAATCAGACGTCTGGATTCACGGAACATCTTCATAACCTCCTTCTCCGTCTCTTCTCGGTCCTCCAACACCATCTTCTCAACTTCGGCCTAATAGTGCCTCCGAAGATCTTGCTTGAGAGTCTCCTTTGAAGCTTCTACCTCCTCAAGCTACTTGCCTAGAGCCTCAACCATGCCCTCAAGATCCTGGGCTCGCCGTACGGCTTCTTCCTCGGCTTTCTTCTCATGCTCAGTAGCCTTGCAAGATATCTTCAGTTGTTCCTTAAGATTGTCAGCCTCGGATGTGGCCCGTTTGATTTGAGCATGGACCTTCTGAAGTTCCTTTGTCATGTTGGCCTTCTCCGCCGCTTTCGCTTCTGTTGTTGTAACCTTGTCTTTCTACTTTTCCGCCATAAGACCCAAACGATTGTGACGGTTGGATAGCTCGGCCCAGGCGCTATGAAACTGACAAAAAGAAATACCATGTAAAAATTTGCATTATGGAAAAACTATGTGTGTAGAATATTTGGAATTGATAGAATTTACCCCTGCAAGCGACATGGCACCAAATGCGTCAAGTCCCGCCTTGGTCAAAAGTTTGATCTTGGCCACGTCGGTCGGGAGCCTGACTCCTCGATTCCAGGCAATGGCTACTAGATCATTGTCTATGATCGTATCCTTGACGGTCAGCGCACGTGAACCAATCTTGAAAGAAGGATTCCAAAAGGGATCTGAATTTTTTGCTGCCATAGGATCCAGGGTGGAAGAAGAGGCAACCGCGTGGATAGTCGACTGCTGAGCAACCAATGTGGGTTGTACAGGAACAGCTGGCTCGTGGGCGATTGTTTTTCAAACCACGAAAGGAGATGTCGGGGCCTTCCCTCTCTCTTGTCGGAGGCGTTTGTGCTCGCCTTCCTTCCTTTTCTTATGGGCCTCCTGCTCGGCCACGGTTGACATCCTCTTCTTCAATTGAGGAGCAGTGGAAGCAACGGTTGTCTCCGGCACTGAGGACAGGACAAGCTCGTGCGTCCAGCTTGTGTGTTTATGGGATTGTCTTGGAGCAAGGGAAGGTCTAGGCGTGCGGGGGACCCTGACTATAGGAAGGAAATTTTCGGCCTCCATCTCCTCCTTCAATTCAACAAAGGCAGCACGGGACGATGGACCGGCTTCAGAATTTTGGGCAACTCGAGCAGCTTCCACGTCAATGACTCGTTTGAGTTCTTCCCGAAGTTCCGCCTCGACCTCTTTCCTCGGCCTCCAAGTGACATATGCCCCTCTTTCAGTGGCTATGGCTTTTAAGCGACGAACTTCTTCGGTGCTCAAAGTTGGGAAGTCAACCTTCGATTGAACTGCATAAAGAAATCGGTAAAGAAAATTAAGAAATAAAAACAGGATGAAGCACAGGGATGGGAAAGGTGTATCAACCATTGAAGACCGACCTGGTTGAAAGGTGTTAGGAACGGGACGAGCCCTCTCCGACCTCCATCCACCATTCCAACCTCAGTCCATGTCAAAGAGACCTTCGATGAAATCAGAGATTCCAGCACGAGTTGCCCAAGTAAAGTAAGGCCCAACTCCCGCACGGGACGGACATTTAATGATGTTACGGAAGTGAAAAAGATGACGGGCTTCTATATGATACTCGTCCCTGGTGAATTTACAGACCATGGACATGTATCTGTAGAATTGGGGGTGCATCTGCCCCGGGGAAAGTTGTACGACGGATAATACGTCCTCTATAATGGGTTCTAGGGGAAATCGGAGGCCAGCCTCCATTTGTGTCGGATGAACCACGGTAACTTTGGACCGACGATCTACCAAGTAGTCATCGACTTTGTAATGGATTTGGACATGGGAAGCGATCTGGTTTTTAACACTTTATAATGGTCAAGGGTGTGCTTCTGGTATTTTCTAGTTTTAGGGGACGACGGAATATAGGCTCTGACAAGGGCACTACCAGAACTACTGGCCTCACCGGCTTCACTCATGTTTTCAGGGGGGGTCTCGAGAAGAAAAAGAAAAAAGAAAGAACAAAGACTGAAACAGGAAGTATGAATAGGGGAAATCAAGAACTTACCAAGTTCTTGATCAGGTTCACTGACTTGAAGATGCAATAGAAGAAAGATTTCACTAAGGCAATGGAGTTCTTCGGAGCAGCAGAGTAATGACAAGGTAAAGATGAAGGTGAAGAAAACCAGTCTCAGTTTCTGTCTTTTATAAATAAAAAAAACCAAGCTGGGAAAGGACAGAAAGTACCCTACAGATTCATCGTACACGTAATCGTACACAGGGGCACAATGGATTTTTAGAAGAAATTCAAATCAGCGTGCCAGACAAGCAATCTCAGCATGACGAAAATACCCCTTAGATCTACCATACACGCGTGTGTTATCAGGGGTATGATGGTCTTCTACACAAGAGAACCTACCGTCGCATTTATCCACATGTCTCGTGCAACACAAACGTAATGATGAATAAACTGACAGCATTAAATGAGATGCGATGGGCATTAAGCGTGCAGAACGTCTGAAGCTCAGTTGGCACGGCGCTTCATATTCGTGTATGATCATGCAACTTTTCGATCTCACAAGTATTCTTCATTCATTGGATTGTCTAGTGATTTACGCTGCTCTCAACTACGTTCAAAGCACCGTAAAGGGGCAAATTGCAATAGGAAAAGATCCTGTTGTCGGATGATTCCAAACATCTGACCAAATTGCCTGCTAGTGGACAACCAAAGAACTTAGAGATTACAAAAACATAACATCTGTATATTATATGGTTAGGACTGTCTAATTAATGTAGCTTATGTTTGGGTAATAACTCATCCAGAGGTGGCCCATTGATCAATTCAACTAGTATATGCAGTGATCAGATGACCAATTATTCCTTGTAAGGTAGTGTTGAATAATGTCATGCCATCTAAGACTACATCCTTACTATGGACAATTTATCTAGGCAAAATTCTCACTCTGGATCACTTGCAAAGCAAAGGTGGAGCTTGGCTAACAAATGTTTCCGTTGTTTGGCTGTGGAGGAATATGTGGAACACTTGTTGATCCATTGTCCTCTAGTCAATGGGCTTTGGAGCCCTTGTCTTGCTTGGGGGTGTTATGGGTTTTCACTGCTAGCTTTGATCTCTCTCTCTCTCTCTCTCTTTCTCTCTCTCTCTCTCTATATATATATATATTTTTTTTAAATTTTTTTTTAAACATGTGTATGATACTCGGAGAGTGATTTGGGGGCTTCATCCTTTGATACTTCTTCTGCTAATGTTGAGAAGAAAATGCTTCATATTGCCTCCTTATTAGCTTCTTGGTGTTTGGCTGGCAGTGATGGCGATCTAGTTAGGAGGTGGTCTTTCTTCGAGCATGGGATTTGATCTATCTTTATTTTCGCTCTTTTTTGTCCTCTTTTTTTTATATATATATATCTTTGTTCACTTTATGGTGAACTATTTTTATCTAGTATTTCTATCTACTGTATTGATCTTATTTAAAGATAAGAAAATTAATAAATAACAAGAATTAAGCATAAACATGTGATGCATGAGGAGGAGAGAGAGGCATGCTGGCAGATATCTGACTCAATGTACCCATCAAAATATAAATGGATGTAGGAACTCATGTTTTCTGAAATTTATTTAATGGAAAAGGCTAAGTATAAGATTTAAGGGGACAGATGATGATAACATCTCATCAGTTTCTTCTGTCCATAGAATAAGGAAATTTTGTAGTTGAATATAATTTTACACTGCAGCTGGTTTGCTTGCCCCATGCTTACATGGGACTCCTTGGTTTTGATTCTTCAACTCATTCCCAGCCACAAGAAAGAATGCAGTGTGCCTGAAAACCAAAAGGACGTACACAATATGTTATTAAAATTTAAAAAAGAACCTACAAAACAACAAGAATATATAGAAATTTGGATTAATGGAGGAAACCTGAAGAAATTCATCATTTTGATTTTCGAATCTGTATCTATTTCTGTGACACTTTCCAATGCCTGTTGCATGTGGCTTAACCACCTCTCCGCTGCTTGATGTGTGACAGGGAATGGCCGGTGGCGTCCAATCAATGCCGGATGACCTACAGAAAAAGGGGAAAAAAACTCAATCTTAATCTCTTGTCTAATTAGAGTGGTGAATATTACCAAATTACAAGTGCAAGAACCTAGAGTTTTGCAGAATGAATCTTTAGCTTTTAATGATAGTAATTAACAGAATGTAGTACGGGTACCAACTGGTGCTTCCTCAGTTTGTATGGTCTGATTGTGGTATACCAACAGAACCAGGTTTAAAACCCTTTGACCAACATGGATTGGGTAATAAAACCCCTTGCAAGCAGCTTACCTTCCCAAATAAATGTGGTACGAGTTTGTCAAAGAGGATGCAAGGAATGGGAACCATATGTTCACCTACAAATTGGAATTTTGTAAACTAACATGATTTTTCAGGGAATCAAACCTAGTTGACTGAGCTAAATCAAGAGTTGCATCCCTAACTTCGGTCTCCTTAAAATCTGGTAGTGAAAACTCTCAATCAAGCACTCCATGGGGTGCTAGTTGCAAGTCAATTTGGACTCAAGTATTTGTAATAGTTGAATACCCCAAATTCAAGTTTCAACTCGTCTACCTGAAAATCTATTGGTAGACTTCTACCTATAATGTAAGCTTCCAGATGTATATTTCAACTTTGAATTACAAGGACTGCAAATTGAAGAATTGTACCTGAAGCTTCAAGGAATGTTTTTAAACATGTAGATGAGACTTCGTAATAAACCTAGGTGTGACTTCCACGCTCATCAATATGGTCTATGCAAAATGTTATGAGAGAGAAAAATTACCATTGTTAGTACATCTACTATACCACCACTCCGACTACAAATGTCACTGCTCCTACTAGTTCTATTACAGAATCACTCCATGCTACTTGTCCTACAGTTACTACTAAATAACAACCTATATTTATTTGACAGATGTCAGCTGCATACAAAATTGTAGAGGGAGATGAGTGAGATTCTTCTAGTTTTCTCGTCATCATCATCATCATGTCATAGCACCAGAGCTAGGTGATAGTAAGTCTGTGATTATATGACAAACCAAGACACTGCCTTGGTTAACCATGATGGCATTCACCTTTGGCCATGACATCATGGCCCCAAGCTAACTGCTTGTACTCTCATCCCATTGTATGTACTCTTGGGATATGGTATCATCAGCTTTCCAGTAAAAGCCTAGGATGAAGTTGAGGAAGCTAACCCTCCCTTTTGCAGCAGACATCTAGTGCCAAAAATCTTGGAGAAATATGGTTCATATAAAATAAATTGAAGTACTATAACTGGAAATATGAATCCTATTACTTCATAAATCACAAGATGGTGAAAAAAACAGGAGAACCAAGCTCCCAAATTTATTTGGAATTCCTGAGATTTTCTAAGACCTTCCACCAGTGACAATGACATAAACCCATACTGACCGATCATAAATAAGTGGACTGACCGAGCACCAATTAGTTGAAACTCGGACTTTTCTATCACTTTTAATGAGTAATAAGATTTTATTGCAAGGAAGAAAGGACCAAAAATATACAATTAAGGGGATTACTCATAGTTTCTAGGGTTCACTCACGGATGAATAATCCAAGCAAAGGCATTATTAACATAACAAATGGTTGCAAAGACAACCAGCAAATAAGGGGATTGCCCACTCCACGAAACTAAACTGATCTACTTTACGAAGTCTTTTAACATAACTTTAGAAGAGGTTGGTATGCTCTTTCTCCACTCCAGAATTCATGTAATATTATACTTCGATTATTCAAATAACAAAATGAACACTACTATCCAAGTTTCGTTGATCCATAAACAATAACAGAAGTTCCCTAATAAGCAATTAAACACTTTCCAATCAACAATTGTGAGGCTTTAACCAAACAATTCAATCCTTTTAACTTTGATATCACAACATTGCAAACTAATTACCATGCCCATATATGTCTAAAATCAATCAGGGAAATAGAAATCATTACAAATTGATTAAACAAAAACATAAGGTGATTAACGTACCACATTCCCTATAAATTTTTTATAAAAAAAAGAGGCAAAAGATTTTAGGAGCAATCAATGAGCAAATGAATTAACAGCATTATCTTAAAAAAACTCAAAATAAATCTACATATTGCTTATTATGGTCATGTGCATAGCACATGACCTTATCTATAAAATGGAGGCCAGCTTCCCCCATTCCTCACGTTTTTTAAACAAGTGGAGGTTCTGCCACAAAGTATTTTAGAGAGAGAAAGTGAGGAGAGAGAAAGGAGGAGAGAGAAAGGAAGAGAGAGAAAGGGAAAGGGAGGTCCCTTTGGAATTTTTCGACGTTCCCGACGCGCTGGTGACATCAGTTTCTTTTCCCGATGTCTTGATTTGCGTGTAGAGAGAGAGAAAAAGGTAGAGAGAGAAAGTTGCATGCGCTCTACCCCGGGGTTGATCGTCGTAGGGAATGCATTGGTGACATCCGTTTTTGCCTGCGAGACCTCGAAACGCGTGAAACAGGTAAAACCCCTTTCTTTTATTCACTTTTTTCCGTTATTTTCCTATATTCTTTTATGTAGAGCATATGCATGTCTTTTGGCGTGAATGAAAAAGGGTCAGAGACCCCTATGTGATGTGTGGAAGAGTTGGATGTGCGTGAAAAATGAGTAGAGGGGTGTAGCCCTCGGTCTCGGGTGTCAAAACCCCAGATTTAGGCTCACTGTGTGAATGGTGTGGATGGAAAAAGGGTCGAAGACCCCTATGTGATGTTGTAATTTTATGTGGTCCATCGAGGAGCCCAGATCGGGTCCCGGGTAAATTGTATCGCCACTCTAAGGTGACGAAAAGTTGTTTTGAATGTCGTGTAAGGCTATGGAGACATCCATTAGCCTGGAAAAGTTCCCTAACGAGACGGTGTATTACCGGAGTTGGTTCACGGGCGCGAGGCCCAAGTATTTCAGTTAATTAAGCGAGGCTTGGGATAACTAGGATTAACCTGTGGTTAGAAAATCTAACCAGGGTTAAGTATAGTCTGTGGTTCCTCTTTGATTAGGTCAGGAGAGATGATGTCCAGTAAGGCCCGGGGTTCCTCCGTGTGTCTAGGTCGTCCGTGGTGCCTCTTGGACTAGGTCAGGAGTGGCGGTGTCTTGCATGGCCCGTGGTTCTTCCGTGACTGATAGTCAGGAGATGTCGGAGTCCTAGGGAGTTTAAAGTGGTTGAACATCAGATAGTGTATAGTCCGGGGTTTCTCTCTGGGTGGGTCAAAAGATGTCGGCACCGTGTCTATCGGGGTCCCTTCTTGGTGGAACGTCAGGAGATGACGGCATTGGTAAAGATGTCGGGGTTCCTCCGTAGACTAACTAGAAGATAACGATAGGCAAGTTGGTCGGGGTTCCTTCTTGACTGATACCCAGGGCGATGGCGGCGAATACACGGTAGATGTTGCCAGTCAATTGAATGGAAAAGTATGTCCTTATTAGGTGAATGCCCATGTTGTGTGTGTAAGCTTCGGATACGAAGTGGTCTCAGTCGGTATACTCAGGGTTGGTGTATTTGTCTGAGTTGGTGTACTCAGGGTTCGGTATGAAATCATTGGATTCCAGGTGAGTTGGGTTGGTATACCCAAGGTTTGGTCGTGTTCGGGTGAAAGTCGCAACAGTATGTGTGAGTCTAAATGACTCTATATATGGTTATGATTTAGAGACTTTAAGCTGAACATTTGTGGGTTGTGACCAGTTAATAGAGTCTCAGGACTCGAAATGAAACATGATTGATGATTGAAATGATAACTTGGTAAGATGAATACATTCATAACTGAACCCCATAATTGGAAAGTAATGTGAGGTCGGGAACCTCGGTTAGGGTGACGTAACCCTAGGTGACCTTGGGTCATTATAGACTGTTCTATTTTATTGTAACATGCAAATTGAACTGTTTATTATATCATTATTAATGCGTGTTATTATGTGAAAAATAGTTTAGAAGGATTGTGGTTTTATTGGGCTTCATAGCTCACTAACTTTTTATGTCAGCAGATCTCGGAGCTGCTGACCAGTAAGTGAAAAGTCTAATTGGACATCTTGGAAGCTTGTACAATCAGTACCCGGCATGATAGAGGCGCCTACTTTTGTAAAATAGACTTGATGTAAATAATGTAGGTATATGGTTTGTATGATAGCTATTGTGATGACATGTGTTATTTGCTTTTTGGAAGCATATGATAAATGTTTAAATTTTCCGTATTTTCGTGAGTAAAGTCTTCCACTAGCGTGATTTGATGAACAGACGCGCGTCTCGGAACTTGATTCCCTAGGCGTGGGTTCGGGGCGTCACATCAGCTGCATACAACATTGTAGAGGGAGATGAGTGAGATTCTTCTTGTTTTCTCGTCATCATCATCATCATGTAGCACCAGAGCTAGGTGGTAATTGTAAGTCTGTAATTATATGACAAACCAAGACACTGCCTTGGTTAACCATGATGACATTCACCTTTGGCCATGACAGCCTCAAACCAACTGCTTGTACTCTCATCACATTGTATGTACTCTTGGGATATGGTATCATCAGCTTTCCAGTAAAAGCCTAGGATGAAGTTGAGGAAGCTAACCCTCTCTTTTGCAGCAGACATCTAGTGCCAAAAATCTTGGAGAAATATGGTTCATATAAAATAAATTGAAGTACTATAACTGGAAATATGAATCCTATTACTTCATAAATCACAAGATGGTGAAAAAAATAAGAGAACCAAGCTCCCAAATTTATTTGGAATTCCTGAGATTTTCTAAGACCTTCCACCAGTGACAATGACATAAACCCATACTGACTGATCTTAAATGTGTGGACTGACCAAGCACCACTTAGTTGAAACTCGGACTTTTCTATCACTTTTAATGAGTAATAAGATTTTATTGCAAGGAAGAAAGGACCAAAAATATATACAATTAAGGGGATTACTCATAGTTTCTAAGGATCACTCACGGATGAATAATCCAAGCAAAGGCATTATTAACATAACAAATGGTTGCAAAGACAACCAGCAAATAAGGGGATTGCCCACTCCACTACACTAAACTGATCTACTTTATGAAGTCTTTTAACATAACTTTAGAAGAGGTTGGTATGTTCTTTCTCCACTCCAGAATTCATGTAACATTATACTTGGATTATTCAAATAACAAAATGAACACTTCTATCCAAGTTTCGTTGATCCATAAACAATAACAGAAGTTCCCTAATAAGCAATTAAACACTTTCCAATCAACAATTGTGAGGCTTTAACCAAACAATTCAATCCTTTTAACTTTGATATCACAACATTGCAAACTAATTACCATGCCCATATATGTCTAAAATCAATCAGGGAAAAAGAAATCATTACAAATTGATTAAACAAAAACAAATGGTGATTAACGTACCACATTCCCTATAATTTTTTTTTAAAAAAAGAGGCAAAAGCTTTTGGGAGCAATCAATGAGCAAATGAATTAACAGCATTATCTTAAAAAAACTTAAAATAAATCTACATATTGCTTACCTCTCCTCTGAGAGTAAAGAGGAGGTCCTCCCATTCTCTGTACAAAGAACTCATATTGGTTCTGAATCGCATCTTCTTTCTTCGAATTCGCGAAAATTGATCGAAACCACTCTTCCTCGTCATCATAAACCCTAATTTTAGATCAAACAACAAAAAACCAAACATAAAATCACCTCGAATTTAAACAAATTAAAAAAAAAAAAGTCTCTTTTTTTTTTGCAGACGAACCTGTTGTAGAAATTGGTGGAGAGATTAATGAAGGATTGAAACCCTAATTTTTCGAAGAGATTAGTGTTATTAATGGCGAAAGCATCGATCTGGTCGACTCCACTCCACTCAGATGCCTTTTGCTGAAGAGATTGCATTCTCGTTCGTCTCGCGAATCACACGACCTAAAAGTTTGTCCGTACTACCCAACCAACCAAATCGTACCGTATGTCTCCGTGCAGTTACAGTTATATAGAGGACTAGTGGTCGTCGCGTAGACTGAGAGGCTGAAACTGTGGGCGTAATGGGATGTTTTGCAATTTCCACGTGGCATGAATAAAAACAGATTAAATCGCGATTGAACTCCCGGATAGTTCAATCGCAACCACTGTGGTTAAGATTCACTAACCCTTAAATTCAACAATCTGATTTAAAAAAAATATTATTCATAATTCTTAACTACAGTTGAATATTTTTCCCTGAAAACCAATGTTAGATAATTGAACCTAAGGATTAATGATCTTAACCACAATTAATTAATAAGAATTAACAAGGACATATGTTGACCTATGGGTGTGATTGAACTCTCCCCGTATTCAATTGTGATTGGCTGTGATTCTATCTCATTCAAGAATCCGATGTTGTGGTGGAGTTCGAATCATAGCCAACCCCGAGTACACACCTACATGTTAACAAGTGTCCATGTTAATCCCTTTTAACTATGGTTAAGATTCACTAATCTTTGAAGTTCAATAATCTAACCTTAATTTTTTTTATAATAATTAACTCTGGTTAGAAACTTTTAACCCTAAGGGTTGATATTTTTTCTAAAAACCAACGTTAGATTATTGAACCTTATGGGTTGATGAATCTTAAACAGGGATGAGATTTGGTCTTGCTTTAGCAAGACCAAAACCGTCTTGCTCTTGGTGCACTGTCAACATATGGCGATAAAAAGGAAATAGATATCAAATGGAGAGAAGTGAAAAAAAGGGGATAAAATGAAATGATTTCTCCCCTTTTATCACCACATGTCGGATGTTGAACCTAAGCAAGATGATTTTGGTCTTGCAAGAGCAAGACCAAATCCCATTCCTCTTAAACATGGTTAATAGGGACATGTGTTGACATGTGGGTGTGATTGAACTCTCCATAAGTTCAATTGTAATTTGGATGTGATTCGATCTCATGGTGGTGGCTCCACTGGTGGAGGTCGGATCACAGTCAATCACGATTGAACTCAAGAAGAGTTCAATCGCACTCATAGTTAAGCCCTATTAACCATGGTTAAGATTCACTAATGCTTCGTTTACACATAAATAGTTTTACAATGTAAATCATTTACGAAGAAAAGCTTTTAGGTTAATGTGAATTTTCCACTCAATTTTTGTTATTTGGTTGTATTCTTGAAAATAAGGCAAAAAAAATTTTTTTTTAAGAAAATTAAAATTAAAAACGTAAAAAAATTAAAAATTAAAAAATGAAATATAGAAAATATATATAAAATATTATGAATAAGGGTATTCTAAAATACTTTTAAAGAGGTTGGTATATTTTACAAGAAAATGACTTATGAGTTTTTAAAATGTAAATCATTTTCCAGAAAAACGGTTCTTTTTTCGTGAAACATTTTACTTACGAAAGATTTTATGTACAATAAACAAACATAATTAACATTTTCCACCGAATTGATTTGTTTTTCTCTATTTTACGTCGAAACTGACGGAGCATAAGTAACAATCTAACTTAATTTTTAGAAACAAAAATGTTTTAAAAAATTAACCTTAGAGTTAAGAATATTTTTATTTTTTAACAATTTGGGAAATGTAAGTTGAACTTCCTTTTTGGTTCTCCCCGAAATGACCATCCTTTTTATTTTAATCCTAGGGTTGAATTTTTTTCCTACAAACCAAGGTAAGATTGTTGATTACTATATGTTAATAAATCTTAACTACATTTAATAGAGGTTAAAAGGGACACATGTTAATGTTAATATGTGGGTGCAATTGAATTCGGGGGGAGTTCAATCACAATGGACTGGAATCCTATCTCATGCCGAGACAGTCAATTGCGAATGAACTATTCTCGAGTTCAATCACACTCACAAGTCAACATGTGTCTTTTTTAACCCAATTAACCGTGGTTAAGATTCACTAACCCTTTGTGATTCAACAACATAACTTTGGTTTTTAGAAAGAATATTTAAAAAAATTAGCTTTAAATTAAGGAATGGAAGGGTTTAATATTGTTGAAGCTTTAAACAGACTGTTTATGTAGCTGAAGAAGTTTAAGCACGTGTTCCTCCTTTAGAGACAGCGCAGTGTGTATCCCCTATAGGTGGTTTGGGGATCTATTGCCGTTGTGATGTAAGGGACACGTATTTTATCACTTGGCTCAACTTCTAATGTTAGGCTTCTTAACCTACTAACCAATAATCAATCGGGATTGCCCCCTAACCTATCTGTATTTATGATTCCAAAATATTTAAAGAAAAATGAGAAAGAAAGATGGGCTTTGGCGTGCCAACCCCAGAGTTACTTGCAAGTTGGAACCCGCAGGAGCATGGTTCTGTAATAAAGCGCGCAACACACAAACCGGAAACTACCATAACCTAACTCCCATATAAACCACCTTATATACCCCGGTTCCCGCCATTCCCATTTTCAATTGTCTTCTAAAAAAGAAATTTCACATTTCCTTCTCAGGAGCAAAAAATGCAAGAAAATTATTCCATGAAAGATATGGACATCAAGATAGTAACCAAAAAACGCACTCGCCGTGAATTGGATTGTTCTCCTGAAAAACAAGAAGTTGGTTCCGAGTTAGGGTATCTAGGAGGAAAGATCCCAACTCAGTGGGGCAAAAGGAAGGTTTGTTCTTGATTTCGCATTTCAATTTCAAGGTTTCTATCTATGATTTGATCTAACACAATTGGAAATGGCCTGCTGCTTCTATGTAGATTGTTCCTCAGGCGTCGCCAAAAAAAGATGACGATGGGGTAAGGGGGCGTTATGTGTATGAACTTGGAGATAATCTAACTGAAAGATGTAAGATATCTTGAAATTCATCTTTTTTTTTTCTTTTTTTTAAAAATTCAATCTCTGTTTGAATCACAAATCTGCATATATATTTGAAGCAGTAGCTATATTATATAATTAAAAGCTATTTCTTCTAATTATGCTTTTGGAATTAAGTAATTTGTGGAGTTGGATTAGAATCTTGCCTCGTATTACAATGAAATTGGGCAAGAAATGGGAGTGTCACCAAGGAGGGATGACGATAGGGATTGGGGAAATTATGTGTATGAACTTGAAATTTCATCATTTTTTTGAAAAATTGAACCTCCGTTTGAGTCACAAATCTGCATATATGTTAGAAGGTAGTAGCTATATTATATAATTAAAAGCTATTTCTTCCCATTATTCTTTTGGAATTAGGTAATTTGTGGGGTTGGATTAGAATCTTGGCTTGTGTTACTATGAAATTGTGCAAGAAATGGGCAAATATAATCGCTATTGGATGCTTTCCTTCCGATAAGCCGTCTGTTTACTACTTTATGTATTAATTATTAAATACTGGCTTTACGGCAGCTAATGCCTCTCATTCCTACTGCCAACATCTTTTCCTTTTACTATTGCACAGATAAAATACTTAGCAAGCTTGGTGCAGGTTAGCTTTCAAGTTCTGTGCTGTTTCATATCTTTTGTTTATGATTACGCTTGTGTCGATGTAAGCAAATTGCTGGTATTGTAGGCACATTTTGCTGTGTCTTGGAATGTTTGGATGGTCAAACTGGAGAATCTGTGGCGATCAAGGTATTCCGAAGCCAATGCCACGATGCAGCATGGACTGAAATTGAAGCACTTCAACTTCTTGCCAAGAATGAGACCTGTAGTTCACGGTATGCATAGATCACAAATCCCGATTGGATTTGCAACTGATAGATAATTTGGTAGTTCCTGATATGTTCTAACTGTTGCTAATATTATGTCAATTTAATGAAAACCTCTCAGAAAATCTTTAATATATGAATTCATATATACAGATCCTTCTTGAATACTAGAATCAAATTATGCAGTCTAGTTCAGTAACAACTGAATTTAAATGTATAGTCAAGATCTGTTATACCTTATCGGATATGCAATCATGTAGCACCTGAATTTAATTATGTAATCCAGTCTAGTAACACGAGAAGCAGAAATGCAGCCTAGTCCAGCAGAACCTCAACTGAAAACCCAGACAAAATCTGAAAAGGTAAGAGTAATTATAATTATTGTCATAGATGCAATGGACTGAGGCATGTGTTATACACTGTCCATAGGTGAGCCATTAAGAAGGCTAACAGACCTTAGACTTAAAACATAAACACAAGTAAAACGGCTCATATAATGTTAATTTTATTTAACAAATGTAATCAAGGAAAAGGTTAAGATCTGACAAGGGGAAAGATATAACCAGAATGAACTTGGGCAAAAAGAGCCTATAAATCTGCCGTGGGATTAATGTATTACTATTTTTTGTAGTTTTAAACAATACAAACACAGCACTAACTTCTACTCATGCATTTCTTTTGTGCAGCTTTGTCCAAATTCGAACCTGGTTTGAATACTGCAATCACATTTGTGTTGTAAGTGCTCCAATTAACTTTATCCTTTATGTTGGAATACTGACTTTTAGTTTAGCTGTAATTACTGATATCTTATTTTAGAGTTTACCATCCAACTTGAGGAGGTACCTCTACTTACTGTCCCGAAGTCACCCTGTTTTTATAAACAAACTGTAGCTAACATATGCCCGCCTCTAGCTTCCCGAAGAATCGATCTATTGTTGGTAAACCTCTCGAGAAGCCACCCTTTTTTAGTATTACCTCTTTCCCAACAGTTATCTTAGTTAGCTGTCTATGTCTCTTATTATCGCTAAAAATAATCTTAGTCACTTGTCACTTAATGAACTTTCGACTGGCTTTCATAAGAAGTTCACTAATCTATGAATTTCTATCCAATTAAGTGTGGAACTGAATGGTTCCATGACAAGCCAATGAAATATGTTGCATTTCCAGGTAGTCTTTGGAGTCTCTTATTTTCTGTCGTCCACCGAGAATAGGACAAGGATTTCAAGTCTTTTCCGTCCATGTTGAAGGCCCCTAAAAATGCATTTCCTATTGTGTTTATGTTTAAAACCTGTAGAAGCTTGGTGTGCGTATGCTAAATTTCATGTGGGTTCTTTGTAAATGAATAGGGTTATGGAAATGAATCGTGATAATCTGAATTTATTCATTCCTAGAGGCTTTCATTTATAAATTTGAAAACTAAAGATTTAACCATTCCTTTATATGAACTTCAATTTACAGGTGTTAGAGAAGCTTGGACCAAGTTTACATGCTTTTCAAAGGAGTAATAAATACTGCCGATTTCTTGTGGATCTTGTTCGGGAGTTTGGACGCCAGATTTTGGAATCAATAGCATGTGTGTGATTATACTTGGATTTCTATTTTCTATTTTTTTTTCCTTTCGTAACTGGTTCCCCATATCTGCTTCTTTTCGATTTGATTGTCCTGGGTTTGACACTCTTTTTTGCGTTTCTCTTTTTCTTTTCTGGCTTAACATATTAGATATGATTTTTCATATCTGACAGATTTGCATGATTTACACCTAGTTCACACTGACCTGAAGCCAGAAAATATACTTATTGCGTCTTCTGAGGACACAAAGATTCCAGACTACAAGGTATTTGGCCTATCCAGTCATCCGAAAAACTATGCCATTTAAGAACCAGTAACCTCTTAAATAAATTATGGGAATGGTACAGAAATATTCTCAGGATGGGATGCTCTGCTTGCCAAAGTCGAGTGACATAAAGCTGATTGATTTTGGGAGTACTGATTCTGGCAGTGAGAGTCATAGCTACGTGATCACAACAAAGTATTATCGAGCACCCGAGGTTATATTAGGTAATTTTGGAATTCATTACTTCTGTTTATTTGCATATGTATGAGATGTATCCTACTACATGAAACAATTTGATTAGTCAACAAAAAAAGCTTCATAAATTTTATTTTATTTATCCTTGTAAATTCTGCAATATGTTCTGTCTTTTGTGTATATTGGTTTATGTATCTGAGCATGGGCACATTTATATAGCACATCCATAAATGAGTCACAAAAGACTGGAATAAGTACCATAAAATGAAAAAACTGGATTACTAATAATGGGACTAACCTCTTGATAACAACACTCTCCACAACCATCCCAGGCCATCTCAGTTCTCGCCCAACTTTATTTTAATAATCCTAGGCAAGAATAAAACTTCTTGTTTTTTAGTCAGTAAAACAATCAGATATATATATATATTATGTATGAGAGAGCAACAAAACTTGTTCTTGTTCGAGTTGAACTGACCACTCTCATCATTTACCTATGCACTCTAAACTGGTATCCTTGTTTGAGTACAAAAGCAAACTCCACTCTAATTCGAGGTAATCAACACCCTGATTAGAAGGGTCAGATCAACTATAATACCTCTTACCTTAAGTTTGTATTTGCTTTTGTGACCACTCAGGTCATCTGAACGTTTTATTGGGTCCCAATGCATTTGATTTAGCAAGTATTTTTTAACATTATACACTATTTTTCATCCCATCGTTTGCACATTTGTTACAGGATTAGGATGGAGTTATCCTTCTGATCTGTGGAGTGTTGGTTGCATACTCATTGAACTGTTTTGGGTTAGTCCTTAATTTTTTCTGATGTTGTGTCAAGCCTGGTCGGGATTTGAAACACCACAGGTTGGAAATTCTCAAGGTGTGGAAATTTTGTTACAGGGTAAGACATTGTTTCGGCCACAAGAGAGTTTGGAGCATTTAGCACTGATGGAAAAGGTATCGGGACCCTTGCCAGAGCATATGATTCAAAACTCCAAGTAAGTCTTTTGTGTGTTTTGATGGGGACCAGGTGAATTTTACCATTGGAGATGTTGCAAATGAAAATTGATGTGCAACACATATATGCACGCCTACTTGTTAAATGTTGGTTGTGTACCCACTTTTTTGTGCCCTTAAATACTTTTTTTATGTGGTTGCAAAAGCTGATCAATATGAAATATATCCTAAATACCGCAAATTCATAAAATCATGCATTTGACCCTCTTTTTGGGTTCCAGGTGCAATCCAGGAAGATATTTCAGGGGAGGAAGACGGTTGAATTGGCCTGGAGGGACGATTTTCAGGCCGAATATTAAGGCTGTTAATGATCTGGATTGTCTGAGGGTGTGTTATTTATTTCTCTCTTCTTTATAATTATCTGACATCAATGTTTAGTAGGAATTGCTCTTCTTGGTATCTCCCTGGAACAAAGGGGTTTTCCTGTACACAAGAATTCCGCTTTAGACTATGGAAGTCCTTGGAGATCATCTAGTTCTGAATTCTGATCAGACATTTTCATGAAGATTTCACACAAATGAATCTCCAGTGTTATAGAGTATAGACTGCATTTTTCTGATTATTGCAGGATCTTGTTCCCCAAAATGCAGAGGCCTCAAAGAAACCTTTAGGTGACTTACTGCATGGCCTATTGAAGTTCGACCCATCAGAACGTCTCACTGCTCGTCAAGCGCTCGACCTTCCCTTTTTCAAGAATTCAACTTGAGGAGAAGCTGAAGAGAACAAAATTTTATCATACCAATTCTGCTGTCTTTGGAATGTGGGTACCTGGCTCAGCATGACCTCCA
Source organism: Tetracentron sinense (assembly GCA_015143295.1). NCBI lineage: Eukaryota > Viridiplantae > Streptophyta > Magnoliopsida > Trochodendrales > Trochodendraceae > Tetracentron > Tetracentron sinense. Next base: position 5,710,507 of record CM026554.1, on the reverse strand, counting down.
GTTTCACATGTACCATACAAATTTTAGCTTGAAGCAATGTGTAATTTTTGTAAATGAGAGATTGTCATCACATGTATCATATGATTGTCTCATTGCACTTGAATGAATACAGCCTCCAGGAAAAATGCCTTTTCTTTCTTTTCTTTTATTCTTTTTTTTTTCAAGATATATATTTTTTTTCACGATAAAGGGATAGTGCCAAACATGCATCTCTGCGAAGCCTTTTCATCTTGTTCTGTTTCAATTTTTTATTCTGGTCTTCCTCACGACGAATCCCTACTTACTCTTTAAACCTCCTTCCCATATATGAAATGTTTCATGAGTTGGGCTTACTGGTAGGGCTGTCAATGGATCGGATCTTGTTCCAGATCCGATCCGATTAGACAGGATCCTAATCCTATAACAGATCCATCGGATCTGAGATCTTGAATCCGATTATAATTGGATTGGGTTTGGATCTATAGTGATCCAATCCGATTAGATTATATATGACAATAATAATATTTATCTAATTTTACAAATACACTACCGTACTAATCATAATTTTTTTTAAAATTAAAATGTTAATTTTAGATACATTAATATTAATCGGATCGGATTCGGGTCTTGGGATTAGTAATCAGATTCGGATTCAAATTGGTTAATTCATGATCCGACGGGTCTCAGGTCGGATTCGGATCTAGGCAGATCTGGTCCAAATCCGATCCATTTATAGAGCCCTACTTACTGGGGTATTGAAAGAGGATGCGTTGTGCTGAAGCAAACAATGCTGAAAAGCATACTCGCCAAAAAATCAACAATCTTCAAAGGACGTAGAAATGACCATGTTCGGAAAACACTATAATTCAGAAGCATTTTGCCACTACTCCATACAGAGCTGCTAACTGATGGAGTTCGTACTTGCCGAGCAAATTTTCCAAAATCCAACGGTACTTTATGAAGGTGACTGATCTTGCTTATTATATATCATGAACTGAACACCGTGGTGGAGGATCAAACAACCTCCACACCGGCCGATGAATAATAGTTTCGAACTTCCAATTAAGTACTTTATAAAGTTTCGTAAGAATACATATATCATGATTCTTGGACAAGATTATCAGTGACAATAATCAGACTGGTCTGGTGTCATGCCCCCAAGACCATATACTGTACACAATTTACCTTATATTTGTATAGGATTCAGAGGCATGAACCTGGGACTACCCCGAAAGTAAATGGAATTCATGACAATAAAAACCATTCCAATTGTATATAACGAGCATTTCTAGAGTTTAAAAAATTCAAGAAGTATCACTAAGTTCTTTCAAATGTCCTCACCACAATCACTCAATCTCAAGCAATTAAAAAAAAGGAAAGGTTTTTCTCCTAGCTAACTCGAGCTTCCCGAGAATCTCTAAGTCCTTCAGGTATTTTCTGAAAAGTATCAACATAGCAAGAGTGAGCAATAAGCCCAACAAGATGAATACATACAACATATGCATCAGCAAGTTAAAATCATATTTACTCAGTATGCAATTAATAACAATTCAAGTAATTACATGGCCTATTGAAGTTCGACCCATCAGAACGTCTCACTGTTCGTCAAGCACTCGACCTTCCCTTCTTCAAGAATCCAACTTGAGGAGAAGCTGAAGAAAACAAAATTTTCTCAAACCAATTCTGTTGTCTCTGGACTGTGGGTACTTGTCATCACATGTATCATTTGATTGTCCCATTGCACTTGAATGAATACATCCTCCAAGAAAAATGCCTTTTCTTTCTTTCTTTTCTTTTATTCTTTTTATTCTCATGATAAAGGGATAGTGCCAAACATGCATCTCTGCCAAGCCTTTCATCTTGTTCTGTTTCTATTTTGTAATCTGGTCTTCCTCACGACGAATCCCTACTTACTCTTTAAACCTCCTTCTCATATATGAAATGTTTCATGATTTGGGCTTACTGGTAGGGCTGTCAATGGATCGGATCTTGATCCAGATCCGATCTGATTAGACAGAATCCTAATCCTATTACAGATCCGTCGGATCTGAGATATTGAATCCGATTATAATTGGATCGGGTTTGGATCTATAGTGACCCGATCCAATTAGATTATATATAACAATAATAATATTTATATAATTTCACAAATACACTACCGTACTAATCATAATTATTTTTTTTTATTATTAAAATGTTAATTTTTAGATACATTAATATTAATCGGATTCGGGTCTTGGATTCGTAATCGGATTCAAATTGGTTAATTCATGATCCGACGGATCTTGGGTCGGATTCAGATCTAGGTAGATCCAGTCCAAATCTGATCTGTTTACAAAGCCCTACTTACTGGGGTATTGAAAGAGAATGCGTTGTGTTGAAGCAAACAATGCTGAAAAGAATACTCGCTAGAAAACTAACAATCTTCAAAGGACGTAGAAATGACCATGTTCGGAAAACACTATAATTCAAAAGTATTTCGCCACTACTCCATACAGAGCTGCTAACTAATGGATTTTGTACTCGCCGAGCAAATTTTCCAAAATCCAACGGTACTTTATGAAGGTAACTGATCTTGCTTATTATATATCATGAACCAAACACCATGGTGGAGGATCAAACAACTTCCACACCGGCCGATGAATAATAGTTTTGAACTTCCAATTAAATACTTTATAAAAATTTGTAAGAATACATATATCATGATTCTTGGACAAGATTATCAGTGACAGTAATCAGACTGATCTGGTGTCATGCCCCCAAGACCATATACTGTACACAATTTACCTTATATTTGTATAGGTTCAGAGGCATGAACCTGGGACTACCCCAAAAGTAAATGGAATTCATGACAATAAAAACCATTCCAACTGTATATAATGAGCATTTCTAGAGTTTAAAAAATAAAAGAAGTATCTCTAAGTTCTTTCAAATGTCCTCACCACAATCAATCTATCTCAAGCAATGAACAAAAAGGAAAGGTTGTTCTCCTAGATAACTCAAGCTTCCCGAGAATCCCTAAGTCCATCAGGTATTTTCTGAAAAGTATCACTATAACAAGAGTGAGAAATAAGCCCAGAAGATAAACACATACAACACATGCATCAGCAAGTTATAATAACATTTACTCAGTATGCAATTAATAACAATTAAAGTAATTACATTTTCCTCATTTTGAATTATTTGGTCCAAGTCATTGTCCATTAGGGATTGCCCGGCTCAACTGTAATGACAATCCTCCGGCAGCCCCTGGCAATGCCTCAAAGGTACGATTGGGATCTCACACAGTTCACCCAAGGTGGTTATAACTGAAGGGTATCTTACTCTGACAGTTAACCATTCTGTGGGTAAATCTTTCTTAGATAACCCAGTCTCCATTTGGGATCACACACAGTTCACCCACTTTCCAATTCCAGGGATCGCACACAGCTCACCCAAGGGTCAAGTCCTTAATCATTTCAACAATAGTAATTAAGTCATATCTTCCCTACTATAGCATCTCATACCACTATAGCAAGGCAGATTGAACCACACATTATTATCCAAGGTAATTTAGTTATATCTTCCTCGCTATGGTGTCTCATACCACCATAGTAAAGTAGATCTAACTATGCATTTTCAAGTCATAGGTATTCAAAGCAGTTCATACAAGCATGCACAACAGTTAACTATCATGGTGAATATGACAAAGCCTTAAAGACAATAGTATGCATGTAATTGCAATAAAACAGTTGTCCCAATTGATAAATATGGAAAAACATCAACATAATTGAAGGGATCCTAAATCATGCTTTGATTTTTAAGTTCTAGATTTTTAAAACAGACATGATCGTTCGAACAAACCCATGATCTTTCGAACGGTCAACCCATTGTTCTAATGGTTAGCCAACCGTTCGAACGGTTGACAATTCTGGACTCAGAAAAAGTATAACAATGTTGATCACCGTTCGAACGGTCATACGATCGTCCAAACGGTCCACTGTTTGGGATATTTTGAAAATACAAGAATGCAACAGTGACGAACACCATTCGAGCGATGACCAAACCGTTTATACAGTTTGCGTCAGATTTCAGTGAAAAACCTAGTTTTCATCCAAAATCCCCAAAGTCATTCCGATTTCGGCCAAGTTTTCTTCTAAACATACAAAATATTTCAAAACATCATTAAACATATTTCTAATACGAATTTAAGGATCAAATGATTGTTTACTTGCCTTAACCCTAGAGATTTAGGGTTTTTAGAAGAGATAAATTTAAGGATCATATTTCTAATACGAATTTAAGGATCAAATGATTATAAAAGGAATTTAATGCTTTATTACACCATGCTAAATTAATTCACAAACCATGCTTAAAAAATAAAAAGTAATCTAACCTAGGTGGGTTGGCCTCCTTAGGGTTGCCTACATACCAAATTAATGGGATCAAGCCAATGTAGTCCATGGGCATGCTGACTTCGATATTTTGGGATTATTTGATTTGATTTTTTTTTTTTGGTATTGTGATTATATGTGCGCAGGTTAGGCTCATGTATGGAGCATATGGAGGAAAGACAAGTTAACCAAACTCAAAAATTAATCTAAGAGGGTTCTGAGAATTTAGGAAACTCAAGGCAAAGGGAGGACCCAAAGGAGTGACTTAAATAACTTGGATTAGGGAGGAACAGTGTTGTTCACAACACCATTTGTGCAGTTCGTAGACTTAGTGCCCCCATCCGCCCAATAGAGCAATTATGGCAGTATTGTTTCTGTCGCCAACTTCAACAATTCTGAGAACAGAACATTCCTTGCCTTCGTCTGGGACAAAAATTGACCAACCATGGTCCTAGTAAATCTAGAAAGGCAAGGGGGATGAGGAACACCAAAGGTGTGGTCATGATCCATACAAGTTGCCAGGAAACTTAGTTCCGCCAACCTGGGATAGTGTTGCACTCAACACTCCCTTGGTTCGAATCAAACCTCAAAAATGATCCAATTGATCCCCAAAATAAGGAAAACAAGGAGTAGGCGTGCTTTAATGTTGTCTGAAGGGAATTGAAAGAGAAGGGGGTTTTAAAACTTCAGAAAAATGTGCCCAGTGCACTATTTTGTACACTATGTCCAATTGGCGGTAAATGATCTACCACTAACTCCATAGTAACTAAATCTGGGAGACTGGGATTGTCGGTAGAGTAAATGCTGACAGTCTGACACAGAACCCAGAACAATGATGTCCTGGACAACACTCCCCTGTAAGGGGTTTTGGATCACTCTTAGGCTTGTCCATGCCCAATTTTACATGGAAAATTAAAAAAGGGGGGCATGCATGATGGAGATAGGGAAATGAGAATACTTATCCTCTTCCTTTTTTGTGGAACCCCTTATTAGGAATAGTAGACCTAACGGAAAAGATAAACAAGCACACACAAAAAGAAAACGCACGAGATATACGTGGCTCGACAATAACCTGACTGCGTCCATGAGTCAAGATCCAATTACTTCTTCCTTATTAAGAGAAACCTTGAGAAACCATTACAATAACACTCTCCTCTCTGATTAAATCTCAACCCAAGCCCAAAGCCCCAGCCCCTTGTACACCCCTCTCAACTCACCTTCTCAATAAAACTTGAAGAAGAATCTCCATCTATCTTCCCTTAAACTGTTTCCAAGCCCTAGTGTGCTCAATCCATATATATTATCTTCCACTCATACAACCTTAGACCTATAAGAGTCCTAGATAAATAGTAAGTCTCCAATTCGTGTAACATGCCAAATCCGCACTCATAAAGCATATTCCGTGCAAACTGGTCGAAGATGCAACATTGGTTTGACTGACTTAACGCACCCTCTAGAAATTTCGTCCATACAAAAATTCGCAACTCGGTCGATCGAGATTCAGGATGATTGACCGACTCCTCTCAAGTTTGAGCCAAACACTCAACACCCCTATCCCGCAAAATGTGAGATTACACGAACTACTCTTGAAAGGGGATAGGTCTGCTCTAAACTTCTAAAGAGGGACTAGAAGCTAGGGACTGAGGTTAGCATTCTCTAATTTCTAATGAGTCGTGCTAGTTCTACTCTCAGCCAAAGACCAACAAGATTACAGCAAGGACAGGTGTTGGGTTTTGGTTGAGAGAATAGAATGCCTGAAAGTAGGGCTAGCATGACTCATTTTTAATAGAACGGGATAAGATGGGATTTTCCCCTAATTGTCTCTCTAGTTTAGGGTTGTTCTCTAAATATTCAAATTTTAAAACTATTCCCAGGCTTATGAGCATTTTCCCATAATTCAATATTTATAAAAAGTCTTAAGTATCCCTCTACTACCACCAACACCTAAATGAATGGTTTCTCATAGTTTTGAAAAAAAGAAAAGGGAAAAAGAGGTTTATATACGTGCATGAGAGGGATAACCTTCAACATGCATAGTCTCGGAGAAATTTCCGACACTAACGAAACCCCTTGTGAAGCTCCTCGCTCCCCTCATCTTTCCCTCCCACGAAGTTCCTCACTCATTTTTTGTGTGAAAGTATATATTTGATTTTCATTTACTCTAACCTAAAAAGATATGTTTAATTTTGCTTCGCCTCATTATTCTTTTAGATTAATGATCAATATATGTTTTAGGGCAATTTTAATATGGGTGTTCCTAAAAATGTTGGAAAACCCACAAATTCTCAAGTTTCAATGGAATTTTTGTGCGTGGGATCGAGATGGGTTGGTACAGGTTGATACTATAGGTTGATAGTTGATAGTTGATACCAGGTCGATTCAAGTTGATATAGGTCCATACCATTTTCTATACTCCCTACATGTAACGACCTATCATCTTCAACCTTCAAACGCGACATGTATCGACATGAAGTATTAACCTATTTCGACTCAATTTTTTAGGTATTAAATGTACATTGTAAACCAAAATTAAAAGAAAATGCTTGGAAAAACCATATAATACGAAATTTAAAGTTTAAAATCATTCATACAATAATTATAAGCCTTTTGCTTGAACTAATCATACATGCAATGATTTTAACTAATTCATTAAATAAAACGTAAAAAAAAAACCAAGAATGAGCATTTTTCTACAATTAGTAGTGCTCTCCATTCCAAGCTCCAACTACATAGTTAAATTCAATTCTCTTAATGGTGTTCTATTCAGTTAATAACGTTCTCTTATGATCTTCCTTGCTGCAGTTCAAACGAAATATCTTTTCTCCGAATTCGAGTGCCTTAGTTGAAACTTGAAACGTCATTCTCTTTCTTTCTTTTTTGAGAATAATCAGTCAACCAGAGCAATCCAATAAAATGCCTTGGACGGTGGTTGTTTGGTAATTACAAACATAAAAAGGGTGTATTTTAATAGTAATTTTTTTCCATAAATGCCCAGAGCTCCTATTGATAGTTAATCTTTTATTTTTTTTAATAAATGGTTTGGGGTAAGAATGGTTCAAAAACTATTATTTTTTGCACGTGCGTAGGTCTTATTAGAGAATGATTTTTAAAACTTGGGTATTTAAGAAATAACTCTAAACTAGAAGGACAATCGGGGAAAACCCCTTAATAAGATTAGCTTTGCCAACCCCCAAGTACTTGACTACTTGGAACCCGCAGGAGCATGGTTCTGTAATAAAGCGCGCAACACACAAACTGGAAACTACCATAACCCAACTCCTATAAACCCTAGTTCCCGCTATCACCATTTTCAAAAAAAAAAAAAAAAAATTCTAACAAAGATATTTCACAGTTCCTTCTCAGGAGCAAAAAAGATATGGACAAGAAACCAACCAGAAAACGTTCTCGCCGTGATAAACTAGAAGTTGGTTCAGGGTTAGGGTTTCTAGGAGAAAAGATTCCAGCTACGTGGGGGGAAAATAAGGTTTGTTATGGATTTCGCATTTCAATTTTAGGGTTTCTATCTATAATTGGATCTAACACAGTTGGGAATGGATCGCTGCTTCAATGTAGATTTTTCCGCAGGTGTCGCCGGGAAAGGATGATGATGGGGGAGGGGGTGTGTATGAAATTGGAGATGATCTAACAGAAAGATGTAAGATATCTTGAAATTTCATCATTTTTTTTCCTTTTAATTCGATCTCTGTTTGAATCACAAATCTACATATATTAGAAAGCAATAGCTATATTATATAATTAAAAGCTATTTATTCCGATTATGCTTTGGGAATTAAGTAATTTTGTGGGGTTGGGTTAGAATCTTGCCTTGTGTTACAATGAAATTGGGCAAGAAATGGGAGTGTCGTCAAGGAGGGATAACGGTCGAGACGGGGGAATTATGTGAACTTGGAGAGGATCTAACTCCAAGATGTAAGATATCTTGTAATTTCATCTTCTTCTTTTTTGTCTTTAATTCAATATCTGTTTGAATCACTAAACTACATATATGTTAGAACATCGTAGCTATATTATATAATTAAAAGTTATTTCTTCCAATTATGCTTTCGGAATTAAGTAAATTGTGGGCTTGTATTAGAATCTTGCATTGTGTTACAATTGAATGCTTCCGATAATCCGGCTGTTTCTTTTCCGGGTATTTTTAGGGTATTGACATAAACTCTTCTTTGTGCTAGGAAAGTAGAAGTTAATTTTATTGTGAGGCTCCTTTTAGTTGAATCAAGATTGTGAGGAACAAAGAATGTGCGTAAATTACATGTTGGGAATGCTCTTCATAATGTAGTAAAGTTTCGAATCTGAATTATTCTCCCCCCCCCCCCCCCCACACACACACACACATAGAAATACTTTGTTCCCACAAGAAAAATATATTTTACATTACTTGGATGACTGTTTACGAATTAATTATCTAATGCTGGTTTTCGGCAGTTAATGCCTTTTGATTATTTCTAATTCTTACTGCTTGCATCTTTTCCTTTGACTATTCCACAGATAAAATACTTAGCAAGATTGGTGCAGGTTAGCTTTCAAGTTCCCTGCTGTCTCATAACTTTTGTTTATGATTTCTCTTGTGTCAATGTAAGCAAATTGCTAGTATTGTAGGTACATTTGGCTGTGTCGTGGAATGTCTGGATCGCCGAACCAGAGAATCTGTGGCGATTGATCCCAATTGGGTTTGTAGTTCCTGATATGTTTTGCTAATATTATGTCAATTCAATGAAAACCTATCAGAAAATCTTTAATATATGAATTCATATGTACAGATACTTCTTGAATACTTGAATCAAATTATGCAGTCTAGCTCAGTAACAACTAACTGAATCTAAATGTATGTGCAAGATCTGTTATACCTTACCAGATATGCAATCGCACCCAAATCAATTTCAGTAACATGAGACACAGATATGCAGTCTAGTCCAGCAGAACCTCAATTGAAAACCCGGACAAAATCTGAAAAGGAAAGAGTAATTACAATTATAGTTTTAGTTGCAATTGACTAAGGCAGTGTTCTACAGACTGTCCTTAAGTTGATTTCTGCCCCCACAAGTCATACAAGGTGCTATTGGGTTGTTGGCATAAGCTGGAACACACTCTCAACCATGGTTCAAAAACCCGCGAACTCGACTCGAAAGTCAGCCGAGTCGAGAAACTTGAAAAAAAAACTCGACTCGGTCTAACTCGGAATATATATGTACCAATTAGGCAATTACCAATTTCTTGGGAATTTATCCAAAATTGAACCACAAATAACTTGAAAAACTTGGGTTAAAAGAACTAAAAGAAGGTTGGTTTTGCACCTCAAACCTAAAAACTAGGTTTAACAAAACCCATAGTAGGTTGGCTTTGCAACCCCAAAAAAATATGATCTAAAAACACTAAAACAGTGTGAAGTTCAAGTTTAGGTTTTTTTTAAAAATGAAAATGATAAAAATATCCTTCTGTGACTCGACATAGTCTGGTGAGTTGAAAAACTCTACTCGACCCAACTGAGTTACCCGAGTAACTCGCCGAATAGTTTCTCCTTTGAGTTTTGAGGTGACCGACTCGAAATTATCTCGAGTCGAATAACTCGGCTGAGTTACACGGGTGACTCACCGAGTTTTTGAACTATGGAATTTTCTTCCTTCTCTTTTTTCTCCCTTTTCTTCTTTTTCTTTTCTTTCCTTTCTTTTCTTTGCCAAGTGACTCTAAATGCTCTCTACTTCACTCTATTTATAGGCAGGATTACATGGAGCCATGCTTCCATGTAAAGCCATGTGTTCTTATACATCTTTACTAGAAAAACCACATATTGTCATGTGTCGTATGAATTGTCTAGAGAATTACATGTGCCCTCTGAGTTGTCTAGAAAATGTCACGTGTCCTATGAATTGTCTAACCATGTGTCCTTCCTTACCTAAAGTTCTTTTATTGTTTTTGTTTTATTCCTTAAAAGTGTTCAAATTTTATTTCAGTCCTCCCTTCTTAAGAACTTTTCTATTTGATCACTAAGCAATGTAAATTGATATTTGCATGGAAATGTGGGTCCTTACACATATAATGTTAATCAAGGAAATATGACTTGAGCTCAAAAGGTTAAGGTCTTACTTGGGGAAAGACAGTGAAAATGAACTTGGGCAAAAAGAGCCTATGAGCCTATAAATCCGATGTGGGATTATGGTATTACAAGGGTTTGTAGTTTTAAACAATACGAACACAGCACTAACTTCTATTCATGCGTTTCTTTTGTACAGCTTTGTCCAGATTCGAAACTGGTTTGACCTCTGTAATCACATTTGTATTGTAAGTACTCCAATTAACTTTATCCTTTATGTTGGAATACTGACTTTTATTTTGCTTGTAATTAGGATTTGTGATTACCCATCTTATTTTAGAGCTTACCATCTAACTTGAGGAGGTGCCACTACATACTGTCCCAAAGTCACCCCATTTTTATAAACAAACTGTAGCTAACATAGGCCTGCCTCTAGCTTATCGAAGAATTGATCTGTCGTTTGTAAACCTCTCTCTAAGTCACTCTTTTTTAGTATTGCCTATTTCCTCATGGTTATCCTAGATAGCTGTCTATCTCTCCCCATAGATGCATGATGTGGAAAGAAGATGTAGAATCTATTAACCATGTTTTCAGCCGCTAAAGGTGACTTGGAACATGTGGAACCATTTCTTTCCACATCTGGGTTGGATTGGGCTTTCTTTCAGAAATCCTGGAATTTTTGCACTAACGGGTCTCCGGTCCTGTCAAATATAGGGAAAATATAGAAGTGCACTCTCCATCTCATCCATTGTGGTTATTTTAGAGGTAAGAAACAAAAGCATTTTCAATGATGCAGTCTTCAATCCTCCAATACAAATGATATCCTAATGGACTGGACCTTTTTGGATCTATCTTCTCCTTATCAAACTGTCAGCAATATGGTTTGGCCTCCTTCTCCTTAGATGTTATATAGGTAAATTTTGATGCTTCCATTGGATAATCCAGGTCCTCTCGAGATATGGGCAGTTAGACATGATGAAGACAACTCTTTCCTTTTTTTTTCTTTGGGTTGACAGGTGAATCTAATTCCAATGCGACGGAGATCTTATTTCCATCAATGCTTATTGCTGTCTAGTAGGCTCGGTTCCCCCTCTCTAATCATGGAAGGGGGGACTTGTTGAATTCTATCAAATGGGCTTTGGCAGCATGAAGGGCCATGGAGACTTGCTGACTCAGTCAAATAAATTTGTGATTTTGATATTCAAAGGAACATCTCGTTCCCTTGGATCCCGAGATCTACGAATGACTTAGCGGATTCCATAGCTATAGAGGCTTGGTGTGCGGTTCGCGAAATATCATGTGGGTCCTTTGTAAATGAATCGGGTTATGGAAATCAATTGTGATAGTCTGAGTTTATTCGGAGGCTTTCATTTATAATTTTGAAAACTAAAAATTTTATCATTCCTTTAAATGAACTTCAATTAACAGGTGTTAGAGAAGCTTGGACCAAGTTTATCTGCTTTTCGAAGGAGTAATAAATACTGCCGATTTCGTGTGGATCTTGTTCGGGAGTTTGGGCGTCAGCTTTTGGAATCAATAGCATGTGTGTGGATTATACTTCAATTACGATTTTCTCTTCTTTTTTTCCCTTTCCTAACCGGTTCCCCATATCTGCTTCTTTTCTGATTTGGTTGTCCTGGGTCTGGACATTCTTTCTTGGGTTTTTTCCTCTATTTTAATTTCTTTTTTTTCTGGTTTAACATATTAGTTATGATTTCTCTTAACTGACAGATATGCATGATTTACACCTAAGCCACACTGACCTGAAGCCAGACAATATACTCTTTTCATCTTCGGAGGATATAATGATTCCAAACTACAAGGTATTTGGCCTATCCAGTCAACCGAAAAACTATGCCGTTCAAGAATCAGTAACCTCTTAAATAAATTCTGGGAATGGTACAGAAGTATTCTCAGGATGGGATGCACTGCCTGCCAAAGTCGAGTGTCATAAAGCTGATTGATTTTGGGAGTACTGATTCTGGCAGTGAGAATCATTGCTACGTTATCACAACAAGGCCTTACCGAGCACCAGAAGTTATATTAGGTAAATTTGAAATTCATTACTTCTGTTTTTCTGCATATGTATGGGATGTATCTTACCACAGTAAACAATATGATTAATCGACAAAAGAAATCTGAAATTGTCACACTGAAGCAGCCTTTTTTTGTTGCTTAGCATAAGCAATAAATTATCATAGAGTAGTGAAAGTTCTCCTAGTATTTCTTTTTTTATCCTGAGCTTTTTTATCTTTTACTTTTGTGACTTTTTAAAATACTGTGTAACAGACCACCCTTGGATGCAATCTAACCTCCTTAGGATCTGGATTTATATGCCTTGTGAAGTAAATGATGGAAGAGTGAAGTCTTACGAGATTGGAAACTGGAAGCAGAAGTGGTCTCAAATGGTTTTGTGGTTTTTGTCCCTGGAATACTCATTTGAATGATTCTTAGCAGCACAGTTTTTGACATCAAATATTGCTTTTTAATGGAACAAGTTCTGTAGTTGAATACCCACCAGAAAAAGATAAAAGATCCTTCATCCCTCTGGCTCGTGTCACTATTTGTATGGATTCTCAACTATAGGCCTCATGATGAGAGGCACGGAGAATCATTAATTATTCTTACTATCTCCATCCTGGGATCTTATACTAAAAGTTTTGTCCATGCCTTAAATTTCAGTTATCCATTTCGGCTTCAGTTATTTGAGCACTATTTTTAGATCTGAATTTTGGCCACTTCTTCAAGGCTTCGTACCCATACTCTGAGACCTGCTTCAACATTTCTGTAAAGAATCGAATTAATTAACCATTTTATTTATTTATGCGGTTGTTTATCAGATAAATGCATTGAGATACCAGAATTGCACCAAAATCAATTAATAACCTCTATGTTTTTAATTTCACACATATGACATAACCAGAGATGAGTAAGTCAACTAAATTGTTGTGTGAGGCTGCTGCTTTGGGATTGAGAGCTATTGAAACTTCCCCTTTTCTTGATATCTGTCTGGAGAAGCATCATAAATATAATTTCATTTCTCCTTGTGAATTCTGCAATTTGTCCCGTCTTTTATGTATGTTGGTTTATGTATCTGAGCATGGGCACATTAATATAGCATGCCCATAAATGAGTTGCAAAGGACTAGAATAAGTACCGTAAAATGTAAAAAGTGGACTACTATAATAGGGGCTAACCTCTTGATAAAAACACTCTCCACAACAATTTCAGGCCATCTCAGTTCTCGTCCAGCCTTATTTTCATAATCCTATGTAATAACAAAACTTGTTCTTGTTTTTGATTAGTAAAACAATCATATATATATATATATATATATGAAAGAGCAAAAAAACTTGTTCTTGTTTGAGTTGAACTCACCACTCTCTTCTTTTTCCTCTGAAACTCTAAACTGGTATCCTTGTTTGAGTACAACAGCAAACTCCACTCTAATTTGAGATAATCTGCACGTTGGGTCAGATCAACTATAATACCTCTTACCTTAAGTTTGTATTTGCTTTTGTGACCACTCAGGTCATCTGCAACACATTTTATTTGGTCCGAATGCATTTGATTTGGGAAGTATTGTTAACAGTATACACTGTTTCTCATCCCATCATATGCACATTTGTTACAGGACTAGGATGGAGTTATCCTTCTGATCTGTGGAGTGTTGGTTGCATACTCTTTGAACTTTTTGGGTTAGTTCTTAATTTTTGCAGATGTTGTGTCAAGGATTTACAGAGTAGAACATTGTTAACTTGTGGAAATTTTGAAACACCCCAGGTTGGAAATTCTTAAGGTGTGAAATTTTGTTACAGGTAAAACATTGTTTCAGACACGTGAGAACTTGGAGCATTTAGTAATGATGGAGAGGGTATCAGGACCCTTGTCAGTGCATATGATTCAAAAATCTAAGTAAGTCTTTTGTGTGTTTTCCAGTTTTCCATTGGAGGATGTTGCAAATGAAAATTGATGTGCAACACATTTCTGCACACCTACTTGTTAAATGTTGGTTGTGCACCCACTTTTGTGTGCCCTTAAATACTTTTGCATAATCTGATCAATAAGAAATATATCTCAAACACCACAAATTCCTAAAATCATGCATTTGACCTTTTGGGGTTCTAGTTGCAATGCAGCAAAACATTTCTGGGGGGGAAGGAAGTTGAATTGGCCTGGAAGAGCAGTTTCGAGCGAGAGAATTAGGGCTGTTAATAAGCTCAATTGTCTGAGGGTTTGTTATTTCTTTCCCTATTCTTTATAATTCTCTGACATCAATGTTTAGTAGGAACACATCTTCTTAGGTATCTCACTGGAACAAGTGGGTTACCCTGTACACAAGAATTCCGCTCACCACGCTCATTCCTTACTTCAAGTGGGAGTGGCATCGGTCCCATTCATGCCCTGGAAAAGAATAAACCGTCCATCCCATCTCGTTATTGCCTTGCATCGGACCGATGAGTAGCAACTGCTAATTCTAATACCAATGGTTGAGCTTTATTCGCTCCTGTATCTATCTATTTGTATTTCTTATATCTCTCTACTTATGAAATGAATTTTTATTCCGAGGGAGTTGATAAGTAAGAGTTGGTGGCGCGTGTGGAAGAATGGAAGGATAGGGATCTTTTTTTTAAAAGTTTAGACTATGGAAGTCCACGGAGATCATCTAGTTCTGATAAGACATTTTTAATCGGTTGAAATATGAATTGAGAAGTGGGAAAACATCTTAGGTTATCTCCTGGGAGATGATACTTTTGTCTTGAACCATGTTCCAGCATGGTATATTCATGAAGATTTCATACAAATGAATCTCCAGTGTTCTAGACTGCATTTTTCTGATTATTGCAGGATATGGTTACCCAAAATTCAGAGGCCTCAAGGAAATCTTTAGGCGACTTACTGCATGGCCTATTAAAGTTTAAACCATCAGAACGTCTCACTGCTCGTCAAGCGCTCGACCTTCCCTTCTTCAAGAATCCAACTTGAGGAGAAGCTCAAGAGAACAAAATTTTCTCATACCAATTCTGCTGTCTCTGGCTGTGGGTAGCTGCCTCAGCATGACCTCCAGTTTCACATGTACCATATAAATTTTAGCTTGAAGCAATGTGTAATTTTGTAAATGAGAGATTGTCATCACATGTACCATATGATTGTCCCATTGTACTTGAATGAATACATTGTCCGGGAAAACTGCTTTTTTTCCTCTTTTTATTTTTGGCGATAAACGGAAAGTGCCAAATATACATCAACATACTCTCTATGAGCGTGGGAATTTACTTTATTCCGTCCTAGGGCAATCCCTTATGTTATGTTTAGTTGCCGAGAAAATAGGTGAAACTATGGAAAAGAAAAGAAAATTTCAGATTTTTAATACAATTCTTAGTTGTGTTTTCTCTAATTTTCTTTTCTTTTCCATGTTTTCACTTATTTTCCCGACAACCAAACATAGGTTAGGGTCCGTTCGTATTGCAAGAAATTGGTAAAGGAAAAGAAAATGAGAAAAAGTAAAAGAAAAGAAAGTGATAGAAAAGAAAATGAATTTTCTTTCGAGTGTTTGGTATCAGAGAAAAGAAAGTGAAAGAAAATAGGTTGATATTTCTAAATTATCCTTCCTAATAATTCATTTTTACATAAAATGTAATAGATGATGTGACATTAATTAATGGCAAAATAGGAATTCAAAACTTTTAATATTGCTTTCTTGCAAAAGAACCTAACTTTTTGAAAGAAAGTTATGCACTAAAAGACAAGAATTTGTGAGCCCCACAGATTCTTGCAATTTCTTTTCCTACTCAACCGAACACTTCTCTCCCTTATTCTCTTTTACTTTCTTTCATTTTTTGGGCAAACAAACACACCCTTAAGAGAAATGATGCTAAGCACCTTTTATGGAGGTGCCACCTATTTATTTCTAGGGAAAATAGGATCCCTATGTTGTACAGATAATGTCACAGTCCAATTGAGATTTAGGGTAAGAAATTATACTAAGTTTAGAGGAAGGTATTAGGCACCCCTAATGATCATTTAAAGATGGTAACCTACTCCCTAAGCCAAATAAATAAGGAAATTTGTAAAAGGAATTTAGTGCTTTATTACACCATGCTAAATTAATTCACAAACCCTGCTTAAAGAAGAAAAAGTAATCTAACCTAGGTGCATTGGACTCCTTAGGGCTCCCTACATCGCAAATTGATGGGATCAA
The DNA here is from genome assembly GCA_015143295.1 of Tetracentron sinense. NCBI lineage: Eukaryota > Viridiplantae > Streptophyta > Magnoliopsida > Trochodendrales > Trochodendraceae > Tetracentron > Tetracentron sinense. The sequence goes on along the minus strand of CM026554.1, from coordinate 5,693,901 downwards.
CTCAATGTAGTCCATGAGCATGCTAACTTTGATATTTTGAGATTATGTGAATTTTGTTTTTGGGTATTGTGATTATATGTTTGCAGTGTAGGCTCATGTATACAGCATAGAGGAAAGACCAGTGTTGTCGGAACCAGACCGGCCGGTCGAATCGAAAAAAAGGGAACCGGTCCCCTCACCGGTTCCCAAACCCCCCAAAACCGGACCTAAATAAAAACTGGCCATTTTGTTCAAAACCAGAAGAACTGATCGATTGAACTGGGAACCGGTGGTAAACAAGTTGAGAACTTGTCAAAACCGGTTGAGAAACGGCCATATCTAAGTAGAAATGAAAAAAATATATTTTTTTTAAAATAAAAAAGGAAACGGTCGAACCAAACCGATTGAACCGGTCAAACTGGGAACCGGCCACTCAGCAAGTTCGGTGACCGGTCCGGTTCTGATAACATTGGGAAAGACAAAAGTGTTATCAGAACCGGACCAGCCGGTCGAACAGGTATAACCGGAAATCAGCCCCCTCACCGGTTTTCAAAACCCCCAAAACCGGAAAGAATTAAGAACCGGCGTTATTTTTAAGAACTGGCCGGTCCACCGATTACCGGTTGATGATACGCAGTTTACGGTGTCGGATGTGTTTTCCGGCTATAATGGCAGGAAAAAAAAGGGGGGGAAAAAAAGAAAAGGGAGCTTCTTGGCAAGGATTCATCAACTTCTCTTGTGCATAGTGTTGAAATCTCTAACATGTCGAACCAGTTGTGGATTGAAGCTTGAAGAAACCCATTTGGTGTTACGGGTATGTGGGAAGGGAACTGTAATTTCTACACAAAGAGATAGATTTTGATGGAGAGAGGTGTTGTCACATCTACCAGACCATAAATGAGGGGAGAGGAAAGTAGGTAACCCTCTTTTCGTTGCATCTTAGGAAGACAATTTTTTTTTAATTGATATCTTGGAAAGACAATTGAAATAAGACAAAATGTCATTAGTAAAAAGAGGTTTGGGAATGATGATGTCTATTTTGGTCTGTTAATGGATTTATATTCATAAAAATTCCTTTATAGTGTTAACGATTGAACCGGCCGGTCAAACCGGGAACCGGTCCCCTAACCGGATTGACGGCCGGTTTGGAAACACTGAAAGACAAGTTAACTAAGCTCAAAAATTAACCTAAGATGGCTATGAGATTTTGGAAAACTCAAGAGGCAAAGGGAGGACCTATAGGAGTGACTTAAACAATCCGGATTAGGGAGGAACAATATTGTTTGCAGCACTATCTGTGCCATCAGTAGGCTCAGTACCGCCATCCGCCCAATAAAGCAATTATGTACGGGCGAAAATGCTTCTCCTGCTAACTTCAATAATTCTGAGAACAGAACATTCCAACATTCCTTGCCTTGGTCCCAGTGAGTCTAGAGAGGGAAGGGGGATATGGAACCCCCCAAAGGGGTGGTCAAGATTCTCACCAAAAACCAGAGGATTGTGCTGTATCTAGCACCATCCAAGTATGCAGTAAACTCAGTGCCGCCAACTTGGGATAGTAATCAAATCTCAACTGGGCTAAAATAAGAATGCAACAGTTTTTTCAATGGTGTCTATATTAGTGGTAAATTCAGTATTGCCAATATAGACCTAACTGAAAACAATATTTGATCTGGCATTCGAATGAGTCAGTCTGAGTTTTAGAGGGTCCGAAGGGAATTGTAAGACAGAAGGAGGGTCTGAAGGAGGGAATTGTAAGACAGAATGGAGATAGGAAAATGATTAGGCCAAGGAAGGACTAGACTTGGATACTTATAGAGATGAATGAGGGTTTGGGTAGTTTGGGTGTCTAGGGACCTAAGAGGGATTAAAACAAAGGAGAATTCGAGTTGGTATGGGTATGTAAGGTCAAAAGGAATGTTTCTCTAAGGGGAAACTATTGGGACTGGTGGTGGATGGTCTACCATGATCTGTTTTATTGTTTAAAATGGGGTTGTCGGTAATCACTCTACCGCCACCGCCAGCTTGTGATATTGCTCATTTTGGTCACTGGCACGTACAATGATTAACAGACATACCTGAAACAAACTCAAATCTAGAGCTAGCGGTGAAGTATTTACCGACAGAATTTGACACTGGGGAATGTAGTCTAGCGGTAGAGGCTTCACAGTCAGAACAAACAAGGTGCAATTTGGTCTGGCGATAATCTTAGTACTGCCAGACATGTCTCAGTAGCGCCAGACATGAAATTTCCCTAAAATAGAGGTTGTTTTTTGGGTTTTTGGGGTTTGGCTATGGTAGAAGGTTTTGGGTCTTAGTAAGGTTATGTAAGGCATTGGAAGGAGAATTCCTTGGAGCTTTAGAGAGAATTGGGAGGTGGAAGAATGGGGCATTTACAACTCTCACAATTCAAAAGGTTTTCATACTCTTCCCTCTTTTGATAATAAAACAAGAGCTGTGTTAGATGCGCCCCAATAATATTAATGACTACGCCAGCTTATTATAACTTACATATTTGCATCTTAAGACGGATATTAATGCCCTTGCTCATTTTTTTTAGGTCCAAGTTTGTGGGCCATCTTGTTTGTTTATAGAGATTTTTTTTTAAGTTAGGAGGTAGCGCCCCCTTTGCTCATGGCTATGCCCTCTGAATATAACTTGCTTTTTTTTTTTCAAAAATTTAGTGGGAAAACTGCCCCCTGCCCCATGCCCCATGCCCCATGCCTTCTTAAATTAAATAATATGAACTATAAACTTAGTTTTTTTTCCCTCAAAAGTTCATGAGGGGCTCTACCCCCTGCTCAGGTCACTAATGTTGTCATTGTTGCTAGTGTTCTCACTATTTTTGTGGCTAATCAGACAAATTATTTCTCATTTGAAGCTACAAAATATATCTTTACTATTATAATGCGAGAGCCAAGCGAAGCCTGATTTTTCCAAAATTCCCAATCTACCCTCATAGAAAATAAAACTTTAGTTTAATGTTTTATTTTAATTCCCAAACTACCCTTGCTCATCTATCTATTTAAAGAATAGAATCACAGCTAATCACAATTGAACTCGGGGAGAGTTCAATCACACCTACGAGTTAACACATGTCCCTTTTAACTCCTTTTAACAACTCCTTCCCCTCGCTATCACGTGCATCGCACGTGCCAACCGCTAGTATATATATATATAGAGAGAGAGAGAGAGTAGCATTCTAATGAGTCATGCTCATTAAAGTCTTTAATAGGCGGTCCCTAATAACGTGCTATGTGGCATGTTGCTCTAAAATCCAACCGTAGGATGTCAAGACGGGTCTATTAAGAGACACGTGGCAAAAAATCAGTTCAATCATACATTTATAAACCATCTGATTGAAGATTGGAAGATTGAGTATTTCTATAATCTAGATAGGGTCTAGTGAACCCTAGGAGTTAATGCTGATAAACTAGGGTCTAATCAAACAGTCTAAACACGTCCGATCAGACTAATTTTTTGGCACATGTCTCTCAATAGACCCACCTCAACATCCAACAGTCGGATTTAAAAAAAGATTGCCACTTGTCATCTTTCTAGAGGGACCGCTCATTAAAAACTTTTATGAGCATGACTCATTGGTATCATTCCCTATATATATATACCATGACAAAGAATTTATGCATGTTATGGTTGCGATAAGCCAAATGGGTTGATTTCTAGGCAAAGTATATAATGGCATCTCCGATCTATACTACAAGATGTTTTAGAAATGAGCGCATTCAAGAAAAAATAAAAGATAGGAGAGTAAGTAGATTTGAACACATTCAACATATATATATATATATATATTTATTTTAACATAAACTTAAGTGAGATTAAGTAAATTGGTGCTAAGTTAAAGTTTTTCAAAGGCAACATGAAAGAAAAAAATGACGTCAAAGTAAAAAAATAAAAAATATTGAGACAAATGTAATAAATTTTTTAAACATTTTTAGGAAATGTTAGCCTCAGTTTCTCTCTTCCTCACATTCTTTAAGGGAGTAATACGTGCCTCCAACTTTTCTTTTGCAACCAGTTAAACTAAGAAATATGAGGGTTTAACTGAAGCTTGACCAACTTTTTATGCAACCGGGAAAGTTGGTGACACCTGTTCCTCCCATAGAGAGAAAGTGGGGAAGAAAGAAATTGAGTTTAGAATTCTACGATTTTTAATGACGCATGCTAGCTCTACTATCAGCCAAAAATCAATAACATTAAAGCAACGATAAGGGTTTGGTTTTGGTAGGGAATGCTTGAAAGTAGGGCTCATTTTTAATAGAATGGGATAAGATGGGGTTTTCCCCTGATTGCACCTCAAGTTTAGGGTTGTTTCCAAATACTCAAGTTTTAAAAATCATTCCGAGGCTTATAACCATTTTCCCATAATTCAACAATTTTATGAAAAGTCTGAAAGTATTTGTCCACTACCACCAACACCTAAAAGAATGGTTTCTTCTGGTTTTGAAAAAAGAAGAGAGAAAGAGAGGTTTATGTACGTGCATGAGAGGGATAACCTTCAACGTACATGATCTCAGAGAAGTTTTTGGCACTAAGAAAACTGGTGCGAAGCTCCTCACTCCCCTCATCTTTCCCTCCCATGAAGTTTCTCACTCATTTTTTTATGTGAAAATATATACTGGGTTTTCATTTACTATTACCTAAAAGATATGTTTAATTTTGTTTCACCACCATTATTCTATTAGATTAATGGTTAATATATGTTTCAGTGGAATTTTTAATTAGAGTGTTCCTGAAAAATTATGGAAAATTCGCAAATACTTGAGTTTCAATGGAGTTTTTGTGCACGGGATTGAGACGGGTTGATACAGGTCAATATTATAGGTTGATAACAGGTCGAATCATGTCGATACAGGTCCATACCATTGTCCATACATGTAACTACCTATCATCTTCAACCTTCAAAAGTTACATGTATTGACATGAAGTGTTGATCTATTTCGACCCAATTTTTTAGGTATCGAACGTAAATTGTAAACCATAAAAATTTTTAAAAAAAACTTAGAAAAACCATATAATTAATATGAATTTTAAGGTTTAAAATCATACATTTAATAATTATAAGCCTTTTTCTTGAATTAATCATACATACAATGATTTTAACTAATTCATTAAAAAAATGTAAAAAAAAAAATACAAGAACGAGCATTTTTCGTTCTAAGCTCCAGCTATATAGTTTACAGCAAGTTTCTTAATGGCATTCTATTCAGTTAATGACGATCTCTTATAATCTCTCTCAGTCAGAATGAAATATCTCTTGTCAGAACTCGAGTGCCTCAGTTGAAACAGTTTTTTTTTTTTTTTTTGGTAAATGTCTAAGTAACAATAGTTCAAAAACCATTATTTTTTCACATATGCATAACCTCTTTAGATAAAGATTTTTAAAAAATGAGTATTTGGGAGAGGGGCCGTGATTAGCACACCACGCATTATAACATGTAGTCTAATGCCATGGCCACGTGTCCCTTCTAACACTCCTTTAACTATGGTTAAGCTTAAGAAAATTAAAATTAAAATTTTTATTTTATTATTTTTAAAAACCGAGGTTAGATTGCTTAACCCTAGGAGTGTGACAATCAGGGAAACCCCCTTATATAAGATTTGCTTTGCCAACCAAAGTACTTGGATCCCGCAGGAGCATGGTTATGTAATAAAACGCGCAACACACGAACTGGAAAACTACCATAACCCAACTCCTATATAAACCGCCGTAAATATCCCCAGTTCCCGCTATCACCATTTTCAAATAATTTTTTTTCTAACAAAGATAATTTCACAGTTCCTTCTCAGGAGCTAAAAAGCCAAGAGAAATCGCCATGAAAAATATGGAGAAGAAATCAACCAGAAAACGTTCTTGCAGTGAATTGGATGGTGCCCCTGATGAACCAGAAATTGGTCCAGGGTTAGGGTTTCTAGGAGGAAAGATCGAAAAATCTTGGGAGGACCAGGAAGTATGTTATGGATATCGCATTTCAATTTCAAGGTTTCTATCTATGATTGAATCTAACACAATTGCTTCTATGTAGATTATTCAGTATGGGCCGCTAAGAAGGATTGGCGATGGGGAAGGAGGGTATTATGAGTATAAACTTGGAGATGATCTAACTGAAAGATGTAAGATATCTTGAATTTCATCCTTTTTTATTTTATTTTTTTTATAATTCAATCTCTGTTTGAATCACAAATCTGCACATATATTAGAAGACAGTAACTATTATATAATTAAAAGCTATTTCTTCCAATTATACTTTTGGAATTAAGTAATTTGTGGGGTTGGCTTAGAATCTTGCATGGTGTTTTTTTACAATTAATGGGATGACGATAGGGACAGGGGAATTATATGTATGAAGTTGGAGAGGATCTAACTCCAAGATGTAAGATATGTTGTAATTACATCTTTCTTTCTTTTTCCTTTTCTTTTAATTCAATCTCTGTTTGACCCACAAATCTGCATATATGTTAGAAGGCAGTAGCTATATTATATAATTAAAAGCTATTTCTTCCAATTATGCATTTGGATTAAGTACTTTGTGGGGTTGATTTAGAATGTTGCCTTGTGTTACAATTTAATTGGGCAAGAAATGGGCAAATATTTGGTTTTGGATGCCTTCCAATAATCCTTCTGTTTCGTTTCTGGATATTTTTTGGGTATTGCAATAAACTCTTTGTGATAGGAAAGTAGAAGTTAATTGTTATTGTGAGGCTACTTTTAGATGAATCAAGATAGAAATCTTGAGATTCTGAGCCACAGAATTTGCGTAAATCACATGTTAGGCATGCTCTTCATAAATGTACTAAAGTTTTGAATCCGAATTGTTCTCCCCCCTACAGCAATACCTAAGTTCCCATAAGAAACATACATTTTCTGTTTCTTGGATGACTGTACTATTTTACATATTAATTATTGAATGCTGGTTATACGGAAGCTAATGCCTTTTTGATTTCTCATTCCTATTGCCAACATCTTTTCCTTTTACTATTGCACAGATACAATACTTAGCAAGATTGGTACAGGTTAGCTTTCAAGTTCCCTGCTGTTTCATATCTTGTGTTTATGATTACGCTCATATCAATGTAAGCAAATTGATGGTATTGTAGGCTCATTTGGCCGTGTCCTAGAATGTTTGGATGATCAAACTGGAGAATCTGTGGCAATCAAGGTATATCGAAGCCAATACAGCAAGGCAGCAATGACTGAAATTGATGTACTTCAACTTCTTGCCAAGAATGAGACCGGTGGTTCACAGTAAGCATATATCTGAATTGGGTTTGAGACTGAAAGATAATTTGCTAGATCCTGATATGTTCTAACTGTTGCTAATATTATGTCAATTTAATGAAAACCTATCAGAAAGTCTTTAATATGTGAATTCATATATACAGAAACTTCTTGGATACTTGAATCAAATTATGCAGTCTAGTTCAGTAACAACTGAATCTATATCTATAGTCAGGATCTGTTATACCTTATCAGATATGCAGTCGCACCCGAATCAAATTATGTAAGCAAGTTCAGTAACAAGAGATGCATGTATGCCTAGTCCAGCAGAACGTCAATTGAAAAACCGGACAAAATCTGAAAAAGGAAAGAGTAATTATAATTATCATTTTAGATGCAATGGACTGAGGCATGTGTTCTACACTGTCTTTAAGGTGATTTCTGCCTCCACAAGTCATACAAGGTGCTATCACCTATTGGGTTGTTGTCATCCACCTCCATGATTCAACAGTCCAAACTCCTCTGGAAGCCAGCACACACTCATTTGGACAAATGAACTCAACATTGTATGTACCCAAATGAAATGTAAATTTAAAAAGATGAGAGGAATGGTAGAGGAGAAGTTCAATCCCTGGATGCTATATGATGTATCCAAACAGATGAATAATGAGAGTGAAAGGGAAAGATTTGAGAATGTATATCTCAGATTTGCGGAATCTAACTTTTCTTTTTCTGCTTTGAGCTTTCTGTATTTTGTAATGCAAAGAAGGAAGACATGCCTTTTGTAGGCCCATTGAAGAGCCATTAAGAAACCCAACAGACCTTAGGCTTGAACATGCTTTAAACACAAGTAAAACAGCTCATGTAATCTTAATTTTATTTAACAAAAGTAATCAAGGAAATATGACATGAGCTTAAAAGGTTAAGATCTGACTTGGGGAAAGACATAACCAAAATAAAGTTGGGCAAAAGGATCCCATAAATCTGATGTGGGATTATTGTATTACTAGGGTTTGTAGTTTTAAGCAATACAAATACATCACTAACTTCTATTCATGCATTTCTTTTGTGCAGCTTTGTCCAGATTCAAGACTGGTTTAACCACTGCAATCACATTTGTATTGTAAGAACTCTAATTAACTTCATACTTTTTGTTGGAATACTGACTTTTATTTTGCTCGTAATTAAGAGTTGTGATTACCTATCTTATTTTAGAGTTTACCATCTAACTTGAGGAGTAACCACTACTTACTGTCCCCAAGTCACCCAGTTTTTTATAAACAAACTGTAACTAGCTGCACAGGTAGCTCAGTTGGTTCGGGTCTTGGGAGAGATCCCCAAGGTCTCGAGTTCAACTCCTCTTGGGCTTACCCAATGTATGTGGTTTGCGGGTGATTGCGTGCATCCGAAGGGACTAGTCCTTCCTTGTCAAGGTTGTGACACCTTCTGTTACCAAAAAACATATGACTGCCTCCAGCTTCCCAAAGAATCGATCTATCATTGGTAAACCTGTCACCAAGCCACCTTTTTTTAGTATTACCTCTTTCCCAACAGTTATCCTAGTTTGCTCTCTATTTCTCCCCATAGATGCACGATGTGTAAAGAAGATGTAGAATCTATCAACCAAGTTTTCAGCTGCTAAAGGTGGCTTGTAACATGTGGAACCATTTCTTCCACATCTGGGTTGGATTGGGCTTTCCTTCAGATATTCTGGAATTTTTGTGCCAATAGGTATCCGGTTGGTCTCCTTCTGCTTAGATGTTATATAGGTAAATTTTGGTGCTTTCCATTGGACATCCAGGTCCTCTCAAGATACGGGAAGATAGAGATAGCGAAGACTACACTATCCTCTTTTTTTTATCTCTGGGTTGATAGGTGAAACTAATTTGAACGTGACAGAGATCTTATCTCCGTTGAGGCTTATTGCTGTCTAGTAGGCTCGGTTTCTCCCATCTAATCATTGAGGGGGACTCGTCCAATGCTATCAAATGGGCAGTAGGCAGCATGAAAGGCCATGGAGACTTCCTGACTCGGTCAAAGAAATTTTTGATTTTGATATTTAAAGGAACCTTTCATTCTCTTGGATCCCCAAATCTACGAATGACTTAGTGGATTCCATAGCTTAAGGAGCGGTGGAGAGGGTTAGCTTATACGTTGGCGGAGAAATGTATGTCATTATTGGATTCAGATGTAATCTTTTCCTTTTCTTAGGCTGCCCTAGTATTAGAGCCGGCATCTATGTTCTTTGTTCTTTCTTTTAAATGAATTTTCTCTTATTATCGCTAAAAAAATTCTTAGTCATTTGTCACTTAATGAACTTTCGACTGGCTTTCATAAGAGGTTCACTAATCTATGAGCTTCTGTCTAATTGAGCATGGGACTGACAGGTTCCCATGGCAAGCCAATGAAATATGTTGAATTTCCAGGTAGTCTTTTGAGTCTCTCATTTTCTGAGGTCCACCAAGAATAGGACAATGATTTCAAGTCTTTCCCACCCATTCTTCTTCCTTCTATTTTGTTTCTGTTTAAAAGCTATAGCGGCTTGGTGTGCGGTGCGCTAAATATCATGTGGATCCTTCGTAAATGAATCGGGTTATGGAAGTCAATTGTGAATTGTGTTAGTCTGACTTTATTCATTCTTAGAGGCTTTCATTTATAATTTTGAAAACTAAATATTTAACCATTCCTTTAATTGAACAGGTGTTAGAGAAGCTTGGACCGAGTTTATATGCTTTTAGAAAGAGTAATAAGTACTGCCGATTTCTTGTGGATCTTGTTCGGGACTTTGGGCGCCAGCTTTTGGAATCAATTGCATGTGTGTGGATTATACTTGGATTTCTGTTTTCTGTTTTTCCCCTTTACTAAGCAGTTCCCCATATTTGCTTCTTTTCTGATTTGATTGTCCTGGGGCTTGACACTCTTTTTTGCATTTTTTCCTTTTCTGGTTTAACATATTAATTGTGATTTTTCATAACCGACAGATATTCATGATTTACACATAATTCACACTGACCTGAAGCCAGAGAATATACTCCTTGCGTCTTATGAGGATATAAAGATTCCAGACTACAAGGTATTTGGCCTATCCAGTCATCCAAATAACTATGCTGTTTCATGAATCAGTAACCTCATAAATAAATTCTGGGAATGGTACAGAAGCATTCTCAGGATGGGATGCACTGCTTGCCAAAGTCGAGTGCCATAAAGCTGATTGATTTTGGGAGTACTGCTTCTGGCAGTCAGAATCATAGATACCTTATCACAGCAAGGCATTACCGAGCACCTGAGGTTATATTAGGTAAATTTGAAATTCATTACTTCTGTTTATTTGTGTATTTGATTTATCCTACTACTGGAAACAATTTGGTTAGTGGACAAAAAAAAAATCCGAATTTGGCACCCTGAAGCGGCCTTTTATTTTGTTGCTTAGCTTAAGCAATAAATTATCATCAGTGGTGAAAGTTGTCCTAGTATTTGTCTTTTTTTTTTCATCCTGTTTTTTATTTATCTTTTTCATTTGTGGTTTTTTAAAATACTGTGAAACAAAGCACCCTTGGATGCAATTTAACCTCAGGATCTGGATTTATTCAAACCGCCCTTTCAAGTAATTGATGAAAGAAAGTCTTACAAAATAGGAAACTCAAATGGTTGTGGTTTTTGTTCCAAGAATACTCATTTGGATGATTCTTAGTAGCACAGTTTTTGATATCAAATATATTTTTATTGATCGGTAATCAAGATGATATATATAATAAAGATAGCAATAGTACAAGAGTTCACAATAAGTGAACCAAGGAAAACTAAAGCAAAATGGACCCTAGCTACAACAAAATACTAAGGCGGAAAAGCGTTCCCCCAGGGATCCCCATTGTAATCTCTCACAGTACACCACTCTACAACTATATGATGAACTCTGGACTGGATCTGAGGAGTAGGCAAACAAGAATCCTCAAAAACTCTCCTAATTCTCTCTTTCCAAAAGGACCAAGCTATCGCCCCCGAAAGGAAAGGCCAAACTACGCCCGTTGGCGAAGGAAATGAAACTTAAAGCCAGTAAGATAAGAAGCTCTAAAATGATTGGGGAAAGATCCAAGGGACACCAAGGTGTGAGAGGAAAAAAGACCAAACCTCCCTCGCAACCGGGCAAACAGGTGATCCACTGATTCTCCGCTAGAAGGCACATGAAACACCTATTGGCTAGACACCAACCTCTATTCATGAGGTGATCGCAAATAAAGATTTTATCTAAAACAAATGTCCACAAGAAGAAGCAATTAGACGGAACCGTAGGGTACCAAACAGCCTGATGAGGAAAAGGAGAAGGTGTAACATGTTGCAAATGAGGCAATAACCTGTCCAAGTTCTGAATCTCCCAGTCGTAAAGATTGCGCCTCAAAAGAGGAGTCCAAGAGATCACCCCATCTCTCGATTTGCTTTTTAATGAAACAAGTTGTCATTGAGTATGCACTAAAAAATTATAAGTCCTTAATTCCTCTGGCTCTTGGGTCACTTTTGGTATAGATTCTCAACTATAGGCCTTGTGATGAGAGGCATGGAGAATCACTAATTACTTTTTCTTTTTTTTAAATCTCCATCCTGGGATCTTATACTAAGAGTTTTATCCACTCCTCAAATTTCAGTGATCCATTTTGGCTTCAATTACTTGAGCGCTAATCTTAGATCTGAATTTTGGCCACTTCTTCAATGCTTCATACCCATACTCTGAGTCCGCTTCAGAATTACTTTACAGTTTAAGAATCAAATTAACGAACCACTTTATTTATTTATGTGGTTGTTTATCAGATAAATGCATTGAGATACCAGAATTGCACCAAAAGCAATTACTAACCTCTATGTTTATAATTTTGCACATAACCAGAGATGAGTAAGTCAACTTAATGGTTGTGTGAGGCTGCTGCTTTGGGATTGAGAGCAATTGAAAGTTGAAACTTCCCCTTTGCTTGATATCTGCCTACAGAAGCTTCATATATTTAATTTCATTTGTCGTTGTGAATTCTGCAATATGTTCCGTCTTTTATGTATATTTGGTTTATGTATCTGAGCTTGTGCACATCAATATAGCACGCCCATAAATGAGTTGCAAAAGACTAGAGTAAGTATCATAAATTGTAAAAAGTGGACTACTATAATAGAGACTAACATCTTGACAAAACTTGTTCTTGTTCGAGTTGAACTGGCCACTCTCATCATTTGCCTCTGAAACTCTAAACCGGTATCCTTCTTTGAGTACACATCAAACTCCACTCTAATTCGAGAAAATAAACACCCTGATTAGAAGGGTCAGACCAGCTATAATACCTCTTACCTTAAAATTGTATTTGCTTTTGTAACTACTCTGGTCGTCTGCAACACATTTAATTGGGGTCCGATGCATTCGATTTGTTAAGAGTATACACTATTTCTCATTCCATCATGTGCACATTCGTTACAGGAATAGGATGGAGTTATCCTTCTGATCTGTGGAGTGTTGGTTGCATACTCACTGAACTTTTTTCGGTTAGTCCTTAATTCTTTCAGATGCTGTGTCAAGCCTGGTCGGGAGTTGAAACACCCTAGGTTGGAAATTCTAAGGTATGAAAATTTTGTTACAGGGTAAAACATTGTTTCGGCCACGTGAGAGCTTCGAGCATTTAGCAATAATGGAGAGGGTATCGGGACCCTTTCCAGTGCATATGATTCAAAAATCCAAGTAAGTCTTTTGTGTGTTTTGACGTGCAACACATTTCTGCATGCCTACTTGTAGAATGTTGGTTGTGCACCCACTTTTGCTTTTGTTATGTTGTTGCAAAATCTTGTCAATAAAAAATATATCCCAAATACCACAAATTCATAAAATCATGCATTTGACCCTCTTTTTGGGTTCCAGTTGGAATGCAGAAAAATATTTCAAGGGAGGAGTAAAGTTGAATTGGCCTGGAGGAACAATTTCGAAGGAGAGTATTACGTCTGTTAATAATCTCAATTGTCTGAGGGTGTGTAATTTATTTCCCTCTTCTTTATAATTCTCTGACATCAATGTTTAGTAGGAATGCCTCTTAGGTATCTCACTAGAACAAATAGGTTTCCCTGTACACAAGAATTCCACTTTAGACTATAGAAGTCTATGGAGATCATCTAGTTCTGATCTGACAATTTCTATTTTGGTTGAAATATGATGTGAGAAGCGGAAATATGAAGTGAGAAGCGAGAAAATATCTTAGGTTATCTCCTGGGAGATGATATTTTTGTTTTGTACCATGTTCCAGCATGGTATATTCATGAACATTTCATACAAATGAGTCTCTAGTGTTCTAGACTGCATTTTTCTGATTATTGCAGGCTCTGGTTCCCCGAAATGCAAATTCCTCAAAGAAATCTTTAGGCGACTTACTGCATGGCCTATTGAAGCTCGACCCATCAGAACGTCTCACTGCTCGTCAAGCGCTCAACCTGCCCTTCTTCAAGAATCCAACGTGAGGAGAAGCTAAAGAGAACAAAATTTTCTCATGCCAATTCTGCTGTCTCTAGACTGTGGGTATCTGGCTCAGCATGACCTCCAGTTTCGCATGTTCCATATAATTAGCTTGAAGCAATGTATAATTTTTGTAGATGAGAGATTGTTGTCATTGTACTAAAATTCTCTAGTATGAAAACTGCATTTTTTATCGATAAAGGAAAACAGCCAAATTTGCATCTCTGTCAAGCCTTTTCCTCCTGTTCTGTTTTTTTTTTGTAATCTGGTCTTCCTCACTATGATTCCCTACTTACTCCTTAAACCTCCTTCCCAGTTATGAGATGTTTCATGAGTTGGGCTTACTGTGCTAATGAAATAGGATGCTTCATGATGAAGCAAACAATGCTGAAAGGCATACTCGTCAGAAAACCAACAATCTTCAAAGGCCGGAGAAATGACCATGTTCAGTAAAACACTATAATTCAGAAGCATTTCTGCCCCTACTCCATACAAAGAGCTGCTAACTGATGAAGTTTGTACTTGTCGAGCAAATTTTCCAAAATCCGTTAGTACTTTATGAAGGTAACTGGTCCTGCTTATTATATACAATGAGCCCAATATTGTGGTGGAGGATCAAACACCCTCCGGCCGATGAATAATAGTCTTGAAATTTTGATCAAGTACTTTATAAAAATCCGTAAGAACACATATATCATGATTCTTGGACAAGATTATCAGTGACAGTAATCAAACTGGTCTGGTAAGGCTTTGAACTGGCAGCCTCGCCTGAACCGGTCTTTTCGAGCTTGGTACCCAATTAGATATTAGGAAAAAGGATGGGGCATTTTTGGTAAAAGCTCCAACATTTAGTAATAACATCCAAGTTCATGTTATAGTGGAATACTAAACATAACGCTAAACGCCTTTTATGGAGTCTTCACCTATTTATATCTTGGGAAAATAGGATCCCTATGTTGTACGGATATTCGGATAATGTCACAGTCCAATTGAGATTTAGGGTAAGAGATTATATTAAGTTTAGGGGAAGGTGTTAGGTACTCCTAAATCCCCATCCGAAGATGGTAACCTATTCCCTAAGCCAAATAAAGAAATTGTAAAGGGAATTTAATGATCTATTACATCATGCTAAACTAATTCACAAATAATTAAACAAGAAAAAGTAAACTAACCTAGGGAGGTCAGACCCTTATAGCTTCCTACACACCCAAATTAATGGGATCAAGCCAATGTAGTCCATGGGCATGCTAACTTTGATATTTTGGGATTATATGATTTTTTTTATTTTTTTTTTATCAAGGTTATATTTTAGCAGTTTATGCTCAGTGCCGCCAACTTGGGATAGTGTTGCAATCAACACTCCCTTGGTTCGAATAAAACCTCAAACATGATCCAACTTACCCCCAAAAGAGGGAAAACAAGGGGAAGGCCAACGTACCCCCCATTGGTTATCACACAACTATAGGCTAAAAGGGGAGTGCAAAAGTGTTTTCAATATTGTCTGTATTAGTGGTAAACTCAATATCGCCAATACAGACCTCACTGAAAACAGTCATTGATCTGACAATCGAATGAGTCAATCTAAATTTCAAAGGGTCTGAATGGAATTGTATGACATAAAAGGGGGGGGGGGGGGGGGGGGGTTCAAAACTAGAAAAGTTGGCTTGGTGCACTGTTCTGTGTACAATGTCCAATTGGCTGTAAATTATCTGCCGCTAACCCTTAATTTTTTTTTTGGGCTTGGGGTTGGGGGGGGGGGGGGGGGGGGGGGGTGTTGGGATCACCCTTAGGCTTATCCATTTCCAAGTTTACATGGAAAATTAAAAAAGAAGAGGGCACGCATGATGAAGATAGGGAAATGAGAATACTTATCCTCTTCCTTTTTGTTGGGACCCCTTATCCTTCAGAATGAGAGATAGGGGCTAGTTGGGGATTGTTATAACCAGTTTGACAAATCTAGAGAAATAAGAAATCAAGCAATCGCACAATGGAGACAAGATATACGTGGTTCGGCAAGGTACCTACGTCCACGGGAGAAAACAACAAGAAATCCACTAAGAATACGGGAAAAAAAGTGTATACAAGCTCTCTCGAAATCAAGGTTTAAAAAAGCGATTTCGGACACCGTATCGGAAACCGAAACCGTTACGGGTAAAGGTTTCGGCGGTTTTTTATTTTTGCTTTAAAAAAATCCAAAAATTCATAATAAATAGAAAAAAATAAAAAAACATTTAATGAAGAACGAGTCCTACGACCGAGAAACCGTTACGTATCGGGCGATATATAACGGTTTCGGGCAATATGTATTTTTTTCAAGAGAATAAATTGGTGTGGCGAACGAGTCCTATGACCGAAACTGTTACATAACAGGCGTTACGCCTGTTACGTAAAGGTTTCGGGCGATACGTATTTTTTTTCGGGAAAAAGCCGTAAAGGCACGATTTCGGGTATTAGAGGTCACCAAAACCGTTACGTTACGGGCGTTACGTAACGGTTTCGGCGAGTTTTTAAACCATGCTCGAAACCCTCTTCTGAAACCCTCGAAAACCCCTTTTTTCACATCCTCAAAGAAAACCCTTTTATATATCTAGGGTTACAATGAGAATACCAAACAGGTCGGAAATACGGGTCAAAATTTCGGCCGGGGGCTTAGGTGTCACTCGGGTCACACACCGGGTCATCAAGGATCCGGGTAAGATCCATACCAACTTCCCAACAAAACCCATATACAAAATTTGAGCCAAAACTCATAGGGATAGGTCTTCTCTAAGCTTCTAGAAAGGGACTTGAAGCTAGGGAAACCCCAAAACAAATGCAAACAAGAATAAAAACTAACTAGAAGACAAGTAAGAATAAAATTCTGGGGGGTTCTATCCCTCCCCGCCCCTGGCTTTGCATACTCAAATCACCAATGTTGTCACTGTCTCTGGTGCTTCTACAACTCTTATCGCTAATCGGACAAATTATTTCTCATTCGAAGATCAAAATAAACAAATTCCTTGACAGAGAACTTTTGCATGCTATGGTTGCTATCAGACAAATGGGTTGACTTCTAGGCAAAGTGTATAATGGAAGATTCAATCTTTATTGCAGGATGTTTTAGAAATGTATTCGAGATAAATAAAAGATATGAGAGTAAGTTGATTTGGACACGTTCAACAAAGATTAAAAAAAAGAACTTAAGTGAGAATAAGTAAATTGGTGCTAAGTTAAAGTTTTTAAAAGGTGACATGAAACCAAAAAATGATTTCAAAAAAAAAAAAACATTGAGGAAAATGAATTAAAGTTTTAACTTTAATGGGAAATGCTACCCCCAATTTCTCTCTTCCTCACTTTCTTTAACGGAGTAACACGTGCCTCTTCTAGGGTTGCTTTTCCAACGGGTTAAAATAAGAAATGGGTGGGTATAACTGAAGCTTTAACCAGATGCTTATGCAATGAGGAAAGTTGGAAACACATATTCCTCCCATAGAGAGAAAGTGGGGAAGAAAGAAACTGAGGTTAGCATTCTCCAAGTTTTAACTAGGCATGCTAGCCCCACTCTCAGCAAAAAACTTACAACATTAAAGCAAGGATATGTGTTAGGTTTTGATTGAGAGTGGGGAATTCCTGAAAGTAGGGCTAGCACATCTCATTTTTAATATTACGGTATAAGCTAGATGTGGTTTTCCCCTAATTGCCCCTCTAATTTAGGATTTATCTCCAAATACTCAAGTTTTAAAACCATTCCAAGGGATTATGAGCATTTTCCCATAATTCAACATTTTTATATGAAAATGTCTTAAATATCCATCCACTACCACCAACACCTAAAAGAATGGTTTCTTTTAGTTTTGAAAAAAGATGAGGAAAATAGGGATTTATGTATGTGCATGAGAGGGAGAACCTTCAACGTGCATGATCTTGGAGAAGTTTCCGATGCGAACGAAACTCACGCGAAGCTCCTTTCTCCCCTCATCTTTCCCTCCCACGAAGTTCCTCACTCTTGTTTTGTGTGAAAACACACACACACACACACACACACATATACATATATATATATATATATAATTTTCATTTACTCTATCCTAAAAAGATATGTTTAATTTTTCTTCATCACCATTATTTTTTTAGATTAATGGTTAATATGTGTTTTGGGACAGTTTTAATATGAGTGTTCATGAAAAAATATGAAAAATCCGTAAATTCTTGAGTTTCAATGAAGTTTTTTCGTGTAGGATCGAGCCGAGTATATTGGTCAATACTACAGTTCGATACATGTTAGTAAAGGTCCATACAATTGTCCATATATGTCACGACCTATCATCCTCAGGTCGTTCGATATATTGTCCATATACATGTCGATAAAGCTCCGTAATACAGGTCAATACATGTTGATAAAGGTTCATACAATTGTCTATATATGTAATGACCTATCATCTTCAGCCTTCGAACACAACCTATACTGACACGAAGTATATCAACTTATTTTGACTTGATTTTTTAGGTATCAACCTACATTGTAAACCATAAAAAATTAAAAGAAAATGCTTAATTGGGAAAACCATATAACATGAAATTTAAGGTTTAAAATCGTACATATAATAATTATAAACCTTTTTCTTGGAATAATCACATATGCAATGATTTTAACTAATTCATTTTTGAAAAAGCGCAAGAAACCCAAGAATGAACATTTTTCTTATGTGATCTCTTCGTTCCAAGCTCCAACTATATAGTTTAAATCAAATCTCTTAATGGCATTCGATATGGTTAATGACATTCTCTTATGATCTTACTTGCTTCAGTCAGAGTGAAATATCTCTTGTCAGAACTTGAGTGCCTTAGTTGAAAAGTCATTCTCTCTCTCTCTCTTCTTTTTTTTAAATGGCTAGGTAAGAATGGTCCAAAAATCATTATTTTTCGCATGTGCGTAGGTCTCTTTAGAGAGAACGATTTTAAAACTTAGGTATTTGAGGAACAATCCTAAAATAAAGGGACAATCAGGGAACACCCCCCCCCCCCCCCCAATAAGATTTGACTTGCCAGCCCCCTGATAAGGTTCAAAACTTTAGGTATGACTTTTCCATCATAGCAGAAATTAGTGATTCTTTTGGCACCATCGTTGTAAGAGATATTGTATTTATTAGATATTGGACAAGGATTTGTAAGATTATATTTAAAACATTGTAGTTGTGAGATATTGGACAATGATTTTCTAGATTATATTGAAAATAATGTACAAAACTTGGTATCGACCAAGGTCAATACTAATTAATTTCAGTATCGATATGTATCGATTAGTATTGACCACAATCTAATTCAAGTATTGACCAGAATCGATATGTATCAATTGTTGAGAAATTAATTATTAGAATTAATATCGATCAGGTTGATACATGTCCCGCCTTAGTATCTATACGTATCAATATATTTGCAAAGTTATGAACTGACATTATTTAAAATTAATATCGAATTGGTCGATATATTGAGCTTCAGTATCGATCATATCGATCCTCCGCATGTTTTTCAAACGATTTGTGGCTGTGTATCGACCTTTTTTGCAGCAGAAAATTCATTTTAAAAACATCCTAAAATACTAACTAATCATTATTCACAAGGTATATGAATAATAGTTGAATAGAAATCAAACACATGAACGGAGTGAGGAGTTTGTCGGAAACTTATCTGGGATCATGCACGTCGAAGGTTCTCTCTCATCCATGTACGTAATCCATCTTTTTCACCAACTATTTTTTTTAAACTAAAGAAATCATTGTTTAAGTGTTGGTGGTAGTGGATGGGCATTTAAGACTTTCATAAATAAGAAATAAGGTTAAGATCAATGCATAAGATTAAGAAGATTCTCTCTCATCCCATTTCTGCTCTCTCTGGACTGTGGGTAGCTGTCTCAGCATGACTCCAGTTTGTACCATATAAGTTTTAACTTGAAGCAATGTGTAATTTTTGTAGATGAGAGATTGTCATCAAATTACTAAAACTCCCCTGTATGATTATCCCATTGCACTTGAATAAATAAATCCTGGGAAACTGTGAACTTTTTTTTTTATCGATAAAGAACAACTGATATAGAAAAACTGCCGAACTTTCATCTCTGTACTTTACAAAGGTGACCATGTTGGGTAAAACACTATAATTCAGAAGTATTTCCGCTCCTACTCTATACAATTAGCTGCTAACTGATGGAGTTTGTACTTGCCGAGCAAATTTTCCAAAATCTGATGGCATTTTACAAAGGTGACTGGTCCTTCTTGCAACATATCATGAACCGAACACCATGGTGGAGGATCAAACACCCCCCTCCCCAACTCCTGCCAATGAACAATAATTTCTAACTTTTGATCAAGTACTTTTTTAAAATCCTTAGGAACACATATCATGATTCTTAAACAAGATTATCAGTGACAATAAGACAAGTCTGGTAACTTGTAAGGCTTTGAACAGGCAGCCTTGCCGGACTGTATCTGCAGGCTGATAATTTTTTTTTGAATGAGGGTATATATCCGAGCCTCTTAGAGCACGGGATAAAATCCCAAAGGGTGGCCAACAAGGGAAGGGACTCGAACTCAAGATCTCCCTTCTTGAGGCATAGTCTATTAGGTATTAGGTAAAAGGATGGGGGCATTTTTTGGTAAAATGCTCCAACAACTAATCAACCTAACATGGAAGAATGTTAAGCATACTCTTTCAATTCAAAAAGTTTCCTTTTTCTTTTTGGGTATCAGAAATAAGTAGGGCTGTAAACAGATGTAGATATTATCCGTATCTGATTCGTATCCGAATCCGTTTAGTTGGATAATTATCCGGATAAGTATCCGGCGGAGCGGATTCGGATAGTAAAATATTATCCGTTTATAATCGGATACGGATTCGGATACTGTTATATTCGATCCGATAAATATTTGTCCGATTATATAATATATATATAAATAATATATTTTAATTTATAAAATTAATATAACCTTTAAAATATATATTTTTTTAATAAAAATTTATATATTTTTATTTTTTAAATATTAATTTATATTTTTTATTTTTTAAAAAAATTAATTGGATAATTCGGATACTATCCGAATCCGGATATTTTAATCGGATTCAGATACAGATATCATATTTCACTATCCGCCAGATATTTATTCGGATTCAGATATCCGGATATATAATCGGATACGAATTCGGATATGGTTTTTTGTATTATAATTTATTAATAAACACATTTATTAAAATCATACAAAATAATTTTGCGAATCAACTTTGAGCCAACCCAAACTCGTTTAGACTTAAATAAAGTTTGAATTTAAAGAGCTTGAGCTCGATCAAATTTGTTTAAGTCAAGCTCAAGCCTAACCATTCGTACTTGAATCAAGCTCAAACTTTAAATGGATCCCAAACAACCCACATGGGGATAATAAATAACTCTTTCTCCCATTTTCATAATTATAATTTTTTTTTTTGTTCCAACTACTTGTGGACCCCTTTATTTTATGGAGAATGGTTGTTTGCGCAGAACAGGCATGCCTCCACGAGATGCCATGTGTCCTTTTTAATATTCATGAACTGTGATTAAGATTCACTCACCCTTAGGGGTCATCCATCTAACCTTGGTTTTTTTTAAAATAACATTAAGTTAGGTAACACTCATTAACTGTGGTTAAGATTCACTCATCCTTATGATTCATCCATCTAACATTGGTTTTTAGAAAAATAACATCGGGTTAGTTAATACTCATTAACTGTGGTTAAGATTCACTCACTCCTAAGTTCATTCCTTTAACCTTGGTTTTAGAAAAAAATATATATTAATCTTAAGTTAATAAATTTAATCATGATTAAAAAAGAGAGAAAAACGGACATGTGGTGGGATGTCGCACGTGCAAAGTATCATTGCCTTATTTTATTACTAGCAAAAATACCCCGTGCAATGCACGAGACAAAAAATAAAATAAAACTGAAAAATGAAAATTGGATGAAAAGAAATTCGTAGCACAGATTTTAAAATTATATATTATAATATAAACATTATGGTATACTTTATTTATGTATATAGAAGTAATACATACGTTTGTGAGACCTCATTGCACCTGTTCTCTGTTTCTAATAATTATTACTAACCTTAAATTAAAAGCTACAAAATTAACATCCTCAATCAAACACCTTTCTCAAACTAAATGCTAAAATATACTCATTAATCATACACCATAAATAATTTATGTACATCTAGTGTATGCTATGAAGCATAACCAAATTCTCCATGTCCCGTAACATCTATTTTCATAATTTCAATTGAATTTACAAAATGATGATAACTACACAATATTGTAATCAAGGAAAAATTTTGATTCTAAATACCTCAGCCTTGGCCGCCACCAAGATACCCTCATATGAATCTCGCTACCCTCCCCTCATGATTGCAACATTACCATACCCCTTCTCTACATTCCCATCCGAACCTGCTCAATCTCAAGATGCTCGATCCCGCACCACACATATAGGTAGGCGGTTGGGATGATCCCGCACCGCACAAAATCCCTACTAAAACCTGATTTGCACAAAAAAGGGAATCAAAATTCCAATTTAAAACCAAGAGAGAATGATGAGTTTGGATTTCTTGATCCAAATAATCAAAAGAGTGAGTTCAGAATTTATGAAAATAAAGAAGAAGAAGGTAGCGCACGCACATTCTCTCACTTCCAGCCCTTTAGATGAGGTTATTAGGAACTCTAGCAAAGAGTAATGTGGTTTGAGGGTTTTGAGAGAGAAAAACGTGATAGGGATAGGGTGCCTAATCAACATGTCTCTATTTCTCTTGAATTAAGAGGTTAATACTAATCTATAAGTTTGAGATAACTCTTTATAAGAGTTGTGTTGTTTGAGGATAGAGGAAAGAGATGAGACGAGGTGTGTCGTTTGAAAATGAGAAGAACAAAAATGATCAGTGTGACACGTGTCATAAGATTAGAACATTATAATCCTACGTGGCGAAAGGAGGAAAGGAGGAGGGGAGAAAAAAGTCCCTTATATTTAGTTAATAGATTTATTATCTTTTATTTATTAGCAGAAAAGGTGAGAATATAGAAATGAGAGTAAGAGTAGAATTACTCTATGGTATATAATGCCCCCCTTATTCCTTCTTGGAAAAGAAATGTTATTTAAACCCAAAAAAAAACAAAAGAAACGGAAGTGTAATTAAACTGAAAAGAGAAATGTTATCATAGCGATAGCAGATAGATAGATAGGGTTTTAGGTTTTCCTATATTTTCATCACAGAAAGCTTCGTTCTTCGTTAATGGCGACTGAAGCGATAGAGAGAGACCGATTTCAGAAGGCATTTGACGATCTCGAAGCCCAGAAGACCAGTTTAACGAACTGCACTGAACTATGGAAAAACGTTTCGAGCCATTTATCTTCTTTAGAAGACACCTTATTACAGAAATCGAAGCTCCTAGAATCGAAGGTCGAAACCCTTGATTCAGAGACTAAGAAAACCCTAGAAGCTTTAGAACAGCGGGAGGATTCGATCCCTGAACGTGAATCGGCTGCATTTGCTCGCATTGAGGAGCTGAAGGAAACGGCGCTCTTGGAATTCGAGAAAACTGTTGCCGGGAAAGTCGAATTGTCAGATTCTCTCCGGTCTTATTGCCGAAAGATGGATTCCGTTGGGCTGTTGAGGTTTTTGGCGTCGAAGCGGAAGGAAACAATGTCTTTGAGGACTGAAATTTCTCTGGCGATGGCAGAAGCAGTTGATCCACTGCGTCTGGTTTTGGATGCCGTGGAGGACTTTCTTACTCAGAAAAATGCAAAGGTCATGGTTCCTGACCCACGTTGGGCTTGCGGAATGCTGTTTCAGGCATTGTTTCCTGCGACTGATTGGGGTGTGAAAACACCGGCTGTTGCTGGAACCATTACTGAAAGAGCGGCCGGAATTGCTGAGACGTGGAAGGGGAAGACGGATGATCCCGAAGCTGGGATGGGGCCTGCAGAAGCTGCAATGTTTCTGCATATGGTGGTTGGATTTGGTTTAAGATCGAGGTTCGACCCGGAGTTCCTTAGTAAATTGGTGTTGGAGCACCCTTCAAGAAGGGATATGCCGAAGCTAGCTGCTGCATTAGGATTTGGGGAGAAAATAGGAGGTCTGGGTTTTATAGAATTATTTCTTATTTTTACCTATGCAAAGAAATTTAATTATTTATTGGTTTTTGTTGAGATATGGAATCTTAATGGTTATAATCTATTGCAAATTTTATTCACTGGAAAACGGGTATATTGCGAATTGTTGCTTTAAAAAGAGAAAAGCATCCATAGAATGTACTTTTGTTGCCGTAGCATCATCACATGCTGCATCTAATCAATAATTTTATAGGTTCTTTGGTGTTTGCATCTTCAAGCGAGTGGAACTAACAATACTCTTTTAAGTTATAACTTAAAAGCCTTTTAATTTACAAAGTTTTTATGTACAATTCGGTTAACTTCCATCAAAGTTCTGTATTTTCTCAATATTTTTTTCCTGATTCAGTCAAAGTTTACCAAAGTTTACCACAAAGTCCAGTATTTTTAAAAAATAAGTGCATTTCGTTTCAGACACCACGGAAATCGACTCAATTTGGTCAACTTCAACGGAATTGAGTCAATTTTTAACACCATGTACAAGGTATTAAACTTCGGTATCGGTATAAACTTCGGTTACTAAGGAAGTTGACACGTTTCGAGGAAGTTTAAGGAAGTCCAAAGAAGTCATGTAAAAACTAAAAAAATCTAGGAAATTTTAAGGAAACATTGAAAATCTAAGATGAAACTTTAGAAATTCAATACTTAAGCAAAAATACACATCTAAAATTCATTATATTATTGATGCAAGCATATAGTACTCAAATTCTAATGTGATAATCATGTTAAGTAACATGATTTGTTTGCTTGTCTGAGTTGTAATTTCTTTTTGATATTTCTTTATATTGTCCATTTTTTAAACTATATTTTATCATCCTTGTCAAGTGAAGGGGATATGTATTCTTTTTACTTTTCAATGATTATCCATGTTAATTGTTTTAGAAACCTGAAAAACTTATGAATGCACATTAAAATTAATAAATAATTTAAATTCAATTTAGTTTTTAAACCTATTTCAATTTGCAATTGATGAGATCAATGTTTTTACAGGATTGAATCAATATGTGAAGAGGAGTAGATGAGTAGTTAAATAATTTTTAATTTATGAAATACTATTAGAAAATTATTGAATTTTTTAATATTACTAAAAATCTCTTATGGGGCATAATAAATAATAACAAAATTATAATTTATAATAAGGTTAATGTTAACCATTCTCTAATAATAAAATTATAATTTATAATAAGGTTAATGCTAGCAACACTCTCTTTTAAAGCTAATTATATTTATAATAAGGTTAATACTATGGACACATGTTTTTCCTTATGAAGAAAGTAAGTTTAAAACGAGTCGAACTAGCATTACCCTTTTAACTTAAAACTTCAAAGCCCTTCAATTTACAGACCTTTTAGTACACTTTGGTTAAACTCCCACCGAAGTTATGTATTTTTCAACACTTTTTTTCCGTTTTGGTTGAAGTTTACTGAAGTTTACCAGGAAGTCCAGTATTTTTAAAATACAAGTGCATTTCGCTTTGGACACCGCGGAAGTCGACTCAATTCGGTCAACTTCAGCGGAACTGAGTCGATTTTTGACACCATGACATATCACAACTTTTTTTTTGTAAACATGGGGGGCATATCATACCAATATTACTTGGTTCGTCTGTTCGAATTCGGGTTCGCGGTTTATAGTTCGCTACTCTAGAGTGAACCCGGTTCGCTAGGGGTAGGATGAGACAATTCGTTTTTCGGTTCGCTACTTAAGCATGTAAACAACATATATATTTTATATTATATTATAAAAATATATATATCTTTTAAGCATGTAAATAATATATTACAAATACTTATCTAAAATAATAATAAAAAATGTCTTTTTATGAATAGTTTGTGAACTCAAAGTTTAAATCTACCGAACCTAAAGAAAAATATCAGTGAATTTGAATGAAAAATTTGACAACTAAGCTTGTTTTGAAACCACTATGTGGTTCACTCAATTTCACGAACCAATCTGAACCGAACCACGAATCATTTCAGGTTCTCTCGGTTCGCTATAGCATGTAGCGAACTTGGTAACCTTGTATCAGACCTTACCGGATGTATACGGTTGAAAAAATTAAGATACGCTAAAAAATGTTTGGATACGCAATGAAAAACTTGGATAACTTGTATACAAATTCTTTTTTTAATGCAAATATAAGTAAAAAACAAACTAAATGAAGGCCACCAATTATATTTATAACTATACATATTAGAGTTAAGAATTTTATGAGTTAAAAAAGTCGTGTGTGCTGATAAACATGTAAATACAAACCATACTCACTTAGCCAAGTATAGGAAATTCAATCTAGATATTAAAACCCTACATTTAATGAGTAAAATAAGAATTTAATGAATTACAACTATAAATTATAAGCTTGAATTTAAGTCTTTTTATGTTAAAGTGGTACACTATTAGTTGAATTTTGACCCTGTAGATAAAATATTTTTGAATATTAAAAAATAAGATTTTTTTGTCAGACTTTTGGGTTTTGGTAATGTTTTGATATAGTAGAATTTATGAAATTTTAATATTTGAGAAATATCTTACCATTTGAAATTTAAAATTTTGACCTATCCCTAAAAGGTGCTAAAAAAAAGATTTTGTTCTTGAATTGGAAAGTTTATTTTTTTATTCTTTAGAAATTTGGATCCAAGATAATTATTATTAAATTCAAATAGGGAGTATAATTTTATATATATATATATATATATCCCAAGTAAATGAAATAAAATTATTTACTTAAGTGATATTTTATGTAAATAAGTTTTGTGTATCAAGTCCGTATTGGACGGAGGAAAAAATTATTTGAAAATTTTCTCATATCGGGCCTGTATCGGACGTATTGGCCTGATACGAGGTCGATACAGGGGGGTTTTTTTTTTCAGCGTACCAGTATATCGCGTAACTCCAAATAGGATACGTATCGGCCCGTATCAGTCGATACATACCAGAATTTTAAACCATGTTTCTAGGAAATTAATGTATCTTCGGTACCTTTTTAGATGCTTCAAGGAGGTATCCAGTCTTAAGATCAACCTTAGCAACAACTTGCTCGCTTTTTGTCTAGGATGTAAGATAGGCTCATTACCTTCCCCTTCTTTGGCAAACCCCTCGGTGCCAAGTTCATCCAAAATGGTTTGGGATCCCGGTGTCGAGCATTTCAACAAAAGACTTAAGGGGTGGAAGTCTGTTCTACCTCTCAAAAGGGGCAAGTTGACCCTTCCGAAGAGCTCTTTGAATAGTTTAGTCACCTGCTTCTTGTCTATCGTCTTTAGATGCTTCAAGGAGGTATCCAGTCTTAAGATCAACCTTAGCAACAACTTGCTCACTTTTTGTCTAGGATGTAAGATAGGCTCATTACCTTCCCCTACTTTGGCATACCCCTCGGTGCCAAGTTCATCCAAAATGGTTTGGGATCCCGGTGTCAAGCATTTCAACAAAAGACTTAAGGGGTGGAAGTCTGTTCTACCTCTCAAAAGGGGCAAGCTGACCCTTCCGAAGAGCTCTTTGAATAGTTTAGTCACCTGCTTCTTGTCTATCGTCTCATTCCTGAGCTCTATTACTAACAAATTGGAGAAAATTTATAGGGAGTTTCTTTAGAAGGAGAGGGTGGAGTGCAAAGAGTATCATCCTGTCAATTGGAGTGTTGTGTGCAGTTCAGTGAATGAGGGGGGCTGAATGCGAGACCTTTGGTGGATGTGAATAAGGCTTTGTTGGGTAAATGGCTTTGGCATTTTGCAGGAAAAAAAAAGAAGTCTTTAAAGAAGAGTTATCATAGTAAAGTATGGCTCAAAGTCAGTTTGGGAGCTAAAAGATGCCAAAGGATGTGATGGAGTGGGGTTGTGGAAGGCCATCATGTGCATCTCGGTGGAGTTTAGGAGACACCAAACCTTTAGTGGGGAATGGTGCGGATATTAGATTTTGGAAAGATTCGTGGTGTGGTTCTTTGACTCTAAAAGATCATTTTTTGGCCTTTGATGAGCCAGTTGTCACGTCTAATTTCGAAAAGGTAGTGGGGTCTCCAGTGTGGGTTTCGAGGTTGAGGCGTGACCTTAATGACTGGAAAATGGAGGAGCTACCCCATTTGCTTACGTGCCTTACATCCCTCTCAGTTAGTTATGGATAGTGAAGTCTAGTACACGACCACTAATGGCAAGGTTTCTGTCAAATAATTTTCCTTTTTGATTTTATTGGCATTTGTGGCTATGGAGCCATTAATGACTCTATGGATGTCTAACAGCTGGAGTAAAGGCCATTTAGAGGCACTTATTAGTGTGCCAGAAACTCCCATTATGTGTCCAATTCATGGCTGAAATTGAGGAGAAGAGTTACTATTACAGATATATATAAGAGTAAACCCCATGAGAAATATGCTCCAAAGCATAAGAGATCTGCCTCTATATAGAGCCCTCTGAATTGCGACACCTGGCCTCACGGCAATATCCTTCTCCATTCTTTCCATCTTCTTCCTCTCATGGTTGAAGAGATGATGAAGAGGTGTTTACTTGGTGGCCAGAGCTGTACTCAATCAGCTTGTTTGGGATCTCGACTCTCAAGTCCTGTTTGATCGACGTGCAGAGACGAGGAACCATGGAGATCAAACTCCTCGCGAAGAACAAACAGGAAACCCCAAGATGCTTGAGTAGGTGCTATAAGCCTCTAATTTCTCTAATCGCATCTTCGGATTCTCAACTTCAAGAGTACGACGTTACAGCACTATTAAACCTATCTCTTTGCAATGAGAACAAGGATCTTATCGCCGGATCAAGAGCCATTAGCCCTTAAACGACGGCTGAGGAGAACGCTACATGTGCTCTACTCCGTCTTTCGCATATGGATGCAAACAAGATCACAACAGCCCTTTACTCACTATGTTTTGTAAAGGAGAACAAGATCAGAACCGTTCAAGAGGGGATCATGAAGCCTTGTGCTTTCCGGCGATCGTCTCCACTGGTATCTGGTCAACGTAAGTCATGTTGGTATCAATTTCTCGATCCAGGGGGCTTACTCTCCAACTTGGGCTTACTGCATTTACTGCTTTTGAAAGGATTTTCGTTGAAGATGTGATGTTGAAGATAGGTAGAATCATAAGGCTCAAAGGAGTTTCTACCTAGTGATGAGCACATACACCAAATGGGGTGCGGTTATATAATGGGCGTCTAAACAGGGACGAATTTCATGCCAGTTTTGTAGGGCTATTAATGGGGCATTAAATAAAAATTAATGAGGAACGAATGGAGCTCTCGGTCTCTTCACTCCTTTCATCTCCCTAGGAAACTTTTAGTGTCTCTCATTAATGACCAGGTTGAAAAGTCAACAAAAATAGAGATACAAACTCTATTATGTTGGTGTGACATGTAAGTACATGTCATTTGAAAGACTTAAATCCAAGCCAAGCTAGCGAAGCCGAGTTAGTGCATTTGAATTTACATGGCTTTAAATTCATTTGGATATGGTGTTAAGAACATACACAAACTTGTATGTATATTGTATACGCATTGGATTTGTTCCGATTTGAGATCCGTTTGAACCGGCATGCTTGTGGAAATATGGGGAACACACTAAAAAATGGGTTGCAGTTCAGAAATCCTGGATGCACATATGCTACGGTAACACTGCAAATAAATGGTCAAATTTCTGAAACTCAAACTCTTTATATTATTTGTTGATTACTTGTGATATTGCATACTATGTTAGATTGTTAGTTAGTCGTATATGATTTTTATGACTATATAATGTACACTAGTGATAAAGTGATAGACACAGATACGGAACCTAGTGTACGAATAACATAGTTAAGGACATTGGTTAAAAATGCTAAGAATCTTAGCTTTAAATCCATGTTCAATGATAATCTACAGATACGTTTAGCATGTGGCTTATATAGTCCTTGTAGACATGTATAAAATAGTGGGAGTATAATTATAGAGTTTAGTACTCCCAGATTAAATTTTGGCTATTGAATTCAAGTAGAGGAATATAATAATCTCATGTTAAAATATAGGTTGGAACCTATAGATAAAATACAATAGTCATATATGGAGGGGGTAAGCAAGTACTTGGGTATATCCATTGAAGGGCATGAGGTGTTGTTTCAGAAGAGCAAGAAGAGAAGGGTCCAAGGGGTGGAAAATTCAGCTTCAAAGAAATCGGTAGGGAGAAAAGGGTATGCCGCTATGGAGCGTAGGAGGTTGGAGAATGGTGTCAACTATGATAGACCAGCCTCTCGGGGTGTGGTTTGTAGTCCCAGGACAAGTGGGGGTAGTAGAGTTGCCCGATGATAGATCTCTCCATCATGTATTGGAACGTAAGGGGGTTGGGGCAAGTTGAGAAACGAATGGCAGTTAAACAGTTTGTGAGAACTAAGCGGTTGTCGATTTTATGTATTCAGGAGATAAAGCTAGAAGCAGTCTAGGAGTTCCATATCCGAGAGATTGGGGGAACGGTTGCCCCGGGTTGCACTGAAACTCCATCCTTAGGTGCTTCAGGGGGTATCTTGCTTATGTGGGATGAAGCTAAGGTTGAGGTTTTGGAATCTGGACAGGGGGCATACCCGATATCCATTCTCTGTAGGTTGGTTGGGGGGGACTTTACCTGGGTGTTCACTGGGGTCTATGGGCCTTCAGGTGGGTCGGAAGATAGGCAACTGTGGACTAAGCTAGAGGATGTTAGTGTGAGATGGGGCAGACCATGGTGCTTGGGGGGAGACTTCAACTGTATCCGATTAGTTTTAGAGAAGAAAGGGGGAAGTGTTCTAACAGCAAAAATGAAGAGGTTTGGGGAATTTATTTGCCGTAATGAGCTTATTAATTATCTGCTTCGGGGGGCCTAGTTTACGTGGTCGCATTCGGCTTCTAGTGAGAGAGCTTGTCGGTTAGACAGATTCCTAGTTAGTCCGGAGTGGGAGAATCATTTTTCAAATGTTATTCATTCATCTCTTCATAGGCCTATCTTGGATCATGTGCCTATTGTGTTAGAATCCGGTTGTTTCAGAGGTGGCCCCTCCCCGTTTCGCTTTGAGAATATGTGGCTTAAGGACGAAAGATGTCAAGATGTAGTGGCTGAAGTTTGGAGAGGAGAGGGGGTGGGGGTAAGCTAGTACGCGTTTTAGTCTGAAATTGAAAGCCCTGAAAGCAAGACTAAATGTGTGAAACAATGAGGTATTTGGGGATATTCAGATGAGCCTAAATGGGCTTCTAAAGGAGATAGCAATGTTGGAGGCATAAGCTGAATCTACAGTATTATCTGCCATAGAAGTCTGGGAGTTTGAGGCTAAGAAGTTGGAATATTTGGTGGTGCTCAATCTCTAGAGGAGATCAGTTGGAAACAAAAGCCTAGAACGAGGTGACTCAATGAGGGCGATCAGAATACCAAGTTTTTCTACCGTACAACCAATTTTAACAGGAAACGGAATTTTATTTCTAAGATAAGGGTGAACGGGGTATTAAAGGAGGAGAGTAGGGACCAAGGTTTAAAAAAACGGTTTTGGACATCGTAACGGACACAGCCGAAACCTTAACGTAATGGTTTCGGCCTTTACTTATTTTTTTTGCTTTAAAAAATCCAAAAAACTCTAATAAATAAATAAAAAATATAATAAATGAGTAATAAGATACTTTTAAAGCCAATATGAAACTCAAAATTTAGAAATAAAAAAATTAGATGGGTCGAGGGTTGAAACATACCCGAAATAAAGAACATGCATTGGATTCCTTCAAATCTATTAATTAAACTCCAAAGCAAGTTGTTAATTAACAAAAAATAAAAAAAATTTAGAAAAAAAAATGTACTAAGAATAGGTAGAGAAGAAGCAAAGATGAGGTTTTAGAATGAGTTTAGTGATTTTCGGAACCCCGTTCTACGACCGAAACTTTTACGTATCGGGCGTAACGCCCGTTACGTAACTGTTTCGGGCATTATGGTTTTGTTTCGGGATAAACAGGTAAAGGTACGATATCGGGTATCGGAAGTCACCGAAACCTTTACATAACGGTTTCAGAGTTTTTTTAAACCATGGTAGGGACATTGAAGATGACATTGTCTCTTACTATAAAGGTTTGTACCAAGAAAGGGAAAGTTGGCGGCCAAGGCTGGACGGTCTATCCTTCGCGAGCTTGTCCCAAGATCAGAGTACCTCTTTGGAGGAGCATTTTGAGGAGGATGAGGTATTATGTATCATTCGAGGTATGGCCGGACAGAAGGCTCCCGAACCGGATGGATTCACCATTGAGTTCTACAAGGTTCGTTGGAAGATTGTGGGGAGAGACTTTCTGGAGGTGATGCAGGAACTTTATTCATCTGGTTGCTTTGATAAAGTGATCAATAATACTTTTGTGGTGTTGATCCGGAAGGAGGGTGTGATGGATCTCTTGGATTTTCGCCCAATTAGTCTTGTGAGTAGCGTGTACAAGATTATTTCTAAGGTTCTAGCGGTCCGCCTCCAAACGGTGATGACATCCCTCATCTCTCCTCAACATGGAGCTTTTGTGGGGGGTAGACAGATAATTGATGAGATCCTAATAGGAAACGAATGTATTGATGCTCGCATTAGGTCTAACTCTTCTGGTATTCTTTGCAAAGTAGATATGGAGAAAGCTTACGACCATGTAAATCGAGGATTCTTAGACTATGTGCTTGGCAAAATGGACTTTGGTTTTAAGTGGAGGAAGTGGGTGATGATGTGCATATCCTCTATTTCTTTCTCCATTATTCTGAATGGGAGTTCGGTCGGATATTTCCCCAGTTCTAGGGAGTTGCGGCAAGGTGACCCGCTATCCGCGTTCCTATTTGTGCTTGTTTCGGAAGCATTGAGCAGAATCCTTTCTAGAGCAGAGGGGGCGATTTTCGAGGGGTTCTCGATTGGGTCACTTAGCTATGCATATCTCACCTCCAGTTTGTGGACGATACCCTAATTTTCTATTACGCGTTGCGGAAAAATCTATTGTACCTGAGGTGTCCTTTGTTTTTTCGAAGTAGTGTTCGGACTGCAAGTTAACCTGGCCAAGTCAAAGATAGTGAGTGTAGGAGACATGCTAATCATGATTGTGTGTCATAAATGACATATATGTGTACATTAGGAAAACCTCATGATTGTAGTATGAAGAGCAAATCTGTGTATATTAGGAAAACCTCAGGATTGTAGTATGAAGGGCGAATCCTTGTACATTAGGAAAACCTCATGATTATGTGTTATCATGGAGGACATATCTGTGTACATCGGGAAAATCTCATGATTGAGTTTTAGCATGAAGGGCATATGCAAGAATGTTGTAAGAACCTTATGGCTTGACATATTCATAATATTGAATATATGCATAATAGTATATCCATTGATTAGTGGGAGTAAAACTTATGGGATACATATCCGTATATATTGGGAAAACCTCATGAATGTGTGTTATCATGAAGAGCATATCCGTATATATTGGGAAAAACCTCATTGTTGTGTTTTACTTTTATCATGTAGGGCATATCTGTGTGTATCGGGAAAATCTCATGATTGTATTCTACATCGCGTAGGTAGAGTGTTATGATATGTAATGACCCACATGGCCAAGTGGGAGATATTTGGCTCTTATGGCCAAGTGGGAAATGTTGACATTTGTGGTCATTGAGTTATTAGTGACTCTATGGATGTGTAATAGCAGGAGTAAAGGCCATTTAGAGGCACTTGTTAGTGTGCCATAAACTCCCATTATGTCTCCCAATTCATGGCTGAAATTCAGAAGAAGAGTTACTATTACAGATCTATAAGGGGAGTAAACCCCATGAGAAATATGCTCCAAAGCATAAGAGATCTGGCTCCTATAGAGAGCTCTCTAGATTGCGACATTCAGCCTCATGGCAATATCCTCCTCCATTCTTTCCATCTTCTTCTTCCTCTCATTTTCAGGACCCAACAGATTCAACCTTGTTCTACATGCCCTTTCCGTATCGAGTTGTGTGGTCCCCTAGTATGCCCTTAAAAGTTTCCTTTTTCCCCTTTGGATAGCATGATTAGACAAAATTTTCACATGTGATCATCTAAAGACTAGAGGGTAAAGATAGCGGATCATTGCTTTATGTGAGGAGTCGGTGGATCACCTCTTACTACATTGCCCCTTTGCTTATGAGGTTTGGAGTTATTTCCTCCTTTGAAGTGGTGGAGTTTATCTTCTTGGTTTTCGTCTCAGTTAGAGGTTTTGCTAGATTTCTTCTGGGCCCTTCTATCAAAGTCCCCTGGACAATTTAAGAGGGGAATCAGAGGGCCTTCGATGACACTATCTCCTCCTCACACAGAATCATTTTTTGGATCAGGCATCTGTTAGCTTGGGGCTCGGTGTCAAAATTCGGGGATAGGGATCTTGTACCTCTGCTTTGGCCACATTTTGTTTTGGGTCAGCTCAGTGAGTTAGTGCTTGCTTCCTAGCAGTGCTTTCCCTTGTGGGGAGGAGAGGGGTCCCTCTATTTTTTTTTATGAATAAACAATTGATTGTATATATGAAGAGAATACAAGTATACAACAAACGAAAAAAGAAGAGTTTACTGAGCAGTAAACTCAAGGGGGCAGCATAACAAAGGCAAGAGAAAAAGCTAACTACATTCGAAACCCCCCCAAATAAGCATGAGGATGAAGTTTTATGTATTTAAGTTCTCTTTTGCTTTTTTTTTGGGCTCACTTGCTTGTGATCCCTTTACACTTGTACTCTCCTTTTGTTCTGTTGTCGCAGTTTTCTTTAATGATATGGCCTTCGGAAATGCATTTGTCCATATATCCATAGGATTCCTTTTGTTTGAAGTCCTCTTGGTTAAAGCTATCTGCATTTTATTGGACAGATATAATTGAAGAATTGGTGAAGAGTGGTAAGGAGATTGAGGCCGTGTATTTTGCTTCTGAGTCTGGTTTGACTGAACGGTTTCCTCCAGTCTCTCTGCTAAGGTCCTATCTCAGGAACTCCAGGAAAAGTTCTGCCACTCTATTGAAGAATGGCCATTATAATAAGGCTGCAACGGTGTGGACATCCAACTGTCATTTTTAATCCCCCCATTAACTTCCAGCGCATTATTAAGGATTTTATGTCTTCAGTGATTTATGTATCAACCTTATACACTTACATAAAATATGTATCTGCATTTCTTTATCTAAACACAAGAATACTTCATATATTTCTCTGCATTTTTAGTTGACCTGAGTTAGAGTCAACTGATCTTTCAGGAGGAAGCCTGCGCCTTAGAGTTGAATGCGATTAAAGCTATCATCAAATGTGTAGAAGACCACCATCTTGAATCAGAATTCGCCATTGACAGCCTCAGGAAGCGCGTAACTCAGTTGGAGAGGTCCAAGTCAGAAAGAAAGAAGAGTGCGGCATCAGCCAACAGGCCTCCAAACAAGCGGACCCACGGTGGCAGCGGCAGAGGCGGTGGCCCACCTGCCTTCCGCCCAGCCAAAGCAGGGAGGTTTTCAAATGCTCACCCCTCCTTTGGCCACAGGAACCCAGCCGCTGCACATCAGAACCCTGCTGCCAGATTTTCCGGACCATACAATTACCCTAATCAGAGTATGTACGAAGCTCCAGCCACAACTTCATATGCGTCAGCATATGGTGGAACACATACCCAAAGTCCTGCTCCACTTCCTCAACACTATTCGTACACATCAGAAGATATAGGTGTTGGTGGGGTCCAGACCAGTGGGTCCTATGGGGGACAGACTAGCTATGGTGCATATGATTACAGCATGGGTGCTCCACCCACTTACCAATCTTCATATACACAGTAGTCTAATGTAAGTGCAGGAAATTATCATTTTCTGTTTAGCTCTGAATGGCCTTCCTTCTCAAGCTTGTTCTCTTAGTGAGTTATTTCTGTTCTGTTGTTTGCTGTTAGGTTGGAAATGATGTAAGGCTTGTATCAATGCTATTTCTCTAGGTGGAGAAGCTTAAAGGGGATCTTCAAACCCCTGGTTTTGTTTCAATTTTTTGTCATCAAGAATACCATGTTCACAACCTTTTGTTTTACGTTCATATGTGCTACTTCCAGCCTTCCAGGAGAGATTCCTATGTACGTTCTACAGTCTCCTGCAGCTTTGCTAGGGGCTATGAATGGTTGGAAGCTACTTACCTTCTGTAGCAGAACATTCCGTCATCTGTTTGGACCATAAGTTAAATCTTACTTGACATTGATTGCATGCAACTGTCAATAAGGTGCTGTTTGACATCATTCCTCGGCGGCAACAGTTTTCTAAATCTCGGGAATAGAAACAGTGTAAATGCATCTGGGAGGCTGCATCTGGGAGGTTGTTTGGCATTGTTCATTGGGAATGATTTTTGTAATCTCAGGATTAGAAACGGTATAAAAATGCCTAACAACTTATTTTTAGCGATGTCAAGAATTTTGCTTTAGGCACAATTTTAGAGGAATAAACAAAAAAGTCACTTCTCAAAAATAATTCCAAGAAACACACTTAAAACAATCGAAATAAGTGTGAAAACCAAAAGGACATAATAAAACGTTTGGTGTTTTATGACACTTAAGGTGTTAACCATTTAATGTCTATAGTAATCTTATTTTTTATTTCCTGTTTTTTTCTTCATCATTTGAACGTGTAATTCTGTTGTATTTTTTCATAATTAATTCCAAGTGACAGTTGTCAAATGCGTTCATTGCATAGAGTTTATTATTATAACCACAACTTATGAGAATTAATTCTTTTTCAAAGTGAGAGAATCTTCAGAATTGATGCCAAACAACCCCAGTAACTCATTTTTTGGGAACAACTTTAAGAATCGTTCCATTTTCAGTACAATATTAACGGAACAAAGAAAAAATCGACTTCTGGGAATTAAATTTTAAAAATGCACTTAAAACGAATGTGTGAACACAGACGAAATAGATGGAACACAATAAAATTGTGTATTTTACGACACTTATAAATGTGTTGATAAATATAACCATATTCAATGCCTCCAATAATTTTGATTGTTTGCTTGTTTTTTTTCCCATCTAAACGTTAGTTTTGTTGTTTCATTTCTTTATAATTGATTCTGATGCCAAAAGCGTCATCTACACAAAATTGGTAATAAAAATAAAAATGTATTAAAACTCATTATTTCACAAAATGAGAATTTTTAAAAATGATGCTAAACAGCCCCTTAATTACTCGAATAGCAGATCTCAACTTCCATATTGCAGAGCACCATAAACAGCCCAACTCAATTTCATGTTTCTTTGATCGAAAAAAAGACAAAGTAATCGAAATCCTGCAAAATAAAAAAATGCAAATTTTCTCAGGACAGAGTAGGCTTAAGGTGATCAGTGAGCCAGATCAACCCAGGGTAGAAACACTGATACACTCCTACAAGATATGAAAAAACTAGTCATCTCAATATTACTCAAATGAGCAAAAGCTGTTAACCATTGTTGTACCAGTGAGAGGCCACAAATGATGACTACAGCATAGACACTGCAATCCATGAAAACTGCATCGACGGCCTTGTGCAACACCAAACCCGTCTCCAACACCTTTCCTACTCCCTTTGCCCAACCATATCTAGCTTCCAAAGGATCTTTCCTCGCTTCTTTGGCATTTTCAGAACTTCCTTGTTCCCCAAATAGCAGTCTCATGAACACAAGTGTTATATTAGTCAGCAAGACTAAGAGGCCTGGAGGCTATAATGCTCTTCTTTATAACATTACCACCCAGTAGAGGAGAACAGAGATATGATAGAACTATACTAAAAGAGCTATGGTTATAGAACTAAAAATTCGGGTACTCTTATAATAGTGTATCGATGAGCCTTTTTTTTGAAATTATTATTGTCGATTCATATTGATGAAAGTTGAGGTTAAAAAATTCTTGCTTTTGGAACATCATAAACTCAGGAGAATTCATTTTCATGGACCTGAGATTAGCCAAATACGAAAAATTCAGTTCTCATCATTGATGCTGCATGGTTCTTAAAGCACCAAGATATATATTGCAGATAACTGAAAATGCCAGTGTAAAAAATATTTATAGGATTTTACCGGTTAAGGTCCCAGAAAAGTTCCACGGCTTTATTAACTTGATTAGCAATCATTTCTCGACCAGTTTCCATTCCTACTAATGTTCGTCAACCCTTCTCAAATGGAAACCACATAGGCATACAAAAGGGCTTGGAAATATAGAGCATATCTAATGACTATTTTTAGTTTATTTCATTTGTATTTTTAATTATTTTTTTGTGAAGCATGGTTACTGAATATTCTTCCAAGGCAGTTGCAAGAAAGCCATGTTTGGAGTTTGATTGCTTGCTTCCTAGGAAGCCCGTTGTCCAAGCTCTCTGTCTAGGAGCTTGCTTCCATCACATCCATTTTAGCAATCAAAGAAGCCTATATATGTGGGAGGTGTTGGGATAAACAGGAGTCTACATCCTAAGTTATAAACTCTTAGCAAGTATTGTTGAATTGAAATCTAGGACACTAGTTCTCTACACATATTTCATGTAAGGCAAAATTAGAAGTATGGATGCCCATACTAATATAACGGGAGTGAGGCGCACATATCTCATTCCTCGTTTCCTGAGGATTTTTTGAGTCTCACTTCTTGTTTCCTGCTTCCTGCTTCTTACTTTCGTTTCACTTCTCGTTCATGTAACTATGGTATGCTGTCCTATTTTACTAATTACTAGTTGGTATCAAGAATCCTTTGACTAAATAATATCTAAAACAGAAACTATTTTTTTATAAGAAACAGTCAATTTATTTCTGCAATTTTTTTTTTGTACAATATAAAAGTTCAATTTTCGGAGTAGGAAGTTGAACTCAAGGCCTTCCTCTTCATGAGACATAAGTCCCGGGAACCACTGGTCCACCCCTCCACTACCAAACGAATAAGAAAAAGATAAGGATTTCTTCTATGATCTTAGTCTTCAAGAGCCCACTACCGATCCTTGGGGGTTCAATAGATTGAATTGAAAGGGGCTCTGTTCAATGATCAAAGGCTCTAACCACCACCTGGTAGGTTCTTCACCAATTGGACATGATAATAGATGTAGGCAGTAGGATACTGTATTTAACTTCAAAATGTTAAATCTAATTTTAAAATAGGATCTTTTATTTTAAAATATTAGGTTTTAGTCCCTAAAATTGTTTTGGTTTATTTCATAAAAATCCCTTTTTAAATTCAAGAATAGTGTATTTTTTGTTTTTGGGGTGACTTGAAGCTTGGTCTTCTTGTGAGATAAACTTATTTCACTTATGTGTTTTCTTTTTGAAAAAATAGTCTCACATCGGAAAAATAAAAGAAAGTTTTATTCTTTATAAATGTTTTAAAACTCTACTAGAGTATAATCTTGTGGTGTAGGAGACTCCTTAAAGTGGAGGAGACTCTCATTTTCATAGTCTTTAGACCATATCGTCGATGCTCGAGTTGCGTGAAATGGGTTTTGGGCGCAATGAGAGTATGAGGTGCACTTTACACGTCGCGATTGGTTGTTTCTTCTTTTGTCTGATATAATCGGGTTGTCGATTAAGTGGACCAAGATCATGTGCTCCCAAGGAGACACGTGGCGAGCTGTGTGGGTGTGACCCACATGGATTTGGGTGGGTTCAATCGGCCTATGTGGGTTGGTAGACCAGGGTTATCCATGCAACCCATCGGTAAGAGCGGTTGATTCGTTG
Organism: Tetracentron sinense; assembly: GCA_015143295.1. NCBI lineage: Eukaryota > Viridiplantae > Streptophyta > Magnoliopsida > Trochodendrales > Trochodendraceae > Tetracentron > Tetracentron sinense. The sequence continues at coordinate 5,654,422 of CM026554.1, read as the reverse complement.
AATCTGGATCGTAGGTAGTTAGGGTGGTTATTAGGCCCAGTGAAAAGGTGTCTTACCACTTAGGGCTCTGTATAAGAAGGGGTTGAGAATGCTTAAATCCACCAGACGAATTAGAGAACCTAAAAACACTATCGAATTGCAGACAGAGCCTAGAATCAAAGAATCAGTTCGTCCAAAGGAAGAAGACAAACCAGTCCAAATCATGCAAAATTCTAAATTTGTGGTTGGATTGTCTTGCATTTGTATTCCAATTGTAATCCAAAATTGAATAATAAACGGAACTATCAATACAAACGAAATCATCATAATTGAATGTATAAAAGAGAAAAGGCAGAACAAATATCGTCTTTGAATTATAAAGAGAGAACACAGCATGGCTATGTCCCAGTGGTAGTGTATCCCCTGCTTTGGGGGGAGGTACCAGGTTCCATTCCCAAGAGGGTGGGAGTTTGTATATACTCTCCACCCGCCCACTAACTGAATAGATACTAACACCTAACCGGCATTGTAGCCTAAATGTATATCTCTAACCAAAAAAAAAATTATAAAGAGAGAGAGAGATAGTGATGATTGAAAGAAAAAAAGTATCATTCATCTTATAAGAAAATAGACCTCATATCTTTAGTCTCACATTGGATACTTGTCCGAGCCCTTAATCCCTTATAAATTCCATCACGCCTCAACTGGTTGGTACCCGTTTTGAGGAATGTTTGGGTGAAGCTTATTTGGATTAGGGGTGTGTGTGTGTGAGAGTGTGTGTGTCTTCTTTGCTTTACCTGTAGCTTTGCCTTGTGGTGTTGTTACTCTGACCCAAAAAAAAAAAATTTGATAAGAAAGATGGGTATGTAGATCCGGATCTTGGGAAAACAATGGCGGTGCTGGTACTTATGTAAATGATGGGATTGTGATGATGATGATGATAATGATGGGAGGGTTTGGATTCTACCGGTGATTAGAGCCAACCAAATGATCGGATCCCCTGTCCACAATTTTCCTTCTTCGAGCTTCTCTACTGCTCGTTGTCACCTCTCTCTCTAAAATCCAAGCACTTATAACTCTCTCTCTCTCTATCTAAAATCCAAGCACTTATAACTCTCTCTCTCTCTCTCTGATCTTAGGGGCGTATCCAAGCCGAGCTTGCTCTGGGCCCGATCAAGCTAGCTTGAGCTCGGAAATTTGACTTGATTGAGCTGAGTTGATTCTTCGAGCTTGAAAATGTGTTCAAGCTGAGCTCGAGCCAAGGCCTATTTGAATTGGCTCGATTGAGGATCGGTTCGGCTGGAGCTCAACTCGACTTGAATATTATAAAAAAAAATAAAAAAAATACATAATTTATATATTAATAATATAATTATATATATAATAAAACATAGTATTATTTTTATTTAAAAATATTTTTTTAATAAATCAAGTCAAGGTCAGCTCAAGCGTGAATCCATTCGAGCTCGAGCCAAGCTAACCAGTTCGAGCTGAGATTTTCAAGCAACAAATCAAGTTGAGCCGAGCTCGAGTCTAAATGAAAACATTTTAAGCTGAGAACTGGGCCAAGCTCAGCTCAAATACACCCCTACTAAAATCCAAGCATTTTAAAATCTCTGTCTCTAATCTTCTTCCGCTCCCCTCTATGACCCTACAATGGCCATTAAGGCATTTTGGGGATCATCGGTCATCACTCGTTCCTAGGGAGGTCTAGGCCTTATTAGGTTACTCCTCATCTACAAGAGTCAGGCCCTAACCATCGGAGGGCATGAACTATAAAGCCCAAGCCATGTGTTCAAGAGTCAGGGTAGGGTTAGGGCGTATGAAAATAATTTAAAAAAAATTTCATACAACGCCACCAGATACTAACTTGAAATCTAGGAAGCACGGATACTTCAAATAGGGGTTCGTACCCGTATCCGATACGTATTGGATACGGATACGCCTCTGATACAATAGGATACAGCTGAAACGTATCTTTTTAATTAAAAATAAATTTTTAATTTCGGATACGGCTCCGATACGGCATGGATACGCCAGGATACGTCCGGGATACGCCGGGATACGGCCGTTTATATTTTTTAAAATTTTTTTTTTTTTTTTATTTAATTTTTTTTTAGAAACCCGTGGGTGTGACCCTATCTCTTTTGCAGACGTATCCTGGCTGTACCCGTATCCTATTTTTTTAGGTTTTGCCGTATCGTCATATCCGTATCGTACCCATATCCCATATCTGTATCCGTGCTTCCTAGCCTGAAATCAATCCTCCTTTATCTAGTCTTGGAGGATGCAACCCAAAGAGCAGCATGACAGTTTTAGAATGTTTTTTAAGTTAAAAATACTATATATTTTGTTATGAACTTTATTCATATAATATTTTTATTTTCATATATTTAATTTTGATACAAGACCATAAGACTAGGGCTGTCAGTAGATCGGATCATGATCCAGATCCAATCCAGATCCGATCTGATTAGCCGGACTTTGGACCTTATATGTGATCCGTTGGATCGGATTCGGATTGGTGGAATCCAATTATAATCGGATCGGATCTGGATATAGGGTGATCCGATCCGATTAAAATCCGATCCGATTATTATAATTTTTAAAAAATAATTTTAAATATATTATTTAGTTTTCTATGTATAAAATATTAATTTTAAAAAAATTAACATTAATTAGAGTTAATTAAGGTATTATTAGATTTTATATTATTAAAATCGATTTTTTTTATTAAAAAAACCTTATTCGGATCGGATCGGATTCGGATCGGACAAAATGTAATCGGATCGGATTCGGATTGATTGCTTCATGATCCGACAGATCTCGGATCAGATTCGAATTCGGATCTGTCGGATTCTTAATCGGATCGGATTCGAATCTAGGCAGATCCGATCCGAGTGCAACCCGTTGACAGCCCATGTTATATGTTTTTCTTTTTGGTTGAAATGATATCATTTAACAAACATACACTCTCTAAACACATACATTCAAGCCTAAGGTAGCCACTAAGGTGTCATAAGGGTAAGTCCAAGCAACCACTCCAAAATGGCCTGTCTTAAGGAGGGTTGAGATCTTATATGTACAAATATAGATTTTCTTAAGATGCTAACATAAGGCATAATTCTAATTGACATAGTGATAAGGAAAGTTATTTAAAACCCTCGATATTGAACCTTAAGCCATAATGCTAACATAAGGCATATAACTATGTTTGTGAATGCTGTATAGCTTTGACCTAGATATCTCCTAAATGGTACCTATCACATTGCAGGTCCCACCCCTCCCTTTCATGGAGGTCTGTAAATTTGACCCACACTTACCCTGGCGTTAAAGGCCCATTTATCTTCATAATAGGGCCCGATTTGCACTTGCGCCCGGGCATGGTAGCATTTCTCAAAGGGCAGCCAATTTACTCTGCCAGGAAGCCAGAGTAAGACACTCGGGCATAATCCCTTCAGCCAACACGTGGAGAGAAATTGTGCAAAAAATCTAAAATATCAAAGGGTCGTGTCAATCTTTCCAATTTTTCGGGCAATGTCTCTGTACGTGTCAGCAGAAGAGACAAATGCCCAAGCGTCTTACTCTGGTGCCAGAGTAGATCCGTTAACCTTCTCAAAGCCCATTACACAAGAATTTGAATTTCCTTGTCAATCTATGCATTCCTTTCGTAAAAAGTAAAAACTTTCAAGGGTCAACCAACTGCTCTGAAAGCTATATACGCACGCCTCTGCATTGTCGTTCTAGCGGCTAGCCACGCTATCTCGCTACTTAAGTTTCGAAAGGGCCTTTTTGGGCCCACTTCCTTCATGTTCTAAAGCCCGACCTTCCAGTGACGGTCAAGGGTAAATATTACAAAGTCAAACGCCACCTCTCTAGAAGCTATATTATTGTATGATTTTGAAGAATGATCCACTGCAATGAACCCCACATTAAGCTTGGTTTAGTGATGCATTCATAGCCTTCCTTTTTTTTATCGATTGGCCAATATGTGATACATGGCAGTTATCCTATCGAAACCTACCATTTTGAATATAATTAGTCAACATTTGGAAATTTTCTACGCATCAAGCCACGAAGATATCACTTTTGAAAATTGAAGAATTTTACATTATTGGCGATAAAAAGGGGAGAAGTTGTTTCATTTTCTCCCTATGATTTTGACTTCTCCCCACTTGATATCTCTCCCCATTTATCTCACTACTTTTTCGCCACATGTCAAATAATGTATAGAGAAGTCAAAATCATGAGCCCATGAAATGACTTCTCCAACCACATGTCGCACACATTATGGTAGCCTGAGACCACCTTTCTGGCTTCGCCGGAGAGAATCTAAGGCCTATAACAACTCTTGCCTGTGTGGATAAATTTGGAGTTAGCACTCCTCTTTTTATAATATGAGCAAGTCCCCTCGTCGGTCGAGGAGGTGACTATTCCTCCTCCCTGTCACATGGCCGACCCTTCAACTCCCATTAACACAGGTTAGGTTTTTTTAATCCTTTAATTAAATTTTTTTTTTCTAAAAACCAATGGTAGATCGGTGAACCCTAAGGGTGGATGAATCTTAACCACATTTAAATGGGATTAGAAGGGAGATGGATGACAAGAATATGGGAGCCGAGACGCCTCTCCTCGCGTCACCAACCGAGGAGGTGACTATTTTCCTTATACTATAGGGGAATGTTATCCTTCACTCAGTGTATGAAGTCATTAACTTTCACCAGATTTTTTTTACCCCTATGTAATTAAATGTAAGGATATTTTGGTATTTTCATGGGGGATAGTTTAGAGAAAAAATATAAGAAAAGTCAAAGTGTATTGTTTCTCGTTTAATGATTTGTTTTATATGAAAAGATTAAAATACCCTTAACTGTAGTGAATTAATGAAAACTTTGCTTTTCAATGCATTCTTTGCTTTTCAATGAAAACTTGTGTCCAAATAATAGAAGAGGACCAAGACTAATGTCAGGATGTCTAAAATGAGAGGTTTGATAAGGTCCATCGCAAATATTGCTTGCATAATGTCGTTCAAATAATGTCAATTGTGAGGTTTATTTGATAAATAATGCTACCCAAACGCCCTACAACAAATATTTCTCAAAGACGCAAGGTGGGTGAAAATTCTATAACATGGAGATGATTTGACATTTACTGTCACAACCTTGCGCCTCTAGAAGAATGAGACTAGGTCTAATATTTCTATTATTTGATTAATCAAGACTCGCTTAATATGGTTGATATTTTTGCTCCATGGATAATATGTGGGTTCCCATTTAAATGATTCCTAGAGCAAGACCAACCACTATATAATAGTATATAATATAATATTATCATATACTACAATATATATGATCAAAAAAGATATTATAAACTATATAATAATGTATAATATAATAGAGAATAACTATCAACAGGAGCTCCGGTTGAACAGTCAACTGGAGCAACCCACTTGGAGCAACCCACTTTTTGCCTTGGGAAGGGGTATTTATGGAAAAAAAGTATTGTTGAACAATACCCTTCTCTATGCTCATAATTACCAAACTATCACTTCCCAAGGTTAAAAGTGGGTTGCTCCGGTTGACTGTTCCACCGGAGCTCATGTTGATAGTTAATCTCAATATAATATTGCTTCCTATAATTTTATAGAGAATTTAAATCCTATGAAACCACATCAGCCCTTAGATGAGAGAGGGAGGGAAGACTAATCCAGAGATAAATTATGAAATCTACGTTTAAAAAAAAGAGGAGTTCAACAAGATTATTGTAGACTTGGGATCTTTTCTCGTAATAGTTAGCAGGGACACATTAAATAATTGTCATGTATTTTTGTACTCGCGAATCAAAAAAAATTGCGCATGCTACTTTAGTCTCTTTAAGAAAAAATAACCGTCAGAGCCAACCTGGATAACTGTCGTATTTAGAGGTAAGTACCACTAAACACACACAAATTTAACCGTATTAAATTTAGCTAGCCCCACTCTAAAATACTCTTCTCAACCTGATACATCAGTATTAATCCCTAAAAATTGATGTTACACTCCTTAAATTTAAAAAAAAAAATATGGACATGACACTCCAAAAGTAAGTTATAATTGACATTAAACCCTTACGTAGTTATGTAGCTACAACCGATCCTTGTTTGAGGCAAGTCAATGGTGTGATGTCTTGCTAGCAAGTAGCATGACTCATTATCTCACCTTTTTAATAAATATAAGTGCAGTGATTAGCGTTAATTTTTTTTTTGATTTTGGATATCATTCATGTACGTTAGTAGCTTACGCATTGGAGCTCTTGCAACTCATACTACAGTTGCCCCGTCTCCTATCATCCCTAATAAGGGCAGAACCACATTTTTTTTTTTGGGGAGGAGGGGGGGGCTGGCTTGAAATTTTGAAAAAAAAATAAAATTCTATAGTACTAATCGAGGCGTTGCTTGGGAGAGGGGACGGGGGCTCTAGCCCCCCTAAACTTTTGAGAAAAGAATAGATGCAAAAGAAAATTTCTAACCCACATTGTTTTTTTTTTCCTACATTGTTAGCCCCTCCTGCATGCAAGAGAACCCTGCCTTCACCCCTGATCCCTATTTAGTTCACCATAACTCTTAATGTTAACCCACTAGGAGTTCAGGAAAGCTAAAAAACTTTAGACATTTATTGCTTTTTGGTAGATGCTGAGGAGGTTCTCTCAAGCATCTATTGCAAACAATCTGGGATCTGGGTCAATGATAATCCAACTAGAGTTTAGAAAAATGTGAAAAGAAGTATCGATTCGAAGTTTTTTTTTTAATAATAAAAATTTAAAAGCTAGATCAATCATGAGACCATTGGCACACCTCACTGCACACACGAGTTAGGATTTATTTTTATTTTTTAATTTTGCTCTATGACAACTAAGGATTCTCACGGGTACTTGTCGTAAAATATTCATTTGACAAATTGTTAAAACCTAACCATTAATAGAGAAGAAAGTTAGGCTTATAAATCTTCAATATGTATTTTTTTTTGGAACAAGGTAACAATACCACAAGGGAAAGCTACAGTCAAACGTCGACGATAGTTTATTTTGTGGTGGCTTTCATTAAGAATTCTTTTTATAATAGCCGATAGCAATCAAGTAAGTAATCTTTTTCCTATATATGGACCATATGGTGACTCTCACTTTATCTGTGGTGTCGAGGTAATCCTTTCCTTAATTCGCCTCCTCTAAGACTTGAACTCCAAACATGGTATCAACTCTTATACCAAGTTAATAACCTAACTTGTATTTCAAAAGGCCTTATTAAGGAGCAAGCCAGACTCATTAACCATGGGATCATAATACAATTCTAGAAATGCGACAAATGTTCCATTAACCATAGTTAAGTCAAGATGAAATTCTATCCAAACATAGTCAATCCAATTCCAATGTCAGTTTGAGATCAAATTGATTTTTTTGGATCTCATAAAAGGGGTTAGCCATTGTCATTTTTCATCGTTAAATCAAATGATATATATAGGAAAATAGGCATATACACAAACAACAATAAATGTCACAGGAGATTGAGCCATAAAGCTGAAGTTAGTAAAAACAATAAATGAAAGCAACTACATCGAAAGGAGAGCAACTCCAAAAGGTCACTCCCGTAGGGGATTTGTCAGCCAACCATGTCATTATTAAGAATAAAAATGCTAGGCTCATATGCAAACTTTAAAACTCTCATTGTGGCAACAACAAGTATTGCTACTTCTCGTTATTGAGTCGGTCTATGGGTACTTCCAAGTATACTCTCAAATGCACTCTCAAATCTTAAACCTTTATTTCAAGTTTTTAAGGGTCAAGATTAGAACAGAGGTGACTTTAGAAAATGAGAGAATAAGTCAAACCAAATCTAATCGTGATAATTAATTATTTGAATTAAATGGTTATGATTCAGGAATATATTTGGGACTACCCATAGATTGATTTTTCCTTACTACCTTAAAAACTGATTAAAATATTACTTATTCTTTTGAATTTTAATTTCTTAACATGTCAAAGGGATAACAATGTCAAATGTAGAACTCACCCATAGTGGAAATGGGCTCCGAAGGGAAGAGAAATATGGGTCGGTATGTCGTGGGATCCAATAAAAATAAGAACAAATAGTAATTTCAGTATACCCTAGTTGGCGGCTGCTCTCATTGGCTATTAGCCGTCATCAAATGGGACTTAGAAGAAAAGTGGCCCTGTGATATCAGGATCACGAAATGGGCAGTAAGATAAGCATTTTCAAATATTTATTTGGACGGTAATATGAATTTGGAACCTGTGAGAACGATATATCGTAGGGATATAAATTTCATATAACAAAATTCCATATGGCTATTTACATGGAATTAAATTGTTTAAATTACAACTTTGTCAGTAGTTACTGTAGATGATGAATACGTAAGGAATCTCTTAGGATGGTTGGGTTCTTTTTTCTTTTTTTTTGGTTCATTGGATGTCACATGGACCTATGCGCTACACATCATTCTCTTCAACTATACAATATTAGTACTATAAGTAGCTATTAAAACTTTTTTTTTCTTCTTTTGCATTTGTATGCAGACAATTATAATATTAATTAATTAAATAAGAATAATCTTGCACGGTCCTTGCACATGCCGGGGTCAACTAAGTAATTAAAAAAGGAAAATAATCGCCTCATCACTGGTGGAGCGACAGGAGGCTTCTTGGCCTCTCGGACCCTTTGTTAACCACGCATCTCATTTTAACTCTTTTTTAATTGTGATTAAGATTTACTGCCTCTTAAGGTTAAGGCATTTACCATTGATTTTCAGAAAAAATAATTTAAAAAATTTAACCACAAAAGTTAAAACTTCTTAACCAAAATTCAACGGTAATTAAGGGGGCTTGGTGAGGAGTTTGCTCTTCAAGAAGGGGGAGGTTTGCATATTAGTTGTTAGGTTTTTTCTAGTTTGGGAATACACTGCTACACATTATAAATTTACAAATGAATTCAACAAACTAATTCATCATTTTTCGGCAGTTAGACAAAGAACCTCAACATTCAGTTCCTTGGACTTTTCGTTTAAAACTATTAGTAAAATGCCTACTAGGCCCCTTAAGATATTTCATATACTCACGAAACCCCTTTAACCACCCTTGAATTATGGTTAACAAGTTTTAAAACATGTGGTTAATTTTTTATTTTTTTTAAATCAAGGTTAAATGCTTTAACTTTAAGGTTTAGTGAATCTTAATCACAATTTAAAGGGAGTTAAAAGGAGACACTCCTTTAACTGCCTTTGAACTATGGTTAATAAGTTTTAACCCTTATGGTTAATTTTTTAATTTCTTATTTTTTTGAAAACTTAGGTTAGATGTTTTAACACTAAGGGTTAATGATACTTAACCACAGTTAAAGAGAGTCAAAAGAGGATACTCCTTTAACTACCCTTGAACTATGGTTAACAAGTTTTGACCCTTGTAGTTAATCTTTTTTCTAAAACTAAGGTTAGATGCGTTAACCCTAAGGGTTAGTGAATCTTAAGCACAATTAAAGGGAGTTAAAATGAGACACCCCTTTAACTGCCCTTGAACTATGATTAAGAAGTTTTAACCCCAATGGGTTGAGATTGGACTTGAATTTTGGTGATTTTAAAATAGATGCAACCCAACAAATTTATAAAAGGCTTTGAAGACTAAACAAGGCCCGATTGACACTTATAGTTGCCACACATCGAAAAAAAACAAGCATTCAGTAAAAAAAATATTATAATTTTTTATTGTTTGATATTTGTTGTGTGAGCATTGGGCGGCTGATTGGTCCTTTATAGGCCAATGCTACAATTAGGGGTGCATTCAAGCCAAACTGGCTTGTGAGTTCAGTTCGGCTCGACTTGTTCAAGTCAAACTCAAATTGGTATTTTAGGCTCGAACAACAAAATTGAACTAGACTGTATGATTTGATTCAGCTCAAAACTTGGCTCGTTTAGAGGTCAATTTGGCTTGAACTTAGCTCAACTTGAAGTATTATATAGATATATCATATTTTTTTGCATTGTTCTTTATATTAATAATATATAGTAATACTTTTAAACGTAATAAATACATAACAATTAATGATAACAAAAGAAAGTTGACAAAGTCAAAACAAAAACCCTTTTTGAACTATGGACTATTATCGAAAGTGATTTTCATATAGTTTTTTATATTCTAGTTTAATAATAGATAATTTTATTAAAATTATGTACAATTTATCAAAATAACCTTCAAATCTGAATAAGCTCAAACCAACTCAAGCTCGGCTCCACTTGAATCAAGTTACCGAGTTTGAGTTCAATCAAGCTTATTCAAGCCAAGGTCAAGTTGAACCCAGAGCATATATATTCAAATCTAGTTTGGCCATTGCTACCAAGTTTCACTTCTATTTGGGCCAACTTCTAACCTTTTCCGTAATGGGCGAAAGTCTAATAGAGCAATGTCGCATGGAGGTAAAAGGCCTATGGGTCCTGAACTTATTTTGCCAGAGAAGAAGCAATGACGGTATCTTGAGAATAAATATCGGCTAACTCTGTGTCAGCCGCGGTAATACAGATGATACCCTTAACCAACCCCTCAATCAATAAAGAGATACCAACTAGAATATTCCCCCTCACGAAGCTCATTTAAGCTATAGTTAATAAGTTCTAACCCTTATAGTTAATTTTTTTTCTTCTAAAAACCAATATAAAATGCTTTAACTTTAAGAGTTAGTAAATTTTAATCATAATTAAAGAGGGTAAAAAGGGGACACATTGCAACAACAATAAAAAAGGCAAGATGGTAAATCACCTCCTCAAGGTTGGGGAGATGATTATTTTCCAAAAAAAATTAAGGAGATCAATTTTGAGTCGGCGCTCTACTTCGGCAAAGCCCCTATTTACACTACGATAGTGGCATGGCACGGTTGTAATTACTGAGAGAGGCTAGGAATACACATTCAACATTTCACCATCACAATGTAAAAAGTAAAGAATTTTTATATCTTTTGGTATGCCAAGTGGAATACATCATATAGTGCATCACAATCCCTTGCTTTTGATATAATAATTAATGCAATGCGCTTCATTATCTCGTTCAATAAAGTGGGTCTCATCTCCTGAGCCTCTCTGACCACCCAATTCAGAAAAATAATATAGGAAAATAGTAAACGACTAAACGTACCTAGTGTTTCTATCCAAATTCAGATTCCTCTAAGACCACGACGCTGCACTGGTCGTGTGTAGACCCCACAACCTTCCGTATACAGATTATTTTGTGTCTATATAATATGAACATCTCTCAGCCTTTGTATACCAAACATAACAAGAACAGAGAGAGAGAGATGGCGATTCATAGCAACGGTAGCTCCGAAAATATCATCAAGATCCCAGAAATTAAGTTCACGAAGCTGTTCATCAATGGAGAATTCGTCGACTCCGTTTCAGGTTTTTTTTTCCTTTTCTTTTTTGTTCTTCCATCTGGTAATCAAATCAAGTTCTCAAAATCTTCTTTTTCTATTCTTCTTGTTTCTGTGATTCAGATGTGCTAGTGCCAGTAGAGTTCCAAATTTTTTTTTTTCCTGGTAATTCTGAACCTGGGACCAGCATGCCTCCTTATTATTTTAGTCGTTTTAGAGCTTTCTCTTCTTTTATTTACGACAAAAACGTCTTTGTTTTTATGCAAGGTTGCGTATGCGTTACGCCGGGTTCTCCTTTCGACCCAAAAGAAAGGCTTTGGCTTGTCTCTGGCGAAGCAGAAACCCCTCTCGGGGTTCGATACATTGAGCGAAAGTTGGCCCAAAAATGGGGAGAAGTCATTTCATTTTCTCCCCATTTTTTTAACTTCTCCCCATATGATATCTCTCCCCTTTATTCTCACACATTTATCGCCACATGTCTTATTAAGGGTACAGAAGTCAAAATTGTGGGCCCCATGATTTTGACTTCTCCACCACTTGTCGCCTATTCTATGGAACCCCGACATAAGCCCTTTTTGGCTTCGCCAGAGACAAGCCAAGGCCCAAAAGAAAACCCTTTTTTTCCTTTTTCTTTTGGTGTACCTTGAGGACCTCAACGTCGGTTAAGTGTCAGTTCATTTAGTGGGCGGTGGAGAGTATATAAAAACTCCCACCTCTCGGGATTGGAACCGGTACCTCTCCTCAAAATAGGGGATACACTACCACTAGGACAAAGCCCTGGTGTATACCCACAAAAAACTCAGGTCCTCCTTCCATGACTTACAAAAAAATTCTACTTAGTTATGCTTCAGTAAATGGATTTTACTAGCCCCACTCGCAAACCTTCCAAAAGCGCAATTGGGTGGCTACAAATGTCAAAAATACTATGATTTTTACTTAAATATTCTGATTTTTACTTTTTAAACTGTTTAAATATGAAAGATTTTCACATGTTAGGAAAACAAATGGAGTAAATGCGACTGAGGCTACCTCTCCTTGTTCTAATTAAGCATTAAAAATGTCAGTCATTGACTCTAATTAGTCAAATGTTAATACAATTTTTTTTAATTATACTTACTTATATTTTCATTTCGTATTAGAGAATGACGACTATATATATATATATATAAATGCTAACCCTACTAAGTAGATTTTTCATTTCCCTCGTTGGCAAGGAGGGGACTATTTCTCCTCGCTCTCATATAGCCGACCCTTTAACTCGGGTTAGTTTATTTTAACTCTTTAGTTAAATTTTTTTATTATATTTTCCTGAAAACCAATGGTAGATGAGTGAACCCTATGGATGGATGAATCTTAACCATAGTTAAATGGGATTAGAACACATGGCAAGAAAATGGGAGCTGAGACGCCCTCCTCGGTGGACGCCCTCCTCGCGTCACCACCGAGGAGGTGACTATTTTCCTTTTACTTATTAAGAGCTAGTGTAAACCATCAAAATTTCGGTCCAAGAAAAAATTTAGCATAGCCAATGTCAATAAGTGTGATGTATGTATGTCTGAGTGTCCTGGCCAAGCCTAGTGTATATATATATATATGTATGAGCGTGATGTATGTATGTATGAGTGTCATGTATGACTGCCCTGGCATAACTAGAAATGAATATATATATATATATATATGTATGTATGAGCGTGATGTATGTATGTATGAGTGTCATGTATGACTGCCCTGGCATAACTAGAGATGAGTGTAATGTGTATGTATATGTATATGTATGTATACGATTGAGGACGAATAAGAATATCATGAACTGTGTGTGTCAATAACATGTGCTAGACGAATAAGAAAGCTTGCTAATGTTTACTTTGATCATGATGTCATGTGAAAAGGCCATGTGAGACCCTTTTTTATGCCACTTGATAATAAAAATCCATTCAACTATAGTCTATACATATCTAAGACGTATATATGGACGGATTCATGGTCAAGGGCTAGACAAGTCTGTAGCATCCCATGACACAAATTCATCTGAATGGACGGTCAATAATTCTCCAATGGTGCTAATTTTTTGATGGAGTTCCGGTTGATGTAATTACCTAAATACCTTCTTTTATATTTGTAATTACTGAACTACCCTTCTTTTTTTTTGCTGGAATTATCGTGTACCTACGGTAGTAATCTTGAATCGGTTAGAAACCGGATGCTAACCCCGAACTATCCTTGTCATAAGGCATATTTTTCAAATTTCAAACTAGATATCGGAAATCTTTGATGAAATTTTGGAATTCTAAAATTTTGTAATTTCTGCGAAATCTAGGAATTTTTTTTGGTTAAGGTTATCAGTTAATAAATCTAGGAAATTTATTTTTAAATATTTTTCTTATTATTTTTTTAATAATATGCCAAAATATTTCAAAATTTCGTGAAATTTTGAAATTTTAAAATTTATTGTAAAATATGAAATAATAATATTATATTTTAATAAAATATTATTTTTTCTAAAATATTCCAAAATTTCATGCAAAATTTCGTGAAATATTAAGAATATATTTAATTTAATAAAATACTTTAAAAAATAGGATTTCCAAAATTTCGTTGATAAATCCTATGTTCAGGTTGGAGAACCAAAATCGCCGAGTTCCGAAATTTCAAACCTTGGCTCCCAGAGCTCTGATGATGGTAATTTTTTTTTTTTTTTTTTCAGTGCTAACCACACTTTTCCCTTTATGTAGTAGTCTCCCTTTTTTGGACTACTTAGGTCTCTACTCTCTTGTACAAGGTTTGAAATTTTGTTGAAATTTTGTGAAATTTCCATTTCGGCCAACCTAACGACATCGAAATTGGTTTATTTCGAAAATCAGATTTCGGTTGAAATTTTGGATTTCGAAGATTTTGGAATTTGGGCCGAAATTTGATTTTTTTATTTTTAAATAGGTTTTTTTATTTTTTTTTAATTAAAATTCCAAATATTCCGAAATATTTCAAAATTTTTAATAAATTTTCAAAAATTTATATATTAATTTTAAATATAAAATAATAATATTTATATAAATATATAAAATTTTAATAAAATATTATTTTTTAACATATATATATTAATAAATATATATATATAATTAATAAAATATTAATACTTCGGATTTCCAAATTTCGTTGAAATCTTTTTGGGATTTCGATTCGAGTTGGCTGGCCAAAATTGTCGCAAATTTCGAAATTAAAAACCTTGCTCTTGTGGACCTCAACACCAAACCTTTGTTTCTTGCCCAAAAAGGGGAGAGTGTGGCTAGCATAATCCTTAAAAATATTCACTTGTATATTAAATCACCACTTTGATTTTATCAACCAGATTCTCTATACACATGAGATGTACCTATTCTTTCCATGCATCCTCGCTGACGCAATATTTTTTATATATAAATAAAAATGAAAAATACAGGGAAAACGTTCGAGACGATAGATCCAAGAACTGGAGAAGTGATAGCAAGAGTTGCAGCAGGAGATAGAGAAGATGTTGACTTGGCTGTCCAGGCTGCCAGAGAAGCCTTTGACCATGGACCATGGCCTCGCATGTCTGGCTCTGTATGTTCTTTTTTCTCGACCTTACATTTTCTTTTACAAAATGCTTCGGATTTGCCTAATCCACACTACCCTAAATAGAATTTGCATGGATGCAAGAATCATTTTATTTAGTGTGGCACAAATCTTATGAGTCATAAAAAATCTACTATATACATTAGGAGTTGGGATCATAACCAACTGCGATTGGAATCATTTTATTTAGTGTGGCACAAATCTTATGAGTCATAAAAAATCTACTATATACATTAGGAGTTGGGATCATAACCAATTGCGATTGAACTCGTACCCACAAGCTAACACATGTCCCTTTTAATCTTTACAAACTGTGGTTAAGATTTATTGACCTATAGTGTTCAAATTCTTAAAAGAAAAAAGTATTAATCCTAAGAATTAGGATTAAAAGAAATTAACCAGAGTTAAAAGTACAGTTAAAGAGGCTATGCGAGTGCAAGCCATGGCCCCACTTCGATGGGTGCCATTGTCCCACATCCACTGATTGTGTTTTGAAATGATATTGGCATATATAGTCACCCTTTTCTTGAAGTAGTACATAGGTTTGAAATTTCGGTTTCGGACAACCCCAACGTGATCGAAACTGGATTTTTTCGAAAGTCAGATTTCGGTCAAAAGTTTGAAAATTTCGGGTGAAATTTTGGATTTTAAAGATTTCGGAATTTCGGCCAAAATCTGATTTTTTTTATTTTTAAATTTTTTTTTTTATTGTTTTTTAATTAAAATTTCGAAATGTTCTGAAATATTTCGAAATTTTTATTGAAATTTCAAAATTTTATATATTAATTTTAAAAATAAAATAATACTATTTATATAAATATATGAAAATTTAATAAAATATTATTTTTTAATATATATATATATATATATTATTAAAATTTATAATTAATAAAATATTAATATTTCAAATTCTAAAATTTCGCCGAAATCCCATAATTTTTCGGGATTTCAGTTCGGGTTGGCTGGCTGAAATCGTTGAAATTTCGCATGCCATATGCAACATTTTTTAGGAATAGTCACGTAGGCAACCTTGTCCTGCATCCCACCTTTCCCACGTTTGAGGTGGCATTGTATTGTCTCTAGCATATGCCACAAAAATATTTTCGGGCTTCCACACATCATTTAGCATGTGGCAATAAAAAAGCAAAAAAATGAATCTTTCCCCTTTTCTATCGCCATATGTTGGATGATGTGTGGAGTCCGAGAGGATTTTTCTCGCATCTATTAAAGAGACAATCCCATCTGTTAGAGAGACAATCCCATGTCGTTTGAGGCATGTAACACTCTTTTTCAGTTTTTTTAAAAAAATCTATTTTTATTTTATTTTTTTTGAAAGGTAAGCTGAGGTTAGGTAGACCCTTACCAGAGAAACATAGGCGGGATTTCATCCCAAGTCCCTGGTATGACGCCAAGGGACTTTACCAACTAAGCTTTTACTGATAAAAAAAGGCAAATGAAACATCTGTCAGAAACATCCTATTAATCTTAGTTGGTCAACGCTAACAATTAATGTGACCCAACCAAATTAAATTTTTCAAAGAGTTCAGACATATCCGATTAAACTGATTACCATGTGTTAGGAAAGAGGGATTTCTCATGATATATATTTTTTTACTGACCTAAATGGGTGTCATGTGTTACTCAAACATGTAACGCATAGACAAGAATTCCTATGCATCCCGCATATGATACTCAACACACATATATAGCTATCGAGGACTCAGAAGTTTATATGGACATCACATATAATTATCCTTTTCCAAATGTTTATTACACACTAATATTTCAATTTGTTCTTGAGTGATGTTCAGAAAAGAGGAAGAATAATGATGAAATTCGCAGACTTAGTAGACGAAAATGTAGAAGAATTGGCTGCCTTGGATACTATAGATGCCGGGAAGTTATTCAGTTGGGGGATGGCCATAGACATCCCTCACGCAGCAAACACTCTCCGTTACTATGCCGGTGCCGCCGACAAAATTCACGGAGAGACATTAAAGATGTCCAGGGAGCTTCAGGCATACACACTACGTGAGCCCTTTGGTGTTGTGGGGCACATCATCCCTTGGAACTTTCCGTCCACCATGTTCTTCATGAAGGCTAGCCCCGCCTTAGCTGCCGGGTGCACCATGATTGTCAAGCCTGCCGAACAGACACCGCTTTCTGCTCTCTATTACGCCCACCTCGCTAAGCTGGTAACCTTGCATTTTTTTTCTAGCATAGTACCTCTGTTTTTTTTTTTGGTAAACTCAATCAATACCACAAGGCAATGACTGAAGGCAAAGACAAGGAAATACTGACACCACCCATGCAAACTCACACACACCACACACACATGCAGCCCATGTAAGCTTCACCCTAGAGCTCCTCAAAATGGGTACCAACCGTTTGAGGTGGCAAGGAACTTATATGGGACAGCATGCTCGGGTAACTACCCGAAGTGGGACTAAACACTCACCTCTTATTAGTACTACTTGGTTGTGTAGTTTATTATAATATAAGTAACATATTTATTATAATGATAAAATAATAGTATAGATTATAGAGAGGTAGAGGGGCATTTTAGAAAAAAAAAAAATTAAAGAACGTTTTGGGAATAGAAATTTGATGGGCATTGTAGAATTAAAATAAACTTAAGAGACATTTTGGGAGCAAAAAAATGTCTTTGAAGCATTTTGGGAAAAAATAAAACTTGAAGGAATGGGTATAAAAACTTGAGAGGCATTTTTAGGAACAAAAAAAACTAGGGCCTTTTGGATGGAAACTTGACTCAGTGGCATTTTTGGAAACAAAAAAAAAATACGAGGGACATTTTGGTTATAAAAAAATTATGAAGGGGCATCTTGGGAAAAAAAATTAGGGGCATTTCAAAAATAAAAAATAATGCATAAGTGTTTTGAGATATAAAACTTGAGGGGCATGTTGAAAAAAAAAGAGACTTAACGGCCATTTTTGGTATAAAATCTTGATTGAAAATTTGACATAGTACTCTTTTATAATATAATATAGGAAAATGGAAAACGGACCAGGGGTCAGCTAAGCTGACACGCTGATCACATTCGTCCATGACCCTTTTTCACCATACATCAACTATGGTTAATTCCCTAGGGTTAACCAATCTAACCATGGTTTTTAGAAAAAAAATATTTATCTTAATTTAATCAAGCTTAACCATGGTTAAAAAGTTTTAAAAGCGACACAGGAACACTGTGGTCAGCTTAGAAGAGGACCTGAGGTCCTCTTCTCAGGACTCTATAATATATGATAGATATATCAATGTGACTCAAGTGTAATACTGTTTTAGTTATTGATTTTTTTCGAAACATAAGGGAATACAAGAACTATATCTATGTTTAAGATCAGTAAATGTCTTTTGATTATGGCACATTACATGTCAGATGCATAAATACAGAAACAAAGAACACAAAAAACTGGGCAAAAATCATGCGCTTTCCTTCTTACTAAAACTTAATATATTAAATTCCAAAGAAATGTTTGAGCTAATTACCATTTACCACAATGATGCAGATGGATGAAATACTAGTACCACTTAGTATCTATAAAATCAAAATTCTTTGTAAGATCATTTCTTGAATTATAATCCTTGTTTGTTGTAACTTTCTAATGGTTTTCTTGTTCTGCTATATCAGGCAGGTATCCCTGATGGAGTACTCAACGTTGTAACCGGATTTGGAGCAACGGCCGGTGCGGCCATTAGCTCTCATATGGACATTGATAAGGTGATCTCTAGTTTCATTTTCTAAATTGTCTGGTGATTCCAAAATTTGAGAAGAAAAAAATGGGCAGTCTGTGTTACAATGCATGACATTCTGCTTAAATTTTATTGTGTTGGACTTGTCAGGTTAGTTTTACAGGGTCCACGGAAGTTGGACGGTTAGTAATGCAGGCTGCAGCAACAAGCAATTTGAAATCAATTTCATTGGAATTGGGAGGGAAGTCACCTATCATAATTTTTGATGATGCTGATGTTGATACAGCCGTTGATCTAGCTCTTTTGGGCATTTTATATAACAAGGTAGAATAATTTCTAGAAGTTTTACTTATATTCTGAGCAGCTAATCTAGTTCAAGAATATAACTATAGAGTGGTTTAATTTCATGGATCTTCAGGGAGAAATTTGCGTAGCGGGTTCTCGTGTTTACGTTCAGGAAGGGATTTATGATGAATTCGTGAAGAAGGCAGCAGAAAAAGCGAAAACTTGGGTGGTTGGGGACCCATTTGATCCTAGTGTTAAACAAGGACCCCAGGTAAATTTTTAGCTGTTATTGTTTTTCCTTTTTGTTTTTTCTTTTAGTGTCCGTTTTGTAGCTAAGACTTCTAAAGTTTGGCACTTTGTCATGGTAGTTGTTAGGAAATTTGAGTCACTTTGTCAAGATTTATACCATCATGAGATTTCAAGTCTTATCATTTTTTATAATATTTGAAATCATTCATTTTGCTGCACTTGAAGTCTTAGGGGAATTGCAACCTAAGAGATGAAAAGCACAATGTATCTAGTTCTCAAAAGAAAATGTGAATTGTTTTGTTATTAAGTCTCCGCAAAAGAACCTACCCTAATATATAGTTATTTTGTCATGAATTTTGTAATCAACATGTCGGATCATACTGCTGAAGTATTTCCCAAAATTCCAAAATAACAAACAAAGTGCAAAAACTCATAAGCACTATCATGATCATTGTGTCGCCTTCCACTAGATTTAATTGGGTTTGCGAAGGAATCATAGGAAGAAAGAATACAGTTCTTTTTTCTGTGTACTTACCCCACCAAGCCATTCATCATCCAAAAAAAAAAAAAGTACTTAAATGGGACTAACTGCACTCTTCTAACTGTATGTGTGAACTTCTTTTCAGACCAGTACGACCAGGTGGGGGCAAGGGGGGCTTTAGCCCCATGAACTTTTGAGGAAAAAATTAAGTGTATATATATATATATAATTTAATTTAATAAGGCATAGGCATGGAGCGAGGGGGCAGCTACAACTTAAACTATTAAAAAAATCTTTACAAACAAACGAAATGGCTCATGAACTTGGCCACATCCCCTGAACTATCTAATCATTTTTCACAAACTCATCAATAATTATTAACTTTATCAATCAATCATTGCTTCCCCCTCCCGACAAAAAAATCTTATCTCCAAGCTTTAGCTCTGGAATGTTGAGAACTGCAATCCTTATTTTGGTTTAAAATATTGAGGTATATTCTATATATATGAAAGCTGGCCCATTGGGGATGATGATCATACTCCATTACACAACGCCTCTTTCGTTAAATGGGGTTTCATGCATCTACTAGTTTTTTTTATAAACAAATTGAGAAGTGTTTGTGTGCCCTAAATATGTCCCAAACTCGCGTCCTAAAATGTGTACTTACCAAGTTCACTGAACCATAGATTGGTTTAACAGTATCTATCAAACTTGGCTATTTTTTTTTTTCCCTTTGATTCATTGTGTAATGTTGTATATAGCCAGACTCCAAAGCTAGTTAGGATGTACTAATCTTCCTTACATATATAAAATGTACTTGGTCTGGTGCAGGTTGATAAGAACCAGTTTGATAAAATCCTTTCATACATTGAACATGGCAAGAGAGAAGGAGCCACCTTGCTAACTGGAGGAAAATCCTCTGGCGAGAAAGGATACTATATTGAGCCCACAATTTTCACAGACGTCACGGTAAACCCTAAACCGTTGCACATATGTATTTTTTTAAATGGCGGTGACTTACGTCGAATCTTTTGCATATTTGCAAACAATCTGTTCAGGAGGATATGCTAGTAGTAAAGGATGAAATTTTTGGACCAGTAATGGCACTCATGAAGTTCAAGTAAGTTTGATTATGCTTTCTCATTTTCTTCAGCATGATTCATGTATATAACAGAAAGTATAATTCCCTAATGAAGTAAGACCCGTTTAGCATGTCTAAATTTCGGGTCTATTTGTCTATACATCTACCATGGGTAGACATTTTCATGTTTTAGACTATTTAGTAGAGCGTTTACTTGCTATTATAAAAAAAGACATCTCATGCATAAAAACTGTCTATTACTCTGCTTTGCCAAACTATTTAATTTACTAAGATCTATTTCTTACATGTATTTTTGTCACGGATCTATTTTAGCCAGATCTGTATGAAATAGAAAAGATTAGATAAGATATACTAAATGAACCCTAAGTTTAGCTCATTCTCTCTCTTTTCGAATAAAAAATTGCAGGACTGTCGAAGAAGCAATTGCGAAAGCCAACAATACAAGATATGGCCTAGCAGCAGGGATTGTGACTAAGGATTTGAACTTAGCCAACACAGTCTCGCGATCAATCCGTGCTGGTGTTATTTGGATCAATTGCTACTTCGCTTTCGACAATGACTGCTCTTATGGTGGGTATAAAATGAGTGGGTTTGGAAGGGATTTGGGAATGGATGCTCTTGACAAGTATCTCCAAGTCAAGTCTGTTGTAACTCCCATTTACAATTCTCCTTGGCTCTAAATCCATGCATCGATCTTCAACACAATGAAGAATGAAGAAGGAAAGAACTTTCTCATATTAAAATGATAATTCCTTCTTGAGTTGCTATAAAAAAAATTATTCTGTTTTGTACTGTAATCTGATACTATACAAGGGAATTAAAGGGTTGATTACTAAAGGGATTCCAATGAACTGCACGTTGATGTTCCCCCTTTCGGGTTTTGTTTTTTAATAGACCCTTTAGGGCCTTTGGCTTTGTTGGTTTGTTTGGAGGGAAAACGTTGTGAAAAGTAGATACCAGCTAGTTTAGTTGGTGAAGTCTCTTGGCGTCGTTCACCTGAGATCCAATCTCATCTACATTAGGGTTGGGGGGTTTATGGGAGGGGGAGGGCTACCCCTCATTGTGTAGCCCATAGGTCCATATGGCCTCCAATGAACCAAAAAAAAATGTTGTGAAAAATATTATCGAAAATAATTTCTCATCATTTTTTTAATAAATTTTTTTATCAAACATAAAGTAAAACTAAGAATTATTTGCAGTAAAAGTAAAATTTTATTTTACAACATTCCGAATACAAATATTAGTTTTTCTCCTTAAAATAATTCAAGGCACCTATTTTTCCTCAAAAGAAATCAAGGCTTTACATCCTATCATGAATTTCTAAGATTTGTGAGACCTTATGTATGGGAAATGGTCTCCTAGGTCAAACTGAAATCTATCACTCCTAACCAATTTTGTAATAGTGTTGACCTGCTCAACACCCTCAATTAGCAGTAATATTGATTGAGTTGATTCAATAGCCAAGTTACTTGTGTTGAAAAAAAATATATATATAGTCACTTGTGTTGAGCATGTCCACATCCTGCCACCTTAAGGATTTATCCTTACTTACCTAGTTGTGCATGTGGTTGGGAGGTCTGCATGTGCCCAAGCGATTACTCTGGTTGTTCTAAAAGGCCCGGACACCCTCGTTACCAAAAAAAAAATCACTTGTGTTAAGCAATGTTATCAGAACCGGCTGAGTGCCCAGTTCCTGGTTTGACCGGTTCGACTGTGTTCTATCTTATAAAAAATATATTTATTTTTTTTACTATTTTTACTCATTTATGGCCGATTCTAATTGGTTCTCAGCCGGTTCTGACCAATTCTCAACCTTTTTTTACCATCGGTTCCTGGTTCAACTGGTCGGTTCTTCCGGTTTTGACAAAAATGACCGGTTTTTAATTATGTCCACTTTTGGGGGGTTTGGGAACTGGTGAGAGGACCGGTTTCCTGGTTGTCCAGTTCGACTGACCGATTCGATTCGGTCCAGTCCGGTTCAGTCAACATTGGTGTTAAGGTTTACTTCCTCAATTATATATCTTCAATTCTTATCTAATCTCAAATCCCAACTATCACCACCACCACTTTTACCGCCCCTTGCCTCTACTACTGCCACAATCGCTGCCCTCCACCACCTGCCAATTATTGCTACTTTTACACACCACCACTGTCACTATTCCACATTCTCCTCGAGAGGTCTTTTTTTCTTGAGTAATTAATGCTATATTCACTCTCCGGTTGTCCACTCTTTCCAACTATTTTTTGTGGGTCTACATGTCTACGATGTACCAAAATTATTTTTGTGATGATAGTTTGTCAGCAACTATGGGGACTCGGGTGTGCTTTTGTACGTGAACAAGGAGACCATATGGCTACTTGTAGAGCCCCATTTAATTTTGTTCAAGCATAATCAACCTAAAGTTAAATTGAAAAGTTTTTTACAATTCTCATTGAAATAAGGTTAAAAAGATCATTTCATCAAAATTTTAGCATCGTTAACTATTTTATGGAAGAAAGGTGGCTGTAGCATTGCTCTTTTTCTTTTCATTTTCATAGCAACAAAATAAGTGACCAAAAATTACTTTTCTTTTACCATTTTTTTTTTTAATTTTCTTGGAATTTGGGAACCAAACAAGGATTAATGAAGGAAAACATGAGCTCGTTACCACTTACCTCCCGTAATATTTTTATTTATAGAAAAGTAAAAAATAAATTGTCAGAAGTGGGATTTGAACCCACGCCCTCTCTCGAAGACCAGAACTTGAGTCTGGCGCCTTAGACCACTCGGCCATCCTGACTTTGTTGTTAACGATTCTCTCTATTGATATTATTAACATTAACCCTACACTAATTCTTAACAGCATCTACTCATGTCCTCCCCGTCAGGGATGCCACCCTACTTCCCACTGTCGATGCAGGAGATGGCCGAAGCCCCGTTACACCAACATCAAGGGTTGATTGGAATGTCTGTACTATGCAAGCTTTGTCATTTGACAGTATGCATTTTCTTATGAGAACTAGTATCGTGCTTTCTATATCTTGGGATGCAATTCCCGTAAAACTTCAAATGCTATAAATTGAATGATTTCAAATCTTTAAAAAAATGATAAGACTTGAAATCTCATGATGGTAATAATTAATTTTGTTAGAAACTTCGACAAAATTATTCAAATTCCCTAGCAACTACCATGACAAACTGCAAAGTGCCAAGCTTTACATGTCTCAGCAGCATACTCTTAATGGAAGTGCTCCTTTTGTGTTACATGACAAACTGCTAAGTGTAATATCGACCCCTAACAAGTGTTGGTTCCGAGATGAGTCCCCAGGGGCCAGGGGGTGCGATGGTTGTAATATCGACCCCCCTTATCCAAGCTTACAACCATCGAACCCTCTTATCCGAGCTTCAAATGCTAGGCATTAACCCACTAACCTAGAACAAATACTAACACTCAAAATATAAGTACACGTTGGGTGCTTTCGCCAACCTGAATGTCAATTTTCCAACAAGATCCAGGCAAGTCCATGTAAGAATCCAACCACCGGATAAACTAGATGAAGGGAGACGGTGACGTAAAGTTTCACTAATTCGTGGCACAAAAAAGAACAATGAAGGGAAAAACAAGATCGTCGGAGGTTTGTATTAGATCATCTCAGGGTATTGTACTAGGCCTGAATCTACATTTTCTCGAATTTTTTTTCTTCGGGAATATGATAATATATATACGAGGAAAATGAGATTTTCCTCTGCTTGGCTCCAAAGAAACCAAAATGTTAAAACAGTTGAGCATTTTAGTTTTCTTTATATCAATAGATTTAAAATCAGTGGAGAAAGCTTGGATTTGTTGCGGAAAAGAAAAGTACAAAAAATGTAAAAAGTGTACGAAATGCGAGTTGATGCATGGAGCAATTGATCACCGTTGACAATTTCAAAAATGCAGGAAAGGAAAGGAAAATGCAAAAAATGATAAATTTCCTGGTTTTTTTTGTCACTAAGATATTTAGAGCTCTTGCGGACTCATCACCCGGGGGAATTGAATCCCCATAGGCCACACCCCACCACATCCACTTTTCCGGAAAAGTTACTTTTTTTGCCCATGCAATTTCCCTCAAGATATCTTTACATGGCACAAATGATACCCTATTAAATACAAACAGGAAACCCAGTGTAACCATCAAATTTCATAGTAATAAACCATGAGAAATGCTTGCCCCAATCGCAAGCCTCCGAATTCTCAAGATGGTGGTGACATGTGTCCACTACTTTTCCATGTTACTTTTGAAATCGATTGAGGCCATAACTTCCTCTTTGAAAAAAAAAAACTCTTAAACTTGTTGCAGGGTAGCAATGACAGTACAGTCTGTACTCTGTCCTGTTAAGCAAAGCTACTAATAGAGAAGTTTAATAAAGCATACAAAAATGGCCATGTCCTACAGATCATTACAGCCGTTCAAACTTTCTTAGAATGTTTTGAAAGTCATCCAGTGAAGTGTGTCTCTCACTTTGGGGTAGGTTTCGAGATCCCGAAGAGTGTTTGATGGTAGTATAATATACACCGTCGGCCAAGTTTCAAATGTGCTTTAACTCACAAACCAAGAACAGATACTAACACTCATTACAACAAAACTATGGACTAGCAACAGAATACTAGAGACGGAAATAATTCCGTCTCTAATACCTCACTTATAGACACGGAAATAAATTTCGTCACTAACATTCCGTATATAATATATCCAACATTTATGTATATTTTCTTAATAAAACATATATTAGTGACGGAATAGTTTCCGTGTCTAATTTATTTCGACACGGAAGTTGGTGTTAGTGACGGAAAATATCTGCATCTAAGTTAAATGATCATTAGAAACGGAAATATTTCCGTATCTAAACCTATATAGTAGTAGAGACGGACATATTTATGTTTCTAATCATTAAATAGTAATAGACACGAAAATATTTCCGTTTCTAATCATTAAATAGTATTAGAAACAAAAATATTTCCGTCTCTAATAATCTTATATTTGGATGACATAATCCCTAACCCATGAAATCGTATTTCCCCCCAAATTTCTTCTCCTGTACCACGTCTCTCTCTCTCTCTCTCTCTCTCTCTCTCTCTCTCTCTCTCTCTCCTTCTCTCGGCTTCGACCATCCCTGCCAGCTCCGACCACCGCCGCCGACCATATTTGAGCACTGTAAGTCCATATCTCTCTCTATCTCTCTGTCTCTCTCGCTCTCTCTACCGAGCTCTCTCCTTCTCTGTTTATCCCTCTCCTGTCTCTGTCTCTCGCTCTCTCTCTCTCTCTACCGACCTCTCTTTCTCTTTCTCTACCGACCTCTCTTTCTCTCTCTCTCTCTCTCTGCTCTATTTTCTCTCTCTACTCTATTCTCTCTCTATTTTTCTATCTCTCCTTCTCTCTCTATGCTCTCTAACTGTGAACTTTGTGCAGGTTTATCAGTGCCACCAACTCCACGCCACTCAAACCTTTATAAGGTATGTCAACACAAATCTTATAAAGTTTTTACTTCTTATTCCGATTTTTTGTGTTTTTGCCATTGTTTTTTTTTAGCTAAGATGTTGTGTTTCTTGATTATTGATTGAAATGGTTGTGAAATCTTTCTATGTTTTGGGATTTGCAGTATTTGGTGTCTGTTATATATTGAGTATACACGATTTATTTAGCTGTAAAATTATGGATTTCCCCTCTTTTGTGTTAATATACATTTTGATTTGTTTTCGTCTTTGGATGTTTTGTTTATTGTGTTCTTGTGGGGATTTAATGTAGATCCGAACTGATTCCAAGTGCTTGAGTTGGTTTCTTGTTTCGATTTCAATCTTTATTGTAGTCAATCTTTGTAGTAATTTTAATTTTTGATTGATAGATTTCAATTTTAATGTGGTTTCTTTGTATCTATTGTGTTTAATGTTTGTTCTCTAGTGATTGTTCTCAGTATTAATTAATAGGATTTTTTATTTTTTGTTTGTTATTGTTGAATAGAAAATAAAGACACAAGTTAAATCAAAAACATTATGTATATACGGCCCGATACCCAAAATATCCTCAATACAATAAGAAATTCCCAAAAAATTTCGGGAGTTATGTATGAGAATACAAGACACCTCTACACTACCATTTGAAGTTTCCGGTTTGTTTGAGCTGTTTTTTTTCCTGATGAACAAGTGGGTTTGTTTGAGCTGAAAAGAGAGTATTTTGGTTCTGATTGCAGTATATTTGGCTGAAAAGAGTGATGGATTGCTTTGTTTATTATGTTTGATTGCTTTTTTGTTGCGTGTTAATTTGAGAAGGCAATCCATTGTTAAAATCATAGATACTAAGTAATCATTTAGGTTCGTTTAATTTCTCTGATTATAATTTTTATGGTTGAGCGTGAATTGTTTTTAGATTATTTTAGTGTTTGTATTGAGTAGTTCTTTTTATTTATATTTATTTTTGAGAATGTACGGGGATTTTAGGGTTAGTTGTTAATAAATTTTATTTCAGCATTTTTTCTTGTTTGTCTCAGCTGTATTAAACATGTTATTTGTTGGCAAGATCATGGACACCTTACTAGTATAATAGGTAGTATTCCTCAATTTTAATTCACTCAAATGGTACTTCATTTTTAAAAAAAATTGGCTAATTTAATTTTAATTTTTTGAGATTCACAAAAAATGATACGTACATTATCATGTGGGCGAATTGTTCATACAATTATGATCATTGGGTTGTAAGACCCATAATGATTCATGCATCCCTCAAGATCATTGTGAATATGCATGCATTGAAACTTAGATCTCTCGTTCAAGAATCATTGTCTGATAAGTCTCTCTTATCATCACTATGGACGAATTCGTTGTAGATTACGATATTTAGTTCCTACGTTGACTACATTACCTCTAACAACTGATCTGTCCCTTGTCTGAAGCATGTGTCAGTCGTCCGTGCACACTCAATTTTGGGAATATTTTCGTCTGTCAGTCATCCCTATTATTCTCTGGGTACATATTTGGACAAGGAATGCATTTGTCCCTTGTCTGAATTGTGTACTTGGAGAGCCATGGGGAGATGCTGCCGAAATTTCCTTAAAATTGAACAAAGCACGTGAGCTACTGATTCTTGAGGATCATGCATTCCTGAATGGGATATGAACACCTCACCCAATATGTATTCAATAACCATGGTGCATGCATTACCTTATATTTTCGAAAAGTGTTATGAGCTCCCCGACCGGCAGACGAGAGCTTGGGTGCTGCAGAAATGCAACGCGTTGTGGAGAGTTTAGCAGAAGAGTTTGTACGATCATTTGTACAATCCGGAATGTCCACTACAGGCACAGTATGAGTATGTGGATAATAGGATAAAACCATATAAGTGGAGGACACTGGTGGACCACCAGAGGACAGCGGAGGCTCGGGTATAAAAACAATTTGAGCTTTACTCTTCTAGTAGTCAATTTTTTTGATTTATATTATCAATATACTAACTGACTGACATCATGTAAAGAATAGGCTATCAGAGATAAGAATAGGCACAATCAAGCGCATCTTACTCTGTCTCACATAGTTGACACAAGACCTTATGTTCAGTACAGGGCAACTGAGGTATATGTATCACCATCATTTAGGGGATTATGTATTCAATTAATGTTTTCGATAATATATTGTTGTGAAGTTATTAATCGTAATTAAGTTTTTCATGAAGCGTGCAAACCATCCAGACTGGCTAGAGCCGGACCGACTACATATGTTGGGGTGTTCCATACACGCCGGGATGGGACATTCGTCAATCACACATCGGAGCTATTGCACGTATGTTTACGCAATTCATGATTAAATATTCTTGTAATTGGTACAAAATATGTTTTTTTAATAACGTACTTGATTATCTAACTTGAATATTTATCTATAACTGCAGGGGCAGATGACTGAGAGGTTAAGCCAGCATCCTGAGGGCACCGAGAGTAGCACTGCCCGGAATGAGATATTCACCTAGATGATGGGTTCAGACGGACACGGGAGTATCTATACTTATGGACTAGGTGTTACCCTCTCACAATTCCACGCTCCTTATGTAGATCATTGGAGGCAGAGAGCACAAGATGCTGAGGCTACGCAGTAGGCACAGGAGGTTGCGCGACTAGCACAAGAGGCTGCGCACCGGGAGACTGTGGCGAATCTGCAGGTTGAGATGGGTTCATACCAGCAATACATGGCTGAGGTTACAGGCTTCTTCCAGGCTGAGGCATTCTCATCCTTCCCTACATCACCATCCCAGTCTCGCCTATCTCAAAATGACGATGTCACCCAGTCCCCAGATGACCCCCTTGGTTAGAGATTTATCATCACATGCTTGGTTAGCATGTGAAGAGATTTAAACTGCTAACACAAACTTCTTTTTTCATATATTTGGTATTGTGGACTTTAGTTTATCTGTTGGTTTGTTAATATCATTATTTGGGTGCTACATGTTTGATGAATTAATTTTTTTCTGATTGGCTTATTGTTGATGTTATTGCTTAGAATGTGTTGAAACCGAAATGCTAAAACACAGAAATACTAGAGCTTCACTTAGATATAATGATTGTTTACTATTATGAATGGCCATTAACTACGGGAAGATGATTTCAGAAGAATTTTTGCAATTGGCCATTGTTGTTTTAATCACATTGTTGGTCTTTTGCTTCATTGCTTTCTATAATTTTTCAAATTAGGAATGCTACAGAACTTTAGTAGTAGAAACCCATTTCTTGGTCATTGTAGTTCCAAATGGCCAATTGGCCATTAATTATGGAGAATTGAGGCAAATCATGAGTTTAAAAACATTCATGTAGTTGGATAACCTCAGTTAATTATGTGAGTTCATGGTGTGGATGTGGAATGTGGATATTATGTAGAATGAATGTATGTAGGTTTTGTTGTTTGAAAACAGGTTATAGGTTTTGAGTTACAGGTACTGTTTTTGGAAAACAAAAACAGACATGAGACAAAAGTATTTCCGTCTCTAATGTTATTTCAATATTAGAAACGGAAATATTTCCATCTCTAATTAATAGTTAGTGACGGAAATAATAAGAAATATTTATGTCACAAATAAGATATTAGAAACGGAACTATTTCCGTCACTATCTAATAATTAGAGGCGGAAATATTTTTGTGTCTAATATCAATATTAGATACAGAAAAAGTTCTGCTGCCAACATCGTATAAAGATGGAACTATTTCCGTGTCTAATGCTTCATTAGAGACGGAAATAGTGACGTCATAAATGTATGTATTTGTTCTGAATAAAGATTTTAGACACGGAAAATTTCCGTGTCTAATGCCATATTAGAAACAGATATTTGCTCTGTGTCTAATAACATTAGTGACGCGAGCATCCGGCACGATATAGAGACGGCTACTATTTATGTGTCTAATAGTATTAGACACGGAAAATCCTATTAGAGACGGAAAATTTTCATTGCTAGTCGGTAGTTTTGTTGTAGTGACTACTAACTACTTACCGAGGTTGCAGCCTAACCATATGACTTGAATCCAAAAAAAAAGTGTCTTGGGTCTTTCTTGGGCGGGACACTGAATATATGTATCTTTACCCATTAATCAATTTCTAGACAGATTAACGAATAAAATCCACTCATGAACAGATCAAGCTCTCGTTTATTTAAAAATGACCCGAGCTCAAGCTCGAACACGCATGTGCTCAGCTAAGGCCGTCAAAAAAGCCCATATAGAAGGGTACCCGGCCCAGCCCGGCCCTTCAAAGCCCTCCAAAGCCCGGCCCTACCCCAGCCCTTGGGCCGGGCAGGGCCAAAAAATTGGAAGCCCTTGTTCTGTAGGGCCGGGCTAGGGCTCCCCCTGCTCGACCCTTCCCAGCCCGGCCCGGCCCTACTTTATCTTAAGATAAATATATTTTTAATAATTTTACTAATATACTCCATTTAACCTTTCATTAACGTTATGAAAATAGGGCTATATTTGTAATTGCGCCAACTAAAGACCTTATAAAAACCAACCTAACACAGACCAAACCCTAACTTGTATTCACATTAGAGTTTGCCTCTTCATTCTTCAACTTCAATCGCACAGGCCACATACTATTTCAGTTCTTCATCGATCATCTCTCTCTCATATCTTACTCTCTACTCTCAGTTTTATATTTAAACATATTTTAAATTTTGTTCTATATAGTTTTATTATTCTGTTTGTTTACCTATACTATGTTTTGGTTTATTATGCATGACTGTCACTGACAAGGAAGTTTTTTTTTTTTTAACTCTGTCATTGTTCTTTTTGTTGCAATGTCGATCCCAAACCCGAATAAAAGATGAGGGTATCCATTTCCATGTCAGGTTGACAGTCGGTGTAGTAAAAAAAAAATTTAACATCTTAGATGACAAAAAAAATTCCGCTCTTTCTTCCGGCCCTTTAGCCGGCCCGGCTCGGCCCCGGCCCTTGAGGGGCCGGGCTAGGGCCCAATCAACCCCGGCCCTTGAAGGGCTAGGGCCGGGCTAGGGCTCTACTCTTATAAGGAAGGGTAGGGCTAGGGTTGACCCCGGCCCTACCCCAACCCGGCCCTT
The DNA here is from genome assembly GCA_015143295.1 of Tetracentron sinense. Taxonomy (NCBI): domain Eukaryota; kingdom Viridiplantae; phylum Streptophyta; class Magnoliopsida; order Trochodendrales; family Trochodendraceae; genus Tetracentron; species Tetracentron sinense. Next base: position 5,623,061 of record CM026554.1, on the reverse strand, counting down.
TGACACCCCTATGCTCAGCTAGTTTTTTTTTTTTGGTAAACTCAATCATACCACAAGGCAATGACTGAAGGCAAATACAATGTGCTCAGCTAGTTAAATACAAGGTTTGTTAATCACTATATATATTTTTATCAAATATAGTATATAAATAAATATTAGAAATAAGTGGAGCCAGGTCAAGCTCGAGCTTGGTGGATTCTTTGCGGGCCGAGCTTGAACAAAGTTGTTCAATCTCGAGTCAAGCTTGAACACATTTATACTTCAATTAACCGAGCCCCCCTCCCACTCAGCTCTGTATCACCCCTACGCTGGAGTAGATCTTATACAAATTCCTCGTTCTAGTGTTTTTCTTGAATGGATCTTTTTGAATTTTGCTCAACTTTATCCCATTTTGCAGATTTTTTACCATTTGGTTTAAATAAGGAAAGAAAAATTTAGAAATTGGTTACCAAATCCAAATTGGAAAGTGTTTCAAAACTCTCGATAGTACCTACCATGGTTCAAAATATCGACGATATATAATCGATAACGGTGCAATATGTTGATGATATTGAGAACTTAACCGTTGGATTGAAAAATCTAATGGTGTCAAGCATTACTTGTTTTAAATGATGGGCCCCACTTAATGCTCGACAGCATTGAATTTTCAATCTAGCGGTCCAGCTCTCAATAGTAGAATTTTAAATTACTTCCCATCCAAATTTACTGTTAATTGAATTGATAATTTCAGACGGCTAGACCTCCATAGGAGACAGACATCAAGTGTCCTCCATTATTTGAGTATGAATTGAGGACAATTAAATATCAACTTGGCTGTTGAAAGAAGCCCATTCAAGTATCAGTGTTCACTCTAACTCTACTTTCAATATTCAAGTCTCATTTTAATAATTTTGCTAGGCATTATTTCAGAGAAATATACATCAAGATACTAAATATTAAAAATTGTATGCATTAACAATAATAAATAATTCTAACACTACAACAGTACAAGAAAAGAAAAATACCTCACAGTGAGTCAATGATATAGATGCAGAGTGCTGCTCTAGACCTGTATCATTATCATCGCCATATGTATTACAAGGGGTAGCTTACTAGCAGTAATAGCATCCGTACTGATTCCAATTCCCTAAAACAATAAATACTTGAACAGAATGTAGAAATGGCCGTGCACCAGCATCACTCTATAATTTGGACATTGCTTGGCTCCACTCTACGGGTTTTGGTGGCTCGTCTTCTTCACGTTATAAAGGCTATGAAAGCTGTGAAGCAACTTTTGTCACCTCTATATCTCATCTTTCCATTAGGTCCTCTGGTGCTCATCCAATTGTTTTGGCTGCCATGACAGTTTTTCTTTTCAACTAACAGTATCAATAAGTCAGAACTCATTAAAATCCAGATTGGTAGGACAATAATAGTCGTCACCTATTTGTAGTCTCTGGTAAGCTTGTGAGTTGTAGCCACATATTATAAAACATGACAGTTTCTTGAACCTCTTGGACATAATGCTGTAGGTTAGTGTTAAATTCTTCTCACAACGCAAACAGATTCATCCCACAATGTAAACAGATGATTATCTCTTCGAAATATATATATTGGGATCTTAAGTATCACCCATGTTACACCCACCATTCCACTGCAAATCGAAGTGAACAACATATTTAGACATCTCAAGTGAAGTAACCGAATTCAGCATTTTAAGACTACAGTACACAATCTACCTGAGTAGAATACATTTCCTGTCTTGTCGAGCAAGTTTTTCACTAACCATACACAAGCTTCTTTGATGATTTAAGCTGCAGCACAAGCATAAGAACTAAATAATTAGTTACCTTCTTGAATAGATGAAGGTGAAAAGATAAATGACACACTCCTCAGTACTTGTGTGGTGTTTTTATCCACTGAGTTTTGACCGGCCCTAATCTCTTTATTTGGCTATACCCAAAAGTAAACTGACTGGGTTGTATTCATTAAAATAACAAAATTTTACATCATTTAATATTTGCATGTGATGCAAAACATTTCTATTCCTAAATCACCTATGATGGAATTGTTGGTAGGGCTGGTTAACGAACCATCCTACTCGTGAACAGCTTGAGCTCGAGCCAAGCTCAAGCTTGATTTTCGAGCTTGTTTCATTGATGAGCAGAGCTTGAAAACACTACCACTCAGCTCGTTAAAAGCTCGACTCGATTATATATATATATATATATATATATGAGTCAGTTTAGTGGTACTCCCTATTGTTACAGCATATTTCTACACCTTATCTAAGCCCTTATTTAAACAAAATCAATGGCATTAAATGTTGTTGATGTGCCCTCTTTTCAAAAAAAAAATTAATACCAAAATCACCGCTTCGTAACAAAAACTCCTATTTTTTTTGGAATTGGGATTCAAAACCACGTTCTCTCTCTCACACATACTGAAGCCTCTTTGCTGTGATGTCCCAAAATGGGAAAAGACATTGTTCAAACAAAATGTTCATCACTGAATGTTATCTAATCATCCATCATACAATCTTAAAAGAAAAACCCAGAAGAGTTGAAACCCATACATATTTAAACATCAGAAGATGAAACTTGAACACTCACTCACCCATTAATCGGTTTCGTGGTCTGAGACGGGGGAATACCAAGCAAGGAACAGCCCTTCGTTCTAAGCAGTCTGGTGAAGGGCGAATCCGGCATTCTAGCCATTAATGATGATGACAGTTTTCAGTCGATAACCATTGTTTGCAGACAAGTTTTCACCCCCGAACCAAACCCTACCCAAAAACCGCACAGAAGATAGAACTAAAAAAACAGTCACTACAAGGACAACAGAAAAAATAAATTTAATTCTATCAATTCTTTTTTGTTTTGTTTTGTCTGTTTTTTTTTTTTTTTTTTTTTTAAATTCTATCAATTCACCAATTACTTATCTAGGGCTTCAAGGTATTTCTGCTTTCAGATCTCGAAAAAGATCTTCATCAAGTATTTGTTATCATCCACCTTTGTGAACATAGAAAGTTACTTCTCAACCTCATTCCATTAAACGTTGGTCACAGCTTCCTCAAAATACCTCATGTTCAAGAAAAACCATTAATATTTTTTTTGGAAGGTAAAAACCATTGATGTTGATGGAGAGAACTTGAGGAAGAGACGAAGAAGCGCGAAGGATTAGGATTAGATAGTGTGGGTTTTTTTTAGAAAGGGTAATTTTGGTATTATTTTTTTTGAAAAAATGATGACACATCAACAACATCTAAAGCCATTAATTTTCTCTAAACAATAGCTTAGATAGGGTGTACAAATAAGGAGTAAGAATAGGGAGTATCCCTAGACTGACTCTATATATATATATATATATATATTTAACCTACTAAAATATTTAATTATACTTCATTTAAATACTCAAATAAGTATACTTAATTTAAATTAGTAAAGATTAATAATATATAATGTATTTTACATGATAAGAATACCTTTATACAATTATAAGCTTAAACTAAAATTTTAAGTAACACTAAATTTCTTTATAAAGTAGATTTTGCAACTAATATAAATAGCTATATCTAATAAACCAAGCTACTCGTGAACTACTTGAGCTAGTGTATCTAAGCTCGAGCTCCTTTATTTAATAAACAAGCCGATCTAAAGTTTGATTTTGAGCTCGTTTAATTAATGAACAAGCTTGAACATCCCACTACTCGGCTTGGCTTGATACCACCCCTAGTTGTTGGCATGGTTTAAAATATCGATATGTATCGACTGATATGGGCCGATACGTATCCTATTTGGAGCTACCCGATACACAGGTACGTTGGAAAAAAAAAACTCCACTATATCGGGCCGATACATGCCCGATACAGGAATTTTTCAATTAATTTTTTTTCTCCTTTCATTTACACTATGATCCACAATACAAACCTGATACACACAACTTATTTACATAATATATTATTTAAATAAATGATTTTTATTTGATTTTACTTTCATTTACTTTAGATGTTAATATGTAAATAAGGTTATCCCCCTGGTTATGATGCCCCAGCCCAGTCCTACTTATCAGGAGCCATTGGTTATGATGCCCCAGCCCAACCCTACTTATCAGGAGCCATTAGTTATGATGCCCCAGCCCAACCCTACATATCAGGAGCCACTGGTTATGATGTTCAGTCCCGGTCTTTAACTGACAGTTATGGACAGATCACGACTCAGTAGCAGGCATATGTACAAATGTACCCGGGCATGTACCGCACAATGATGACTTAGACACAATGGTGTCATCATATCTAGATCATTTATAATGTATCACTCTACTCAATTCATGATCCCACAATGATAGAGTATGAGCCGGCACGAAGCTCAATGTGGTATTGAGCTTCTATCATGTATGTAACTTGATTTGTGAATACAAGGGTCTATGTATTTTCATATTTTTGATTTATGAATGCAAGTGAGATTCTATCACTTGGTTAAGTAACTATGGTTTGTATTTTCATACATATTTATCAGCGCGCACGCCTTTTTTAACTTATAAATTTGTTAACTTTCATATGTATGATTATAAATATAGTTGGAGGCCTTCATTTAGTTTGTTTTTAGTTAATATTTACATTAAAAGAGGTTTTATGTAAGGTATCCAAGTTTTTCCTTACGTATCCAAGCTTTTTTTAGCGTATCCTGAATTTTTCCGCCATATCCAACCGATTCGCCAATACGTATCCTATTTTGGACTTACCGATACGGTGACCGATACCGATATTTTGAATCATGGTTGTTGGACATGACTCGGCGGTTATGGTCCAGTACTTGTAACCTTTGCTGAACTGAATCAATCATAAAATTTGCCTGGTCCATTACGGCATTACCTCATACATATCCGATATTAACCATTATCCCCATCCGCTGAAGAACTATGAGAAGAAGCATTATTATTTCTCGAGCTTAATCCAAAGATTTCCTAATACCAAAACATATTATACTTATTTGCAGGGCACCCATGGTTCACAATCCCTTTTTTTTGGATAGGAAGTAATAACATGTTCCTCGTGACTAATTAATGACTGCAGAGTATCCCAAGAGCCAGATAATTGGGACAGCATTTCATGCCTGGCAATAGTAATTCCTGACATTCAATTTTTCAGATGAAACATGTTGGATTCTTATCTCCATGACTTCTTTCAGAGTGTCAATCTTTTGGAAACCAACCGACTACTTCTACATCTTCATTAACAGTTCTCCTATTGACTTGAATTTCTCTAGATGAATTGTGTTCTCTTCTCTTCTAACTCTTACAGCGAGGGGAATATGGGATCGAAGAGGGACTCTGTTTTCTGTGTTTTGATCAATGATCATTTCTTTTACAACCTTAAAAGATTGAAAATCACAATTATTTTCTCAAAAGTTTGTGATTAAAGCCATAATTTCCAGGGTAGTGTAAGATATGTTAGTTTCTGCAGATTTGTTGTTTAACATGAACTGATTAGGGTGGACAAAATAGAAGTTTGACTAAGGGAGGAAAATGTGTTATGTGAAAAAAATTAGGAAAAAAAGAGAAAAAGAAAGAGAGCAAAGCTAAGATAAAAATGCTACCCTAAATACAGAGTAGCACTCACAAGGGAACAGTTTCTTACATTCATTGTCCACTGCTGCATTATGAATTCTAAGATGCTGCTCATACATAAGATGATACTTTGCAGGGATATAGTCCTTGAATCTGTTAACAATGACATTACAAAGGGATTGAGATCCTGAGAAGCTATGATTACATCTATGCACTAATATCAATCTGGCATATCAAAATCATTGCACATAAGTAAATGCATATAAGGAATTAAGAGTATTAAAGGATATAGGAACATAGGCTAAACAATCTTATGTACAAGTGAACGAGTGATGATCAAAAATATTTTCAAACTTCAATTTTTCTTATGTTTTTTTTATTTGAGGCCATTTATCAACAATAGTGGTTAAGGTCAATTTTAGTTTTGGGTAAGAGGGCCCACCACCACATCACCTGGGAAGAACTGCTACAAATAAATTGAGAGTTCTCCCTCTGGGACTTGATCCCAGAGCCTCCCTCAAAGAGGGGCGCAAACCTTTGCCATCTGAGCTGATTCGTAACAACTTATGAATCATAAGTTGATACTGGCAATACCCCGAGAGACTTCAATTTGAAACAGGCAATAAGGAACTTAGATTCCTAACATGGTATACATGGACTTCAGCCTAAAAAAAGAACAGTGAACTCTTTGCAAAAGCCCATTGTACCACCTCGAAAGTATTATGCAAACGACAGGGGAAAAAATGAACAAACACCTGTCATCAAGTTAAGCGGACAAATTTAACAGAGAAACATGACGAACATTAAGATAATTAATCGCTTCTCAAAATCCAACACCAAAAGAGGTGATTGATCCCAAGAAACATGAATAATTCAACCAATAGACAATAAACATTTAAAGGAATTGTTGATATATGTAATATCGAGGAAATGTTCTCTTCTTAATATAAGATGCTAGTAGGGCTTTCTTTCACTTACCAAACAATTTATCATAATCTCTCTTCTTTCTCTCTTCTCTCTTTTCTCTTTTCTAAACCCTAAATCTTTCAAACTCTTTCTCTAACTTAGTATCAGAGCTTAATAGAAGAAAGGAAAAGATCATTTAAAGCCGCAAGAACAACCAAAGAAAGGAGGACAGCTGCCACGTTTTTAGCCATACAGCAGTCTTTAGCCTTATGGCCTAGGTATTATTTCCTAATTTTGGGTCTCTCCAAAGGTAATTTCTTAAAGAGTCTGATTTTAAAAAATTTTGAATCATATATCTTGTAATTTGGTTCATTTTTGAAGAAGTTACAATGATTTGAAGAAAAATTCCAGTAAAATAATTGTTTTAGTTCAGAACTGTTTTTACTCGAATGGGATAATTTTAATAGTGTTTGTTGATCATGGATAAACCAGTTTTTTGTGAGGAACGTTTCCACACTGAGTTTACTCTATTTGATTGAGATTTGAAGGTTTAATGATGTTTTTTTCCGAGCATATCCTTACCAATTTTCACTATTAAAGGGAGTTTTATGCTTTGTTTGCTTAATACAGCATCTTAGATGGTTGTTTTTGCCTTTTTGGTAATCTTAATACCTTTGAATAAGGTTTTGATGAAGTTTTGATTACGTGGAAGTGTGATTTAATTTTTCCCTTAAGTTTCCTCTATGGATGTTAAGAATCTTACTCCGCCAGCTCTTTCCGACTATGTTATCCATTCTATCACCAATATTAAATTCAATGGTGATAATTTTCTTACGTGGCGAAGCTCTATTGAGCTTTATATTGGGAGTCGTTCTAAGATGGGGTATCTTGATGGTAAAACCCCTAAGCCGAAGACCAGTATTTCCGAGATTGCTACATAGAATGCCGAGAATTGCATTATCTTGGGCTGGTTTAATTCTATAGAGCCTCAGATTACCGAGAATTACATTTTCTATAAGAATTGTCATGAGCTTTGGGAGACTCTTATTCAGACTTATGCATTAATGGAGAATGATGCTCGGATTTATCAACTTACTCGTGAGATTGCTCACTTTCAGCAAGGGGATATGCCTATTTTTGATTATTTTGAAGCTCTTCAACGTCGCTAGGAAGAATTGAGTCATTATAAGTCTCTTTCTGAATTGTCCGCTTCTATGACGAAGCGAATTGAGCGATATCACATTTATGATTTCTTAGGTGGCCTTCGGGCCGAATTTGAGAAGTAATGCCCTCAGATCCTTGCCCCATCTCCTCTGCCTTCTCTTTGAACGGTGTACTCCACTGTGTTCAGTGAGGAACGCCGAGGTCGTGGTGACGTGGTTGTGGCAGATTTACAACTCCTTGTGCTCCCTGTGATATATTGGGACATAATCGTGATCATGGTTATCACATGCATGGCTATCCTAAGGGTTACCAGTCTCGTCCTGCGGATCAATTTACTATGAATCCTGCGATTGATTCTTCGTCTGCCGCCTCAGTTGTTGCGAGTGATCCTTTAGAATCCTTGAGAGCTCAAGTTGATGAGATGATCTGCACTGAGTTCCGTTTGCAGAGTGACTCTGATGCTTTTGCTGTTTCATCTTCACTTGCTGCCTCAGGTATCCATGCTCCCTCTACCTATGATGTCACTACATCATCTTCTTCCCCTAGCTGGGTAATTGATTCTGAAGCCACTAATCATATGACTGGTGAGTCACGAGATTATTCAATTTATTCACCTTCATCTCCTACTACCAAGGTTCGTTTGGCTGATGGCTCTTTTACTCCTATTTTAGGAGTAGGGTACTTTCTTGTATCTCCGTCTCTTTTTATCTTATGTTTTACATGTTCCTCATTTATCTTCTAACCTTCTTTCAGTTAGTAGTCTTACTACCAAACTCAATTGTTGTATTATGTTTTATCCTTCTTGTTGTCTCTTTCAAGACCTGACTACAAGGAGGATTGTTGGTAGAGGCGTGAAAAGAGGCGGACTGTACTACCTTGATACTAATTATACTCCTGATCGTGTCTCAGCTACTGCTGCTACTATTACTACTATTTTTCATTTTTTTGTTGATACTACTCATGATACTTATCGTTTATGGCATGCCAAGCTTGGGCATGTTGAATCTAACTCTTTGTGTTATTTGATTCCTACTTTTAGAAAACTATGTTCATCATCTACTTTTCAATGTGATACTTCTGAGCTTACTAAACATGTTCGCAATGTTTATTCTTCTTGCATACATAGATGTCGTTCTACTTTTGAGTTTGTCATTCTAATGCTTAGGATCCATCTCCGGTTATCTCTAGTGATGGTTTTCGTTATTATGTTACTTTTATCGATGACTACACTCGGGCTACTTGACTTTACCTTATTAAGTCTACGGATGAGGTGTTTTCTAAATTCCAAGAATTTCATGTTATGGTGTTTACCCAGTTTGGTGGTCTTGTTAAAGTCTTTTAATCTAATATTGGTGGTGAGTATCTATTTGCCTCTTGTTGTGAGGCATGCAAGTGCCTAAGCCTTTTTGGTCTATGACCCTTCTCACTGCATGTTTTCTCATCAATCGAGCACCTTCCCGTGTTCTTGATGGTTTCTCACCTTATCAGCTTCTTTGTCCTTAGGCTCCTATTTTTCTTATTGAGCCACGGGTGTTTGGTTGCACCTGCTTTGTTCAGGATCTTCGTCCAAGTCATCAAAAATTGGGCGATAAGGCAATTCGATGTGTCTTGGTTTTTCTAATGCATCGAAGGGTTGTCGGTGTTATGATCCCTAGTCCCGTCGCTTCTTTGTCTCTTTGGATGTTACTTTTTCAAGATAGTACCATATTTCTCTCCTGTTCCTACAGTTCCTACCATCCCTTTGTCTTTACCTCATCATGTGCCTACTGTCTCTTTGCATTTACCTGCTCCATGGGATCTTCTACGACAAAAGGAGCTTCTCACATACTCTCGTCAACAGCCGCCTGGTTCTCTCTCCAATGCACCTCTACCACAGTCTTCCCCGCAGGCCACTCCACTTGGTACTTCTTCACGTTCCTTTATTAATGTTCATACTTCTCCTATTATTACTCCAGTTACTTCTGATCTTAAGTTGCCTATTGTTCATCGCAAGGGTGCCTGTTCCTATGTTACTCCTTATCCTCTTGCCAAGTATGTTTGTTATCAAGTTGTATCTCCCTCATACCAGGCTTTCCTCTCCGCTATTGATATTGTGATTATTCCTTGTTCAGTTCGTCCTGCTCTTCTTTATCCTGAGTGAAAGGATGCTATAGTTGACAAGATGAATGTCTTTCAATCTAATCATACTTGGGATATGGTTCCTCTTCCAACTAGGAAGAAACTTGTGGGCTGCCATTGGGTTTTCACGGTCAAACATAACTTTGATGGCAATGTTGCTCGGTATAAGGCTCGTCTTGTCGCTCGCGGCTTTACTCAGACTTATGGACTTAACTATGATGTTTTGGCTCCTGTGGCCAAACTAACTTATGTTCGTGTTCTCCTCTCTCTTGCAGCTAATCAGAGTTAACCTCTCTATCAATTGGACATCAAGAGTGTATTTCTTAATGGGCATCTCACCGATGAGGTATATATGGATCCCCCTCCTGGTTTCCTACTCCAGGGGGAGTCTGAGAAGGTTTTTAGACTTCGAAAGTCTATATATAGTTTGAAGAAATCACCTCGTTCTTGGTTCCATCGCTTCAGTGAAGTGGTTCTAAGTATGGGCTTTCAGCGATGTCACTCTGATCATATTGTCTTCATCCACTCTGGCACCTCGGGCCGTACTATACTTCTGGTATATGTTGACGATAGTATTTTGACTGGCGATGACTCCTCTTTTATCTCTCATGCTAAGAGTAAGTTGGGGCGTACCTTTGATGTCAAAGACCTAGGTCATCTAAAATACTTCTTTGGTCTAAAGATTACTCGATCTATGAAGGAAAAAAAAAATTGTCACAGCGAAAGCATGTTCTTGATCTGTTGAGTAATACTAGTATTAGTGGGTGTAAACCCGCTATTTCTCCCATGAGTCCGAAGCTCTCTTTACATAATAGTGAGGGTGATCTTCCTGATCCGCATGCCTACCAGCGTCTCGTGGGCCACTTGATATGTCTCACCCTCACTCGACCAGATATTACATTTGTTGTCAACGTGGTTAGTCAGTTTATGCATGCTCCCCGTGCTTTACACCTTGTTGTTCATCGTATTCTTCGATATATCAAGTCTAAACCCAGTTGTGGACTTGTATATCACTCACATGGGCATCTTGAGATCTCCGACTATACAGATGCTGATTAGGCCGGATCTATTACTGATAGTCGCTCCACCTCTGGTTATTGTGCTTTTCTTGGGGGCAACTTGGTTGCATGTAAGGGTAAAAGAAACTCGTTGTTTCTTGCTCTAGTGTCGAAACAGAATATCATGCTCTTGCTCATGGGACTTGTGAAGTTCTGTGGCTTCGTTCTCTCCTTTCCGAGTTAGGGTTTCCTGTTAAAGGTCCTATGTCTTTATGTTGTGATAATGAGACTACCACGAAGATTGCTTCTGATTTTGTGCTTCATGAGAGGACAAGCACATTGAAGTTGATATTTATTTTCTCCGAGAGAAAGTTCGGGATTGTTCATTATCTCTTCAGCATATTTCATCTTCCCAACAACTTGCTGACATCTTCACTAAGCCTGTTGGCCTTGCTATCCTCCAGGAAATTATTATCAAGCAGGGCATGCTCAATGTTTATGCTCAAGCTTGAGGGGGGGTGTTGAAATATGTAATATCGAGTGTATATTTGTAAAAGGGAATACGTGTAATGTTCTCTCTTGATATAAGATACTAGTAAGGCTTTCTTTCACTTACTAAGCAATTTACCCTAATCTCTCTTCTTTCTCTCTTCTCTCTTTTCTCTTCTTTGAACCCTAAATCCTTCAAACCCTTTCTCCAACTAAAATAACCATGGGAGACTAGTATCACATTCTTTCTAGACATTTACAACAACTACAAGTAAGCAGTTCTTAGATGAAAAATTATATTGAGTAAAAAAAAATTAAATTGCACACTGAATGACAGTTAATCCGAATGCAATAGATTCATTTCAATTTGGCTAATTTTCTAAGTTGAAGACACAAATCCCCATCATTTTCTCTATGTTTTGACGGCAGTGATCTAATTTGGCAAACTAAGGCTTTCTTTATATATTTTCCAAAAAAGCAATCATTCCAGCAGTAAAATTGACAGATTGCCAAGCATTTTTTTTTAATTGACAGATTGCCAAGCATTAGGCACCATCAAATCACACTGCTAGATATTTGGTAGTTTCTGTGACCAAGATCTCAACTCTCAACTCTCAAGTTCAACCAATGGAAGAAATTGTTCAGAACTTTCTTCTTCTTTTTAAGAAAGAGTCTGAGGCAGATTTTTCAAGTTTAAAATTTCTATTGAATGAAATCTTAGGCAAGATTTTCACAAGTGACATTGGTTTGCTTGTTGGGGCTTGTGGAATGAATGAAACAGAAGGATTTTTGAAGGCCTAGATAGATCTCTCCTGAAGCCTTTCAGTGACATTGTTCATCTATTTTGAAGTTCAATGATTGTAAAAGCACAAATTTTACAGGAAGATGGAGCTATTATTTTCTTTCATAGAGAATATTAGTTTCCCTTTGCTTTATGGTTATGTCGTCGATGACAGGGAGTTAGACGTAGAGGTAGAGGGTAACGTTAGCCCCAAATTTCAGAAACAGTCTATAAAATTGCCAATTACCTATAAGAAAAGAATTTTACAAGACTTCTGGAATATGAGGGACCCTTCCAGACATGAGACATCCCCACGTAAAAGACCAAGTCTTCTTGATTTCAGTTCCAGCTGATTCATTTCAATTCAAGGGAGTTCTTAAAAAAACCATTTATTTAGGTTTTATCCAGGACCATTTTCATGATTTAAGACTATATATATATATATATAGAGAGAGAGAGAGAGAGATGATTTGGTTGACTAGGTAAATGGTGTACTGGGTGAACTTAAAAAGGAGGGTAAAAATTGCATCGACCAAAGCAAAAATCCATTATAGATTGATAAAATCATAACGAGAGTGGTTATAAAATTTAGGGTGAGCAAACTAAAAATCTAATATACAGCATCTTTAGCCAACAATTGGCATCACCTTAGGGAAGAGCCCTAGCCTCTAGTTCATTTGAGTCAAATGTTTTGGATATTTGGAGCAAAGTTACTCGTAGTATAGACAGCATAATACCTTTTAAGAAGAGGAAGCCTCTCTGGAGCAGAAAATAATCTTGTAATTGATTGTAGAACATGACTTATCTTCATTGCTTTGGACTTCAGTGCCTTCATAAATCCCACAAATTCCTTATATTCTGTGGCAGTAAGTTTTTCTTGAACCTGTAAGAGTTAAAAGTTAAAAAAGGTTTCCTCAATCCCAAATTTTATTTGTCATGTTAGAAAGGAAGAGTAAATATATTTGAGTCAATTAAAAGGATGATTTAGTTTTCGTAGGGCAGGGAAGAAAAACTAAACACAAGATAGAGCAAACAGGACTCTCAAATGCGACAGAGAGCTATATCTAGGCTGCTAAATGGGCTGGATCAGTCCCATATGTATTATGCCTGGCCTGACATGGGTCAGGCTTGGAGGGATGGCAACTGGCCAGGTTAATCGGGTAACCCACCCCGCCCTTATTGGGACGGGTTTAGGTGCTCTTAAACTGGGTAGGAGCGGGTTTGGGAATGGAAGGTTAAACCTAACTCGGATTCGGGCCCATTTATAATGTGAAAGTTCCATTTTACCCTTAAATGAATCCTAAAATTACCTAAGTACATTACTTATAATATGAAATATCGACCAGCCCTGCCCCCAACTAATGCGTAACGGGACAGGGACGGGGACAGGGTTAAGAAGGATTTTGGTAAATCGGAACCAACCCGACGACCCGGGTTTGGGATGGGAACAGGGTAGGAGTCTTCCCATTAGGGGCAGGGTAGGGTTGGGGCACCTCGGTACAAACCCGACCCATTGCAAGCCCTAGGCTGTGTAGACTGTAGACCTAGCAGGTGGTGCCCAGACTGGAATAACTGAATATGAAAAGGAATACAAAGAAATAGATAGACAATGTACACATTAATGCTTACTGATTTTTCCAGGTAAGAGTCAAAATAATAATATATAACAAAAAAATTTAACATAGGGAGAAACCCAGGACTTCCAACCCTTCTAATCTGCAGTAATGAGGAGAAAAGGGACATTCTTGTTTATGCTTTCAGGATAATTATTTTTTTGGTGGGTGTTTACAGGGAAACATGAATTCCTAAAAGATGCTTAAACATGATCTCGAACAATAATTGAAGACACTTAATCAATTAATAAGTAGAACACTTCACCTGAATCAGAAAAGCAGATCCTCTCAGTTCTTCGTCACCACAAGGTATAGGGCTAGACAGAAGACCCTTGTTTTTCTGATCGAGAAACTCAGAAGTGGTATTTTGTGTGGTCGTAACATCTTCGAGTACCGCTGCCAAACCACTTTGAGAATGTTGTAGGTTTCTGTTCTCCCCATCAACACCAATTTCTACCAATGGGCATGCAGAAAACTGTGACTGCTTCCCATCTTCCTCTGAATTAATAGTAAAAGGATAGTTAGATTGTGCCGTTCTGACATTATATAAATGCTCATTTGAGAGAGAGTTTATAGAACGTTGCATTGCGTCATGATCTGTTTCTAGTATTCTAGGCTTCTTTGAAGAACCAGTTACAATCACTTCTGCTGTTCTTGGCTGTTTATCAAATGGAGAATTATTGGTCAAGTCAATTACTTCACAATTTTGATATTGCACATTTTGCCTCCCAGGAGTTCGCAAAGTCTTCTCATTGCAAAGATCTCTTAAATTTTTCAAAGTCAAAGAATGATTTTGCTCATATGGGGTAAGAGTTGAGCGATTGGCAGGAATAATTTCTCCTAACTGACTAGAAGTGTTTCCTCTACTGGCTGCAAGTGCAGAAGATAATGACTTTATGGAGCATTCTTTATCCGTTGAAGTGATCTGCAAAATACAAAAAACATAAAGATAAGAGGAGCTACTTTGTTTTGAAATGCTAGTATCATGTACAAAATATGCTATACAAATGTATGGGCATGTACTCGTGACGTTTGCACAATTACCAAAGGAGTTAAAATTTTTGCAAAGTCAATTTTGTCCGGAGACTGGCCAATCTTCACCTCATTTGCATTCCCTGTACACAAATAATTCTCAGTAAGCGTGCAGCATATATTAGGATGCATTCTTGATTAAACCTAACAATATGCTTCTATAACATATGTGTCAAGACAGAAACCAGATGAAAGTAGAGTTGGGCTCATCATTGAATCACAAACCACTAAAAATATAGCTGCTAGATTACCACATGCACCTGGTTATCTTAAGGCACCAAATTGAGGTGCTATTCGCAGATCTATTAAAAACACTATATGACGAAGCCATCTACCAAAGACTGTATCAACATAGTTGCCAAAGCAGGTTCAAATTTTAACCTTTTCCTTGATGAATAACGAAATGAGGCACTTAACCCCCCCAAAAAAAGACCAACATTGAGTTAAAAAAAACAGAGTAGGGGTCACTGAAATGATCAAGCTCTACGCACTGGAGGAATCCAGCTTAGGCAATCCTACCATCCTTCAATGCTTACTATTTCTTCCCCTCCAAAAGCCCTAGCTGAATCGTATGGAAGCATCTCCCATACCATATTATTCGTGCCGCTGAAGACTCCCTGAGGCCAACCAAGGATATTGTCCCGCTTATCCAGGGAGAAACCTAGACAACCTGAAGAAAAAGCTCCAGATCGCCCAAGTCACCGAACAATGGTGCAAATCAATAATGAGAATCTTATCCAGAGTAGACGTCCAGATGCATGCAAGAATCTTCAGAAAGGCTGGGTCCTTCAAAATCTTGGATTACTTGCTTGGGCGGATGGAGTTTGGTACTAGGTGGAGATAAGTGTAAGGCTAAACATCTAAGCAGTCCTTACTCCTTAGGTGCATTGAGGCAGTACATGGGTTGCATATTAACCTAGCCAAAAGCACTCTAACAGGGTGGGTGAGGCAAAAGGTGTCATGTTTGCTAACTGTGCCTGTTACTGGGGGGAAATTTTCCCACCTCTTATCTTGTGATTCCTCTTGGCTCAAGACCAGTGTAGTCAAGGCGTCTAGGCGATGCCTAGGCGATTAGCCCCGGCTAGGCGAGGCGTTGCCTAGGCGACGCCTAGGCGTGGCCTAGGCGATAAATTTAATATAAATATATATATAATTATATATATATATAACATCAAAAAGATCAAAACTCCACACCCACATTCCACAAAAACATAAAATAAAAAGTCTATTACAAGCATTCTTCACATAACCAAAGACATGTTAACATAGTGGAGTATTAAACACTTCAAAATCTGGGCAAAATACCCAAATTTGTGTCGTCCATGTATAATATTAGGCAGAGCCTCCTACAATTGCCCGGGGGGGTGGCAGGGGGGACAGCGCCCCCCTGCGACGCACGAAGTGCGTCCGCAATCTGGGCCTAATAGGCCCAGATTGCGTCGAAAACGATATTTTTAGTGAAAAAAATTGATATTCCTTGTTGCTAAGGACATTGGGATACAGTGCTACAGTGGTGAAAAGATTAGCATGTTAAAGAAGAGTTTCCTCTCATTGGGAGGTTGGATGACACTTATCAGGAGCGCTTTGGCCAGCCTACCGATTTTATACATGTCGGTTTTCAAGTTGTTAGCTTCAGTTTTGATTCTTTTGAAGCGCCTTGAAAAGATTCAGATGGCTTTACTTGGGAGGGGAGAGGTGACATAAAGAGATTCCTCCTGGTCAAGTGGGATTGAGTCTGCAGACCAAAAAGATGTGGTGGTCTGGGTTTGAGAAGGCTTTGGTGCATAAATAAGACATTGCTAGGGAAGTGGATTTGGCGGTTCAATATGGAGAATGTTTCTATGGAGGAAAGTGGTTGGTACGAAGTTTGGGGTCTTGAACTGTGGTTGGGACCCTAAATCTGTCTCTATCTCGTATGACTGTATGAGAATGGGATTTGGAAAGCAATAGGCAGACCCAGGATACACTTTTGGATCATACTAATTTTGAGGTCGGCAATGGCAACAAGGTTAGATTCTAGGAAGACAATTAAAGGGGGATTGGAAAATTTTGTGATTCTTAGCCCAAACTCTACAGCATAGTCGTGGCAAAGATGTTATGGTCAGCGATCTTTTTTAAAAAGAGATGGGTTAGTATTGCGAAACCCTATCTTCAGAAGGCGCTTGAGAGAACAAGCTATGGGGTTTTCTTCACCTCCTGAACAAAACACAACTCAGATTAACCAAGTTTGGAAGACAACAGAATCTCGAAGGGGAACAGCAAGGGGTCTTCACTACCAGGGACTTTTACAGCTATCTTCTCAATCTGGAAGTTCGGGAGATGGAGAGTTTGGGAATAGATGTTGCATGTGTAGGGAAGGGGATGAGAAATTCAAAGCGTGAATCAACTTCTCTTTCAATGCCCAACTGCGAGTACAATTTGGAGCCTCCCTCCCTCCCTTTTGGGATATGTTGGGCCTATAGAAGGAAATGAACAATAGAATCTTCAAGGGTCCCAGATCTTCATTAACCAAGCTTTGCTCCTCCATTCGGTGGTGTCTGTGTAGTTGGGCGGTCACGTTCAAAGATTTCATAAGCATTCATACTTCGGATTTCATGTACAGATGGAGTCAAACTGTTTTTTGCGACTCTGAATCTTTTGATGTATTTTATACAAGGGAATTTCACTCCCCATCCTATTGTGTACATCCCTTCTTCATTAATATAATTGCAGTTATTTATCCAAAAAATAAGCATTACAGAACCAGATTACTAATCAGTATAGCCTATGAAAACTCTCAAGTAATAATTCTAGAAAAAAGAATAGCCAAAAAAAACATATAAACAAAACATAAAAAGCATGTTATCAATGATTCTTCATCCGAAGGATACTTAACCATTTCTCACGGTTGCGGTTAATTTTGTCCTTGGAATATCACGCATCCCTCCATCTCGAAAAAAGCGAGTCAACGTAAAAACGACATCCCCAAATTTAGAGTAACACTGCAAGGGCAGCAGTGAATAAGTCCAGAAGATTTGTAAATTCAAAAAAATAGACCAAAACCCACAAATTGCACCTTGATATGAGGCTGAAGCCAAAGTGACATCTGGCCCAGATGATTTGAATGTGTGAACCTGTTTACAACTCAGAAAATGAACCACGTAGAACATATAAAAGATGTAATTATGTTGACTATTAATGTAACTACTATATCACGAATCTCAGCACAGAAAATAGAGGAGAACAAGAATATATACTTATATAGGGAAATGCATTGACAAGGCAGAAGAATTCTTTATCAAGGAATCTATGAAATGCACATTTGAGTATAATGACAAGGTTGAACACAATTAACTATACAACTAACAAAAGGAAAAACTAATGAACTTTATTAGAGAAAAGCTCACTTGAAGTTGCAACATCTCTCGGACAATTGTAAAAAAAAGGTTATTTTCCTCTAACATGCCCTACTTAATTTTCTATTGATTCCTACTACTATCAGCATATGAATTCAGAAGATATCATAGCTTTTCAGAAGCATTCAAAAATCTGGTGCAAATGTTCTGCACTCATAGTCATAATCACCTAACAGATATGAGTTATGTATCTGCATTGTGATTATTGGGCAAAAAATAACAGGTTTCAAAACTTCCAGATAAAATTGAGTTGGAAAAAAGGGTTATGTGACATTTGCATCAATCCTAAGATAGTTTCTTAAAGATCAACCATATAGATACCGTGACGATTTTCTGAACACATATAACAAAAATTGAAGATGAGATTGTCCACTGAGTGAAAAAAAACCAAAATTATGTGTTTGGGAAAAGAAAAAGAAGGAAACTTGGATATAGAGCTATACACAGAACAACCAGAGTTTATTCGACGAGTTTACATTTTTTTGAAATTCAATTCAACATACTCATGCAATTTGGTGATAGCTTCAGCTATAAGTCGGTGGAAAATAAAACCTTTCATCACAGAAAATTATTGCTCCATAATCAAGGCGATGGCGGATGACACGTCCAACAGCCTGATTAACAGCCCGTGATGCTTGTTGGCTGTACCACTCTTCTCCAGTCATACCCTGCATCTTCAGTGAGTAAATTATGCTAATTGTCAACATAGTCAAGGAAACCAAATTTACATTCAAGTCTTGGGCACTTATATCTTCTTTTGCAAGGTTTTTCATAATCGAAAAGCCAAACAAGCCCAAACCATTAAGAATTGATTAAAACATTGATGTTGTCTGAAGTAATTTCTCATATCTAATAGTATTGGGCTATTGGCAATACCTTACATTCTTTCTTTTGTGGTTGATCCTGTTGATCCAAGTACTCACGTTTCAGACGAACCTTGCGTACAGCATTGGTAGGCAAGTTAGACAAGCAGATGTGTATACCAAGTTCCAATATCAAAATTATGAAATGGATACAATAAAATAGAGAATAAAAGAACACAAGGGATTTAAAAGCAAAGCATGTCAAATATATTCCAGGTTGCTAAAAGAAATCGAATCGCAAAGTTGTGAGAGGACCAATTTCATGCATATTAATTAACCAAGTAACGAGCATTCCATTCCAAACACCCCTATGAAGTCGATACATTGATTATAACTTCCCAACATAATGAAAAGGTCTGAAATTTAATTCAAAAGAGGAATGGAAGCCCCAGTCCATCGTATCCCACCGGTACATCATGAGGTGATGAATTTATTGGATTGGGGGTTGAGTAAAGGTAAGTCAGTGAAAGGGAGAAGAGAGGAGAGAGGAGAGAGAAGTGAAAGATGTTCGGGCACTGGAGTAGAGGCCTGGTCATATGGAGATTATTCCTCCCGGTTCCCTATGAGAGTACTTTAAGCGGTTTTGGTGGAGTCGGTTTGTCAAGAGAATATGAGTTGCTAGTTTTTTGATTGAATATTTGGTCGTCTTCAACCTCTGACATCTTTTTTATTTTTTGTACTTTTTAGGGAGAGGATCTTCTCATTCTCCTACCCTCAGTACTCGTTATCCTTCTCAATATATTTCTCATTAGTCGTTATCCATCAGGAACAAAAATTAACTGAAGTAAACTCATAACGAGAAAGACAAAATAAGAAGATATTCAAAAATATTTTTAAAAAAATTATACCAGTCATAAGCATATTAAAAAAGTAATCGGTTTTTTTTTTCAAAAAGTCGACAATAATTTACACCTTTTTATCTAACAATCAATTTTGCGAATTATTCACGACGTTTTAGAAAGTCATGATAGAATATTTAATGTATGAAATATATTTGTTTATATTTTTTTCATAATTAGTAATCTTATTTTTACTTTCCCAACTTTTTCTATTTCAAAAACTTTCCCCAGCTGAATAATTCTTGAACTGAGACTTGGTGATTATGATCATAAGTGGCCCGAACTAAATTCTCTATCGCTGTTGGAAGGAAAACTTGAAGAAGAATAAAGGAATTTTTTGAGATTTTTTAACGTAGTAGAGTGAGAATATGAACAAGCTCCAATCTTTACCAGAAAGAGTTCTTTCTTTCACCAAATTGGTCCCTCTTTGATGTAAACATGTGTGCAAGTGACAGAGTCAAATTCTATAAAATATTGGAGGAGCAATTTTGATATCTTCAATGTAGGCTTTTTAGTTGAAGAAAAACCCCAAATCCCAAAGTTGTTCAAATTTGAGTTTGAGTATGAAAATGAGCAACGTTATTATAAAGAGCATAATATACTAATGAGTACCGTTAATAATAAGAGGAATGCTAGCCCCAATCGCATTTACTCCAAATTTTTCCACAGACGCAAGAGTAAGTATAACACGTGGATTTGTTTGATATTTTAACATATTGAAAAAATAATAATCATAAAATGTTTGACATTTGTAGCCACCAAGTTGGTATTGGAAGATTTGTGACTTGGGCTAGCATTTCCGTAATAATAATAATAATAATAATAATTATTATTATTATTATTATTATTATTATTATTATTATTATTATTATTATTATTAAGTTCAAAAAAGTGTGAACTTTGATCCCAGTTAAATCCCATCAAATCACATAAACCATATAATTGTAAGGGTTCAGCTAGGAATGTGATTCAGCCTAACGATTTGAATTGTTAGGGGTGTAATTCGATTCGAATTGTTCGCACCAATTTAACATATATATATATATACATACATACATACATACATACATACATGCATGCATGCATGCATACATGTCCATGACATGTATTCACACTTAACAATTAATTTCCCTTATTTCCCAGGTTCCACTCCTCACAACACATAATAGTAATAAGTAAACTTAATCAGGAACCAAGTGAATTCAATTGTCCGAATATATGCATGCTCAAAGTGGAGAATGAAGTTATGCGTCTGCGTCCAACTGATCTGATTGGAAATAATTATATAATGCAAAAGAAAAATAATAATAGTGAGTTAAAAATTATACAAGAAGGGAGAATGGGAATCACAACTTGGGCAAAATAAAGGGTAAATTGAATTAAATACTACTCAACCAACAATTCCATAAAGAACAAGATCCCAACTCCTCTCACTATTTACCCTATTGATATCCTTAAACTCTATACCCACTCAATTTGAATCCCACAGATTTCCAAGTAAACATATGGTAGTGTACTAGTGGGCAACTAGAATCGTAAAAAATCCATCCATAAAATTCCACCCACATGCCCCAATAAAGGAATAGAGGAGAATTTACCAAAGGATTTTACCTCTCACTCCAAAGGGGCACTCGGCCAAGAAAGTAACACATTCCAAACCATCCAGGGCAAACCCATTCCATCCCGAAAATAGAAACAAAGAAGCTCCAAACCTCACGAATAATCCACAACATTGAAAAGAAAACAAAGTAATATGTTGCACTTCTTTCTGCTTAGAATTTGAGACGGGTATCATGCTAACAGTGATTGTGACAGCCTCTTCCATGAAGTGGCATGTACCTTATCATTTATTCCAAATCTAGTAAAGGAATGTTAAAAGACATTAAAAGAAAAGATGACAAACAAAAACAATGCTTATGATTCAACAAGAAATCAGAAAATAATTGTGGAACTGATAGTACTGAATTGGAAAATATATATCAAATCGAGAGCGAATAATTAACCAAATAGTGAGTTATTTTTTTTATCTATTTTTTGATAGGCACGCTTATTTCTCTTTTGATAAGTAAAGAAAGAATATATTAAAGGATAGCATAAAGGAATGTAAAACGAAACTGTGGAAATAAAAGGATCACACCCTTAAAACAAAGAGCCACTCAAGCTCCCAAAAAAGCTATACAAAAAAAGCACACAAGAAGAGCGTCGGAGGAAGGATCCCATTCAAAAAGTAAAAAGGATGTCACATTAGTTCCTTCCGTAGTTACCAAAACGAGAAGCAAAGTGAAGTAAAAAGTAGGAAGCAAGGCTAAAAAAGTCTTTAGGAAACGGGAAGCAAGAAATGAGATATAAGTGTTCATTCCGATTATATTAGGATGGCCAACAACAATTTAGATTTTATCTTACATGAGATATTTGTGAAGTATGTGCCTTAGGTTTCAATCTAACGATACTTGCTCAAGATCTACACCCTAGGCTTTAGACTCGGGTTTATCCCATCACTTCCTACATACATAGCCCCCTTTGACCACAATATGGGACATCATTGAAGTGAGTTACCCAAGAAGCGAATCTAGGAAATGAGCTTCCTGGGAAGCAAGCATCCCACCTTCTACATAGCTTCCCTACAACTACCACTTCCTTCAAAGGGGTGAAAGATTCAAACTCCCTCATGTTGCACTCCTACCAAAAAAAAAAACCAAAGGACAGCACCCGGCATCATCTTCCATATTATACCTCTTTGGTGATCTAGATTGCTCACCACCCAACTAAATGAAAGCTCCGTGAGACTAACAGGCATAACCAAAATAATCTAAAAGGAGATAAGATTTGACCCCAGACCTACTGAGCGATGGTCAGCAAGAAAGCCATAACCCAACGAATGAGTTTCTTGTTCTCTTCAGATTATCACCATGACTAAGCAGTTTCAGTGCACAAAGAATTGTTTCCAAAATGACTTTACTACTAAGCATTTTCAAAAAAGGCATCTTCCTAAACATCACCCATTTCACTATGATGTGCAATAGTCATGAATGTTCAAATAGTTTGTGTATGGAAATTCAGATGGTTAAAAGTGATGAACTCAATAGCGGGTCAAAATTGCAGAAATTAAGATGCTTTATATCACTACTGTAGATTCCAAAGCTGTCTTCTTAAAGTTGAAAAATAAAAAATAGGATTAGATAACATGCAAACTTAGGACCTAAATTACATCTCAAGAAAGACAGGCAATACGAAAGTCAACCTTAGGATCAGTCCTCATGGCAAACGGCATACCGGTGATTACCACAGCTCTCCCAGCATGGTCAGCAAAATCCAATCCTTCACTTACCTGACAATCTAAAGACAATTAACTATGGTCCGAGAGCTGCAACTTCTGGAAGGCAGTATAAAATAACCATATGAAGTAGGTTGTCAAAGCTAATTAAGATGTTAAAATGCATAAAAACAGATTACTTGTATTGAGATGGGTAGCATAAACCCAAAGGAAAAATTAAATCACGAGACTCCTTGGGTTTCATGAACACTAAATATTCCTTGAGAAAACAAGTAAAAGGACATACTAAGGTCACAGAAACAAAAACTTTAACCAAAATTCAAAGACATAACCAGAACAAGAACACTTAGCTCTGCAGGTCCCAAGCTTTTAGTGCCCTTAATAATACACAAAATGAATATTTAAAATGGTATATAGTAACGAAGACTTCCTTTCCAGTGGGCCACTTGAATTTAGCAACATTTCAGCTTAGATTGACAATTTTAATGAGGTTGAAACTTGAAATTAGACAGAAGAACCATCATGTGTTAGGATCCGGACAAGGTACTGCATTATATTTCTACCTGATGCGATGTAGTGATTGCAATGTTAACTTGAGAATTCATTCTGTCGCCTATTTAATTATACAATGAAACCAATCCCTGAATTGCCTTTACACAAATCTTTTGGCTTTTGGGGCCCAGTATTAGTATCCATCCCAAAAAAATTCCCGCCTTCTTGCCCATTTTGTTTATTTTTTATCTTGACCCTTCAACAACAGGTGTCTTGTCCTAGACTCCTAGTAAGATTTCTGCTGCTTTGTAACAAATTTATTTCAAATATGATTAAGATGGCAGCCTGCAAAAACCTCAACATATGTAGTAACTGGTAAAATATTTATGGAGTAAAATTATTGCAACCCAACTGAAGTACAAATATCATGGAGTTCCCTTAGTATCGTCAATCATGTGTTGTTGGTTCAAGAATTGGGTTTTCTTTTCACAGTCCGAGAAGTGGTTCTCTGTATATTTCTTTAGTTTGAGTGAAGAATTCCTGTTATCCTTGAGACCACGGTATTTAGTGCTGTTACCTAAACAAGATCCTGAGCCAAGTCAATGGTTAAATGATGAAACCGTAATTCCAGAATAAAGTGATTGATAATTGGATTTGGAGACCTTCACCATGGATGTTCAGATGTAATCTCTAAAAGTTATAATATACTTTGGTTTTCTGTGCAAACCCATGCACTTGTTTTCAATAGCCAACGTCATCTCAGGTGAATATTTCAACTAATTGCCCTTCTAATAAATAGAGTGAGATCATCCTTTACTCGGTTTAAAGTGGTAAGTGAAGCGTTAAATTTTTCTTCATATTATCCGATACAATGTTCATTTAAACTTAAATCATTATTTTCTTCAAATTCTAAAACAAGACCAAGGTCCTTGACAACATCATAAGTTGTACAAGACCAAATTCATTCTTTTCTTCAGCTGTGTAGTGTGACTGTGTACCATTACCAGGTCGGCAGGTCCTTGACAACATCATAATGATGTACAGCCTGTCAGAATCAAAATGACAGTGTAACAATACGAAACTAAGATACACCATTTAAAGGAACTCCAATGTTACTTTTTGCTAGGTGCCACTATTCCTGACACCAAATAAACTCATATATTCTACTATTCATTTTCTCTAGATTGTTATAATATTCCATCACGAATTGTTCTGTTGAGCTTTGATATGCAAGCAGACTTGTGATCAACAGTTACACTCTACCAACTGTAAGCTGATATTTTCAAGCGTTAAAATTTTTTAATGTGTTACAGCCACACATCTGCTAAAACACATTTTTTCTAGGGGCATAATAATAAGACGTCTCACAACATGCTCCTCCAAAGGCCTCCTGTATAGTTTTATGTGATCTTCAGAAGCTTCCAAAGCAATCAAATGCCATTTTTTCACTCAGTTCGGAACAGACATTCAATAGCTCTCCCAGATCAACAAAAAAAATGTTAAGATTTCCAGGATGAAGCCATACCTTGCCACGGCAGACGGCAAAAAAGACCGCACCAGAAGTACAGGTGTCATTCAACTTAGTCATATAGTCCTACAAAAGAACCAATTCAGTCAGAGCATCTGGTGGAGAAAGCAAACAATAAAGAACACTGATAGAATCCAAGTGGAACAGTTTGAATTACTTACCTCAATTGATGAAGAGAAAAGTAAAGATTGCCTAGGTTCTACAACAGGCTGCTTATGCTTGCAGATTCTTTCCCAAATAGTACTTGAATTTGTTGAGTTTGCATGACCCTATAACATAGGCAGCATAATGCGATCATAAAAAATATAAACAGATATCAACTCTTTACTTATCTTGCTTGATGTCTTACCATATTCTTCCAGCACCCGATGCATTGATCCAAAAGGTAGTATGATGGAAAGAAAACAAGTAGTCCATCGGGTACAATTCGAGCAAAATTTACTGCAGTGTAGAAATTTAAGAAACATAAACCTCCTCAAATACTTCTTAATAAAAAAATAATTATAATTCAACAATGACAATAATAATAATAATAATAACAATAAGTTTCTCAAAACTCAGCAATTTCACCCTTCTTTACTTACCAATAGCATTCCCAAGCTCTTGCTTGTATTCTAGAGAATCACGATTTCGATAAGAAGAGTTGAAAGAGCAACCAGATGGACCGGTTGGTACAACTCCAGCCCAGATCTGATTTGGGGATATAACATGTGGATTCTCCAAACGAATAGGAAATTCTCTAAGATGGAAAAGAAAGCATTCTCTTTCAACAATGATGAAAGCCATGACAAAACCAAAATGTTACGCTACAAAGAGAAATTTGCATAAAAAGTGACCTACATATTGAGTTCCAGAGCAAATGAATTCATGGGAGATAATGTGCCAGATGTCAAAATGATAGAGGCGACACCCATCTTGGAAAATTCTTCCATAGAAATTCCTGGGTTGAAACACCACCAGCTGAGCATTCTAGATGCCATACCTACAACATCAAAGTCAATAGAGAAATTCACATCAATAGTACAAAAAAGCGATATCCTCAGTTCCAATGTGGGGATACTCCATTGCAATCTAATGAAGTCCATAATTTGCTAAGTATTACAATTTGTACTTTTTCTTGGATTGGTTATGCTAGAATTTGAACTGGGAAAATATAATGATAAATAATAATGGTAACAAAATTAAAACATCTGTATTATAGATACAGTACAAGTTTCTAATTTCACCACGAGTAAGAATTGTCAGACTCAGTGAGCCATGAATGTAAATATTTTGGATTAGGTAATATTTATTCGAATGATGCAAAAGATCAATATCAGTATAATAATATGGGCTATAAGCCTATAACTGATAATGGGAAATAAATTACAAAACAAGTGGCACCATATATCTACTGTCATTAACTTATATAGATACAATGTTATATTTTCATATAGAAGGTTTTATTGAAAGTGTAAATGGCATAAGTTCATAACCTATAACAAATGCAGATTAATGTTACGTGCAATAGGGGGAAAGACCTGGAGCAAATATATCAGTCGTCGTTTAAAAACCTACTAAGTCAAAATGCAACATGTGTCAACACATATACAACACCCATTTAGAAAAACCCGTGCAACATTGTAGAGTTTAAAGCAATTGTTTATTCAACATCTTAACTAACTCAATATACCACTACAGAATATGTGCAGAAGGCAATGCACAAGAAGACAGCAAAATCAGTCTCCACGGTATAAGTTAATCTAACATTTTTTTTCCAAGGGATTTAGGATCTTAGCATATAAAGCAACATAACCGAGGACTTTAAGAGGGTTTGGAGGACAATTGCTGAAAGCATGAGTTTGCAAACTCAACTGATTCTAAGTAGAATAGACCGGTTAAGCTGAATGCACTCAAAACGGTCCAGCAGAGACAAGCAGATGCGAGTACCTATATAAGTTTTTTTTATCAATGTAAGAACTTCGTTTAAAAGAAGGAAATATAACAAAAAAAATTGCTAAAATAATATATATATATATATATATATATATATATATACTAGTGAGCTGCACATGAGAGATGGAAGGGAGGGAGAGAGTGAAAAGAAGGGCCCTAGTAAGACCCGCGTGATGCACATGTCTTAGAGGGGAGACGTGGGAGAGAGAAAATGTGTTAGAAACGGTGAATTGTACGGCAGTTGAAAACACATAGAGTGAGAGAAAATATGAGTAGATAGTTGAGGAAATCAGCCCTATATAAGGGGATTGAAGTTCATAGATTTGAAATGACTTTAATACCCTTAAATATTTATTCACTAAATAGAAATAAGATAATATAGTATTTGATTTTTTGTCATAGTAAAAAAATTCAATCAATGCCACCTACCCCTCCTTCCCTCATTATAATAGTAGACATATATACCAATTTGGATTCGTGCAAGGGAAGTCCAGTAATGAGGCTTTATTTTTACTTAGACAATTGAATAAATTGATGGAGAAATTTGGCTTTATTTTTACTTAGACAATTGAATAAATTGATGGAGAAATTTGGCGCGAAGAAGAGAGATCTCTATAATATATTTATTGACTTAGAAAAAGCACATAATAGTCCCTAGAAAATTAATCCGGTGAGTGATGGGGGAAAAAATCTTGAGAAAATATACTGATGTCACTAAGGATTTATGAGGAGGTAACTACTATGAAAATAACATGTGGCACGACAAACGAGTTGTTTGTGACAATAGAACAAGTCTGCATCTTTTTACATTGGTTATGGATGAATTGATGACCTATATTTATGCAGATGCCTCTTGGTGTATGTTATTTGCAGATGATGTGATATTAATTAATGAAACTAGAGAAGGGGTAAATGCAAAACTAGAACTGTGAAGGGATACCTTGTAATCTAATGGCTCATTTAGATCGCAAGAATTGAGGGATGGGAATAGGAATTGAAGGATAAGAATTCCAATTCCGGTGTTTGCCGTTCTCAATTCCTAAGAATTTTAACTCAAAATATAAATTGAAACAATTACAATTCCTACAATTTGTGGAATTGTAATATCCAACTAAGAGGTGGATATTGCAATTCTCGTATGCATAAGAATTGGCACAAAGCTTCTATAATTTCACTATCACTCTTTCTCGACCTTTTTGGATTATTTCTTATTAAATAGGAAAAAGGAAAACTACAAGCAAAATAACTCAAGTCAAGGAGAAAGGGAAAAGAGAACAGAGAGAAATAAACAGTGGGAGCCCCAACGACCGATAAAACTACACAGTAAAGATGCCCTCCATGGATCTCCCCTGTCACCCCGTACGGATCCCCAAAATGCAACCAGAAGACGAACCTGATCCTGTATCTAGGGGATGGTCAAGATGTGTCCTCGAACACCCGCCTATTCCTTTCCTTCCAAATGACCCATGCTATCGCCCCTAGGGGGAATGGCCAAACACTATCTGTTGGACCTAGAAACGACGCTGGAAGCCAACCAGATAAGAAGCTCCGAAAGGATCGGGAAAAGATCCAAGAGTTACAAATGTGAGATAGGAAAAAGGACCATACCTCTCTCGCTACCGGGCAGTTCAACAATAAGTGATCAACTGATTCTGCTGCTAGAAGACACATATAACACCTGTTAGTCAAGCACCACCCTTTATGCATAAGGTGATCACTTGTTAAGATTTTGTCCAAAGCCGCTGTCCACAGGAAAAGTTATACCTTAGAGGGAATCAACGGGAACCACGCAGCCTGCTTAGGAAAGAAGAGAGTACTAAGCCCAGTTAGATGGGCTTGCAAGAAAGATCTCACTGAAAACTGCCCCTTGTTGTCCGAGGACCAAACCCGACAATCCCTAATGAGTGGGTGTAGGCTAACCTGCTGAATATGGGACAATAACAGCAGTAAGTCCAGGAATTCCCAATCCAGTAAATTGTGTCTCATAAGAGGAGTCTAAATAGGCACCCTGTCCTGAAAAGCCCAATACTTGGCAACTGATGCCTCTTTATTTGATGATAGGAGGAATAGAATGTCAAAAGTCTGCTTAAGAGAAGATTGCCCACACCAAAGATCAGACCAAAAATGGATCTGTTCCCCATTACCCACCTTGAGGCGGGTGAACTTCGAAAAGTCCTCCTAAACCTACATAATAGTTTTCCACACCCCCAACAACCATAGGCCCACGCCATACCTTAGGGCACTACCTACTCAACAACCCGTGCCATGCCACGATCACTTCCCTCCACAAACTACCTCCTCCTGCCCAAACCTCTAAAGCCACTTACCCAGCAGAGTCTTATTCACCTGCTTAAGGGGACAAATACCTAGACCACCATTTCTCTTTGATAGAGTTATGGTTTTCTAGTCAACCAAGTGGTACTTCTGAGTATCAATTCTCTCGTTCCATAAGAAATCCCTTTGAAGTCGCTCGAGAGAGGCTGCAATAGAAGCGGGAATCTTCAATAAGGAGAGGAAATAAATGGGAAGACTGCACAAGGTGCTTTTGATAAGAGTCAGCTTCCCTCCTTTGGAAAGGTAACTAGATTTCCAACCTTGAAGGCGCTTAAAAAACCTATCAATGACTGGACTCCAAACCGATTTGAGTTTAAACGGTGCACCCAAAGGTAACCCTAGATAAAAAAATTGGTAAATTCCCCGTCCTACACCCAAGACAAGCTGCCAATTCTTCTATATTAGGAATCTCCCCGACTCCAAACAAGACGCTCTTGCCAAATTTTATTCTCAATCAGAGACAGCTTCAATACATCGAAAAAGCACCTAACAAGGGCCAACTTCGTACAGGAGGGTTCACAAAATAAGAGAATGTCATCCACAAATTGCAAATGGGAGATGTGAAGGTTTCCTTGGCCTATACAAAAGTCGTCCCAAACCGTGGGCGAGGCTTTCTGGATCATTCTGCTAAGAGCCTCGAAGACGATGATAAATAAAATAGGAGAGAGAGGATCCCCTTGGCGGAGGCCTCGAGAGCTCTCGAAGTAACCATGAGGTGACCCATTGATGAGCCCTGATAACCTAACGGACCCGTTACACGATCTCATCCACGCCCTCCATTTAATGCCAAAACCCATCCTCACAAGGATGTAATCCAAAAAATCCCAACTAACGTGGTCATAGGCCTTTGCCATATCAACCTTACATAGGAGGCCCGGCTCCGCCTTAAATAGAAGGTCCTCAATACATTCATTAGCAATCAAAGGCCCATCCAAAATTTGACTCCCACCCACAAAAGCACATTGGAAATGAGAGATAATCAAGTTCATGACCACTTTCAAGCAAAGTTTTAACACTTTAGCAAGAATTTTGTACAAGCTTCCCACTAAATTGATTGGTCTGAAGTCGGTCATCTGTTGAGCTCTAGCAATTATTGGGATTAGGACCAAAAAAGTACTATTAAGGATCGAGTCGAAGGAATTGGAACGATAGAATTCATGGAAAACATTCATAAATCCTTCCCCACAATATTCCAACATTTCCTATAAACTCTATACAAAAATCAGTTGGACTCGGAGCCTTGTCACCAACCATGCTCCTGAC
Source organism: Tetracentron sinense (assembly GCA_015143295.1). Taxonomy (NCBI): domain Eukaryota; kingdom Viridiplantae; phylum Streptophyta; class Magnoliopsida; order Trochodendrales; family Trochodendraceae; genus Tetracentron; species Tetracentron sinense. Next base: position 5,592,490 of record CM026554.1, on the reverse strand, counting down.
CACAGCAGAAACCTCTGCATCCAAAAAATGGCCTTCCAGTAGATCTCTCTGATAGTCGGAGAGGATTTAAAAGTTAAGGCCATCTAGTTTTGGTCTATACGGTCGATCCTCATAGTAGAGATGGTCGAAGAAAGAAACCGCTTCTCTGTTTATGTCTATTTATGATGACCCACCTCTTTGAGCCATTGCAATCTAGCTTTCTGTTTCCAGAAAACTTCCTCAGAGGAAAGAGTTTGTTGGAGATCTCTTTTAAGGGCTTCTCTAGCCTAGACCTCCCAGGCTGAAAGAGGAGCCTCCTCCTCCCGGCGATCAAATTGATGAATCTCATCAAGAAGTCTTTTTTCCTTGATTGGAATCAAGCCAAAAATCTCTTAGTTCCACTCCTTAAGACGCACTTTAAGGGCTTTCAGCTTTAGGCTGAATCTGGTACTGGATGGGCCCCAAAAGGCAGTTCGGGACCAAGAATATGCGACTAGAGTTAGGGAACTCATGGTGTTCCATCCACATAAGTTCAAATTTGAAAGGACGGGGCCCACCCTGGATTTCCAAAGGGTCTAACATAATTGGGACACGGTCCGACGTGGGTCTAGCCAGGGCATAGGATCGAACATCCAGGTATTTCTCTTCCCAGCGAGTGCAAACCAGGAACTGTCCAGCTTGGAGCAAGTGGTCAGCCTTTGGAAATTAGACCAAGTGAAACGATAACCAAGCAAAGGACAGTCTACGAGAGTGTTACAGGATATGAAGGACTCAAAGCCCTGTATGTGATGAGTGAAAGACCCCCTATTGGACCGATTCCTAGGGGATCTGAATTCTGACACAGTTAAAATCCACACCAAGGTAGCAAGGTAGGTCCCAACAGGCAGCTACATCATCAAGCTATGTCCAAAAGAGCAATTGATCGGCATAAGAAGATGGCCCATACACACCTGTGAAAACCCATTGAAATCCATCTAATCAAGAGTAGCAGCTGAGAGAGAGGGAGAACACTCCCTCCTCAGACTCTAGGATCTCGAGATAATCAGGATCCCACACCATGAGAATCCCACCCGCAGCCCCATATGCAGGGATAGCCTTCTAAAGATGGGGGCTTGACCCTCAAACCTCTTCAACCACCTTATCAAACACGATGTGCATTTTGGTTTCCTGAAGACATAGAATGTATGGTTTAGAGGTACGGATAATCTCTCTAACCACCCTTCTCTTATTCGCGGTCCCCAGACCGCGAATATTCCAAGATATGATACGGTTATGCATCATTGGGGAAACAAATTTCCCCTAGCCTTTCTAACCGCACCGCGAGCCTTTCCTAAAGATTGAGGGAAAAGCACAGAGGAAGATAAGCGACAAGGCTCATGCTCTAACGTCTTGTTGTGCTGCCGCGGTTCACCAGGAGAAGGGAATTCCGCATGGGACCCCTTAAGACGTCCAAAGATCAGTAAAGAGCCAACACCTCCAACTCTCGACCCTTGTAGGACAGACCCACAAAAAGTCCTCAAAATTGGCCATCTTATTGATAACCCACTCCGACACATCCTCACGGCCCCTTCCATTATCCCCATCTGTAGCCACCCCCTGCCCATTAATCACGGAAAGCCGTGGAAAGCCCCTAGACCCTGATGTAGGAGACGACCTATTCTCAGGGAGATCTTCCTTCAAACTTAGACTCACTGTGACCTTTTGACTCTCACAACCCTCAACCAGCTAAAGGATCACGTTTAGTGTTGACAATGGTGCAGGATTAAATCATACAACAAAGATAATACCTCAATTCCCCTACTACCATCCCCATCGAAACCATCGGTTGAGATGGTAACGGTAGTAGGGTAAGAAAGATGGTGTGTACCTTGCACTGAAGATCGGATCAATGAATTTGCATTACCCTGCCCCGAAGGGTCCCGAGTTTAGTAACCCAAACCGTCCATATTGCTTCCCGCTCCCGCTCTCAAACCTCGCTCACGGTTTGAGAGCGGATTCGCCACCGGAGCGCGGTTGCACTTTTCCAAGAGCGCGATTTCGAATCTTACAGATCGTGGTGTATAAAGTGAAGAAAGCGGAGGAGTTGAGATGGAGAAAGCAACGATCAGCAAAGAAAAAACCGGCGATATTTGTCTCTACAACTCGCCGGATTTCGGAAGAAGACGACGGTATCTTTTCTTTTCTAAGCCAAATACCATTTTTACCCTTAAGTGGGGTTAATAACTTAAAGCTTTAAAAGTTAAAAGGCAAACAGTAAAGTGTCTGATGACTTTTCAACTCTGTTTCTTCTTTTCTCTCTCCAAAGTCAAAAAATTTTGGTAAAGTGTGTAACTTTTGGATGACTTTTCAACTCTCTTTATTCTTTTCTCTTTACAAAAGTACAAAATGAGATAAGAAAAAACGGGTTGCGAGCTTGGCACTTTGGCTGTGGGGTTGCCGGAAGTTAAAGGTAGGGACCTCTACAGCTCTACGGCTCTACCTCTCCTTCTTTGACTATAATAATCTAAATGAAAATAAAGAAACCCCTCTCTTTGTCTAGGGTTTATAATTTCACACATATATATGTATATTATTTTGATGTAATATTTTATATAAATTAAAAAATTTGTTCTATGATTTTATTGATTGATTAAGTTCAGTTTAGTTGCTCCAATGTCTCATGAAATCTCTAATCGTTTGTCAACCCCTAATTTGTAGGGTCTTATTTTTTCCTATTTTGAAATTTTGAGATCATTATTTTGGTGCCCTAATTTTATTATAATACTATGATTAATTACTAATTACTAGCTAGCATCTTAGAATTCTGAAGTAAAAAATCTAGCTAGTGAAAATGATGGATGGGGTCCTTATTGCTAACGAAGTGGTGGATGAGCGGTTGAAGAAGGGAGAGCCTGGTATCATCTGCAAGATTGATTTGGAAAAAGCCTATGATCACGTGAGCTGGACCTTTTTGGATTACTCTCTTAGTCGGATGGGGTTTGGGTCTAAATGGCGAGCATGGATGAGGAGTTGCTATTCCTCTCCATCTTTTTCCATTCTGATTAATGGTTCTCCTTATGGTTTTTTTAAAAGCTCTAGGGGACTGCGCCAAGGTGATCCGCTATCTCCCTTCCTTTTTCTTTTGGTTTCTGAAGCTCTGAGCAGAATGATTCGGAAGGCATCTGAGGCGGTGTGGGGTGGTTTTGTAGTGGGTGATCCCGCGATTCGGATTTCGTATCTTCAGTTTGCGGATGATACTTTACTTTTCTGCGGTGCCTCAGCTAGGCATCTTACTCATATTGGTCTTCTATTTCATTGTTTCTAAGCAGCATCCGGGTTAAAAATCAATTATCAGAAGAGTAGAATATTTGTTGTAGGGGAGGTGCCTAATCTGGAGTGGTTGGCTGACTGTCTTAGATGTAAGACAGGAGTGCTCCCCACAAAGTATTTAGGGCTTCCTTTGGGGGCGCCATTCAAAGCAAAGTCGATTTGGGAGACAATTTTGGATAGATTCCATAGAAGATTTTCGGGTTGGAAATCCTTGTTGCTATCTAAAGGCGGCAGGCTCACGTTATTGAAGAGTATTATTTGTAGTCTCCCTTTGTATTTTCTCTCCATTTTCCGTATCCCGGCTTCTATTGCTACCAAATTGGAAAGGATGCAAAGAAATTTTTTGTGGAATGAGAAGGTAGTTATTAAGAAGCTTCATTTGGTGAAGTGGAAGTGGGTCTGTCGACCCAAAGAGCGTGGAGGTCTTAACTTATGGTCTATCAAGGCGATCAATGAGGCATTATTAGGGAAGTGGCTTTGGAGGTTTGGGGTGGAAGAAGATAGTCTGTGGAGAAAGGTTATCGTTGCTCGTCATGGGTCTATAGATCGTTGGGAACCGAGGAAGCCTAAAGGTTCTCATGGGGTTGGTCTCTGGAAAGGCATTTTGATGGGTTGGGCTGATTTCGTTAAATTTACCAGTCTTGTTGTTGGCGACGGGAAAGATGTGAAGTTTTGGCCTGATCAGTGGTGTGGGCCGTCCCCTCTGTTGCAGCTGTTCAGGTCATTTTATTTGATTTTCCATCAGAAATCGGCGGCAGTAGCAGACATGTTCGTTCGAAGTGCGGATTCGGTGGTGTGGTGCCCCTCCTTCAGCAGGGCACTCAACGATTGGGAAGTTCAAGATTTTGCAAATCTATTGGCTTTGTTAGAGTCAGTGCGAATTCATGAGTCCGTTAAGGATCGCCGGGTTTGGGTGGCTAACTCTAAGGGTCAATTTTCTATTAAATCGTATCTGCGAGTGGCTAACCCGGGCCCTTATGTAGAGTTCCCCAGCCAGTTGGTTTGGTATAACGGGGTGCCCTCAAAGGTATTGGTTTTCCTATGGTCCGCTTTTTTGGATAAAATTCTGACATTGGACAATTTACATAAGCGAGGTTGGAGTCTCCCCAATCGTTGTTATATGTGTTTAGTGGAGGAGGAATCAGTTGACCATTTGTTGCTTCATTGTCAGGTGGCGAGGAGGTTGTGGATGTATTTTCTGTCTCAGTTGGAGATTTATTGGGTATTTCCCTCCTCCTTTTCGGCTATGTTATCTGGTTGGCTTTCGGTGTCGCTAGACAGTCCTTTGGAGTTGGTTTGGGCTTTGCTTCCAGGGGTGGTGTCATGGTCATTGTGGAGAGAGCGGAATTCGAGAATCTTTGAGAATTCCATGTCGCCTTTCGAGAGAATTTGTTCCCGCTCGCGAGCTTTATTACGGGATTGGATCTTTGCCAAAGTCGATGTGGGGGAGATAGGGTTGGACGAATTGATAGTTTAGTGGGGCAGGGGAGGTTTTGTGTCGTGTTTTATTGGTGTTTTGCATTGCGATTTTCATTTTGCGTTTTGTTTGCTAGTTCGTGTTGTTTCTTGAAGATTCACTATTTGTGAATCCTCCTTTTAATGATATTGCTTTTACCGATCAAAAAAAAAAATGATTATTCTTTCTATATTTTTTTTATTAGAAATTGAAAACCTATTTAACAACAGCTTTTTTTTATTATTAGTTTGTTCATTAGTAATTATTATTATGATAATGATTATTAATTTGTAATCTTAATTTGTATTAATTCTTAATGTTGTTTCAAATATACTAACTTCATATATTTACTTGTGTTTATATTGTTCATTTTTTAGGCATACAATTACAATGAATGAACAAGAGGAAGCTAATTCACTGTTTGTTGGAAATGATGACGTTGAGGCTGAATTTGGAGAGTTGACATCTACTCCTCTCAAAAGGTATGTAACCATTATTGGAGATAAGAAAGACTGTGCTTGTAAGTGGACTTGTAACTTTGGTTGTAGGGTAGAACCTTATACAGGTACATATCTCGTATGAGAGCCCATTTGATTGGGTTATTACCTGGACAAAAATCACAAGGAATGAATTTGTGTTCAAAAGTGGGGAAGGAGGAGAGGGAAATATTAAAGAAAGAAGAAAGTGATGCAAAGAAAATTTTCGGAGATTGTACACGTAAAAAACCTCTTCCAAGTATTCCAATTGTTCCACCGACATACAGGACAACTTCAACAACCGCGAAGGGAAAGAAGAGCATTGTTGACATGTTTAGAGTATCTTCTAGAGATGAAGTGGATGGGATAGTTGGAAGATACTTTTATGGAAACGGTATACCTTATAATGTAGCAAGGTCTCCTTTTTGGATTGAGATGGTGAGAGCGATTAATGAAGCACCGAAAGGATATAAGCCACCATCTGCAGAGAAGATAAGGACTGGGCTTCTTGATAAGGAGAGGACTAAAGTTGAACAAGCACTAATGCCTATAAAGCAACAATGGCCTACATATAGGGTTTCAATTGTTGCCGATGGTTGGACAAATATCAAGAATCAACCACTTATCAATGTAATGGCAATGTCAGGAGGTAAAGCAATGTTTGTTAGTGGTGTTGATTGCTCTGGGGATGAAAAGTCAGGTGATTATATAGCTGAAATATTACTCAAAGCAATTGAAAGTGTGGGTCCATATAATGTGCTGCAAGTGTTAACTGATAATGCATCTTCTTGTAAGGCTGCAGGGACCATCATTGAAAGGAGACACCCACATATCTTTTGGTTTGGGTGTATGGATCATACTTTGAGCCTCTTGATGAAAGATATTGCAAATTCAATGCATCCAAGTTTATCTTTTGTTGAAGATATTTATAAGAGAGCAAAAGGGGTGGTGAAATACATACAAAATCATAGTTCAGCTTTGTACATATTTCGAACTTTCTCAGGATTGGATGTTATACAAGTTAAAAAGACTAGATTTGGGCATCATTTTGTGGTATTAGAGCGTGTCTCTCGAGTAAAGAATGCTTTGATTAGCATGGTTTTAAGTGAAGAGTGGGATTAATTGAGGAAAGGCAGGTCAAAATCAAATTTGGAGCATGATGGGGTAAAGAAAACCATATTAGATGATGACTTTTGGAAGGAGTTGAAGACTATATTGGCATTCACAAAGCCAATTTGGGCAATGATTCGCTTTTGTGATTCAGATAGAGCAATTGTTGGGGAAGTTTACCAGAGGATGGGGGATATGTTGTCTCACATTAAAGTTTCATTATCTTGTAAGGTTGAGATGTGCCACATTGTTGAAAATCTTGTTATGGGACATTGGGGGAAGATGAATCTTCCTTTGCATGCTCTTGCGTATGTGTTGACTTCATTTTATTACTCAGAGCATTGGTTAACATCTTTTGCTCCAGGGGGAGAAAAAAGACAGAAGCCTCATGCAGATTTTGACATTCAAATGACTTACTTTGACATAGTGGATAGGTTAGTGAGAGATCCAAGTGAAGCATATTTGGTTCGCCAGCAACTTAGTGACTTTGTTAGTAGCAACGGTATATTTGCCCGCCCTCAAGCCATTAAGGATAGAGAAAGAATGAGTGCAGTAGCTTGGTGGGATTTATATTCTGATGATATTGATAGTGTGTCTCCTCGTGGATCGCTTTCATTGGAAACACATGTGCATAAAGAAGATATTGCAAGGGGTAAAAGGCCATGCTTGAGATGATTAGGTCTTTATATTTTGGGTTTTTTGTGAGCTTATCATTTGCTTTTTGAGTCCATATTTATTCAAGCTCAATCTTTTTGGCAAGGGTTAACTTTTTGTGATCATGTAATGGAGTATATAGTGATATTATTTTTGGTAAGCTTGTCATTACTTTTTGGGGTCATACATATTCAAACTCTTAGCTTTTTGGGTACAAGATTCTTGTAACATTTGCTAATTATTGACAATCCTGTAATTGAATTTGCAATGTTATACATTTGGCATATCAACAGTCATCTTGTTTACTAGGGCTAGAAATTTGAAAGATATATTTGTGTTTATAAGTAATTTTTTAAGAACCATCACACACACACACACACACACATATATATATATACATCGGCGCTCCGGAGGCGCTCTCGACCATATCCTAAATTGAAATTTGGCGCTCTCGTGCTCCCGCTCTCACTCCCGCTCTGCGCTCTAGTTACTTAGGTCCCGAGGGGGAGAGTCTTGTTTACTAGTTCCTACCCCACCTTTGCTCCCGAGGCTCTTGGTACAGGATCCCAACATTACTTCTACAAAACAAGTGGACTTCCCTAGAGCCGTCCCCACTCTCTCAAGTTTATCAATAGCAGAACCCGAACACTGAGCAGTCGCCCCCACCCCCAAGATATCCACACTCTTGCTCCTCCAAAGAGTTAGAGGTAAATGCAACAGGAGGGAGCAGGTGAGTTGATGACCCCGGAGGAATATGCAAGCTAATACTGTCATAAGCCAAATCGTCCACATGAAAGCCCAGACGAGCTGAGTTGTGATCCGTGGTCCCTTCCGCCATTGAAAATGAGTCCCCCAATCACACTAAGCTTCCTTTGACGGCAGACAGGGATCCAAAAATCACTGCATCCGCTACTACTTCATTGTTAACCGATGGGGTGCATCTTGAATCATCCCCTAAAACAGCCGAGAGGTTGTCAGTCACCTTGTCTGTCGAGTCCTCGAAACACTCGAGGCTGCCCTTTGTCGCCGCCTGAAGGCCAGCCTCTGAATTCGGGGGTGAACCTAGCGAGAGAAGAAATTCCTTTACACTGCTCGGTGTTGGCCGACCTTCGGCCCTTTTCGGAATGGCAGTTGCTTCCTTCGAAGCCCTTCCTCATGATCCTTCCCTTCCAGTCGGAAGGACTCACTGTCGAGTTCCTGGTTAGCCATTGTCCCCCCTGGTTGGATCTTGGCTTGATTCGAAGCAAATCAAGGTGCCTGTCGTGCCCCAGATCTTCATTCTCTGTATTCTTTCCCTCGACCATGTTAATTTGTCAAAGGTTGTGGCTCGCGGTTCCTTTGAAGGATACCTTTTAGAAATTCTTAGAATAATGTTTATCTTAACATTAATTTGTGTTTTATATAAGATATTAAAAATATATGATGGTTATATTTTCTGATATGGATGGAACTGATAAGAAAATGACATGGATGAAGATAGTTATGAAAGGTTCGAATTTGATAACACACAATCAACCGACGTTATGGCTTTTAATAGAAGAGAATGACATAAAAGGATTCATGTTGTTGACCCCAAGTATTTAGGAGGAGACATTTATGAGGATGATGAAACATCAAGTCAACAACTTCTCCAAAAATGATACAGTCCTAGTTACTATTGAAATTAGATGTCTGAGCGTTTGAGAAATCTTTAAAGATAGAAGCCCACTCAATTAAAAACCATTCTATATTCTTGGGTAAAAAACACCTTTGATCCTCAAAATATCTTTCCTTTTATTCTTTCCACACACCCCGGCAAATGGCATAAGCGGGGATCGACAAAAGATATCACCCAATCCGTCCCGAAGTTTCTTTTTCCTTGTTCTTTCCTATATACTATTATCACTATTAATCATTATTGTCATAGAATTATTTTATTTTGTGTATTCTCCTAATAATTTCATCGTTGTTCATCAGATTCTATGGTATTTACAGTCATCTCTAGGAGTATTTTGTATTCCAAAGTTAGGAACTTAAATATCTCCAGCAGAGATGCTATTCGGCAGGATCATCAGTGTATTATACTGCACCTCCCTTTGAGGTAATCTGGACAGTTGGAAGAGCAAAAGCATGCCGTTATGGCTAGATCAAATTCTGAGGCAAGGTACCATACTATGGCTGATTGTAAATTTCAAGTTGAGGTAGTTGAAGACTTGGTTATCTGAGCTAGGATTCAGAGAGATTTACCTGTAAGGCTATAAAGATTCACAGAAATCATTAGGTTTTTATTTGCTAACCGCATTCCTCAAACCCCCATGACCATGAGAGAACTAATCACACTGAGGTGAATTGCCAGTACAATGGGGAGAAGGTGGTCGATAAATATGGACTCCTAATGTATTCCAAGAAAGCAGCTTGCTAATATCTTCATGACCAATTATCAGCAGATGACAACTATGAGAAGCCTGATCAAACAGCACATGGCAGATATCTACTTCCCTGCTTAAGAATGAATAATTTGAGATGCATTGAGAATTTGAGCAATTTCTTAGATTAGGACTTTATACTGTTTTTTTTATTCGTTAAGTTCCTCTCTTTACCCTTCAATAGTTCACTTGGAGGTATTTATTGCTATTTTGTAATTCCAAATACTGATCGATAAAGTTAGAGACAGCGTCACTTGTATAGCAACAAAATCACATTCTTCTAATCTTTTCTTGATTTAGTTTCTTTTCTACTCGTCTACCTTCCTCAACCGACCAACTGTGGCTGGACTGTCATCATATAAATTAGAGGCAAGTACCCTTTTTTTTTAGCTGGTCCTAATCATTTATCTTACCTAGGTCAGGGGTTAGTGGGATTAGCACTCATGGTGGGCGTCAACAGCCACACCAAGACTCGAACACAAGTCACCCCTCCGCAAAGGGAGATACACAACCACTGGGACAGGCCCATGGTGTTAGAGGCAAGTACCTAACCAGCACTCTCCAATGAGTAATGGAGAACCAGATTTTTATTTTGACACAGTTTAATCTCTTTGCTTATCATTATAATTAATGGCCCCATTATCAAAGCTAAAAGTTGTCATATTTTATAGTTACACAATTTACCAAAGGAATAAAATTACATGACAGAAATATATTTCATATAATTTAGATAGTACAAAATTTATACAGTTATGGATTGATTTAGATTAGTTATAAGCCATAATTAGTGAAATTTACCTTCTTGTTGGACTGGTATATTTTGTTATTCTTTAATAATGCTATCATTAATCACATAATTCATGGAACCCATATCAACAACCATAAGTGCTTCATTTATAACTGGTTAAATTTCGAACAAAGATGTAAATTGATAACTCGGAGAAAATAGGACAAGGAGATGATGTAAAAGATAATATGAAATGCATATCAAGTACAATACATAAAAAGGAAGTGCTAGTTCAAACTTCGGGAAAAAATTCTCCAATTACCTTTAAAGGCATCTACGGCATTTGCTTTGACTTCCTGCACATGAACCTTAAATTAACAGGAAAAAAATCGTAGTTAGATAATTCACAGATGATGGTCCCACGCAATAAGAGAGAACAATAACCATGTGAATTAACATGCAATTGGCAAACAAAGTTCATACTACAGTCCATTTGTGCTTGTATGAATAACAAGTATATGAAACAGTCACAACTTACACGATAGAATTTTGCATGAGTTTTATCCCCGTCTCTGAAGATTATCTTAAGAATGTCGCTCATGCTTTCCAGCCTGCATATGGTGCCCTTTGCCTTGTGTGATCCACTATCAGCTGCATTTGCATCTTAATTATGAGAAAATCAACTCACCATTATGCCATGTTCTGAAATAATGAACTCTTAAAACTTCTCATCATGCCATATCTCAAATGTTTGGGGCCCGCAAAGTAATGAACTCTCTCTGTAAGTTCATGATGAATACTACAACAGCAGAGTCGTAAATATGCAAATAATAAATCCGAGACCAACATGTCTCTTTGATAAGATTGGACAGATGAAACCATCTGAAATTTCTTAACATGTTAGTGGGACACCTGATAGTGGTAATCTCTGGAATGTCAAGGCAGTGACTGTTCTGAACTTACCATCCTCAAGAAGCAATGCAGCTTCGTCAATTGTATCAACGAGCATAGTGGCAGTTTCATGTGTGATATTTAGATCAGCAAGTAATTCATAAATGTAAGGCCCTGGTTGAGTAAAACCCAATTCTTTGGACTCAATAGGAACCTCAGCAATCCGTTTCTCAAGCTTCAGAAGAAGAGCTGCAAGAATTTCACAATAATTCGTAAACAAATATGACCACCCATTCATAAATTCCAGAAGCCTTTGTTTCAACAATAAAGTTAAGGCAAACAATAGTTTCACCAAAACATGTCTAAATGTTCTAAATACGTTAGGTGTTGCTTTACTTTCGCAGAAATTGTTTTGGGATATAGAAGATAATTTCTTTTTTCATACAAAATGTTTAATATAGAAGATAAATTCTTTATTTCGACTATTTTCTTTGACTATAATGCTGAACATTTGCACTCATGCTTCAATTACCTCTAAGAATAGCAAAATTATCTGGGTTAAGCGTTTTCTCGTTTGATTTTTCAATTGCCCTCCTTCCAATAGAAATGTCAATACACTTTTTTGCTTCAGAAATGCAAGCGGACAGAAGACTAGAAGGCAAGTCAAAGGAGGCTGCATCTGCACATATGCTTTCCTGCATTTCATGAGATAGACAGAGCTCCATCTTTTAGAAGTAGCTATAAAACATCATGAAACGTATAAGGCAAGTTATTGAACCTGCATGAAAATTCAAGAACCAGGGTATAATCCTAACAGAGAAATAACTTCTGCGAATGAAGGGGAAATCAAACTCAGAAGGATAAAATAAACAATTTAAAGACCCCACAGTTCAAGTTAAGAATGCGCGCAGACATTTACACAATTCTACAGACACAAGGAGTTGTCTAACTAGATGCTATTACTACCACTAAGATAAAGAACCAGTCCCAGTTATAATGATATCAATCATGAAAGCATTTTTTCTCCTTACCAGATTGTGAGCTTCGTCAAATATGAGTATACTGTTCTGCCACTGAATGCTAAGAGATTTTCGATTTCCCCGGTCAATAAGGTAGTTGTAAGGAGCAAATAAAATATCAACAGCCTTGTGAAGCTCTCGTGATATATAATACGGGCAACTGCAAGAGAGGTCAACGATTCATAAGAGCCAACAAACGGAGTCAATACAAACCACAATGCAGATGTCATTTAAAAAAGATAAACATGTTCCGTGTATATATATATATATATATATATATATATATATATATATATATATATATATATATATCTCATCGTATTAAGAAAACCTACGGCCCTCGGGTTCTTCCAATATTGACCAAGTCCTCTATGTCAATAGGATCGTCTCCAAGATTAGGATTCTTTTTCACGTAATCTACAAAAGAAACACGCAAATGTATGAAAGTTATACTTATCCTGAACAATCTATGCATCCAGGGATCATTGGAAGTGCTACATATCAAAATAAGTTACAGTAAGGAGCTCTCACAACCACAAAACAAAGAAGAGCTTAAAAATGGAAACTATCAACTTCTTTCAATGAAATGATCTTCTTGTGTATAAATCACCATGATCATCATCACCCAAACCTTGTCCCAAAACTCCCAACTATTTAGATTGGCTAAATGAATCATATTTTGCCATTCTATTCTATTATTCCCATGAAAGTTACTTTTATAACAGGCTTACAGCATACTATGATATGAAGGACATATGCAAAAGCCTATAACATGGTGGACTGGGATTTAGATTACTTGCATTAAAAGAAAGTTTTTAGATCGAGATGGAGGAAATGGCTTAAAAGTTGTGTTTACTCGGTTCACTTCTCATTTTTCAATCTTCTCATTACTGGATACCCGAGATGCTTGTTCCAGTCATCAAGAGGGATTCGTCAATGCGACTCCCTCTCCCTATCCTCGTCACCATTGTGGGAGACATGCTGAGTAGGTGTCTCTAGAAAGTTGAACGCTTGAATCTAGTAAGCTTATACGATAGTTAATCTTAAAATGGGTTACCAAGTGGGGAAGAGTAGGGTGCGAATCTCCTATCTTCACTTTGTCGACCCCCACATTTTATTATGAGACGTGGAGGTAAGAATGATGGTTAATCTCAAATATGTGTTAAAGTGCTTTGTAATTATATTGGGTTGAGGGCTAACATGGATAAAAGTTGTTCAGTACTTCAGTGGGAGTAGATCTTGATGACGATGAAACCTTGAATCTTACAAATATTTTGGAGTGCAGCACAACACGATGGTCTTTGAGGTACCTTGGTCGCCTCTTGGTGCTAATCTAAAGTCGTTGAACTCTGGGATCAATTGTTGAGAATTTGGTAAGAGATTGTCAGCCTTAAAAAGAACTTACATCTCTTTAGGTGGCAAAACTACGCTTATCAAATCCACAATCACAACTATGCCAATTTATTACCTTTCCCTTTACAAAAACCTAGACAAGGTAATCATAAAGCGTAAACAAATTCAGAGGAATTTTCACTGGGATAATCAAGGTGCTACGAATGATCATTTGGTGGGTTGGGAGGTTGCTAAGAAGGAGGTCTAAAAATTAGGCAACTTAAGGAAAGAAATATGGCTTTATTTTGTAAGTGCCTAAGCGGTAATGAAGGTTCTCTCTTTAGAAAAATAGCATTTGGGTCTTGGTCATCAAGAGCAAAATACAGGCTGGACCCAATGGGTGGGATTCTGAACTGGCTAATTGTGCCAACCTTCGTTGTCCTTGGAAACATATTTTTAATATCCTTCCAACTTTCTCTCAATATATCAAACTTGATGTTAGGATGGGTAATTGGATTAGATTTTGGGAAAACTTAGTGAGGAAAATCCCTCTGTGTCGTTGTTTTCTCACTCATATGATCTCAGCCGATTGAAAAAGTGTTCTCTCGTATTTGGCTTGCTCTTCTCTTTATAGTGTGGCTGAGAACTTTAATTTTTGTAGCCTACTACTACGGTTCACAATCGTCCTGGTCTCCTTGTAGTTCTTAAGGGCACTTACATATCTGTTGTGGATCACGACTCTAGTGTAGACAGTAGACCCCTAATCCAAAGGGCATCTTCCCTTCAAGTTCTTTCTTCAGTAAGATTTTTGTTAACAGGGAAGAGCCGGGCTCTTTTCCTCATAAGATAATCCTAAATCCTGTAGCCCCCTATGGTGAAAACGTTCATCTGGTTACTTTCCCACAATAGGATAGATGCATGTCATATGCTTCTGAAGACTGGAGACAAGGAAAAAGAGCTGCCTATGTCCACATTTGTATGATATGTGTGTGTGACGGGGAATCTAACAGCAAAGTGACTTTTTTTGTTCACTTCAGAGTAGCTTGGTGTATCTGGTGTTACTATCCTTCTCTTGTCAGAAATCATGGGTTCTTCCCCTATGTCTTGGGGTTCTTATCTCAATGGAGTTCTGAGAGGAGGGGAGGGGGGTCGTGTGGAAGAGCACCATCCATTTTGTAGTCAAACTTGGAAGAGAGGAATAATAAAATTATCAGTAGCAAGATTCCAAGTGATCCTTCTTTTATTAACAAATTTATTGCTCGGGTCATGTCATGACTCATGAGTGGTTTTTTTTTCTCTTTTCATAGGGATGAAGAGCAACAATATCATTAGGACTAGGTTTTTGTTGCTATGTTCTCGTCCCAAGTGGTCCTTAGATCCATCAGTTGGAGCCCTCCTCCTATTGTTTTTTTAAGCTCAGGTCCAGTAGGTATGTGAGTTCCAACCATGCTGAGGTCCTTTTTTTGGGTCTTTCTACTGTCATCACTAAAGGAGACTTGAGAAATGCATTTAGGTGGGTAGGAGATATGTCAATGCCATCAAACTGATCAAAGAGATTCTAGATCTGGAAATCCAAAAGAACACTCTTTCTCTTGGATTACTAAATCTACGAATTGAGTGGCCAATTCGTTGGTGAAAGATGGGGTGTTAAAGGATGCTTTGTTCAGTAAATGTTGCCTTTGTAGTTCTCCTTTTTTGTTGTTGTATTTTCCTTGTATTTATTGAGTCCTAACAGTATATTTTATCTGGTAGTCTTCTTTTTTATCCTTTCTTGTACTGGTCCCTCTTCCTTTGCAATATAATTTTCTTACTACCGATTTTAATAAATGGCAAAAAACTGTTCAGAACCAAGTTGTACAGTTAAATAGAATACCTGAAACATGATTATAATGGCTACAATAATTATTGTTTGCACGCTTTCTGCAAAGGGCATGGCAAGCATTTGTTTGTGCTCTCCCACGAAGTGTCCGCACTTCATCATGAATGCACAATTGCTCCCGAGAACCTAATACTCCCATTTTGGGCCTGCGAGTTCACTTATAATAATCGAGTTAATTTCTCACAAAATTTAAAACCACATAAACTTATCAAGCATCATAAGCAACAGGCTTTCTACATCAATTTCAACAATCAGAGATCCATGGTACATGAAAAATGCAAGTCAGCTTAAGTCTCATTGCCATTAAACTCATGCAGTAATTTCTGGAAGCAAGAGGATAACTAAGTTTTGAAGTATATACACAATCACCTTACACAAAGATCTATGAAATCACAATTTTTTAAGTAAAAGAAAATGTAACTGCTCATACTCATAACACTGAGAGTTCTATAGGAACTCATTATATTTCCCTTGGTCTCTATTTATTAAGGTATACAAGCACCTGATAGGCTGATACCCATGTATCCTAACTGATTATAATAGCAAGAACTGAAAAGGGACCTTAAGAAATTCATCATTAGAAGTATTTATCCAAGTACTACTTTGTCTCTTGTCTAATTATTTGCTAACCTCTGCCTCAATCACAGTCTAAACTGTCATGGCAGACAGCCTTAAGTAGATGTTTAGGTACCCATAACCCAATTGTATGTAACAATCAACTGGGAACTAAAAGAAAATCTAGATGCATTGGTAAAAATGTGTTCAAGTTCCCTCTAGGCTCTAAATGTGTGTTAGAAATTATGCAAGCTCTACATTCTTTACATCAGCCAAAGAAAAGCAATGAGATTCATGTTTCATGTGTTGATTTGTTGGCTAGTCGCGAGCATGGTGTTTTTTTTTTTATAAATACAAGCATATAGTTTTGAATTATAGTTTATGGTTTACCATCTATTTAGAAATTCTTACAGTGATTTTGAAAGGCATGAGGATGGTTGGGTCAATGGACCCAACCAAAGAACTTAGAAGCTGTTGAGTCTCTAAAAACTCTCATAAATGCATCTGAAGCAAGAGAAAGTTCCAGAAGAAAAAAAAAAGGGGGAGGGGGGGAATCTATGAATTACTCAAGTGAGTGACAATCTGAATACATCCTACAAAGTAAAATAGTGAATAACTATGCTCTTTGTACAATCACAACTCTAAAGAGGGGGCAGTCCACAGTATCATAGACATATCCACAAACTATATTTCATTTTGGTTAGAAGAAACAATATCAATCTGTTAAAGGTTATATACATATCAATTTTCCATGTAACAGGAGAATCCAGAGCTGTTATGTGGAAACGTGATGGTGGGGTTGATGGCAACGTGAAAACATAAAGAGAGAGTTAGAGAAGAATAAAGAATACACAAGACTTGCGTGGTCACGTGAGTGACAATGTCCACGGAAAAAAGCGATCCTAAAGCTTTCCCCATATGTGAACATTACAATATACAAGAACTTTCCCACTCTCTACATCCCTGAAGGGGGTACTAAGATACGCAAAACGGTTTGCTTCCCCCAAGAGTCACACAGAGAGAAATTTCTAGGTCCAAATACTCAGTGTGATCACAAAAACATGTACCCTAAACCCTTTTATAAAGTTTTAAAACCAAAACCCTAACTAACTAGGAACTCCCAAAATAATATCCTCACACTGAAGGCCCCAAAATTAGAAGTTTATCCCAGTAATAATTCGAGACAGATTCCAACAAAAGTAGACTAAAGAAATTTCATTTGCAGGAAAGCCATAGGCAACTTCTTCATCTTCTTATTACAGCAGATGAAGCTCAAATTATTATTTTAGATAAAGCTGCAAACATAAAAGGAAAACAAAGTGAGGTGTTTAGATGCAGAGGTCCATCTTAAATAGATTAAACGCAGAATTAGAGCTATATCATTGTTTGTCTTGCAGTAATAATGGAGGAGCAATTGCACTTATCCAAAACAAAGGGCATATTCTTCCACCTTTATTGTGGGTAAGCAACATTTTTATTTCCACCACCCAGCATAAGAGCTTATTCATTACCACAAAAAAAAAACCATCCAAACATGACCATAGGAAACAGCCAAAATATCAAATAATAGAAACTTTGATTATAAAAGAGCTACTTGGTTCCATTGATCACTTCTGACCTGTAATTAGTTCTTTTTAACTCTTGAATTACTTGCTTAAGCTGGCTGTGAGTGCGCGAAGTATATACTATAGTAGGTAGACCCGTAGATGCAGATTGCGAAGGTGAAACATCTAATTGGTTGTTTCCCGCATTCCGACCTTTTTCTTCACTCTTTCCGGTTGAGAAATCACCCAAACTCTTCCTCCAAGCCAATGCAGCACATAGAAGACACAAAGTCTTTCCCGTTCCAGTAGGACTCTCCAACAATGCATTACATTTCTGGAACAGTAACATAAACACAAAACAGTTTATTATTTGAATACAAAGAAAAGAAAAGTAAAATAAAAAAGAAAGAGGGGAAAATGACCAACAGAAGGTCTCACAAACTTTTAATAAAATTTTATACGAATTGATTATGCATAAGCTTCCAACGGCACCCTATCGCCTAAGGCCCTAAACAATGCAAATGTCAAACATTGTAACCATGGAAAAACCAAAAAAGGCAACGTATCCAAACAGTTAAATGACAAAAATATGTCCTTGGGTTGGTATTAGTTCAAACTAGTACAATGCATTATTGCATATGGAATGCAACTTTAATAATTTAAAATTTAAAAAAAAATAGGGTAGAGATGAATGACCATGAGATACCAAAAGCAGCCAATTCCAATATCTTGACTCAATTATTCATAATGATGGAGAGATTGATGAGAGTGTTTCCCATAGAATTAGATTTTAATGGCTAGAGTGGAGAAGTGTTTTTGGGGTGCTATGTGATTGATGCATCCCGATCAAACTAAAAGAAAAATTTTAATTAGACGGCAATAAAACCAGCTATGCTCTATAGAGCAAAGTGTTGGGCTATTAAGAAACAACGTATTAATAGAATTAGTGTAGTTTAACGAGGATGTTGAGATGGATGAGTGAAACAACAATGAGAGATGATATAAAAATAATAATAAATAAATAAATAAGTGCATTCGAGAGGGTCTTGGAGTGACTCCAGTGGGTGGTAATATAAGAAGATGTCAATTGAGATGGTTTGGACACGTTCAACAACAAAGACCACTGTCATGTCCGGTGAGAATAATTGAATTGTTGTAAGTTGAAGGTCAAAAAGTAAGCAAATAGGGCTAAAATGACGTAGATGGAGTTAGCGAGAAAATTTTATGATATCACGTGACTTAACCAAAGTTATGGCTTTTAATATAACAGAATGACGGAAAATAATTGGAAGTGCCGACCCCAAATATTTGAACTGACGATGGTGATATCAAAAATAAATCTAGTTGTTTATTCCCGAAGATTGAACTGAAAAATTTATAGAATTGAAGTTTCATTGACGACCAACTCACTAATTCAGTCCATATGCAAACATAACGAAAGCGAATCATTCCAAAACCGGGGGAATGGGAGATATCATGAACCCTAATAAAATGAAATATGCAAAACATAATCACAACCTATAACCAAACATAATACTGATATATATTCCAATTTACATCGGAACCAAACTTTTCTGAGTCTCCAAATTCACAATTTAAAATTTATTATAAACATTGAAAGAAAGATATGAATATAACCATTGTATAACATATTCTAACAGTTATGAGCGTTTCTTCAGAATCAAACAAGAAGGCCCTTTTAAGAACTTACGTCTTGCAGAGATTGGATGACTTTCTCCATGTAAACGATCTGGCAATCGTAGGCTTCGAACGGGAAATCGACATCGATTCCTCTGATTTTGTATATTGGCATTTTTTTTCTCCAATCAAAAAACAGTGTCTAAGATGATAGGGAGAAAACGGAGGGAAAATGTCGGATGATTTTCACAAACCCTAGAGAACAAGCGGCTTCGAAGCTAAAGAAGGAAGAGTATTTCCCGCCATTAAGGGTATTCTAGTCATTTGGTTTGAAAGGGCCTTTGTAAAAAAATTCGTCTGTTTTAGTATTTGTAAAGAAAATCCTACGTTTTCTGTAATTTTTGAAGTTACACCACCCGATGAACCGCAGGTTATTTTTAGGAAAATGCCATTTATGTAACGAAATGGCGGGTCCTCATTAATCCATGCCTCACTTTTTAACACTAATCAATGGTGGTTAAGAGCCACTCACCCATAGAACTAAGCAATCCAACCTTAGTTTTTATAAGAAAAAAATATTAACTTTAATTTTGTTAAGCTTAATCAGGATTAAAAGGGAGATGAGGAGACGGCAATGACTTTAGTAGAGGACCTACTATGGGTCATCTAATCACTGTTCTTATTTTTTCCATCACATATTACCTAATTACCGTTTAAATTCATAATTGAATGACAACTTTAAGAGAAGGAGCACCTTCCAATCTTAGAAGGGGTCATCAAGGGCATTCCAGTTTGAAAGCAATGTTTTCCCCATTGGTTGTTTGTGCACGCAATTTTGAGCCATGATCAAGTCCCGATAGGGTGTAATGTTGAAATATTCACCCGTTTCAATAGCCTCAAATATATATTAACCATATACGAACTGAGGTTGCAGACTGATCATATATCACATAACAACAACCAAAAAAGCATTTAACATTTCTATTAATTGGGGTTAAAATTAAAATTTTGTGAAAACATTCTCTATTTTTAGTTAGGAGAAAATACATTTACACCCCCTGAGGTTTGACAAAAATACACATAGACCCCTCGGGTTTCAGAAAATACATTAGGTACCCCTAATTTTCAAAATATTGAAACTTACACCACTTCCATAAGTTGACCGTTAGTCAATTAATTGAATGATGATGTCATGCGATAAAATGGTATGAACTATCAAAAATACCCTCTCTAAATCTATCATTTTCTATTTTTCTCATATTCGAAATTGTCCCTTCATTTTTTTTCCTTTTTAAATGAAATCAAATCATATAGGGTGACCAAATGTCCTTTTTGACACCCCTTGTGGTGGCCACACGTCCTTTATGACACCCCTTGAGGTGGCCACGTGTCCTTCTTGTAAGTCCAAAATATCTTGGCTAATTATGTATCAAAACGTAAGTCATGGTGGAGTCATTTTAAAGTCAACTTGTCATACTTGGTAAAGCTTCAAGAAGCCGAAGAAAAGAGAAGAAATCTACATCAAGTATCACCTCCGGATCTAGGAAGGTAAGTGACTTAGTGACCCATTTGTTACCTAGGTTGGTTTTTGACTTAGAACACATTTTTATCAACCTAGGAGGTTAATATAATTCCATAAACAAGGTTATTGTATTCAAGCATTTCAAAACACTCGAAATTGGCTAAGTATGGAATGAAGGATCTATCCTCCTCCATGTTGGATAGATCGGTGGTGTAAGAAAATGTATGAGGATTTTTTTCAGATAGTTAGATTTTGAAGGATCTATCCTTGGTAATGAAGGATAGATCGATCAACATAGGAATTGATCTATCGGTGCTTTGTTGGATAGATCGGTGCTTTGCATGGATAGATCGGTGCTCACCTTAGATAGATCCTTCAGTGCAAAAAATCGAGTCCTATTCAAATACAAACTCTTTAGAATCTATAAATACGAATTCTATTGACCTAATTCGTAGAGATCTTATTAGTTTGTGAGAGTAGAGGCTGGAGAACTCTCTCCTAGGGTTTCTTTTATTCTTCATTGATTATAGTTGATCCCTCCTCTCACAACCTCTCTAGAGAATGCAATAATAACGTTTCTATTATTAGCTCTTGCATTATGTGATCTTCATGGTTTTAAGATCCCTCTAGAGATTGTTAGAAAATTAATTTGACAATCCCGACACGTGTGTGTCTTTGGCCGGTGTTTGTGATCCGGAGCCTTCGTAGAAGGAGATCGATCCGAGAAGGATCGTGGTTGTTGTGGAGATATAAGAGAAGTACGAGCGACTGCGGTTGATCACGGGACTTGCGGGTACGTGATGACTTTTCGAGGCGTGGAGGACTAAAAACTGAAGGGTCGTAGTATTGAGTCCGAATGAGTCAAGTTCGAGTCTTGTAAGTTCTTGTTGACTTTGTCTTAGTGATATCTCTTTGCTAGACTAGGTCCCGTGGTTTTTCCCGGAAGGGTTTCCACGTAAAGAACCTTGTGTTGTGGTTTGCTTGTTTTCTTTTTCCGCACTTGATTATTATTTTCCCTTAGTTAATAATTTAATTATTAAATCTTAAAAATGGTAGAAAGAATTATAGGGAAAGCTAGCATCCCCCCTTGGGTTTGTGAGTTCTCAACTCGAATATTTTATTTGGGGTTCACTGAGTGATTTTTCAATTGGTATCAGAGCGGGCTCACTAATTTATTAGTGCGATCTCATTCTATATTCGGTGAATATGAATCTCCAAAAAGGAGGATCCATCTCTTGTCCCCCATTTTTTGATGGAAACAATTATGCCTATTGGAAAGCTCGTATGAGAGTCTTTCTAAAATCCTTGGATGAGAGAGTATGGATCTCTGTTGAACAAGGTTGGACCTCTCCAACAATGACCATAGATAATCAAACCGTCCCTAAACCTTCTACTAATTGGATCACTGTAGAACTTGAAAGTTGTAGATGGAACAATAAGGGTCTAAATGCAATCTTCACTGCTGTCACACCCGAAGAATTTCGGCGTATTTCTAAATGTGACACTTCGAATGATGCATGGGACATTCTTAAACTTACCCATGAAGGGACTACAACAGTCAAGATCTCCAAACTTCAAATGCTTACTTCTAAATTTGAAAATTTGAGAATGAATGACAATGAAACTTTTGATGGTTTTTATGCTGATCTGAGTGATATTGTTAATTCATGTTTTAACCTAGGAGAAAGTATATCTGAGTCCAAAATTGTTAGGAAGATCTTGAGATCTCTGCCTGAGAGATTTAGATCAAAAGTTACCGCCATCGAAGAGAGCAAAAATATTGATGCTCTCAAAATTGAAGAGTTGGTTGGTTCTCTCTAGACTTATGAGTTAAATCTGCACCCATCTAAAAAACCAAAATCAATTGCCTTGAAATCTGTCAAGGAATCTATAGATGGTTCAGATAGTCACTCTGAGGAGGATGAAGAAGATATGGCTTTGCTTTCAAAGAAATTTAAAAAATTTATGAAATTCAATAAAAGATTTAATCTGAATGAACAAAGATCTTTTGAAAAGCCTAAGTCCAAACACTATGAATATAAGACACATCTTAAAAGTGTGGACAGTAAATCCCAAGGCGTTCAATGCTATGAATGTCAAGGCTTCGGCCATATTGCTGCTGATTGCTCAAATGAGAAGAAATCTAAGAGCAAGGCAAAGGATGATAGTGAATCTGAATCTGAAGAATCGGATAGTTCTTCTTGTGAGAAGACTAGGAATTACATGGCCTTCACTACTTCCATAAATGGGATTGAAGAATCTTCTTCAAATTTAAGTGTGAGTAACCAACACCATATTGATGGTGAGGATGATTAAGAGAGTCAAAATGACTCGAATTCTGAGGAAGATCTCGAGACAGCCTATGATGAATTGTTTCAGGAATGCCTAAAGTTGAAAAAGGGTCAGATTTCCTTGACCAAAAAGGTTAAATTTATTGAAAAGGAAAGATATGCCTTAGACCAAGTGACTTCTGGATTGAAAGCTCTTGTGTCTCAGCTTGAGGAAGAGAAGGCTTCCCTCCTTGTCAAGACTCAGCTTCTTGAATCTGATTTGCATGTTTGTCTTGATGAAAAGACAAGTCTTGAAATCAAGTTGGCTGATCTTAAGCAAAATCCAAGGTGTGGAGATGAGAAGGGAACTTCATCCACCTTGAACACTGAGCCTGGTGATAAAAGGCACCCTCCTGAGAATAGGAAAGACCCTTATACTCAGAAATTCATTCCTACATGTCATAAATGTGGAGTGAATGGTCATATTAGGCCTCGATGTCCTAAACTTCGAAGAATGCCCAATCATGATTCTAGGAACCAAATCAATTTTAATGGAAATCTTCAAAGGAGAGTTGATATCTTAGTGGAGATGTCTATAAAGTTAAATGATGGTATATTGAATATCTATAATAACTCTAGACAGTGGCATGGTCATGACACTCCTTATGCTAGAAATAAAGGAGGTAACAGGGAGAACCATAATGTCCGCTATAATTCTAGGACTCAATCTTGGAATAGGAGGAACAGGAGGAAGAGGTAAAAGGTCATACCTACCTCAACTGAAACGGTTAGAGACCAAAGGGTCAATCAAACTGCTAAAACTGTTTGGGTGAGAAAGGAAGACCTAAAGGGCTTCACTTAGCCTGTGTCTGTCATAGCCTAGGGTGTACTGTTAGTGTTCTATCTTGTCCTAGTGCTATGAAGTTTGTGTATACTAGTAGTTTTTTCTTTTTACTAGTTTTTATTTGCTATGGTCTATTTTTTCTGTTTTATTTATTTTGAAAAATCTCAAAAACATTGAAAAACTATAAAATCCAAAAAGATTTTTGTCATGTTGCCCTTGTAAGACTTGCATGATTTGCATTCCTTGTGTGATCTTTATTTCTATACTTGTCCAAGGTTGAACATGAGTTTGTTGCTGATTGAGGATATATCACCTTCATAGTCTCTTGGTTAGGCTGAAAATTAGACTAGTTTTATCTTGCACGGTTAGAGACTTATCCATGTGTGTATGCTTTGCACTATCACATGCACTCTGACTGATTCTGTTGAGATGTCTATTTCTTAATCTGTAGGTGTATGACTTATCCATAAAGTGTGACCTAGGATGACCTGTCTAGATTGACCATATAGTAAGTCATCCCCATTTTGTGTATCCTCCATGAGAAAAAAAAAATTGTTGCAATAAAAAGGGCTACCTACTAGGCTAGTGTGAAAGCTACTATTGGGTGCAAACAGTAGTAATGACTACCTATGTCAACAAGTTAGATATATTTCTGAGTTGCAAGAGTAAAAGCCCCTACTGCCAATAGAGAAGAGCTACCTACTTGGATAGTGTGAAAGCCAATATTGCATGAAAAGATATGTTCAGAAAAAGAACATCAAAATAGTGAGGATGCTTTTGACCAAAGTAAAATAAAATATTAGGTCAAATCAAAATGGATAAAGGTGCACTAAAATGTAAAATAAAAATAAAAAAAAATAAAAATCAGCATAACTGGATCTAACTAGGTTTGACTTCTTAGATTTGAGTCTCTAGGAGTCCCCTTAGTGGTTAATGTCATATCCTTAGAAAGGGAAAGAAACCTTGATTTAGTATCTAGTCAGACCACCACTACACACAAAGCTTCACTTTTGAACTGTTCACTAATTGTGACTAAGTAAATTGGTTATGCTTTAGCATTCCGCGAGATTTAGTTAGATGTTTATCCTCAGTTGGTCTAACTAATCATGTTTTTTTTCCTTGGCCTAGTAATTTTAAATTACTATTGCTTGGAATGCTTATAATGCATGTTTGTGTGACACATGATATTTTTTAGTTTATTATTTTGTATTTTTTCTTTTTTGTTGGCATGGGCCTTTCTAGTATGAGTTGCTCTGTCCTTTAGGTGGTGTCCTTGATCTTAGGGGGAGAAGATCAAGTCGTGGTGTTGAGGGAGAGTTTTTGCTTTATATTACTATATCTTGTTCTCCACTCTAAAGTCCCCTCATTGTCTACAGTTGCTTGTTTGTACTGTGGTTGCTTTGATATTACATATGTGATTAATTGGTATATCTATTGTGATATTGGCTTCCTATCTACCTTTGGCACTTTGTGCCAAAAAGGGGGAGAAGTTTTGAGCATACTTAAGTCTGCTTATGGCCTATGGATTATTATGTTTTATATCTATTTCTCCATGCTTCACAGGTATTCTTTGTTTTTAGCATGTGTAGGTAACAGGTTGCAGACTTCGACATTGAATTGTATGACAAGTTTGATGAGTCATTTGTAAACGGTTACGTCATGTAATTTTATTTTTTGAGTCATGTAAAGTTCATCTTTCATTTTATGAATCAGTTTTTGGAAGTCCGTCCTTTATATGTTTGTCTAGGAGTTTTGACACAGAATTGCCAAAGGAGGAGATTGTAAGTCCAAAATATCTTAGCTAATTATGTATCAAAACGTAAGTCATAGTGGAGTCATTTTAAAAGTCAACTTGTCATACTTGGTAAAGCTTAAAGAAGCCGAAGAAAAGAGAAGAAATCTACATCAAGTATCACCTCCGGATCTAGGAAGGTAAGTGACTTAGTGACCCATTACCTAGGTTGGTTTTTGACTTAGAACACCTTTTTATCAACCTAGGAGGTTAATATAATTCCATAAACAAGGTTATTGTATTCAAGCCTTTCAAAACACTCGAAATTGGCTAAGTATGGAATGAAGGATCTATCCTCCTCCATGTTGGATAGATCGGTGGTGTAAGAAAATGTATGAGGATTTTTTCCAGAGAGTTAGATTTTGAAGAATCTATCCTTGGTAATGAAGGATAGATCGATCAACATAGGAATTGATCTATCAGTGCTTTGATGGATAGATCGGTGCTTTGTTGGATAGATCGGTGCTTTGCATGGATAGATCGGTGCTCACCTTAGATAGATCCTTCAGTGCAAAAAATCGAGTCCTATTCAAATACAAACTCTTTGGAATCTATAAATACGAATTCTATTGACCTAATTCGTAGAGATCTTATTAGTTTGTGAGAGTAGAGGCTGGAGAACTCTCTCCTAGGGTTTCTTTTATTCTTCATTGATTATAGTTGATCCCTCCTCTCACAACCTCTCTAGAGAATGCAAGAATAACGTTTCTATTCTTAGCTCTTGCATTATGTGATCTTCATGGTTTTAAGATCCCTCTAGAGATTGTTAGAAAATTAATTTGACAATCCCGACACGTGTGTGTCTTTGGCCGGTGTTTGTGATCCGGAGCCTTCGTAGAAGGAGATCGATCCGAGAAGGATCGTGGTTGTTGTGGAGATCTAAGAGAAGTACGAGCGACTGCGGTTGATCACGGGACTTGCGGGTACGTGATGACTTTTCGAGGCGTGGAGGACTAAGAACTGAAGGGTCGTAGTGTCGAGTCCGAAGGAGTCAAGTTCGAGTCTTGTAAGTTCTTGTTGACTTTGTCTTAGTGATATCTCTTTGCTGGACTAGGTCCCGTGGTTTTTCCCGGAAGGGTTTCCACGTAAAAAACCTTGTGTTGTGGTTTGCTTGTTTTCCTTTTCTGCACTTGATTATTATTTTCCCTTAGTTAATAATTTAATTATTAAATCTTAAAAAGGGTAGAAAGAATTATAGGGAAAGCTAGCATCCCCCCTTGGGTTTGTGAGTTCTCAACTCGAATATTTTATTTGGGGTTCACCGAGTGATTTTTCACTTCTTGACACCCCTTAAGGTAGCCACGTGTCCTTTCTGACACCCCTTAAATGGGGTTAGATTCACCCACCCTTATGGTTCACCCGCCCATCCTTGGTTTTTTTTTCTAAATATTAAATTTTTTTTAAATTTAATAGTTGTTTTTAAGACTTTTTTAAATATTAAAATATTTTTAAGAATTATTAATATTTAGAAAAAGAAACCAAGGATGGGCGGGTGAACCCTAGGGGTGGCCACGTGTCCTTTTTGACACCCCTTGAAATAGTCACGTGTCCCTTTTGACACTCCATAACTGTGGTTAAGATTCACTCACCCCTAGGGTTCACTTTCCCATCCTTGGTTTTTTTTTATATTAATTCTTTTTTTTTATATTAATTCTTTTTAAAAAATTTAAAAACTATTTTTAAAGCTTATTTAATATTAAAATATTTTTAAAAAGAATCAATATTTAAAAAAAATACAAGGATTGGCGGGTGAACCCTTGAGGTTGCCACATGTCTTTTTGACACCCTGAGGTAGCTAAGTTTCCTTTTTGGCACCCTTTAAATGGGGTTAGATTCACTCATCCCTAGGGTTCACCCGCCCATCCTTGGTTTTTTTTTCCTAAATATTAATTATTTTTAAAAATATTTTAATATTAAAAAAGTCTTAAAAACAATTATTAAAATTTTAAAATATATATATATTTAGAAGAAAAAAAACCAAGAATGGGTGGGTGAATCTAACCCCATTTAAGGGGTGTCAAAAAGGACTCGTGGCTACCTCAAGGGGTGTCAAGAAGGACACGTGGCCACCTTTAGAGGTGTCAAAAATGACACGTGGCCACCACAAGGGGTGTCAAAAAGGATACGTGTGGCCACCACAAGGGGTGTCAAAAAAGATACGTGGTCACCCTAAAGGATTTGATTTCATTTAAAAATGAAGGGACAATTTGGTATATGAGAAAAATAGAAAATGACAACTTTAGAGAGGGTATTTGTGGTAGTTCATACCATTTTTTCACATGACATCATTATTCCATCAGTTGACTAGGAAGTAGTGTAAGTGTCAATATTTTGAAAAGTAGAGATACCTAACGTATTTTCTGAAACCTGAGGGCCTATGTGTATTTTTGTCAAACCTCAGGGGTGTAAATGTATTTTTTCCTTTTAGTTATTTCTATATGGGAACCACTCTTCAAGTCATTTTTTTTCTCTTATTTTTCTGCATATGAAAATTATAATTCAGCTTTTTAAATCCTTACAAAATTTCCACCATCAACTAGGTTGATCTTGAAAAACTTATTTTCAATATGGATTATTGCATTTTTATGCTAGTATGAACTCATCTCATCTATACACCTTAGGCATTAATTCACATTTTTTCATTTCTTTTTTCATTGCAGGTTAGGATATGCATCTTTGGGCTAAATGCGTATAACTTATTTTCAATATGAGCTCTTGCATTTTTCTGTTAGTATGAGATCATCTCATCTATACACCTTAGGCATTAATTCACGTTATTTCAATTTTTTTTTCATTGCGAGTAAGGATATGCATCTCTGGGCATAGAAAGTTCAATATTCTTCATTTGAACAATCCTCTATTTGATTTGAAATGCAATTCGACAAATTGCTCCGCGTTAGGTTGCAAGTTCGGTGTAGTAATCGGATTTCATTTGATTTCACTAGACTAATTGTTCAATTTTGAATATTATATGAATTCGAGTTTCTAAATTATATTACGATAATCAAATGAATTTGAGTGTTTAAACGACTTCAGATTCAAATTTCTCAATATAGTATTTGTCGTATATCAAAGCAGATTCAGATAATAAATATTGTTTATCGTATTTAGACGTAAAACTATCCAACTCGAATTTTTCCCGTTAATGGGCTTGGATAGTTTGATTAGTTTCCATTATAATTAGGATGTTAGAGCGGGGGAGGATCCTTGGGTGCCTTCTTTGCCCATCTTGAAGCCCATTCCCTTAGAGGGCACCTCTCTCCACAGCATCCTATTCTCCAACCTTATCAAAGAGTATATATTTGCTCTTCAAGCCCATTCCCTCGTTACTGCAATCTTCTCTTGTCAAGCTTGGGCTCGTCAATATATTTGCCTCAGCTTGAGGGAGAGTGTTGGAATTAAGAGTATTTTTAGCCCTTAATTAGTTTCCTATTTTTGTTCTATCCTTATTTAGTTATGAATTCTTAGTATATATATTAGATTGAAAGAATAATAAAAAATATATTTTCTCTCCCAAATTTCTTTTGAATTGAAGTTTCATTGACGACCAACTGACTAAATCAGTCCATATGCAAACATAACGAAAGCGAATCATTCCAAAACCGAGGGAATGGGAGATATCATGAACCTAATAAAATGAAATATGCAAAACATAATCAAAAACTATAACCAAACATGATACTGATATATATTCCAATTTACATCGAACAAAACTTTTATGAGTCTCCAAATTCACAATTTAAAATTTATAATAAACGTTGAAAGAAAGATATTGTAACGGTTCCCTTTATTAGGATATGATTACTATTAGTTGGATAGGATTAGAGTAGAATTATGATAAGTTTTATATTTAATTGTTATGATGTTATTTGTTTATTTAGGAGTCTTGTTTAGTCTATAAATATTAGAGTTGTACTCTTTAAATGATCAATCAATGAATTAAAAAAGAGTTTAGAGGAGAATTGTCATCTCGAATAGACTAATTTATACGTAACAACTTTAGGGTTGCTACAAAGTTATGAATATAACCATTGAATAACATAGTCTAATAGTTATGAGCATTTCTTCAGAATCAAACAAGAAGACCTTTTTAAGAACTTACATCTTGCAGAGATTGGATGACTTTCTCCATATAAACGATCTGGCAATCGTAGGATTCGAACGGGAAATCGACATCGATTCCTCTGATTTTATATATTGGCATTTTTTTCTCCAATCAAAAAACAGTGTCAAGATGATAGGGAGAAAACGGAGGGAAAATGTCGGATGATTTTCACAAACCCTAGAGAACAAGCCGCTTCGAAGAAGTGTATTTGCCGCCATTAAAGGGTATTTTAGTCATTTGGTTGAAAAGGGGCTTTGTAAAAAAATTCGTTTGTTTTTAGTATTGGTAAAGAAAATCCAACTTTTCTGTAATTTTTGCATTTACACCACCCGATGAACCGCAGGGTTATTTTTTGGAAAGGAAAATAGTCACCTCCTCGGGCCGAGGAGGTGACTTACCATCTCGTCCCCCCTTTTTGGGGCCACATGTCCCTTTTTTTCTCCTATTAACTATGGTTAAGATTCAGTCACCCCTAGGGTTCACACATCTACCCTTGGTTTTTAGAAAAAAATTAACCACAAGAGGTGGTTAATTTTTTAATCATAGTTCCAATTGTTTGTGAGAGCGAGGAGGAATAGTCCCCTCCTCGGCCTGAGGAGGTGACTATTGCTCTTTTGGAAAATGCGTACCTTACCCATGGTTGCAATTATGTAACGGAATAACCGGTCCTCATTGGTCCATATCTCACTTTTTAACATTCATCAATTGTGGTTAAGATTCACTCACCCCTAGAACTAAGTAATTCAGCCTTAGTTTTTAGAAGAAAAAAATATTAATTATTTTAATTTAGTTAAGCTTGATCAGGGTTAAAAGGGACATGAGGAGACGACAGTGACTTTAGTATAGAGGACCTACTACGGGTCCTCTATGTAACGGAGACTGCTCTTATTTTTTCCATCACAAATTACCTAATTACCGTTTAAATTCATAATCGAATGACAACTTTAAGAGAACAAGCACATTCCAATCTTGGGAAGGGGCCATCAAGGGCATTCTAGTCTGAAAGCAATGCTTTCCCTATTGGTTGTTTCTGCATGCAACTTTGAGTCATGATCAAGTCCCGATAGGGTGTGATGTTGAAATATTCACCCGTTTCAATAGCCTCAAATATATATTAATCATATACGAACTGGGTTGTAGACTGATCATACATCATGAAACAACAACAAAAAAAGGCATTAAACATTTCTATTAATTTGGTTGAAATGAAAATTTTGTGAAAACATCCCCTATTTTTAGTTATTTCTATATAGGATTTGCTGAATATTCTTCAAGTCTTTTTTTTAATCTTATTTTTCTGCATATGAAAATTATAAATCAGCTTTTTTATTCCTTACAAATTTTCCACCATTGGCTAGGTTGATCTTGAAAAACTTATTTTCAATATGGGCTATTGCATTTTTTTGCTAGTATGAGTTCATCTCATCTATATACCTTATGCATTAATTCACGTTTTTTTTTGCAGGTAAGGATATGTATCTTTGGGCTAAATGCATATAGCTTATTTTCAATATGGGCTATTGCATTTTTTTTGCTAGTACGAGCTCCTCTCATCTATACACCTTAGGCATTAATTTATGTTTTTTCGTTGCGGGTATGGATATGCATTTTTGGGCTAAATGCATAGAAAGTTCAATATTGTTCATTTGAACAATCCTCTATTTGATTTGAAATGCAAGTTGACAAATTGCTCCGCATTAGGTTGCAAGTTCGGTGTAATAATTGGATTTCATTCGAATTCACTAGACTAATTGTTCAATTTTGAATATTATATGAATTCGAGTTTCTGAGTTATATTACGATAATTGAATGAATTTGAGTATTTAAACGACTTTAGATTCAACTATCTCAATTTAGTATTCATCGTATATCAAAGCAAATTCAGATAATAAATATTGTTTATCGTATTTAGATGTAAAACTATCCAACTCGAATTTTCTTTGTTAATGGGCTTGGATAGTTTGATTAGTTTTCATTATAATTAGGATGTTAGAGCAGGGGAGGATCCTTGGGTGCCTTCTTTGCCCATCTTTAAGCTCGTTCCCTTAGAGGGCACCTCTCTCCACAATATCCTAGTCTCCAACCTCATCAAAGATAATCCACCCGATTGGGACCTTGATCAGCTGTCAAGCCTTTTTCATAGCCAAACAGTGGTGGAAATTCCCAAAATTCCGGTTAGTATATGCAACACCCCAGACCAATTGGAGTGGCACCACTCCAAATCCGGCCTTTTTCAAGTTAAATATGCGGCTCACCTTGCCTCCCATATGTTGGCAGCGCATCTTTCTTCATCAAGTTCAAGTGCTTGAGAGATATAGGCCTGGAGGAGGATTTGGAAAATTCCTCTCCCTCCTAAAATTCAAGTTTTAATTTGAAAACTTTGCAATAACGCCCTTGAAGTGATCATAAACCTCTCAGAAAATGAGAGTTATGGTAGATGAATCATGCCCGTTGTGCAGGTCTGCGGAGGAAACCCATAACCATTTGTTATTGGAATGCCCTTGTACTCAGAGTATTTGGTTTAGATCACAGTTGTCTCTTAAGCTACCCACTTTATCTCACTCGATCGTCCATGTTAGGGTAGTGGACAAATTGGGTTAATGCCCCAAATTTCAAAGTAGGTGGCCGCTCACTTTGTTGGACATATATGCCCTCGAAAGCCAATAAGAGACTTTTCTATGTTGATTAGATAAGCATCATATTCACACAACCAACTATAAATGGTATTTATATTAATTACTGTCTCATATGAAGACATAAAGTTCCATAGGTAACATTGTAGGAAAATCATGCAAAGGTTGCG
Source organism: Tetracentron sinense (assembly GCA_015143295.1). NCBI lineage: Eukaryota > Viridiplantae > Streptophyta > Magnoliopsida > Trochodendrales > Trochodendraceae > Tetracentron > Tetracentron sinense. The sequence goes on along the minus strand of CM026554.1, from coordinate 5,560,180 downwards.
AGGAGATATGATTTTCCGGTTCCTTGTAAACCTAATATTGTTCGAAGCCTCTAGAGTACTGGTTGGGCGCCGTACTTCATCATGGCTTGCACATGTGTAGTTCTATGAGATAGTGTGATGAATCTCATTCACAGAGAGTGGTGACTCTTGACTAACATGTGAGTATATGTAGCAAGTACATAATACTGAACGGGGTCACTAGTGGATACCTTATGGAATACACTGTCAGATTGTATTAGGGTTATCCATTTGAAAAATTGCCCTTAGACCTGAGAGGTTAACATCTTCTCAGACATTTGTCTATATGGCTTTGATGTGCCAATCGGCAATGTCCAATACACAGGACTAACTCCGGGTACGTTGGGTCATGTACACTATGTTTGGAGAAGTGTGTAAACACTCAATAAGGAATCCACAACTCCTTAATTGGAGATAATGATATCAAGGTGATACTTGTTGAATTGAACTGTTAAATCCAGTACTGGTGCTTTTCGGTAAAATGGTCTTTATCGAAGTTGATATTTTTAATATGGAAAAGTATATATAAATATATATGTCAGTTCTTTTCTAATGTTTTCTTCAAAAGTGTTTTGGAGGTTCAGTTCAATGAAAAGTAATCATGAGAAAGAGTTCTATTCATAAGCTATGGACTAAGACAGTGGAATTGTTCCAATCCCGGAAGCTTACATGTGATATCGGAATGTGGAAGGATTTATTTGTAAATATATTGTGAGATGATACTTACAAGCAATTCTCTAATTTCTGGAGGTTAATCACATTGTGTTAATGGACATTAATTGTGATTGGTGGAAATCCAGAGACTTAGATAACATTCTATGATCCTAATGGAGTTTTAGGAAAGGTGTTTCCTAGTAACAATGCTTCAACCAAAAATGTGAAATACTTGGTCCCACAACCGGAAATAGGAGATCCCTTTTGATCCCACACACAAGGACCTTCTTAAAGTATTTAATTTAATTTATAATTAAATTAATTAATTTATCTAAGTAATCACTATATGGTATAGTGAAGCTCTAAAAGGTGGAATCACATTAGATGTGAAAAACCAAATGGGTAGGACCCATTGGGAATTATTATAAAAGAATAATTCAAGTGACCAAGAGGGTTTTGGAAACCCTTTGGGCGTGTGGAGTGGGACCCACCTAGGGTGGGACGCCCACTTTATGGAGGAAGTTTTATTTTAATTAGTTTCTAATTAATTAACACCTTATTGGATAAGGTTAGTTAGTTAGTTACTAATTAAAGATTCCCTAGTTAGTTACTAATTCAAGATTCCTTATTGGATAAGGATAAGATTAGTTACTAATGGATAAGGTTGGTTTCTTTTAAGATTAATCCTAATTGGATTAGGAGAATAATCAATAAAGGAAACTATTGAAGAATCCTAATTGGATTAGGATAAGGTTAATGAATTATAATTGGATTACAATTCAAGCAACCAAGAGGGAACTTATATAAAGGATTGGATGCCCAGCCCTTTAAGATAGATAATTCTCCAGAATTTTTTCTTCTCTCCCTCTCCTAAAACCTCATGCCCTCCCCTCTCTCTCCTTGAGGTGTACGGTCACACCCATCTTTCTCTTCTTTTGTCTTCTTGATTGGATCTTGAGGAAAAACAAGAATTCATCTTGTTCATCAAGAAAGGTTCTTGATCAATAAAGATTGGATCTTTATTCAAGATTCCTAAAGCTGAAAATTTGGAAGGGCCATTAGCTTCCATTAAAGAAAGCTTTAAAGGAAAAAGAAGGTTCGTGTGAATCGACAAGAGACTTGACACTTGTGAAGTTTTGCGAGTACTATTCTAACATGGATTTGACTTAACAATTTCAAAGTCGCAAAGGTGAATGTTATTCTAACCTTCATTGAATAAAATCAATTAGAATCTTAGTCAGATCTTGGGATTCGATGTATGCCCCCCCCAAGAACTATGTTTCTAAAAATAAAAAGAGGCATACTTTCACACTTCTCATCCGGTTAATTACTATCCTTTGGAGTATTTGGAAGCATAGGAACGAGGTGATATTCGAAAATGCTTCTTCTAACCCAACTGCAGCCATAGCTAAGATTGAGGCCCTCTCGTCTGACTTTTTAAGGCATCTAGGGGTTCATTCTACTGCAATCTGTGATGAATCTAGGTTCAGGCCAGGTCTTCCTTCTGAAGCGGTCTGGGATCCTCCACCCTTAGGGTGGCTTAAGTTTAATGCGGATGGCGTGACTTAGGGCTAATGCGGATGGCGTTGCATTACCCAATGGGAAGGTAGTTGGTGTAGGTGTGGTAGTGTGGGATCATGATGGCGTTATCATCTCTCAAATCTCAAAACCCCTCTAGGACGACACATTTAGAATTGTTGAGGTGGAGGCTATTCGTCTTGGGATCCTCACAGCCTCGTCCAATAGTTGGAATCAAATTATAATTGAATTTGATGCAAGATTAATTGTGGAAATCATTTCAGGAACCTCTGATCATCAACACTGGTACATTCTTACCTTGATTGTCGATATTCAACATTTGCGAGGATCTTGTGCTTAGTTGGAATTCAAATGTATCAATTGTTTTGCCAACTATTTGACTCACAATTCATGAGTCTCTTGTTGTTCCATAGTCTTATTGTGCCTCTATCGCCTCCCACGGTGGCCATAGTTTCTAGGCCTGCTGGGGAGTTGTAAGTGGTTCTTTGGGTTGAATGGAATGTATATTTACACAAAAAAAAAAAAAAAAAAAGCATTCCATATACCACTCTTTTAGAGGGACTGTGGTCTCCTCACAAATAGCTTAAAAAAAAACCATAACTTTTCAGCTATTCGTAAATACCCCTTGCGTTTTGCGGTTTTATTTATGCCCCATTAATTTTTAATTTTTTTGCAAATCCACCCTTCAATCCAAAAGTTAATTAACATATATTAAAATTTTCATGAAATGACGTCTTTCTAATATTTTTTTGATTTCAAGGAGATTTGTAAAAGCTTTTCACAAGAGAAGTGCTTGGATCCCACTAATTGTGGTTAAGATTCACTCACCACTGAGTTTCATCCATTAGTTTCATCAATTTAACATTTAATTTTAGGGGAAAAAATAATTTTGGGTTGATTATGCTTAATCATAGTTAAAGGGGACTCTACAAGCCACATGTCCTTTTTAACACTCAATGTGAGAAATACAACTTAATCGTTTGAGTGATAAGGCACATGTAATTCCCACATGCTTTACTTGGTATGCTTCTAGTTACATCCAACGCTTCAACACATGAAATGGCCTTCGAAATATATTTGTTCCCATTCATTCAAGTGACAAATACAATTGTAAAATATAGCAAATTTGAAGCAGATAGTTGTAGATCTGAATTCGTATCCGACTATTAGAATTCGGTTAAATATTCAAAGGATAATGAAATATAGTTTGAAATATAGTATTTGTATTCGACTTCAATTAAAATATTCAAATTCAGTTATTATTCGATTGTTTTAAATAAATAAAAAGAAGAGAGTATATCAAAAAATATAAAATATAAATTTTATTTAAAATAGAAAATTAATATTTTATACCCATTTATATACCAAAAATAACAACTCCACGCCTTAAAATTATATATAAAAATATATAATAATAAGGGTATTTTAATCTTATAATTTTATAATAATTTATGTATGTAATAGACCTCGTCCACTAACCATGCAATAGGCTTGGGGTGCAAATAGTGCTATAGTCCAATCGGCTTGGGTTGGGCCATTTAGGTTCACTCAAGCCCATGGTTAGGTCGAGACAGTTACACACCAACCTCATTTGGATCTTTCTAGATGCAAAGTTAGCTCTAGAGCCCTCCAGGAGGACCATTAAGCCACCGCCAAAATCCTAAAAGGCCATCGAAGACGACGACAACTCTTATTTCCCATCTCATTCGATTCAGGAGAAAGAAGAAAGCTTTCAAATCCCACACTTCTGAGGTACGTTCTGAAACCCTAATATTTTATAATGCGATTCATCTGTACCTCAGCATGCAGAGATTCGCAGATCTATGTTTTTTATTTTATTTTTCCTGACACAATTTTATTTTTTATTTTTTTATAAAGCTCCGATCTAGTTTGAATTTTCTATTCGCTGATTATAGAATCTTCGTAATTTTCTTCGAGTTTTTTTTTTTCCAATAATTTTGGTGGAATTTGTATAGAACTCTAGAAATTCGATTGCAGTCAGTGTTGAATTGTTGATGAGTTCGTTAGATTGGTGATTAAATATCTCTTTACAAGTTTGTTGTGAAAATTGAGTTTTTCATTTTTGCATTCAATCGATTATATCTTTATCACTGTAATCGGACGAGTTTTCTTTTCTTTTTTCTTCATTTTTTGTGTGTGGTTAGTATGTGAAATTTACTGACTTGGTGTACAGATTCTCGTTTTCTTTTCTGGAGGTATACCGATTTTCTCAGCTATACTGGTTTATTTCCCGCCAAAATGAGTGTTGTTGGATTTGATTTTGGCAACGAGAGCTGTATTGTTGCTGTTGCGCGACAGAGAGGGATTGATGTGGTGCTGAATGATGAATCCAAACGGGAGACTCCTGCTATCGTCTGTTTCGGCGAGAAGCAGCGGTTCATCGGAACAGCTGGGGCTGCTTCGACTATGATGAACCCAAAGAACTCTATTTCTCAGATAAAGCGTTTGATTGGCCGACAATTTTCTGATCCCGAGCTTCAAAGGGATCTCAAGGCTTTGCCTTTTACCGTCACGGAAGGCCCGGATGGTTATCCATTGATACAAGCACGGTACCTGGGTGAAGCTCGAACTTTTACCCCGACACAGGTTTTGGGAATGGTACTTTCGAATATGAAGAGCATAGCTGAGAAGAATTTGAGTGCAGCAGTTGTGGATTGTTGTATTGGTATTCCAGTTTATTTCACGGATCTTCAAAGAAGAGCTGTTCTTGATGCAGCTACTATTGCTGGTTTGCACCCGCTTCGTTTGCTTCATGAAACTACAGCAACAGCTTTGGCATATGGTATTTACAAAACAGATTTACCCGAGAACGATCAGTTGAATGTTGCTTTTGTTGATATTGGGCATGCTAGCATGCAAGTATGTGTTGCAGGATACAAGAAAGGCCAGCTGAAAGTATTGGCTCATGCATTTGACAGATCATTGGGAGGTAGAGATTTTGATGAAGTTTTATTTCAGCATTTTGCGGCAAAATTCAAGGAAGAATACAAGATTGATGTGTTTCAGAATGCACGGGCTTGCCTCAGGCTTCGTGCGGCATGCGAGAAGTTGAAGAAGATGCTTAGTGCAAATCCAGAGGCACCCTTGAATATCGAGTGCCTAATGGATGAGAAAGATGTCAGGGGTTTTATTAAGAGGGAGGAGTTTGAGCAAATTAGTGTTCCTATTTTGGAGCGTGTAAAGAGGCCTTTGGAGAAGGCTGTGTCAGAAGCTGGGCTTACAGTTGAGAATATTTATGCAGTTGAGGTTGTTGGTTCAGGCTCTCGTGTTCCAGCAATCATTAAGATATTGACAGAGTTCTTTGGGAAGGAGCCTAGACGCACTATGAACTCGAGTGAATGTGTTGCCCGAGGCTGTGCCCTACAATGTGCAATTCTTAGTCCTACGTTCAAAGTAAGGGAGTTCCAGGTAAACACCCCTCCCCTGCGCAAAAAAAAAAAAAAACGCATGCGCGCACACACACCACCACAACCAAAATGCACACATTTACTACTATTCAATTATATTAAAATGCAGACTCCTGAAGAATCCTGTCTATTTGAAAATTTCAATTGAGTCGAGTTTCTCTGAAGTCTAGAGTAGCTGTTTCAGGTTTCCAGTGGGGCATTAAGATCTGCACTTGTCAAAGTATATACCGTCATGCTCATGACGGTTTACACTGAATTAGTACCAAACATTCATTTAAGAAATAATGATGAATTTCTGGGAAGCATATTCATTGTTTCATTGTCTCATATAGTCTTTAATAAATGCTTTTCAGAGGAAATTTTGTGAATGTTTTCTGACCTGCCACTGCTGTTTTTTTTTTCCTCTTCAAAAATCTCTACCTGTATTTTTTCTATGTTGCTATTAATGCACTGGTCATAAGTATTAATTGAATGGACATCTCATTCAGAGTTTTATGCTCTGGAAACTAGATCCACATCTATTGAAACCCTTCATATGCAGCATCTGTAATTTCACTGTCTTTTCCAGTTTGTAATTCGATGTTTGTTCCGTGACTTCAATCATTCGAGTATGGATGTGATTCCCATTTTGTAATATCAACGATGGTACCTTTTCATAGTGTCATTGGAAACCTATTTTTATAGGTCATTGGAAGATCCCTTTTCAAATGGAAACATGTCTCGAAGTAAGTGACGGTGTGCGGTTATGCTCCAATACCAAGTTTCTGACTGGCAATACCTATATATGGAGATTAATATTCATTTTGTTTTCTGTGCCTTCTAGTTCCATTTGATTATTTAGCAGAAGCTTCTCTGGTTTGTTAAGAGTCTGCTGTGGTTGCTTCCTTAGTTCTTCTTCACATCGCATTTGTTTATTATCTCTCTCAATATTATGTGTGTGTGCACGCCCGAATGCATGTATCGGTTCTTATGTTAGAAGCCATCTTTCATGGCATTTTGGGGATTAGAAGCTGTAGCTCGTTGAACAGTTGGACTAGACTGTCACGAGTAAAAACTGCTTTTTCCAATTTTGGTTGGCTATCTTACAAAGTATGTGTTCTTGGATCAATTGAGTGTGGTAATGTGATTTCACATTTTCTTTTTCTCATTTCATCTTGTGGCTGATCCAACAAAAAACAACCAATCTCACACTTCGCCCTAAAGTATGTTTTACCGGACTTTGTGTAGTCAATGTCATATTCCAAATCATTACACATTTTTTTCTCTGTTTTTGAAGGTCAATGAGAGCTTTCCCTTCTCTATTGCCTTGTCTTGGAAAGGGTCGGCTCCGGATTCCCATAATGTAACAGCTGATAACCAGCAAAGTACTATTGTTTTCCCCAAGGGAAATCCTATATCTAGTATCAAGGCTTTGACATTCTACAGATCTGGCACCTTCACAATTGATGTTCTTTATGCCGACGTGAATGAAGTGCAAGCACCGCCAAAGATCAGCACATACACGGTATGTCGGTAATTGCTCTGCTACTCAATCCTACACTTGCATTGTATGTACTATGTATTGCATATTTGTGGCATCTAATATCAATATTTTTATTACCTAACATTATTCAAATTGTAAATGCATCTGGACAGATTGGTCCTTTCCAATCCACAAAAGGCGAACGTGCAAAACTAAAAGTGAAGGTTCGCTTGAATTTGCATGGCATTGTGTCTATTGAATCAGCAACAGTAAGTATTTGACATCATTTTTGTTGAATTTGACTGTAGCTGAGTGGTATATTCTTTAGTCCTTCATGAGGCTCTCTTTGATGTTTATCCTAGCTCTTGGAAGAAGAGGAAGTTGTGGTTCCAGTAGTGGAGGCAGCAAAGGAAGCTACAAAGATGGACACTGATGAGTCTCCCGATATGGCTCCTTCTGGTACTGGTGAAAGTGATGCTAGTATGCAAGATGCAAAAGGTACAACTGATGCTTCTGGGGTTGAAAACGGTGTTCCAGATGCAGGAGACAAACCCGTGCAAGTGGAAACAGATGCCAAGGTCAGATAATTTCTCCAGTTTCCAGTAATTTTGTTATCCCATATTCGTTGCTTATGTTATATTTATATTTTTTGCTCGCTCTTCTACTGTAGTTGTGAATGTTTCAGTTTTGGTTTAGATTCCTTTGTTTTTGTTAAACAATATTTAAAATTACCCTCACTATAGGATGAAGTGGTTCCATTTATGCACGAGGTCCACCATACATGGTGACACTACTTGAGATTGTGAAGTCCAGTAGCAGGATTAGGCTGTGAAACCCATTAGCAGGCTTTAAATTGTATCTATTCTATTACCTTGATATTATCACTGTAACAATTCTATTACTAAAACTATGCTTAATATTTTCCCTTTGTTTCTTTTCGTTCCTTTTCAATCAATTATCTTGATAAGGATAATTCTATAATAGAAAGGGGTGAACCCCCATACACAACAAGGATAGTCTATCGCAAAAGAGAAAATAGCAAAATAGCCTAAAACCTTACAAGCTCTCTAGCAATGGCCAAACCAAGATAGGAATGAAAAAAAATCCCATAGTATCCCTTAAATCCTTAAAATTGAGGGCCAACGACAAAGTAACGTCAAACAGACTCTGATTTGTCTTCGGGGAGGCACCTATTCCTTTCCTTCTAAATGCTTCAGCATGTTGCAAATGGGCTCAACATCCTTAGAATCTTGCCTCAACCCTGGAAAGCTCTGTGTGACCATCCAAGAAATGAGATTCAGAACAGATTTTGGAGTTGTCCAAACAACTCCCATGTGGTGTAGAAAATGGTGCCATTTTTTTCTTAAATTTGGAAAAGTCGCGTTGGAGGAGTTGATTGTTTATTGATTCTCCCTGGCTTTTGTGCAAAATGAAATTGTTGGTAGTATCCATTTTCTACTAATAAGGTGATCCAACACAAGAATCGTGTTTAGCCTTGATGGCAAAAGAAAAATGCCACTTTGGATAGTATGGGTTTTCCACACTTTTGGCTGGGTGGTGGTTGGTGCCACTGTTACAAATCTCCTGAGAAATATCCAATTTCTCCCACGAAAAACCGAGAAACATTTAAAAGTTTAAAACTCTGTTTTATCACGATATTTTAAAAATCTCGCGATAAATAATATTATCTTTTTATCCCGTAAATATTGCGAGATTTAACCGAGATTTTAAAAATATCGTGAAAGATACATAATGTTGTTGACTTTATGAATTTATAACTTGGTGATATTTATTACTATTTTTTGTAATTTTAATATATATTTTTAATCATTGCCATTTGCCGATATTTAGGCGAGAAATACCTGAAAAAAATTCATATTAAAAAATCTCTCGAGAAAAACTTTGGCCGATACAAACCCGAGAACGAGATTTGTAACACTGGTTGGTGCCATGATTTAGACCTTTAGAAATAATCTGATTGAATTGTATCCCATTTTTAGGCGGGTGTATCTTGTGATACTACTACTGTGGTTTCTTATTCCAGTCTTGACAGGGGCTGAGCCAGGAATTTTTCCTTGTGGGTAGGGGTGTCAAAGGGCCGGGTTGGGGTAGGGCCGGGGTCAACCCTAGCCCTACCCTTCCTTATAAGAGTAGAGCCCTAGCCCGGCCCCTCAAGGGCCGGGGCCGAGCCGGGCCGGCCAAAGGGTCGGAAGAAAGAGCGGAATTTTTTTTGTCATCTAAGATGATAAATTTTTTTTTTACTACTCCGACTGTCAACCTGACATGGAAATGGATACCCTCATCTTTTATTCGGGTTTGGGATCGACATTGCAACAAAAAGAACAATGACAGAGTTAAAAAAAAAAAAATTCCTTGTCCGTGACAGTCATGCATAATAAACCAAAACATAGTATAGGTAAACAAACAGAATAATAAAACAATATAGAACAAAATTTAAAATATGTTTAAATATAAAACTGAGAGTAGAGAGTAAGATATGAGAGAGAGATGATCGATGAAGAACCGAAATAGTATGTGGCCTGTGCGATTGAAGTTGAAGAATGAAGAGGCAAACTCTAATGTGAATACAAGTTAGGGTTTGGTCTGTGTTAGGTTGGTTTTTATATGGTCTGTAGTTGGCGCAATTACAAATATAGCCCTACTTTCATAACGTTAATGAAAGGTTAAATGGAGCATATTAGTAAAATTATTAAAAATATATTTATCTTAAGATAAAGTAGGGCCGGGCCGGGCTGGGAAGGGCCGAGCAGGGGGAGCCCTAGCCCGGCCCTACAGAACAAGGGCTTCCAATTTTTTGGCCCTGCCCGGCCCTAGGGCTGGGGTAGGGCCGGGCTTTGGAGGGCCGGGCTGGGCCGGGTACCCTTCTATATGGGCTTTTTTGACAGCCTTACTTGTGGGGCCGAACTACATACATCAAGAAAATTAATGGGATCGGGGTATGGGACCTTGGGGGTTCGGGGGTGTAGGCCTCAAGATTTTTTTTTTGAGTAATGGGTCTATCGTGGTCATAAAATTCCTTAATGTTGCATTCCAAAAGAGGTTCAATAACAAAAAAAAAAGTGAAAAAATGGGCCGGTCTTCATTGGTTTCTACCCACTTTTTAATACCCACTAACTGTGGTTAAGATTCACTCACCCTTAGGGTTCATCCATTTAACCTTGGTTTTTAGAAAAAATAATAATAACTTTATGCTGATTAAGCTTAACTACGGTTAAAGGGGATGAAATGGAAGGCATTTGACATGTCCCTTTTTGACACTCATTAATTGTGGTTAAGATTCACTTACTCCTAAGGATTATACATCTACCCTCGGTTTTTATTTAAAAAAATGAACTCCTAAGATAATAAATCTTAACTAAGGATAAAAGGGACACATAAGGAATAAATCTCTTTATATTACACATATAAAAAAGTTTACAATTTTTTTTAGGGGGCCACTATATACAAAATTTATATATCATGTAATTTTTTAAAAATTTATCCAAAGATTATATTAGAATTTCAAACAATTTTGGGGGGCCGTGGCCCCCCTTCTCCGTCCATGAGTCTTGAGACAAGTGGTTGTTCAAGTTTAAACAATTTAGTTTTTGGTATGCAGGCCGAGATTGCAAAAAAGAAGGTAAAGAAAATGAATGTCCCAGTTACGGAGTTGGTTTACGGTGGAATGGTACCCGCAGATGTGCAAAAAGCAGTGGAAAAGGAGTTTGAAATGGCTTTGCAAGACAGAGTAATGGAAGAAACAAAAGACAAGAAGAATGCGGTGGAGGCGTGTGTTTATGACATGAGGAACAAGGTAGGTCACTTTCTCCTAAACAAATTGTATCCTCCATAAGCTTATCATCTATGAACTCACAATTTTTTTCTGGGTCTCTCCAGCTTCATGACAAATATCAGGGTTTTGTAACTGATCCAGAGAGGGACGAGCTAATTACTAAACTTCAAGAGGTAGAGTATTGGTTGTATGAAGATGGCGAGGATGAAACCAAAGGTGTTTATATCTCGAAGCTTGAGGAGCTCAAAAAGGTAAGGGATCTTTGGTTCTGTGCTCCCTGTTGGGCTTTATCTGACTGAGGTGTTTGTATTTGACTTGGCTATGAAATTTCAGCAAGGTGACCCCATCGAGGAGCGTCACAGGGAGAACTCGGAGCGGGGACCGGCAATTGATCAACTTGCCTATTGTATCAATAGTTACAGAGATGCGGCAATGTTGAATGATCCAAAATTTGATCACATCGACATGGCTGAAAAGCAGAAGGTAGTACTTTGGAGTCTGTGGTGACTCTCTCTCTCTCTCTCTCTCTCTATATATATATATATATATACACATTTATTGCTGGGAGGAGAGACTTTTTCCCTGGTGAATGTAATTGATTCAGAATATCATCATCGGCCAACAGGAATCTGATTTAAATAGGTACAAATACTGAAATTACTCTTCCTTCTTTATCTGGTAGGTTATAAAAGAGTGTGGGGAAGCAGAGGCATGGTTACGAGAGAAAAAGCAGCAGCAGGAGCCGCTGCCCATGTATGCCACGCCAGTTCTGATGTCAGCTGATGTGAAGAGGAAGACAGAAACACTTGACAGGTGCAATCCATAACCTTTTTAAAAAACTCCTGTTTTATGTGCTTTCCTCTTGGAAAAAAATTCAAATTTCTGCCATCTAGTTTCTGTTTCACGGCTTCATTCTGAACCCTGAATGAGTTCTGTGCGTTGGATTTGTTTTTTTTTTAACGGTAAATGCAATTTATTAAAGAAGCAAACAAACAGATTCACCAAAGGTGAATCAGCAAACAACACTGCGAAAACTAGAAAACTAGCAGCCAACAACTAAAAAACAACACCAATCCAACCCCATCCTGACACAACAAACCCCTGCCCCAACTAGGAAATCAGCTCGTCGAACCCTATCTCCACCACATCAGTTCTCGTAGAGATCCAGTCCCGCAACAAACTCTTCGAGCGGGAGCACACTCTCTCGATGGGCATAGCGGAATTATCAAACACTCTCCTATTCCGCTCCTTCCACAGAGGCCATGAAACCACTCCCGGGAGGGGGGCCCAAATGAGATCAAATGGACTCTCTAGCGATACTGAGGACCAACTAAACAAAAGGCTCTGAAACGAAGAAGGGAAGACCCAGGCCACCCCAAGTTGACGAAGATAATGCATCCAGAGCGTTCTCGCAAAAGAGCAATGCAACAACAAATGGTCAACCGTCAACCACTTCTTCCTCCATCAAACACAAAAAACACCGATTAGGAATACTCCACCCTCGTTTCCTCAGATTTTCAAGGGTCAAGATCTTGTCCAGAACGACTGACCATATGAAAAAAGAAACCTTTGAAGGAATTCCTGAGAACCAAACCACCCGATGAGGGAAACAAGACGGGGGACCCGGATTAGCCACCTACAAAAACGATTTAACGGAGAAAAACCCTTTAGCGCTGGCAGTCCAAACCCGCCGATCCTTGGAAGACGCATCAACACGCATCGACTCTAATAAACCCAAGAAAGAGGCAAAATCCTCAACCTCCCAATCATTCAACGACCGCTTGAAAGAAGGGCTCCAAACCCCTATACCTGATCCCCTATCCACCATATCCGTCACAGAGACCATCTTATCCGAGACTAAGGAGAAGAACGTGGGGAACACCTGCTTCAGAGGATAGGGACCGCACCAAGAATCTAACCAGAACTTGACCTCCGCCCCATTCCCAACCACCATGCGAGTATGCTTAACAAACTCAGCTCAACCTGCAATTATAGCTTTCCACAAACCTATCCCATGCGAACCCTTAGGCGGCCTAGGCTCCCAACCATCTCTACTCCCATGCTGAGCCACAATAACTGCTCTCTACAAACTATCCCGCTCTGCCCCAAAGCGCCACAACCATTTCCCCAGCAGAGCCTTATTCACTAGCCGCAAATGCCAAACGCCAAGCCCCCCTTCTATTTAGGCCTACAAACCCATTTCCATCTCACTAGATGCATCTTTTTGACCACCACCTTGTCGTTCCATGAAAAATCCCGCTGCACCTGGTGAGGGAAACAAGACGGGGGACCCGGATTAGCCACCTGCAAGTAAGATTTAACGGAGAAAAACCCTTTAGCGCTGGCAGTCCAAACCTGTCGATCTTTGGAAGACGCATCAACACGCACCGACTCTAATAAACCCAAGAAAGAGGTAAAATCTTGAACCTCTCAATCATTCAACGACCGCCTGAAAGAAGGGCTCCAAACCCCTATATCTGATCCCCTATCCGCCACAGAGACCATCTTATCCGAGACTTAGGAGAAGAACGTGGGGAACACCTGCTTCAGAGGATAGGGACCGCACCAGGAGTCCAACCAGAACTTGACCTCCGCCCCATTCCCAACCACCATGCGAGTATGCTTAACAAACTCAGCCCAACCCGCCACTATAGCTTTCCACAGACCTACCCCATGCGAACCCTGAGGCGGCCTAGGCTCCCAACCATCTCTACTCCCATGCCAAGCCACAATAACTGCTCTTCACAAACTATCCCGCTCTGCCCCAAAGCGCCACAACCATTTCCCCAACAGAGCCTTATTCACTAGCTGCAAATGCCAAATGCCAAGCACCAAGCCCCTCCTTCTGTTTAGGCCTACAAACCCATTTCCATCTCACTAGATGCATCTTTTTGACCACCACCTTGTCCTTTGAATTTCCTGTAGGACATGAATGCCTGTCATCCTGGAAAGAAACTATATCTGGCATCTACTCAACCCCTATTTGGTTGCCGATAAAATAGGTGAAAACAGAGAAAAGAAACGAAAATTGGAAAAAAATAAAATGCAATTGAGAGTTGTATTAGGAAAACCAAAAATTTCTTTTCTTCTCTCTGTTTTCACCAATTTTCTCGGCAAACAAACTGAGGATTTATGGTTTCAAGACTTTAATTACCCAAAATAAATTTCTTTGGATTTAGTTTGCCTCTTCTATCTTCTGTAACCGTGGATGGCTTATAGTTTTATATCTAACTAGCCTGTTTTGTTGGAACAGTCTTGGTACTTGTTAGAAAGCCCATATGAGCATCGTTTTTCTTGCTTATTTTTTCTCCCATCCTATATACCAACATGTTTTTTTTTTTTGGTTAGAACATACCAACATGTTCAAAACATATATATATATATATAGAGAGAGAGAGAGAGAGAGAGAGAGAGAGAGAGAGGTGACATGTTCAAGATATTGAAATATAGTATTTGCATGAACAGGTTTTGCAGGCCCATAATGACAAAACCGAAGCCAGCCAAGCCGCAGACACCACCATCTCCGCCTCAAGGCAGCGAACCCCAACCTCAAGGTGCGGAAAGCAGCAATAGCAATGCTGCAGATGGCAGTGGTGAGGCATCACCAGCTGCCACTGAGCCAATGGATACTGACAGGTCAGAGAGTGCTCCAAATGCTGTGTAAGTAGAGTGGGGATCTTAGTTTTAAAATTTATCCAAGCCAGAAATGGTTTCTGTAGCCAAGTCGATACCGCTGAAGCCAAGAGGTTGTTGGGATGATGATTACAGGTGAGGTGATAGCGTTTGACTGTGTACAACCACCTTTGTTAGTTGCCCTGCTTGATTTAAAAGAAACTCCGGTTTTCAAAAGGCGCTTAAAGAGAAGATTCAGACTGTACTAATATGCCCTCATCACCTTCTATTGAGAGAATATTTTTCAGTTTTACCTTATTTAATTTATCTTTCTTTCTTGTTTATGATTTGCCTCATAAAAGTCCCCCTTTTCATGGTTGGGATTGTTTTTGTTCTAGGAGGCTAGGGACGCCACCTGCAGAAAGCACTTGCGGGCTGTTTATGCCTACATTTGCATGTAAATTCTTGGTGTAGGCTGCTCGGACCTGCCTTTGGGTGAGGCCCCCAAAAAAGGATAATGCAGTACACCGAAGACTAAAGCTCCCTTGAGAATTCATACCTGGCTATTCTTTTTCAGTTACGAAAGCAGTTCTGTGACAGCAAATTAACAAACACAGGTTCAAAACTCTCAAACTTTGTTAAAAATTAAACAGAAAACCGCAAGGCTTGAACCTGGGTGATGAACCTCTTGTATAGTATATTAGTATTCATCTATGGCTACTTAGGACTACTGAGGTATCTAATGCCTATGGCTTCAGTGTTTGGCCATCAACCCCTTATATGAATAAAGCATAACTGATAAAGAGATAATAGAGCAGCGAATCAAATGATGTACAGGGAAATTTTTTAGAGCAGAAAAAACGAATAAAAATGAAAATGAGGTACAAAGGGCTTTGGCTTGTCTCTGGCGAAGCCAGAAACCCCTCTCGGGGTTCCATACATTATGCGACAGTTGGCCAAAAAATGGGGAGAAGTCATTTCATTTTCTCCCCATTTTTTTGACTTCTCCCCATATGATATCTCTCCCCTTTATTCTCATACACTTATCGCCACATGTCTTATTAAGGGTGGAGAAGTCAAAATCGTGGGCCCCATGATTTTGACTTCTCCACCACTTGTCACCTATTCTATGGAACCCCGAGATAAGCCCTTTCTGGCTTCGCCAGAGACAATCCCAGGCCGGTACAAAGAAATTGGCTAGCATACACCCCCCACCTCTTGCGTGAGTGGTAGGGGTGTGGCCTTCCCATGTTGGAGGTCTAGGGATCTAATCCCACCAAGGTGAGAGTAAGGCCCAAGCTACCCCCCCCCCCCCCCCCCCCAAAAAAAAAAGCAGTGATTAGTGGACTGTGCGTTTGGTTAGGTAGCCTAATGCACGTGTTCTTTTTAACACTTAAAAAAAAAAAATTATGGTTAAGATCAATTAAATTAAGATTAATATATATATATATTATTTTTAAAAGCAAAGTTAAATGGACTAGGGGTGGGTGAATCTTAACCATAGGCTACCTAACCAACGGGCGCTCTATATGCTATGCCTTTTATAATATTTTATGTAATTTATTATATATTATATAATAATTAAAGATTTATAATAACATAAGTCAGACTTACCCATATGATAACAAATTACCATTGTAGTGTAGTGTAGTCAAGTTTTTCATTTTTCTCGTTTTTTTTAAAAAATTTAAATCCATGGAGAAATTTCATAAAGCAGGAAAATTTATCCAAGTTGTAACGAAAGCAAGCCAATGGTTAATTAGCCGGATAACATATATCCTGTTATTCTATTGTAAGTCGCAGTTTTCCTAGATCCCATTGTATCATCCGGAGCTGTAGAATAACGAAATTGCAATAGAGGTTTGAATTTGCCTTTTTTTTTTTTTTACTACTGAATGAGTTCCGAGTTCTATTTATGTACAATCTTAGGCGATGTTGGCATATGATTCTATCATTCTGGAAAAAATAATTAATTTTCAAAAATTTTGATTCTTATAATCAATCTGTCTAGATAATGCATTTGGCTAGTGAGAGTCAGAATCACTTATGGAAAAAATAAATAATAGAATTATATTTGAATAGAAAAAAACAAAAATATGCCGGTATTAAATATGCTTATATTCATCAACACATTTATAATAGTCATAAAATACTCAAAAAAATATTAATAATAAGCGCATTTTTAAGAATTCATTCGTTTTTTTTGTTCTGTTATTTTTAAAAATCTTTCCCTAAAAATGAGTTGTCAAATTCATTTACGTCATTTTTCTTTTTGTTCCTAGTATAAAGAAAATCGTTTATGAAAAACTAAGCCAAACGGCCTCTTAACTTTAATATAATCTTTTAGGGTTAAAAGTTCTTAACCAGATTAGAAGTTCTTAAATATTTTTTTTCCTAAAAATCAAGGTTAGATTTTAAACCCTAAGGGTTAAATCTTAACCGCAATTATTAGGGGTGAACAAGGGCATGTGTTAATCTATGGGTGCAATTGAACTCGTGGAGAGTTCAATCGCAATTGTCTGTGATTGGATCTCACTACAATAATGAGAGAAATGAAAAGTGTTTACTAGATGTAAACTCGAAGAGCTGCATGTGTGTGGTGTGTGTGTGTGAGTTTGCAGGTGATGTGTGTGTGTGTTTGCTTGGGTGGTGTGAGTATTCCCTTGTCTTTGCCTTCAGTCATTGCCTTGTGGTATGATTGAGTTTACCAAAAAAACCAGAACACCTTTAGGGTGAGTGTTTAGTCCCACATCGGGTTCCTACCCGAGCATGTTGTCCCATATAAGTTCCTTGGCACCTCAAACGGTTGGTACCCGTTTTCAGGAGCTCTAGGGTGAAGTTTACATAGGCTGCATGTGTGTGTGTGTTTGCTTGGGTGGTGTGAGTATTCCCTTGTCTTTGCCTTCAGTCATTGCCTTGTGGTATGATTGAGTTTACCGAAAAAAAAATACCTCGAAGAGTAAGAAATACTAAGCTGATAGGTAAATAAAACCTGTGTACAAGAAGAGACTAGAAGCCTCACTATGACAAGTCACGTAACTCTACCCCCTTTTGGCGAACCAAGCATCACTCTAAAATCATATATCTGTTTCGCGTAAGAAACCAAATCCTCTGCAGTGATAACTGGATTTGGCAAATCCGGTTATCACCCTTTGAGGTAGCCACGTGTCCCTTTTGACACCCCTTAACTGAAGTGAAGATTCACCCACCCCTAGGGTTCACACACCCATCCTTGTTTGTTTTTTTAAAATATTAATTCTTGAGGTGTTTGATACACCTCTCCAGGATACAAATAGTGACTCTAGGAGAAGTTAAGCATAAGAAAATTTAACTTTAAAAGCTATACTATGTACTCAGAAACAAATCTAACAGGTCTGATTATGCATTAGTGATCTAAGCTGTATTTGTAGAACAAAAACAGCAAGCTGAACTTCAAATAGACATTAATTTTATTATTATTATTAATTTCTTTTGGCAAGGAATTACTGGAATTACATTAATTACGTTGTTGTGAATAGTTCCAAATCGGATAACTAATCCGAGCATGTTGTCCCTTATAAGTTCCTTGGCGCCTCAAACGGTTGGTACTCGTTTTGAGGAGCTCTAGGGTGAAGCTTATTTGGGCTGCATGTGTGGTGTGTTGTTGGTATGCTCTGTGTGTGTTTGCATGGGTGGTGAGTATTTCCTTCAATTGCCTTCGGTAATCACCTTGTGGTGTTATTGAGTTTACCAAAAAAAAAAAAAAAAGCTAGGTGATCTATTATATGGTGTCTATCCATATATGAGAAAATTTAATATTGATTTGAAATTCTTGGAAAAATTTAATATTGATTTGAAATTCTTGGAATAACAGACATGACATTTCTTTTTCCGGTATCTCTAGCTAGCTAGGTTGTCAGAGTTGGGGAATAGAGGGGGCAATGGGTCTGGTCAACGGAGTGGTAGACCAGACGAGAGTTTACTCAATCTAGTTCAACTTATTGGTTTCTGTCCAGGTTTATGTTAATTCATCATAGACCAGATCCATTAAGGGTTGTGTTCGAGGGTGACAATTGGTCTGGTCAAAACCCAGTAATATGAATGTATCAAAATTCAAAACTGGTCTGGTTGAACCATTATAATCCAAGTTGGTTTCCTGGGTCAAGTTGGTTTTTGTGAGACATGTTCATGTTTGGGTTGACCATGACTCTAGCTAAGCCGAAGCTTTGCATCTCTTATTGGTGGATATTAGCTTCAAACTTTTCTAGAGGCGGATTGTATTTCAATGAAAAAAAGGTTCCTTGAGTTGAGGACAGTGGAGAAATAGGAAATTAAGAACCACATCATCTTTTGTTCTTGAGCATCATTAGACTTAGGGTGTTAGAGCTCAGGACTTGATTATGAGTCAGGATATTGATATCTAAATGTAGATTAAGAAGTCATTGATCAGCAATTCCGACCTTGATTTTATTTCTTAATTGAAACTTTTATGCTTGCTGAATATAGTTGTGCTTGCTCATGAATACAGTTGTTTATGTATGCATGCTAAACAGGCACACATACATTACTACAATTTTCTAACTTCTAATCTACCCCTTCCCCCATATCCTTCTCTCTCTTCTAAAATATTTATCTCCTATACAATTAAATTTAACCACCCATTCCCCATATCTTTCTCTCCTATACGGTTCAAACCACCTCCATCCAATATCTTCTCTCTCACACACACACATCTTTAACTACCCACGTCTCTCTTACATACCACCCTCACAAGTCACATCCTCCCACTTCTCTCTCTCCCATTTCATCTTTGAATGATCCACCCTCCTTTATTGTCTCAAGGTTTTCTTCATTTATGTTTTTTAATTGAATTTTTTTTGTCTGATATCGAGGTTAAGGATATCAGATAGGAATTTCTCCTCCTACGTGAACGATTGGAGAGTTATGGGCTGTTGTGCTGCTGCTCCATTGAAGGAGGAAGCTGGATCATGGCTACAGGTTGTGTAGAACGTGAGAATGGAAGAGAGGGTAGTTGTGTGTGGTTGAGTGCTAATGTGAGGGAGCTTCTATGGAGAAGACGCTGGCTGTGGTGATGGTGAGGCTGGTTGTGGGTGTTGCAGGTCGTGGGTAATGGGGTACCATTGACTTTGAAAGATAGAGAGAGAGGGGCTTTGAGATATATGATCTGAGAGTGCTGATCCGAAAACCCCCATAACTTTTATAAGCTTAGAGGAAAGAAGAAGAAGAGTCCTTGAGGAATTCTATAAGCTAGAGATGGATTCAGACTTTTTTAAAAAAAATCAAACAAGGAAACGAGTGTAGAAAAATATGAGAAAACAGAGCCAAGAAATAGCTCTGTACTAAGTTTTTTTTTTTTGGTTAACCTGTACTAAGGTTGAAGATGATATATTTTTGGAAAAAGGGCCTCCTCATATTACAAAACTTTATCTCATATTAATGTTTACAAATCAGTGTTTTTATAATAATAAATAGCATTCCAATTATATACCGAACTATCTTATTCCGGCTTGATAAAAAGGTAAGTATTATCTTTTTTTTGGTTAGAGAAGTTATCTAAACACACACATGTGAAGTGTTTGAATAATTACTAATTTTACAAATTTTTTTTTTGATATTTAGGCAATCATTCACGTAAGTGAACTGTCTATGTAAACGTATATTCGAGCCAAAAAAAAAACTGTCTATGTTTGTGGAGATTGAATCACAACCAATTACGATTGAACTCATGGGGAGTTCAATCGTACCCATAGGTAAACACGCGTCACTTTTCACCCTTAATAATGTGGTTAAGATTCATTAATCCATTTCAACAATCTAATCTTAGTTTTTATAAAAAATTATTACAAAAAATTTAACCCTAAGGTTAAGAAATTTTAACCCTAAGGTTAATTTTTAAAAAACTTCTAAAAACCAATGATAGATAATTAAACCCTAAGGGTTAATGAATCTTAACCATGCTTAATAAGGGTTCAAAGGGAAGGGACACGTGTTAACCAGTGAGTGCGATTAAACTCTCCTCGAATTCAATTGCAATTTGCTGTAATTCAATCTCATGTTCGTGGGGCATGCAACAAATGAGAATCTGGGTGTTGTGATGAAGCATGCCGTGTTCAAATTGTATCCCAGTTTCAATAACGGCATGAAGGTTCCCCAATTATTTGGTTTTTCTATTATTTTAGCAAGATACCTATTAAGGGATTGTTGCATTTTTTTTTTTGTTTGGTTAAGATCTTGATCTGGTTCCATATGATTTATTTTTTCCCCTCATTTAAGTATTTGTTGACAAATGAGGACTGCATTCTCTCTCTATGTCAGGTTTACATGCAAATCTAATGTCTGTTTGTTATATCCAGGGTGTAATTAGAGTATTTCAAGTATACATTTGTCAAATTTTTTGCATTCATTTAGACTGGGCCCTCACGTGCATCGCACGTGCAATCTGCTAGTGCTTGATGAATTGCTTATATGAAATCTGGATGTATCCAATTTATGAATAGAAATGATGTGTGGTTCTAACATGTATGAACCAGATGCTCCATTGTATTTCTTTGGGTCAAAAGCTAAACAAATGCATAAGATCAAAGGATCATATTTGTTTAATTGCTACTATGTAAGCTTAACATGTAATTAATTATATTGACTACTCTCGATTGATTTCATTCATATTTTATTGTTAAATGAACTATTATTAATGTTTGTAGGTAAGACGACATTTTTCAGCTCACCTCGAGTCACCCCCCAACATCTACACATTGTTTATTAAATGATTTCAGGGGAAACATTGTTGCACTTAGACGGATTAATAGAGATGCAGTACCATATCCTGAATTATATAACATCATAGTAGATGACATTTATGAGCTAAATATAGATTTGTCTCAAAAAGAAGGAACACTTAGAGATCTTACACTTGGAGATATTATTACTTGACCCAAATATTTTGTAAATTTCATTAATTGACTTTTGTTAAGATGCAAACTTTCATTTGACTTTTGTTGAGATGTACAATGTATTGACATGTTGATTGGCTAAGTACTTATGATTTTGTGGTTAAATTATATAAGGTTTAATATTTTGATTGATTAAAGAAGAAGTTAGTTTTCGAATGTATTCTTTTGTGTATAGAAAATAGTTGGGATGTGATGACTTGGATTAAATGTTTTAGAAGTGAATTTGCAGGTAAAAGGTAATGACAGGTATATTAAAGTGAATAAAATATTATAATTCCCCAATTTTTTTGAAAAATAACGGGTATCGACTGTAGTTTAGAAACGTATATAAGTAAAAAAAAAAAAAAATGACGGAAAAAACGACTGCTATAGATTGTCGTTGATGGAAATAAAACAACGATTGTCCATAATTGTCGTATATCCCGATATACAATCGATGCTCACAAACTGTCATTTTTGATAAATGACTCTAACTTTCTTGAGAGCCAGAAGCAGTCGTATTTATCGAAAACGACAGTTTTTGGCAGTCATTTTTAGCAACTTTTCATGTAGTATATATCTAAATCTAGACATTAGTATGAAGTATGAACCTTTTGTAGATAGGAGAGGAGCTAGGGACTTGGGGGCAAATTCCTCCTCAACTTTTGAAAAAATATTATTCATTTATTTGTAGGACATAACATGGAGCATGGGTAGGTGCCCCTCATTTTTTTTAATAGTTTATTATGGCATAGTCATAGGCAGCTTCCCCATTGAACTTTTGAAGAAAAGAAATCTTTTTTTCTATTTTACTTAATTATTTAACTAGGCAGAGTCACTAGACTAGGAGACAACTATTACCTCAACTTTTGAAAAAAATAAATACCACATTATTTAATTACGGCATAATTATTGGGTAAGGAGACCTCTAAACTTTTGAAAATAAAACATATTTTTTACACTATGTTATTTAATTATTTAATAGGACATTACCGTAGGACAAGAGGATAGCTACTCTCGTAAACAAGGATAAACAATACATATAGGATAATTATGAAATGTATGGATGAAATGTCGACCTACATAATTAGTCATCATTTTATTTTTGAGGGCTACACACCCGAACTCCAATCCCCTAAGCCCAAAATATTCCTTATTCACCTAATCGATCATTATGCACAAATTCATCGACAATTACTAATATTTTCAAAGAAAATGCTTAATGTACTTGCAATTTTCTTTATGTAACGAAATGGTCAGTTCTCATTGGTCCACGCCCTACTTTTAAGCACTCACCAATTGTGTTAAGATCCCTCACCCCTAGGGTTAAGCAATCCAACCTTGGTTTTTAGAAAGGAAAAAAAGAAAACCAAACTCTTAGCTTTAATTTAGTTAAGCTTAACCAAGGTTAAAGGGGTACTTGGGATCCGGTCTCCTAATCACTGCTCTATTTTCAACCAAGTATTGTGTGCCCCTACAATAAACCCATGTTTGTAGAGGCCTCTACTAGGCTAGGAGTGTATTCGAGCCGGGCTGAGCCGAGCTTGGCCTTGCTCGACTTGAAAGGATTTACTCTAGGATCGAAGCTCAGCCCGGCACGAAATGGTGCTTGGCTCGAAGCTCGGTCCGAATTCATAAAGCTTGGCTCAAAGCTCGGCCTAGGCTTGGCTTGGCTCGAGCTCGGCTTGAATACTTAAGAAAATAAAATAATAATATTTATATAATAATGATATATATAAATAATATATTTTATTTTTAAAATAATATTTGAATCTAGCCGAACTCGGGCCGAATCAAACAAGCCTTGGCACAAGCTCAATTTGAACATATTTCAAACTTGAAAACTCAGGTGAGTTCGTGGAGACTAAAAACCAAGCTTGAGCTCGGCTTGCGCGGGCCAGCCGAGCAATCACGCTAGCCCGGCTTGTGCACACCCCCTAGCCTCTACGAAGGTTTCTTTGCAAAATTAACTTAAGAGTGTATTACGTGGCGTAATCTCCTCGAGGAATATTGGTAGTGGCCTCTACTTCCTTGCTAACCAAAAACAAAAAAAGAGCGAGGAAGCAAGAAACCAAAATTGAGTATTACCATTTGACGAATCATCTGAAGATGGAAGGGCATTATAAGTCTTTTAACGTTTTAAAACTTGTGAATTCTGCAGCTATTAATGTAATCCCGTGATACGGTTCCTTCCCAAAGCCAATCCTACTCTCAACATTCTTGCAGTCTTATTCATTCCCCCCAATGCCGTCAACCACCCTCTCCCCACCTAACTTCCTTTTCTTTTTAGGAAACAAGAATTCCTAATCATATTCTCAAAAGGACCTTCTTCTTCTCGGCGAAATATAGTTCATATTTTTCACTTAATTTTGGTGTCCATTTCGTGAAGATATAGGCTTTTTTTTAATGATTTGATATTATATTAAGATTTTAAACTCTTTTATTAATCATTCAATATTCACCACATAAATATTGCTCACACAATATTAATTGAACAGTGATTATCGGACCCCAGGGTCCGCTCCATATCTTACTTCCATGTTCTATGTCCCTGGTTAAGGTTAAATAAATAAATTAAAGTTAAGACTTAAGATTTTAGTTTTTGTAAAACAAAACCAAGATTGGATTGCTTAACTTAACTCTTTGTTTGGTTGCGAAGAAAATAAGTAAAAACATGGAGAAGAAAAGAAAATTTGATAAAACATAACTAAAAATTGTATTAGAAATCTAATTTTTATTTTATGTTTTCACTTATTTTCTTGACAACCAAACATAGCACAAGGGTAAGTGTATCTTTAACCACAGTTGGTGTGTATTTAAGGATTTTCCATATTTAATACCCTGTACTCACAGTGGCTCAGGCGACGAGTTGTATAGAGTTCTTTCTTCTGCCAGTCACTCGTTTCAATTCCTTTTTCTTTTTTTCCCGGGGAAGCAGCCAAAATTTAAATATTCAACAGACAGAAACAACAAAATCACAATCTAAAACAAAGACAAAATTCGGGAGGAGGGGAACTGGAAAGAGAAGCAGATCACGGCGATCATGAATGCAAGCAAACAGTCACGTAGAATTGCATGTAATCGAGCTGGACGACTGTTGGAAAGCTAGCGGTAAAGCAATTAAAACTACCCACGATATTTAATACGAGAGAAGCTAGAAAATAATGAATAGTAGTAGCTTTTCTATAATCTATTTAAAGCCATGAAATGACTTCTAACAGTCGTATCTCACCATCTCTACTCCTTCTTGTGTGTAGGTAGTAATAGGGTTGATCATGGTGGGACTGTGGTTTTCTTTGGTGGTTTTGGGGTGTGCTGTGTGTGGTATACAGGGAAGGGTTCTAGTAGAGGAGATAAATGGTGGGAAAGGGATGAAACCAGAGTGGTTTCTTGATGGCAATCCGGGTTGGGCTGGTGGTGGTAGTGATGGGTGGAAAGGGTTGAGTTTTGGGCATTCTTTTAGTTTTGGTAAGGGAGGGGGATTCGGTTTCGGCATTGGAAAACCGGATTGTGTGGGAAAAGGTGGTGGTGGCGGAAAGTCCCACAAGAAGGGGAAAAGGCATGGTAAAAGGGGTGGAATAGGTGGTGGTGGTGGTGGAGGCATTGGAAAAGGAATCGGTGGTGGCGGTGGATTTGGAGGAGGCATTGGAAAAGGAATTGGTGGCGGCGGTGGTGGTGGAATTGGCAAAGGTATTGGTGGAGGTGGTGGTGCTGGAGGAGGTGTTGGTGGAGGTATTGGTGGCGGTGCTGGAGGAGGTATTGGTGGCGGTGGCGGTGGCGGTGCTGGAGGAGGAATTGGTGGAGGTATTGGTGGTGGTGGCGGTGCTGGAGGAGGTATTGGTGGCGGTGGCGGTGCTGGAGGAGGTGTTGGTGGAGGTATTGGTGGCGGTGCTGGAGGAGGTATTGGTGGCGGTGGCGGTGGCGGTGCTGGAGGAGGTATTGGTGGCGGTGGCGGTGCTGGAGGAGGAATTGGTGGAGGTATTGGTGGTGGTGGCGGTGCTGGAGGAGGTATTGGTGGCGGTGGCGGTGCTGGAGGAGGAATTGGTGGAGGTGGGGGTGCTGGAGGTGGTATTGGTGGTGGTGGCGGTGCTGGAGGAGGTATTGGTGGCGGTGGTGGTGCTGGAGGAGGTGTTGGTGGAGGTATTGGTGGTGGTGGTGGTGCTGGAGGAGGTATTGGTGGAGGTGGTGGTGCTGGAGGAGGTATTGGTGGAGGTGGTGCTGGAGGTGGTATTGGTGGTGGTGGTGGTGGCGGTGCTGGAGGAGGTATTGGTGCCGGTGCTGGAGGAGGTATTGGAGGTGGCAGGGGTGCTGGAGGAGGAATAGGTGGCGGTGCTGGAGGAGGTATTGGAGGCGGCGGGGGTGCTGGAGGTGGTGGCGGTGCTGGAGGAGGTATTGGTGGTGGCGGTGGTGCTGGAGGAGGAATAGGTGGCGGTGCTGGAGGAGGTATTGGTGGTGGCGGGGGTGCTGGAGGAGGTATTGGTGTTGGTGTCGGTGTCGGTGTTGGTGTCGGTGTCGGTGCCGGTGCCGGTGCCGGTGTGGGAGGAGGTATTGGTGGTGGTGGTGGAGGAGGTATTGGTGGTGGTGTCGGTGGTGGAGGAGGTATTGGTGGTGGTGTCGGTGGTGGAGGAGGTATTGGTGGAGGAATAGGCGGTGGTGTCGGTGCTGGCGGAGGAATTGGTGGAGGCGGCGGCGGTGCAAATGGTAGACCAATTGAAGGTGCTACGACGAAGAAACCGTGAAGTGGAACTGAATTATATCAAGTAGTAGCGATTTATTTTACGTGTGTGCATGGTGTTAGAACTGCATGTAAACGTTCTTGCTCCTTCCTTCTCAGTTCTTAAGACGACCTTCTTAGTTCTTAAGACGTGTGTAGACCTTTATGTTGTTGGGATTATTATAATTCGATGAATCTATTTCAGTTCCTAAGTGGGCTCTCCATTCTCATACTTTTAGATGCTACTTTACCTCTTTAACCAAAAAAAAATAAAATAAAAATATCCGCTTAACGGCAGGGTGTTATTATCCCTTTTCAGTCTTGCGAGGTACAAAACCGGTTACATCCCTGAGGTGGCCATATGTCCCTTTTGTCATATTTTAATTGTAGTTACTCATTTTAGGGTTCACTCACCAATCATGGATTTAGAAAAAATAATAAAAAAATTTATTAACCGTGGTTAAAATTCATTACCTCATAGGGTTAAAGTTTTTAAAATATTTTTTCATAAAAACCAGAGATAAGTGGGTGAACCCTAAGGGTGAGTGAATTTTAACCACATTTAAAGGATTAAAAAGGAACATGTGGCCACCTTGGGAGTGTAACCGGTTTTGGGAAAAACCGGTTACTACTGGAGAAGATCACGAGTCTTTAGCCACATTGGTTGGGTACTTCACAGTTGGAGTCGCCAGCCAAGTTATGTCTTTGGAAGATTTGCGATTGGGACTAGCAAAATATTATGGTAAAATTAACTTAAAACTAGTGTTTAATGTGACATGCATGTGTCACATAATTAAGGACTGTTCAATAGGATGTAATTAGTGTTTAATGTGACATGCATGTGTAAGGACCGTGTATGGAAATATTAACGATCACTCAATGTGTGAAATTGTTAATAATTACTAAGACATTTTTTCATAAAGAACAGTTCATTAAAAAAAAAAAGAAGTCAAATTGTATTTATTAGCTTCTGCATTTAATGACCGGTTTCCTATGAAAAAATTAAAATATCCTTATCTTTAGTGGATTTTGATAACTAATGCAGGGGTAAAAATTTCTTGGTGATCGTTACCAAGTTCACTCACTGAGTGATCATTAGTAAGACCCTATAAATATATATTTGGTAACGATCACCAAGACATTTTTATCCTTACATTAATTATGAAAATCCACTAAAGATAAGTGTACTTTAGTCTTTTAATAGGAGACCGATCATTAAATGCAGGAAAGAATAAATACAGTTTGACTTTTCTCTTTCATTTTTTAATGAGTTGTCCCCTATGAAAAAATGTCTTAGTGGTCATTAACAATTTCACACATAGAGTGATCGTTAGCATTTATGAATTGATGTGTGTGTTAGCCCTACTCCTCTGTCCATCCTCTCATCCAAAACCTAACATTTGTCACAGCAAGAACATGTGCTAATTTTTAGCTGAAAATGACATGTTTGTTTTTGGTTAAGAATAGGAAGTGCCGGGAGTAGGGCTAGCACAACTTATATCAAGTAGGTATTATGATATGTTGGGTCCAGGAAGCCCAATCCAAGTTGGCCAATTGTAATTGAGAAAACCAAACCAAACCAAACCCAACCAGACCCAACCCATGAACGCCAATTTTTTTTTTTTTTTTGTAATGATGGTATTGGCCCTCTTTGAGCACCATCTGGCCCTCTTAGAGCACCCGACTAAGTCCCTCGGTCTATGCAAATCCCCTTATGCTATGCAACCAGGAAAGTCAGAATAAATCCTAAATGGTGGCCAACAAGGGGAAATGACTCAAGCTCAAGACCTCCACTTCTTGAGGCATGGTCTTGGCCACTAGCCTAACCACTAATATCAACCTAAACCTATGACAAGTTGGGCTTGGGTCAGAGATTTTGCGCTGGGCTTGAGATTATGACCACAAGTTTGTTTTGTGGGCTAACTCTGGGCTTACAAAAGTACTTATGGATCAGGCTGACGGACCTTAATCCGGTCCACTCCTACTCGAATCCATCTCGGCCTTTCGGAAAAAGTGTTTGCTCACATAGGCTTCAAAGTACTGGACGGGAATCCTAGCCGTTTGGCTTCTGGGTGTTGACATCATGGTCAAAGCTAAATGAGGACTGCCACGTAGAGAGGAAAGACTTTGTATATTTGGTACGCGTGTTCAAGGAGTGCTATATTAGCTGGCCTTGGATTGTCTCTAACGAAGCCAGAAAGGGCTTGTCTCAGGTTCCATAGAATGTGGGGACAAGTAGTGGAAATCATGGGCCCATGATTGACTTCTCCACCCATAATAAGACATGTGGCGATAAGTGTGTGAGAATAAAGTTGAGAGATATCAATTTGGGAGAAGTCAAAATTATGGGGAGAAAATGAAATGATTTCTCCCTAGTTGTATGCCAACTGTCGCAGAATGTATGGAACCTCAAGAGCCCTTTTTAGCTTTGCAGACCCAGCTTAAGTTATTTGGAGGCCTAAAAAGAAAATTCTAAATGAGGCTTTTAAATTTTTTACAAAAATATTATTTAAAAAAATTAATTATAAATGGAGTCTTTTTAATATTCTAAATGAGCTTTTTTTTTTTAATATTCTAAATGGGGCCTTTTTAATCTATTTTTTTTAATGGGGCCTAAAGCAAAGACTTTGATGGCCTAATGGATAGGCCGGCCTGTGGCTTCGCCAGAGACAATCCGAAGCCAGATTAGCTAGGTTCAAATCCACCACCATTCTATTTATGGATTGTTGTCATGGTAAGTAAGAAATTATGACTTTATGTATAAAATGGCGGAACATGATTCATAAAATGATTTATGTTGTAAACTCCAAAATTTTGAGATAAAGCTTAGGTTTTGTAAATCTGTTTACCACATCAATATCTCCACTACAATATACTATATACTAATCCATTTGATGGATAACTGGTTTAAAAATTGATATTAACTATCAATAGGAGCTCTGGTTGAAGAATAAACCAGAGAAACAAAAAATATGTCCTGTGACAAGGATAGTTTAGAAATTACATTACAAATGAGGGACATTTCTATCAACTAAATTTTTTTCAATAATCCTTAAACTACCCATGTCAAGGCACATTTTGGGTTGTTTTGGTTTGCTCTTACAGAGCTTTGGTTCATAGTTAATCTCTTAAAAATTATTGCTTAAATAAAAATAATCAAAAACTCCTACTCAAAAGTATTGTTTGGTTACTCTTCTAAGCCTATTCCTGGATAGATTTTTTTTTTCCCATTTTGTAAGCCTATTCATGAATAGACATTTTTCATGCCAATAAAAGGTTGATTAATTCCCTTGCATCCTCGCAGCATCTGTTTTGAATTACTCATTTTATATATGTACTTATGTAGAAATGCCTTATGAGATAAACAGGTTGTTGTGTGGTCTCACTTTTGCATTTAAATGAAAATTTCTACCTTTCATACCAACAAAAAAATGTAGAAAATATTTTAAAATGTAATCGATTTTGCAGGTTTTTTTTTTGAGTTGAAGTCTAAATCAGTTAACACACACTTGGTCAACACCCACCCATGACTCAAACTTATGAGGATAAACCCAATCCATTTCTATAAAAGCCCACCCATGACTCAAACTTATGAGGCTAAACCCAATCCATTTCTATAAAAGGGCCTATCTTTGGTCAGCGTGATATACCACAACATATGTACTATAATAGTGTAATAAGATTTTTGTTGTCTTTTTTCATTTGTATGAGCGGTTATATATGTGCTATTTCTAGAACCCAAATAAAAATTTATTCAAAAGTAATAAAATTGCATAACCACCAAACACACAATGATTAAATCTAATAAATTATTTGCTTATGTGACCAAGAGAATTACTTAAGAATGGTGCTTGATTTGTTTGGAAGAGAGTCTATCTATGAAACAAGCTTGTAGATGTAACCAAACATCTTCAACTACTGTAAACAATGGCAATAGTCCCTAAACAAAAATTACCTTATTTATGTAAGGGATAAAATTCGTAAATTAAAATCTGGTGTTGTGGCAAAAAACATGTTCTCAATGTTAAAATGGTGGATACGAGCTTATATGTGTTTTTTAGTACTTATACGTTGTATATGACAATGAATTCGTTGTGCTCTTTATAACGGAACGTTGTCATCTAAACAACATATTCATAGTCATTAAGACATCGGTATCGTCCTCGTTATGAACAACGAGTCCGCGCTTTATGTCAACAGCAAGACCGGCTTTCAGGACCCGATCCTTAGGAGGCGATCATTTGTCTCTGACGTTAGGTGGAAAGCACTGTCTTAGCATTTATTGCTAGTCACCTCAGATGAGTTTTCGACCCAGAAACCGACTTTGAGATTATAGGCTCCCACATGTGATGCGTTCATCATCAGATCTATCTGACATATTTGGTAATGAGTGTAATGCAAGTGACATGGTCATCCATAACCATCTATGGGCATCCCAAGCTAAACCTATAAATACTCACAGAGACCTAGTGCATCAAGATCGATCAAGGAATATCCAAAGAGAATTAGAGATATTAACCAGTGTCATTGCAGAGATAGTACCATAACTTTCATCTCAGTGTTCTAGTGCTTCTGTGACTTTACTATTAACATTCTTCTTCGTTTACTGACTTTACAATCGGAGTTATTTCAGGGTGCAGACTCACTCCCTCCATTTCTTTTGTTTTTAGTCTTATTTGCAGGTGAATGTCATTTTGATTGCTCTACCAGCCAAACAGCTATTGACGTACATCGAACCCGGAAACTTTCCCTCACAAAAGGCGCCGTCTATGGGAATCGAACCCTCTGAATCACTTATACTATACAAAGTGATAAGTCGATTCGTGTGAAGATTCTTCAAGATTCTTTGCTTCTCTAACCATCATGGCCGACTATTTTTCTGTCTCGCTAATGGATGAACAAACCCCAGAACCAGAGCTATCTCAAGCTGAACAGATTATCATGCTACTGCAGTACCAGCAATCTCTCTTGACGCAACTTACCAATCAACAACAATTGTTGCAAGAGCAGATCGAAGCTTGGGCACAAGGTTTGAATGCATCAAATCGTGTGTTACTCCAGGGTAACAGTCATCAGACAGCAGAAAAGCATCCTCTAGGCGAGCTGACCCAATAATGTTTACTGCTCACCCCGCTGCAATCATGCGAGCCATAGAGGATGATCCGAACTTCGAATGGCCGTCTCGTGTTAGTCGGGACGTCACCAAAGGGCCACGACCGCAGGAGTATTGCCAGTACCATAAGAGTCATGGTCACACGACTAACCGCTGCTGCGATTTGAAGGCTTATCTGGAAAGCTTAGCGTGAGAAGGCTTCTTAACCGAATTTGTGCTTCCTACTGATGAGTCGGGAGACCCCATGACTCGAGTGTCACTGTACCCATGTTCTAAGTTCTTTTAACTTTTGTTTAAATTTGTTTTGTTGTTTATCCAGCTGAGATATTAGCCGGTGCGGGGCTTTTGTACTTTTGTCTTCTTTTGATGTGAATTATTTAATGAATCCCTTTTGTTTTGTCTGATGTTGTATGAAACATGTGCACTTCGGAAAATCTATCATCCTTCGTCGAGACATTATGAGTAAGGAAAGAGGAGAAAAGGCAAGTGCAAACAAATTCAGAGCTATATTAGAAGGAATTCTAGAGCCGTGTCAAAAGTGAATTTTGGAGTCGTATCAGAGTGAATTCAATTTCAGTGACTTAACAAGAGTGAATTAAATTTCAACACCTAAGAGAGTGAATTTAATTTCAAAAACCACAACAAGTATATGAGTTTGTGCCTTTATAACGAATATTTCTATGATGATAAGAGACATCGAACGCCTCTGCAGCGCATCGTAGTGTCTTCTCCAAGCATGTTCCGGTGTCTTTTTGATATCTATTTCAGTGCTTTACGTATTCTCGGAGCTGTTGCATTATAATTTCTTCAGTTTCCTTACGGTCTTCATCCAGCAACTGGTTCATTTGAGTTTGAAAATGAATGCAGAGGGACTCGTGAGAGCATCTTTAACGGCTTCAATTTCTTTCTCTTTTATAGCTTGGGCTTTGTCGAGCTGTTTTGTCAGGATATCTTTTTCAGCTTCAGATGCTTCATGTCGTCGACACAACGTGTTTAAAATTTCATCCAACTCGCTAATCTGAAAAATAGTCATTTCTGCTTGCTCTAGTGCTTTCTTCTCTTTTTCTTCAGCATTGCGAGCCTCTTGTCGAGCTACATCTCGTTGTGTTATCATCATAACAAGTTTATCTTCGGCAGTCTTCAGTGCTGATTGGGCTTTCTCCAGCTTGTATTGCAATTTCTTTTCTTCTTCTGTTCTTTTTTTCTCGAGCTCGGTAACTCGTGCTTTTAGTCATGTGGACGTATGCCGGACATTATTATAGTATTCGTATAGCCTAGCCAGCATATCATTCATCTGAACGAGAGAAGCATTGTTAGTATGGAAGTTGTGTAGATTAACAGTAAGAGTAGATAAGACTCGAGTTCTTTCCGAAACAACAGCTCGGGATGCAGTGCCAAATTTTCCCATAAAATGAATATTATTCGTCGCAGTAATATCCTCAGTGTCAGCACCCTATTTTTACACCCCCTTAACCGTGGTTAATTAATTTAGCTATGGTCCAAACCCTAGATCAACCCTAGTTTCAAACCCTAGGTAAACCCTTAACCATAGGACTAAACCCTAGTTAAGACCCTAGTTAACCCTAAGCTTAACCCTAGGTAGTCCTAAACCCAAACCCTAGGTAGCCCTAGCCTAACCTTAGTAAGCCCTAGGTATACCCAAGGCCCAAGCCCATTTGACCAAACTTATACCTAGACAACTCAATCAAACCCAATTACCTAATTTTATTACCCAACCCAAGTAGTCAAGCCCAAATACCCAATCACCCAATTGCCTAAGCCAAAGCCTATTTCCATAGCCCAAGCCCAAATGTCATAGTCAAAGTCCAATAATCATAACCCATGACCCATCTACTAATAACCCATGATCCATAAGACCTAATCCACATATCCATATCCACCTACCCTATATCCTACAACCCATACCCATATAACCCATAGTTCACTCAACCCACCAACTCTCTTACACCTCTCTTACATCAACCCATACCTATATAACTCATAGT
Source organism: Tetracentron sinense (assembly GCA_015143295.1). Lineage (NCBI taxonomy): Eukaryota > Viridiplantae > Streptophyta > Magnoliopsida > Trochodendrales > Trochodendraceae > Tetracentron > Tetracentron sinense. The sequence continues at coordinate 5,526,912 of CM026554.1, read as the reverse complement.
TCACTCAACCCACCAACTCTCTTACACCTCTCTTACACCCTATATCATACAACCCATACTCATATAACTCATAGTTCACTCAACCCACCAACTCTCTTACACTCCTTACAACACTCAATCTATCAACTCACCTTACAACACTCAAGTCTTTACCCACTATCTCCTTTTATCCCCCATGTAAAAGACACAACCCAACCTCTTAGTTTTCCTATAAATACCAATCCCTTAGCCCCTTAGATCCATCCCTGAAGATCCCTAGAAGGTTCCCACCCACTTGTGTTTCTCTTGAGTTTGAAGAAGGGACAAGAAACTAAGGTTTAGAGTTTGGAAAGAATTCTAAGACTAAAAGCTTAGAGTTCTTCACTAACTCTCTTCCTTTGTGGATTCTAAAACCCTACCCCTTGGAGCATTGAAGGAGAATTTTTGGAGGAGTAGGCACTCCTTCTTTCATTTTCTCTTCTTTTTTATCTTTTTTTTTATTTGGTTCTCTCTTCTTGATCTCTCATTTCTCAAGCATAGTTGGGCCTCTCTACACCAATCTAATGGTGTAGAGGGACCCCATATCAAAGGCAAGGAGATGCTCATTTTTTCTTTTCCTTTCCATGTACATATTTTCTTCTTTTTTATGTACCCACAAGTGTGGATATGGGTAGGCCCATAGAGAGTGGAAGTTAAAGCTATACCTCTCTTTTTCATTTTGTTTTCTTTTGAGATTCTAGTCATCTTTCTAGAATTTTTTGTGAAAGCTCATCCCCTCCCTAACATTCTTTAGAGCAACATTACATCATTAATAATGGTGTAAATGAACCACCTTAAAAGGGAGAGGATGAGTTTTCATTTTCTTTCATTTCTTTATTTTTCCTTCATGTTCTATGTTGAATGGGTAGGTGATGGTTTAATGACTTAAGATAAATGATGGTGTAAGGACTTAAAGAGGACATTCTTAAAAATGTTTCATACTAAAGACAATGGTATTTGATCTATTATCAACATCAATCCAACAAAATAGGTGTTGGTAATAGACCATTTACTATTCATAAGGCACATCCCTCTTTATGTCTTAAACTATAATCTTTTAGCCAAACTCTTGGACTAAATTTGACTTTAGTTAAGTTTGTCAAAACCTTACCCATATGAAAATTCAAAAACATGATAAAATCTCAAAACACCAAAAACATTCAAATATAACCAAAATATAAAAAACATTCAAATATCCCCAAAAAGCTCAAAAAATATAAAAAATACAAAAAGACCAAAAAGAGACTTGTAGGACCTCCTTAGCTTTGGTTAGCTCATCTAACCATAGATAAATACCCTCTAACCGCGGTTAGACTTAACACTTGTGCACTTGACCTCCCCGGTCAACTAAACCATAGCCTTCTAGGCTAGACCCTTTGACCATCCTATGCACACACACACTCCCCCCTAGCCTCGGCACGGGCTCATGTGCCAGAACTACGCTCGGTCTGATCTCACCATGTGAGTACGTAGGCAACTCAACTCGGGTTCGACCCTAGCCATCTAGCTTTCTATTTTTCTTGGATTAGCACTCACTTAAAAACTTGGGACATTCTAATTAAACTTTGAGATTATAATTGGCTTAAGTTTAGGGAGTAGGTAAACGTTATAAAACGGGGGTCTTGGGGTGCCTAACACCTTCCTTAGGGCTTAATCGAACCATTTACCCTAACTCTGATTAGACCATTTGCCTTATCCAAACAAACAAATACCCGGGACCTATCCCTAAGAATGAATAGGTGGCGACTCAAGTCAAAACATATAATTGTGAAAGTGGGTTGGAAAATCTCATGCCCACACTCAGGGAGCCTCGTTGCAAATAACATGGATGTGGCTATGTAATCACGATCCATTACCGTATGAGCAATAGTAGGGTGTGGGTATCCTCGTGGAAAGGCAGGAGTCCATTTCTCAGCATCTCTGTCCATTGTCTTTTTTTCTTGAGGGGGAGTAGACGAAGCAATGTTGGGATTTGTATTGGTAGTGGCAGTGGTAGGAGTCAGCGTAAGAGCAGGTATAGTAGTAGCGGTTGGAATTCTAGTGGCCAGAAGTTGATCATCCTCCAAGAGATCGTCGGAGCCAAAGAGTTCCTCATCGCTATCTATTTCAGACCGAGCAGACATTGTGACAGTCGTCTTTATGCCTTGTTGAGCTTGGAGTCTTTTATCATGATCTGCTTCATGTTGAGCTCGTTTTGTCTTCAGTTGTTTTAGAGCAGCTTCCCTCTTTCTCTTTTCAGCATGCCTTTCCGTTGTGGTGAGATGGGAAGGACGGGTAGATCTAGGAGCTCGTGGTGTTCGGTGCAAGTGAGGCATATGATTAGCCATTCTTCCTGTGAGTTGTCCAGGAGTGGTAGCAGTGGTGGAATTAGGTGAAGATATATAATCTGCAGCAACCATAGATTTCGGTGTTGGTAATGGCCTCCAGGTTATGTATTCGTCTCCTTTCTCTTGACGAATATTTCGTATTCGTTGTTCTTCTACAAGAGTAAGTTCTGTATAGCGCAGCTTGGAGATTTCTGTACACAAAAGATGTTATTCTCAGTTATAGCAGATATATATATATATAAATGAAGCAACAATAAGCAGAGCAATAACAACAACCTGAAGAGAATTCGCTGGGAACGAGTCGAGCACTCTCATTTCTTCAGGCACCAAAAATTGTGAAGGACATTCATTTTCAATCCTTGTCTATATCGGGGAGGTGTATAACGATGTCCGGGATTTTGGTTCATTGATTCCAGGCGAAGTAGGTCTTATCACCATCCTCAGGAAATTTTCGGCATTTCACCGTATGGCGGAAGTGGAAGATGTGCTTAGGTTCTATATTGTATCAATCTCTGTTGAATTTAGTCATCCAAGACATATATCTATAAAACCTAGGGTGCATCTGTCCAGGGGCTACTTGTAGAGCAGCAAGGACTTCATCAACAATGGGTTCTAATGGAAATCGTAGTCCAGCTTCGAACTACGAAACATATACAGTGGTGTAGGAAGAATGGTTGTCGGGGTGGACATCTTCTTCACTCAGATAAAGATAGACATAGGGAGGAATTTTGTATCGAGTTCTGTAGAAATCAAGAATGTATCTATTTACTGGTTTGGGTATAGGAGCAGTAACAATTATATTTTGGGGAGTATTAGCAGTATGAGTGGTTTCTTCATCACTATCAATTATCACTATTTCAGCCGACATGACAAAGATTATGCTCAATGAGAGAACGAACGAAGGAATAATATGTCAATACACTCAACAAAAGGCAAGAGTAGTGAAAGCAAAAAACAGAGCAACAACAAAGGAGATCTTACCGCTTCGAATGTTATAGTAAATCCTTTGAGAAAGTTAGCTGTAAATCACTGGAGAGATGAAAATCCGGCAGAGTAGCAGTGCAAATGCCTCAAAAATGAGGAAGATAAAGGTCAGTGTATCTTATATAGATGGCGTCAAAAGGGCAAAAGACAACTTAGTCTCAATCTCAGCCGCACGCGTGAGCTCATGATGGGGTCAGATTGTCATTTTCATGAAATTTAAATATAGCGTGTCAGACTAACTATCTTGTAGGACGCACTTAGCCTTCATCTTGACCGTACACATCAACAATAAGGAGGGCAGGATCGCCTTTTGCAAGACAGAATATTCGTCGGGGCAAATGAATCATCTCAGTTTCTGTTAAAGTAATGATGACAAGTCTGTCATGCATTAATGAGGCGTGACAGATTTATGAAATGTGCTACAGTGGTTAGGACGATATATCTTCGCATATAAATCAAGAAAGAAATCAAAAGACAACGGAGTCTACACAGCGGAGTTTACACAACGAAGTCTTAACAACGAGGCGTGAAAATAGAGAACAAAAAGCGGAGTACGATCAACGTGGATTACGGTATTTTTCTTCTGGAATGCTGAGAGGTTTTGTGATATTTTGAACTACGTTCAAAGCATCATAAATGGGCTAATCATAAGGGATAAAATTCATAAATTAAAATATGGTGTTGTGGCGAAAAGTATGTTCTCAATTTTAAAATGGTGAATACGAGCTTATATGTGTTTTTTAGTACTTATACGTTGTGTATGACAACGAACTCATTGTGCTCTTCATAACGGGAGCGTTGTCATCTAAACAACTTATTCGTAGTCATCAAGACATCGGTATTGTCCTCGTTATGAACAACGAGCCCGCGCTTTATGTCAACAGCGAGACCGACTTTCAGGACCCGATCCTCAGGAGGCAATTATTTGTCTCCGACGTTAGGTGGAAAGTACTGTCTTAACATTTATTGCTAGTCACCTCAGATGAGTTTTCGACTCAGAAACCGACGTAGAGATTGTAGGCTCCCACGTGTGATGCGTTCATCATCAGATCTGTCTGACATATTTGGTAATGAGTGTAATGCAAGTGGCATGGTCATCCATAACCATCTATGGGCATCCCAAGCTAAATCTATAAATACTCTCAGACACCCAGTGCATCAGGATCGATTAAGGAATATCCAAAGAGAATTAGAGATATTTACCAGTGTCATTGCAGAGATAATGCCATAACTTTCATCTCAGTGTTCCAGTGCTTCTGTGATTTTACTATTCACCTTCTTCTTCGTTTACTGATTTTACCATCAAAGTTATTTCAGGGTGCAGACCCGCTCCTCCATTTCTTTTGTTTTTAGTCTTATTTGCAGGTGAATGTCATTTTGATTGCTCTACCAGCCAAATAGCTATTGACGTGTATTGAACCCGGGAACTTTCCCTCACAATTTACTAATTGGGCATGCAAAGGGCAGAGCCAGTATTCTCTTGTGCCCCACCGCGGGGGGGGGGGGGGGGGGGGGGGTGGTTAACAATGTGGGTGTGGGGTCCCCCCCCCTTCTTTAGATATTGAGGATTAAGTTTGTAGGCTATCTCGTTTGTTTGTATCCGTTTGTAGAAATCCAAATATTTTGCTTATTTTAAACTGTTTCTATGATTTAATTGCTTGAAATTGAAACTAACAAGAAAGTAGGAAAAAAAAAGTTGGCGCCGATCAATTGGAGAGAACGAGATTTTTGGCGTAAAAACATTGTTTTCCGACTTGTTAAAAAAAAATATTTTAGGGCTCCAAACCTTATATATACTCATCATTTCGTGGTTTTAGGGTTAGAGAAACATCTTAAGAGTTTTAGAGATCAAAAATGGAGGAAACCTACTGTGATTTTTAAAAAATAAGGGGGTCTATGTGTATTTTTATCAAACTTCAGGAGGTGTAAATGTATTTTCCCAATAATAATAATATAAAATTTTGAGGTACATTTTGAAAAACAAAATCTTGAAGGACATTTTGGATATCGAAACTTGAGGGGCATTTTGGAACCAAAAGAACTTAGAGGGACATTGAGTGCAAAATTCTTAGAGACATTTCAGAAATTAAAAATAAAATAAAATTTATGAGCATTTTGGAAAATAGAGCTTGAGTGACTTGTTGAAAAAAGAAGATTTAGGTGCATTTTGGAAAAAAAGAAAGAAAAGGGAATGCTTATTGAGGGGCAATTTTGAAAAAGAGCAAAAATTAGGGGACATTTTGGGTATATGAACTTGATTTGAAGGGCATTTTGGGTTTAAAATTTTTAGAGACATTTTAAAAATAAGGAAAATTATTTTGAGGGTATTTTAGAAAATAAAACTTGAGCGATGTATTGGGAACCAAAAAAAAGGGTAAAATACACTCACCTCCCCTGAGATTTGATGAAATTTCAAAACCTCCCCTCTTGTTTATGAAATTACACTAACCTCCTCTCAACTTTGGTTTCTGTAACAGATACCTCCTTCCATTAGTTGGCCGTTACTTTTATGGATGGACTTTGATGATGTCATCATTTAAACATTTTAAAAATGTCTAAATTATCCTTTACAAAGTCAACTAATATAATTAAATAAATTGTAATTGGGTTAAGTAACCAAGGTTAGTAGTATAATTTAAGGTTATATGTATTTCCAACACCAAGGTTAATAGTATCAACCTAAGGTAAATATATATTTCTTTTTTTAAAAGCCAATGTTAAATAGATGAACTAGGGGTAAGTGAATCTTAATCATAGTTAGTGGGTATTAAAAGAGACAGGTAGCAGCTTATAGAGACACTTTAATTAGGGTTAAATATAATTAACCTAAAGTTAATATTTTTTATTTTTTCTTAAAACTAAGGTTAGATGGATAAATCCTAGGGGCGAGTGAATCTTAACCACAATTAGTAGGTGTTAATGGGAACACGTGGCGGTTTGTAGAGCCCCCTTTAATTGTGGTTAAGCATAATCGACCTAAGTATTTTTTTTCTAAAAACCAAGGTTAGATGGATGAATCCTATGGGTGAGTAAATCTTAACCATAGTTAGTGGGTGTTAAAGGAGACACATGGTGGCTTGTAGAGCCCCCTTTAATTGTGGTTAAGCATAATCAACCTAAGTTTTTTTATTTCTTTCTAAAAACCAATGTTAGATGGATGAACCTTAAGAGTGAGTGAATCTTAACCATAGTTAGTGGGTGTTAAAATGGACAAGTGGTGGCTTGTAGAGATCATTTAACTGTGGTTAAACATAATTAACCTAGAATTAATATTTTTATTTTTTTCTTAAAACCAAGGTTGATTGATGAATCCTAGTGGTGATTGAGTCTTAACCATAGTTAATGTGTATTAAAAGGAACACATGGCGGATTGTAGATCCCCCTTTAATTGTGGTTAAGCATAATCAACCTAATGTTATTTTTTCTTTAAAATCTAAGGTTAGATGAATAAACCCTAAGGGTGAGTGAATCTTAATCATAGTTAGTGGGTGTTAAAAGGGACATGTGGCGGCTTGGGATGTGTGTTTTTGGTTGAGCTTTCAAACTAAGCTTACGTGTTTCGTCTAAGTAATAAGGGTAAAATTGGAAAATAATATGTTAATAAGATGAGCCTGGGGAGCAGTGTAATTTCAGAAACAAGAGGGGAGGTTTATGAAATTATACCCTCATGGGAGGTGATTATAATTTACCCAAAAAAAACTAAGGGTATAAAATTTTAATTGAAAGTTTTTGTTCTTATGTGATTTCTCTTTTTTTATAATATAGTACAGATTATTAGACGCTTACATGAGGCAATCCACAATATAATGACCTCTAACTCGCCCGACTTTTCCTAGGTTCAGTATGAGTACCTTGTGAGTTGGGGTTCAGGTTTGGTTTTTCTTGATCCATTTATAGTTGAGTTTGCGACAAGCTTCTAAACCTGACTGGATCATAAGTCATATACCTAATTATTTGATTAATAAATAGTTATATACTTAATATATTTATAAAAGAATAATACTAGGTCCATTTTCTTTTAAAGTTAATGTTTCCAAGGAGATAACATGTCTTAGTCTATTCCACTAAGGCTCCGTTTGTTTCAATGTAAAATAGGGGAAAACAAATTAATTTCACAAAAAATATTAATTGTCTTAAAGAAATTATGTGCGAAAAATGATATTTTCCGTGAAATTCATTTGTTTTCCCTTATTTTACATCAAAACAAACGGAGCATAAGACTCAAATGGCCAAACTAAACTCAATTCCACACGAGTAATTCTATTAGTTGCAGCTAACATATCTTGGTTTATAGTGATTGATTATATTATGAATGAAACTGATAGGCTATATGAATTTCAACCATAGGAATACGGATGAGATCAGAAAGGCCATCATTGGGCTCGCTCTGTTCACGTTTTGAAAAAGCTCGCTAGCGCATTCTTGCTCGAACATTTTTTCCGGGAGTTAAAATTGATAAAGGTAAGTCTTCACGACTCCCTACTGGAAGGGAAACCAAAGGACTGAAAAACGGGTTGAACACACTATTAGCAGGTTGGTTAGAGATTTCAGAATGGGTTTGCTTTATGGAGTCATATTGCAGTATAACTTAGCAGGTAAGAATAGGCTTTGGTCCCAACTTATAGATGCCGGGTAACGTTTTGAGCAATATATAGTGATATACGGAAGGGAAATAGTTAACGTACCCATGAAATCTATTTACAAATCTAAGGTCAGACCTCATTAATCCAACCTCCTCATAATACTCATTTACAAACCTAAGGTTAGACCTCATTAATCCAGTCTCCTCATAAATACTCATAGTATTTATGAGGAGGAGGCTGGATTAATAAGGTCTAACCTTAGGTTTGTAAATAGATTTCATGGATACACCTATCACACCTATCACTGTTCTATACGGAATGCCTTCTCTATGCACACAATCGCAGTCTTCTTGTGTTAAAGAGCCATGAGTGGGAAGGCCTAGTCATGAGAATAAGCCACAGGCAAGTTGACGAAGGATGCAAAGAGAAAGTGACTTTAAAATAAATGTGGATTTATTTCTTTGAAATTTTTATAAGCCTCAAGGTAGGGCAACACGTGTCATTGCTAACACTTTGAAGTCAAGTTACGAAATTTTTTTTTTCCGAAGAGAGAGTCGTGGTATCATTGATTCCATTTTTGAAAATTTGGAAGCTTGCGAGTGGAATTAGCTTTTCTCTCATTAAAAAATGTCAGATTATATTCTTTGATTAGATCATACGAAATACGTATCCTATTGACCTAGATGTATCCCTAGGACATCTCAAGAATTTATTATTTATTAACTAAATATATTTTAAAGTTTCAATCTAGTTTTATATTAATGGGAATATATTTATGGCCCCACAGTCCCCACCCACTTCCTTGAAATTACAGTCGCAATAAAACAACAGAGACCCCAAAATAAAATTTTAATTTTTAATTATCTTTGTGTTGGAATTTTTCGTTACTTGTGAGGTCGCAAACCTGCTGCAATAATTGCAGTGCAAAAAAAGGCATTTTAAAAAAAAGTAACTTATTTTTTAATGAATTAAAATACGTCATGTACACTTTGTCAAGATATAAGCAGCAGTCCTGTCTGTTCGAAATTTTAAATATAAAGTATATAGAATTGTGATTTATTAAATAATGAGTTCTTGTGTCACGCGGGCTATATGCGCGTACACAGAAATTGCAAGGGAGCTGCTATCTTGTATAGAAAGTCAGCTGGAGGCGGGTTTGTTGCTCTTTCGGGAGATATTTCTATAGTGGCTGAGATAATAGCTAGCCAACTAGAATGCTGTCTCTTGGTGATGGAATCACAGCCAATCGCGATTGAGCTCATAGAGAGTTGAATCCCATGTGTCCCTTTTAATCCTTATTTAACCATGGTTAAGATTTACTAACCCTTAAGGTTCAATAATCTAATCTTGAATTTTTTTAAGAAAAAATTGAAAATTTTAACCTTAGTGTTAAGAAATAAGGATTAGTAAATCTTAACCATTGTTAATAGGGTAAATTACATTGACCTCCCTGAGGTTTGGTGAAATTTCACAAACCTCTCCTCTAGTTTCTAAAATAACGCTATCATCTCCTGTCAAGCTTGTCAAGTTAACCCCATTACTCTTTTACAATTTTACCCCCATTACTTGAGGAAACACAGTTAGGGGTGCACACAAGCCGAGCTAGCTCGTTAGCTTGGCTCGGTTCGGCTCCCAAGCTCCACACATGTCCTCTTTGACATTCATTACCTGTGGTCAAGATTCAATCATCACTAAGGTTAAATAATCTAACCTTACTTTTTGAAAAAACATTTTTAAGAGGTTAACCACATAAGTAAGTGAATCATAAGCAAGGTTAATATTTTTAAAATATTTTTTTTAAAAAAAACTAAGGTTAGATTATTTAACCTTATAAATGAGTGAATCTTAACCATGGTTCAGGGCCGGCCCAAGCCATTTGAAGGCCTAAAGCGAAAATTCTAAACGGGTTTTTTGTAAATTTTTTTTAATATTATTAAAAAAAATTAAGTATAAATGGGGCCTTTTTAATATTATAAATGAGCCTTTTATTTATTTTTAATATTCCAAATGGGGCCTTTTTAATATTATTTTTTTTATTTTTTTTAATGGGGCCTAAAGCAAAGGCTTTGATGGCCTAATGGATGAGCCGGCCCTGCCACGGTTAATAGATGTCAAAGAGGACATGTGGCGAGCTTGTGAGGTGTGCGTGAACCACCCAACATAATGTGTAATGTATGCTATCACTCAATCTAATCTTGTTTTTTTTTAAAAAAAAAAATCTTAGATTGATTATGCCTAACTACAGTTAAAGGGGGCTCTACAAGCCGCTACATGTCCCTTTTAACACCCACAAACTGTGGTTAAGATTTACTCACCCTTATGTTTCATCCATCTAACCTTAGTTGTTTCATCCATCTAACCTTAGTTTTAGGAAAAATATAAAAATAATAATAACCTTAGGTTAAGTATGCTTAACCACATTAAATGGTCTTTATAAGCCATCACGTGCCCCTTTTCATAGCAACTAACTATGGTTAAGATTATCTCACCCCTAGAGTTCAGCTATCTAACCTTTGTTTTTTAGAGAAAAAATATATTAACTTTACGTTGATACTATTAACCTTTGTTTTGGAAATATATATTAACACGAAGTATATACTTATCAAACCTAATTATCATTTATTTTAATGACATTTATTTTAGTGTATTAACTGTATCTCTAAAAAAAAAAGAGTAATTTAGACATTTTAAAATGTTTAAATATTTAAATGATGATATTATCACAGTCTATCTATGTAAGTAACAACAAACTAATGGAAGAGGTAAGTGTTACATACAACTGAGGTTAAGGGGAGGGTAGTGTCAGAAACAAAGGGGGAAGCTTTTGAAATTTCACCAAACCTTAGGAGAGGTCAGTGTAACTTATCCTTGTTAATAAAAGTTAAAAGGGACACGTGTTAACCTATGGGTGCAATTAAACTCTCCTCGAGTTCAAGCGCGATTGGCTGTGATTCAATCTTTGTCTCTTACTCATCCATCTCGCTCATATTGCAATGTGTGTCATTCTGGTAAAGACGGTCCTAAAATCAAGTCTTTGAGAATAAAGGTTTGTTTTTTCAATTACTAGTCCTAAATATTAATAGGAGGTAAATGATGCAGTAAAAAAATGAAAATCTGTGGTTACATTTATGTAATGAAATGGTGGGTCCACATTAGTCCAAGCCTTACTTTTTTGAACTCACCAAGTGTGGTTAAAATTCATTAAGCAATCCAACCTTCGTATTAAAAAAAAAACAAAAACAAAAATCTTAATTTTAATTTAATTAATCTTAATAAGAGTTAAATGAAGGTTAAAAGGGCTACGAGGACACGACATTGACTTTAGTAGAAGACCTACCGGTCCTCTAATCACTGTTGTCTCTTGTCGTCGTCCATCAATTAGGGATGGAACAAGGTTATCATAGAGACAGACACTGAGGACATTGTACCTCTCCTATGCGATCATTTTGTCTACTCTTGGGGACCTATCACCATCTTAAAAAAAAAAAAGAATCTTTCTAAATCACTTAGATCAGCGGGGGGCCTTCAGGCATCAAAGTGAACTCTATATTTGAGCAAAGTTATCTGAATTGGAGTCTTAGTTATTTCACCCATGTTCTTTGAGTTTGGAATTCCATCACCCAGCTTCTCTCTCTCGTAGGGCAAGCATATCTCATTATTCGATTGCTGAAGCTATTCAATTACCCCTTGTTTAGTTGCTGAGAAAAACATGAAAAATAAAGAAAATTGGATAAAACATAACTAAAAATTGTATTAGAAACCCAAAATTTTATTTTCATTTTCATGTTTTCATCTATTTTCTTAGCAACCAAACATAGCAACGGGTATTAAAAATTATCCATTAAGGGACCACCCCGCCTTTCGCGGCAATGGTGGGGTGTGGCCTCATTGTTGAGGAAGGTCTAGGGATCTAATCTCGAGGGTGAGGAGTCCGCAAGAGCTCCCATCTCTCAAGCTAACCACTAACCGTAGTTAAATGATACCCAAAAAAAAAAGGACCACACCCTTCTTGCTACTTGTACTTCTTTTTGGCCTGGGTTCATGGTTAGCGGTTAGTATTTAGGTAGTTAGCCACTTTGGTCTGACACATTGCATTTGAATGAGTGATTCACTTACCACATATCTAAGACTTGGGATCATCTCGGCGCTGACGAGGAGACCGGCAGCACCCTACCCAGATGGAAACTAAGTTCCCAATCACGACCCATGTAATAAGCTACACCAAGTAAGAAGTATAGAAAAATTAGCTCAAAACTCCCATGGCGCCATATACCCCCTGTACACATTGGTATCCGTGCACAACACTTTGGTAGCCATGTACATGAGGTATATGGTGCTATAGGAGTAGGTGCTGGCGGTCTCCTTTCCAGCACCAACTAAGGATGATCCGTGTCCATATCTAATTCCATGTTTAGTTATTGAGAAAATTGTTCCAAAAAAAAGAGGAAAATTTAAAAACGCAACTAAGAGTTGTATTAAAGAGGGGTCAATCATGGGTACTCCCAATGTGTGAGATTTTTCTGCATCACTTGCTCCTTAGATTCTGGTTTACTGGTAGAACGAAGAAGGTAAGAATGAAGATCTTCGATTGCTGACGAGACAAAAGTGAGGGGTGTGCACCCCTGTAATACATTCCGATACAAAAGTTAGGATAGGAAGAAGATAAAGTACAGTAAAAGGTTAAGACAATAGTAAAATTATGAATTTTGACAAACATTAAATGCTAAGACAGTGTTTTTCACCTAACAACAGAGTAAAATGATCTCTTCCTGATTATTTCGTCGTGCGAGTCGGTCTCGCTATTGACTTAAGCAGGGGTTCGTTATGTATGTGAATACAGATAAAATAACTATTGTCCAAGAATACGGCTATTATACTAGTCTTCTGGATAACGAGCTCGTTGTCCAGAAGAACACGGGCTCGTACTCATTATGAATACGGGTCTCTCATCTATTATCAGAACAACGAAGATTTGCTTGTCTTAGCAACACTTGTATATTTTACGAATTTTATCCATTACACCCAACTATACTCCCAAATCTCAATCCATTAATTCAAATAATTATGGCCAATATTAGAATTAATGTAACTTTAGGAAATGACAAAATAAATCAAATTTAATTTTGGCCATCAATGATTTGAATTAGGTTTAGGATTTGGGAATATATTTGAAAGTATCATATACTGATTTATTAGAGAGACCTTTTGTTTTCTTTGTTGAATATTTTCTCGATTAGCTAAAGTAATTATATTTTATTTTGGCTAAAGTAAATTTCAACTTACGTCATTTGATATTTTCCAACCACAGACAAGATTCAAGAACCTCCTTTGAATGAGGGGCGTACTTTCTCTATCTAAGAGGAGTACAAATTGGCAACAATTACCTTTGTAGCCCAGGATTACAAAGGATTCAAGAACATGCTTACACATAAAGAAAAAAAAGTGTTAGATATACACACTTTTCAAAAATGTCTCCTTAATTTTTACTATTATGAATGCTAAGCATATTCTCACAATCTCTACTCTCTTAGTTTTGATAACCTGGGGTGTCCCAAACCTTCGGGTAGGACTAATCCCCGACGTTGTGATCAGGGGCAGAGCCCGGAGGTGCCATGCCCTCCCCCCCCCCCCCCCCCCCCCCAAAAAAAAAAGAAAAAAAATTGAAATTCCTTTATGTTTTAATATGAAATAGTGGACCCCTCAAATTTTTAATTTTTAATTTTTATACTTGGCCCCCCCTCCCAAATTATTTTGTCTTACATATATAGTGGCTCCCCAATTTTTTTGTCATATATGTAGTGGGCCCTCCAATAGAGTCTGGTTACACCCTTTAGGTCGCCACATGTCCCTATTGACACCCCTTAAGTATTGTTAAAATTCACCCACTCTTAGGAGTTAGTGAATAACTAGGGTTTGAAAATAAATTGATATTTTTTTAAAAAAAATCAAGGATAGTTGGTTGAATCTTAACCACAGTTAAGGGGTATCAATAGGAACATGTGGCAACCTCAAAAACATTACCGAAAAAAATTTCTCAAAATAAAAAAAAATACCCCAAAAAAAATTTTCTTGAGTGCTACGCCCCTGAACCCCCAACTTCCACATCCTCAAATCCATTAGTTTTTTTATTCCCCCCCGTTGAAAAATTCCTTGATGGTTGTGATGAGAGCCCACAACCCGCCACACAAGGGAAAATCATATGTGGGGTTGGCCTCAAAGGGAGAGTTGGAAGTAGAACCCAAGACATTTTGCTTCACAATTCACACATTATAGATAGTAAAACAAAAGACTTTGTATCAGCTCATTTGTGGGCCCACGTTAATTTAGTTATTTTAATATCTAAAAAAATATGACAATAGGGATTATAGGAATATGCTTTATCATTTTTTTTTAGAGAAACCATCCATTCATAAGACAACCGGAATAGAAACAGTAGGGTCCAAAACATGGCTAACAGAGAGATCCCTAGAATTCCTAGACTCCACCTCATCCCAAGATGGAAGACCACGACCATTGCCAACACGCCCTGGATGAAGGGACAAAGAAGTCAGCTAGTGAATAAGTTGGTTCGACTCTCGAGGAGAGAATACAAACTCCACTACAGAGAAAAAAAGAAGAAAGGTCTTCAGATCTTCCATCAGAACCTGGATCTCCAAATGAAAAATTCCCTCAAGGGAATTCAAAGCTTGAATCAGGGAGAGAGAGTCTGATTCTACTATCATGACTAAGCGCCACTAACGATCAATAACTATTTGAACGCCAAGAAAAATGGCTTCCGCTTCAACCCGGAGAGGAGACAAATAACTAAAGGACGACGAACGAAAGTCCAATAAGCGGCCTAGGTGGTCCTGGGCCAACGCAGCAGCCCCTCTCAAAGAATTACAAGCTGAGAAAGCCCCATCACAATTAATTTTCACAAAACCAGTAGGTCTCCATCTTGTATGGAGGGATCACTACATTCAGAGAAGAAAACAGTGATGGCCAAGATGCATAAAATTTCATAGCCGCCAAAATAGCTTTGGGAAGAACCACCTGTGGAGTAGATGATACATTAGAAAAAATTCGGGCATTTCTCGCCTTCTAAATATGTCATAAAAATAATGCAGAGTTGGAGAAGTAAAACATCACAATCTGGACATTCCTTTATACGGTAATACATAGTCGGCCACCAGACCTTGAACATGCTTGCCTCAGAAATATGGGATAGAAGACTCAGGGGAGAACCCAACCACGTCGCCCTTGAGAAATCACAAAGCAAGAGACAATGTTCTATATATTCGTTGGTAGATCCACACCATGGACAATGAATAAGTGGAGAAATATGCCTCCATGGACAATGAATAAGTGGGGAAATATGCCTCCAAGCTAGATTAGCACCAACCGCGAATGCGTTGTTGCAACAATTCCAAATAAACATTTGAATCTTTTTGAGAATTTTGGCCTTCGAAATAGCCTTTCATAGATCTGAAGAGGGGCTGAAGGAAGAGCTACAGGCGGGAGGAGACCGCAATGTTTTCTGTCCTAGAGGTCAGATGATAAGTAGATTTAATTGAGAACTTTCCTTTTGAATCAAAATGCCAAACCCAGCGATCGGATAGCTGAAATGGCCCGACATTCAATATGAAAAAAAAGAGACGTCAAATCTCAATGCTTGAATAGAGGATTAGTTAGATCCGCCACAAAAAGGAAGGGACAGTTCGGAGGACGGCCCGAGAAAGGTTTGAACCCCAGTAAAGATGGAATCCATGGGGAGTCCCATATAAGAATGTTAGCCCCCATCCCTACTTGCCAATGAAGGCCCTTAGAGAGAATATCACTGCCCTTCAAGAGACCCCTCCATCCTTAGGAAAGGCAGTATCCCAAATTTGCCTTGAGAAAATCATAATAAGGAAAATAAATTACCTTTATCAATTGGGCCCATATTGAATGGGGCTCAAACAAAAGCTTCAAACATTGTGTGGCTAATAAGGCACAATTGAAGTGTGCAAGCTGACGTTGTCGCGCTCCAAAATCCCATTTAGGCTAAAGTGAGACATTGGCACGCGGCTTAACCATCATAACATCCAGTCATAAAGCATTTAAGACAATCTAAAATATGAACTTGAATTTTTTTCTTCGATTAACCAAAATCAAATCTACTATCTCAAATTAAAACTAAAACATAATAAATAATTCGAATCATCCATCATGATTCCTAACTATCAATCTAACCATAAATCCAAAATTAAATCTATTACAATGTCTTGAACTCCAAATCTAAATACTGATAATTTAATTCTCATAAAATGGCCAACGATACAGATTTCATTCACCCTCGGCATAATCACCTGCTGGATCTTCTTCTTCCTCTTCGTACTGTTTCTATTTCCAAGGTCTTGATGCACAAATATCAAACTTAAAACTCGCCGACAACAAAGTCATGGGCTAGTAACAAGTTACTCCGCGCATAGAAACTCATAACTAATAATATAACAACATTAATATAAAGCATAAATCATGATTTAACAGTACATGTGAACATATAAGCAAATCAGAGTGCGGAAACATAATTTCAATTAAATCCTTATATATGTTCACTTGTACTTATCTTTCTTACTTATCTTACATGTCTTTCTTGTTCGTGAGTGTATTCAATAATATGCATTATGCAATAATTTAAGATAATTCTACCCCATATATTGGGTAGAGACTAATAAATATCCTACTTACCGAGGTACCACATGGTTTACACATTATCCGGTGCATACGGCTTGTTTATACATTAACCGGTGTATACGGCTTGTCTACACATTACCCGGTGTATACGGCTTGTCTGCACATTATCTGATATATACGGATTGTCTTGCCTTGATTTTAGGTTTGTTGATACTCGAGCAGTACAAAACTCAATCATACAATCATGCTTATGTACTTGTACAATACTTGTGATCTTACTTTTTATCATGCTTGTACATATTTATTTTCATGAGTGAGTGTGAGTGAAACAATGATAGTCATTAATGAAATCGCACCCCATGATAATACCCCTAAGTCACACAACTATAATTCATGATTTGATTTAACCAACATCCATCATCATGCAATTTGTCAATCATACATCAATTTAAGCATATGTAATTTCTCATAATTGATCAATCTAAAAATATGCTATATAAGATTTTCAACAATAAAATAATGAAACAATTTCATTAATCATGCATCAATTTTAGGTATATAATCTTTGATAAAATCAATTTCACAAAACTCTAATTTTATAACGCATCGCAAATTCTAATCAAACGCCGACTAGTTTCATCCAATCCAACAATCATCCCTTCCTGCATTATTCATCATGCATAAACCACACAATTTTTTCATATTCCTTTACTGATTTATATACTAACATCATAAGGAAAAAATCTCTTAAAAATCATAAATAACTTTTACAAAGAATCCATAAAATAACATGTTTGATTTTATTTATTTCTTTAAATCTCACTATTTATCTCTGTTTATATTAAAAATTATTATATTGGTAGGAAGGAATGTATATTTACGTCTCCCGATCGCTTCCTTATGATCAAGCGCTTGCGAATGAGCTTTGATCTAAGTCTTCACACCCTTCTCCTTGCAAAAGCTTTGATTTTCTCTCTTACATCTCTCAAAATAATTTATCTCTCTTTTAGGTTTAGAAAGCATTCGAAACCCTCAACTCACGAACATAAGGATTATTTATAGTGTTTGGGGTCTTAGGAACACAAAAAGTTGAAAAATCACATAACACGAAAAAAATATCACCGTCGGTCGATCGATCGACCATTTAGTGCCGATTGGTCAGAGCCGTTAACAATCGATCAGTGGTGGTGTGCCGATTGATTGGCCGTCGCCGATCCTTTTTTTTTTTTGAAGTCTTTTGCTACTTTTTGACCAGCTTTAATTTCATGTAATTTATGCCTAAAAACAACTTAAATTATGTGATTTATTTGAGTTTTAAAATCCATACGTTTCAGATTAATTTTATAGGCTTAATCGCATTAAAATTAAACACATATTTCTATCGAATTTAATAAATAACACCAATATCAAGAATGATGAATTCGAGATTCTACAGACGGTAACCAGATCACACAACTTTTTAGAGTAACAATTTTTTCCTATGGAACCCAAGATATTTTCCTTTCATCACTTTTTTGGCCCCACCAAAACTGCAGAATGGCTTGTTCATAAGGCTTGTTCATAAGGCGAACCACCCCTGATGGCATATGGAAGCATGACATAAGATAGGTTGGAATGACTGTAACCACCGACTGAATGAGGGTAGAACGATCTGTCGATAACAAGAGTTTGTGTTTCCAAGCTTGCACTTTGTTAGCCAATGTATCGCCTACCTGCAAACAGGATATGATTGCTCTTTATTATTTGACACTTTCCATGTGTTAATATGTTTTATATCCATTGTAGCCCTAGAGCTACAGAAGACGATTATTGTCAACTTACACACCATTGAAAAACGGGTAGTATGTAACTTGTATTTCACGAGCATTAGATACGCGTGACGCTACTCTCTTTCTTTAAAGTATAAGTAAATAATTATTTTATATTTGGCAATTTTATTTCTTTTATTAGCCCCCTTTCAATGGAGGCCACGTTGATTTGTACACGTGCGGTGGGTCCTACAAAGGAAAATCAACCGTCCAATTAGCGGGCTATTCGTCAGGGAATCTTAATTATGAACCGTCAGATAACGCCGGGAAACGTGACACCATGAACACGTGTCGGTCATTTCTTGTCGTATGAAATCATGACGAGCTGAGTCACGCAAAACGACAAAAGGACTGTACTTGAAAGAAAAATAAAAGGGGGAGAGGAAAGCTAATTCGAGTTAGCTTGACTCGAGTTAGGTTAGAAAAGATTTATGACGTGGCATCTGAAAGGGACGTAGAACGGTAGAAAATTAGAGTTAACGGTTAACTGACGGGGAGAGGTTTGACCATATTACGGTTAAGATAGTGGATAAAATAACTCGGCGATTAGGAAAACTGGGGCTTGAGAATTTCCGACCGGTGTATTGAAAGTAATAGGGTATAGTACAGTCCGGTCGAGTAGTAGGGTATACAGCCTCTGTTCCTTAAATAATAGGAACCAAATCCTCTATCACCCTGAGGTACTCGTGTTCGTTTTCACACCTGTTAACTGTAGTTAAGATTTATCCGACCCCTAAGGTTCATCCACCGATCCTTGGTTTTTAGTGAAAAAATATTAATTTTTTTTAAAAATATTTTTTGATACTATAAAATATTAAAAATCAAAAAAAATAAAATTGGGATTAGATCTCATGACCTCGCTTATATGGGGGGTACACCATTCCATTGGAACA
Source organism: Tetracentron sinense (assembly GCA_015143295.1). Classification (NCBI taxonomy): domain Eukaryota; kingdom Viridiplantae; phylum Streptophyta; class Magnoliopsida; order Trochodendrales; family Trochodendraceae; genus Tetracentron; species Tetracentron sinense. Next base: position 5,507,644 of record CM026554.1, on the reverse strand, counting down.
ACCAATGGTTGATTCTAATGCACTTCAATAATCTTGTACTGTGTTTAGTCTTATCGGAGAAAAGATAAATTTGGATTTTGAAAAACAAATGAAATATTACATTTACAAAAGCCATAGACAGAAAATTCCAACGGGTTTAGAAGGCTTCTTGACAAGATTAGGTACTCTGCATCACACTGCATTGAACCATACAATGTTGCTAGAGGAACCATGATATTCGGCGACATGGAGATACTGTTGCACTAGCCATCTCAACATCACGACAAAGGCTGCATGTCGTGATTTACTGCACCTTTCATATCCTTTTTTTTCGATTATTCTAGCATTCTATGCAAAACGATAATTTTAAATCACTGCTCTCAACACTACTCCACCTATGAGAAATGCTAGTCTCGGCCCCAGACGTAGACTTCCAAACTTTATCTCTGATAACGAAATGTGTCGCTATCTTTCCTTTAAAATTAGTTGAAATAAAATTAGTTGAAACCATAGGCGGAGCCAGGAGTTTCATGTAGAGAGCAAAGAAAGTTGATTGAAATGATAATAAATGTAAATGGATTGGTGGAGAATGATTAAGCGAATATGAGGGTATACCTTCCAATCTTTTTGAGGACGAAGTCGAGGGCCAACTCATTGTACATTTGTGAGCATTGTTTCTTCTTGTTTATGGGAGTTAATTGTCCTTTTGTTTTATGACTATATTGTGTTAAATAACATGTATAAAAGATATTTTTTAAAAAAATTGCCCCTTACTCCATAACTATGATGCCCTATTAAATAATATAGGGGTTTTTGCATATCAATTGTTAGGCTCTTCCTAATTTGCAAATACATTGTTATATATAATTTTTTTTGTAAATTAACTCATGATTTTGCAATAATTAGACAAACAACTGAAACCTTACTTCTGTTAAACTTTTATTTGAAATTATTACTGAAATGACTATTATGCCCTTAACACATTTCATAATCTCACAAAGTCCCTTTAAATGCTCTTAAATCATAGTTAATTAATTTTGACCTCTATGATTAATTTGTTTCATTTCAACTCTTAATTATGATTGAGATTTACTAACTCTAAGGGTTAAAGCATCTAACCTTAGTTTTTAGAAAAAAAAATATTAAAAAGTAACGTGTCCCGTTTCAACTTCCTTTATGTATGGTTAAAATTCACTAATCCTTAAGTTTAAAGCATCTAACCTTGATTTTCAGAAAAAAAAAAATTGAGAATTAATTTTAACTACCTTTAATTGTGGTTAAAATTCACTAACCCTTAGGATTAAAGCATCTATTATAAATTTTTTTTAAAAGTAATCATGAGATTTGTTAAAGGCATAATAATCATTTTAGTAACAATTTCCAAATGAAAGTCAAATGGAAGTAAGATTTGAGATTGTTTGTCTAACTGTTGGAAAACCATGAGTTAATTTGTAAAATGTTTACACAACAGTGTATTTGCAAACTAGGAATAACCTAACAGCTGAAATGCCAAAAAACCAATAATATATATATATATATATATATATTGGAAAAGTTCAGTTGTTATATAGGAAAAGTTCAGGAAGCAACTGCCCCTTGGCTCTGATCCTAAGTAGTTGTTCCCTTGCCCTATAACTATGCTTCGTTAAATAATTAAATAATATAGTTCAAAAGATTTTTTTTTTCAAAAATCCAAGAGATAGTATTGCCCTATGGTTTTGCCCTATTAAAATATAAATTTTCTTATGTTGTCCAAAAGTTAGGGGCAAGTGCCCGCCCCCTTGCTCCTGGCTCTGCCCCGGTTTGAAACCATATCTATTTTCTTGAATTTTTTTAACATGTTGAAGGGCCGTCAAGTTTCACTATTATGATGAGAGTTCGGAAATTTGCATATATACGAGGCTAGCACTCCTCTTCAACCTAATAATCCTCTACTAGAACATATAGTGAAGTTGCGTCCCTCAAGTTAACTAGCAAAGGTTTGCCATATTAAGGGGTCGGGATCAGTCTCACATAAGAGACTTTATCTCTAAGGGTAAATAGTAAATTTGGGTAGAAAATGTCTGATTTGCTACCCTATATACATATTTATTACCTCTATTTTAATTTTTCAAATTTAGTACTTCAAAGCAATTAACATATTTTATTATAATATATATTTTTTAACTTTAACCTATTACATATGAGATCGAGTCGCAGCCAATTGCAATTGGACTTGGGGAGACTTCAATCGCACCCACAAGTCACCACTTGTGCCTGTTAACTCTGATTACGATTCCCTAATCCTTAGGGTTCAACAATCTAACCTTAGTTTTTAGAAAGAAATATTAATCCTAAGGGTTGCAAATTATTAACTAGATTTAAAACTTTTTAAAAAGATTTTTTTCTATAAACCAAAGTTAGATTATTGAACCCTAAGGGTTAAAGAATCGTAACCACATTTAACGGATTAACAGGGACAGGTGGTGACTTGTGGGTGCAATTGAACCAGGCCGGCCGTCCATTAGGCCATCAAAGCCTTTGCTTTAGGCCGCATTAAAAAAATAAAAAATAATATTAAAAAGGCCCCATATAGAATATTTTAAAAAATAAAAGGCCTATTTAGAATATTAAAAATGCTCTATTTATAGTCATTTTTTTAAATAATATTTTTTTAAGAAAAACCTCATTTAGAATTTTCGCTTTAGGCCTCCAAATGGCTTTGACAATTGGTTGTGATTCGTTCTCATTACATAGAGCCGTTGGCATGGTGTAGTGACATTGAGGCCGCTTAATTTTACAAAAAAAAAAAATGTTTGATGTGTGGTTAAAAGTACGACAGACTTACCGTGTAGCAAACTTTGCCTAGAGAGATACCGTATCCATTGAAGATGATTTCGCTGATGCGGCACATTGCTAATCCGGTTTACAATCCCCGTTGGAGATGGTTTAAGAGAGAACTCTCTGAAATACCCACTACTGCCAATTTCATGTATATTACCCCTATAGGTGTTCTTAAAAAAAGACACATTTTTCTAATAATAAAAATAATAATTTCATCATTTAATTATTTAATAGAGCACCGTCATGAGACATTGTCCCTTGCATAAATATCTTTTATGCTTTACTATTTAATTATTTAGAGGCATAGGGATGGAAAAAGAGGCAACTGCCCTTGAACTTATATGAATAATATTTTTAATTATTTAATGAGCAATAATCCCCTCCTTATACAAGGAGGAGGGATACATCTCACAAAGCCCTTAAACTGCCCTTAAATCATGGTTAAGAAGTCGTGACCCTTGTTATTTTTTCCTTCTAAAAACCAAGGTTAGATTAACCTTAAGAGTTAATAAATTTTAACCACATTTAAAAAGAGTCCGAAAACACGTGGCGAGTTTTAAGGGGGTGAGATGCTTCTCTCCTCTCCTTCATGAGGAGGAGATTATTATTTTTATTTAATTGAACATAGTAACAAGGAAACGTTTACTCTAAAAAAGAAAAAAAAAAATTACCTACCAAACATTAGGACGAGATGGGCCACAAATATAGTCATTAAAAACAATCCCCAACCCTGGACAAGATTGAATCATAGCCAATCATGATTGAATTAGGGAGGGTTCAATCGTACTCGTAGGTCAACGTTAACGATGGTTAAGATTTACAAACCCCTAAGGTTCAACAATTTAATATTGGTTTTTAGAATTTTTTTTATAAAAAAAATAACCTTAAAGGTTAAAATTTCTTATTCTTAAAGTTAAATTTTTAATTAAAAATAGAAATTTTAAAATCCAAGGTTATATTAATGAACCCTAAGGATTAAGAAATTTTAATGGTGGTTAATAAGAATTAAAAAAGACACGTGTTGACCAGTGGGGTGCAATTAAACTCTCCCAAGTTCAAATTGGCAATGATTCGATCTCCCCTAGACCAATAATATTTCCTAAGTTTAATCAATTTTTCTCAAATCGGTCAACAATTAATAACATTTCAAATCATCCATTCCTTGTCCCTACATGAAAATCCTGAGTACCCGTGGACGCTAGTGATTTTAAGTGGCAACTTTTCTGCTTGAGCCTATAGAGAGGTTTTTCCCAGATTACCCCTCTAGTATGGGGTTCTTTCCTAAATACCTAAGTTCCCTTCTCTAAATACCCCAACACACATGTGCATCCATTTGCACATGCAAAATTTTTCTATTTTATCCAAATTATTTAAAGAAAAGACTTTGGGTATCCCCACCTCATTTCCGACGAGTTCTTCGTGTTCACCCCATTTTTGGCGAGAGATTTTTGTTCCAATAACGTTATTTCCATATTCTTTTTATGAAAGAACGTCATTAACTGAAGAACAACTCTTATTTTCGGGTTTCTTGTGTTTCTAAAAAAAATGAATTTAAAAAAATCATTGCATGTATGATTAATTAATGAAAAATGTTTACAATCATTGCATTTATGGTTCAAAACCTTAAATTTTATGTTATATATGTGTTTATAAGTGTTTTTTTTTTTTTTTGTTTTCTATGACTTACAGTCGTGTTTCCAAGATTGAAGATGACTGTATCGATCAGGTTGATACATTTTGTATTAGGTCATTACAGTAAATGCACTAGGTTGCTACAGTTGATACATAAAATGCATTAGGTCGATACATAAAATGCACTAGGTTGATACATGTATTAACCTAGTGCATTTTTATATTAGGTCGCGCGCTACAGTCGATACATAAAATGCACTAGGTCGATACATGAAATGCACTAGGTTGATACATATATCAATCTAGTGCATTTTTGTATTAGATTGCTGCAGTCGATACATGAAATACACTAGATCAATATATAAAATGCACTATGTCGATACATGTATCAACCTAGTGCATTTTTGTATTAAGTTGCTATAGTCGATACATGAAATGCATTACTTCAATACATAAAATGCAATAGATCGATATATGTATCAACCTAGTGCATTTTTGTATTAGGTCGCTACAGTCAATACATGAAATGCACTAGGTTGATACATATATCAACCTAATGCATTTTTGTATTAAGTCGCTACAGTCGATACATGAAATGCACTAAGTTGATACATGTATCAACCTAATGCCTTTTTGTATTAGGTCGCTGCAGTCGATATATAAAATGCACTGGGTTGTTACATGATATACACTAGGTTGATAAATGTATTAGCCTAATGCATTTTTGTATTAGGTCGTTACAATCAGTACATAAAATGTACTACGTTGATACATTGTATCGACCCTGTACGCAAAAAAACTTCGGAAAAATTCAGATTTTTGCGATTTTTTCATTTTTTTTTCATATTTTTTTTTCTTCTTATTTCAAAACTAGTATAATTGGTAATAGAGGGGTATTTGGAAGATGAGGGGAGTAGGGGAGCTTCTTTCATCTCATCCACGTACGTAAATCTCCTTCTTTAAAAACCAGTGGAGGAGTATTCAAGACTTTACATAAATATTGAATTATGAAAAATGGATCATAAGGGTACTTAGAGAAAGGTTTTTAAAATGAGGATATTTAGGGAAGAACCTCATACTAGAGGGACAATATGGAAAAAACCCCGCTCACAGACCGAAAATAATCTTACCAATGAGGACAGCATCAAAACCAAACGGTACAAAGGAATTCACCCATTCTAAGGCCCACGACGAATTTTTCAAACTCGCGAGTAATTGAATACCCTCGGCCCGATCAATTAGCCTTTGTTAACTGACAAAGCTAACCATGGTTACGGACCGTACACATTGGTCAGTTTATTTTGAACCCAATCAGTCAGCTTTGTCTTTTTCTGCTGACTCTCCCATAAAAGGGAAAGAAGTACTATTTTAAAAGCTTTTTCTTTACCACCAAAAACGGAGAATAATCACGTATATCCGTATGTTGTACCGTATATTATACGTATATTTTCTTAATCAAGAGAGAGAGAGAGAGAGATTAGAGGAGTATATCAAAAGCCTCACTGGTTCGCTGATTTTGATGCATGCATAGAGATTACAGAGAACAGTAGAGAGAGTGAGGAGTACCGCACAAGTTTTACACCTTGTCAACATATATATTCTGTATTTGGGTCTTCTCAACCTCATTGTGAAGTTTTCTGAGGAGAAAACCAGGTGGGATTTCCATTTTTTTCATGATTCTCTGTTTTAGTTTCTTATTTCAGCAATTCTACAGACCCACTTGTTGCATTTTTGGAGGTTGGGTTTGTTGGAATTTGGGTCTGAAGATCAGGTTATGGTTTTGTTTTTTGTCGATATTTTCATCTTCACATGCATGGTTTGGATGCTCTGAGAGATTTTTTATGCATTCATGGATTTTTTTTCATCTGGGTATTTCCTGTTTCAGTGATTCTACATACCCTTTTGATGCATTGTTTGAAGGTTGTTTTAATCTGGGTTTTCTAATTTGGGTGTGAAGAATCTGGTTAAGCTTTTGTTTTTATTGATTTTTTCAGCCGATTCATGGTTTCCTTTGGTTGAGACTCTTGTTGGTGCGTTCATGGAGTTTTTTTTCCTGGATTTGTTTTTTAATTTATGAGGAAAATCAAGTGGATATGTGGTTCTCCCTGCATTGTTTCCATGACCTTGGAGATATTTTGTCTGTATTTGGGAAATTTTTCTGTATTTGATCCAATACTTCTCCTGTGGTTTATGAGCCTTTTTAGTGCCTTGATTGAGATTTCTCATTAGGGTATTTTGCGATCATGGATTTATAATAACTGGACATATTTTCCATTTGATCTTCCATTCTTGCAAGATTCATATCATCTCTTATTTTCCATTTGATCTTCAATCCATCCAAGGTCTATATCATCTTTTCTTCTTCAATCTATGAGATAGGATTCTCTTCTGGGTCTGTAAATCTATGAACATATTTTACATTTCTATGCTTTTTATTTATTCGTGGATTCTATGCAATTGGTTTATAATTTCTGTTTCTTTTTTTTTTTTTCCAGTTTGATAGTTTTTAATGCAGAAAAAGAGTTTCTGGTTTTTCCAGGAGGATTGAGGTCTTGAGATAATGCTGCGGAAGAGGAGCAGATCACTGCAGAAAGATCAATACAAAGATCATCTAATGCCTGATTCTGGTTCAGAGTCCTGTTTCCAATCGTATGTTTTGGGGCAGAAACAGAAAAGCAACTCCTTTTTCAGTATCCCTGGTTTGTTTGTAGGGTTTAGTACTAAGGGTTTATCAGATTCCGACTCAGTTAGAAGCCCTACATCTCCTCTAGATTTTTGGGGATTTTCAAATCTAGGCAACCCCTTTAGGTCTCCAAGATCTTGCCATGAGGGTAATCCTCAGAGGATCTGGGATTGCAGTAAAGTAGGCCTCGGCATAGTAGATGCCCTCGACGATGAAACCAAACCATCGGGGACAGTTCTTCGATCATCGGAGAGTAGAAATATACCACTTGGATCTCAGCTGAAGAACATCCCTAATTCCCCAAACTATCGTTACAAGTCAATCGATTCTTTTACAACACCCAATTCTCTTCCAAAAAACTATGTGATTTCTCCTGATACCCAGATCCAATCTCCCCAACTCCATCTGGGCAGCTCTGATGTTGTTTTTGAAACTGGAGAAACCCCATTAGAACTTGGAAGGAGTCGATCTTGTTTATCAGATTCCGGTAGGTTTGACCCCATTTCGAGTTTCGAAAATTTTTGGTCGGAGAAGAGAATTCCCCAAATGGGTTCATCTTTGTCAATTGGCAGAGGCCGGATTCTAGACAATTCTTTGGGTATGAAACCGAGTTCGCTCCCAATGTCCACTGGCTCTGTCCATGGATTTATGGGGTCTCTCTCTGCAACTGAAATAGAGCTCTCAGAGGATTATACCTGTGTAATATCTCACGGTCCAGACCGTAGAACAACTCACATTTTTGGTGACTGCATTTTGGAATGTCACAAAAATGAGTTGGACAATTGTAACATAAAGGAAGAACAGCAGACCGAATCGCCTTGGGTGCTTAATTCCTCGGACATTTCCACTCAGTACCCCTCAGATGATTTTTTGAGCTTCTGTTACTCTTGCAAGAAGAAATTGGAAGAGGGGAAAGACATCTACATGTACAGGTTCGCCCAAGCATTTCTATTTGCAGCCCAAAACACTTCACTAGATTCTTGAATTCTCACATAGATTGCATGAGTAAAATGTGATGGATTTGAGTTTTGAGACTCTCAGGTTTACTTTTTGTTCTTGCAGAGGTGAGAAAGCATTTTGCAGTTGCAGTTGCCGATCTCAGGAGATTTTGGTAGAGGAGGAAATGGAGAAAACCGTCAATAATTCCTCCGAAAACTCTCCCAAATCTACCCACCACGAGGAACTCTTCCTAACGGGTATGGTTGTTGCTACATAAAGGCATTACAATTGCTTTCCCCATGCCACCATGTCCATGATTGATGAAATTGTTATAGAGGTGAACACTCACGATCATCCGTTTACAAAGAGCTGTCTATGTGAATCTTTTAGCAGCCATGGATGATCGTTATGTAAATTGTTTCGTTTGCTGATCATGTTTCATCTTTCATGGTGTTGGTGGATCATGGGTGGCAATTAACTAGATTTTGTTTCCATAATTGGGACATGGATATAACTTAGACTTCTACTGTCTCATAATTTTGATTCGAAAAGGTAGTAGCCAATGTTTCTGGCTCCCTTTTTTTCCTTTTGCTTGGCAAGAGTTAAATGTATAAGCTTACAAACTTGACGAGTTTATGATTAAATATAAGCTACTTTTGGATACAATTGGTGTTTTACTTGTTTATAATTGGTGTTCCACTTGTTTATAATCTGTTGGCATTTTTAGAAGCTTTAAAACTTGAAATAGTGTGTGGTAGAATCTGTAGTTATCCCTGATAAGAATCTCTCTTTCATAGGCCATAGATATAAGCTTCATAACTGAGTTACAGTCACGAAATATCCGAAGATTATTTGCTACCCTGATAAGAGTTTTTCTGGGGTGGTTGGTAATAAGCCCAAAAGCAACTGATAGCTTCTCACTGTGAGGAAATGATGCTTTTCCTAGTTTCTCTTCGTCTATGTGAAGACACACGTTTGAGCCGTCTGTTGCGTTATCTGTAGGGCTTAGTCTTCCTTCCATCTCATTCACCATGGAATATATTTCTGCAGAATTGAGGGTGTGTAAAGTTTCCATTTTTAAATTCATGGACAGCCTCATTTCCTTCTATCAGAATATTCCCATTGGCTTTCGGGTTCCTAATTCTTTCAAACTCGTTCGGACCAATCCCAGGACCTCCCATATCTATGCTTCACATAAGCAGAATCGTTTAGTGGATCCAACTTTAGGATATGTATATCTGCATACATTGCTAATTCAACATTGTTTTAGGTCCTGCATGCTCTCTTCAAGGCAATCCAAATAGAGATATCTGGTTTAACCCTATTCGGCCTAGGAGATCAACCATACACCCATAATGCTGAACCTGGGGATTGATTTTTTATTTTAATTTTATAAAGACGCCTAGTTTAAGGCGTGGGTTTGGTAGACCCCTACCTATTTAGTAGATAGATTAAAAAAGAGATGCAGAAAAAGATCAAGGAGGGCACATAAAACCGAAACCCCTAGACCAATTTAAATTACATAATGCAAATGATACCAAAACCTAAATAATTTATTCTTAAGATTCCCCTATCCGAGCTGGGACTTCCTCAATAGAATTAAAAATACCTGAATTCTGGGCGAGGCAAGTATTATTAGCTAGCCAATCCTTATCAACATTAGATTCTCAGTAGATGTGATGAATATTATAACAAATACCATGAAGCCGAATGTCAATAAACTTCTCCCATTGTCAAACAGACCAAAGGTATCCGAGATTATAGAGGTTGAATTTACAACCACTGTAGAATCCAATTCAATTTCAATATTCCATATGTTCAATTTAGGAAATATTTATGGCCGTCATCCACTGAGCCATCCAACATGGAAGTGAGTTCATTCATTAAGTTGTATTCATCTTTCTTCGTTATCTATGTAGAGATTGATTGCATGCTTGGCTTTCCCCTCCATGGCATAGGCGACTATAATTTATTCGATCTCGATCGATGGCATAGACGACTATAATTGCAGTCCACAAGAATACATTCCTTTCAGGTATATTGGAGAACACCTCAAAAGCTGTCTCAATGCATCTGCACTTTGCATAACATGCCTACCAGAGCAGTGCTCCAACATAGTATCCAACTCAATACAGTTCTTTTCAATGTAAAGATAGATCTAAATTCCATGATGTAGAGCTCCTACATGAGCAAAGGGTGAAGGAAAACTGATGATAGCTTGTTTTTGTCTTATAATTGAAGTCTGCATTCCTGGAACTCTAACAAAAAAACACAATTTTTTTTTAAAAATCATGAATTATTCGTGCATTTTTGGGTTTCCAAATTATTCTCCAAATTATTAGCGAATTATTGGATTTCCGAATTATTAGTGAATTTTTTGAATTATTCTCGAATTTTCTGAATTATTTTATCAAATTTGGTCAAAAAATTACTTATTTGATATATTTGGTCAAATTATTCGATATATTTTTTTATTTTTTCCCGAACTTGACAGATATCTACCGAATTATTACTGAACCCCGACTTTGTCACTATGACAGTAACCACACCATTCTTAGGAATCCTTTCGAAAAATGCTCTAGCCATACCCACATTTCTGCATTTACAAGAACAATAGCAACAAAATTTTCCGATTTTTCAAAATATCTCAAATTGTGACTTTTTCGCTAAATAATTAATTCAAGAAGTATTCGTGACTTTAAAAAAATTGCGATTATGTCAAAAATTCATGAATTTTAAGAATTAAACACAAATTGCTTATGAAATTTTGAAAAAAATGGTTTTTTTGAAAGGAATAAAAAACATCGAATAAAGATCAATATAACTACTCAAAAACTGTACGGCTATACCCAACACTATCTTTCTTTTTTTTTTGGTTAAATACCCAACCCTATCCAGTAGTTCACATTTTGGGTACATGTGTAAGTGTATTTACCCAGAAACCCGGCCAAATTCATTCCATTTTTTCCCAACCGAGCTGTGGATGGATCCACCCAATTCGGGATCTTCCGTATGAGCACAGCTGAAAGTGGTGTCACAGGAGCAACCCCGGGATGGGTGAATCTTAACCGCAGTTAAAATGTATAAACAGGAACACGTGGCCACCTCGGGAGCGTAACCGGTTATTGCAAAAACCAGTTACAACTAAGAAGAAGATTACAAGTCTTAACATAACTAGCAATCCTGGTAGTCCATGAAATCTATCTTACCCCCATTTCACATACCCACTTATTAAAGTACTCCATCTTAGCCAACGAGGGGTTGGGCTAGTGGCCAAGACCACCCCTCAGAAAGCCGAGGTCTTAAGTTGGAGTCCCTTCCCCTTGTTGTTGGCCACCCTCTTGGACTTATCCCATCTTTCTGGGTTGTGTAATATGGAGATTTTCACACCCTGAGGGTGCTCTAAGAGGCCGGACACCCTCGATCCAAAAAAAACAAAACAAAATTATTCCATGAAAATACATCTGTCTCAGATTTACTGCCATACATATCAACGAAACAATTCAATAAGCTCCCATTAACCTCCAAACCACTTTGCTCAATGTAAAGATGTAATATTTTCATGGTGTGTGAGGTCTGCATGGGTGGTGTGAGTGTTTCCTTGCCTTGCCTTCAGTAACACCTTATGGTGTTATTGAGTTTACCAAAAAAACAAAAAATGTAAAGATGTAATATTTTCTCATATTCAAATCCTTCAATCTTGCACAAGATCATAGTTATTTCATTAGGTCTAATCCAATCCCATCATACTGCATTCGCCTAAAGAGCTTCAAAGTGTCTGGCTATTGCAAAAATGGGTACACCTCGTACCGCTTGGGGTGTGTGGTTAACCCACATTTGGATGGACTCATTTTAGTTTTGCATGCCTTTAGTTAGTAATTCATAAAATGAGGCTCACTCACACGAGGAGAGTGGAGAGAGGGGAGAAACTGGAGCACTTGGAAAGTGCTCCTTAACATATATCAGAGCCAAGTAACCAGAGCGGGAGAGTCAAATTTCAAAATATATATACTTTGATGTTTCTTGAAAATTATTTGTAAAAACAAATATATCTATTTTTCATTTTTTTTTAAGTATAAAAAAAATTGATAAAATCATTCTTCATTCAAAATTTGTAGTCACAGTATTGATATATTAAAAGTATCATTCCATATTCAATTACAAGATCACAAATAATTAACAAATTTTACAAGAATCTTGTACCCTATAAAGGAAAATGACAAAATACATCCCACTTAATATGAAAAATAAGGATAAAAATAAAACTTTACCAAACCGTTCTCTATAAATCATAAATCGCGTTTTACAAAAGTTGAAACCGAGCTCCAAAGATGAGAGAGAGGTTTGAGAGTGAGAGGGAGTAACAAGTTGGGAGGTTTGAGTTACTAAGTATCAAAATATGATGAAAAGACATATTTGGGAAGTTGGCTTGCCCCTTTGGTTGTGTGTAGTCACCACAATTTTGATCCGAGATCAAATCCTAAGAGGGTGTAATGGTTGATATATCCACCCGTTTTACTAATTTCAAACAAATACTAACCATACTACCTGGGGTTGCAGGCTAACCCTATCTTGAACAAAAGAAAAAGCATATTAAATAATCTAGCAGAAACCTTTTGCGATGCACGAATATGCGAATAAAAAAATAAAAAATAAATCTCTACACTATCTCTCAATCCCTCTTATCACAATTTCCTAAAATTTCTCTTTACATTCTTTCTTTTGTCCCTCTTTATCAGGCCTCAGATGTCTCTGGTGAAACCTGAAAGGTCGTCTCGGGCAACCACAAAATAGGGAACATGTGGTGATAAAAAAGGGAGAAGTCATTTCATTTTCTCTCCATGATTTTGACTTCTCCCCACTTGATATCTCCCCCCCCCCCCCTTTATCTTACTACTTTATTGCCATGTGTCAAATAATGTGTGGAGAAGTCAAAATCATGGGGGCCATGAAATGACTTCTCCAGCCACATATCACACACATTGTGGTAGCCCGAGACCACTCTTTCTAGCTTCGCCAGAGAGAATTTGAAGCCTTCTTATCACAATCCCCTAAAACATCTTTTTATTCTTCTTATCTCTATCTCTCTTATCACAATTTTCTAAAATCTCCCACTTTCTAGAGGTGCCAGAGAGAGAGAGATAACGGTTGAGATTGGAGATACAACGGTGGAGTGAACAATATCCTAAAACCTCTCCAATGGTGTTTGAATTGAAAGGGGAGAGGGAGATTGAGAGAAAGAGAGAGAGAGTTAATGGTTGAGATTAAAGATGGGTGCCACATGACATTCTTAAAATATAACTCATAGGATTCTTGGGATTAGAGAGCAAAGAGAGGGGTTAGGTGGTTCTTTATATTATAGTACAAGTAGAGACCCCATGCTTTAAGAATACCTATGATTAAATAATATAATTTATTAATTTAAATATTTAATAATATATTTTTAAATATTTAATAAATTTTATTTTTAATAATATTTTTTTTACTTGATAGACATTATTAGATTTTATAATAATAATGTATTATTATTTTAATAATATTTAATGAAAAATCATAAGTTTCTTAATATTAAATTAAATTAACACTTCAAAAAAAAAAACTTAAATTAATACACCCAAGAGTTGGAGATAAGAGAGGACTACAATATTGGAGATAGAGAGGGCTCTAGGATGAGACAGTGGGTCCCAAATTTATAAGAGTTTGAGATAAGAGAGGACTCTACAATAGTGGAGTTACAGAGAGGGCTCTAGGATGAGGTAGTGAGTCTCAAATTTGAACAGTCGAGATTAAACGATTATCACAATTTCCTCAAATCTCTCTAATGATTCTTGAATTGAGAGAGAAACGTGTGAGAGAGGGAGAGTTAACGGTTGAGATTAAAGAAGGGTGCTACATCACATCCTTAAAATAGGACTCATAAGATTCTTGTGAATGAAGATTAAAGAGCAAAGAGAGGGGGTTAGGTGACACTTATTTCTTTATATTATAGTACTAGCAGAGATCCCCTGTGATGCACGAGTACTAATTTAAGAATATTTAAAATTAAATAATATTATTTATTTATTTAAATATTAAGCAATATATTTTAATAATATTTAATAAATTTTATTTTTAATAATATAATTTTACTATTTGATAACTATTATTATTTATATTAATTAGTTGACTTCATAATAATAATTTTTTATTATTTTTATAATATTTAATTAAAAAAAATCATAAATTTCTTAGTATTAAACTTAAATTAATACACCCAAGAGTTGAAGATAAGAGAGAACTCTACAATAGTAGAGATAAAGAGGTCTTTAGGATGAGATAGTGGATCCCAAACCTGCAAGAGTTGGAGATAAAAGGGGACTCTACAATAATGGAGATAGAGAGTGCAAGAGTTGGAGATAAGAGGGGACTCTACAATAATGGAGATAGAGAGGGCTCTAAGATGAGATAGTGGATCCCAAACCTGAACGGTGTGGATTAAAGAGAAAATTCACATGTTATCTCTAAAATAGAAGTTATAAAATTGGAGGGATTGGGTTTTGGAGAGCAGAGAGAGAAATCTTATTTCTTTATATTATAGTACTAGTAGAGACCCCGTGTGATGCAGAGGTAATAATTTAAGAATACCTAAATTAAATAATATTATTTATTTATTTAAATATTAAGTAATATGTTTTAAGAATATTTAATAAAATTTATTTTTAATAATATAATTTTATTTTTATTTGATAGACATTATTATTTGTAATAATTAACTGATTTTATAATATTAATTCATTTTTATTTGATAGAAAATCATAAGTCTTTTAATATTAAACTTAAATTAATATACCACCAAAGAGTTGGAGATAAGAGAGGACTCTACAATAGTGGAGATAGAGAGGGCTCTAGGATGAGATAGTGAGACCCAAACCTACTTTGCAAGAGTTGGAGATAAGTGAGGACTCTACAATTGTGGAGATAGAGATGACTCTAGGATGAAATAGGGGTCACCTGAACGATTGGGATTAAAGAGATAAGTCACGTGTCATTAATAAAATAAAACTTATAGGATTGAAGGGATGAGAGTTTGGAGAGCAAAGAGAGAAAGTCTTATTCCTTTATAGTACTTGCAGAGGCCTCGTGCGATGCACGGGTAATACTTTAAGAATATTTAAAATTAAATAATATTATTTATTTATTTATTTAAATATTAAGTAATATATTTTAATAATATTTAATAAATTTTATTTTTAATAATATGGTTTTTTTTATTTGATAAACATTATTATTTGTATTAATTAACTGACTTTATAATAATAATTTATTATTATTTTAATAACATTTAATAAAAAATCATAAATTTCTTATAATTAAACTTAAATTAATACGCCCAAGAGTTGGAGATAAGAGAGAACTCTACAATAGTAGAGATAAAGAGGTCTCTAGGATAGGGGTGTCAACAAGCCGAGCTGGGCATTGCTCAGGCTTGGCTCGTTGGATTTTTTACGTTGCTCAGGCTTGGCTTGAGTTCAGGTCGAGCTCAAAAAGTCAGCTCGGGCTCGGCTCATCCACAAATCATCTAGCTCGAGCCATCTCGTTAAGCTCTAATTAAAAATAAATAAATTAATATAGTGGGGACGATATTCTAACAGTTAAGGGATTAAATGGTGGGGTACAAAGAAAATGGGAAGATAAAATAGTGTTTTCACTAACATTATGAACATTTCATGTTCTTAATTTAAAAAACTTATTTCATTTTCTTATACTTTTAATGTAAAACACAATATTGGTAGGGGTATAACTGTACGTGGGTATTCATTGAATTAGTCGAGCCGAGCTGAGCTACCTCTTACTCGAGCTCGGCTCGTTATCTAAATGAGCTCACTCACTTGGCTCGGCTCGATAAGCTTTTTAATCCTGCTCAAGCTCGTTGACAATCTTACTCTAGGATGAGATAGTGGATCTCAAACCTGGAAGAGTTGGAGATAAGAGAGGACTCTACAATAGTGGAGATAGAGAAAGCTCTAGGATGAGATAGTGGGTCCCAAACCTGAAGGGTGGGGATTAAAGAGAAAATCCATATGTTATCTCTAAAATGGAAGTTATTAGATTGGAGGGATTGAGTTTTGAAGAGCAGAGGGAGACGTGTGTAAGAGAAAGAGTTAATGGTTGAGATTTTAAAAAGGGTGTCACGAGTTTTGAAGAGCAGAGGGAGACGTGTGTAAGAGAAAGAGTTAATGGTTGAGATTTTAAAAAGGGTGTCACGTGGCATCCTTAAAATAGAATTCATATGATTCCTAGGATTAAAGATTGGAGAGCAAAGAGACGGGGTTAGGTGACACTTATTTGTTGGGGATTAGGTGACACTTATTTATTTATATTATAGATAAATATACTAGCAGAGACCCCGTGCGATGCACGGTAATAATTAAGAATATCTAAAATTAAATAATTTTATTTATTTATTTAAATATTAAGTAATATATTTTAAGAATATTTCATAAATTTTATTTTTAATAGAATAAGTTTTTTATTATTTGATATATATTATTATTTGTATTAATTAATTAATTTTATAATAATAATTTTTAATTATTTTAATAACATTTATTTGAAAATCATAAGTTTCATAGTATTAAACTTAAATTAATACACCCAAGAGTTGGAGATAAGAGAGAATTCTACAATAGTGGAGATAGATAGAGGTCTAGGATGAGATAGTGGGTCCCAAACCGGTAAGAGTTGGAGATAAGAGAGGAGTTTACAATAGTAGAAATAGAGAGGTCTTTAGGATGAAATAGTAGGTCCCAAATTTGAATGGTATAGATTAAAGAGAAAAGCCACATGTCATCTCAAAAATAGAACTTATGAGATTGGAGGGGTTGAAGTTTGGAGAGTAAAGAGAAAAATCTTATTTCTTTATATTGCAGTAGTAGATAAGTAGTAGACAGGTTAGATAGATAGATAGATAGATAGATAGACGGGAGGATTTGAAGGACCCTATCTTTCCGATAAGTGAGATAAATACCTCATTGTGGGTAGAAATGAGGAGTGCTAGCCCGCCCATACGCATATTTCTAAATCAGGTTTGGCCCAGCCCAATAAGGCCCGTTTAATAAAACTCTCAAAACGTTTTTTTTTCCCTGAAGCGGGTTGATACGAGTCCAGCCGGCCCGATTAATAGGCGGCCCGGTCTTTTATTGATTGGGCTTATTGGCCCGGCCCGAGCCGGCCGATTGACCCTGGGTTTCCATTTATCAGTCACATGGAAGGAAGAGATGGAGGAGCAACAAGAGATTCGAGGGTGAATCTTGGGCTCTGTAATGAAGAGCTCTTACTTTCTACAATCTCCTCTTCATCTATCACTTTCTTCTTCATCTTTTTCTTGTCCATCCTTTGTGTTTATTTCTCACATAAAAAATGCAGAGAACAAGAAGAAGAATGCAAAATCCATGTCTTCTCTGCGACGTGAAAATCCAAGTGAGAACAATTTCTGCAAAAGGAGAGCGATTTTGATTTTGGGTATCTCAGCTCTTCCTTTGTTGCAATTGAGAGCAAAAGCTATTGAAGGTTTGTTAAAAGGTCAGTTGGGTATTTTCTATCTTCTTCATGAACTTTTTGTTGGCTTTGCTTTGATGGGAAGGGAAGGTGATATGGATTTGGCATGAATGAGGAACTTGGTATTGAAATTGATGAATTTTGGTGAACTGGGTATGGTGTTTTTTGTCCTGAAATTGATTTTTTCGTAAGGAAATTTGTTGGGTTGGTTCTAATTATGCTGATTAGTACCTGTGTTTGCTTATTTGTCTCACTTATGATAATTTTACTTTCTGTGGCTGATGGGTGTTGTGGGAGGTTAACTCAACAACATGGTGAATTTAAATTTTGTTCTAGTTCAATTATTTGAGTTCTGGCTGTTAGGTTTAAGAATTGAGTTTTTTAATCTGAAACTGGGTTAAAACTGAATGATGATTAGATGATATGCACACTGTGTTATCGAAATCGGATGTTTCAAGTTAATCCTGTATGTCAGTTTGTGAATAATTTTTCTTTTTGTCTCTTGAAGTTGTTTATGCAATTTAAGTTCTACAGGCTATTTTGACATTGTAACTAGATTGAAATTTAATCCAGTGAAGCTCCTAAAAAGTAGAAGCATACTTCCTGTGTTGGTGACTATCGGTGGATAATAGTGTTAAAATTGTGGCATGAATCCATGACAATTCCTAATTCCATAAGAGCTGCATGGCATCTGCAGATCATACATGTCCCATGATAGATTATGCATGATATGCTACAGTATCTCCACAGTAGTGGGAGAAGTAATTAGGTTGCCTTGCTTGCTACTCTTCCATGAGAATACTGTCATTGAGAAGGTTCCAACCTGACAGCTCCAGACTCATATCCTCAGAAGTTGCTCGCCTTAGCGCTAGAGTCTGTCAAATTAGTCATTCGATGGACCCATCAAACCATATGAGCCTTATCCAGTCAACTATGATTGATCAGAGTGAAGCCTCACCCTGGGAAAAAATTACTTTGTGCAGTATAAGAGGGCGTACATAGCTCAGAAAGGAATGTTTTTGGGCACCCATTTATTGGACTTCAAAATCTTTAAAGGAGGTACGCCCAACAAAAGGAAGAAAAACGATATACCAGTAACCAGCCCTCTCCATATAAATAAGGGAAGGGATCGGGAGACACATGAAAAAGAACACATATGTTTGAAATCAAACATATCATATGCACATAATTGTCAAAATCTTAGTCCAATCCACCTCAAACTTGTCTTCTCGTGTATCTATCTATATAAAGTACTTTGAAGTGCCTTTTTGCATCCTTGCCTTTGCTACTATGTAAGTCGAGGATATCAGAATCATGCTCGAGTTCCTACAGTTTCTATAACATCATCCAGAAATGTCCCGAGTAGTTGTGCATCCTTAGGCTGTTTTTCATAGAATGGACCTCCATATGATCAGTAAATGGTTACTGTTTCTCCTTCTCATCACAGTATTCATTTCTTTTCCATTTTTTTCTTTTATTTTCAGAAGAACAAGATGTGAGTGCTTCAAGACCAGAAAATCTTCGAAATGAGGAGGTTGGACTTCTACCCACTTTCTGTTTCAAAGTAATCAATTAACAGATTTCAGTGCTAACCTTCATCAAATTTAACTGAAATTGGATAGCTTCTGTTCACAGGAAGTACATCGAGGAGAAGCACAACCAAATCCAATTCTGGCTCTTTTAAATGCACTTGGAATATATGGTTCAGGTGTTCTTGGTGCCTTATATGCTTTGGTGCAGAAGGAAAAGGCAGTTACTGTTGCAACAATTGAATCTGTATAACATCTTTGTACCTTCACGACCAAGTTATTTATTTTTTTCTCTTTCAGTTGTTGAATTTATAGTTCTATGAATGTGGAATTCTCTTATTTTATCCCATCACCATCAGTTATTTCAGAAGGGCCTATGTTTTTCTTTTAATACTTGTGTGTTGTTCGAGATGCAGATGAAGACCAAGCTGAGTGAAAAGGAAGCAGCCATGGATTTGCAGAAGATGAACCATGAGAGAAAGCTACTGACTGAACAGGAAGAACGAGCCACACAATTCAGAAAGGCAAGGGAAGAGCAGCTGTCTTTGCTGAACCAATTGAGTTCAGCAAACAGTACAGTAACAGGCTTAGGAAAAGAGCTACGAAGCGAGAAAAGGTTAGTTGAGGAGCTTAAATCCGAGATAGATAGACTTCAAAGTGGCCTCACAAACACTGAGGAGGACAAGGAGATGCTTGAAGAAAAACTGAAGGAGAAGCTTGACTTGATCGAAGTTTTGCAGGATAAGATAAACTTGCTCACTCTAGAGATCAAGGATAAGGAAGATAATGTTTGAAATCTCAGTTCTTCACTTGCTGAGAAGGAGTTGGAGTTTAAGAATTTGAGTTCTATCTACGAGAAAGCTAAGGCCAACCTAGCAGAAGCAAAGTCAGAAATCAAAGGGTTGAAAGAAGAAATCTTTACGACTCCAAAAGAACAAGACTTGAAGAACTTTGTAGTAGATTATCTGAATGCAAGAGTTGATGCTTTTCAGCAAGAGTACAATGATCTGAAGTTATCTTCTGAAAAGAAAGCAGCCTCAGATGCCTAGCTCTTGGCAGAAAAAGAGCACGAATTTCAACAAGTTGAAGAAAAGCTCGGGCTTGATGTGAATGAAGCAAGCAGCAACCACGCATTAATTGCTGATCTGACCCAAGAAAGGGATGATTTGAGGACGTTGTTGGAAATAGAAATGAACAATGTGAAGAACCTGAGGCATGACCTCCAAATCACACAAGAAATACTTAGAGCATCAGGACTCAATGCTTCCGATCTGTTGAAAGTTTGAAACAACTAAAACAGTCAAAAGAATCATGCAAAGAGCTCGAGATTGAGGTTTTTAGGGTTCAAGCAGAGTTTACTGAGGCTCCGGAGTCACTAAAGAGGAACCTGGACCAGGCAAGGTCAAGTTTGGAGGTGCTGTCAGGTGAACTTGCATCCGTCAAGGAAATTCTGAAGAAAACCAAAGAATAGCTCCGTGTCGCATCCATTGAACTGGAAGCTGAGACTGAAACTCATGAAAAACTTAAAGAAGGAACTTCTTGACATCTATAAGAAAGCAGAAATGCAGTCAATGATTTAAAAGAAGAGAAAATAATTGCTTCTTTGAACAAAGAACTATAGGCATCGGAGAAACAAATCTTCAAAGATAAAGAAGCAAGAAAGACTCAAGATAGACTTGGAAGAGGCTACCGATTCACGCGACGATATTAATCGAAATGCATTATTGCTTTCAAGAAATCTAGATTTGGCTAACTCTAGAATTGCTAGTATCAAAGATGAGAAAGATATGCTTTACAATTTCCTCATCGAGCAGAAAAATGTCTTGAAAGAAGCTCAGTAAATGTGGAAGATGCCCATAACCTCATTATGAAGCTTCGGGAAGGAAAGAGAGAGTTTGTAGAAGAGAGAAAAGAAGCGTGAAGAGGAACTGGCATCTGCGAAAGGAGATGATGCATAGAAAAGCAGTAGGAGGAGAAAGAGCAGGCCTCAATGAGGAGCTTCTCAGCAAGCTATTGAGCTTCTTATATATTCCCAATTTTGAATTGCCCTGTAGTATTCTTCAATGCTCTTCATGCTTGGGCTTTTGTCCTCTCCTGACTTTGCAAATTTTCAGGATACCATTGTTTTGTATAAATAGAGGCTGAGATTGCAATTCGAGGAAATCAGTATATTGTACTTAAGCATCGTTAATATGTATTTTGTTTAAGGCTTCAAGTTATCTATAGCAAATCAATAATAGCATTTTATGAGTTGTTTATGTTTCTCCTATAGCTTTTTATTAAGTCGATATTTCCATGAGCATTGTTAAGATTGTTTTCCTTCCTTCGATTGTGAAGAAACAAGCTCTTCTTTAACCAAACAAGGAGCTGTCTTTGTCACTGAGGATTCAAGGAAATAGTTTAGGTACTGAACGATTATTATTTGCACCTTCAATTCATGACTCAGTCTGAATCGTCTTTCATGGCTACCGAGTCAAGATCAGCTGACTCCTACAGCTTCATCTCCTTATTGTGAAATGAAGATCTTTGAATAGGTTGTTTGTGCAACCTTCTCGAATAAGAGAAGCAACAATGGCTAACCCATACAGAAAATCTATGTATAAACCAAAAAATTTACACAGATCAAAGTGAAAATTTTAAGCCAAGGTTCCTCTGCATTCAGTTTTACTCCATAAGTTGAGTGAGTTTTCTAACCTCCCTCTTTGGTCTGTCTTGAGAAATATCATCCGCTAATGTAATTGAATCATATGCTTTATCCTTCTTCTTCCATTCTTTTTTTAATTAAAATTATTTTCTTGAGATCACAAGCTGAAAATCGTCATCAAAGAATTTTTTGCTGTATTTGTCCTATGCTCTTATACTAAGATCTGGCCTCTATTTTGATTTGGAACTAAATAGATGTTCTGAGCTCTCTTTTTTTTTCTGTTTTTTTTTTTGGATTAGTTCTGAGCTATATGACAGCACTGTAATATAAAATTTTCAAGGGGGGAAAAAAATGTTTGTACGGAATTTATTCTTATTAATATTTTTCTTCACAAATTAAAATTTAACTCTTGGAATTTTTTCCAAAAGTGAAATTATAAGAAAGAATCGAATTTATATATGTGTGGCTAGTGAAATCTCACTATCCATGATTGCAGGTGCACTATGCATCCCCAAACTAGATCACCACCCCATATTGGGTGGTTGAGCTTCACACGTACCAGAGGCACGTGTTGCGGCTGATTGATAGTTTTTTTTTTTGGTAATCCTCAAATTATATTACTGGAGCAAAAAGTGCAGATTTTAGCCCATGGAGGCCAGAGTTGGCCGAAGCCTTTGCTATACAATGGGGACGTAACAGTTCGAGAAACATATGAAATTACCAAAGAGAAATGAGGACCCTGGGATATAAAAGCAGTAATGAGTTTGGATATATCCCCCAAAAAATTGTTAATCATATGGAGATCAGAATGCCTGTTGTTAACCGCATCAACCACTATTTAGGCGTCAGACAAAATTTCCACCCTACAGAGCTTCCAACGAAAAGCCATAAGAATGCCCAACCGGATAGCCAAAACCTCTACAACAAGAGCATGAGAACTGGCAACACAAATGGAAGCATATCCAATATCAAGAAGATCAAGAGTGGTACCAAAACAACCTGCTGCTATACAATGGAGGGAGGTATTAACCGCCCCATCTACTAGGAGAATGCTGAGGAGAAAGCCTCCAAAGGTGGGGGCACTGGAAATAAAGCAGTGGATTCCTCGAGCAAAGCTGACAGAGCTGTGTCCTGGACAGGGGGGCAGTGAGATTGCAAACTGAGATTGCTGGATATAATCGTCATCTGAAACCATAGCCTGTAAATGTTTAAACTGACCATAAACCTGACCCAATATGTCAGCAAAATAGAAAGGGTGGTTTTGAAACACAAGAGTATTCCGCCCTTTCCATATGAACCACAAAATATATGCCCATAAATAGAACCCTTGATGTTGCTGAAAATCGGATATATTAGGCACGATAGAAAACCAATATAATAACCACTCATGAATAGATAGAAAAGGGAGATGACTTGTTCGGAGTGATAGGGAGGAGCCAAACCATAATCGACTAGTTACTGGGCATGTGGCCAATAAGTGCCATTGGGATTCACTAGAGGACTGACAAAGGGGATAGGAGGGGTCTTGTTGGAGTCCTCGAGAGAGAAGGTTTTCGCGAACCGGGAGGGTGTTGAGGTAGGCACGCCAAAGAAAGAATTTTATTTTAGGAGGTAAGAGGCTATTCCACAACCATTTCCAAAAGGTTAGGGGGGTTTGACCCGTGCGGGAGGAGACATGTTGATGAAAGGATAATAGACGATGGTATGCAGAACGGACAGTAAACTTTCCTTTTTTATCCCATTTCCTAACAGGAGTGACTGGGGTGGTATGAAGAGGTAAAGGAATATAGGGGAGTTGGGTTGCAATATGGGGTGGAAAAAGCGAAAATAGGGCTTGAGAATTCCAAGAGCGGTCTGGATTTAACAAATCAGCCACTCTTGTGAGGGGGCAGGAGGGAGAGCGAAATTAGGATAAGGAGGGAGGGTCCAGTCCAAGAGCCCAATGATCAGCCCATATGTTGAAATCAGCACTAATGCCCATAGTCCATGCTATACCGTCTAGAAGAAAGGGCCTGCAGGACATTATACTCTTCCAACCCCAAGAAGCGGAGTGGGGAAGAGGGGCATAGCGGATGTCCAAACGGGGAAAATATTTTGCTTTTGCCACTTTATACCAGAGAGAGGGGTGAGGGGAGAATTGAGTAGTAAATAAGAGCCACAGTTGCTTTGTTAGGAGGACTTGGTTCATATATAACAACTTGCGAAACCCAAGACCACCTTTGAATTTTGAGGAACATGGCCGATCCCAACTGATCCATCTGATAGAAGGATGTTGACGGGAAGAACCCCGCCAAAAATCACGTTGAATACTATCCATATTAGAGCACAAGGATTTTGGTAATTTGAAACATGACATGTGATAGTTTGGAATAGTAGAAGATACTACTTTGATTAAAATGGCTTTCCCAGCATGAGATAGAAGATTAGATTACCAACCAGATATTTTTCCCTCTAGATGCTCCTTTTGAGAGCGGAAGGTCGTCATTTTCGAAGGATAAATGTGAGTTGGAAGGCCCAAGTAACGATCCATTTTTGTAGAGGGAGAAATCTGCATGAGGCGAGACATGACTCGAGCGTAACGGGGAGATGTATTCTTGCTAAAGAATACGCTAGATTTAGTATAGTTTATCCGCTGACCTGACGAGTCACAGTAGACTTTGAGAGCAGATTTGAGATTGGAAACATCATAAAAGGATGCCTTAGAGAAGATAAAGCAACCATTAGCATATAAGAGATGAGTTAGCGTAGGGGCAGCTCGGGCAAGTCGAATACCTTGAATAAGGCCTGCAGATTCTTGTTGATGCAAATAACTAGACAACGCCTCTACACAAAGTTCACGGACACGCCAATGCCAATCTCTATCGGACTGACACGCGTCCACATATGGAGGGTCTGGCCACGGACAGGCTTGTATCCTCACGGACAAGCATGTACTAGTCCCTCAAGGACTAACATGTGTCAACAACCCAAATTGACTGAAAACTCAATCAGTCTGCAGACAAACATCCACAAACCACCCTTGTTGGCAACCAATACCTGGCTGCCACGCAGCAAATGATCTCAAGAAAGGATCCTTCTACTGATTTAAGGGGACCCCGAGATAACACGTATGAGAAGAATAAAAATTCTCTTTTGAGGTCCCAGTAGTAGGGTGCCATCTGGCACCCTATTAATGAGAGAAGTTATGTTCTCCCATCTCAAACTAGGATAAGGAGTTCTCCCCAAAAAAGGGAAGAACAAATTATAGTCCTAAGAAATGAGGGCTCTGCTCCTAGGGATGAGAACCAATTGTCCAAAGACAGATGATCTCCTCCAAGTAAAGTAGGTTTTCTTTTCCCAAAATGGAGAAACCAAGAGAAATACCAACAAGGACTATCTCTCGAATCTAAAAGATGGAGTCTTCAACAAAGACTCCCAAAAGAAATTACTCCAATGAGAGATACAATGAAGCCCTATAAAATAAAGAGCTCCCTATATTGCTGCAGCAGTCAACCATTGAAGAAGAAGACTCCTTCAACAATCAAAGCTACCGAGAACACCATGTGAGCCTCAAATGGCCACCTCACTTTTCTTCTATACAAAGCCCTCAATGAGGTACCTTGTAATGCCTTCATGTACCTTGTTTGGTGAGCAATAGTCCGCTCCATGGGTGTGGAACGAACTAATGTTCCTCGTTCTCACAAAAGCCCCTTCAAAAACCATAAACTTAGGTTATTTTTTTTTAATCCTATGGTTAACTTTTTTTATTTAATTTTTAAAAAAACCAATGGTAAATGGGTGAACCCTAGGGGTGACTAAATCATAACCATAGTTAAAAAGAGTTAAAAGTGGGACACCTGGCAAAGAAAGGGGAGCCGAGACGCACCTCCTCGCGTCACCGACCGAGGAGGTGATTATTTTCCTTGTTTGGTTCAAACTTTGTATAAAATCTATTCTAATAGAAAGTGATTCTATGCAAATACTTTTATTTAAAAAAAAAAAAAATTCTATGCAAATAGTCTTGTTTGGTTTACATGCATAAAAAAAATTTATTTTCTTCAAAATTGAAGGAATATAAATTGATTTTTGATAAATCAATTCTAATAAAATCAATTTTTTCTAAGCGAACAAAATGAGATTATGAGTCTAAAATCTCCTAGAATCAATTTTAAGTGATTAATCCAGAAAAAAATCAGATCCAAACGCCCCCTAAAACAACTATTTTAAAAAACATTTTAACCGACCACAGTGGGAGTCGAACCCACGACCTTTTGATCCGAAGTCAAACGCGCTAATCCACTGCGCTATGCGGTCCTATACATCTATATCTGAAAGATATCTTATTTAACAAAGTTTACACATTCGAGTTTTATATTTTTAATTTATGCTTAATTTCATGAATCTGTTTTTTGGGGTGGTCAGTGCACGTTTTTCCAGAACAAACACAGATGTACATAGACTTTTTTTTTGGTAATCGATGTACAAAGACTTCAAACCAGAGTAATTCTAAAAGAGTCCAGGTCCTCTTCTAACCTGACGGCAGTGTCCCCATGTCCCTTTTAAACCATGCTTAATCTTAATTAAATTAAATTAATAATTTTGTTTTTTTTATTTTTCTAGAAATTCTTGGTTAGATTGCTTAACCCTATGGGGTGAGTGAATCCTAACCACAAGCCTGGACTAATGAGATCACGGGGTCACTTTCTAAGTTGACCCAGGGTCCATTTTCCATCTCCCATTCTAAAATTCATATCTACTTTACTAATATAGAGAGGATGCCCATGCTCATGTTCAAAACATTGATAGGATCTTTTGTAATTCTAAAACTACTATGTGCTCTTATCTCATCTTCTACATAAAGAGCCCTTGACATGAAAGTTTGCAAAATTCTCAAGCTACTTTTATCATAATTATTATATAAGACCAATATTTAATTGAATATTTGTTTAATTCACATAGTACTCCTCACTCACCTATCTATTAGGCTTGAAATTCTCTACGATTATAACCGGACTCCTTAGAATCCAATTACGCCACTAAGGTCGTCGTGTGTCCCTTTTAACACTCTTTAATTGTGGTTAATAATCACTCACTCCTAAGGTTCACCTACATATCCTTGGATTTTAGAAAAAAATATGAAAAAAAAATTAACCCTAGAAATTAGTGAATTTTAACTGGGGTTTAAAAAACTAATATTTTTTTTCTAGAAAGTAAAAAACCAAGAATATGTGGGTGAAAAAAAACTCTAGGGGTAGATGAATCTTAACCATAGTTAAGGGGTGTCAAAAGAGACACATGACAACCTCAAGGGCATAACGGGACTCTAACTGCGTTTAAGATTTTCGACCCTTAGGGTTCCACCCACTTATTCTTGGTTTTTAGAAAAAAATATTAATTTCTTTTAAACCTTGGTTAAAATTCACTAACTCCTGGGGTAATTTTTTTTTTTTTCATATATGTTTTTATAAAAACCAAGGATAAGTGAGTGAATCCTCGGGGTGGGTGAATCTTAATCACAATTAAGTAGTGTTAAAAGGGACACATGGCGACCTCATTGGCGTAACCGGACTCCTCGCTCTCTTGGCAAAATGCTCCTAAAGAAGAACGTCTCACCAAGGCCCCGCCCGCTCCCTTTTTTTGATATACTCAAAATGTCTTTAAAGCTTGTTGGATCTTAAAATGTCCTAACCTCATATTTCAATAAACAACGTGTCTCTTACAATTTTTTTAATCTAAAATGTTCCTCAAGTTTCTTTACCCAAAATATTTCTTTAATTTCTTTTTTGAAATACCCTCACTATGATTCTTCTTCCCAGTCTCTCTCTCCTTCATCTCTCATGTGCATCACACGTGTTGCCCACTAGTTATTATACAAAATCAAGTTATTTTTTCTTTTCTTGCACCACTTTCCTGCTAACAATAGTAATTTAATAGTTGCCATATGTTTTATTGATCAGTAGTTTCCAACCAGAGTAGGCCATGGCACAAAAAGTGCACCAACCTGAGTCTCTTGTACTCCCTTTTAAGGATTACACTGACCCGACTCTTATCTTTGCTTTCACCCAAAGAGAGGGCCACCAGCCGAAAGAGGTTTTATTTTTGAGAAATTCTAGCCCTAACCTCAAACTTCTAAAGTCTCAAGGTAGTATCGACAAGTGTCGCTACATCACCTGTTACCTTAAGACAGGGGCAGAGCCAAGATTTTCTAGTAGGGGCACAAGATGGTTTGATTGAAAATGATAGTAGTTATTGATGAATTTTGTGGAGAAAGATTAGATGAGTATGGAATATTCTGAGTCTATGGGGATGGGGTTTGGAGGCATAGCTTCCTTTACAACTAAGTTATTGGGTCATTAGGTGCATATCTTACGAGTATTATTTCTCATTATTTACATGACAGCTACCCTCTTGTCCCATGCTTATGCCTAGTGAAATAATTAAATGAAATGACAAAATAATGACAAAATCTTAAAAGACAGTTGCCCACTTGCATCATGGTTTTGCAATATTAAATAATTAAATCATGTAGTATAATTTTTTTTTGAGATAAGCCCCCTTGTACTATGATTCAAGAACGGGGATATTGTTAGAAGTTCGGATAATTTTTACCAATAACAAAATTATGGAATTTGTCTGGGGTTTATGTGTTAGTGAACATGTAAGTGGTTTTCTCTCAGCTGGAAGTGTTGAAAGGATTTTTAGTAAAACATCAGGGGAGTGGATTGAAATAATTTTGGAAACTCCCAAGAGGGTTGGGTGCTGTAAAGGCATGTTCTATGGGGCAAAGGTATGGGATCCTTGGATCATTATATGCCAGATTGTTTTTCTTCAATGTTCGTACTATCTTACACTTGGACTATTCATGTTAATTCTTGTTGGGTCCCGCGTATCTCGGATGAGCTTCGTATATCTCTTTGACTACTCAACTCTCACTGCTTCTACAGTCACCGGTTGGTGTGTCATTGCTTCATTTATACTCAGCGCGCTTGCAGGGTGAGAATTCTGTTTCATTATTTGATATATATATTATTTCAGGGTTTTAGATGGTGGATTTATTGGTTATATTACTCCTACAACGTTTAATCTTACTGCCTTTTCTCTATAAAGCAATGCAGGTTTCTAGTTTGGAATATACAGATGCTATTTGTTTTTCTTGTGCTCTTCTGGCATGTTTTACTTTTACCACTTAAGTTTGTGGAAATCATGACTTCACCATGGTAGGCCATATCAGTGCATTATCTATGGTTGGATATTTACGCATATGTTTACTGTACAGTCATATGCATTTTGTACTTGCTTAAATGAAACATACATACAGGCATGGGGGGATTAAACTTTCAAAGGCCCAAATGTTTTTCTATCTTATTAGTTATAACTAACTATCAGAGTAACATTCTGGAAATATTCTCTTTCTACGCTTACCACTCATAGGGAATTGCTTTATATAGATGTACTTAGCAATTAGCATGGTAGAGACAAATGAAAAATGCAAGTTTAAGAATTTTTTTGTTGTTTTTTTTTCTTCGCCTAAATTAAATTTAAGTGGGTAAAACACCAAGTCCTCATCTCTCAAGACACGGGTGTGCATGCTCAATCGGTTGAATCTGATTTAGTTTTAAATTGACCTTGATTTGAAAATGTTAGATTTGGCTCAACCCAATGACTAAATGAGTGCCCAAGTCCGAGACAATCATACTGGGTTGAGCTGTCTACTTGGTTAATTAAGTTCTTCAAATTTCAACTTTTGAAAAGTTGAAGAAATAGGAAGTTCACACTAAACATTCATTTGATTGACTAAGAACTAGTGATTTTAATTTAATAGGTCATGCGCAACAAAGACACTTCACAATTCCCAAGCCTTAATAATCTTTCAATGCTCTTCACACTTTTCGGGACTCATGCTTAAAGAAAAAAGGTAAAGAAAGTAGACTGACACTCCTTGTAGATATATACTTCACAATATACTATAAAATATCAGAACACAACGCAAAAGCTAGAGAAAACTTTACATACTTATGTAAATCAAATGAATCCTGCATATAGATGAAATTTTGGGTCTATAGTATTGTTCGTTGCTCACATCACTGCATCACTGGCTTAGCCACTTATTCCCTGATCACAATTAGTATGGAGTTATCATATTTGACTATGTACACATATCTTTTGTTGTTTTAGTAGTCATTTGTAAATTCTTGAAGTGTTTCTAAGATTTTTTTACATAGGTGGGGAAATAAATATGTCTATTATTTTGAACATATTACTCTAGATATCAAGAAAAGATGTCTATTATTTTGAACATGTTACTGCAGATATTAAGAAACCGGTTTGATCTTTATACTTGTTTCCTAGGAAATCGTACTCGGTACCCATGGAGACTTGTTTTGATGTTGTTTCCCATTTTAAAGAAATGTGTTTCCTACATTAATACAAGAAACTCATTTACTGGGAGGTACTTACCTTGTGTGTTTCTCAATTAAGATAATTTGTTTGTTTGTTGATCGATATTCTGCATATCAGCTTGTTCCTGCTAACTTGCAGTTTTTTCTTGTTTCATCAGGGCTGGCTATATGTTTTTCTTTATGGAGAGAGCTAAAAAGTGCTTAGATTTTTCACTCACACTCTACATCATCCATCTCTTTATTTGCGTCATATACGGAGGGTGGCCATTCTCAATTACATGGTGGGTTGTAAATGGCACCGGTATCGCAGTAATGGCTTCGCTTGGTGAATATTTGTGCATAAGACGTGAGCTGCGAAAAATTCCCATAACACGGTTCCGTTCGAGTAAGCATACCTCAGAAGAATCATACTTCAAACCCCCTTCTGTTGCTCTTACCTTTTCTTTATTTTTAATTTGCAAAACTGATCCGTGACTCATTCTCAAACAGTGAGCATGTAAATACTACGATCTTGGAGTGTGAATGTTTTTTTTTTCTTTCAATTTATCAATTAATATGGTCACATGATCTGCCTTATGTTAGACAAATTTTTGTATTTTTTTGACTTCTAGATATTGCTTATGCCTTATGCTGCTCCGGAGCTTAACTGTATTCTTTATGTTTTGTCCATTAACTTAGAAATTGTTTCTCTTTGCTGTTTGTGCATGAGAATTCATGCTTGAACTTAGAAATGTTCCTTTCTATGTAGTCTAGCATGTTTTAGCAGACTTGCCAGTCCCTTTGGGGAAAGACTCACTTATTTCTCTTTTCAGTACACTTTGTTACAGTTTTTACAGTCACTGCATTTTCTGTCATCACTGAAATTAGTACTTCTCTTGTTGTGGTTTGGAAGACTTTTGAGAATTTTCCCTCTACTGGCTGTGTTAATTACATCAGCATCTCCATTAGAGCACTTTGGATTCTTGTGTAAGTTATAGACTGCATGTTTAGCAACTTGCACCTGTATGGCATTCATGTTAGATAAGGCCTCTTCAGAAATTCTGCAAAAAAATGATTGGTAACAAAAAAGGTTTTCATCAAGGAAGAAAGGGATAAAAGATAGAAAAGAAGAAACAGCCGCGGGGCAGCGGAGCATACAAGAGAAAGAAAGATACAAAGTACATCAAGACGGGGAAGGTAATGTCTAGGCAAACACCAAAAGAGGGGGAATTCTGCAAGTTCTTGACATCTCTAATGCCATGCCAGAAGCTTTTAATCATTTGCTAGGAAGAGTCTTTATTGATTAATGGATCTTGCAGATCTATCACTCAAGTCACTTAGAGTTGTTGTTTCTTACCTTTTCTTCCCAACCCACATATAGCGGGAGCATTGTGTGTGATTTTTAATTAGTGTATAGTAAGAAAAAAAATTCAATAACTTTCTGTCATTCTATCTTGATCTGTTTGAATAGGCCTTATCATCAATCTGTAAGATATTTTGGTTAAATTTGGAAGCATGTAGGATTCAGATACCATCCTTTCTACCATTATCCTTAAGTCATTATGTGTGTGCGCTCGTGAATGAATCCTTGGGGTGGTTTGATCTTAGTCATTAATCATTGGGTGTTACTCGTCATTGCTTCCTTAAGTACAGGTAGAAGGCTTTTCATCTCAAAGTCTTCTCATGAAATCCAGTCACATTGTATTCACTATTCACTTTTTTCCATGGAGTTTCTTGATTGAAACAGTAGTTTGAGCGAGCACACTTTGTTGCCACCAGCAAGGAAACTTGACAAATGAGATGATATTTTGTAGTGCATAACATTATTGAAATCTTCAAATTTCCCTTTTTATTGATCTGGGCTCTTCAATTGATGCCTCCTTGTGGCTTGGCCACAGCTGAAAATCACTCTGTTTTATTATTCTACCATCCACATCCCCTAGTGGCCTGTAACAATATTGCTAATTTCTTGTGACTGTCCAAAGCATTGTGGGCTATTGGATGGTCATGATCATTGAAGTGGCGACATTTGTGGGTTAAAAGGGAATTCCACGAGGTCTGATCGACATGGTCCACCCGATTTGACAACAGGAGTATGGAGTTCCAATAATGCTAAGCTGTAATTACCTCTTCTTTGAAACATATACTTCTTTTCTGCTTCCCACCAATTGTCATACTGGTTAAATGTTCGTCGTTTTACACGGCTTCTCAAGTTTTTTTCCTCTATCAATTCTCTGTTTGGAAACTTTGAAAATTTCTGTTTTAGGCTGAGCTGACACAATGTGCGAAGATCTAGATATCTATTCATTTGATTGCATTCCTGCCGAGGGAAATCTTACGCATAAATAGTTTTTTTTTAATGATTTGGAATAAAATATATAGTTTTTTTAATGGTTTGGAATAAAGTAGTTGGATTGCTTGCAATTACCTGAGTACTTTCTTTTTTCTGCTTAGCTATAATATCAGCACAAGTAATTCGAGACTTCTTTCGTGCAGATGTTTAACTGATCAGAGAAACTCGACAGGCAAGGGCAAATTTTCTTGCAGACCGAGGATGACAGCTTCTTCATTGCTTTGGAGTTCTTGAGTAAAGCTTACGAGGTACCAAATTTGATGTACGTGCAATACGAACGGACTTCTTGAAGCCTTAAATCATCAGCT
Source organism: Tetracentron sinense (assembly GCA_015143295.1). Taxonomy (NCBI): domain Eukaryota; kingdom Viridiplantae; phylum Streptophyta; class Magnoliopsida; order Trochodendrales; family Trochodendraceae; genus Tetracentron; species Tetracentron sinense. The sequence continues at coordinate 5,474,860 of CM026554.1, read as the reverse complement.
CTAGATTCCACTTCCTTCTGGCACCGGTGAATTAATACAACCACCACCACAGTTTGGGGGGATCTTAGAAGATTGGAATGTAGACTCCTATCTCTAAATGTAGGTACTGAATTTTCGCGGGAATCCCACGTGTGACAGTAGATAGTTTTGACAGGGCAGCTTCTCTGTAGGCCTGTCAAAAAAGCCCTAGTCAAAGGTTACTCGGCCCAACCCGGCCCTTCCAAACCTGCCAAAGCCCGGCCCTTCTTCTGCCCTTGGGCCAGGTAGGGCCCAAAACCAAGAAGTCATTCTTCAATAGGGCCGGGCTAGGGCTGACCCCTGCCCGGCCCGCCCTCCCCTCCCCTCCCCTCTTTAAGAATACTTAATTTAAGTTCTAAAATTACTAATATAACCCCCATTAATGATATTAATATGGAGTATATTCATAAATTCATAACCAAACCTCTTTATATACCAATTTTTCTTGAAAGTCATCACAAAATTTTTCGCGAGTTCAATATGTTGTATGATTATATCACCTATTTGAATGGTTTTCTTGAACAAAGTATCGCTCTTCCGGCCCTAGTCCTTGAGGGCAGGGCTAGGGCCCAATCAACCTCGGCCCTTGAAGGGCTGGGGCTGGGCTAGGGGCTTACTCTTATAGGGAAGGGTAGGGTTAGGGTTGACCCCGGCCCTGCCCCTACCCGGCCCTTTGACAGCCCTACTTCTCTGGACTTCTGATCGTGGCTTTCGAGATTTAAACCCGAATAAGGGCAATTAATCTGAGATAACTGGTTTTTATTCATTATTCGTACATTAGAACGAGATTCTAAGTCATGCAGAAAATGGGGCTCTGTATTATCCATATATTAGTGAACCTCTTCGGCAGGAGTAAAACGAGCAAGATTTTGCTTTTTCATGAATAAGCATCTCCTCTAATTAACACTCTGATCAACCTGGCGAATAACTCTGATCATTGGATTAGCCTACACAAAAAGAAGGGGTTGTGAATCTCATTTGTAGTTGCAAAACATGCAAGCTAGCATCTTTGAACACCAAATTAGCTCAGCTCATAGTAGCTACTGCTGCTTCTTTTTTTTTTTTCTTCTTCTTCTCATTTCTCTCTCCCCCTTTCCTTTGGCGGGTACATGTAATTAGAGCCTTCTCAATTCTGTTTCTTTGCCTCTTCTGTGTGCTTGAAAACAGAGGACAATACAGGAATGCCTTGCATCTTTTGAGGGAAGTGAACAATCCCAAGCAACCCTTTCAGCTGTTGAGGGGATAGATGACCGCTGCTCTGGCCATGAATCCAACCAGAGTCACCTTCGAAAGAAAATTGATAATGAAACCTAATGTTGGGAATGTAGACAACCTTTAGCAGATTACCCGGGGGGGTGGCAGGGGGGCAGCGCCCCCCTGCGATATTTTACGTTTCTGCAAGGGTATTTTCGGCTTTACAGTTTAACCCTAAACATATAGTTGTATGCTTATTTTTTAGGTTTAACGAGTGTGAGAAGTGGCCGTAATTTTTCGAAGAGAGAAAAAACTCTGTGTATTCTATATCTTCAATATAGTGAATTGGTGTGGCTCCCGAGGACGTAAGCACGTTGCCGAACCTCGTATATCCGTGTGTTTTGTCTCTATTTTTTTCTCTGCAATTTTTCTATTTGTTGTGTGATTTCTGTGATTCATAGTCTCTCAAGATCCGAAGGGTTTAGGGATTAAACACGTGGTTTAAATCCCAACACCTAACCTGTAAATAATCCAGTTCTAGTCAAATACGAACTATAAATAAATAAAAAGAAATGGAAAAACATAATTAGTTTTACTTTTAGTATTTGCCATTGGAGAGTGATATCTTGTAATGACTGAAAACTGGTAATTCTATTGAATTGACACAATTATTATTGGTTAGCATCCATTACTCACTAACTAAGATGTGCTAATCAATACAGGGTTGGCTAGGGAGGGTTATTGGGTTTTGAGTCACGCATCAGACCATTCCCCTTTGTCATTTAATCCACCTTTGCAAAAAAAAAAAGAATAAAGTAGGCAAGATGAAGCTAATTTCTATAAACATTCTTAAAAGTTCTCATATATTGTGTTCTTGATGCGGTTGTAGAATTTCAAACTTATGTGAGTTTAGGCTAGTTATTCATGCAAAAAAAAAAAAAAGGAAGATCCCTTCAAACCTCAATCCGTTAAAAAGAATCGTTAGCTTAAATTAATGTGAAAGGCACCCGTACCTAATTTTTAATAGCAATATAATTAATATCGGTCAACATAAGCTAAACACACCTCCCTAATGGTAGGAAGTGTGTCCCCCAAGGAAGGACTCCGGTTCAAGTTGGAAAGCTCCTAATCCTACTAACATACTAACAAGTCTCGGAGTCTAACTGACATAGCTAAATGATGTGTAAGAAAAAATAATTAGGGGTTCATGACCAATACAAGGTCGACTGGTTTGATTCCCCTTGTGGGAATTGGAACTTTGTATGCATTCCAAATGTAGATTTTTCTCACAGCAAATCTCTAACATTTACTTTATTTTCCTCTTTCTCTAACGTTAAAAGCAAAGTTAGAATTCCAAGGAAAATGTATTTTTCCTTGTGTATTTTCTTTAGAACAAATGACAATTTCTGTGAAATTCATTTGTTTTGACATGTAACTAACACCTACCAAGCTTGGATTTTTCTCTAAGCAATGAGATAAGAAGAATATAGCAATGAGACATCATCATTGATGTTTAGCTGGTCCATACTTATTGGATTTAGTTAAACTCAAACCTTTGAAAATCGAAGTACCCATTAATCGGTATGCCTACAATAGAAGTTTGGAGTGTTCATTAGTTAAGCAGACCCAAGAAAACCCAAAATAAACCAGCAAAGAAGGTAGCAGTGAAAGCCAAATTAAGATAAAATCCTGTATTGACTAGAAATAATTGAGGATGGGAAGATGGGTTGATACAAAGTTACAATTCTAGAGAGTTTAAGTATCAGGCTTTGCAAATTGAGCTCAAGAAATTCTAAATGAAGTTGCGGGAATTTGAATTCCGACCATCACAAGACTTAAAAAGTCCCACTATTTTTTGTGAGACTTGAAATCCTTCATTCTATGGCTTTTGAAGTATTGTGAGAATTAAAATCTTGAGAAATAAGAAGCAAAATTACAACATAAAAATTTGACAATTCTCCGTAATTACAAATTCTCACATCCAACTCCCGCAAAAAGAAAAAAAAAAAGGGTAGAGGCAGATTTGAAAGCTTGGCAGAACTAATTCCCTGCATCGCAAGAAACAAACTAGATACAAGAATTCATTTTTTTTTTATTGCAATTAAATCCATGAAAATGGAACCCAAATGAAACATCAACATTATTAGATTTGCAAATTCACCCAAAACCTGTTGTAATTCATTTAAGTTTAAGTTTAAAATCTTTTTGATTTGTGAGAATCCAACTCAAAAAGGCATAATAATAACAATAATAGATTGAAATTGATTTTCTGAAAACACAATTTAAATAAATCCATTTTTTTTTGTTCAAAATCATATAGAAACCCAACTCACATAATCCAAAAATCACACATACCCTTGTTTACTCAAATATCCACCACCATTAGAACAAAAATGAATACTAGCACCACTCTTAAAATTCCATGAGAAGTGACACGTGCTTTTGCTAGCATTCCATAAGAAAAACAAAATAAAATACATAAATAAAGGTATGCTATTTTCTTCTCCTACATCAAAAATAAAATAGAAAATATTTCTATTTTATTTTGAGAGTTCTCCTTTTCATATGCGCCTAAGCCATAGTCTATTATTCTCTAACTAGGGTGGCAAGCAATCATAAGTCAACCTTAGTGAATGTATAATTCCAATTTCTTTAGAGCTAAATCCTTTTTTATTTATAACATATAACCTATTTATTTTTTCTCATATTTTCAATGCATTAGGCTTCATGGAGCTTTTGCCGTTGGAGGTGACTCTCTATACATTTTCATGATTTTTTCCCATTTCATATTAGGTTCCCGGTGCTCTTGTTTATCATTTTTTTTTAAAATACATGTTCCCTAAACTGTCGCCAATTGAACATCATGACGATTATTGATATTATGTTCTACCGTAACAACACAAGTATGGATCAAACTCTACCCCTCTCCTTCACTTGCTTCTTATAAGAATGATGATTTCCAATAATTTAATGGTGTCTAACTAATAAGTTTTTAAGTTTGACGTATAATTAAAAAAATTATAAATAATTTTTAAAAAATTTTATAGCGTGTTCAGAGAATATAATGCATTTTTTAGGGTGCGTTCGTTTGGCAAGAAAGTGAGGGAAAGGAAAATAAAAGTGTGCTTTCTTGCACTTTTCTTGCGTTTGGTTTGCAAGAAACATACTTTTATTTTCTTACATTTTCCCAAAAGTGACAAATTTTCTTCCAAAACCTTCATCCATCTTTTTAATGGTTGTTTTGCAAGAAATTTTAAGGTTTTTTTTTTTCCTTTTATTTTACTTTTTCTAATTTTCTTTCACCCACTTTCTCACCAACTGAACACACCCTTAATGATATGTAAGGTTTAAGTTCTGTGTACAAAAGAAATTGTTATTTGGTGTGCTCCTAGTAGCACCCTAAAAGAAATGCTTAATAAATCAGAGTATTAAAGCAGTGGTGGTTTCGTAAATTAGCGATCACACTAAAACATTTTCGCAATACATCTCAAGCCTCCCGGTAGTTTTTTCCCAAAACATATTTACCAAGGCCTATTTGCAACAAGAGCGATTCCTCGAAGACTCTCAAAACGCAGCTTCGCTCTTGATCTAGGTTTATTGATTCTCGATCTGCGATTTCCACAACAGCTTCGCAGATCAAGGCTCGTTTTTCGTGGTTTCATCAGCGAAAATGGTAGGCCTTATCGCTTTTATCTTAATTGAATGTTCTTATATTCGAAGATAGCTTAGATCTGGTGCATATCGTCTTCGATTTGATATGAACAGTTCAATAGATGTTTATGCATCTGAATTCTCCACCATTCTGCTTGAATTCGAATTAGTTTTCTGTTACTATATTGAATTCTAGAGGTAGGATCAGTAAGGGCTTTGAATCTCTCCGAGATCTGATTTTTGAGTGTATTCTGATTAAATTATTTGTCCTCCTTAATTTTTTTATTCTTTTGGCGGTGATGCTGCAGCCTCTCAGACTCGAAATCAAGGTATTGATCTTCAATGCCTTTAAATTCGTGTTGTTTGTGGAGATTTCTTCATTTCCTGCTTATTTTATTATAATTTTAAAGAAATGCTTGAGTACGCTGCTGACAATAATCCCTGGATCAGAGAAAACTTGCGCAAAGATCCGAAAGAGTAAAATCCGTTGATCTACATCCGACAGAACCATGGTAATTATAGTAATTTGTGTCAAATATTAGTAAATCATCTACATTTATGGATTTATTGTTTCCGATTTTCTTTTTTTATAAAATTGTGCTTGCATTGGTCATAATATATTTAACAACACTGTTTTAAGCTCGAAGATAGTGTTTACTATTGTAGAAAGTGTTTGTTTTGCTCAAGTATGATAGATTCTCCTTCTTCCTGCAGGATCCTTGCAAGTCTCTATTCAGGAACTGTGTGCATCTGGAACTACCAGTCACAGGTTAGTAGCTATTGTTAGGTTCCACCTTCCTCAGCTGGTTAATCTGTTGCTTGCATTTTCTTTTTTTAAGTACTAGTAAAAACCCGTGCGATGCACGGGATGCCAAACAATATCATTGAAAACAATCATTAAAAAATAATTCTGAAAAGGCATGGATGTAAAAAAATAACCCTGAAAAATCATTAAAAAAATACTTCTGAAAAGGCATGCATAAAAGAATTAGAATATGATATTTGTTCGTATTTTCAGGGGTAAGATGTGTAAATGCCAAAACATATACCTCAGTAGACAACCATATAAGGGACTCTAAATCATCACTCATTTTAGGAGTAGTGAGCACTTGTGATAAAAAAAAAATCAGCTTTTGTAACCCTTAAGTTGAAGATCAACAAACCATAGTTATATATATATATATATTTTCTTACTTCTCTTCTGTGTATTACTGAAATTCAGGTATGCATAAATTGAATTGATCCTTAGATCAGGATTTGTACCTCGACAAACATACAGGGCACCAACTGTAGAAGGCCTGCAAACAAATATAGGTTCACAGTCTGGTAGTATCTCACATAAAAATAACTACAGTTGCGTCATCACCAAATTTTAAAATTGAAGTCATATATTCAATTTCCCAATTTGATCGATTCAATTTTTAAAAAGAGGAATAGTCCCCTCCTTGCCCTCACAAAGCCCTTCTAACTATGGTTAGCAAATTTTAATTTCTAGGGTTATTTTTTTCTAAGAACCATAGCTAGATGCTTTAACCCTAAGAGTTAGTAAATTTTAATCACAGTTAAAAGGAGTGAAAAAAGGAACATGTGGTTAGGGGGGGGAGACGGAAAATCACCTCCTACAACTGAGGAGGTGAATGTTTTCCTCAATAAAACATTTACCTGCCTAAGTCGAATAATAAGGATATATGATTTAATGAAATAACCTTTCAATAAGACAACAAAAATATGCAGAATAAGCAATACAAATTGCTAACATGAGTCTAGTACCCGAGTTGGAAAAAATGCTTATAATTGTATAGTTTTAAAAATAAAAATAAAAATTGAGACTGTAAAACATGATCTCTTACATGTATTGAAGTATTAGTAATAGATGTGAGTGGGAGGGGAGAGAGAGCCATGGAGTAAGAGGGGAGGAAGAGAGGTGAAGTGGGAGTTAATTGATATTAACGTCTTTTCATACCCGCCCATGCAAATCAGAACTGTTTACCGAATCAACAAAACCAAAGCATCACCCACAACTGCAAAAAGGTAAAAATAACATTGATAACAACGATTAGGAACATATAACGCATCAAACTAAATCAATAGAATGAACATTGAACCAATACATAATAAAAACTGTACTGGATTCTTGCTGGAATTTGCCGCACCGAACTAAATCCATAGAACGAACACTCAACTAATACAGAATAGAAACTGTAACGGATTCTACCCTAATTTGTCACTTGAACAGTACGCTAGGAAAGAAGTGAATCACGGAATGGAGAATCAAGAGCCGCTGTCTTTGATTTCGACATTAATGATGAGTATCCCACCTTCTGGTGTTGGAGTGGGATAATTCTGAGATGGTATGTACCGTGTTTCTAACCATGCTTTTAGAATTAGAAATGGAAAGATGAGAGGAACTGTTAGGACTTGGGAAGAGGTGTGTCCATTGAGAGGGAGAGAAAAAAGACTCATGTAGATGTTGAAGGAAACATTTAGGAATGAGAGATTGGGAATAGTCGTGTCTTTTGGGAGGAAAGAAAACGTTTAGAAATGAATGTCTTGAGAACTTTGAGATTAGAATTTGGGGATCAAAGAGGGTTCCACGTAGGATCCAATTGCTATTAGATATAGTATAGATAGGATGTGGTAGCTAATCGACAATTTCTTTTACTTACTGTTCTCGTACAAGATCTCAGTTTTTAGAAGAAAAATAAATTCTTATTTAGCTTTTTTGGCATGTTCAACACGTGGATATTTCATGTATTAAGGGAGTCAAATTTATAGCCGTTGTTGTGTGTATCAAAAACATGATTTGCAGTTATGAGAGTAAACTATTCAAAGCTGTTGTAGCATTAGTTATATGCACTGTTACAAATCTCCCGAGAAATACCCAATTTCTCTCAAGAAAAAAAATCTAAAGTTTAAAACTCCGTTTTTATCGCGATATTTTAAAAATCTCGCGAGAAATATAATTTTCTATTTTTATCCTGTATATATCACGAGATTTAGCCAAGATTTAACCGAGAAAAACTTTGGCCGATAAAAACCCGAGAACGAGATTTGTAACACTAGTTATATGCATAGTTACCAAGTACGAGTATGGGTATAATACGACAATGATCCATTCGGAAAGTATGGGTGCTATACGGTAAAAACACGGCAAAAGTATAAGAAAATTAAAAAATAATTAATAATTATAACAAAATAAAAATCATGAAATTAACTAATAACAATCATTTAATACGGAATATGCATTTAACATGTTAAAAGTATGGTAAGAATATGCGTATTTTACGTGTTTAATAAGTAATTCGCGAATTAAATGGTATTATATTGCGATACGGGTATAACACGTAACATGACAAAATTATGGAGTTTTAAACGGCCACCCCCCTAAAAGTATTATACGTGTGTTTGGTAACTATTGTTATATGTCATTTAATGGATTGAGTAATTCCCATGAAAATTCTAGATAATGAATTTGTAGATATGGATAACACGGTTAACACCAACTAGGAAACAAATGCACAATTCATTAATTTTTTCTACATATTTGATAAAAAAATGCCGAATTACAGTTCACTAGATTTTTTCTACATATTTTTATAAGAATATTACATACCTCGTCATAGGGCAATTCGGATGTGAATATTGGTATATGCCTTTTGGTCATTCTGAAATTCTGATAATTGGAATCCAACGAAAAACCAATCTTGATGTAGTTAGTATTGGCAATGATATCGACTTGTCACCTTCAAATAACCTGAAATCTCTCCTTCCTCTGTGTTTTAAATAAAATGCAAGAGAATCTTTTGTTTTTGTGTTTAGTTATGTCATTAGTTCATGGTTAAAAGCAAGGTTTCATAAGGAAGTTTATTTTTATATCTAAATTTCAGAGTTGTAGCAACTCATGCATCTAAGCTAATGAGCGAAAAAGTGTACCCTCACAGAGTTATTAACTTTTTTTTTCTCACTTCAAATGATAAGGTCCACATGGGTAATACTCATCCTGGGTGCACCTTGGGGTCTTTTTTTTGTTTAATCGGTAAATTGGATGCATGCCTATATATAAAAACCAAAACAAGTACATATTTAAAAGAAGGGATCACAAGAATATGAACCTGGGCACAAGTCGCACAAGAAATAGATAAACAGGAAAAGAAGAGGTAAACAACGAAGAAAAATCCAACCCTCTTACAGAGGAGTTAAATCCTATAGGGAAATCATAAATACAGGAGCACGCTCACTAATCTATCTCAACATCATCATCTCAGTTAGACTTATTTTTTCAATATGTTGCTCCATGGTCGCACACGGCCCAACTAGGAAGCACGGATACGGCGATACTTAGATACGGCGATACGGCAGAAATTATGAAAACAGCTAAGTTTTACCTTAGAAATGCTGTATCCGATACGGCGATACGGGTACGGCGATACGATACGTTTCCATTTTCAAAGTATCTGTGCTTCCTAGCGGCCCAACATGCTGCCCCATATCACTCTAGAAACAAATCTATACTTGAGCCACCTAGCTCTTTTTACTAAATAAATAAACAATTTTAAAATAATTAATTATGTCATTTTTTTTTTGATCGGTAATAGCAATTTCATTAAAAAGAAAAAAGATTAACAAATTGTGAATCACTAAAGAACAACACATACAACAAAGCACACAAAACTAAAAAACTAGCTACAGAGCCCGCACAATAAAGACAACCCAAACCCCCAAAAAATGCCTCGCAGCACCCACTAAGAAATACACTCGTCAAACCCTATCTCCGCCAAATCAGAATTGACGGAAACCCAATCCCTCAATAAGGCCCGAGATCGGTAACACACACTCTCCACAGGCGAGACAGAATTCTCAAACACCCTCCTATTTCGCTCTTTCGATAAAGACCACGAGACCACCTCTGAGAGAAAAGCCCAAATAATATCCCATGGACTATCCAACGAACCTGATAGCCAACAGGATAACAAAGCCCTGAAGGATGATGGAAACGCCCAAGCCACCTCGAGCTGAGAAAGAAAATACAACCAAACCCTACGAGCAACCCGGTAGTGAAGAAGCAAATAGTCCACCGATTCCTCATCCGACAAACACAAGCAGCACCGATTGGGAAGACTCCAACCTCTCTTTCTAACATTGTCCAATGTTAGAATCTTGTCCAAGAAAGCCGACCAAAGAAAGACCGAAACCTTTGATGGCACCCCTTTAAACCAAACCAAATGATCGGGAAAATCGTACGCTTTTACAGAGAAACGGTCATTAGAATTGCTAGCCCAAACTCGGTGGTCTCTAGCTCCCTCAGCTAAACTCACCGACTCCAGCAAGGCCAACAAATTAGCAAAAACTGGAACCTCCCAGTCATTAAACAGACAACTGAAAGATGGACTCCAAACTACTGAGCCTGCTCTCCTAACAAACATATCTGCGACTGCCGCTGATTTATCTGTAGAAATCCTGAAGAAAGACCTAAACAAATGCTACAAGGGGGAGGATCCACACCACCAATCGGACCAAAACTTAATGTCCACCCCATCCCCAACCACGAGACGGGTATGCTTGACGAATTCAGCCCAACCCGCCACAATGCCTTTCCAGAGACCAACTTCGTGGGGACCCCTCAGCTACCTTGGCTCCCAGTGATCTCTACACCCATGCCGCGCCATGACAACCCCTCTCTACAAACTATCACCTTCCACCCCAAAACGCCAAAGCCACTTCCCCAATAAAGCCTCGTTGACTGCCTTGATTGCCCAAACATTGAGACCTCCCCTCTCTTTGGGCCGACAAACCCACTTCCACTTCACTAGATGAAGCTTCTTAATCACCACCTTCTCGTTCCACAAAAATTCCCTTTGCAACCTTTCCAACTTCAAAGCGATAGAAGCGGGGATTCTAAAAAGAGAAAGGAAATACATCGGAAGGCTACATAAAGTACTCGTCAATATTGAGGCGGCCACAATTATTGATTGCTTTATTTGATTTTACTTATGATGTATGAGGCTTGCAGGTTACAAACAATGTTTAAATGGAATTTTGGATATCATAGTATTATATGATCATTGAAGAGTAGTTTTGTGCTTAAACTTTTCTTTTTGTACAAGATTGTTTTTGAGTATTTTGAGTTTTGAGTATGCAATCATGTCTTATTTAAGACTTACTGAAATGACTAAAAATTTCCACAATTATCACAGTATTTCCCAACAATTGTAAATACTATGCCAAATTAAAACTTTACCCCAAAATTTTATATTTTCAATGTGCGAACTCTTTTGGATACATAAATTTAAACTTTGCAACAAATGGACAAGTTATGGATCAGTACAACCACCGATTTTATAGGGCCTCTTAAAGTTAAATCCCCAATCAACCTCTTATAACAATCTTCCATAAGGATTTTGACGGGTCAAGATATAGAAGACCGGATAAGCAACATGAAGCGCTTCATGTCAATCATCAATTTAACTTAATCAGCCTATAAAGGCTAATAACAAAATTGAAGATAAGAATTTGATAGTCTACTCAGTCTGCTTTTCTAGCAGTGCATGCTCAACAAACTCATGCATAGTTTAGCATTTACCACCAATTACCAAACCTTTTTTTTATGGCAAAGGGTACATGGGTCACATACGGATTAACAACTTCCATCATGTCATGGGATCTAGTTTTTTTTTTTTTTACACTGTCTGCTGACCTGAACACAACACTCCTCCTTTATCCGAGCTTGGGACTGGCAATGCGACGGAAGAGCAGCACAGCGAGGATTGGCAACTTCTACCCGAAAAGAAATATGGGGCAGCAAAGAAAATATGGTCACAGGTCTATGCAGTATGGAATTACAAGTGGTGGCAAGTGGAAGCATTTGTGTTTTTTAATAAAGGACAATCCAAAACTTTCCACATTGCACAAGCATACCCCGTCGACTTCTTGAATTTCCACCAAATATTGGGTCAATATCATTTTAGACTAAATGTCAGCCTTGCAAGTTGCAAATACAGTATGAAAAGGACTAGGTAGATTTTGCGTCAAACCCCCGCGATGTGCGTGGCTCATTCCAATAGATCATTGGATGATTAGGGGAATACTGAACTCTATCATCTGGATCTTATTGTGAACATAACTGATAGCATGCCATAGTTAGTCAATGCTGTGCGTGTAGCATAACTCATTGTTCACAACAAAAGACAATCTTGATGAAAAGCTTCACTAATTCTAACACTGGTCCACTCATGCACTATTCCTAAATGCATAATTGTTGGTTAATAAAGTCAACAAATGATGTGTTAAAGTGAAGATAATAAGATCTGGTATAGCCGTATAGCGAAGATAATAAGGTATCCAGTTCAAAATGCCTGAGTTGGCACAAAGACCAACAGTTTTACTGTTATGGATCCATTGACACTTTGTGTAACATTAGAAGTTGCCATATCTTAGCTAGAATTAAGAAGAAATGTGTTCTTTTGCTTATTTGAATATTCATAGTTCGCATGCTCTTTAGCAGTTTCTATGCCCCCAAGTGAGACCACTTCCTTTTCTTAGCTGTAATTTCGTGTGTTTGGTGGTTCTTACACTGACAATGAAATATCAACTAGCTGAAAACAATATATATTTGGCTTGTCTAAAAAACACATTTCGTCCTCTAAGTATGTATTGATGTTTCAGAACGTACGGAATGCTATTTTCCTTTTCGAGAGTCTTAAAAGTTATCATGCGAGTCTGTAGATATTTTAATTTCTTTGAACATTACACTTCTTTATACTAATTATGGGTAATGCTAACTGAAAATTTGATGATATTACTCAGAGTATGGTGAAGTCATTTGAGGTTACTGAGCTACCAGGTATACTATTCGTACTTGCATACAAGGTCTCTGTTCTTGTAAGGTTTCTAATTTGTTTTAATGTCTAAACCATTTTTATACAGTTCGGTCAGCAAAATTTATAGCGCGTAAACAATGGGTTGTTGCTGGAGCTGATGACATGTTTATCCGTGTATATAATTACAATACTATGGATAAAGTCAAAATATTCGAAGCACACACTGACTACATCAGGTGTGTAGCTGTTCATCCTACCCTTCCATATGTGTTGTCATCGTCTGATGACATGCTTATAAGGCTCTGGGATTGGGAAAAGGGTTGGATGTGTACTCAGATTTTCGAGGGGCATTCCCATTATGTGATGCAAGTGACATTTAATCCAAAGGACACCAACACTTTCGCAAGTGCCTCCCTTGATCGCACTATAAAGGTTTGTCTGGAAATGTTTGTTTGTAACTTGTGGTGAATTGTAGTTTTTGCTTCATTAGGCATATAACATATCACTATTTGTGCTAGTGATTATTAAGTAATCGGTCTGTTTACAGATTTGGAATCTTGGCTCCCCTGACCCAAATTTTACATTAGATGCTCATTCGAAAGGCGTAAATTGTGTCGATTACTTCACGGGTGGTGATAAACCATTTCTAATCAGTGGTTCTGATGATCATACCGCTAAGGTCTGCCACTTGATGCTTCTTGAGTGATATGTAGTTAGCATATATGTGATTAGTTTGACATCTGTTTGTTGATAAATTGTTTGGAAACAGGTATGGGACTACCAAACCAAAAGTTGTGTCCAGACGTTAGATGGCCACACACACAATGTTTCTGCAGTATGTTTCCATCCTGAACTTCCCATAATAATTACAGGTTCTGAGGATGGGACTGTTCGCATATGGCATTCAACCACTTATAGGTAAGTTCAGTATCTAGATACAATAATTTATTTACCGATTAATATAAAGCTATTATGATACAAAATTTCTTCACACTAAGTTTACATGCATTGCCTTGGGGATAGATCTAATTTCTTTTATACGATAAGGTGGACAGGAAGACAAATTCTAGGGAGTAGGGAGTTCAGGAATGCTTCATGGAAATTAATTAGACTACTGCTGAAGGACTTATTGGGTTGTTTGCTGTGAGCTTTGAGAAGTTATTTGCAGAGTTGTGTTAAGGATAGAGAGGGTAGATAAATTTTTGCACTGTTTCGTACACATTGACATCTTCCATGGATAAATATGATTTTAATTTGCATACATATGCCTGTTTCCCGAAATTAGGTTGTAATGCTAGTAGAGATTTTCTACAAATTACCGGTCGAATGATCAAGGCCTGATGTTTCACATTTTTATCTCTATTTTGTGCAACAGATCATTTTGTCGATCAATTTCTTAACCATGCTCGTTAATTACAGGCTTGAAAACACGTTGAATTATGGCCTCGAACGAGTTTGGGCTATTGGGTACATGAAAGGTTCACGTCGGTAAGTATGTTGATTATTTTTGTTTATATTCCTTTTAGGTTTTAAGTTACAGGAAGGTGTATGACTCTTACTCTTATATTTCATAAACATGTGAAGGTGGCCTCAAACCATAACATTTGGTGCCCTTAGCATGCTAAAATTTGTTTATTTGCTCAAAGCATGTAAAATAACAATTTGTACAACAGATTTTCATTTTTGTTCTTGCTGTTCGAGTTTCTCATTTGGTAGTTGAAATGTCAATACAAATGGTAGAACGAAATGGCATGTGTACTCTACTGCTGAAGATGTTGTATGCTTGACTAAAAGCATGTCTTACAATTCTTCCTTTTCCCCTCCTACAGGGTTGTATTTGGGTATGACGAAGGAACCATAATGGTAAAAATTGGCCGAGAAGTACCAGTCGCTAGTATGGACAATAGTGGGAAAATCATTTGGGCTAAGCATAATGAAATTCAGACTGTTAATATTAGAAGTGTGGGAGCTGATTATGAGGTTTGGCCTCCCTACTTTCATTGAATTTTATCTTTTTGCTTGGCATGGAACCTGGAAGTGAAAGATGTCTTTCTGCTTAAATTGGCATGGCTGATTTTTCTTTCTATATACTTCTCAGGTTACAGATGGAGAAAGATTGCCTTTGGCTGTGAAGGAGTTGGGAACCTGTGATCTTTACCCTCAAGTGAGTTGGTCTCATGTTGGTAGTATTCAAATTTCTCTATGATAATTTGACACATCACTTCGCTGTGGCTTCATTTCCTCTACTTGCCCACTACCATGCATAATACTTTTTTTTAAAGGTAGTTAGACTCATGTACTCTGAAATGGAAAACTTACTAAGAAAACATCTCATATGGCAATACGTTGATGCTAACTTTCATTAGTCTAAAAGTCAAAAGTTCCCCCATTTTAAACAATTTTGTTATTATTATAGAATTTTAGTCTATTTTTCTGATAAAGTAGTATGGATTAAGTGTGACAATCAATAAGACAAAAATAATATGTATTGTGGTGCTAACACATGAAACTCTTGTGTTTATGACGCTATGCAATTCATTCTAGAATGGATGAAGGATAACCCTGAGCGGAATTTTGAGGACTCTTCCTGTTTGCTCCTTTGTCTTTTTCTTTTTGTCATTTCGCCCCGAAGTCTTCCTTCTGTCTAAGTGGTATTAAGTTGTCCTTATCCCATATTTATTTATTTAATTTTCTTTCCTTTTTTCATGGGTAAAAAGTTACATTGTTTTTTATGCAATTATAATTTAACATTTGACTAATTTTAACTTGGAGGCCTTTACGTAAGAAGCTTTGAGCTCAGAAGTTCACAAACCAATAACCATTGGTGTTATAGATTCTAAATTGGTTAGTTGAGTTTGGATTTCAACAGTGGTAAAATGCAAGTAAATTGAGTGAACCTAGGGGAACTGGATGTTAATAAGAAGACGAAGAGTTGGAATCTCCTTAAGAAAAGTAATCTTTCTAAGCAACTTTTTAAGTTCTTTAATTTTCTATTTGGTGCAAGTATCTTCAACGTTTAATGGTTTACAAGAGAAACAATCTGTAATAAGGAGATATGATTTTATATGTGAAGTGCTTCTGATCATTCAGGGTCAGCTTTATAACAATATTTGGTTGTCTTTATTTGCTAATAAAAGCATTAAGACTGGGAGGAACCATAAAACTTCTCCCATGAATAGATAAGAGGTCTCTTAAATTTAGAGATGAAAAATCATGTAAAGTATATAATGGTGAATGTTAACCTTCACCACACTTTTTTATCCCTATGTATTAATTAGCACTCTATTAAATATAAGGGTAGTTTGGTATTTCCATAGAGGACAACTCATTAAATGGAGTAGACAAGAAGTTCAAGAAAAGTCAAATTGTACTTGTCTATTGCATTTGATGATTAGTCCCCTATGAAAAGACTAAATTACCCAAAACTTTAGTAAGTTTCATAATTAATACAAGGGTAAAAATGTTTGGTGAAGGTTACCAAATTCACTAGTTTAGTAAAGGTTAACATTATCCATATTTAGTATACATATATAGTTGTTCAATTTAGTGTGATGGTTTTCTAACTAGTCCTTTGTTTTGGCATATGTTATTGATATATTTTTTGAATAGGCAATGCATCATATAATTTGTATTAACTCAATGAATGAACAGATACTAACACAACTAACCGTGGTTGTGGCCTAACCATATTTTGCAATACCGAAAAATGATTTCTTGGTAATAAATACTAACCGATTTTCCATAATTTCTATTTTCAGAGCTTGAAGCATAACCCCAACGGAAGGTTTGTTGTTGTTTGTGGCGATGGTGAGTACATTATATATACAGCTTTGGCGTGGAGAAATAGATCGTTTGGATCGGCGTTGGAATTTGTTTGGTCATCAGATGGAGAATATGCTGTTAGGGAAAGTACATCGAGGATTAAGATTTTCGGTAAAACATTCCAGGTTTGGATCCTATCTTAGTTTATAATTCCTTGTATAATAAAGGACTTTTGCAAGCAATTAGATGTATGTTTCTTTTTTGTTGGAAAACAGTGCATTTAGCTAGATCCGACTGTCACAACAAATTTCGACCGCCTCACTTGAGTGTGAGGCACTTGAACTTCACTGTTCAACTATCCTCCATTAATGAAGTTTGTTATTTTATGTGGGGGGAACTCCATTCCGGCATGGTTAACCCATGCCGTTAATTACACTCTCTTGAAGAGGGATACCTCTAATTAAGAAAAAGAGAGAGAGAGATTTAAAAATAATTTTCATTCATTGAATGGGGGTGCCTAATGCCCCATTTAGGCTTTTATAGATGCCTCAATGGAGGTCTTTCAAAGTAAAAGAGAAAGAGAGGGAGAGAGAGGGTAGGCATTTTGGCCTACCTTGCTACTTCCATTGTTTGGATCTCTTGCTTTGGCTTGAGTTTTTTTCTCCTTTGAGATTTTTGTCTCAAGTTGTTGATTTCAGATGACCGATCTTCAATCCTTGTATCAGAGAATAACTCCCACTTTTATATTGTGGGAGTTATGGGAGGAAGTGGTTTGATAACCACTTCCTCTAATTGTCATCTTCTTTGTGCAGAGGACATATGTCCCATTAGTGGGAGAGTGGGGAGTTATTCCCCACCCTCTTCTTGTTGATCGTGGTTGGAGAGATAGTAGTGAGTATTATACCCACTACTGGACTGCCAAATGGCAGTGAAGATGGCTTCTGGCCATCTTTGATTTATACGACAAGGCTTAACTCTTGCTGCCAAAGTGGGGTTGTCTGACAACCCCTTTTAATTTCATTTGGATTTTGGGCAGCAAGGATGTTCCTTGCTGCCATGGTGGGGTCTATTAATGACCCTTTTAATTACCTTTGGATTTGGGGCTGCAAGGATGCTCCTTGCTGCCATGGTGGGTCTATTAATGACCCATTTACTTTGATTTCGATTTGGGGCAGTAAGGGTGTTCCTTGCTGCCATGGTGGGGTCAATTAAAGACCCCTTTACTTTGATTTGGATTTGGGGCAGCAAGGGTGTTCCTTGCTGCCAAGGTGGGGTCTATTAATGACCCCTTTGATTTTAATTTCAATTTGGGGCAGCAAGGATGCTCCTTGCTGCCATGGTGGGGTCTAGTAATAATGCCTTTAATTTCATTTGGATTTGGGGCGGCAAGGGTGTTCCTTGCTGCCATGGTGGGGTCAATTAAAGACCCCTTTACTTTGATTTCGATTTGGGACAACGAGGGTGTTCTTTGTTGCCAAGGTGGGGTCTATTAAAGACCCCTTTGATTTTAATTTGAATTTGAGGCAGCAAGGAATATGGTACTCCTTGCTGCCATGGCGGGATCTATTAAAGACCCCATTTGACTTGATTTTAATTTGGGGCAGCAAGGGTGTTCCTTGCTGCCATTGTGGGGTCTATTAGAGACCCATTTGATTTAATTTTACTTTGGGGGTAGCAAGGGTGCTCCTTGCTGCTATGGTGGGGTATATTAAAATCTCCTTTAGCTTGATTTCAAATTTGGGGCAGCAAGGGTACTCCTTGCTGCCATGGTGGGTCTATTAAAGACCCCTTTAACTTGGTTTCAATTTGGGGCAGCAAGGGTGCTCCTTGCTACCTTGGTGGGGTCTATTAAAGACCCTGCTTGACTTGATTTCAAATTTGGGACAGCAAGAGTACTCCTTGCTGCCATGGTGGGGCCTATTAGAAACACCCCTTTGATTTAACTTTACTTTGGGGCGGCTAGGGTACTCCTTGCTGCCATGGTGGGGTCTATTAAAGACCTCATTTGACTTGATTTTAATATGGGGCAGCAAAGGTGTTCCTTGCTGCCATTGTGGGGTCTATTAGAGACCTCTTTGATTTAATTTTACTTTGGGGCAGCAAGGGTATTCCTTGCTGCCATGGTGGGGTCTATTAAATACCCCATTTGATTTTTTTTTACTTTGGGGCAACAAGGGTACTCCTTGCTGCCATGGTGGGGTCTATTAATGACCCCATTTGACTTGATTTTAATTTGGGGCTGTAAGAACTCACACGTGCCTTTGCACATGTGAGGTGATCACGACCCTTCTCAGGGTTGTGATCTGGTGCGGCGATGCACACCACCATTTGTTTGGGGTGTGAAAATAAGTGGTGAGATTTCACCACTTACACTGACCATCTGTAATCTGTCTAATATGTGTATAATGGACCTGTAAATCTTGTTTGATAAATGCTCATTGAACTCCATAAAGAGTGGTCACCAGGCTTGGGTTCCCTGCTTCACAGTTATCTTCTCAGGAATATTTGATCACTCTAAACTTTATACACGAACATTATAATTAGTTCGTTGATAGTGTAATTGAACCCATTTGGAATTAATGAAGCACCATGTACAAATATGTGCATGTCTTGACAAAACTAGTTGCATGAGGAAGGCGAGAGGGAGTTAGAAGTCAACATTTCGTGTCATTTTCTCACCCATATTGGTATTATAAATTTACAATCTCAGTGGGTTTTTTTGAGTTAAAAAAACCCATGTTTCTCATTCTTCTTTGAACCCAAGTTCTAATCCACAAATTCTTACCACAAAATCACACAATCTATTTGTTTAAAAGGATTGAAACTCCTTGGAGATTGAATCGAAAGAGTTTTTCATTATTCGCCGAGGTATGATAAATCCTCTCATTTTTCTAATTTTTGTGTGTTAAATCCATAGTTTAAAAACTCGACTCGACTTGACTCGAAAGTTAGCCTGGTCGAGTAACTCGGAAAACTTGAAAAAAACTCGAATGAGACCTCGATATGGGTTGAATGTTGTTTCATAATAATAAAAAAAATAACTGTCCTCAAGTGACTCGGCTGAGTCACTTGAGTCAAGTCACTCGGCCTGACTCGACCGAGTCACTCGAGTTACTCGGGTAAAAGAGACAGATCAAGTTTTTTAGGCGAGTCAACCTGAAACTCAGTCGAGTCGAGTCAACCTGAAACTCAGTCGAGTCGAGTCAACCAAGTTTCGAGTTGACTCGCCAAGTTTTTGTATAGTGGTTAAATCCCTTCAAATGTATGAAAACATGCTTTTAGACCATAGGTCTATTCAACAAAAATAAAAAAAACCATAGGTTAATGGGTTTGTAGCCAAATCCATAGATATTGACATTCAACAATGAGATTTTATCTTGCTTTTTAGGATGTTTTTTGAAAATTCTGAAAATACATACGAATTTGCATTTTAGTAGATATATACTTCTTATTTATGGTTGAATTTATTATATGTTAGTGTTCTTAGGGTGATTTATTAGATCCCCACATTAGCCTTATATTTTGGACAATAAATTATTTATATAATCTTTTAGATTTTAAAAATTAATTCAAAAATAGAATAAAGATTTGAAGCTATTTATATTGTATTTGAATTTAAATATTTGTATGTGATGACTATAGGTGACCCATAGACTAATACTTATGATATGTGGATTAAAACTAATTTAAAATTAGTTTTATTAACAAATAATTAAGAAATTAATTTTTTCTTAGATTCTTATTTGTCCTTTTTAAAATAAAGTTTGGATCTTGTGTGTTTAACCTTATCATATTTGTTTCATTGTTGTGTTGCACACTTGCAGACTGCAACACCTAACCATGCTTTGAAGATCCTTTGATATTGGTTGGGAGTACAGAGAGAGGGTGGATCATGAGAGTAGGCACAATATTGTGTAAATACTGCTCTAAAATTCTTTTTTGGGCCATCAAAATGTTTAAATAGCACTGACTCATTTACGAATGATTGTCAGTGGATGCCTACATGTCCCTAAGGACATCAGGAAGATGATGGAGCATTATTGACAAACCTGTAGGAAAAGAAAGTATTTGGCTATGAAGGGACGATGCGGATGGACTCCATCTCCTCAGATAATGATGATCGTATTTTTAGGAGGTTGATGAGGAAGCTGATTTCAAATCGCTCTAAGACATAGCATTGAGACTTTTGAGATAAAAAAGTAATCCTGAGGTTTCTTTGCTATTCCTGTGACAATGGAGACGAGCATATCCTAATTTCCATCTTGCTATAAGGCAAAGAATGAAGACTCTTCGGAACGAGGAATAAGTCCAGCATACTGAGAGACAGTTTGATATTGGAGGTTCCTCAGTCATTGACACAATCGCAGCTTTTGTTTATAGGAGAATCCCACCTCTTTATGTATTTCTGATTTTGGTAGTAGATCACTTTATACACCCCCCCCACACACACATATATATTCTATCACCTATAAATGAATATTTCATCGAATGATCATACTTTAATATTTTTTTTAATATAGTCTATATATTTTGTATTTATACATGTACGCGCAGCATATCCGTAATTTTAGGAAGTAATGTATAGTTGAAACTCATATAGATGGTCCGAAATTTAAATAATATCTATAGGACTCTAACTATCATTTTTTGATGTTATCTTTGCATTGAAACAAGTTTGGCTTTCAAATTTGCATGAGTTTCCTTTGTTTTTGTATTTTTACAGCGTTTCTGTGCGTATCCTCAATATGTATGCTATTTTAAACTTACCGATATGTACCTCGATATAGATATTTTTAACTATGTTTCCACTTCCATGATATGTTGTTTGCAAGAAGCTTAAAGCTTTAAAAATTGAGGTGGTGAAGTGGAAACTGTGAAATAGAGAGTTCTTGGTGTAGGGGTAAGAAGTGTAGTGTGCTGGAAGTGATTTAAAAGAAGATTTCAGATAATTCTCTTTGGAATAGAAGAAATGCAATAGGCATAAAAGTGGAATTCTCAAAGCTTACGCAAAAGTGAGGAAATTAATTGGCACCAAAAATTGAGAGGCACATGGCTTAAAGGTGACAAAAATACTAAATCTTCTCATTTATTCGTGAATGGGAGAAAAAGAAGCATCTCAACTCTAGAATTAAATTAGATGGATGGTAAGATTCAGGATGCAATCGTGGACTATTAATATTTGCATAGATTTATTCTGAATTGTGATTTTTTTAGCCTAGCCTTGACTATGTGGATTCAAGGTTGTTAAATCGTAATCGAATCGTAAAATCGTTTTAGGACTGATTCGATTCAAATCGGGATTCAAATCGTAAATCGTAAGATTCAATCCATTTTTTTAAAAATTGTTTAAAAAATAAAAAAAAATTACTTCATAAAACAAAAAAATAGAATAATTTATTATCCAAAAGATTTCATTCATATCTATTGATAAAAGAAAGTAATGGATATTTCATTGCATACACTATAAAAAAATGTGAATGACCTCCATAAAATAAAAAACAAACCCAATATGATTAAAAATAAACAACAAAAGTGAACTCATATAATTTATTGTATGAAATCAAGTATGAAATCAAGTTTTCCCAAAATCCAACTTCTTCGTCTTTCTTCTTCCTTCTTTCTTCTTCTTTCTCTTATTTTTTCTCATTTCACAGCAATAGAGAGACAACCCAAATAGGGGTTTTGGCATGTCCGTAATAGAGGTTTTCTTATTTCTTCTCTTTTCTTAAAAACCACAAAGTACCTTTAGAAAATTAAAAGAATAAAAAATATTTTTTAAGTATTGGTCCGTAAGTGGATTTAGATTGCATATCAACGTAGGTGAGAGATTTGTTAGAGAGATCCATTCGGGAATAATTCGGCAGAGGTCAAGTTTGGAAAAATTCGGAACAAATACAAAAATAAATTAATAAATATAAAAATATACTGAACAATTTGATTAAAAAGTATACAATATTAGTAGTTTTTTGCCAAGTTTGAGAAAATAATTCGGGAATATTCCAGAAATTTCGCTAATAATTCGGAAAATTCGTGAATAATTCAGGAATCCAATAATTCGGGAATAATCTAAAGAATAATTCGGCAAAGCAAAAATGCCCTAATAATTCGCGAATTTTTAAAAAAATCGGAGTTTTTTGTTTCAGAGGTGACAACACTACTTTCCTTGTTGGCACACTCTCTTCCCAAAGAAATGTGACACCAAAAACATTGAAGACTTCCACTTATTAAGATCATAGGAAAAATCTCTACTCTAGATTCAAGGTCATGGGGACCATCATTTTTCCATTCCAAGGAGCTTTTGTTCATGTTAGGCAGATTCTTGATGGTGTGTTGATAGCTAATAGATGCATTGACTTGATACTTAGAATCGGCATTTCGGGGGTTGTTTGCATAATTGACATGGAAGATGATTATGATCATGTTGAATTATTTACTACGAAGGATGGGATTTTTGTCAAATTAAGTGCATTAGGGCCTGTGTCTCCTTAGCAACTTCTTTTAATTGAGCATTGGCTGGTTTTCTTTATGCTGCTATATGTCTTCGATAAAAGTGACCCTTTTTCCCTTTCCTTTCCATTGCCATAGCAGAAGCTCTAAGCAGGCTAACAAAGAGGGAGGAAGATGGGTGTGTGTTGAATGTTTTTCTCATCATTGAGGGTAATCTGATCATCTCTCTGCAGATGGTTCCTTATTATTATTAATTTTCACAAAGAAGATTCTACCAACTTCGTTACCTGAGATGTTTCGATACAGTGCCTCGTCTTTGTTTAAACCTACGCAAAAGTGAAGTTTTTTCCATTGGCGATGTGCACAATATTTTTGGAATAGCCGACACTTTGTTTTGCAAGGTAAAACAGTTTCCATCCACCTACCTTGGCCTCCTTCTTAAGGCTATGTATAGATCAAAAGCCGGGTCCAGTTCTCAAATGTTTTGTAAAGGGACTTGCTTTGTAGATACAAAGGACATCTCTGCAAAGGACACTTTCCATTGCCCTCTCATTAGATGGATTTGGGGTCAGTTCCCATCTCGTCTTTGTTTTTCCTCCAAGCCTTTTGGTCTTTATCTCTAACTTGTCCTTCTGAGATGCTGCCCTGAGTATCTTAGTGTAGCTTGGAGGATGCTCCTGGGTGCTGTTTGCTGGGGGTGTTTGGGAGGAGAGGAATAGAAGATTGTTTGAGAATATTTCCCTTCCCAAAGAGAGAGTTCGTCTTAAGATCTCTAGGGTTTTAAAGTCACGGTTGGGAGGATTTTGAAAATTCGGGGTTGTATTCCTTGTTTTTTTGTGAGTAATTTCCGAGGGTATCTCTTTGGTATGCAGTGTCCTTTTTTTTATTCCTTTTTCTCCGCTTGCTTTGGTGTACTCTTATTTGTGAACCATTCTATAACTCTTCTTCTATACAATTGTTCTTTTACTGATAAAAAAAAGAAAAGAAAGACTGCCAACATTGCATGCGTGAATCAGATAGAGTTCTATACCAGACTGAAAATAGCTAGGAGTCGAGTTGAATGAATAGGAGGTAACTTTTAATAATTAGTTTTGAATATGTTAAATTATAAGAAAATATAAATAACTACCCTTTCAACTAACACCCGTCGAGGAATTAAATATTATGTCCGCATTGCATCTTGCAGTAAATCAAGGATCATAGTTTTCAAAAGAAGGAAAACAATTTTTGACAGATGAGATGTGCAAACCTCACATACAGAAACATTGTCGTCACTTCTTTGGTACTTCTCGTCATTTATTTAATCACGTAAGCTTGCTTGTATCTCTGGGGTTTTTTGAAAATTCCTATCTCCTAGTGCTGGCCACTGCATCTGTAGTCACGATTGCAACTGGTAGATAAATGTAGTTATTTTCTTTCTGTGGAATTGGGATGGAGTTTAATGGAGGTAGGATCTTTCAGGAAAAGAAGAGTATACGACCAACATTTTCTGCGGAGCGTATTTATGGGGGAACCTTACTGGCGATGTGCTCAAATGACTTTATCTGTTTCTATGATTGGGTTGAGTGTAGGTTGATCCACCGAATTGATGTTAATGTCAAAGTAAGTACTAATATAGCTCAAATAGCGTGCTTGGTTACTATATTATCAATTTTACTACACTGCAGTTAACATTTCAAATTCTTTTTATTGCTTTGACTATTCCAGAATCTTTATTGGGCTGATAGTGGTGATTTAGTGGCAATTTCCAGTGATACATCATTTTACATCCTGAAGTACAATGTAAGAATGTTCACTTCTGTTATGCTCTCTTATACTTGTACCATATTTTAATGAGAAAGTGGTTTTATTTCTTCATAAAAGTTGAGCAATCTTCTGCAAAGACGTGAGTGCAGGTACTTGGCATTCTGAAACTGAATGTGTTTCCTTAATATGGCAGCGCGACATAGTATTATCTTATTTAGATAGTGGAAGGCCAGTTGATGATCAGGGTGTCGAGGATGCTTTTGAGCTTCTCCATGAGACAAATGAGCGAGTCAGAACTGGAATATGGGTTGGGGACTGTTTCATTTACAATAACTCCTCTTGGCGACTTAATTACTGTGTTGGTGGTGAGGTATACCAGATAATTATATCTTGAGTTTGCCAAAAAAAAAAATACAAGAATTTATAATACATTTTCATGGATGACATGCAGTGAACTTGATACCTTATGTGATGATTTCAGGTGACCACCATGTTTCACTTGGACAGGCCTATGTACCTGTTGGGATATATTGCTAGTCAAAGTCGGGTGTATCTCATAGACAAAGAGTTTAAGTGAGTGGGCTTGGGAGCTGTTTCTTTGGGAAGTGTTGACTGCTGTCATTCTCATTATTGATATTTCATTGCTCATATTTGTTTTTTCTGCAGTGTTATGGGATACACCTTACTTCTCAGCATGATTGAGTACAAGACTCTTGTGATGCGTGGAGATTTGGAACGGGCAAATGAATTGTTACCTTCAATTCCTAAAGAACATCATAATAGGTACATTCCATATTTTACCAGTAGCAAAGTGTTACCCTCTTTCGAATTATTGTGGTCCCAAAGAACTTGCATATTGGCAGTGGTTTACAGTGAAGACTACTGCAAAAATATCTGGGCTTAGATGATCCTTAATGTTTATTCATAACATAAAAATGGCATTACAGTTGACCTCACTTTGGGACTTCCCAAAACCTGGAGCTGTTGCAATGACATTACAGGGGGGGCAAAATGTAATTTTAGTTTTTTGGAATCCTGGTCTAATCCCATTTTATTGACTGTCTTGCTATTTAGATTAGAATTCTGTGTCTTACTCCAGTCTGTATGTGCTACAATTCCAGATTTCAAGTTTCAGGTTTCTTAGACCTGTATTGTCTGAAAAGTAAAAAATGCAAATCCAATCCCCAGTCACGACTATTTCTGTTACTGTGATAGAGTCAACAACTTGAATTGGGATATATTCAGGTGTTGCCTCTTTTGTGCTGTGAATGCAGAAAAGTTGACGTGACAACGACTATCAATTTTTTGTCTACTTTAAATGTTCTTATATTCATCATATTATGAAATATGGGTATCAGTGGGCATGCCACATTAAATTTGAAGCATAATCTGTGTATTCTCTGTTACGTTATATACTTTGGTGGCTCCTTCGCCCCTTGAACATGGTTTCGCTCTCTTACTAGTTCATTTTTCAGATCTGTTCTATGATTCTGTTTTTTGTTTCTTAGCCTGAATTTAAGATTCATCAGGTCTCTTTTATTGCAAGTTCCTTAGTTCTGAAGCTTGTCTTAATCTTGATGGAAAATGTGTTTTACTTGCCAGTGTGGCTCGTTTCTTGGAATCTCGAGGTATGCTGGAGGATGCACTGGAAATAGCTACAGATCCTGATTACAGATTTGATCTGGCTATACAGCTTGGCAGACTAGGGGTTGCAAAGGTAAGATCTTGTTGATCAAACATCAGCAAGGGGCTATAGTCAGTTGTTACTTGTTAGAGTGCTAAATTTTGTCTACTGTTAACCTTTTTTTAGTTACTTTTTAAGAGTGAACTCTCCCATAATCATCTGCTTCCTGTTTGAAGATTTATGTCTTTCCTTGCTTCCTTGCAGGAAATTGCTACAGAAGTACAGAGTGAATCTAAATGGAAGCAGTTGGCAGAATTAGCTATGTCCACTGGAAAGGTATTTGGCTTACCATTGATGGATTCTGGGCAACTCTTTTCATGGCTAAGAAAACCACCACTGCACACGCACACAAGCGCTTCTGCACACTCTTGCACACATGTGCATCCGTATAGCTAAAGCATCCAGACGATAGGGGTTTCTTAGTCTATGCCTAGGCAGCTAAAATTTATTTTTATTTATTACATTTGTGAAATGAAAGATATCGATATACTATTGAAGATAAAGATTAAAATTGGAAATAAAGCATCGATAAGACTAGAATGTCATGTGAACAAATGATAAACATAGCTTACTACTAAATAGTGAAGTAATGAGTGTCAAGTAAACATGAAAATAATTGTGACTTGGTGCTGAGATCTTTGACAAAATTACCCCATTTTTTTTTCTTGTGTTTTTATTAAGTGACTGATAGCCTTTGTGACTAGCGTTTTAGCGTCTGGTGAGTAACGCCAAGGTGCCACCAGGCAACCATGTGTAACTAGCACCCCAGCCCTAAGGCAGGCGCTAAGGGTCCTGGTAAGGTGAAGCGATTGTCAAGACAAAGTTTTTGCACATGCACAGACACGCAAAAAGGGCATAAAGTGTACTGAAAAGGCAGTTGAAAAATATTATCCTGTTAGGAACTGGAAATGTTGTCATTTCCTCTGTAGCAGGGTCAAAATGAAGCTATTCTCATCTTATTTTGGAAAAAAGCTTTCATCTTAAAATAGTTGGATGTGATTTAACACCAATTAAGATGACCCTGTTGGATCAAATAAGCTTCCTAATTAATGTTTTAACTGCTGGATGAAAATGAGCAACAAAATATTTGATGCTCTGTCATTAAAATTTTATGATTTATAATTTTTAGTGGTACGATTCGAATTAATTTTTACGTGAACAGTCTGAATCCTAGGTCTGAACCCCCATTAAAAAAGAATCCTATGATTTTCATTCCAATCTTATGCTTCAGTATTTGGATCTGAAAAGAGATCAAATCTCTACAATTGGAGTGAAAACGAGTGCCACTATTTTGAGTGAAACTATGAACCACATTGTTCTTATGTATTTATGATTCTTTTATTGAAAAATGGTGGCAAAAGTGGATAGCATTTTGGAGAATTGCCTCGCGCGAAGCTAGAAATGTAGGCATCTTAGCGTCTATACATTAGTGTTGATTTTTGTATGAAATTTTACCTCACTGGAAAATCTACAATGGTTCACCTTACAGGCATGGACACACTGTGATATAGAAATTCAGGAAGAGTTATTACATGGGGAAAAATTTACAAAATGGATTATGTATGAGTAAGATGAAAAATTTGAAAGAAATTAGGATGACCAAAACGTCGCTAGGGATGAAGTTGTTATAATGTTGATAACATTTGTTACTGAGATTTAAAAAAAAATAAAAATTAAAGTGTGCTTTGATGTAGTGAGATCATTTATATACTTCATGCCTCATGGGCAACTTTTTTAAGTCACAAATCTGATGATAAGATAGTTTTTTCTGCTTAGTTAAGAAGTTCTTTAGTCACTGATTTTCTTTTTTGATCGATAAACAGCAATTCCATTAAAAGAAAGGAGAATATTCACGATAGTCACTGATCATATGTTTTTCTTTAGTTAGATGGATTTTATGCGTAATGAAGAAAGCTAACCTTATGGAGGATATATTTTATGTTAATATTTGATGGTGAATTTGACCAATATAGACGTTAGATGATGAATTATACACACCTTGTGTTTATTTGCTGTAAGACTCCTTTTCTTTTTCAAATCCTTTCATTTTTAAATTCACTTCATATCTATCGTCTTATTTTAATGATTCATCTGAAAACATTGTTTTGGTCAATATTCTTCCTCATCTTGATTACTGCCTTATCCCAACTATTTGGGGTCGGCAACACGTATCTGGTGTGCCATTCTGGTCTATAAAGAGACATATCTTTGTTTATAGCATGTGATATATAATTGTTTCCACTAAATTTAAATACCTCCTTGTTTTACCTTTCCCTCGTCTTTTTAGAGCCTTCAACTTTCAATTGGTCACTAGGAAACCACTTGCCTTATTGGGACCATTTGGGGTTGGTAACACCAATCTTGTTCCACTATTTTGGTCTATCAAGAGTCATATATTCGGTTGGATCATGTGTTATTTAATTATTTCTCACTAACTCGAACCACGCCCTTTTCGGTCTTCCCTCGCCTTCAACTTGCATCTACTTCTTAGGAAATTGCTTTGCCTAGCCAGGATCCCCTAATTCCTGCATTGAAGTCTAGGCAGGTGCTCGTAAGACACGGTCGTTTAGTGGCGCCTTCACTGAAATGCTAGACCTAGTGCAAAGGGGTCTCTGGTGATCCACATATAGTTAAATATTGTGTACAAAAATTAATAAACAATAAAATGGAGCAGATTTTACTTAATATCGGGAAGGGTTATAAAATGCTTTTTTTTTTTTAAACCTGGCATTCATTCATCACTCAATAATAAATTATCCAATTTTTTTCTTTTTGCTGTGACATTATGGTCTTAGTTATGCTTTCTTTTCAGTTCTGAATCTCTAATTTTAATCATTTATTAATAATCATGATGCATGTCTAACGACTAATGGTGTTTTCCCTTAAATATTATAATTGAATATATAAACAAATGATGTTTGCTTTGGCAATGCCGCGCCTTGGGAACGCTATCCGTTAGGCATCATGTGGACGCTTTGACTACACTGTCTGCCAGTAGCTCACATCCTCATTGGTTCCATCACGGGTCCTTGTTGAACGTTTCCAAACCATCTTAATTGATTTTCCTTATTTGATCACCTATTGTGTATTGGACCTGCTCCTTTTAGTAAATGAGATGTTTCTATCAATAGATACTTGTGCAGTTTAATTTCACTCTTGTGGGTTTTTAGATCCCGATTCTCATTCTGCTGCATCTGTTGCTTTCCAGATCACTTTTTCTATTCCCCAATTTAGTTCTTATATAAGAGTTAAATAAGTTTCAATTTTATCTGGTCCCTTTACTTATATAATTTCTCTTTGATGCAGTTAGAAATGGCTGAGGAATGTCTAGAGCATGCAATGGACTTGAGTGGTTTATTGCTACTCTATTCTGCTCTAGGAGATGCTGAAGGAATTTCAAAACTTGCATCTCTTGCTAAAGAACAAGGGAAGAACAATGTTGCCTTCCTTTGCCTATTCACTCTAGGTAAATTAGAAGAGTGCCTCCAGCTTTTGGTGGAGAGGTAATTCTTTTCATTACCTTAAACATAATAAAACAAACTTCTGGAATTATGTATGTATATTTTTACAGACAATTTTCTAACTTGCAATCTCTTTACAGCAACCGGATCCCTGAGGCTGCTTTGATGGCACGGTCCTATCTTCCAAGCAAGGTCCCAGAGATAGTTGGAATTTGGAGAAACGACCTCAATAAGGTTACTTACCGTGTTATTTATTTGTTTTTCTGTTATTTATTTTTATTTTTTCAACCATCAAGATTGGTTAGCAGAATCATATTGGAGATATTGAAAGGATAAGGATGGATTCTAGATTTTGTCTAGCCTTGATTTTCTCTGCTATTAACGAATAGAATATTCCTTTTTTTTTCAAATTTATTCCATTCCTGTTGATACTCCTGAAAGGGAAATAGTTGAACCTCATAACCAATACGAAAAAAGAAAGGGACATATTTGGAAAGGATAAAAATGGATGCTAGATGGCTTGTAGCCTGCTTTTGCTGTTAATGAGTAGGATCTTATCTTTTTATTCAATTTATCCCATTCCTATTGCTAGTCAATGGAATAGAGAAAGGTAAATGGTTAAATCTCATAATCAAGAAAGAAAAAGTCAGGGACGTATTTGAATCATTCTTGACCTTCTACAATGATTTGGTGTTTTTAGGTCAATAAAAAAGCTGCAGAATCTTTGGCGGATCCTGAAGAGTACCCTAATTTGTTTGAAGACTGGCAGGTTGCTCTTGCTGTTGAATCCAAAATTGCAGAGAAAAGGTACCCTTTCCAATTACAAATTTCCCTATAGGATACAGTAGCGCTCATACCCATTGCAGATGTTTATTTAGATTTAATAATGAAGGAAATCCAGAAGTGTCTCACCAGAATCCACGGAGTGCTGAATCTGACACGGTCCAGTATGTCTGCACCCATTTAGAAAATCCATGCAACATAGGTACATAAAACAGCCAAAAAAACCTGACATAAGAAAACCGAAAAGAGAAAAGATCATGTAGATGAAAATTACATCCCTTATGTATAGATATTTGATACAATTCATAAGACATGGCAAATTTTTTGATGCAGTATAAATTTTATTATAATATGAAAATAATCATATTCTTTTAATTTATTTAAATATATTGCCGAGTCCATGAATGCTAATTTTCAGAGTTTGCGTAATTTAACACTCAGCACCTGTGCCAATGCGACATAGGTATTTACTTATGTCATTTCTTTAATCATACATCAGCATCAAATTCCATTTGGTAAGAGTTTTATGTATTTTTGAATTTCAGTACTTCGTTTTTGCCTCTCGTTGCTAAGCTATACATTATTATCCCTCTAGAAGTGTCAGCTTTTACCTCTTGTTGCTAGGCTATACATGATTACCCTATAGAAGTTTCTGTGCATGCTTCGATTTCAGTAATTTGGCCTTGGTGACTCAAAGATTGATGAATTCATTAGACGTCAAGTGAAGCTTCAAACAGTAAAAGACTTGGGCTAAATTTACAAGCTATAAACACAATTTAATTATTTGAACATGAATAACGCGGTAATTTAAGGGGGTTTTGGTTAATAGATTCAAGTTTACAAAAGATTATCCCCATTTAGTCTTTGTCTGGGTGGTTTTGAACAAGGGCGACATGGTAAGGAGAAGGCACTCAGCTTGCCTGTGGGATCAAGTTGTTGTGCTTATGAGTTTACTAGCCGTAAACATGATTTAGCCGAACTTTTCATATGAATTACTCCATTATTTTAGTGGGTGTTTGGTAAAATGTTTCAAATTGTGCACCAAAATTTGCTCCATGTAAAGTCATGCAAATGAAAATCAAGTCTGGGTGATTCATCAGAATTGAGATGATGTACAAAAAAGACGCTCGGTGCGCCCTTTGTGCATAAAATAAAAATGCGAAATTTCATTTCCTCATACATACATCCTCACAGGTCATAGTTTTCTTAGGGGTTTAAATGTCAAGTTGGATTTAGGTGATTGTTCAACTATATTTGTAATCCGTGGCTCTCTGAAAACATGTGTATTTGCTTTATCATAGATGTCAGTTAAATTATCTCGAGACAATTGAGTTTGTGTTTTGTATGTATCTCCATTTTGGATGTGTGGCATTCATGAATTTCTTTCTTTTGATTTTTTCATAGGGGAACTTATCCTCCTGCAGAGGAATACTTAAGCTACTCTGAGAAATCAAACCTCAACCTTGTGGAAGCTTTCAAAAGCATGCAAATTGATGAAGAGGAAGCACCTGATGAAGAGGATGAAGAGGAAGCACCTGATGAAGAGGAAGCACCACTTGAAAATGGAAATTTGGGTCATGAGGTATAATCTGCTTACAGATTTTTGGATTTTATTTTTCTGAGTACAAATGTATGATTTTCACCCAACTATAGAAAGGTTCTTAATTGATGAGGGAGCACAGATGCGTCGTGCGATGTGCAATTACTTTCCCTTTATGGACTACAGCTGGTAATTGGTAAATATTGATCCTTATCAATTACCAACATGTTTAAATTAGACGATTTCCTTGGCTGGTTTGCCAGTTAAGTAGTGGATTAATTTGCTATTTGACAGGGAAGCAAATCGTCTGTGTTCTTCCCTGTGGCCATGAGTGTTGGAAGGCCGGGATCCATTTGTCTATAAGGATTTAACGGTTGTAACCACATGTTGGAGAGATCCTGGCCTTCAATTCCTCTGATCACAGGGAAGAACTCAGGGAAGAACACAGACGATATGGTTCCATTTGAGAGTAGAAGACGTTGACGCTCTAAAATTGTAGGTTTATATAGTATAAGCAGAAAATGATTGCTATTCATCTCTTTCCCCAAATTCTAAGTTTGACCGTGATAAGTTCCAGGGATATTGTTTTCTAATGTAAAGGTTGAATTAGATTCTTCATTGCAAGTTCCAGAGGTTTTCTTGTTTTGTAATTTAAAGAATGACTTACATTCTTCATTATAAGTGAGTGATACAAGACTTAATTGTCATCCCCACCCATGATTGCAACAGCAGTTTGGCGATTTTTACAAGAACCCAAAGAATTGGTTTTTGTTTATTAATAACCAAAGGGTACAGTTGACATAGCATGCAAATGGATCACATGAGCTACAGATTTGAATTTATTTGGATTGTTGAGAACATATAAATGTCAGTGGTCATCCTGAAAGCGAAAGTCTACATTGAAGTTGGTTTGAGTGTGAACGATGGCCCGAAGAAAGCTCATGCAGTGAGAAAGCGGAAATATCAAAAGTTGAAACATTCAGTTACTGGGTTGGAGTGAGTCTTATGCTATAGGAGTTGTGCACACCTTTGGGGTGTTCTAATCATTGCCTAAGGTCATGTGCAACTTATGATTTAAAATATAATTACTTTTGGAAATTTAATGCAGATAGTTGAGCAATTCAATCAGTTTGTTCAGAAGCTGGGAAGCTTTAAGCAATGACACATTTTTAAAGATTTTAAATGATGTTTCATGTATTAGTGCCAAGATAGAAAATTCGCCTCTCTTGGTTAGGCACTTGATTCTAGCCATTCATTGAAACACCTTTTCATCATGGCTAGTCTGTGTAGTGTGTATGACATTCTTCTTGTTGGATTTACTAAGCGGTTTCTCTTTATTTTTATTCTAGGTCGTACAAGAGAATGGAGAAGAAGATGGCCAAGAAGAGGTTGTCGAGGACGCTGATTCCACGGACGGCGCCGTACTCGTTAGTAGTAACGAGGGTGACGAAGAGTGGGGTAGGAATAATGGAGGAACTCCATCAGCCTAAAAGCAATTGGTTGGGCAAGTGTGAAAATCCAAATTTTGTCTGGTGATTAATTGATTTTCTCTAAAGTGCCCTCCTCTGACTCGCATTTTCACCTTCTCCTCCTAATATTATTAGTATTGTTTACTATTATTAGGGCAGTGATCTCCTGAAATGACTCAAAACCTGTGATTAGAGAGTCATGCAATTATAGGTGTAAGTGCGCCCCACTATTGAGTTAACTCAATTAATATTGGTTAACAATTGCTAATTAAGGGATGATGATCAATACAATGTTGGCTAGGGGTGTTATTTGATTTGAGTCGATGCAGGAGATCATTCCCCTTATTATTATTATTTTTATTGTTATATCATTATTTATTATTTATTATTATTATTATTATTATTATTATTATTATTGCTAGTACTTCTGTTAACATAATTTATTGTTTATTGGACCGTTATTTTCACCTATGCTACTTGTTGATTTTTACTACTAATGTCCTTATTATTGCGATTATCTATTTGTAAACACTTCAAAAAACACGAATATCAACCGGGCCAACTTTACTTTGGGATAATTGTTGCTTTTACCTTTCATGTTTTTTATGGAATCAACTTACTTACATCTTACTTGTGGATGCTAAAGTAGCCTGGTCTTTCATAGTCTATAATGTGACCACACGAGCTTATTGCAACTCTCATATTCATCTTGGGGAACATTTTTTTTATAGACAACAAGGAACAGTGGTAACATCAAACATGTGATATCTGGGATGTGAACTGTGGCAAGACTATCATTATTCACTTGGAAGCATATTAACAAAGTTCTCCGATTTTTTCAAAAATTCTCAAATAATACACACGACTTTTTCGTCAAACAAATAATTCCCAAATTATTCACTGCTTTTTAAAAAAATCACAACTTTTTCAAAAGTTGCGAATTTTACGAATTAAATACGAATTATTCATGATTTTTTTAAAAAGTCCTGAATAAATATATAAGAAATAAGATATGCTTGTTTATAATTTAACAATTAGTAATCTTATTTCATATTTTTTCATTTCTTACCTAATGTTTTACAAATTTATTTTCGAATTTTGTCGACTATTCCAAAAAATTTCCTCGATGAATAATTATCGAACTCGGACTTGGTAACTATGGTTGGCATCATGTTACTTTCTCTTTATAATTTTTTTAAAATTATTGTTTCTATTTTTTTTTTCAAAGTTTTCCCGACTTTGCTGAACTAGACGCCTACCGAATTATTCCCGAACCCCGACTTTGTTACTATGCTTGGAAGGCTAAAAAGGGATTTGTGTTAACCCATTGATGAGCTGACTCAACTTCTTCTAATGAACATTTCAATAGCTTGGTTTTCCACAGATCTGAGTAGGAGACTATATCCTAACCTTATTGTTACATGTTTGAGTCTAACTTGTGGATGATGCCAGAGGGCTTAACCTACATGTTATGGCCTGCATAAATGAACTTAATACTGACATGCTTGGGTGCAATAATTTCCCCTGTTGTTTCTGTGGTGTTTTACGATATCCATAGTCACAAAGTCGGGGTACGGGAATAATTTGGAAAGGGTCAAGTACGGAAAAATTCGAAAAAAACGGGAAAACTTCGGGAAAAAAACGAAAAAATAATTAAAAAATTATAAAAATTATAAAAATTATATACATGATACTAATTAATATATCTAACAATTTGATGAGATAATATAGAAAAAAGTAACTATAATCAACAATAATAAGTCCATAACATCATTTAAACATGAAACATCCAATTTAATACTTCAAGCCATCAAAATACAAACTGTTCTTACAATTTCATCAACAAAAAGTATCACAAAATACAAATTGTTCTTACAATTTCATCAACAAAAAGTATCACGGAATACAAATTACATGATAAATCATTCATTCCTATTTATCAATTGGTTAAAAGCCACATTATCATCAAGGTCATCAAAATCTGCATCATCTTCATTCCCTAAAGATTCATTGGAAGATGGTGTTTCATCTTCAAGTTCATGATTCCCTTCAGCTTCAACTTCAAGTACATCTGGGAATGCCAAAATTTTCTCAAGATTAATTGGTTCATTGTCCTTCTTTATTTTAATTGCACTTGTCTTCATCAAATGCAAGTTCACACGAACAAACACCAAGTCATGCAACTTATTTGGCTCTAATCTGTTCCTCTTCTTCGTGTGTGCAGCCTCAAAAGCACTCCAATTTCTTTCACATGCTGAGGCACTGCATGGTTGGCTATGCAATTTGATTGCCAACTTTTGAAGGATTGGAACTTGTTGTCCATACATGTCCCACCAAAGTCCTAATTACAATACAAATACATTTTTAAAATGTTAACTATTAAAACTGAAATCTAATTAAACTTCAAAAATTAAAATAATGTAAGTGTGTAATGAACTTACTTGGATGTGTATCACAAAGGTTTTCAATTCCCCATTTGGTAAAGATGGAATTGTCTTGTTGGTGGTAAAGTTTCAGCTCCTTGTTAAACTTCTTTGCCTCCTCAAAATTAGGGATCATCCTATCAATCATCTTCTCAATGCTCACCCTTACTTCCTTATCCATCTTCACAAGTTTATTATAAAACAAGTTAGGATTAAGGTAGGCGGCAACTGCATGCAAGGGGCTGTGCAATGTCCTATTCCATCTTTCATCGATTATCTTCCAAAAAGGCATATATTTCTCATTATTGCCTTTATGTACTTCCTTGATTGCCTCTTTCGCTCTATCCATACTTTCGTAAAGATATCCCATAGTAGAACTATCACCATCCACCATCCGTAGGACCCTAACAAGAGGCTCAACTGTTTGTATTATTTCTCTGCCCTTCCCCCAGAACACATTCCCCTATATAATATTTGCAATTTCTATTCCTTCATCTGTCTTACTTTGAGATAAAGCTCGCCATTCCGCTGAAGCAATCATAAACCTTAATGCTTGTTCTTCTTTGAGAATAGATTGTAAACAGAGGAATTGTGTTGCAAACCTAGTAGCCCCAGGCCTTTTTAGTTCTTTGTTTTGGGTGTGTAATCTCATTAAATCCAAAACATGCTGAAACCTATATAAAAACTTCACAATAAGTCTCGCATTTTCTAAAATTGGTTTCACATGAGGAAGCTCATCAATACTCTCTAAAATCAGATCCAAACAATGTGCTACACATGATGTCTTGAAAATATTTGGATATCTATCTTCAATAATGATTCCGGCCGCACTGTAATTGGAAGCGTTGTCTGATATGAATTGAACAACATTTTCTGGTCCAATTTCTTCAATCCCAGATGCAATAAAATTCGCTATGTATGTTGCATCTTTCTTCTTCCCCACCGTACACTCACTTTTTAAAAATATTGTTCCCATAGGAGATGCCACCAACAAATTCACATGTGGCCTCTTTTTTGCATCAGTCCAAGAATCAGACATTACAGTGCATCCTGAAACAGCCCAAGATTTTTTAATTGTATTGACATACTCTTCTGATTCATCCTTTAAGCTTGCCAATAACTTTACCATCAGTGTTTCACTACTTGGGAGAACATATCCCGGACCATGATTTGAAACAGCTGTGATGGCGTCTTTAAACTCTTGCGACCTTAGCAAGTTAAATGAAAGGTTATTAGCCACAAAAGCTTTTGCCATCAAATGATCTGCAACATCTTTTTCTTTCTTCTTTATGAGTTGAGTTAGCTTCGGCTGAGCTCCTCCTAAATTACCACAAGTCATGTTTGAAATCGATCCTGAAGAACTTCCATTACCAACTTGAGATGATTGCAATAAATCTGATACTTTTGTCTTCTTACGTGACTCCATCTCTTGTATGGCCTGTAATGCCCTTTCATGAACAAGATCAGGCACCGAAGGACAAGGCCTCACATCTCTTTGCAATTGTTTTGCAAAGTGATGTTTCATACGGGTAATACTACCCATAAACGTCTCTTGACAAAAATTGCATCGAATCTTTGTCCCTCCTTCTTCAGTCACATACTCCCAAAAAGAATCTCTAGCTCTTGGCATTTTAACTTTGATACTTTGATTAATTGATTCAAAATAATCCTAATACCTAAAGAAAATACAACCAAAAGTTTAAATTATTAGCATGCATGGAGTGCAAGTGCAAGTGCAAATTTAAAATCAAGCAAAAGTGCATAACTACCTACACAAATCAAATTCAAATAAGCACAATTACCTTCATGTAAATTCAAATAAGCAACAACAATGCTACATAGTTTTAATAATCAAATATAGATAATGGTAAAAATCCAGTAGTTATAGACTAATGGTGTCCAACAAATAGATGACTAAGGTCCTTCATATTCCCACAGTAATTAAGGTTTCAGATCCACAGAAATATATAACTAAATCAGAGCAGACTGAAGACATGGTAGCATACAAAATTCCACCAGGCAAGCAAAATTCCAGAAATATATGACCACAAGTTTTGAAAAAAAAAAAAAAGGGCAGCAAGCAAAATTCCAGCAGACAGCAAGCAAAATATATCACCCAAAATATGTTTTTTGTGAGGACATACCTAAGGAAGGAAGGCATTAGGTATGTCCAGCAAAATTGACATATCTAATGCCTAAAATGACTCCTAGGGCATGTCTCTCATAATGGGATAACAAAAGAAAAAAAAAAAAAAAAAAAAAGGAAGAAGGAGAGAGGTGGAACCGTGGAAGCACAGAGGTACGAAGAAGAAGAGAGGTGGAATCGGGACTGACCTTGAGCCTTGAGGGATGACCGGATGAAGCACACAGGCGATGCAGAGAGGCGTGAGCAGTGTCACCTTCTTCTTCTTCTTCTTCTCTGTTAAACCCTAATCACCGAAGAGGGATTTTTTTTTAAAATTTTAATAACAAAAGAAAATAAAATTTAAAAGAAGAAGAAGAAGAAGAGAGGTGGAACCGTGGAATCACAGAGGGTGAAGAAGAAGAGAGGTGGGACTGACCTTGAGCCTTGAGGGAGGAAGCACACAGTCGATGCAGAGAGCCGTCAGCCAGGTGAGCCGCCGTGACCTTCTTCTTCTTCTTCTTCTTCTTCTTCCTCCTCCTCTTCTTCTTCTTCTTCTGCTTCTTCTCTGTTAAAAACCCTAAACACCGAAGAGGGGGTTTTGTTTTTTCACGGGAGTGTGTTTCGGTAGGGAGAAACAGAGAAGAAGAGATGGTTTTAAGGGTTTAATTTCTTTAAACCCCTAAATTACCGAAATAGGCCTAATAACAATTTTTTTTACAAAATTAAAAAAAAAAACGTTTTCTAAACCGTTTAAAACGGGTTTTTACGATTTACACGCGAACAAAACGCGAAATTCGCGTTTAAAACGTAAAAACGCGTTTTTTTCGGGGAGGCAATAATGCGCGTTTTAAACGCGTTTTGTTGAAAAAAACGGCCGTTTTTGTGACTATGACGATATCAACTGTGATAGGCATCCTTCCTACGATATCAGCCTGCAGTTACACTAATGTGATATTCTTGTTCTAAGTTAATATGACATCCTGTAACTGCATGCTGTTAGATATGGGTAAATGACCTCACAGGAAGGTACAGGATTCCTTAATTATTCCCAAATAAGATTGCTTATGTTTTAACTTTCTGTGGCTCCTACATATATGAACCTTTTTTCAAAATCTGCAAAAGGAATTCCCATTTTGACGCCCCATCTAGTGCTTATTCTTATCAATTTTGGGCATTTTCACCTCCAATCTCTTTGATTTGTGGCAATTCTCAAAGACGGTGTGAATTGAGTATCATGTATTCATGTTTATGTTAACTTTGAAATTCAATTTGATCTTGATTTTCTGTTTGGTTTAAGCATCTTCACCTGTGCCTTACATTGCTTCTTGCATATGCATTGTGCATTTAAGTATTCTTATCACTTCATGGAGTCATTGATTTTGATTGTTCTGACTATTTTTTCTTTTTTGCTGATATGGCAGTGCTTGAGCCGCATCACTAGGTTCCATCAAGACATCCGGTTCTAGCTGTTATACACCCTTTTCATAAGGTAAGATAAATATCCCTTTATAAAATAATTTTTGTTCAATTGTCAAAAAAATAATTTATCTATTACTCAGTTGTTAACTTGTGCTATTTGTATCCATTAGACAGGGTATGGAATTATATCCTAGGTGTATTTTTTTGGGGGGTCTCTGTTGCTTGTGATTTTAGTGTAAACCTTCTAATCAGCATACCCACCTAAGAGATCACCTAGCACCCATATCATCGGATGAAGCAGATTGACATGTTCAGTTGTTGAATGGTTTAATAAATAGAAGTCTTTTTTGGATGGTTAGGATCACGTCATGGGTGGTGGAGCCCAATGATTGACTAGGTCCACTAAATATCTGCCACATGTTGGATAGAGATTCTAAGCTGTTGTATGGAAACATATTT
This sequence comes from Tetracentron sinense, assembly GCA_015143295.1. Taxonomy (NCBI): domain Eukaryota; kingdom Viridiplantae; phylum Streptophyta; class Magnoliopsida; order Trochodendrales; family Trochodendraceae; genus Tetracentron; species Tetracentron sinense. Next base: position 5,434,862 of record CM026554.1, on the reverse strand, counting down.
TTAGAAGGGGCATAAATTCTTGCCTCAACTTACACTACAGTAGGATTTGTATTGGTAAATAGATGTTGGCCAAGGGGGGATGATGCCCAATACAAGGTCGATTATGCTGAAGTCCCTCAAATCGAAATGCCCGTTTTAAGGAACCTCTAAGGTTTAGGTTGGCCGACCAGTGGCCTACTGGTACAAATGGCACACAATCAATTGGGTGGCACCAAAATTCAACAACCTTACACACTGAATCTCCTAAACTGCTTGGAATTAGAGCTTTAAATGGAGCAAATTCTAAGCAATAGTGGTATATCCGAATTCGTATCCGATTGTATATCCGACTATCCAAATTCGATTAAATAATCGACGGATAGTAAAATAGAGTATCCGTATTCAACTCCAATTAAAATATTCAAATTTGAATGATATCCGAATTATTCAATTACTTAAAATACAATTAAAAGAAATAAAAAATGAAATTTTAATATTTAATCCCCAGCTACATTAAAAATGATAATATAATGTCTTAAAATTATGTAAAAAACACATTAATAAGGGTTTTTAGCCCTATAAATTTATAATATATTTGTGTATATATAAAAATACAGATATTTGTAGTATCCAATATATCAATATCCGAATTCGTGCCCAATTATAAACGGATAGTAAAAAGTACTATTTGAATTTGCTCTTCCAGATGCCTACTTGAATAATTATCCAAGCAAATGGATTCAGAGTATTCGTTGCCACCCATATTTGGAATACCCTTTTTTTGTGATTGTGTCGAGGAATGTTACAGAAAGATGGTTATCTCCTTATTCTTTAGGATATCATGCTAGTGGCTGTGCACATGGTGCGTGCATGCCACCAGCATTAGTTTAAAACCTTAGGAAGGGAAGCATTAACTCTAGGGGGTTAATGCTGACATGTCGGCACAGAAGCCTAGTTATCAGATTAGGTTTTCTAAAGTTTAGGATCACCAACAGTGTCAACTGTGGCAGGGAGCCTGCCAGCCAGCATTAACTAGGGAGCTGCCACATACCCTGTTGCAATTCCCTCAAAATGACGCTTTAAAGTAAATGGTAGCTTTCATGTAGGAGGGAAATAAAAGGGAGGGTACGTGTCAGTTTTGAGTAATGCTGCCGGGCTCCTGTCAGTTAACACTGGAGGTGATCCCAAGTCTTTCCTAAAACATGTGCAAACCTAGTGTGTTCCTTTGCACACAATCTTAACTGTCTTCTTGGTGCTCTAGAGTTGACCCTTTACCAGTAATCCCTTAGAATGCTTCTCATTGTTCTATGTTTGGCCAGCTATTCTCGTGATAACTTAAAGATGCAAATGCAGGACACTCAAAATAGTCTGTAGATCTATATATATACATATAGAGAGAGAGAGAGGGAGAGCTCTTGTATTTATCTTTTCTTTATTTATCTTTTGTGCTCTACCTTTTACCAGGTCTCCAGGAGGCTAGAAAGAGGCGATCCTTCAGTTCGGTTGTCTCCAGTAGTAGGTGGTTTATAGTGTACGGATTTTTTTTTCCCGATAGGCACATGTAACAAACAGTTTCCCATCTTCATTTTTTTTGGCATCTCCTTGAAAGTTTTCCTTCCTTTTGTATGAACAGTAGGAATCTGTGCTAGTGATGACCTATTTTATTCTTTATATATACATATATAAAACTGTGAGAACACAAAAAAAATGATAGGTGCTGAGACTCAATGGAAGCTGTTCCATCCAATGTTGCTTTGGTAGAGGAGGATAAATATATATACGTTATGTGCTGAAATGTATTGCGTATTTGCATTTTATTACATTAGGCACTGCTGAAATGTATTGCGTATTTGCATTTTATTCATCAGGCACTATTATATCTCAAGCAATAAAAAATTATGGTCGGAGTTTTTTATTATTTGTAACTCGTCTATGCATCAAAATTAGTTTCATTTTAAGTCTTCCTTTCGTTGTGTATCAAAGAATTTCTGTGGCATTTTTGTGTATATCCACAATATGTTGGTTAAAATTGACTTGTTACCTATAATTAATAGGGGTGTATTCATGCGAAGTTAAGCCGAGGTTTTTTGGCTCAGCAAGTTGAGCTTTTAACCGAGCTCGAGTCAGGTCCAGTTTGATTTGGCTCCGCTTTAAGTTTGAAAGAGTGGGCTTGACTTGAATCAGTTCCAGTTTGAGCTTATTTTTAAGCTAGGAGCTTTGCTCAGCTCGGCTTGAGTAATCTATATCCATGCTGAAATTTTGAAACTTCCAACTTACTTTTTCATCATCATTTCAATGACCATTAGAGCAATGTTATGTCAACTCTCCCCTATTTTTGTACAAGAAGACAAAATAGTATGACACTTTTTTGTGGGATACATTACTTTTATCTTGTCCTTTTATTTAAAAACGAAAAATTATCCACCGGAAAGTGGACGTAGCATTGCTCTAACCGTTATCACTCATAGTATGTCAGAGTTGGGCATTTCTCAGAGCAGAGCAGTGTTGATGAAGAGATGCTCTATGCCATCTTTTCTCACATAACTTGTGGCTGAAGTTCAGAATCACAAAGGCAAAGGCGCATTTTAGCAACTATTCCTGCTAAGAAAGAGTTGGGTTCCTCAATATTTTTTTATTTTTTTATATTTTTCAGTTATAGGTGCATCATTTATCTACACTTATAGTTTTATACCTTTTTAAACTTATAATGGTTAAGTTTGGGAGATGCTAATAACAAAAGAAAGTTGAGTAGTTAAAAAGCAAAACCCAAACAAGTCAAGTCAGACTATGGGCACTACCATATATACTCCTGAATCCTAAGGGTCGCCTGTGCTTATTTTGTCTTTTCTAATGCCACAGTTCTAATCTTGACCCTTTAATAATTGTATTAAAGGGTTACGATTTGGGAGTACACTTTGGGGAGTACGAGGAGACTTACACAACCATAACCTAGCTTTCTACTCTGGTATGAAATAGTTTAATAATAATTATTTATGTAAAAATTATATATAATTGTTGAAAATAACTTTAAAATTCAAATCAAGTTAAATCAATCCAAACTCAACTTGGCTTAAATTGAGTTCAAGCTCAAGCCGAACTCGAGCATGTTCAAGCCATGTTGGGCTCAAATACAGGTTTAATAAGGCAGGCGATGGCTATAGTGGAGCCCGCCGGGTGCAGGGTCCAAAATGGGGCCCATGGTGACCTGCCGACGGAAATAATAAGAGACCGTGCCTGAATTTTATCCGTAAATTGCGTGGCTGAGTCTTGCTCCTTTAACCTTTTTAATTTACTGATAGAAGGAGAAGAGCGTAAAGAGTATTCGCTTTTCTCCGCACGCACTTCTCCTATTTTTCCCTTCTCATTCATTTATCCATCTTCCTCTTTTATATTGTTATTTTTTTTTCTCGCCTCTTTTGCCCCTCCAACATGAGAGCAAATCGTCTTAGTTGGCCCCTAATACCAAAATTCGTATTAGGGCCCACATATCTAATAGCAAATTTAATACAATCTTGGTTTCTAAACCCAAGAAAGGGTAATATGGTCACCAATTACTTTTCACCTTTTGTCCTCCTTTGCAAAATGTCTCATCTCTCTATCTTTATCAATCTTCTTTGGTTTCTTTTATGAGTACACTATTTTGTGATTAGAAGTCTTACCACCCATAATTTTATCTGTTTCTTCTATAAGTTTCCTCTCCTAAGAGCATCTCCAACCCAAAACTTTATATCTCTCTTCTATTTCGGCATCTCCTCTATATTTAGAGGAGATGGGGCCCACTTTAAAGTTATTTGCTTTAATGGGAAGAAACTCTATATCACTATTCGTACTCTAAAACTCAAGGGGTGGATACCTTTGAGGTCAACATGTGTCCCTTTTGACACTCCTTAACCGTGGTTAAGATTTATCCACCCATCCTTGTTTTTTTAAAATATTAATTCTTTTTTAAAATTAAAAAACTGTTTGTAGAGTTTTTTAATATTAAAAGTAATTTTTTAATTTTTAACAATAATTAATATTTAAAAAAAACCAAAGATGGGTGGGTGAAACTTAACCACGGTTAAGGGGTGTCAAAAGGTAAAAGGACACAATCGGTATTTTAACAAAGATTGAAAGACAAAAAGAGGACACAATGGGTATCGTAAGAACATGAATAGTGTTATAGAGGCCATCTCCATTTTCTCTCACAACCTCTAAATATAGAGGTCACTGTAGCAATATAGAGGTCTGGCCTCTGAATATAGAACTCGGTTGGAGTTGGATAAACTCTATATTTAGAGTTATAGAGCCGGTTGGAGATGCTCTAAAGCATAAGAACACATGTATATTTTTGTGACTTTAATATTATCACTCATATTTTATGAAAGGTTTTGGAAGTTAAATTATAAGATTTATTTTATTTTTTTCCCCTTATTGGAATGATGTTAATTTATCTATATTTCCCTATCTAAATCTCTATTGCTTTTGTAATTGATTTTTAATAATAATTTTTCTAGGTTGAGAATCAAAAAGAAAATACTAATACCACGGAAGAGGATAAAAGACATTAAATAAAGCAAAAGCATATTGTGACCATATTACCTTTTCTTGGGGTTTAGATACTAAGATTGCATTAAATAAGGCAACAATAAATGCCTTTTGAGGTGGAAGGTTGTTATTGGGTATGTGGGCCCCTAATACGAATTTTGGTATTAGGGCCGACTAGACGATTTGCTCTCCTCCAACATAACCTCACTTGCACCGAAAAACTGAAAAAGCGTCCCCCACTGGTTCAGGTTCATCCACTCTTTGGTGAAGTCACTTTCTGTTAAAAAGACTTAACCTTTTGGTTGATACGGAGAGATCCATTGACTAAAGCTTCATTTGCCACAGACTTGGAATCCTCTTCGGTTATAACTGGACTCCTTCGAATCTGATTACAACACAAAAGCTTTTTTAAGTGCTTTTTTAATTCTAGTTACAACTTTAACCTTGTTGACACCAAAATTGGACCGTCTAGATGGATGGGCAGAGGGGAGGGGCCCATAGAAGGCAGGAAATACGGGCCAAATGGGCAAGCATGAAGCCCATTTTGCTTAATGAGGCCAAATCTTCCTCTAACCGTGTTTCCGTGTACAGCCCAACCAAATACAGGACCTCGGCAGAAGAGTATAGGCATCAGACACGTAGTGGCTTACAAACTGAGGTATTCGAAGTTAACAAGTGGCAGCGCAGCAACCGCCAATGAGGACTGAGCGAGGTGGTTATTATAACTACCAAAGTGACTCCCACAACCAATTGTATCAAAGGAGAGATCATTATCTCAAAAGGAACATGGCAGCATCAGAACGACATGTGTTTATAAGAAGACCGAGCACAAAGAAGAGAGGATCTCTAGATCAACCGAACACACACACACAACATTGCTCCACAGCAGCCTAATTACCTCCCCAACACCACAATTACCTCCAATGGGAGAGCCCTTTACTTTCAGGAGATTACCTTAGCATTGCTTCCTCTTTCGGGAAAGTCCCTTAGTTATTCATGTAACATCCTCCTCGTGGAGAGATCCTAGTCATTCTTATCTTCTACTATCATCCTAGTGGAACTTTGTATTTGCCTCTACAACTCATTTCGATCACATGATTTTGTTAGTTGTCTCTCACGATTAACTTTCAATCAAACTTGGTTATCTTTGTCTATTTCTGCTAAACCATTTCTGTCCATATCATATTTCACACACCTTTTTACGTTATCATTTGCCTTTAAATTTGAAAAGCCCCTCGAGTCATCGAAGGTGTTATAGAACTCATCCTAGAAGGAAGAACCCCCATCTCTAAATCGCCCAATCGATTTATCCGGTGGTGGCTGATTGGACGGCCGAAGCGAATGTACTCTTGGTCACTCTTTTCGGTTCGGTGCTCAAGGTTTAAAAGTTTCTGTCTAATTACGCCACGTGATACTGGCATGCCCGGCACAAACCAAATTTTCAGCCTTTGAGTTACTGTTTTTAATATTATTTTTAAAAACAAGGTTAGATGGTTGAATCCTAAGAGTTAGTGAATCTTAATCACAATTAAGAGATATAAAAGGGACACGTGTTGATTTGTGGGACACAATCAGACACCAAGGAATCCGGTTATAACCATAAAAAATTCCAAGGCTTTGCCAAAATGATATTTTGAGTCCAATATTAGTCAACCCAAAACATGTAAATTTTAAGGCACGTCAATTTTACCAGTATAACCTATCTCGAGTTCTAGGCGAGTAATAGCATCGTTACCCAGGATGAGAGTCATCCTTCCTTCATCTTCTGTTTATGATAGATCTTTGGGTGATTTTCCCTTTACCCGGGAACCTGTTGACTATGTGCTTAACCTCATTTTTTTCTTTAGTGCTTCCGGTTTGTTAATTTCTTTAGTTTGTAATAATTTCTCATCAACCAAGAAAAAAAAAGTTTGTGCGTCGAAACTGGCCTTATGCATTTCACATTATTCTGACATTCCCATCTTCTACTCACAGGTCACTTGCCCCTCTAGTTCATACGGAGGGTAGGGCTGTATGGCTGTTAATGGATGGGATTAAGATTCAAATTTGATTCGGACTCGATTCGATCGGACCAGATCTAGGTCCTATTATAAATTCTTTGGAGTGTGTATAAATCTAATCTGATTAATCGGATCAAATTTAGACTTATACTGATTCAATTAGATTATATATATATATATATATATGCAAAATCTTTTAATATTCTAATTAATTATTGAAATATTAATTTTAACTTATTAAGATTAATTGGATAAGATACAAATTTGAATTGGGTAATTTAGAATCCAATGGATCTCGGATCAAATACAAATATTTTTAATTGAGTTAGATATAGTTAGATTTGAATTTTATCTGTTTACAACCTAGGTGGGAAAGTGTGCCCCTCATTTGTGGTCTAAGATCTAAGTCTGAATGAGGTAAAATTTTTGTTGGTAATGTGGAAAGCATGAGGTCCACTAAACATTTACTAACCTAACTATTAATTGAAAATAAGTAATGCCATGTATTCTAAAAACAAAATTAATCACGGATCTATTAGTGGGGACATTTATGTTCCTAGTACATTGTTTTTTTTTTCTTTTCCTTATAGAGTTCTTAATTGACACACAACATGCCGTGTATCAATGGTAAGAACGTCACCTTTATTTATTATTTATTATTTTTTTGCCAAGTCTCTGCCTTAACTGCCTTATATGCCTCATATGTTACTAGCGGGTGGAACGTGCGATGCACGTGAGAGCGAGGGGAAGGAGTTCACGACACCCGATTGAACTCGCTATTGGCACGTACAATGCATGTGAGAGCGAGGGGAAAGAGTTAACCACAGTTAATAAGAATTAAAAGGGGCACGTGTTAACCCACGAGTGTGATTGAACTCTCCCTGAGGTCCATTGCGATTGGCTATGATTCTAAATAGATAGATGGCAAGGGGTAGTTTAGGAATTAAAGTAAAACATTAAATCAAAGGTAAGAGTAGTTTGGGAATTAAAGTAAAACATTAAATCAATATATTGTTTTTATATAAGGGTAATTTGAGAATTTCGGAAAAATCTTCTATGCATGCCTCTCGCATTATAATAGTAAAGATAAGAGCAAATTCCTTGCCTTATAAGTTATAAGAGCTCACGTGCGATGCAAGTGAGAAAGAGGGGAAGGGAAGAAGACTGGGAAGAGGGACCCTAGTGGGGGCTAAGTTTTGAAATTTTGTAAAATTTTAGTTTTGACCAACCCCAACGATATCGAAACTGGGTTTATTTTGAAAATAAGATTTCGGCCGAAATTTCGGGTCAAATTTCGAAGATTTTGGAATTTTGGCCGAAATCTGATTTTTTTTTATTTTTAAATAGTTTATTTTTAATTAAAATTCTAAAATATTTCGAAATTTTTACTAAAATTTCAAAAATTTATATATTAATTTTAAAAATTAAATAATAATATTTATATAAATATATAAAATTTTAATAAAATATAATTTTTTAACATATGTATATTAATATATATATATATATATATAAAATAAAATATTAATATTTTGGATTTCAAAATTTCGCCGAAATCCTGCAATTTTTTAGGATTTCGATTCGGGTTGGCTGGCCGAAATCGTCTCAAAATTTTGAAATTAAAAACCTTGGTGAGGGCATGAAAAAAAAAGTTAAGAAATATTTTGAGTATAGAAATTTGAGGGATATTGTGGATATCCCCCCTAGAATAATTTTTTTTGTGAGGGACTCATTGGTTATAAAATATGACGTGCAAATATTTTGAGACTTAAAAAGCTGTAGGGATATTTTGGGTATAACAAAGAAAGGGGGCGGGCAGGTCTTTGACGAGACGTTATTCTTTTGGAGTGTTTTGCCAAGAGAGCAAGGAGTTCTAAAAACCAATGATAAATGGGTGAACTTTAGGAGTGAGTGAATCTTAACCGCAATTGGAGTCTGGTTGCACCATTGAGGTTTCCATGTGTCTCTTTTGACACCCCTTAACTACGGTTAAGATTCACCCATCCTTAGTGTTGCGTCCCAAAATCCCCTTAGGAGAATTGAAAACTTTTGACACATGATTTACTTGACTTAATTCATTTAATGAGGTTTAAAGACATACCAAAATCTTAACTTAAAATTTTATTCAATGGAATAATATTTAATACCTCAACTGAACATCAATTAAAATCTGTAATTAAACTAAACCTACATAATCTGAATCATCCTCGTGATTCTCAACTCTTTAGTTAAACCTATCAAATCTAAGTATCCCAATTTAAAAACTAAAATATAATAAACTAATTACAATTTCTCTGGAATTTAAATAATTTCTAATAAACTAAAATAATAATAAAATGATCCATCGAAATCCCGTTTCTCTTCGGGATGATCACCTGCAAGATTTTCCTTACATACTCCTTTTCAACTCAAGGTTCTTGTGCACAATTATCAAATCTCGAACCTGTCTATAATAAAAGTTATCAGCAGAGTAACAAGTTACTACGCGTATATAACAATTCATAGTAAACAATATCATAACTATAATAGGTATACAAGTAACAGTTCAATTACCATTCACATATATAAATCAGAGTGCGGAAACATCTTTTCTTTTCAATTCTTTCATGTGTTCACTTGTACTTATCTTACTTAACTTATTTATTTTACTTGTCTCATTACTTGACTTTTTTTGACTTGTCTTTTTTTGTGTGTGAATAAATCAAACAACATGCACTGTGCAATAACTTAAAATAACTTTATCTCATATATTAGATAGATATTAACATATACCTTACTTATTGAGATACCACATGGTTTACACATTATCCGGTGTATATGGCTTGTCTGCATATTATCCGGTGCATATGGCTTGTCTACACATTATCTGGTGTTTACGGCGTGTCTGCACATTATCCGGTGCATACGGTTTGTCTACACATTATCCGGTGTTTACGGCTTGTCTGCACATTATCCGGTGCATACGGCTTGTCTACACATTATCCGGTGTATACGGCTTGTCTGTACATTATCCGGTGCATACGGTTTGTCTTGTCTTGATCTTAGGCTTATTAGTACTCGAGCAGTGCAAAACTAAATTATGCATTCATTGCTTTCGTGTGTACTTGTATAGTACTTGTAATCTTATTATTATTTTTTTTATATCATGCTTGTACATATTCATTATCTTGAGTGAATGCATGACAAAATACTCTTGGTTAAATTATATCTAAGACTATCAATCAAGGGCCATAAGACATCTCACCATAGCGTCCTATTCCACTTTGTTAACCAGACCTAGACAAACTTGACTCTTATCAAATGTTTCTTTATCCAACAATATATCACGTATGAAAATATAAAATAAATACACAACAACATTTATGTTCCCAATAATTTAACAGGCTTTAACCACAATTTATTTTTCAACATGCATAATTCACAATCTAATTTAAATATTAACAACTCCTTTTTTAATCGAGATCAATAACATAGTTATGCTACATAATTTATCAATCATAATTCTCATAAATTATATTCACAAAACACACTAATATGTAACTCTAATCTCACAAATAATGTATATTAATCATTCAATTATTTCATACATTACATTCAACTTCATAATTTCATTAATTCCTCCATTCCCAACCCATACATACACCATAATATTCATTCTCTTTCCCTTTGTTAATATACATAATAAAAATCATAAATAAAACATCTCTAAAAATCATGAACATATTTAATAAGAGATATACATAATATAACATGCTTTGATCTTAATTTCTTACTTTAAATCCAAACTATTTATTCTTATTTATATTAATAATCATCATATTAGTAGAAAGAAATTCATATGTACGTTATTCATAAAAACATTATATGAGAGATGATCAAAATCCTTTGATCTTCCTATTAATCATGTTCTTTATATAGATCTTATCATTAATTTCATACTCTAGATTAATAGTTATACAATTGAGAATTAGGGAAATTTATTTACTTCACTTGATCACTTCCTTACGATTTTACGCTTGTGAATGAGCTCAATCTAAGCTTTCACGCTCCAATCCTTGCAAAACCCCTCTTAGATCTCTCATATAAGTTTTAGAATACCTAAAATCCATGAATTAAAGTCTTTATATAGACAATACCAGAGTTAGAAAGTGATTAGAATGTCTAAAAACACTATTCACATGGTTACTATTCATCCTATTTACAGTTTTACCATTGAACTTCGAATAATTCTATAGAACTCAATTCTTATCGGATTATCCTGAAATTTGAACCATAACTATTTTAGGTCATATAGAATCTACCTTAAAAGTTTCATAAATTTTGGATGAGTAAAAATGATCAAAATACCCCTCTTATGATAGAGACAATTTTACTTATTTTGACTATTTTCTTTGCTTTAAACCTTAACCATTGATCATACAATACTTATAACTTTAGTTAGAATTTTACATAGACATATTTAGACATAGATAATTATTAATTAATATCAATTAAACATTCTTAAACATCAATTAATATTAATCGCAATGATTTAAGCGAATTATCCATATTTTAAGTTTCTAGAAAAACATGTTTTGGGTCTCTACACTCAGAGTTTACCCTTGGTTTTTAGAAAAAAAAAATATTAAAAAAAAGTTAACCCTAGGAGTTAGTAAATTTAACCAGGGTCAAATCTTTTTTTGTTTTTTTCTAAAAACCAAGAATAATGAGTGAACCCTAGGGGTTCCAAGTGTCTCTTTTGACATCCCTTAACTATGGTTAAGATTCATCTATCCCTAGAGTTCACTCACTTATCCTTGGTTTTTAGGAAAAAATATTATTATTTTTAAACCTTGATTAAAATTTACTAATTCTTAGGATTAATTTTTTTTCTTAAAAAACAAAGATAAGCGGGTGAACCGTAGGGGTGGGTGAATCTTAACCACAATTAATGAGTATATAACCGTAGAGAATTTCAAGTCTACTATATATATTAGTAAGGGGTAGTATGAGAATTAAGCACACATTTAACGAAAATTATCTTGTATACATGGTTATGATAAGGGTAATTTAAGAATTTAGAAAAAAAAAAGACATATGTTTCGTTAGGAAACATTAGATTAATATATATATAAAAGTCAAAAGACAATTTTAAAAATAATACAAATATCAATCGAACGTTTTGATAAGACGAATTCACTTTATGTTGAGAGCTCCTATGATGGCCACACAAAAAAAATAGAGTTCCAAATATTTTTTTTTTGGGTGAAAAGTAACACGCACCCACTACGCAAACACACGCACCTACCGTTCAGTAAGCATTACACTGTACTACAACTTCCCTTAAAACGAGTACTGACCGTATGAAGGGAGTATGGACCTTAAAAGAGCAAATGCACGCACATCTATCCTAATTGATACAAAGATAGTGATTACGAGAAAGGATATTTTTGTCATTTTAGTAATAAATGTTTGCTTTATGTTGGCGAGTCCCAACCACTTGTCAATAAATATTACTAGCCCTTCTTTCAATTGCCTCATAGAGAGAGTAAATGCGAGTACCGGCTCTCCAAGCAAGTGTGTGTGAATGCCAGTTGAGCTGCACTCAAGTCATCAAGCTGGCTCATCGATTGAGCCCAGCTCAAATTGGCATTTCTGGTTTGAATGAGCCAAGTCGAATAAGTTGTGGAATATTTAAATAAGCTGAATTCGAGTCAGGTCTGTTTGATTCGGCTCGGCTTGAAATATTATACATATATTATAAAATAAATATTTAACTTTTTTTTTAATCATATCTTATCGTACTCTTTAACATATAATAAATAAGTTGGAAAAATTAACAAAAATAAGAATTAAGAAGTTTAAAAAAAAGCAAAAGAACAAAAATCATAACCCTAGCTACCAACACTCTAGAGGCTAGACTAGAGGACTCTTCTCAAATCTAATTTTTGTATTTGAATGGATTAAATATGTGTAATTTCTTGTGGAGTAAATTACACTCACCTCTCCTGAGGTTTGATGAAATTTCAGAAACCACCTTTCTTGTTTATGAAATTACACTAATCTCCCCTCAACTTAGGTTCTGTAACAGATTCCCCTTTCCATTAGTTGACCATTAATTTTATGGATGGACTTTGATGATGTATCATTTAAACATTTTAAAATATCTAAATTACCCTTTACAAAGTCAACTAATACAATAAAATAAATGATAATTGGGTTTAGTAAGGTTAGTAGTATCAACTTAAGGTTAATATATATTTCCAAAACCAAGGTTAATAGTGTCATATTAAGGTAAATATATATTTCTTTTTATAAAAACCAATGTTAGATAGATGAACTTTAGGGGTAAGTGAATCTTAACCATAGTTAGGGGGTATTAAAAGAGACACATGGTGGCTTATAGAGACACTTTAATTGAGGTTAAATATAATTAACCTAAGGTTAATTTTTTTTATTTTTTTCTTAAAACTAAGGTTACATGGATAAATCCTAGGGGTGAGTGAATCTTAACCACAATTAGTGGGTGTTAAAGGGAATACGTGGCGGCTTGTGGAGCCCCCCTTTAATTGTGGTTAAGCATAATCGACCTAAGTATTTTTTTTTTCTAAAAACCAAGCTTAGATGGATGAGTGAGTAAATCATAACCACAATTAGTGGGTGTTAAAGGAGACACGTGACGGCTTGTAGAGCCCCCTTTAATTGTGGTTAAGCATAATCAACCTAAGTTTTTTTTTTCTTTCTAAGAACCGATGTTAGATAGATGAACCTTTGGAGTGAGTGAATCTTAACCATAGTTAATAGGTGTTAAAAAGGACAAGTGGCGGCTTGTAGAGATCCTTTAACCGTGGTTAAACATAATTAACCTAGGATTAATATTTTTATTTTTATTTTCTTAAAACCAAGGTTAGATTGATGAATCCTAGGGGTGAGTGAGTCTTAACCACAATTAATGGGTGTTAAAAGGGACACGTGGCGGCTTGTAGAGCCCCCTTTAATGTGGTTAAGCATAATCAACTTAAGGTTATTTTTTCTCTAAAAACTAAGGTTAGATGGATAAACCTTGAGGGTGAGTTAATCTTAATCATAGTTAATAGGTGTTAAAGGGACATGTTCGGCTTTGGACGTTCATGTGTGTTTTTGGTTGAGTTTTCAAACTAAATATGCTTACGTGTTTCTTCCAAGTAATAAGGATAAAATTGAAAAATAATATAATTAATTAATGGAGTTAATAGGATGAGTCTGACGGGGAGGTTAGTGTAATTTCAGAAACAAGAGGGGAGGTTTCTGAAATTACACCAAACCTCAAGGGGGGTGAGTGTAATTTACCCTTTCTTGTGTAAGCACCCAATTTTTAAACCCTGATTAACCATGGTTAATCATCCTTAACCATGGTCATCCCAGCTAAGTCCCTAGTCAAGCCCTGAACCATAGGCAAACCCCTAACCAAACCCTAGACTTAACTCTAGGTGAACCACAGGCCAAACCCTAGCTAAACCCAAGGTATACCCTAAACCCTAGCTAAACCCTAGGTATACCCTATACCTAAATCCTAGGCAAACCCTAGAACCCAAACTTCAGGCTCAAGGCCCATTAGCAATCCCTATGCCTAAAACCTAGGCTAACCATAGCTAAACCTTAGGTCTAACCCTAGGTAAGCCCTAAACCTATCCCTAGCCTAAACCTTAGCCAAACCTAGGTATGAGTCTCACGGGCTCAAAGCCCATTTAGCAAAGCCAAGTCCAAAACCATAGTGAACCAAGGCCTTCTTGGGCCCAAGCAAGGGCCCACCAACCATAGGGGTCCACTAGAGTGTGGCCCATCCCTTTCAAATTCGAAATTAGGCGGCAAACACCCCAAAACAGTAAGCCCCATCTCATTTTCGGCCCACTTGTGCGATGGTTTGGCCCAAAATGGCAAAACTCCTCTCTGGCGGTAATTCAATTACCGACACCCTACAGTAGCTTTCATCAGGAATGACGGTAATCCAATTACCGCCATATTTTGAAAACTGAAACCTGCGTATCAACTCCACTCTTGCCACCTTGGGTCTGCTCCCATTGGTCTCCCATGCCTCTCCTAATACCAGTAATGCCCCCAGGCCTATGCCCAACTCCTATTTAAACCCCCTCACCCCACATGGTTCATTCACGCCTTCTTCCTGCCTCCAACCCCTTCCAAAATCCAAACCAGTCCCCAATCGCCTCTCCTAAGCCTACTCTCTACCAGAGAAGTTTCTAACAGGCCGTAGGCCAACCCTGAGACTACCTTAGCCTCGCCCAGCACCCCTGCTGCCCTACACCACTGTTCCCATAACCACCAAACCCAGAAACGCTATCCAACCTCTGTTAGCATCCCTACCGGCCACCTCAAGCTCTGTCTTTCACCGGAGACCACCCTTTAAGTCCCCAGGGTCCCTCCCAGGAGTTTAGTCGTGGCCACCATCCAGCCTCTTGCAACTATAGCTCCTCCACCACCATCGTGAACATCTTGAACTAGGGTAGGGCCACCCCTACCCTTTATTTCTGGTTGTAAATTAATGTAAGACCCCCTGGTCCTACTCCAGGGGTCCTTTTTTTTTTTTTTTTTTTTTTTTTTTACAGTAGAGCAGCTTCCAGGCCAAGGACAGGGCCCCCCCGCTTTCACCATAGGCGTGGGGAACCCCCTTGAGGCATATAGCTCGGGTGCAACCTACCCCCAACGTGCATGGTACTCCCTTTAGGGTCTGGGGGTCCCTCAGTCCATGTGGGAACCCTTAGACCCCAGCTGGTGTAGCCCCCAGTGGGGGAAATCGATTAAATAAAAAAAAAACCTGTAATGTCGGTAGAATATCTACTGACATTCTTTAACCTCTCTGTTAACTGTCCTTTAACTATGGTTAATTAAGGCCCTGGTCAGTTCCAGAGCCATGGTTAGGTTGTTCTGGACCTTAGCTACCTCCCTACAAAATTTCAGCCCCTGACAACCCTAACTATGGTTAGTTTGGCTCCAAACCCAGCATACTGGACTGGCGGTAATATCTTTACCGACAATACTGTCTATTTTCTCGATGAATTTGGGCCCCTGTGAGGCCCATTCATGACATTTTTTTGGGCTCAAACCAGGCCCATTGGATTCCCTGGACATCAGGCTATCCCCCTATGCTTTTACTTTATTCTGGTTCACTCCCTAACATTAGTTAAACCCCTGCAAACCAGGGTTAAAAATCAGACTGAATGGAGGTAATTTGATTACCTCCATTTCTAATTTTTAACTTTTTGGGCTTTGTACAGGGCTCAGGCCAGGTAGGAGGCCATTCTAGGCCTTGCCATGCTCCCTGGGCTAATTTTGGACTAACCTTGACCCTTAACCATGGTTACAATTACATTGGATTAACTTTTAACCATGGTTAAGCACTCCTTAATCCTATAAATTCTGAAAAAATCAGAAATATTTCATGGATTCCAGAAATGTCTTCTGTGACTATTTTCACCTTGGTTAGACTGCTTAACCATGGTTAAAATCCATGTTTGGTTAACTTTTAACCATGGTTAAGCAATCCTTAACCAACAAAAAACTGAAAAAATCCTAAAAAAATATGTAAAGACCTAAAAATCAGTTTCTGGATTTTTTTACCATGGTTAGCAGTCCTAACCATGGTTAACTCCCATTTAACCCCGGTACCTCGGTTAAATCCGCTTTGGCCTACTAGGCCTCATCCCTTAGCCTACCGGGTTTATCCTTGGCCTACTGGGCTCAACCTTAGCCTACCGGGCTTGACTTTACCATTCCAACTATAGTTAGCAACCCTAACTACAATTAGTATGACCTAACCTTGGTTAGCAATCCTAACTTTGGTCAAACTCCTCTTTTGGGCTTACCGAGCCCAAACCCTAGTCTACCGGACTAACCCTAAGCCTACCGGGTTCATACCTTACACTTGACCACCCTCGGTCAATCAAACCCTAGTCTATCGGACTAGCTTGTTAGCCACCCTTGGTGCACACATACACACATCCCTAGCCTTGGCACGGGCTCAAGTGTTAGAACTTCGCTCGGTCTAATCTCACCTTGTGAGTACGTAAGCAATCCAACCCGGGTCCGACCCTACTTAGCTTTTCTTTCTTAAATTAGTATCACTTTAAACACTTAGACATTTTAGCAAGACATTGACATTAATTGACTTAATTTTTAGGAAGTAGGGAACCATTGAAAAATGGAAGCCGCGGGGTGCCTAACACCTTCCCCGGACTTAACCGAACCTCTTACCCTAATCTCAATCGTAGACCAAGACCTTATCCAACTTCCCGGGGACTTATCCCTCCTGAATGAATAAGTGACCCTAAACCCGTGAGATCTTTAGGGAGTAAAATACCGCGCTCATATCTTGTATTATAATTTAATAATAAATGAATTTATTAAAATTATATAAAATTAAATAAAATAATCTTGAAACCAATTTGAGGTTGAGCCACATTTGAGATTGAGCTGAGCTTAAGCTTGGCTACGCTTAGCTCAAATAGAAGTCCAAGGAAGCTAGTGCAAGTGTGAAACACTCTTGACTGACACATGGGGGAAAGAGGGCTTAGGATTGTCAATGGCGATGCCAAAAAAGTGGTCTCTGGCTTCCACACATTAGGCAACATGTAGCGATAAAAAGGGGGTAAAAAGGGGAGAGATATCAAGCGGGGAGAAAACGAAATGACTTCTCCCCTTTTTACTACCACATGTCGCATATTGTGTGGAAGCCCGAGACCACTTTTCTGGCATTGCCAGAGACAATCCTGGGTTGGAAGAGAGAGTGCCCGTTCTGATCTCCAAACAAAGCTAGTGTAAAACTCACGACATCGGATTGTCTATGGCAGATGCGGTCTTGGGCTTCCACACATCATGAGACATGTGGCGATAAAAAGGAGAGAAGTCATTTCAATTTCTTATCATGTTTTTGACTTCCCCCACTTGATATCTCTCCCACTTTTTATCGCCACATGTCGCATGATATGTGTAGCCCGAGACCACTTTTCTGGCATCTACCAGAGACAATCTGATGCCAAAACTCACACATGTTATTCAACATGATAGTACATGCTCTTTTTGGACCACAAACCCACCTTAAGTCAGGCCCTTTTGGAGTGGTTGTGTGTTTACCCTTATGGCACCCTAGCGATTACCTTAGGTTTGAAGTGTGTCTGTTTTGATTACCTCTTCAATTGAAAAAGAAGAAGTTAAGAGTGATATAGTTGAGCCAAGTAATGCGGTGTTCAGAATTAGCTAGTTCAAGTATTAAATGTTCAAGCTTGACTCGAGCTTCGTCATATTTCCTCAAGTTCAGGTGGTGAAATATACTCTAAGCTTGAGCTTGGCTCGTGTTGTTGGGATTTGCCTAGAATTCTATTTTGTGTAAATTTCTATTATGGAGTTATTAGTTAGAATTAAAATTTAAGAAATTCTTAATTGCTTTAAGATTTGATTTATATTTATAAATAGGCCTATTGTGTTGGCTTATGATATATGAGCTGTTGAGAAGTGAGTTTTAGAGTTTTCAGGGAGAGCGGGTTTACCTTTATAAAGAGCCCTAGTTTTTGCTCTTGGGAAGAAGAGCATGCTCACGACTTATCTTGAGACTCTCAGTATTTGAGTGTGGTATCCTTACACCTTAAAGGAGTCGAGTTTTGAGTGAGTATCCTTACACCTTAAATGATTCAAGTTTTTGAGTATTTATCCTTACACCTTAAAGGATTCGGTATTCTGTTTTTGGCAATCTCGCTCGAACGAGATAGTGTTAGCTTGAGAGACTTGCAGCGAGTTTGAATTTTTTTTAAAATGTATTTTGGGATTTCTTAAACATATTTAGTTTAGGGTATATTTACGAAAGAGAACAAGAACTTTCGGGCTGTGTGAGAGCTATTCAGGAGTTGTGTGAGAGTTTTTGGATTGTATTTTTGGTTACCCCTATTTTGTAATCATCTTTATTATAGCGAAGACTTCAAATCATTTTTTTTTATCGTGGATGTAGCCCTATGGTGAGTGAACCACATATATATTGTCTTGTGCTTTTATTTTGTTTTTCATATTATCTTCGAACCTAATATCACATCATTTTCGCACCACAAATTGGTATCTGAGCAAGGTTCGAGATTTGTAAGGCTTCGGGTTGCAATGATTATATTATTTTTGAGACTGCTATTCGAGATGGAGAGGACCTGCGGATCCAGTGGAATTTGCACAAGATTGTTGAAATCAGAGTGCTCGTGACTGATTTGATGGATTTAAGTCAAGGTAAAAAAATGTTGGGATTTGCCTAGCATTCTATTTTGTGCAAACTTCTATTATGAGATTATTTGTTAGAACTAGAATTTAAGAAATTTCTAATTGCTTTAGGATTGGATTTATGTTTATAAATAAGCCTATGGTGTTGGCTTATGATGTATGAGTTGTTGAGATGTGAGTTTTAGAGTTTGTAGGAAAGCGAATTTGCTTTTATAGATAGCCCTAGTTTTGGCTCTTGGAAAAAAGAATGTACTCATGACTTATCTTGAGACTCTCAGTATTTGAGTGGTATTCTTACACCTTAGTTAAAAGATTCGAGTTTTGAGTGGGTATCCTTACACCTTAAAAGAATCAAATTTGTGAGTAGACCTTAGAGGATTTAGTATTCTATTTCTGACAATCTTGCTCGAGTGAGATTTTGTTGGTTCGAGCAACCTGTGGCGAGTTTTAGATTTTGTTATGTATCTCGGGATTTTTTGATATCCGATTTATGTTTGTTTGTGAGAGAGAACAAAATTTTTTGGACTGTGTGAGAGCTATTCAGGGGTTGTGTGAGAGCTTCTAGAATTGTATTCTTGGTTCTTGTTTGATCGTGGATGTAACCTTATGGTTAGTGAATCACGTATATCTTGTCTTGTGCTTTTGTAATTTTGTTTGTCATATTATCTTCGAACCCCCAAGTTGACATCATTTTCGTACCACGCTTATAAACACGTAACGCTCGAGCTTGACTCAGCTAAACCCATTTACACGCATGATCCTAAATAGTTATTGCACTGCCGCTCAAACATGGACAAAATGGCACCACTCACTAACATATATACATTGATTCTTGAAATGATAGTGGTTGCCTATGTATTAGGAGATGTTGCACCATCTCCTCTGTATATGGGTTGTAACATAACAGTTCGAGTTGTTGCTCATCCTTATTCCTACAAAGCCCCCCACCCCCCAAATCTTCAAAAAGAATGTAAAACCATTTTTTCACGACATAAGATGCTTCTTTGTGTTCCTCTTCTTCTAGTTTTTTTTTTCCTTCTAGTTACTAGAGCCTCAAAATGGAAAAGAAAGGTCTCCTTGTAGCGATTCTAAAATTCTAAATTTGAATGCTAAGGGTGTTTTAGTAATTTCCTAGTTAGGGGTATTTTAGTAATATTCTTGTGTGATGTTTGGCTATGAGAACTTAAATAACCTTGGGTGGAATTATTTAAGATGAGCATAACATACTAAGGGTTTGTCATTAAGTGAAACCAAACACTTGAAATGGGGGCATTTTGGTAAAAACACTTAAAATGGGTTTTAGTATAAAAAGCTAAAGTTGACTAAATCTCTTATTATTTTAGAAAACCTAAACTAGGAGAAGCTTTGGGAAGAAGGAAGAGCAAGAAGAAGAGTTGGGGTTTTGAAGCTTGGAGGGTGATTCAAGTCTCAAGACTTAGAGTTCTTGCTCAAGGGAGCTCAAGATTTTGAAGCAAAACCCATTTGGGTTTTTTCCTCTTCTTGAAACCCTAAAACTTTAGGGTTAAGGCAAGTGAATACCCTATTCTCTAAATCTATAGTTTTGTAGTATTTATTACTTGTAGTTATAGAAAATAAATACTCATTATGATCTTGTTCCAAAAAAAAAAAATAGATTGTGAGATTTAAAGTTCCTATTTCTTCTTGCATGTGGATTTTTAGGTTTTGATATCTTGTGAAATAAAGTATAATATATTAGATTCATGTTTTAGAAAATATTTAATGTGGTTGTGATGTGTGTGGATGTTGGGAATGGAGTTTGGTGGAAGTCTAGCATTGAATGATGTGGATGAAAGGCTTATGGTGCTGTAGTTACTGTAGCAATGGTGTTGTAATTACTGTAGCTACTGCAGCTGCCACAAAATGCAGATTTGGTTACTGTAGCTATCATATATTGCAGCCAAACAATATTGAAAACCCTTACTCACAACACTATGTAGCTACGGTAGTTGCCACAACATAAAATGTCCAATTGATGCTAACCACCTAGTGTGGACTTCTCCCATGCAAGTGTGCTACAGATTACAAATTGAGGCCTACCAATTGTCAAATAACTGATGTTGAATTTAGACATCTTCTTCTCAAATAATAGACATTGGATGGATCTCAACAAGATACATTTACAGGTGACCCCTTTATTGGAGAGTCTAGAGATGGCACACTTTATGGTTTTGGCACTTGCCATGCTGCATATCAAAGGGTTCCTGATAGGGCTTTAGTTTGTTAGTTTTCTTTTTATATGGCCATGATTTGATCACACTTGAAATCATGCAATATAAGGCTTATGGTAACTTGGACTGGTACAACTAGATGAAACCATGAACTTTGTGCATCATCCAAATCCCAAGAAAAATAAATGATAGAGAAGGAAAGTCTAATTGTTTCTTAGATAGGAAAAATAATATTAAAATGAAGGAGAAAAACCAAGTCACCAAGTTGGGATTTCGGGAATCTTTGCAAATCAATTGCCTGCGGCACTTCTTGATTATTTTTTTATTTGGTCTTTACTTCTTAGCTAAAACATAGATTGACTTAGTCTTTATTTTATGCTGAAATTTAGAAACCTCACATGCTTAGGTTTCCCCATGAAACTTAGACACATTGTATATTAGATCCCTTCTCATATTGTATTAGCATATACTTAGAAAACTGATATTTATGCCGTAACTTTATTTGCTTGTCATCATCTTGCATTGCATTATTCTTCAGGATGATTAGTTGGTATGCATGCTTGGATGAAATTACTTAAATTAGTAGACCTTACCCAGCTTGGCTAAACTTGTCTTGCTACGGTAACATAGGACGCTATGTGGCTATAGCATGAGAGGATTTAACAAGCTCACCTTGGTTAATAATCTGAGTTAGATCGGCCTTGCTATGTGCGGTATGGGACGCCATAGCGGGGAAGATATAACACATTTATTTCTGCTACACCATTTATAATTGCTAGATTTTAGGTGACTTAACCCGGATTGGACGGTGTATGATTACATTTGTATCCTTGAGGTTTGCCGAGGGCCACCAAAAGTAGGAACAGGTGTGTGACTCCATTAGTATCCTTGAGGTCTGCAAAGATTGCCACCAAAAGTAGGAACAATGCGAGATCTATAATCATGCCGTGAGGCGATGCCAAGGGGCTACCATGGAAGAATAGGATGCTATTCAGAGGCATTGCCAAGGGCCGCCTGATGTGGACCAAGTAATCCAATTAAGAAAAAAAAAGGGATTTGACTTGTGTGGTTTATTAATTACATATTGCGTATTAATGTGTTAATGACATGTGAATTGCATGTGTTGCGTGTGATGTACGTGTTCGTTTGCAGAGCTTTGTGCTCACCCTTGCTATGTTCAATTTTTTTTCAGGAGATACCTGAGATTTTATAGGAGCTCTTGAGGAATCGAGGATTTAGAAGATTACTCCTTTTATTTCTTTTTGAGAGTGAGTGTTTATGTTAGAAAAATCTTATGAGAACTTAGATACACGTTATACTTGTTTTAAACTTATTAGTCATGCTCGAATGTTATTACATCTGGAATGATTTTATGTTACTAAAATGCATTCACTATTGGGGATTTGTCCCAGGTTCACGCTTCGAGAACATATACAAATGTGAGCTACATTGTGTATATGGGTCTTGAGGCGTGACACTCCTTGATTTCACGAACCACTCTTCCCACTTCTTCAACTCATTTATAAGGAGTCCTCTTTGTTTAATTATTAAAATTACTACATAAACCAGCATCAAGGAAGCCATGTAGATCTTTGTTCTGCTTGTTAACAAGGC
Source organism: Tetracentron sinense (assembly GCA_015143295.1). Taxonomy (NCBI): domain Eukaryota; kingdom Viridiplantae; phylum Streptophyta; class Magnoliopsida; order Trochodendrales; family Trochodendraceae; genus Tetracentron; species Tetracentron sinense. Next base: position 5,412,325 of record CM026554.1, on the reverse strand, counting down.
CTAAACTGCAAAAAAGATTCGCTTTCAAAGCACAAACTTGATGCGGGAAAGGATCAACGACAACTACGTTTGAGTTTTCCATCTTCACTTGGGTGAGGTAAAAATGGCTTTCTCATTACTTACTAGTAAGGCTCAAGCAGGTTGAGTGGACACGTGGTAAATTTACAAAGAATTTGAGATAATATTTGCTATGTGGTAGTTGTAGAGGTCCTAGATTCATTTATAACGTTGTAACGTTTCCAAACGATTGAAAACTTGGCAATAATGCCATTTGTAGCCCTAGGCTACAAAGTCCTACAAAGGCCCAATAATTGTTATACATGTTAAACATATGTGCCATTAGGCACCACCTAATATTTGAACGCTAGAAAGTTCGTTTGGAGAAAGTAAAAAAATACTATCGAAAAAATAAATGATAAAATAAAAGTGATACTTTAAAAGAATATTTAAATAAAGGGGTTGGACACGCGTCAGCTGCAACTATTCACCTCTGGTTTACTGGTAGAAGGTAGAAGTTGAAGGGTGTGATACCCTGACCTGTACTCCGATGATAAAGTAAGTAGATGAAGAAGATGATGAACAGTAAAGCAAATAGGAGCACTGAAAAATATGTCTATCTTTCGATCCCTGTAACACTGAAATTCTCGGGGTATTTATAGGTTAACCTTGGTATGGCCATAGATGACCATAGATGCCCATACCACGTGCCCTGCACTCATTACCAAATATGTCAGTAAAATCTACCACCTGTTGCATCACACGTGAAAGCCTACCATTAGTGCAGTCGGTTGAGTCTGATAGCACACAGAAGTGACCTGCATTAAATGCCGAGGCAGTGCTTTCGGCCCACTTGTCAGAACAATCGATCGCCTCCTGATTATTCCCTTCTGCGAGTCGGTCTCGTTGTTAACTCGAGCTCGAGTACGTTGTATATGTCTTAAAATATGACCTGGACATCCTTATCTGAATCACGACGGGCTTGTTGTTCAATTAACACCGAAAACGTTGTCGAGAATACAACGTCTACGTTGTGCACAAGACAACGGATACGTTGTTGAAACCACAACGAGAACGTTGTTTCGCAAGACCACGGATACGTCTTAATTTGTACAACGTGAACGATATGCATCAGATACTGTGTATCCTTCTATTTTAAGCACGTGACTCAAACACACGTCCACGTGTAACTTTCGTGCACAAAACAACAAAAGTCAGCTCGTCCCCCAACGTTAAACAGTTTTTACGAATTTTATCCCTTACAATTTGCCCCTTTATGAGGCTTAGAACGTAGTTCGAAGTGTCATAAACGGACAAAAGAGCGACAGTCCATACCTCAATCTTCTTCCAGAATCTGGATCGCTGTGTGGTTTACACTGAGAAGATAGAACGCCCAAGCCAGCTGGTTTACGCGTGCGAACCGTCACACCTCATTAATGCAAGACAGGCTGTCATCATTACCGTTTCGGAATTCAAAACGCTTTATATCTCTGACGGTTACTCTCTTTACGTGAAACGTCGATCCTGCCACCACTCCTTCCGGCTTCGACACAGGTGTACGGCTTTGATAGAGGGTATTCTTGTCTTTTCATTTCTCTAAGGTATCTATAAAAATCCCTCTTGGCTGTCTCGTTTCACTTATCTCGCCATTGAAGTACTGTTACTCTGCCTCACTTGCGTCTCAAGCGAAAGTTCAAGCTCTCTTCAAACTCTCTCGTTTCTCTTTGCGGTACGCTCTTCTCCTTTTTCTTACTCTCTTTACTGATTCTTCTTCTCTTTCTTTCTCTTCTTCTCTGTCGTCAGTTTGCCCATTTTTTTTTCCTTTTCCTTCCCACTATTCTTTGTTCCATTCCCCTCAACCCATGGCTGCCGAGACACCCATAGAATCCCTTAGGCTAGATGAAGTTAGAGGCCAATTCGAAGATGAGGCTAGCTGTACTGGTAGTGCACCATATGGTGCCTACATTGAGAAATCTTCCACCCTACGCCAACAACAATTAACATATCTTAACCATCTCAGGGAACGTTTCGAGTTTCCCTCCTACGTCAATCTTCACTTCAAAAGAGAAGATGCCTATATTGACAAACGATCAGCCTGCATCGTTGTCTATCTCTCCCAACTCGAAGCTGGTCTTCGATTTCCCCTTCATCCCGTTCTGGATGAAATCCTTTCCACCCTACACCTTGCCCCAGGGAAAATGCACCCCAGCTTCTACAAATATATGTCCATGATGATCAAATTCATCAAGGACGGATACCCTATAGAAGCTAGACACCTCTTTCATTTCTGTCATGCCGTCAGATGTAGAGGTACTGACGATGGCCCACACAATTATTATTCCTGGAACAAGAAGCCGTTGTACCCAGACCTCGTTTCCGGCATCTTGGATAGAGAAAGAGGGTGGAAAGCAACTCCCTTCGTTGTCTCTGGGGGCTGGAAAGCTGAGACTTCCACTGTGCCCAATGTTTTCCAAGATAAACCAGGTAACATGATACCGTTGTCCATTGTGCATTTACTTCTTCTGTCTTTCCGTCCCATCGTCCGTTGTCTATTTACTTTCTTCGTCCTGCTTACTTTCGTTGTCTGACACTTTAATTTTTACTTTTGCAGTTGAAGGAAAGAAACTTCCATTCAAAAAACTCGCGCCCGAAGAGGAATGTCTTCTTACCAACATCAAGCGCGTACGAGGTGGGGAGTACATCCGGTGGACGCCACTACCACCTGATACTTGGAGCCTTTTCAGCAGCTCGAACCCGTCTTCACAAAGGCAACAAGGCACCTCTTCCTCCTCACCCGTAATTGAGCCAAGCTCGGAAGAAGAAGATATGGCCGGCACTAACCCTCCTGCGCTGATCCGAAAGCCAAGGACAACTCGTCCTACAACTGCGCTGCCCCCTCTTCCACCTCCTTAAAAAACAGTTCCCTCCACAACGGAAGCGCCTTCCGAGTTGAAACGGAAGATCCTGACCCAGGCCGAGTTCGAGGCCAGAAAGAAAAGAAAAGAAGAACAGCGCCGAGAGAAGGACACTGCTCGTGCTGCCACTCTTTCTCCTTCTGCTCCTGCCACGCACCAAGGAGCTAAGGTTGCAACAGGGACGTCTGTAGCCAGCACAATGCCTACTGCTACTCACACTGTGGCTGCCCCAATTGCTTCGAGCTCCGCTCTAGTCACCGTTACCACAACAGAGACAACCACACCTCTTCTCCCACTTGGAGCACCACCTTCAGATGATATCAACTGGTCACCCGACTTCACGCGCTTCGGGAGGCCCACCATCCACGACTCGGTGCAGACCTCGGAGAAGGTTGCTAGGGCCTTGACACACTTCATGAGGCTTCCCCAGGACATTGCTGATGCTGGCAAGATGTCCTTGCTTCAGGTCTCTTATGCAGCCTGCCAGTCCATGGCCTCGGTATGACTTCTGTTCTTTGTTCCCTATTTACTTTATTCAATTCTCGTTGTGACATACTGATATTCTCGATCTTGTGTATTGTAGCTGAACGTCCTCCTCCACGAGCTATGTGATCGTAGTACCTACCACTACAATCACCTCAAAGACTCCATCAGCTACTGGCAAGGAAAGACTGAGGCGCTGGAGAGAACTCTCGCTGAGGATCGACTCAAGATTGAGTTTGATCTGTCTCAAGCCTGAGCTGAAGTGGTGCGGGTGGAGGAGAAGTTCATTGCCGCCTTCAAGGGGCAAGAGAAGGCTGAAGGCGAAGCTCGAGCAACCAAGGAGGGAGAGAAGAAAGCCAAACAAGAAGTGGAGAACGCCGTTCTCCGGATCAGCGAGTTGGAGCTCGTCTCCCAGACTCTGAGCAGGCAGCTAGAGGAAACTGAGGCAGCGAGAGCCACACTGATGGAGGAACTCGAGGAAGCCAAAAGAGCTGAAGATGCCATCGAGCAAGCGGTGACCACGAGACTGCAACAACACTATCAATCGCAGCTGGACACTCTTCTCGACGAGGACAGGGCAGAGACCGAGAAGGAGGTGATCAACATGCTCCGCCAGCAAGGTTGTCTAAAGGAAGACAATGAAGAGGATGTGACGACCTTCTCCGAGCTCCAGAGCAAGGATGTCATCGACCTTGACAACGAGCCCGAAGTCGAAGGAGTTGAGAAGCCACATCCCCTCGAAGGCCCTGCACCTCTTCCAGCTGAGCCATTCTTTGAGCCAGCTGCTCCTGAAGCTCCTCCTGTTGCCGAAGATCCTCCTGTTGCTGCTGAAGCTGCTGATGTTGCTGACCCTGTCTCTCCTTCCACTGTCCTTGTTGCTGCTGCCGACCTTTGATTTCTTCTCTTCTTATTCTCTCTTTTGCTACTTGTAATGCATCATCTTCTTCCCCGAGTTATGGGGTTTTCTGTACTTTACCCAGCAATGAGTTTCTATAAATGAATGATCATTTTCTCTTTCCTTTTTTTTTTCCTTTGTATTGGAGCTTGAAGTTGCAGAGCTCGCACAACGTATGCATACACGAAAGAATGTAATATAAGTGTATGAACATGTTTTACGGATCATAGAATTAGACATGATCATAAATAGCTCATAACGTAGGCACTTGAGTATATGTAAATGAATCATTTACGTAATGATTGATGCACACATCGAACAAAGCACTCTGAACCATATACACAACGGAAGCATTCATACAACGGAAAAGAGAAATATGCCTAGGTACATCGCTATGTAGTTTACTGTGAATGTAATCTGACAAATAAAATTCCATAAGATGAACATAAAGTAACTCAGTTTCGAGACACTTGCTCAGAGGATGCCATTAGGATAAGCCACTGGTTTTGCTCAGATGACATCCTTAGGATAAGCCACTAGCGTCTCGCTGTGAGTATGATGTCCAAGCAAAATTTTATTCGATTTTGCAAAACATTCACAATATTACACTGATGTTCCAGACAACGAGTTGATGTAAAAACTTTAAAGCAGTAATTTAAATGCTCATGTAATAACACTGGAAAATTTTTTATTGCAACAACTCATTTATTCACCATAGATTCTATTGAAAGAATTGCCTCAAGTTCATAATGTTCCAGGATTTATGGATGAGATTACCTTGCAGATCTTTCAAGTAACAAACGCCAGGACTCCCCAATCGTTCTACGATATACGGTCCTTCCCAATTAGGTCCCAACTTGCCACTGTTAACCTCCCTGGCATTCTGAAATACTTTTCGGAGAACGAGATCTCCGACCTGAAGGACTCTTCGCTGTACCTTTCGGTTGTACGCCTTCCTTAGCTGTTGCTGGTATCTCTTCATCTGAATGCTGACATCTTCTCGCTTTTCTTCTAACAAGTCGAGGTGAACGGCCATGAGCTCAGCGTTCCTGTCTTTCTCTTCACTCTTCTTCTTGTTATGCCAAGAGTGTATTGTGGGCAAACTAATCTCAGTAGGAATGACAGCTTCCATGCCATAGGCCAAAGAGAAAAGTGTTTCGTTTGTAGGACTCCTCGGTGTCGTCCTATATCCCCATAATACATTGTGCAGCTCGGTAGTCCACTTCCCCTTCGAGTCTTCCAATCTTCTCTTCAAGGCGTTTAATATATTTTTATTAACTGCTTCAGCCAAGCCATTCCCCTGAGAATAATATGGAGATGAAAAAATATGTTTGATCTTTAATTCGCTACAAAACTCTGCAATGATACGACCTGTAAATTGTTTCCCGTTGTCAGTGATAATGGATTGAGGTATGCCAAACCTACAGACGATATGCTCCCACATGAACTTTTTTACTTCTTGTTCTCTGATATGAGCAAGGGGAACGACTTCAATCCAATTAGAGAAGTAATCGATCGCCACGAGGAGAAAAATGAGATTTCCTGGTGCCTTAGGGAAAGGTCCCACAATATCTAGGCCCCACCGTGCAAATGGCCAAGGTTGAGAAACAGTATTAAGTTCTTGAGCTGGAGCATGAATTAAACGAGCATAACGTTGACACTGACTGCATTTCTTAACATACTTCTGAGCATCAGCTTGCATATAAGGCCAGAAGTATCCTTGGCCCAGGGCTCGATGTGCTATCGTTCTCCCACCTGAATGTATGCCACAAATCCCTTTATGAAGCTCAGCAAGAATCCTCTCCACATCTACAGGATGAACACACTTCAACAAAGGTCCTCTGAAAGACTTTTTATACAACTCTCCCTGCACCAGGACATAATGAGGTGCCTTGAACTGGATTCTTCTTGACTCTTTTGCAGTGATAGGAAGAACTTCATCTCTCAAGTAGGCCATCAACCCTGTCATCCAACTTGGTACTGGATTAACAAAACATACCTCCCGCTGAGCCTGGAGTGCTATAGAAGGATATTCTTTGTATTCCATGAGAACGGCTTTGGGTTCATCAGACTGCATCATGGAAGCAAGATAAGCCAAAGCATCAGCATGCCTATTCTCATCTCTTCGGGTATGCTTGATCTTCACAACGGTGAACGCTTCACACTACGAACGAATGAGTGCAGTATACTGTTTCATTCGATCATCCTTGCATTCATAGTCTCCATTCACCTGATTCACTACAAGCTGTGAATCACAAAAAACTCTCAATCTAGAGACCTGCAGCTCGTGCGCACTCTGCAAGCCAAGCAGCAATGCTTCGTACTCAGCTTCGTTGTTGGAGGCAGTAAACCCAAGACGTGACATCTTCTGTACTTTCACGTTCTCTGGACTAATGAGCACAACACCAAGTCCTGAACCACTTGTATTAGAAGATCCATCGACGTACAACAGCCAATCAACCCATCCGGAAGATTTATCTTCATCTACAGCGATATCATCGTTGTCAACCTCATCGGGGAGCTCACGAAGATCAGCAATCACCTCCTCCTCCTCCTCCACAGGAAAGTCTGAAAAGAATCCTGCCATTGCCTGCCCTTTCTCTGAACTTCTCGCTCTATACTGAATATGGAACTCACTCAGAGCCACAGCCCACTTCGACATTCTTCCCGCCAACTCGGGTCGTCCCAACACGACTTTCAAATGATACGTTGTGATGACAACGATAGTATGAGCATGAAAGTAAGGTCGAAGCTTTTCAGCAGAAAAGACAAGAGCAAGACACACCTTTTCGAGCTTGCTGTAATTACACTCTGCCTTAAGAAAAGTTTTGCTGATGAAATACACAGGTTTCTCGACGCCGCCACAACACCTGACCAAAACTGAGCCAATGGCTTGCGCTGAGACAGAAAGATACAGGTACAAGACTTCACCTGGTTCAGGGACAGAGAGAATAGGGGCCGAGCCTAAATACTCCTTCAAAGCAATGAAAGCTTGAGAACACTCTGGCGTCCATGCGAAAATAGAATCCTTCCGTAGGAGCTCAAAAAGGGGTTTACAACGATCATATAACTTTGAGATAAAACGATTGAGTGCAGCGATACGCCCTGTTAACTTCTGGATCTCCTTCTTCGACTTGGGCTCCGGCATGTCCAGCAGAGCTCGAATCTGAGCTGGATTAGCTTCAATACCCCGCTGACTCACAAGATACCCCAAGAATTTGCCAGAGGTAACCCCGAAAGTACACTTCTCTGGGTTAATCTTCAAATTGAAAGTTCTCAGAATAGAGAAAGGCTCAACAAGATCCGTTACAAGGGTATTCCGAAATCGGCTCTTCACAACGATATCATCAATGTAAACTTCAACCGATTTACCGAGGAGTGGCCCAAACATGAGATTCATAAGACGCTGATATGTGGCACCGGCATTCTTCAGACCAAATGGCATAACACGATAGCAGAACAAGCCACGCTCTGTTATGAAAGTGCTCTTCTCTTGATCTTCTTCCGCCAGGAGGATTTGATTATAGCCCGAATAACCATCCATAAATGATAACATTTCATGGCCAGCAGTGGCGTTGATGAGCCTGTCAATTCTTGGCATAGGAAAAAAATCTTTGGGACATGCTTTATTGACACTAGTGAAATCAATACAAACTCTTACATTTCCATTCTTCTTAGGTACAGCTACTACATTAGCTATCCAGGCAGGATACTGCACTTCTTGGATGAACCCAAACTGGATCAGCTTGTCTATCTCTTCATTCACTGCATCATGATAAGCAGGGGCAAGTCTCCGAGGTTTCTGCTTCACCGGAGGGATAGCAGGATCAACATTGAGGTGGTGGCAGATAATGCTCGGACTGATGCCTGTCATATTTTTGTGCGACCATGCAAAGACATCAAGGTTCCTCTTCAAGAATTCCAGCAGCTCGCCCTCTTCGTCCGTTGTCAAGCTCGTCCTAATCTGCAACACCTTTGGCTCTTCTTCCGTTCCCAAATTGACTGCCTTCGTGGGCTCAACGGAAGGTCTACACAATGGGGCCTCCGAGCTCTCTTCCACAACGGAGTCGACCTGTAATTGCTATTTGGGCACAACGGAAGGAGGGAAGTTACACTTCTGCGACGCCAATTGATCCCCTCTGATCTCCTGGGGTCCATCATGCGTTGGGTATTTCAACACCTAATAGTATGAGGAGGGAACAGCCTTCATCTCGTGGGTCCACCATCGACCCAAAATCGCGTTGTAAGGCGATGGAGCATCCAGAACGGAAAATCTGGTTTGTAGGACAACGGGTCCTGCCACAACGGGTAAGACAACGTCTCCTAACGGTTTCATCGAACTACCATCAAACCCAAACAGCGGGGTCTGAGCAGAGATGAGAACGGACGGATCCAACTTCATCTGAGTGAAAGCATGAAGATACAAAATGTCTGCCCCACTCCCGGAATCCACGAGCACCCTTTTGATGTCGAAATCTCCTATTCTCATGGTGAGAACAAGAGCGTCATAATGAGGCCGAACTACCGTCGCCAAATCATGATCAGAGAAAGTAAGCACCTGTCCCATGCTTCTTGTAGGCATCTGCACCTGACAAACCTCAGCTTCGTGAGACATCTTCCTCGTCTTTGCTCTGAAATCTCTCTCCACGTCCTCCTCTGGTGCTCGCATTCGGCAGATGACGTTGATAGTGCCTAAAGGGGCTCCCCCTCGTCCTCCTCCGCTGGTACTTAGATTACTGGCAGGCTCTCCTGTACGAAGTTGAGATAATGGTTCTCTGGTGCGCACCGCATTATCGTTATCAAAACTGAGATACTCCCCTAAGTATCCTTCCTGGACCAGTCTCTCCAAGTACTCCCTCAAGATGCGACATCGGTTTGTAAGATGACCACGACACTTATGATATTGACAATACTCATGTGCCCGTGGTCCCGATGTAACATCTTGTACAGCTCTAGCAGGCCATTCGAAGTATGCTTGATCCTCCATAGACTTCATGATGGTCGTTGGGCTAACAGTAAAATGGATGGGGTCTGTCCGAGCTGCAAAAGGTTGCCTCTCACTAGGCTGAACACCTCTCTCTCGCTGCACTGGTGGCTGCTTCTGGCGGGGCTGATGATGCTGCCTCGCTTGTTGCTGAAAGTTCGGGCAAGGACGTCTCTCCATCCTACCCTGCTGCTGGGCTTGATTATAATTACCTTCATACGGGCGCCGAACCGGCTGATCCCGCTGAGTCACATACACTACTTTCTCCTTCTGCTTTCTAGGTGGTGAGTCCTCAGACGATGAAGACTCATACCTCTGCCTCTTCTCCTTCCTCCTAGACGACCGGTGTGCTTTCTCTATCACGTCCACCCCTCTCGTCTTCGGCTTCGGCACAACGGAGACATCATCTTCATATCTTCCATACTTGGTTGCACGAACCATCATCTCATCCATCTTGACAGGATAGTCAAGAGCCATGGATTTGTAAAGCTCGAAATGCCTGGGGATGACATTCTTAAAAGCAGCAATACAACTCCCTTCATCGACTTTATCGATGCTATGGACTTCATCAGTGAAGCGCGAAATGAAGTCCCTCAAGGATTCCGCCGATTTCATCCTTAGAGAGAAGAGAGTATCTGCACCTGCTTTCTTCTTTTTATTGACAATGAAGTGATCAATAAAAGCCGACCTGAGCTCGGTGAAGTTGCTGATTGAACCAGGAGGCAGAGTACGAAACCATCTCGATGCCGCTCCTGCCAGGCTGTTGGGGAAGGCCTTGCAATATAGATTATCATCTGGATTGCGAACTGCCATCGCATGCTTGAAGTCAAACAAGTGCTCCTCTGGATCCGTCTTTCCGGTGTACATGGGAAAGATTGGGGTCATAAACTTGGATGAAGTATATGACTGATTGATGACATCTGTGAAAGGAGAGTTCTCGACGTTGTCCTTTGCCGACTGAGCAAAGTGATCAGGAATCCCTCCTTTCATGCTCTTGACACGAGCACTGATCATAGCTTCCACCTTCTTGGACATCATCCAAGTCTTCTGAACAACCGCTCCCTCGGCAGCACCTCTCGAATCTTTTTGTCCTGTTTCTTCTCATAAATCAATACGATCAGAAGGGACCCTCTGCTCCACACGAACTGGAAGTTGTCCTGCCTCTCTCTCAGTAGGAGGAAACACGAACCTGGTGTCGCGGTTCTCTGGTGCTAATGGGGGAGAAGAGAAGTGAAGCTGACGTCTCACTGATGGTCTCTGAGATGGCCCATCATCTATTTCGAGCCTACTATGTTCGAACGCATCAAGCCTTTCTTGCATCATCTACTGGTGTCTGGTGATCTGATCCAGAGCAGATTGCTGCCTTTGCAACATCATCAAAATACGATCAGAGACAGAAGGTTCGATGGGGGGGGCATGGTCCTCTATGGCTGGCCAAATGATGGACTGACCCTAGGAATGAAAGTTTGTACAACAGAAGGTGCGAAGGGGGGTGGCCTGAGGGGTTTGATTCTCACGCCCGGGCACAGAAGTTTGATCAGTCATGATCACAAAGAGCTAAGGGAGGTTCATTTATTATTTCCCAAAGACGGCGCCAATTTTTGAGGGGGAAAAATACCGGAAAGGACACGCGTCAACTGCAACTGTTCACCTCTGGTTTACTGGTAGAAGATAGAAGTTGAAGGGTGTGATACGCTGACCTGTACTCCGATGATAAAGTAAGTAGATGAAGAAGATGATGAACAGTAAAGCAAATAGGAGCACTGAAAAATATGTCTATCTTTCGATCCCTGTAACACTGAAATTCTCGGGGTATTTATAGGTTAACCTTGGTATGGCCATAGATGACCATAGATGCCCATACCACGTGCCCTGCACTCATTACCAAATATGTCAGTAAAATCTACCACCTGTTGCATCACATGTGAAAGCCTACCATTAGTGCAGTCGGTTGAGTCTGACAGCACACAGAAGTGACCTGCATTAAATGCCGAGGCAGTGCTTTCGGCCCACTTGTCAGAACAATCGATCGCCTCCTGATTATTCCCTCCTGCGAGTCGGTCTCGTTGTTGACTCGAGCTCGAGTACGTTGTATATGTCTTAAAATATGACCTGGACATCCTTATCTGAATCACGACGGGCTTGTTGTTCAATTAACACCGAAAACGTTGTCGAGAATACAACGTCTACGTTGTGCACAAGACAACGGATACGTTGTCGAAACCACAACGAGAACGTTGTTTCGCAAGACCACAGATACGTCTTAATTTGTACAACGTGAACGCTATGCATCAGATACTGTGTATCCTTCTATTTTAAGCACGTGACTCAAACACACGTCCACGTGTCACTTTCGTGCACAAAACAACAAAAGCCAGCTCGTCCCCCAACGTTAAACAGTTTTTACGAATTTTATCCCTTACAACACTCTTATCAAGTTCACCTGGAAAACTTAGGGGCAACTTGATTATTAACAAGGGCTTAAGGGGTATTTTTGAAAATATTAGAAAATTTGATTTTATATAAATATCTAACAACATAAGCATATTTACATGAATGCCATTAGATTTACCTTGCGTGAACGATTAAGAGTTCACTCACTACGTGAACTCTAACGTTCCCCTACTATATTTTCTCTTTCTAGTCTCTCCTTAAACTTCACCATCATCCTCTTTGTCTGATTTTAGTTTATTGATTTTGGCATTTTAGTTTAGAGTGACATAGTTGAGCCAAATAATGCGGTTTTCAGAATTAGCTAGTTCAACTATAAAGATTTTAACTAATGGAAACCCCCTTTCAGTATCTACTAGGGAATCTATATTTAGTGAGACAATTGCCTTGGAAAAAACTTTCCCATTAGGAAGATTATAATGTTGTTAGGAAAGATGATCCAAGACTTCATTTGTTTGGCAAGAGTAGCAGCGAGATACAATAGTGGTTGAGCAGAGCGAGATACAATAGTGGTTGAGCAGATCAGGAAGCATGAAGAGATCCAGATTATATAGAAACAGAAAACTTTCAAAAACATCTTCCACAACGAACTACATCAGCGATGGTCTCTCCCACATCCAATGAAGTTGTGTGATTCTGAACTATGCTTCCTGCACCATTGCACTACTATTGATGGGTACAAAACCATCCCAATATCTTCTCGACCGAGGAGATGGGGTACTGGTTGCTATTCCTAAAGGGTTCGGTTGCTACGGTCTGATTGGAAGAAACGAGAGGAATAAGAAGGGTATTATTGTCATAATGTTCCCTAAATACAGTTTTTTTTCACTTATGGTGTTTATTCATCAAACATTGGGGTGCGGGTAGCACCACCCTACAATTATTATTTAAAATTAGAATTTCAGAAATTTCTAATCGCTTTGAAATTTGATATATGTTTATAAATAAGTTTAGGGTGTTGGCTTATTAAGTATGAGCTATTGATATGTGAGTTTTAGGATATTTAGGGAGAGTGAGTTTGCTCTCATGAAGAGCCCTAGTTTTAAATCTTGATAAGAAAATGGTGCTCACGGCTTATCTGGAGACTCTTAGTATTTGAGAGTGATATCCTTACACCTTAAAGAATTCGAGTTTTGAGTGGGTATCCTTACATCTTATATGATTCAATATTTAGTTTCTAGCAATCTCGCAGGAACGAAATTGTGATTGCTCGAGCGACCAGCGACGAGTTTTGAAATTTATTAAGTATTTTGGGATTTCATAAACATATCCAGTTTAGGGTTTGTTTATGAAATAAAATAAGAATATTTGGGTTGTGTGAGAGTTTTTGGCTTGTATTGTTGGTTACCCTTCTCTTTTGTAATTGTCTTCATTAGAGTTCGAATCCAGTGGAGTTTGCACAAGATTGTTGAAATTAGAGTGCTCATGATTGATTTGATAGAATTCAAGTCAAGATGGAGAATGTTGGGATTTGCCTAGAATTTTATTTTGTGTAAACTTCTATTATGGAGTTATTTGTTAGAGTTCGAATTTGAAAATTCATGCTTTAGGATTTGATATATTTATAAATAGGCTTAGGGAGTTGACTTGTGATGTATTAGCTATTGAGATGTAAGTTTTGAAGTTTCTGGGAGATTGAGTTTGCTTTCATGGAGAACCCTAGTTTTGGCTCTTGGAAAGAAGAGCATGCTCAATACTTATCTTGAAGCTCTCAGTATTTGAAGTGGGTATCCTTACACTTTAAAAGATTAGAGTTTTGATTGAGTATCCTTACACCTTAAAAGATTCAAATTTTGATTGAGTATCCTTACACCTCATTATAGGCAGCTGAACAAGGTCACGATCAAGAATCATTATCTACTACCTCGGATAGACAATCTATTTGACCAACTAAAGGGAGCAAGGTTCTTCTCGACGATTGATCTGAGATCTGGATATCATCAGTTGAAGATCAATGCTGAAGATGTTCCTAAAACTGCCTTTAGGACTCAGTATGGGCACTACGAGTTCCTGATTATGTCTTTTGGTCTGACGAATGCACCGGTTGCTTTCATGGACTTGATGAATCGGGTATTTAGACCATCTCTCGATCGATGGGTAATCGTGTTCGTCGATGATATCCTTGTGTATTCCAAAACACGGGATAATCATGCGAGAGATCTTCGCCTCACTCTACAAATTCTTCGAGAGCATAGCCTGTACGCTAAGTTGAGCAAGTGGGAGTTTTGGTTGGAAAGTGACATTCCTTGGCCACGTGGTATCTACCGAGGGTATTTCAGTTGACCCTGCAAAGATAGAGGCAATAATGAACTGGGAAAGGCAGAAGAGTGTTACCGAGATTCGTAGTTTTCTTGGCCTGGCAGGGTACTACAGGAGATTTGTGGAGGGGTTCTCCAGCTTTGCGGCTCCATTTACTTATCTTATGAGGAAGAATGCTAAGTTTACTTGGAGCGAGAAGTGCAAGACAAGCTTCATGGAGTTGAAGGAGAAACTTACTATGGCCCCTGTTCTCATAGTGCCATCTGGGTTTGTAGTCTACAATGATGCATCACTCATCGGGCTAGGATGTGTTCTGATGCAGCATGGGAAGGTCATCGCCTATGCTTCCCGACAGTTGAAAGAACATGAGGAGAATTATCCTACACACAATCTAGAGCTTGCTACAGTAGTCTTTGCGTTGAAGATTTGGCGTCACTACTTTTATGGGGAGCAGTTCAATGTGTTTACTGATCACAAGAGCTTGAAGTATCTGTTTTCCCAGAATGAGCTAAATTTGAGGTAGCGTCGTTGGGTAGAGTTGCTGAAGGATTATGACTGTACTATCCAGTACCACCCAGGTAAGGCGAATGTGGTAACAGATGCTCTCAGCAGGAAGTCTTCGGGACATTTGGCTCACATGATAATCCATGAGTGGAAGATGTTGGAGGAAATGGCGAACCTCGATACTAGTTTCAGTATTCCTACCTCTGGGCCAGTCATGGCTCATCTCACGGTCAGGTTTTATATCCAGGCTCAGATTAAGGAGTTGCAGGGTTTGGATGCAGAGTTGCTTGCTTACCGAGACAAGTCGGTTAGCAGTGGCAGTTAGGAGTTTGCTTTGAATGGTGATGGTGCCATTACATTCAAAGGCAGGTTGTGTGTTCCCACCGATGCGGAGTTGAGGAGTGAGATATTGGACGAAGCCCACCGGTCCAAGTATACTGTGCATCCTGGGGGTACGAAGATGTACCAGAATCTCAAGGGGCACTATTGGTGGTAGAACATGAAGAGCGAAGTGGCAGAGTATGTGGCTCGTTGCTTGGTGTGCCAGCAGGTGAAGGCCGAGCATCAAAGGCAAGCAGGTTTTTTACAGCCCCTCCATATTCCAGAGTGGAAGTGGGAGAATATCTCGATGGACTTTATAGTTGGATTGCCACGGACGGCAAGGGGCTCCGATGCTATCTGGGTTATAGTTGATCAGTTGACAAAATTTGCAGATTTTCTACCCTATCGGATTACGTACAGTATGAGCCAGCTTGTAGCCTTGTACACCAAAGAGGTGGTTTGACTGCACAGGGTGCTAGTTTCTATTATATCTGATCGAGATCCGAGATTTACTTCCAGGTTCTGGAAGGGGTTTCAGAGTGCTATGAGTTCTCGGTTAGATTTTAGCATCGCCTTTCATCCTCAGACTGATGAGCAGACTGAGAGGATGAACCAGGTGGTTGAGGATATGCTAAGAGCGTGCATGTTAGACTTCCAGGGCAGTTGGGAGGATCATTTGCCATTAGTGGAGTTCACCTACAATAACAGTTACTAGGCGAGTATTTAGATGACACCTTTCGAGGCCTTATATGGGTGGAGTTGCAGAGCTCCTCTTTAATGGGACGAAGTTGGTGGGAGAAATATTTTGGGTCTTGAGTTGATCGAGCAGACCGAGGATAGGGTCAAGATCATTCGGGAGAGGTTGAAGACTGCCCAGGACCGGTAGAAGAGCTATGCGGACACTCGCCGCAGAGACTTGGAATTCCAGGTTAGGGATCGGGTCTTTGTGAAGATTTCTCTGAGTTGGGGAATCATGAGGTTTGGAAAAAAGGGGGAAACTTAGTCCGAGGTATGTGGGACCTTTTGAGGTGATCACACGTGTAGGTGAAGTTGCTTATAGGGTGGCACTACCTCCACGCATGGTGGCGGTCCACAATGTGTTCCACATTTCCATGCTTCGAAAATATATACCGGACCCTTCACATGTCATTGATCTTGATCCTGTGGAGATTCGTGAGGATCTTACTCTAGTAGAGCAACCGGCTCAGATCTTGGATCGGCGCGATCAAGTTTTGCGTACCAAGACTATTCCCCTAGTTCTCATAAAGTGGCAACATCATTCTGCCGAAGAAGCTACTTGGGAGCGCGAGGCTGAAGTGAGGGAGAAATACCCTCACCTATTTAAGTAGTGTTTTTGGGTTGTGTATGTAAGTTGGTTGTTTTGTGTTTTGTCATCCATGTAGTATCGTCCAAATTTCGAGGACGAAATTCTTGTAAGAGGGGGGGGGGGGGGGGGGGGGAGGATATAGAACCCCGGATCTCACTTGCATGGTCTATGAAGAGTGCTATGAATAGTGTGTGAATAGTGCTTTTGCATTATGTATGTTTAAGCCGAGGTCGTTTATGTGACTTTGGTATTTGAGTTATTGAATAAGGGTTTTATAGGATCCTAAGTGTGGTGATGTTGTGAAATAGTAGGGTGTTCCAAGTAAGGGTGTAAGGCACCCTAGTTGAGCTATGGAGTTAAGCAAAGAGTACGAAAAATATTCTAAGTGTTGGAAATGGGAAAAATAGGCAAAAACCCAGAAGGACCGATCGATCCGTTTCGTGACCGATCGATCCGTCTACTGCTGATCGATCCGTCAAGCTAAAATTTGTATGGTATTTTTATACAGAGAGAGGTTTTTTAACCGATTTTAGATCGGTGCTCATAACCGATCGATTCGTGGTGTCTGTTTTGCTTTGTAATCGACCCCTTAGGATATTTTGAGGGTGTAAGGGTCTTTGGCCAACCCCCCTTGGCCAATATAAGCTCACAATTCGTGGTCGCCAATATAAGCTCACAATTCGTGGTCTAGGGTTACAAGAACCCTAGAGAGAGAGTTTTTGGAAGAAGGTTGAAGATACAGAAGAAGAGGAATGAGAAGAAGGAAGAGAGGTTTGGGAAGTTTGTGTTGAGTTGATTTCTCAACAAGAAAGTGTTGTTTCTCATTCCTTGGAGGATTCTAAAGCTTGAACCTTGCTTTCAAGGCTTGTTTTTCCAAGATTTAGGTCTCCTAAAGATAACTACACCTTACTAACTAGAATAGCATAAACCTTATTGATGGGTGTAGATATACTATACTACCTACCTTGTGATATTCTCTCAAGCTAAACCATATGTTATTGAGTTGTTCTTGAATGAAATGAATTGATGAAGTTGGATGGTTTGTTTAGAATTCTATTTTGTTTAAACTTCTACTATACAATTATTATTTAAAATTAGAATTTCAGAAATTTCTAATCGCTTTGAAATTTGATAAATGTTTATAAATAAGTTTAGGTGTTGGCTTATTAAGTATGAGCTATTGATATGTGAGTTTTAGGATATTTAGGGAGAGCCCTAGTTTTAAATCTTGATAAGAAAATGGTGCTCACGGCTTATCTGGAAACTCTTAGTATTTGAGAGTGATATCCTTACACCTTAAAGAATTCGAGTTTTGAGTGGGTATCCTTACACCTTATATGATTCAATATTTAGTTTCTAGCAATCTCGCTCGAACAAAATTGTGTTTGCTCGAGCGACCAGCGACGAGTTTTGAAATTTATTAGGTATTTTGGGATTTCATAAACATATCCAGTTTAGGATTTGTTTACGAAAGAAAATAAGAATATTTGGGTTGTGTGAGAGTTTTTGGATTGTATTCTTGGTTACTATAGTGACATTAAAATTAATTGGCTAATGTGAGAATAAATGAGAGAATTAGAATAACCTTGATAGGGATTTAATTAGAAGTGTAGACAAACAAGAGTCACTAATGACATTTTGATAAATAAATAATAGGGATAATATAAATAAAAAGTGGTAAACCTAATTTCAGAATATACAGAACACAATTTCTAGAGAATAGAACGTGTGAGAGAAGAAAAGTAGGGTTTTCACATTTGGAAGAGTTTTCAAAGATGGAGATCACGATTCCAAGGCTTGTTCTTCCTTGTAGTAAATTAAATCGTTGAGGCAAGTGAACACTCCACCTTAGTTCTAGATTTTGATTATATTTTGGATTTATAAGAATGATGATCAATGCTAGAAACTTATAAATTAGAGTTTAAAATTCTTAGTAAGGTTTTAGGTAATTCTTAAAATCCTGGAATTAAACTTAGTATATTTTGATGTTTAAATCTTGTTGTTCCAACTCGTGTTTTACATCTATAATTACTCATAAAGAAATTAAATGTCAAAAAAACAATGTATTGAATTTAGGGATGAAAACCATTGAGAAAATGAAATTTTAGGGAAGAAAATATGAGAAATCTATAAGATTATAATTGATGAATTTTTGGAATTAAATTAATTTAAAGGGAATTTACCCATTTTCTGTATACGGGTCACAAATTTATGACCTTAAGTCTGATTTTGGTCTGACAATACATCATTTCAAAGAGCTCGAAAAGATCTATAACTTTTGTAAAGAAAGTTTTTCCAAAATCAATAGTTTTGTGGGTCAAAGCCTTAGTCGAAAATCAAAGACGGGAAAAGAGATATTTTTCACATTAATTTTTCTAAGATACTTTAATTGAATATATTATTTATATTTGATATTCTTAATTATTATGAATTATGAGATGAAATCATGCACGCTCTTGTCAATTGTTATTTTGTTTATTAATTGTTAATGTGCATGTCATGTTTAATCTATGAATATTGTCTTGTATATCATTTAATAAATCCAGATTTTAATAAAAGACTAAAAACCTTGAGTGAGGTTCGCTTGTGGGAGGACTTTAGTACGATGCCCAGAAGAGAATCCTCGGGTGAACTTTGTGGGAGCCCAAAAGTGAAAATTGGGTAAACTTAGTGTGATCCCAAGAATAGTATTGGAAGATCAATGATAAACCAAATGACTCTTTGACTAATGGAGTGAGACACTCGTTAGATCAAATAAATGAAGGACGAACTTTGTGGGAACCACACTGGATGAGCTTAGTGTTGCCAGTAAAAGAATGCCAGTAGGACGATATCAGTTTGAATCCTATGGACATGAGATCGTGACCAATAATTGAATTAATGGTAAATTGTGAAACTTGTGTATAAATAAATTGCATATGTTGTAATAATTTGTTGCATAATTTATTGCATCTGTCATAATATAATTATTGATTGTTGGATGTGTTCTTTTATTGGGCCGTCGTGCTCACCCTTGTTATACTCTATCTTTTCAGGAGAAACCTGAGGAAATTAGAAATCAGCAGGAGCTTAGTTAGTCCATGGAGCTCTTTGTTTTAGCTAGATTTTTATTGAGTTGTATAAAGAACTTGTTTAGGTGAGTATTAAATTGAGACTAAAAAATATCCATTTTATTTGGTTATTGTCTTTGATTTATTTTAGTAGCTCGATATACACTTCTATTTAATTGATTAATTTGAATTATTTCCATTTAGTCTTGAGATTTGTTCCAGGTCAATGCCTAGAAATCCATGCATTTATGAGATATGAATTGTATTAATTTTCGGGGCGTGACAGATTGGTCTCAGAGCACTAGGTTTAGAAACTCTGGTGTAACAAGAGTGACACATAGGATTGGTTCTTGGGGTCATTGTGGAATTTGGGATAACATTAGAGAAGTATGTTGTGATTAGGATCATGATAGAATGCTAGTGTTTGTTATTTGACGAGATTAACTATTTGTCAGGTCAGAGCTAGGCCAAAAGTATCAAGTCAGCCATTAGAATTTAACCCAATGATTGAGCTGATTAAGGAGCTTATAAGGTGGAATTCATCTACCTTGGGCGGGACTGTAAGTCCTATGGCGGTAGACGAGTGGATTCTCACATTCAAGAAGATCTTGAAGTTTTAAATTGTGATGATCTGGGAAGGTGAGGCTCACCATTAGTGAGATTTAACAATTACGATCGAGGATGTGATCGAGGTGATCTGGGAAGAATTTAAATTTAAATTCTATGCTGAGTATTTTCCTGAAATGACCAAAGAGTAAAATATCTTGTGTTTAGACGAGTGGATTCTCACATTCAAAAAGATCTTAAAGTTTTAAATTGTGATGATTTAGGAAGGTGAGGCGCACCATTGGTGAGATTTAAAAATTAGGATCGAGGATGTGATTGAGGTGATCTGGGAAGAATTTCAATTTCAATTTTATGTTGAGTATTTTCTTAAAATGACTATAGACTAGAATATCTTGTGTTTAGTGGGTGAAACCTTAGAAGTAGTTTTGTCAGTTGTGACATCGTTTGAAGAGTCAGCTATTCCTGACCTTAATTGTAGAAAGTGTCCAATCAAGGTTGGAGAGAGAGTTTTGCTAGTTGACTTAGTGGTACTTGAGATGTGGAAATTTGAAGTGATCTTAGGTATGAATTGATTAGCGGCCTTTCATGATAAGTTGTCTTATTTTGAGAAACCAGTGATATTTTTTTTATCTCTGGTGAGTTATTATTTCTTTTTCGAACTAGTCACACAAATGAGGTGTTGACTAAAGGATTTCTCTCTCATATTGAGAGCGTGGATCAAGGTATTGGGTTGGAACAAATACCAGTTGTCTCCGAATTTGTTGATGTATTCTAAGAGATATCGGGGTTGCCTCCTAGGAGGGTAGTGGACTTCAGTATTGATGTAGGACCGGGTACCTCACCAATATCGAAGGGACCTTACAAGATAACGCCAGTAACATTGAAGGAATTAAAAGGGCAAATCAAAGAGTTGTTGGATTAGGGCTTTGTTCGGCCTAGTACTTCGTCGTGGTGCGCGCCGGTACTATATGTCAAAAGAATGATAGATCAATGTGATTGAGTATCAATTTCAGACAATGGAATAAAGTGACTATTAAGAACAAGTATTCTTTACTTAGGATTGATGATTTATTCGATCAACTCAGAGGAGCGCAGTTATTTCCAAGATTGACTTAAGGTCAGGTTATCACCAGCTGAGGGTGAAGTAGGAAGACATCTCAAAGACTGCTTTTCAGACTCGGTATGGACATTACGAGTTCTTAGTCATGTCATTTAGGCTGACTAATGCACCAACGACTTTCATAGAATTGATGAACCGGGTTTTAAGCCTTTCCTAGATCTGTTTGTTGTTGTCTTTGTGGATGACATTTGGATTTTTTTCAAACTCTAGTGATTGTTTTGTATTCCGAGATTTTCTATACATATCCAATTTAAGTTTTGTTTGTGAGAGATCAAATTTTTTTACAGAAATGCTAGCCCAGTCGCAAATAAGAATATTTGGGTTGTGTGAGAGTTTTTGGGTTGTATTTTTTATTAATCTTCTCTTTTGTAATCGTGTTCATTATTATGTATATAATGAAGACTTCAGTTTGTTTTTTGATCGTGGACGTAGCCCTATGGTGGGTGAAACATGTATATATATTGTTTTTTTTTTTTTTTTTTTATCATACTATCTTCAAACTCCCAGTATCACATCATTTTCGCATCACAAATTAGTATTAGAGCAAGGTTCGAGGTTTGGGATTTGCAAGGCTTCGGGGTTGCGAGGATTATAACGTTTTTGAAACTGTTGTTCGAGGTGGAGAAGGCATGCGGATCCAGTGGACTTTGCACAAGATTGTTGAAATTAGAGTACTCATAATTGATTTGATAGAATTCAAGTCAAGGTGAAGAATGTTGGGATTTGCCTAGAATTCTATTTTGTGTAAACTTCTATTATGGAGTTATTTGTTAGAGTTTATATTTGAAAAATTCATGCTTTAGGATTTGATATATTTATTAGCAGGCTTAGGATGTTGGCTTATGATGTATAGCTGTTGAGATTTAAGTTTTGAAGTTTCTGGGAGAGTGAGTTTGCATTCATGGAGAGCCCTAATTTTGGCTCTTGGAAAGAAGAGCGTGCTCATGACTTATCTTGAAACTTTCAGTATTTGAAGTGAGTATCCTTATACCTTAAAAGATTCGAGTTTTGAGTGAGTATCCTTACACCCTAAAAGATTTAAATTTGTGAGTGATTATCCTTACACCTTAAAGGATTCAATATTCTATTTTTGGCAATCTTGCTTAAACGAGATTGTGTTGTATCAAGCGACTTGTGGCAAGTTATAGAATTTGTTTTGTATTTCAAGATTTTCTAAACATATCAAATTTAGGTTTTGTTTGTGAGAGGGCAATTTTTTTTTCAGAAATGCTAGCCCGGTCGCAAATCTTCCAAAGACGCAACGTGGTGCCTATAAATGTCAAACATTTTCTGATTTTTATGTTTTTTTAATCTGTTAAGATATCATACATCTCCACGTGTTACACTTACGCTTGCGTCTGTGGAAAAATTTGAAGTAAATGCGACTAGGGCTAGCACTCCTCAAATTTTTGGGCTCTGTGAAAGTTTTTAGAATTATATTCTTGGTTACTCCTCTTTTTTATTCGTCTTTATTACAGTGAAGCTTTCGAATCATTTTTCAATCACGTAACCCCATGGTGTTTGAATCACGTTTATCTTTTCTTGTGGTTTTGTAATTTTGTTTGTCATATTGTCTTGAAACCCCCAAATTTATTTATTTTTTGAGAAGGTAAGCGGGGGTTAGGCAGACCCCAACCAGCACTAACAAAACCCAAAGATTACAGCCTATCCAAAATACCACCTTGCATGTCAAGATCTAAAATTCTTGATAGCTAAGGAGGAAATTGGGGGGGGGGGGGGGGGGGGGGGGGGGGGGGGGAGGAATAGGAATTACATCATCAATTACACGAATTAGCTTTGATAAACAATCAGCCACATGGTTGGCTTCGTGCGGAGCATGACAGATCATGAAGCTATCAAAACGAGACATCAAGTCCCGGATCCGGGACAACATAAAGGAACACTCCCATGGCCAATCAGACCCCGACTTGATGCACTTTACAACCCAAAGCGAGTCAGACTCCACCTGGACTCAAGACAAATTATGATCCAAAGCAGCTTCGATGCCTAGCAAGATGGCATCGTTTTGGCACCACTCGTGTAAACACCTAACGCCCAAGCTTGACTCATCTAAACTTGTTTGCCCTCATGATCCTAGCTTTAGCCGGACTTGAACAGTTATTGCATTGCCGCCCAAATAAGGACAAGATGGCATCACTCACTAACATATATACATCGAGTCTTGTTAAGACAGTGGTTGAAAATGTATTAGGTGACGATGTACTATCTCCTCCTTCGTATATGAGCTGTAACACAACAGTTTCCATTGCTGCTCATCCTCATTCCTATAAATGGCCCTCAAAATCTTAAAAGAATGCAAAACAATTTTTTCACGACATATTTTTCTCTTCTTTGATGCTTCTTTTTGTTCCTAGTTATTGAGAGGCCCAAAATGGGGGAAAATACCCTTGATTTCACGAACCACTCTTCACTCTTCTTTAACTCAGTTAAAAGTAGCCCTCCTTATTTAATTATTAAAGTCACTACATAAATCAACATCAAGGAAGGAAGCCATGTAGATCTCCGTTGTTAGTGTCTCTCTTAATTTTAGATCCTAAATCAAGGGGGCTTTTCTCCTTCCGGTGATTCTCATGCAAAAAGCCAATGACCACGGGAATTGAAGAAGAAGAGAGAAATATAAACATTAATGATCTTTGACCAGCTTTATCAAGTCGAGCTCTTTCGTGACCCAGTGCAAGATAGCCGCCTATGTAGCAATAAGTGGCCTTGTTTTTAACACTTGGGATCTTCTCCGGTAGGAGCTGATAGGAAGACCACCAGAACCACTTGTGCACGCCAAATAGGCGCTTAAAGTTTTGTGCACGCAATTTGGATAAGTGACGAGATAATGTTGACAGTCTCCTAGACAACAAGTGGCAAGTAACAAGGAATACACCTATTTAGATTCGATGAGACAAGTGCCTATGTGGCAGTGGTAGCCATCACAACTTCGATTTCAAATCTGCTCCCGTAGTTGTAGGGAGGAGACCATCAATATTCAATCTAAAAGTTACACATATTTTATGTTTGCCAATCAAAGTTTTGATATATATGCACAATGCTCAAAAGTATGTAGGTATTGAGTTGTTGGTGGTCTATTGCTAACAACTATTGTAGAAATTCCCAACTTCAAAATAACACGTACATTGATGTGGCGTTGTTAACTTGTGTCTCTCATTGACAACTACCATAGAAGATCCCAAATCAAAACTTCAAAATCACATGTGTACATTGACATGGCGAAACACAAGTAAGGCACCGGATTTCCTCTAGTTAGGCCAAGAGTAAACAATGGCATTGTGGCCCGGGTGTGTGTTGAGAATAGTGTGTTTATTGTAAAGCCAAAAAAAAAAAAGCCTTAATATCCCTTACTCAAAACTTCCTTTAACTCTTAATTAATTATGATAAAGAAATTTTCTCTCTATAATTTTTTCCTTAAAATCTAAGGTTGGATTTTTAATTTTAAGGATTAGTTCAAAAATACTACAGTTGAAAAAAAAAAAATAATAAGAGACATATATCGAGTTGAAGAGGCTAACAAACGTCCAAGTCAGCAGTCTTTCCTTGCGATAAAACGATATATTGAAAAAAGGTAAGGGTATTTTAGTCAACCCGTGATTGCAACTGTAACATGAAGCGAAAACGCGTTTAATTAGTTGGGTATGTGAACCGTGTGATTGCAAAGTATGGGAATCGCGTGAGCTGCTGACGTGGCGAGACTGTTTCAAGGTCACGAGACGCGGTGCACCACAAAAGCCCCCTCTGCCGCCGACGATCCAGCCATGCAGGACATGACACCTGGGTCCCACTCACATGACTGTAAAGCGTCGCTTTCTTAGATGAGATAGGATAGTGGGTCCCCTTTCGTTAACCATGTCAATTTTCCACCTAAATACCCAAATTACCCCTTACTAATACAATTATACTCCAATACTCTTAGAGCATTCCTGGCAGCCTCACCAAAATAGCTTTTTAGTTATTTTGATGAGCCAATAGGTTAAAAAGTCTGAAATTCTCTTCCCAGTAGCCTCACCAATTTGCATATTTTAGTTTGGTGAGTGTATAGTACTCACCAAAGTTGGTGAGTCACTGTACACTCACCAAATCAAAAAAACTCTCATTCCCTCCTTGTTTGTGGGCCCACACAAATAAAATAAAATTTTCTCTCTTCATTTTTTTGGTGTGGATGTGACACATAATAAAATAATGATCATTTTTGCTACTTTGATGAGGCTGCTGGGGTGTTTCAAAAAAAATGGCTCACCAAACTCACTTTTTGTGAGTTTTGGCTATTCTGATGAGGCAAATTTGATGAGGCTGCTAGGAATGCTTTTATTATTAATTTTTTTTTAATTTTTTTTGTGGTTCAAGATATACGTTTAGGTTGCAACGTTGGTTAGGCGTTAGTATATCTTCAATTAATGGACTAATGGAGACTATATACAAACTCTCACCCTCTCAAAAATGAAATGGGATACCTTCCCCACAACAGAGGATACATTACCACGGGGAGAAAGCCTTGGTGTGTCTCTCTCTCTCTCCATCTTGGATAAAAGAAAATCAAAATCTCGTTAAAAACCGTAAAACCTCATTAAATTATCGCGAGATCAACGAGTGAAAATTCGTAACAGTTCCGAAAATGCAGTTGTCTTCAGAAACTCGCCTGATTCTGGCAGTCTCCGACAACTCTTAACTACTTTGTACTGAAATTTTAATTATTAATTAAATAAATTATTAATATTTATTATTAATATTTTAAAAGTTTTATTCTAAGCTTTAGCTTGTAGGGTTGGGTGGGAAATGGGAATGAGATTCGAAACCGGAATAAAGTCGAGGATAAGTAGAAAAGAGAAAAGAAGTGGGTTTTGAGCTGTGGAGTAGCTGTATTTGATGTTATTATTTCACACACTCCAAAATGCTTAGAAAGAAAACCTAATCTTCTTTCTCTATGCATTCTTCATATATGTGTTCTTCATACTGTGTGGCGGTGTAAGGTTTAGATCACTTTCTTTATTTGTAATTAAAAAGAAATAGAAGATTGTTCATCAGATGTTTGATGTGAGATGAAGGAGATTCTTTATTTTGATTTTCTTTTTCTCTTTATCTTCTTGTTCTCTGCTACTGGTTTTTCTTCTGAGCTCTTTGTTTCCAGCAATGGCGGCCTCACTGACGCCGAAGCGAGATACATCGCACAGAGGCAGCTTTTGTACTACAGAGATGAGTTTGGGGATAGAGGAGAGAATGTCTCAGTCGATCCTTCTCTGGTTTTCGAAAACCCTAGAATCAAAATCGCGTACATTGCGTTACAAGCTTGGAAACAAGCTATCCTTTCCGATCCATTGAATTTAACAGGTGATTGGGTTGGATCTGATGTATGTAACTACACCGGCGTGTATTGTTCTCAGGCGCTCGACGATCCGTCTGTTCTGACAGTCGCCGGAATCGATCTCAACCATGGCGATATCGCCGGATATCTCCCGGAGGAGTTAGGGTTGCTCGTTGACCTTGCATTGTTCCATATCAACTCGAATCGATTCTGCGGTACTGTTCCTCACAAGTTCGTGAATCTGAAGCTGTTGTTCGAGTTAGATCTCAGTAACAATCGGTTTGCTGGGAAGTTTCCTGAAGTTGTTCTTCGTCTACCTTCGCTCAAGTTTCTTGATCTTAGATTCAACGAGTTTGAAGGGAAGATCCCCAGAGAGCTCTTCGACAAAGACCTAGACGCGATTTTCATCAATCACAACAGGTTTGCCTTCGATCTGCCTGATAATTTGGGGAACTCGCCGGTTTCTGTGATTGTTTTGGCGAATAATAAGTTCCATGGATGTGTGCCGGCGAGTTTGGGAAACATGTCTGAGACCCTAAATGAGATTATTCTAATGAACAACGGGTTTCGGTCGTGTTTGCCGGTGGAAATTGGGTTGTTGAAGAATCTCACTGTGTTGGATATGAGCTTCAATGAGTTAATGGGGCCGTTGCCGGACGTAATTGGAGGGATGGTGAGTTTGGAGCAGCTCAATGTGGCTCACAACATGCTTTCAGGGAAGATTCCGGCGAGTATCTGTTCGCTTTCCAATTTGGATAATTTTACTTTTTCGTATAATTTCTTTACTGGTGAACCGCCGGTTTGTTTGAATCTTCCTGATTTCGATGATCGGAGGAATTGCTTGCCGGCGAGGCCTGCTCAGAGGTCGGCAACGCAATGTAAATCGTTCTTGTCTCGTCCTGTGGATTGTAATGCTTTCAGATGCTCTCCTTTCGTCCCCTCTCTGCCTCCTCCTCCTCCTCCTTCGCCTCCCGTTGTTTTATCACCCCCACCACCAATTTTCTCACCTCCTCCACCGCCAGTTTACTTTCCTGCATCACCACCACCACCACCACCTCCGGTTTACTCGCCTCCACCACCGCCACCAGTTTCTTCACCACCACCACCTCCGGTTTACTCGCCGCCACCACCACCTTCTCCTCCTCCACCCTCTCCTCCGCCACCTTCACCATCACCACCACCGCCTTCTCCACCACCGCCATCACCTCCTCCGCCTTCTCCACCTCCACCATCTCCCCTACCACCATCTTTATCGCCACCACCTCCAATATACTGTGTTCGGTCTCCACCGCCTCCTCCACCCAATTCACCACCACCTCCGCCCTTGTTTTCGCCACCACCACCACCACCAAGCCCTTACCACTATAATTCACCACCGCCACCTCAATATTCATCGCCGCCTCCACCACATTCGCCGCCTCCGCCACCAAAGTCACCTCCACCGCCAATTTATTACTATGCATCTCCTCCACCTCCGCCTGTCTATTTTCCACCTCCTCCGCCCAATTCACCTCCACCGCCACCTCCATGTGTAGAACCACCTCCACCTCCGTCCCCGCCACCATGTGTAGAACCACCTCCACCTCCGTCCCCATCACCATGTGAAGATTATTCTCCACCGCCACCCCCACCCCCACCCCCAGTTCAATACTTGCCACCCCCTTCTCCATCACCACCACCACCAGTTATTCACAATTCTCCACCCCCGCCTTCCCCGCCACCACCTTCTCCCATATATTATGCATCTCCACCACCACCACCTGTCCACTACGAGTCTCCACCCCCACCATCTCCTCCACCACCAATTTACTACCATTCTCCACCGCCCCCAATTCACTATCATTCTCCACCACCACTTTCACCACCACCACCAGTTCCATGTGAAAACCCACCACCACCTGTTTATGAGATCCCACCCCCGCCTGCTCCGGTATACGAGGGCCCATTGCCGCCAATTGTTGGGGTTTCATATGCATCTCCCCCGCCGCCACCCTTCTATTGATTCTTTTGAGAATTTTCCTCCTTTCATATTCCCTCCTTTAGATTAAAAAAAAATCTGAATATTACCAATTATCTTAGCTGCCATAGCTTCTTCCTCTTCTTTTAGTCTCTGTCAACTCTTGTTCTCTGTCCTGGCATCCTCATCCCTGGAGGAGGAAGAAGAAAGAAGAGAAAATTGGGTACAATTGTCATTAGTCAAAAGGGGTCCCCGCAATACAGTCTCTGTATCGAGGAATTCAATTGTTAGTGAAGAAGATATGGAGAAGAGAAGAGGAGAGAAAAGGAGGGAGGGAAGAAAATCTCTCCATATTTATTTGAATTGTCATGAATATTTGAGTTGTGAATAAATTGATAGACAAACAGCCAGTAGGTTGCAGGGAATGCATTGTATAGGGATGAGATTCATGAAAAAATGATGAGTAGCAGGGTTAGAAGGCAGTATCACTTCTTCTGCTGCTGCTTTGTGGGTTTATTGTTATTCTCTTTCATATCAGACTTTGTTTCTTAGCTTCTCGATTTCTTAGTTGATCATTTACTTGTGTTGCCTTTTAGATTATTCTTTTTTTGTTGTTCTTCTTTCTTAATGTGTTACATTAGAGAGAGGGGGTTTGAAAGAAACAGTTCTTAAGTTCTATCTATTGAGAATTTACTTATGTTCGTCATTCTAAAGTGTGTGTTGATGAGGTTTTTTTCTAAAAGTTGTAATAACTTCTGTTTCTTAGACAGTTTCCAGCTACATTGAGAGAGATAACAACTGTGCCATCTAGGTTGTCAATGGGCTGGGCTGGGCTGGGCTTGGGCTTACAATTTTGTGATTTATGAATAAGCCCTTGGAGTCTGGTTCATTATATGGAATATATCCTTTTGGGTGAGCATTCTTTAATTCAAATAAATTCAAATGGCATAACCAATCATTCAAATAATCTATAGCATTCTTTAATTCAAATGGCATAGCCAATCATTCAAATTATTCAATTTGAGGTTTACACCCCTAATTCCCCCCTTTTCTTGTAGCCATAACTTTTAGATTAGTGAAGGATTAGGACCTACATTGTACTGGTCTCATCAAGGAGACAACACATGTCAATAGTCACTCAATCGGATGGCTGGCACGAAAAGTGTTGGTTAACTATATCTGCTAATGCATATCCATCTTGTCGATTATATTGTGGCAGTAGATCCCATTTGGGTCCTTTTTTTGAATGGTCATAGAAGGTTAGAGCCATCAGATTGGCTCGGTATATCTCAGTGGGGCCTAAACGGTGATCCTAATCCCCTAGATATGTGCCACGTGTACCCCTGATCAGCTAATTAAAAATAGGGATTAATTAGTACCAAATGCATTCCTTCCTAAAGAAGGGTTTGATTTTTGAATTCAAAACTTTCTTGCTTCATCCTCACACTTGTTTCACTTTTACACTTTGGGAAACCAGAACATGGGTTCTGTATGTACGTCTCCACTTGATGAATGATCAAAAGCTTCAAAAAATTGGTCAGATGGTAAAAACCTTTTCAGATGGTCTCTCTCTCTCTCTCAAGTCTCTCATTTCTCATCACATGCAATTTTTGTAAAAGTTTCCAACTGGTGGACTATGGTTCCTTTATACCGTCGACTACCTAGAAAAATGTCTTTCCTTTTTGTTGTTCTTGGTAATTAAAGCTGTATACAGTAGAAAGACTCAATGCATTCATAATCTCACATACAAATACAGGGGTGGAAAAAAAAACATCTGATGGGCCCTATTTTTGTTCAGTTGAGTGGTTATACTGATCATCTAGTTGGTTAGTTTTGATTGTCAGATAGAGAGAGTATAGGGCACAGGCTTGCACACGCAAAAGCCCACCATTTAAGCCATACCACCTTGGAGATTGATCTGATCAAAGGGGATCTTATCCTGTAGTAGCTAGTAGGAAGACTGCTAACAAATATTTGTTTTGTACACAAAACTTTGATTAGTATGCACATGTGATGTTGACAACCTCTCCGTCAACAACTATTGAAGGTGATGTTGACAATCCCCCCACCAGCGACTATTGAAAAAGATTCTCATATATATATATATATATATACATAGACTAATGAAAAGTATACTACTAAATGGGGTGCATGATATTGACCAATTAACACCAACATTCCAAAAACACAAGCTATCCCTACCAAATCCTTAATTAATTAATTTTCATTTTGTACAAGTCATGGTTAGGCCGCAACCCCAATTGGTTTGGTTAGTATTGTTCTACTTTAAGAGTCGGCATATCAATCACCACACTTATTCTAAGAGACTTGATCGTAGTCTACACACAAAGGTATAATCTGGGATTTGAGTGACAAGGCATGTATCACATCATTGTGATTTGAATCATGTCCTTTTGTCAAGTTTGGGTAACATTATGTAAATGTAAATAGTTGCATAACATATACTTGATTGATTTAGTGGCTAAAAAAATTAACTATTTAGGTCAGACGTCCTTTAACAACAAGAGAAGGGAAGAAGGAAAGAGGAAAGAGGAAAGAGAGAAAAAATATAAAACAAAAAGCCAAAAGAGGGAAGGAAAAGTGGGAAGATAGGGAAGGGCAACGGTCAAAAGAGAAGTGACGTGAATTAAAAAATGAGTGATTTTTTTTTGTTTAATCAGTTATTTACAATCGAATATTTTGATAAGTAACCAAATGATATATTAGGTCATAATCGATTATAATCAATTTTACAGAAAATAACTAGTCAAAGAAACCTTAAATGCTTCCTAATCAAAGATTATTCCATTATTAAAAAACGACTGACTATAGCCTATCGCAAAAGGGCATCAGATTACCTCTAGTGCACGCCCAAGTCCTAGCTTCGGGTGTCCATTCATCATCTATCATGTGGTGATAAAAAAAAGAGAAATCAACTGGGGAAAAGTCAAAAAAAGTAGGGAGAAAATGAAATGACTTCTCCCCTTTTTAACACCACATGTCAGATGATGAATGGACGCCCGAGGCCCAACCTCAGGCGTGTAATCCGATACCTTGCAAAAGAAGACACACATATACATACAAACAAACAGATGCCATAGGCCCATAAGGAAATATGTTATTTTAAGTGCAGGTTGAAGAGATGTGTTGAGGAACAAAAGTAGAGAGCATAGATAAGTGATTACTTCATGGGGGGTTTTTCTGTCACATATTGGTGGACCATATACAAACCAGGCCACCGGTCCACCACCAATGTTAATCAACTAAATCACAAAAATTATTTCTATAACCATCAAATATCATCACAAATTTCAGTATGAGGTCTCATCATTTTCCAGTTTTTGGAGCGCCGATGCTGCTTTTAATCCAAAATTTTATTTGTCACCTCCATGCTAGTCTATCAAGAGTCATATCTTCGGTTAGAGCGTGTATTATTATCATGTATTTTCTCATAATGCCATCTAAACTAAGAATGTAAAAACCCCAACAAAACTGCTCATTGTTTACTTCTTGCCCCCTTATTATAAATGCATTTCCATGTCAGTGTCAGACTATACTGACATTTAAGTATTGTTCCCCTTTCAATGGTTCGAATATTACTTTTTATTTGATTAAAAAAAACGTATTACTTGCTAGTTTTGCATGGCAAAATAATAGGAGACAACTGCAATATCATAAGCAACTACTGGAAAATCAAATACCAGTCACTTTGCAAACACACTGTTCCATCTACTTCACTACAAACACACTGATCCATCTACTTCACTGGTTCATGACCCCACTCCTAGGTAGGAGTATCAACGGGCCAGACTGACCTGGGCCTGACTAGGCCCAATTAATAACCAGACTGGGCTGGGCCAGCCCACTAATTAATCAGGTCGAATTGGCATGACTAGCCCATCTAAAAAATCATGTGCAATTTTTTACCCATGAGGTATGTGTCAGCACCCTATTTTTACACCCCCTTAACCGTGGTTAATTAATTTAGCTATGGTCCAAACTCTAGATCAACCCTAGTTCCAAACCCTAGGTAAACCCTTAACCATAGGACTAAACCCTAGTTAACCCTAAGCTTAACCCTAGGTAGT
Source organism: Tetracentron sinense (assembly GCA_015143295.1). NCBI lineage: Eukaryota > Viridiplantae > Streptophyta > Magnoliopsida > Trochodendrales > Trochodendraceae > Tetracentron > Tetracentron sinense. Next base: position 5,380,081 of record CM026554.1, on the reverse strand, counting down.
CCTAAACCCAAACCCTAGGTAGCCCTAGCCTAACCTTAGTAAGCCCTAAGTATACCCAAGGCCCAAGCCCATTTGACCAAACTTATACCTAGACAACTCAATCAAACCCAATTACCTAATTTTATTACCCAACCTAAGTAGTCAAGCCCAAATACCCAATCACCCAATTGTCTAAGCCAAAGCCTATTTCCATAGCCCAAGCCCAAATGTCATAGTCAAAGTCCAATAATCATAACCCATGACCCATCTACTAATAACCCATGATCCATAAGACCTAATCCACATATCCATATCCACCTACCCTATATCCTACAACCCATACCCATATAACCCATAGTTCACTCAACTCACCAACTCTCTTACACCTCTCTTACATCAACCCATACCTATATAACTCATAGTTCACTCAACCCACCTACTCTCTTACACCTCTCTTACACCCTATATCCTACAACCCATACCCATATAACCCATAGTTCACTCAACCCACCAACTCTCTTACACTCTCTTACACTCCTTACAACACTCAATCTATCAACTCACCTTACAACACTCAAGTCTTTACCCACTAGCTCCTTTTATCCCCCATGTAAAAGACACAACCCAACCTCTTAGTTTTCCTATAAATATCAATCCCTTAGCCCCTTAGATCCATCCCTCAAGACCCCTAGAAGGTTCCCACCCACTTGTGTTTCTCTTGAGTTTGAAGAAGGGAGAAGAAACTAAGGTTTAGAGTTTGGAAAGAATTCTAAAACTAAAAGCTTAGAGTTCTTCACTAACTCTCTTCCTTTGTGGATTCTAAAACCCTACCACTTGGAGCATTGAAGGAGAATTCTTGGAGGAGTAGGCACTCATCCTTTCATTTTCTCTTCTTTCTTATCTTTTTTTTTTATTTGGTTCTCTCTTCTTGATCTCTCATTTCTCAAGCATAGTTGGGCCTCTCTACACCAATCTAATGGTGTAGAGGGACCCCATATCAAAGGCAAGGAGATGCTCCTTTTTTCTTTTCCTTTCCATGTACATATTTTCTTCTTTTTTATGTACCCACAAGTGTGGATATGGGTAGGCCCATAGAGAGTGGAAGCTAAAGCTATACCTCTCTTTTTCATTTTGTTTTCTTTTGAGATTCTAGTCCTCTTTCTAGAATTTTTTGTGAAAGCTCATCCCCTCTCTAACATTCTTTAGAGCAACATTACATCATTAATAATGGTGTAAATGAACCACCTTAAAAGGGAGAGGATGAGTTTTCATTTTCTTTCATTTCCTTATTTTTCCTTCATGTTCTATGGGTAGGTGATAGTTTAAGGACTTAAAATAAATGATAGTTTAAGGACTTAAAGAGGACATTCTTAAAAATGTCTCATACCAAAGACAATGATATTTGATCTATTATCAACACCAATTCAACAAAATAGGTGTTGGCAATAGACCATTCACATTCATAAGGCACATCCCTCTTTATGTCTTAAAATATAATCTTTTAGCCAAACTCTTGGATTAAATGTGACTTTAGCTAAGTTTTCAAAACCCTACCTATATGAAAATCCAAAAAAACATGATAAAAGCTCAAAATACCAAAAACATAATAAAATCTCAAAATACCCAAAAAAAACATTCAAATATAATCAAAATACCAAAAACATGCAAATATCTCCAAAATCCCAAAAAATATAAAAATACAAAAAACCAAAAAGAGACTTGTAGGACCTCCTTAGCTTTGGTTAGCTCATCTAACCATGGATAAATACCCTCTAACCGTGGTTAGACTTAACACTTGTGCACTTGACCTCCCCGGTCAACTAAACCATAGCCTTCTAGGTTAGACCCTTTGACCATCCTATGCACACACACACCCCCCCTAGCCTCGGCACGGGCTCATGTGCCAGAACTACGCTCGGTCTGATCTCACATGTGAGTACGTAGGCAACCCAACTCGGGTTCGACCCTAGCCATCTAGCTTTCTATTTTTCTTAGATTAGCACTCACTTAAAAACTTTGGACATTTTAATTAAACTTTGAGATTATAATTGGCTTAAGTTTAGGGAGTAGGTAACCGTTATAAAACGGAGGTCTTGGGGTGCCTAATACCTTCCCCAAGACTTAATCGAACCGCTTACCCTAACTCTGTAAAGACCATTTGCCTTATCCAAACAAACAAATACCCGGGACCTATCCCTAAGAATGAATAGGTGGCGACTCAAGTCAAAACATATAATTGTGAAAGTGGGTTGGAAAATTCCATGCTCACAGCTCTGGCGACTCTGCTGGGGAAAAAGCTCAAGCCGAAACTTAAATTTTAGCCAAATGATCTCAAAATTTATTAAAATACCTAAGTATTTAATTAAGTGTTGATTCTTTATACTTTTTGGGATGTTTCTTGTATAGTGCATTTCATGCATAGCATACTAGTGTAACAACCCAATACCCATTAGACAGGCTTATTACGCTCACGGCTGTTGGATGACTATCCTCAGTGACAGGGGCTTAACAGTCTTGGAGGTCCGCAGAATTACTCCTGCTGGGTGACTACTCTCAGGGAAGGATTCTGAACGCTCCCGCTTACACCAATCGTCCCAGGTATGTTCTATACCAGGGAGTCGCATATACGGTGTTAAGTGATCCCCCCATCCTTTAGGAACACCCTGCATTACCCCAACATGCATACATATAGCTTAGGCTAGGGTATAGTCTACAAGCAGCCCCACTTGGAGGGATACTCTAAACCCTAACCTGCTTGCACCCTATACCTGTCCCAATCAGGGTTGATTACCCGGATATATCCTACCCGGATAAGCACTCACCCAGGGGCATGTGATGAGCCAAATTTGTGCTTGTAATAAAACACATCCTACCCCATCTCTGGACATAGCACATGTGGTTCAAATCTTCGGCGTATAGGTCTTCATTTAGACCTATCCCCCGCCTTGTCCTTATAGGCCCCTGGTTCCCTACAACCCGGGTAAAGCATACCGGACCCCTGTCCAATTGCCCTATCAGGATACATGTGCCATGTCACACCCTAATGAAAATATAAAAATAAAAAATAAAAAATTGCATTTCATACACCGTACACTTACACAGAGTCTGTATATTTGTCCAGGGTAGATGGCAGGTCCGTCAGGGATTGTTCCGCCAAATGGTCAGCCTCCTAGACCCATGCACCTGACCTCCCAGGGGGCATGTGATCCGACCCTCCGTGAGAAGATTGAGGCACTGAGTCGGGATCAGCGTCTCACTTGGGCCCAATACTACAGATTGGGTAACACCCTAGACCTGTCCATGGTTAAGACAGATTGGCGCCTCATTAATGCCGCCGTCGAGTATTGGAACCCTACTTATATGGTATTCCGTTTCGGTAAGAATGAGTTGTGTCCAACACTGGAGGAGATACAACGCATTCTCGGCTTAAACATGGAAGGTGATGCCATAGTACCGCGCTACAAGGCAAACTTTCAGGCAGATCTTTCACGATTCTTACGAATCAGGCCTGCCTCCTTGCAGTACGATCCTAGCGGCACTTACGACAGGGTGCCTATTGAATTTCTTGAGAAATTGTACCGGCCCAAGTGGGACCCTGACTCCCTAGAAACTGAGATCCCTGGTCTCAATGCCTTCACACTGATCATCATGTCACAACTGGTGCTCCCGAAAAGTCGCGCCTTCGCCGACTCAGTACTGACAGGGATAATCAACGACATGCGAGAATCAAAGACGGTTGTCCCAGTCATTCTTGCAGAGTTACTCAGGGCTCTCAACCTTGCAGCAGGACGCAGAAAGGGCGTCTTCCACGCCAGTGCACCGCTTTTACATCTGTGGATGGTCTCACACCTGCCCACCATCTTACCGGTACCCGACGTACCTCAAGATGCATACAGCCTGCCCAGGAAGATTTCACAGAATCAGGGTGAGATCGTGACTTCGGATGTTAAGACTCTCTACCGGCTTCTCCAAGACTTGACAGAGAAGCAGATCACATGGGAATGCGTGTGGCTGGTTCGCAGACAACTACCACGCGTCGTCATAGCAGGAAGACGATGTATGGTCCTAGCAGGACTCACCGGCTCTGCAGCCTATGTACCACTTCGAGTTCTCCGCCAGTTTGGACTCCCTCAGCGCATACCAGTAATAGACGACCTGGAGAATGATTTCGTCAATTTCACAGTGCAATCTGAATGCCTCACCCGCCGATTCCAAGCAGATTGGCGAAGCTCCAGAAGGGACAAATGGCCAGATTTTGTGGTCACAACTGGACCACCAACTGATTCTGCATACCGTATATGGGTAGAAAATCCTGACCTTCCACCCGGCATGCCAGCGCCTAGGGAACTGCTTACACCAGTTGCAGCCCCATCTCGAGGAACCATACCCATAGCTGACATGGCGGTTCCCTGGACAGACTTCTTCTTGGAAAGGCAGCTACAAATCCAGGAGAGAGAAAAACAGCTTAGACGAGCCCAGCGCGCATTCAGGCAGCAGGAAGCGGAGCAGAACCGCGAACTCATAGCCATGCAGGAGCAGGTTGACCACCTCGAGCACACAGTCCGATCCTTGCGGAAGAGACACAGGGGTGATATCAGAGAGAACTCCGTCCTTCGGGCCCAGTTGCACTTCCATCAGGAACAGCTTGATAGTGCGAAGGAGGAGATGACCAGTCGGATCCGACAGTACGGATCCCATATGTACAATGCCTCGGAGACAATCGAGCGTATGGAGGTCGAAATTATATCCCTCCAACAACAGGTCATGGACTGTGATGGCGTGCCCCGACCGCTTGACTTTGTCATCCCCGATGGGCCTGCCTAGGGTTGAGTCCTTTTTGTTTTATTGAGTCAGTCCTGTATCACACTCACTCAATCACTGCAATCAATGAAAAATCTTTTTTTTAGCATCATTTCTCTCCCTCATGCATATTCATGTTTAGTCGTTGCATTTTTTCAGTCTGCATGAGCCGACCCATGACTCGTTCTCTAACTGCGATTCTCGCAGAAGTCGCAGAAGCAGTCCTCACAGAAATACCAGTCACGGAGATTGTACCCTACACCGGCCCGATAGAAAGCAGCTCAGAAGCAATGACAGAACCATCAGACCATCAACAGAGGATCGAGGAACTGGTACAGTCGCATGACCGGGATATTGTAGCTATGCAGAACAAGTTGGACCGAGTTCTGGAGTCCCTGAATATTCTTATTGGTGCCCGAACCGATGAACCTTCTAACCGAAACCCTACCAATGAAGCCCCCGATCAGCCTCACCCAGAGCAGCCTACCCCTATCATTATTCTCAACCTTACACCCACAACAGGCGGAGGAGGAGAGGAGTATGACCAGTATGACGAGCAGCCTAAGGCATCACATGTCAATCAGGACAGGCCATCGTCTTCCGACCCTACACCGTCCCTCAAGGACCAACATGAAGAGATAAAACAGATGAAAGAGGAAATGAGAAGAATGAGAGAGGCATCTGCCAATCCCACCCTATCATTGGAGGACCTGACTTTCTCCTCTGGAGATGTTATTCCCCCCGGATTCAAGGTACCTGACTTCGATAAATATGACGGCTCGGGCTGTCCCAAGCAACATTTGCAGATGTACCTGGGGGACATGCTCCCATATAACAAGAATCAGCCTTTGCTCATACAGTATTTCCAGAAAAGTCTGAAGGGGGCAGCCCTTGCCTGGTGGATGTCGATCGATAAACAGAGAATCAAGACATGGCAGGACGTCATGGATGCCTTTGTAGAGCAATACTCTTTTAATCAGGAGCTTCGGCCTCAGCGAAGCCAATTGGAACAGATGTACCAGCGGAATAATGAGTCGTTCCTAGAATATGCCACCCGGTGGAGAGAAATGGCAGCAAAAGTCATCACCCCTATCCCCAAGGAAGAGCTGGCAAACATATTTTTGGGCACGCTGAAGCAGCCCTACTCTACACTAATGGTCACTCTACCGGTTGTAGACTTTGGCACAATAGTTAAAACAGGTGCCCGTATTGAGGCAGCAATACAGAGTGGAGCCATTCATTCCAGCCTAGGGCTTGCTCCCCTCAAAGCGACAGCAGCTTCAACCAGCAGAAACAACGGTCACAGAGACCAGAAAAGAAAAGAAAATGTTAACTTGGTGGCTCCCGTAGCGCCAATCAGATTACCAGCTCCGGCCGCTCAGCAACAGCCAGTACCTGGAAACACCCGGCCGGCTAAACAGAACCAGGGGCAAACCCGTCCCCCCAGGACCTTTACCCCTCTCCCTTACACACTCAGTCAGCTTTTGGACTTCCTAACCAAGCAGGGTCTTCTCGAACTAAGAGGCCCTACCCCTCTTTTACCACCAGACAAGAGGAACAAGAATTACGATGTCAACCAACACTGCACCTTTCATAGAGGCCCAGGTCATGCAACCGATTACTGCATTGGTCTGAAGTGCGCTATCCAGGATCTCCTGGATACAGGTAAGGTCGAACTAGCTCCCAGCAACATCAGTATCGACCAGGTGTCACTGCCCCCACATAACAACCAAGTTAACTTTATTGAATGGGAAGAGCCCGGGGCAGGGCAACCTAGACTCAGCGCACCAGCAGTCGATGATGGCATCATCAGGCCCTCGTACCGACCCCCAGTTATAATCCCTCTGCCACAATCTAATGTTCAGGCCATCCAGACCCCAATACAACTCCCCGCTCTGGAATCAGAGAAAGAGCAAATTGTTTACACAATTCCCTGTCCTGCCAGTTGGCCCACCGCTTCAGCCAAGGCCTCAACATCCTCTGGACCAGTCAAAATCCCTTACATCCCTTCCCAGCCTTTCAACCTTAATCATGTACCTGCCCCTCAATCTCTCATCCTGGAAAGTGAGTACATAGCCAACCTCACCCGATCCGGCCGGGTGTATCAACCTCCGACGATTGAGCCAGTGAAAGAAAAGGGTAAAGAAAAAGCAAGGGTAGCAGAACCAGAAAAGGAAACAGCAGATTCGGCTCTCCTTCTAAAAATATTAGAAAAAGCAGAAGAATTCAATATTACCCAGCAGTTGGACAAAACTCAAGCACAAATCTCTATCTTGGGCCTTCTCTTGACTTCAGAGCATCACAGAAAGCAACTCCTCCGGGTATTTAATAACCGCCCATATAACACCAGACATCTCGCCTGAGAAACTGGGGCAGATGGTGGGGCAAGTGCTAGAATCACGAATCATCTCCTTTACTGAAGAAGAGATACCGGATGGAGACAGAGATCATACTCGAGCCCTATATATTACAGTTCAGTGTATGGACAGGACATTATCTTCGGTACTGATCGACAATGGCTCCGGCCTAAATGTTTGTACACTCTCCACCTTGCAAAGCCTGGGTTTGAGTACCAGCCAAGTTAAGAAGAGACCTATGACTATAAGGGCTTTTGATAATACCACCAGGCAGAACTTGGGTGATATTGACCTGACCATCAGGGTTGGACCGGCTCAGTTCTTGACAAATTTCCAAGTTGTGAATGTACCTGCCTCATTCACCTTACTCCTAGAGAGGCCGTGGATTCATTCGGCCGGTGCCATCCCCTCCTCTCTGCACCAAAGAATCAAGTTCATACAGGACGACCAACTAGTCGTCATTCCATCTGAAGAGTTGGCAAGTTCCTTCGGGGACATCCAGGAGCTAGGGCAAGGTACAGCTTTCATGACCTATCAGTTTGAGCAGGTCAGTTCTATCGCCCAAGTGGAACAGCAGAGCAAACAAACAATACCTCCCTTTATCAAAATGATGGCAAAGATGAATTACCAGCCGGGTCTAGGCCTGGGTGTTAAGAACCAGGGCATGAAGAAGAGATATGTGCCTCCACGTTACACACCTCCGTTTGGATTGGGATACAAGCCCAAGTACGAGGACTATCTCAACAAGCTGACAAAGAAAAGTAGACAGTCGGCAAAACCTGAACCCCGACCCCACATTTCCATAACTTTCCCCGTCGGAATCTTTGAAACCAACCTAGAAACCCCTCTTGCACCAGCCATCAATATCCCTAACCCTCAACCCGGCACCGAATCTTCAGGGATTCCCGAACCGGAGGTATTCAGCGTCGCTCGGATGTTTGAAGAGCTGACTGTTGAAGATGCAGAAGCAGAAGCAGAATATTCAGCGGGAGAACAGGTGTGCACCATCTCCAACAGCACAGAAGCATCATCCAGTCGCCAGCCACTAATCCGTTGGTGGACTGAGGCTCTCACCATCGAGGCCGCACAGGGCCAGGGAAAGCACAGTGCAGGGAAGGTTGGTCAGAACAAGCAGTGATGCAGTATCATTCCCCTCTTCTCCTTAATCTATCTCTCTTTGCTCCCGTTGCAAAAATCCAAAATGTCGGCCAACTGTAGGCCTCTTTTTTATTTTGTTGAGTCAATTTTGTAAACAGCCCACTTTTTTTAATGAAAATCTGGAGTTTTGACTCAAAAACATGTTTTTCAAAAACATTTGCATTCGGCTAATGACGAAATCACACGGACTCTTCCCTTGGAAGGCCTAGTGTCCTGAAGCCAACAAAACACAAAAACATAAGCATGCTAAACTAAGCTTAATGATTTGCCAGGAAATCGCCTCCGACAAGGCTACCCCTCAAACCCTCCTTGAGCTTTCAGAAGTTGAGTATGACTCAGAGCAGGAAACAGAACAGGATGAGGTACCGCCTCAGGAGATTTTGGACCTGCTAGAACGCAGTGAAGGGCTACTACAGTCGAACATCGAGGATACCGAGACAGTAAACTTGGGTTCCGAAGACAACCCTCAGCTGATTCAGATTGGCACAACTATGAGCCCACAGCAAAGAACAGATATGATCTGCTTCCTGAAAAGTTATAGTGATGTCTTTGCCTGGTCATATGCAGACATGCCTGGCCTAGACCCAGCGTTGATGGTACACAGACTGCCCCTGAACCCGGATGTCAGACCGGTTAAGCAGAAACTGAGACGGATGAGGCCCGAATGGTCACAAAAAGTCAAAGAAGAGGTAGAAAAGCAGATCAATGCAGGCTTCTTGGCAGTAGCAAACTATCCAGAATGGTTGGCAAACATCGTACCAGTACCCAAAAAGGATGGAAAAGTCCGGATGTGCATCGACTATCGGAATCTGAATAAGGCTAGCCCTAAGGACAACTTTCCTCTCCCGCACATTGATATCCTAGTCGACAATACTGCAAGGCACGAGATGCTCTCATTCATGGATGGTTTCTCTGGGTATAACCAAATCAGAATGGCAGAAGAAGATATGGAGAAAACTTCCTTCATCACACCTTGGGGCACGTTCTGCTACAAGGTCATGTCATTCGGACTCAAGAACGCAGGGGCAACCTATCAGAGGGCCATGACGGCACTTTTCCATGACATGATCCACAAGATAGCTGAAATTTATGTAGATGACATGATCGTCAAATCACCTACTGCCAGGCAACACCCTGAAGATCTAAAAAGACTCTGTGACAGACTCAGAGAATTCGGCCTAAGACTGAACCCAGCCAAATGTGTCTTTGGAGCCTCATCAGGAAAGCTCCTCGGCTTCATAGTCAGTAAAAGAGGCATTGAGGTCGATCCAGCTAAAGCCAGAGCCATCATCGAGATGCCAGCACCCCAAACTGAAAAGGAGATCCGTGGTTTCCTGGGCCGAATTCAGTACATCAGTCGATTTATTTCTCAGCTCACTCCGATCTGCGAACCGATATTCAAGCTTCTTCGGAAGAATACACCGACAGTTTGGACAGTTGAATGCCAAGAAGCCTTTGACAGGATAAAGCAGTATCTTCTCAACCCTCCAGTACTTGTGCCTCCTACGCCGGGACGACCCCTACTACTCTATATCTCAGTACAAGAAACCTCCATGGGGTGCGTCTTGGCACAGCATGACGAGACAGGCAGAACAGAACAGGCCATTTACTACATCAGTAAGCGTTTACTAGAGTACGAAGAAAGGTACAGCCCGCTGGAGAAAACATGTCTGGCACTGGTTTGGGCTACTCAGCGTCTTCGGCACTACCTGCTTTCCTACCCGGTAATCCTGATCTCCCGAATGGACCCACTCAAATATCTATTGGAAAAGCCAGCCACTACCGGAAGGACTGCCCGATGGCTTATGATGTTGTCTGAATTCGACATTACATACATGACTCAAAAGTCAATCAAGGGGCAGGCGATTGCAGATCACTTGGCCCACAGCCCAACACAAGACTATGTGTCTGTACATGATCAGTTTCCGGATGAAGCTATCCTGTACGCAGAAATAGAAGAGCAAGAATACTCCGGCTGAGAGTTATACTTTGACGGAGCTGCCAACAGTCATGGACATGGGGCAGGAGCAGTCCTAATCTCATCCAAGGGGGCACATCTCCCTATCTCTGTAAAGTTGAAATTCAGATGCTCCAACAATGAAGCAGAATACGAAGCATGCATAGCCGGACTAAAAGAAGCCTTGGGTATCGGAATTGAGGAAATAGACGTCTACGGGGACTCATCTTTGGTGATCTGTCAGGCAAATGAATCTTGGGCCATCCGAGAAGCCAGGCTGGTCCCATACCTAGCCTATCTCAATGTACTAATCACTCGATTCAGAAGAATCAGTTTCAGTCACCGATCCAGGAACCATAACAGATTTGCCGACGCATTGGCTACTCTCGCCTCTATGGTACAGATTCCCAGGGGCATCATGCTCTGGCCAATTGAAATTCAGCAACAGGATCAGCCTGTCTACTGCCTCGAGCTGGATACAGTGAATGACAACAAGCCTTGGTATGCAAACATCAAGTAGTACCTCGATGACGGGACCTTCCCTCTCGATGCCACAAAAAAGACCGTCGGGCAATCAGAAGACTGGCTATCCAGTTTGCCCTATCAGGGGGCATTTTATACAAGAGATCGCCAAACTTGATATGGCTCAGATGCCTCGATGTCAGTGAAGCAGCACAGGTAGTTGAAGAAGTTCATGAAGGAACTTGCGGCCCACACATGAACGGGATGATGTTATCTAAGAAAATTATCAGACTGGGCTACTACTGGTCTACTATGGAAGCGGATTGTTGCAAGCATGTACAGAAATGCCACCAGTGCCAGATTTATGCTGATAAGATCAATGCACCGCCGACAAAGCTACACAATCTAACTGCTTCTTGGCCTTTCTCTACTTGGGGCATCGATGTCATCGGATCCATAGCTCCGAAAGCATCTAACGGACATCGATTCATCCTGGTTGCAATCGATTATTTCACGAAATGGGTCGAGGCATCCTCTTATGCCAACGTCACAGCCTCTGTGGTTCAGCGTTTCCTGAAGAGAGACATCATCTGCCGATATGGTGTCCCATTCGAGATTGTGACAGACAATGCTCTCAACTTCTGCAATAAGGGGTTGACTGACCTCTGCCAAAAATTCAAGATTCAACATCATAACTCCACACCATACAAGCCACAGACTAATGGAGCAGTGGAAGCAGCCAATAAGAATCTGAAAAAGATCATTGAGAAGATGACAACCAATTATTCTGCCTGGCATGAGATGCTCTCATACGCTCTCATAGCCTACAGAACGTCCATCAGAACTTCAACAGGGGCAACACCATTTTCTTTGGCCTATGGTATGGAAGCAGTCCTCCCCATCGAGGTAGAGATTCCATCACTTCGCGTGTTAATGGAAGTAGAAATATCAGAATCAGAATGGGCACAAACCCGGTATGAACAGCTGAACTTGATTGAAGAACGACGACTGAAAGCCATGAATCATTCTCAAGCCTATCAGAGGCGTATGGCTAGGGCTTTTAACAAGAAAGTCAAGCCCCGTAGTATTGAGATCGGTAACCTGGTTCTCCGGAAGATATTGTCAAACCGTCCTGACTCGAGGGGCAAGTTCACACCCAATTATGAAGGCCCATACATAGTCCGAGACAAATTCTCTGGCGGTGCCCTACGACTCGGACGTATGGATGACGAAGACCTCTCAGAGCCCGTCAACATGGACAAAGTTAAACGATACTACACTTAGGGTCTAGGTCTGACAGGCACTTTGTACTCGTAAGATCTCCGGGAAATGACAGGAGGCCGTCATTGGCACACTCCTTACCCCCAATAATGTACCGCTTTTTACAAAAATCAATGAAAAATGCTAGTTAGCCCTTCGAGCCTAACAGCCTTTCTCTCACAAAAACCTTTCAGGGACACCCTCCCTCGTCCAGTTGGGGCATTTGCTTGAATTACGTCATGACCTGATCCTGCAAAGGGTACGTAGGCAACCTGACAAATCAGGTGCGGTCGCAAAAAGGGACTTACCCCCTCAGAATCTTTTCCTCTTCGTAAAACTCTCCACAGGAACAACTTTTTTCTCATAGAGTCACTCCCCAAACAGAGACAAATTCTCCCAATTTTCACGACGGAGTTGACATCAAGTTTCAAAAATATTCCATCAAAGGAAACTCCAAAATAGAAATTGAAACATTTTCCAAGTTAGGGGCCCTATGAGCAAAAATAATCTCTCCGGGCTTTCCCCCCAACAAGATCAACTTCTCCTAAAAACTCTTCCCCAAAAAAAAAACAGGAAAGAATCTCAAAACAATCAACCTCTACCAAAGAGGACAATCCCTAGTGGAGCCCAACGAAAAATTTATCTTCAACAGAAAACCCTCATGCAAGTCAGTTGCAACCAAAATTTAAGGGTGTCCCAAACTTCGGTCCCCTAGCCAATGTTTCGTCCTATTCTAAGTCCTCTCAGATCCCCTAGAAACTGCGAGTACAGGTGTCATATCACACCTATATCCCCAGTGGAATATCAATCCCCAGCGAATGTCTATCAGGGCAGTGAAGGGAGAAGATCCGAACCCTCAAACAAATCGCGGGCATGAGTGAAAACCGGAAACGGCCTCATTGCGCAAAAGTTATGCGACTCCCAGACCTAGTCTTGCGATTGGGGGCAAAAAGAGGACAAAATTAATCAGTTTCGCAGGCATGAGGAAAACCAACAACGGCCTCATCACGTAGAAATTATGCGAACCCCATGACTTGGTCATTCCAATGGTAAAAAAGGGGAAGAAGAGCTTAAAATCAGTTTGACAATAAGATCCGGCAGCGATCAGTCTCACTGGGCTCAACAGATCAGTACCCCCAACAGAGATTCCATCAGGGAATATCTCCAGCAGGCAATCTACTCAAGGCATTCTTCAACAAAGAATCCTCCTGAAAGCATCTCCCCAACAAAGGGGCAAACATTGGGAAATTCCCAGCAGATTGGAAGGCCCCAGATTCCCTGGCAGTAGTTTATAACAGAGCCCTACTCCTCAATGAATCCTCAGTATCAGGCTATAACAATTTTTCAATCCCCAATGGATCCCCCAGCAAAAGCCTCCGACAGCCTCTCAATAACGCTCTTCCCCAGCAAGGGTCCAGAAGTCTTCCAAAAGTTTCTCCCCAGCCAGGGTCCTTAGCCCGTAACAGTAGTATCCTGCTCTGAATCGTACTCAGCTCTCCAAGAATGAAACGGAACCCACAAAATCCCATAAGCCCTGAACAAAGGCAATTTACTGACAAATCTGAAAAGCCAACTAAGCACGCTTTTGTCAAAATCAAAATCTTTACAAAAATCTTCTACACTTTTCCTGAAAAGATTTTCAAAAACAAGTAAACTCCGGATATCAAAATCTGTTTGAACCAACCTGCACTAAGACTCCCCGACAGGTAAAGCGGAAAAAGCCGTTTCCACACCTCCCTAACAAGTTGCAGTCAATAGAGTCATGGGAAAACATCCTCGCCTTTATCCCCTGCATGATTAAACTCTTCAGCATCATTCAAACATGATCAAACTCAGTGCCACTCATTCATATCAAAATCAAATCCGGCATCACGCCTTCAATCAACCCGACATCCCGTGTGTACCTTTACAGTGTACATCACCCGCATGTCCCCCTCTGTGACACCCCCGTGTGTCCTTGGCATCCCAGGTGAGCATCGACATAATACATTTTGTCGACACCTCGCATGCCGGACATCTTGTGTGCTCCGTGACAACCTCGTCATACTGCAGCACCACCTCCTACATGTCCCCCCTCTGTGACACCCCCGTGTGTCCTTGGCATCTCAGGTGAGCATTGACATAATACATTTTGTTGACACCTCGCATGCCGGACATCCTGTGTGCTCCGTGACAACCTCGTCATACTGCAGCACTACCTCCTGCATGTCCCCCTCTATGACACCCCGTGTGTCCTTAGCATCTCAGGTGAGCGTCGACATAACACACTTTGTCGACACCTGGAATGCCCAACACCTCCTGTGTTCTCGACACCCGGTGTGTCCTCCCATCGATCCAGCTAATATCCCCCGGGAAACGTTGTTTCGATCGATCCTTCTCGCCGCTTCCGAGCGACATTTTTTTCCGGCCAGCGCCTTAGGGCCATGTCATCTCTACATTCATGTTCTTCCTCTGCTACTCGCTATCCTCTAGCAGTAGTATTCATCACTTCACCACACTCGTCATTTGCACAACATGCATCGTTCCTAACATTCATCTCGGTGTAAAAATAGGATGTTTCCAGTCTTTGCCGTTCAATCGCCAACCTGGCATTCTCCGACAAAGAGGGGCAGCTGTCAGCACCCTATTTTTACACCCCCTTAACCGTGGTTAATTAATTTAGCTATGATCCAAACTCTAGATCAACCCTAGTTCCAAACCCTAGGTAAACCCTTAACCATAGGACTAAACCCTAGTTAACCCTAAGCTTAACCCTAGGTAGTCCTAAACCCAAACCCTAGGTAGCCCTAGCCTAACCTTAGTAAGCCCTAGGTATACCCAAGGCCCAAGCCCATTTGACCAAACTTATACCTAGACAACTCAATCAAACCCAATTACCTAATTTTATTACCCAACCCAAGTAGTCAAGCCCAAATACCCAATCACCCAATTGTCTAAGCCAAAGCCTATTTCCATAGCCCAAGCCCAAATGTCATAGTCAAAGTCCAATAATCATAACCCATGACCCATCTACTAATAACCCATGATCCATAAGACCTAATCCACATATCCATATCCACCTACCCTATATCCTACAACCCATACTCATATAACCCATAGTTCACTCAACCCACCAACTCTCTTACACCTCTCTTACATCAACTCATACCTATATAACTCATAGTTCACTCAACCCACCTACTCTTTACACCTCTCTTACACCCTATATCCTACAACCCATACCCATATAACCCATAGTTCACCCAACCCACCAACTCTCTTACACTCCTTACAACACTCAATCTATCAACTCACCTTACAACACTCAAGTCTTTACCCACTAGCTCATTTTATCCTCCATGTAAAAGACACAACCCAACCTCTTAGTTTTCCTATAAATACCAATCCCTTAGCCCTTTAGATCCATCCCTCAAGACCCCTAGAAGGTTCCCACCCACTTGTGTTTCTCTTGAGTTTGAAGAATGGAGAAGAAACTAAGGTTTAGAGTTTGGAAAGAATTCTAAAACTAAAAGCTTAGAGTTCTTCACTAACTCTCTTCCTTTGTGGATTCTAAAACCCTACCACTTGGAGCGTTGAAGGAGAATTCTTGGAGGAGTAGGCACTCATCCTTTCATTTTCTCTTCTTTCTTATCTTTTTTTTTTTATTTGGTTCTCTCTTCTTGATCTCTCATTTCTCAAGCATAGTTGGGCCTCTCTACACCAATCTAATGGTGTAGAGGGACCCCATATCAAAAGCAAGGAGATGCTCCTTTTTTCTTTTTCTTTCCATGTACATATTTTCTTCTTTTTTATGTACCCACAAGTGTGGATATGGGTAGGCCCATAGAGAGTGGAAGCTAAAGCTATACCTCTCTTTTTCATTTTCTTTTCTTTTGAGATTCTAGTCCTCTTTCTAGAATTTTTTGTGAAAGCTCATCTCCTCCCTAACATTCTTTAGAGCAACATTACATCATTAATAATGGTGTAAATGAACCACCTTAAAAGGGAGAGGATGAGTTTTCATTTTCTTTCATTTCCTTATTTTTCCTTCATGTTCTATGGGTAGGTGATAGTTTAAGGACTTAAAATAAATGATAGTTTAAGGACTTAAAGAGGACATTCTTAAAAATGTCTCATACCAAAAACAATGATATTTGATCTATTATCAACACCAATTCAACAAAATAGGTGTTGGCAATAAACCATTTACATTCATAAGGCACATCCCTCTTTATATCTTAAAATATAATCTTTTAGCCAAACTCTTGGATTAAATGTGACTTTAGCTAAGTTTTCAAAACCCTACCTATATGAAAATCCAAAAAAACATGATAAAAGCTCAAAATACCAAAAACATAATAAAATCTCAAAATACCCAAAAAAAACATTCAAATATAATCAAAATACCAAAAACATGCAAATATCTCCAAAATCTCAAAAAATATAAAAATACAAAAAACCAAAAAGAGACTTGTAGGACCTCCTTAGCTTTGGTTAGCTCATCTAACCATGGATAAATACCCTCTAACCGCGGTTAGACTTAACACTTGTGCACTTGACCTCCCCGGTCAACTAAACTATAGCCTTCTAGGTTAGACCCTTTGACCATCCTATGCACACACACACACCCCCCCTAGCCTCGGCACGGGCTCATGTGCCATAACTACGCTCGGTCTAATCTCACATGTGAGTACGTAGGCAACCCAACTCAGGTTCGACCCTAGCCATCTAGCTTTCTATTTTTCTTGGATTAGCACTCCCTTAAAAACTTTGGACATTTTAATTAAACTTTGAGATTATAATTGGCTTAAGTTTAGGGAGTAGGTAACCGTTATAAAACGGAGGTCTTGGGGTGCCTAATACCTTCCCCAGGACTTAATCGAACCGCTTACCCTAACTCTGTAAAGACCATTTGCCTTATCCAAACAAACAAATACCCGGGACCTATCCCTAAGAATGAATAGGTGGCGACTCAAGTCAAAACATATAATTGTGAAAGTGGGTTGGAAAATTTCATCCTCACAGTATGGTCAGGATAGCTCAGCTGGTAGAGCAGAGGACTGAAAATCCTCGTGTCACCGGTTCAAATCTGGTTCCTGGAACATGGTTAATTTGTAGAATAGATACTCATACAACTTAATCGATATGAATCGACATACATATTTGTTAATAGTCTAATAGTCTAAATCATGATACAGGTTATTTAGGCTAAGCTGGGTTAGAAGCCTACCGAAACGGGCCATGGGTTTTAGACTCCAAGTCCATGCCCAAGTCCAAGCCCAACCCAATTAATAAGTGGGCTGAGCCGGGCCGGCTCATGGGTCGGCCCAGCCCAGCCCATTGACACCCCTACTCACAGGCATTCAACCCTCCTTACTCTTATCATTTCAAACATTAGATAATTTCAACAAAACCAATCTTAACCCAAGATAAATTCCTCTTTTGGCAATATACAAAGATAAGTCACATTGATTTGATATTCATTCTTCTCTTGTCAATTTCTTTTATATTCTAATGGTTACAATACAGAACTTGGTTTACAAGAACTGAGATGACAAGGTGGCCAGTTTAAAGGGGTGGAAAAATAAAATATAAAAACCTCAAAATTTGTTTCTCTACTAATGATTTGACTAGGCAATCGACTCCCAAAATTGAGAACAATGAAATGGAAAACCAAAAAAAAAAAAAATTAGGGACCAACCCATAGCAGATATTCTTCTACAGAAATGCTTACCTGCAGGTGAGATGACAGATCTGCAAATAACACTCGGATAGCCTCAAGAGAAGCCGCTCGCAAGCTGCAGATAATCTGTAGCCTTTAACAGTCAAAGGTGAAGTTCCACAGCTCAGGCATGAGGGATTAAACTTTCATCATATTACTACCTTTTGCCATCCCTAATTTTTTTTTTTGGGGTAAGCAACACGGTTAGGCCGCAACCCCATCATCGATACTATAGACCGCTACAACAGTTGACCATTGCTCGACAATGCGCTATTGCGAGATATCTACACCCGTTTGCGATACCGGGGAGGGATACCGGGTCTTGTTCCTGGGAAATGATACGAAGTGCCAGTAGGCCGACTCCATTCTTTGCCATCCCTTAATTGTTTCCCCCAAATTGGAAGCCATGCACCCATGGATCTCGCAATCCAAGTAGTGCCATGTAGCTTAATTTAGCCTATGAAGGAAAAATAAACACAAGCACATAAGTGAAGGCAATTAAAAAGTTCTAAGTGGAAGAACAATAACCATCTAAAAGGCTACACAAATGAAAAGCTGAAATTTCAACTTACGAACATAAGTGTATTTTGAGATAAGTAAAGGATGTATTAGCTGACTCTTCTGTTAGGAGTACTTGGAGACCATCCTTGTGTATCAGGGATTTCATCTACCTCCCACCCCATCTCTGTTTATTTCGTTCTTTCCCAAACTTACTGTTAAACGTCTTGAATGGAAAACAAAGAAAACTCCGTAGCTGACCTATCAAATACACGGTGTGGAAAGTGCCTCTTCTATTGATGCTTCCGACACGAGGATGTGCTGCAACATGAGAACGCTCCGTTCTGTTAACATTTCTATCAAAGCAATAAAAAAGCAGAAACACTTGGAGTCATCAGGCTTTCAACAGTTGGCCTATCACTGAGAAAGGAGAACATCAAAAGCAATTGCAAGCAATAATTCTATGAAATGTACCTTCACGTGCAGAGAATTATAATTCAGGCAGGCAGAAGCTGCAGAACTCTTCACTTTTTTATCACTCCAGTGTACGTTCAAGCTCTTTTTCAAGTCAGGTTGCTGCAACCAATTTAAACAAAAGATACTCATTGAGCTTATTTATGGGAAAGTAATCAAGAAACCATCAAAGCACAAACCCCAGAATCCTTTTAGTACTTATTACCTTCATGATCAACTGAAAGGGAGATTTTCTTCAAAGCATGATAAAAAACATTTCACGGTCAAGCAAAGCCACGGCTCAAACAGATTGATCAATGAAGATTATCTGCAATTTGAGAAATTGTCTCGAGAGAAGGTAAAGGCTGGAGCAGACCACTATTAGACAAGTCTTCCAAGCCTTTGATCTCATGTTGCATGCGGGTTGCATGTAAAATGGCGTGATCAATAACTATAGGATCGTCTGGAGGGTTCTGCAGAAGGGTAAGCAATGCCTGCCTATATGTCTGGGCGGCAAATGATGGCCTTGCAACCTGACGATTTCTACACAGGGTGCCCACTTTGATGACATGCTTACATACATTTCCCAACCTTGACCACGGACAATCACAAAGTGAAAATTCTGAACCAGGGTTCCAGATCATATATGCCAGGCTCCTGTTTGATTGGGAAATAACCTTCGCAAGCCGGAGGTCTTCCTCATCCAATATCACATCAATATCCGGAATGTTCAAAGCTCGATACCAGGAGTTGGTTGAGTGGGAACCCTCCATCAGATTCCTAAAATAGCCACTTTCTTCAGTGTATTGATCAAACCAAAATAAAGAGTGAATATCAGTGGTCAACGTGTGGACCAGCCAGTCAACTCTCAGCCAGGAGCCAGCATGTAGCTCCTTGAACAGTTTGGACTTCAATCTTAAGTGATAAGACTCGATTGCAGCATGTGGCTCTTGACTTGCCACGGGGAGAGTCCTCACGCCATTTGCCCACAGCTCTGTGGGACAGGACAACAGGTTAAGAATCAGATGAATGGACTAAAACATAAACTGAAGCAATTAGCCCGCGAAGATATTGTGTAGGACAAAATGATAAACACTGCAAAAATACAGTATAACCCAGATGTTATTTGCTGCATGATAATATTTTCATGGACGCATCATATCTTATCGAGAAAATATTTACATTATAAACATATCATTGTAATCTATTTCAGTTATGCATACATTATTGTCACATTTATTATATCTTATAGATTATTCACAATATCTCACATTATGTTTTGGGATAACATTATCAGTTTTTGTCGTGAGTAACTGGTGTGTATGAATGGAAATCCCTAATTAAACAATGCCGCATTGAATGGGGCATCATAAAGGGAACAAGAAGCCGAGATTGATAGGAATACCTATCCTCGATAACCACCGGTCCCGAAAATAGTCCATAAATGCACACTGATCAACAAATATTTGCATAAACTCTTCCATTACATCCACAGCATTTGGACCACTCCTTGTGCAATATAAAATCCGGCCTAGGTACTTTAACATCTCTCGCTGCACATCAAAGTTGCAACATTTCTTCAGCAGGCTTCTCATCCAAGCACGGCGAACATGCCAGAGACATAATAGGACTCGGCACTGGTAAGTATCTCTGCAAATGAGGAGCATGGTCTCAGCGCTTTTATTATCTATTTAGAATAGCAAATATGGGAAAGATAAATTGAAAGACCACACTGAATATGTACCTGATAATAGAAATCATGAAAGATGGATCATCCACTAGAAAGGCATTGGGTCTCCATCTAGGGTCCTTTGTCCGAATTCTTTCAACAAGGGACCCCATCCATTTATGGATATTTTGCCCATCAGAGCTAGATGTAATTACCCATGCAACCGGAATTGCATTCTGGGACGAGTCAAAAACAAGTAAAGTACACAAAGGATACTGCCAACAGGGAAAAAAATAGCAGCACTAAGTATCATGTAACATTGTATCCTTATCAACAAACTAATACATGAGAAAAATAACTTGGTTTATATATAATATTGTAGCACAGCAGGAATTCATTCTTCCTCAACCCTTAGTCAATGAGATTTCTAAGCCAGAAAATCAGCTTATTCAGATGATCCTAAACATCCAACTACACTTGTGTTGGAAGTTCCACGCGGATGACAGATGGGAAGAGGAAGCATGAAGTGTAACCATGCCAAATAACTGAAAACCATCAGGAAGTTCACGTACCCTGAATTTCTTCAAGCCAAAAGTCGAATGAGAAGCTATGGAACTATTATGCCCATAACGCAGCATCTGCTGCAACTGCCAATCTGTCTGAATTCCTAAGACAAATGATTCTGAAGAAGAGGTATCTTGGAAGAAGAAGACATGCTTCTGGTGGCGTTGCACCCACATCTGCACGCTAGATACATCATTTGCATGTAACTCGTGCGTGGAGTGGCGAATCACCCTTTCCATGTTTCGAACATCATTCCGAGTGAGAAAATCATCACGGTTGCTGGGCCCACCATGCCTCCCCACCACTTCAATGTGGTGCTGGATAATGTTGTCCAAAGGTATCCCAACATAAAGCATAGACATTACTTTTTGACGTAATTCCTCAGAGATCCGAGGAGCATACATAGCTCTGGTTCCCACAGCGTCCCTATCAAGTATTCCATGACATGGAGCCCCTGTCTTATCTACATGGTTTCGCT
This sequence comes from Tetracentron sinense, assembly GCA_015143295.1. Lineage (NCBI taxonomy): Eukaryota > Viridiplantae > Streptophyta > Magnoliopsida > Trochodendrales > Trochodendraceae > Tetracentron > Tetracentron sinense. The sequence goes on along the minus strand of CM026554.1, from coordinate 5,358,745 downwards.
GATTGTAAATGATGAGTGCAAGGTGGGGGCGAGTGTATAAGCGCTTCACAGTGAAATGGCAAAGGCAGCCTCTCATCATGTGACGCCTTCCGGGCCTACTACCCTTCCCTGATGCGGGTTTACCATTTGAGCTATCACCAACACCAGACTCGCTATCCCGGTAGTCTTCAGGACCATAAGAACACCAATATCTACAGAATCACCATAAAAAGAAATAGGTCACTTTGCATCTTATGAACAGAAAATGTGTGAAAAGATCAGTTACTTGTCTTACAGTGTGTATTCAAGATAGCCATCAACCCTTGGTTTGCTAACGCTCCCTTCAGATCGCTTCCTTCTTGACTCAATACGAAAGCTAGCAGGACATTCTGCATTCGTAGATTCCCCTTTTACAAAATCGTCCACTCTACAATAAGGGATTAGGGCAACATCATCACCACCTTGCCGACCACCTTCTACTTTTACCCAGTTTAAGTGAGCTGCAGAAAACTCTGCACAAGGAGGATCTTGCACTGGAAGGTTAAGGATGTCCTCCATTCTAGGCATCTGCATGAAGAAATAAAAACAGAACCAACTGACATGCAAGAAAATACATAGAATATGATAGAGAATAACATAGAAGAGTTGAGTGATCGAATTTCGATAATAACTCATGGGTATCCACAAGCAATGGCCCCAATTATAGTTTTTCTTTCTTTTCAGGTTGGATTGGGGATTATCATAAATCAGTGCAAATACAGTGACTATTACAATGTATCAACAGAAAAAGTGTAAGCTATCCCCATACTTACAGAAAAAGGAATACATACATTTTGCATGCTTTGCTTTTTTGCCCTTCTCTTTCCTCCCTTTGGGATGAGGGGTAAGGTGAGACCATGAGAGGTAGTGTAATGAGTATTGAGTACAATGTATCATGAGAGATAATGAGGTTCTCAGCAATATGACCCATATCTCACTTACATCTTGCAATTAATGAAAGGTAGATGTTTTCCTCTTACTCCTAATACATCTTTACTATTATAATGAGAGATGCAGGGTTAAAAAGTAGGTTGATTTTTTTCTAAAATTCCTAATGAGTCCCAATTTTATTGGTATCTTACCGCTAGTAAGGGTGAATTTTTTATATTTTTCCTATTTTGTCCATAACTCCATATAATAAAAAGGATATTATGTTATCTTATTTTACATGATAAAAGTTAGTACGAGTATTGAAGTAATATCAACTCCTTATCTTTTCTCTCATGCTCCCTCATTGGTCTCTCAATAGAGATACACACCCTCTCTACGTTATGAATATTTTTCAAAAGAAAAAGTAGGGACACGTGTTTTGAGGCAGTTTCAACCCACTACTCCATCTTTTTAACTTAAAATTTTAAAATTCTTTCACTAGAGTCCCTCTTCCCTGTCTCTCTCCCCTTCCCCTTTCTCTCACGTGCATCGCACGTGCCGCCCACTAGTTAAATATCTAGTGGAGATGATGTGAGCTTTATGAACTAAATGGTCAATCTTAAGAATATTATCCAACAGGAGCCCCTACAAAGTCTTCCACCCTTGAAGAAATCGGCCACCCCTGAATTTAGAAATTAGGGAGAAATCTTTAGCACCTCCCATAATGTTTTGATGAAAGAACGAGCAGAGATTGTCCTTTATGGTCCACTTATAAAGCTTTGTACCAATAAAAAAAAGTCTCCTCCACAAGATTAAGAAGATGCCGAGGGACACAAAATCTTCTTTAAGTTATATCCGTTAAACACCAAAGAGTGCTACCAATTCCAAAACCCTTGCTCACAAGCAATTCCTTCTAGGGGCCAACCTATACATACCAAGAAATATGCTGCATAATTTATTATCACCCTGTCTCACATCTTCCCAAACCCTCATAGCTTTAGGCACTATATATCTAATACTCATCTAAACTATATTTGGTGAGATACGATCATGAAGCACATTATTGACCTTCATTTTGTACTAATAAATGAGAAAATGTATTATCCCTTTGATTTTCTGCTCTTAAAGAAAGACGCAATGAGTTGTAAAAAATGAACAATACAACTGTTCTAGTTCCCCTTATGTAGTGCTTTGGCTTCTTGTGGTTCATTAAAAAAAAAAAATTCATTCTTTTCCTCAAAAACTTGCTTTCCCATTCAAATCAGTCACTTGATGAATTGGTACCTTTCTTTTTCCAACAATCCTTCTTCTAGAGATTTATTGGTTTTACCATACAACCAACATGCACATTTGCCATTTGGAAACCGTGATTTACTTTTATAGTACCCCGAATATTTCTCTTTTCCTTCAACTTCAACCGCCCTCTCAACGATGAAGCCTTAATTTCCTTTGAAATTCCTAAAGACACATTTCTTTGTAATTCACATACAAACAACACACTAATCACTGTTTCAAGGTAAGAGTGTCCTCCTTAGTACAACTTAAATTTGTATACAAATTATCATAAAATTTTGGCAACATACAAAGAAGTCTAATTGTCTTGTCCTGATCCTTCATCTCCACACAACAATTTCTATTTAGCAAACATTGTTAGTGTCCTCAATCATTCTTAAAGAATATAACTTTCTCATTAAGAAACTTCAATGCGTCAAAGACTTTGTTGGGTACAAGCTCCAATTTTAATCACCATTCCACAATATTCTAAAGACAGAAGACTTATTAGTTGAGACTTTGTATGTTCTAAGGAGGGTAGATCAAGAGGAAAAGTGAAAGAAAAAATAGGTGAGAACAAAATGAAGGAAGCAGGTAGTAGCTCCTAAAAAGACCTGCTCGAGTGAAGGTTTCTCCTTCTTCTCTCAGTTGGTGACTTCGGTCAAATAGAGATTTCTTAGTGCGAAATAAGTCTTGGGTTATTGGTAATAATCCTATTGATAATAGAAAGTCTACACCGATCAAAATAAATAAATTGAAAGCCTATTTTGCTCTAATTCTTATTTTAGAATTCTAGATAAGCCCAAAGAATTTGTGAGAAATCTCCATTCGGGATAAGTTCGGGATAAATTGTCAGTTCGTGAACTGACGAATTATTAGTTAGTTCGTAAAAAAATGTTGTTTTAACTTTATCCCTTAAAAATGAATAGTTAGTGAATAATTTGGAAATTGTTCGAGAACGTTGTTACTATGTTCATTTCTAGGCCTTTGTTTTCCTTAGTAGTCTTTAAGTTTACTTCTCAGTACCCTCTTAGCTATGTTATCTTTACTTGTGTAACCGCCTATACTTTATTATATATCTTGATACTTACCGTTCAAAAAAAGTGAAGAGGAGAGAGAATTCAAAAGAAACAAATGAATAGTTAGTGAATAATTCGGAACTTATTCTAGAACATTGTTACTATGTTCATTTCTAGGCCTTTGTTTTTCTTAGTAGTCTTTAAGTTTACTTCTCAATAACCTCGTAGCTTTGTTATCTTTACTTGTGTGACCACCTATGCTTTATTATATATCTTGATACTTACTGATCAAAAAAAAGTGAAGATGAGAGAGAATTGAAAAGAAACAAAATAGAAAATGTAGATAGAGATACATGAGAAATGAAAAGTGAAGAGGAGAAAGAATTGAGAAGAGACAAAATAGAAAAGATAGAGAGAGATACGTGAGAAAGAAAAAGTGAATAGGAGAGAAAATTGAGAAGAAACAACAGAAAAGGTAAGTGGGTACGTGTCGGCTTTAAAAGGGCATACGCATTCCTGTGAAGGAACGCGGAAGCGTAAACAATCAATTCCCATATGGAAAATATGGATAAGTACACATACACAAGACAAGAGATTTGCATGGTTCACCCACAATGGGATACATCCACGAGGAATCCGGCAATAGAATATGTTGTTTAGTGGGAAATTACAATGAAATAGTGATGACGACTTACCTTCTAAAATTTGAAGAAACCCTCATAAACCCTCTTCTTTTACCCAGACCCAAGAAGTCTACAGTGTATTAGGCAGTGCCATTCGAGATCCAGCCGGGTTTACGACGACGATGGTGAAGGCATACAAGTGCTGGATAGGAGAGTTAGAAAGAGGGTTTAGCTGGGCATTGGGAAGATATTACTACATTAAAATATCCTTGTAATTTACTATTGAATAGTATATTTTCTTCTTTCCAGATTTCCCATGGATGTAGCCCCAATTTGAGTGAACCACGTAAATCTTTTCTTCTGTATGTGTGGTTTGGTTATCTACTTATCTTTTCTCCATATTCTCCATCTTCTAGTTTTCAATTTGCACACAATTTGTGGTTTTTTCCGTGGGTTACCGAAATCAATTTACTTGTAATTTTGGCGTTTGATTTCCAACAACTGTACTCATAGAGGTGGGCTTAGCAGATACATAGTCTTTAATCATTATTTGTATATGTATTTATCTAGGATGATTATATGGAAAGTCAGACTTACCTAACTTGGTGCTCCAAGTGGATATGTGTAGCGTGACTTGGCTGTATGTGGTTTTCCCAAATCGTGATACCTCAGTAAACAATGCACAGCCCATATGTGTGGGATTGTCATGTCATACCACCCTGGGTAAGCCCATATGCTATAACAGCTATTAATCTAGATACATTTTTTGTATCACATACTTGAAATTTAATCTTCCTCTTAAATAATGCTGTTGTTCTGAGTCATAAGAACCCACTTGAACCTCAAACTAATACGAAGTAATTTAAACAAAAAAAAAACACAAAACAGAGAAATCAACTGTAGAAGATTAAGGTTTAATACACCCATATTCCAGCTAGATACCCCAAACTAAAAGAGAATGTTAGAGTTCATTCAAATTTCCCTTTATAACTAAAGATCCAACAATGGGTACATGACCAATCTCACAATGTGTACATGACCAATCTCACAATGTGGACTATAAAATTAGTGCAGCGTCACTTGCCATTGCTCTCTGCATCAACAGGCTTTATGATACTAAGATAAATAGAGAACTTTGAATCTTTTCCATGAATCCTAACTAAACTAGAATAAGTATGTTAAGACAAAACATGAACAAAATAGGATTTTTACCCTCGAAACTATTTCAAAATTCAACAACAGATTGCTCAAATCACAACTTTTTGGATAGAAAAATACCTTTGCTTCATTGCCCTTCATTCTATAATTAGAGAAACAAACTAACTCCGATCCTTATCTGCTTGCAAATAATTTAAACCAAAAACCAACCTATAATATTTATAAAAAAAAATGATTAATATCATGAAAAAAAATACAGAATGGAATAAATGAGAAGAAATTCAGACAAAAAAAAAAAATCAATTTATCTATGAGGCAAGAAACTACGAACAACCCATTTACCCAAATTACGAATTAATCAAAATTTTCAGAAAAATATTCAAATCAACACAGAAGAGAAGTTCAAAGTGAAAATCAGAATCTAAAATAGAAACTGAAGGACCCCGCAAAAATGATGGAACAGAGAAAGACATGTTACGATGAATACGGCCCAATGAAGAACAACGAAAACCATTATACACCATCAAAAAAATAAAAAAATAAAAAAACAGAGAAAAACATATTACCTCTGATCTGAGACTGTCTTCTTAAGTGGTTCTGGTAGCCATGAAAGCTGGTTTGAGGGTTTTCAAAGTACTCTGAATCTCTCTTATTCTGACGAATTTTTTATTACCAAAATATCCCCGTCTTTTCACAAATTAACTAATATAATCCTTATAATGCCTAAATTGTCCTCACAACTCACAAGATCATTTCAAAAGATGCATCGAATCCAAGCAAGTGGCCAAGATAGAGACTAGAGGGTAGAGAGTAATATTTTTTTTTTGGTAAACTCAATCGTACCACAAGGCAATTTTTTTTGGGTGCTGTTAGATGCACACCAATATTTGATGACTGCATCTCATTAGTAAAAGAATACTTACTGCACATCATTAAATTAATAGAATTACTTGTATACACCAAAAACAAAAAAATGTCTATAAATTTTATATCTACACACCATTTACAATTGTTAGAAATTTTATAATTGAGATACAACTCATCAACCAACTGTAATATGGGCTTGGAAATTAGGAAATTTAAAGATCTTTCTATAATAGTAGCAAAAATCTGCACTTTGCCTAAACCTCGGCTACTTGAACCTTGGTTGCTTTGATCTCTTTAAGCTAACATCTCTCTTCTTAGCTTAGCCAACACTGCCTGAACGTCAGAGTTCCTCTCATGAGAGGTATCTCTTGCTTGGAAGACATGGACTGCATTTTTCACAGTGACCCAACAGCATCCTGGACATTTTTCTTCCCCACATATCCTTCATCTCCTTCCTCACAATTGTGGCTTCTTCCCACCTACATCAATTGTTTGAAATAATTAGTTAACTAAAACAACACACATCTGTAGAATATTTACTAGCACATTGGTATCCTGTTTGTTTTCACGGGATCCTCAATCGCCAGCTTCTTAAAACCCACATAACCACCCACAAACACAAGTGGGAGTACTGAGATCCCAAACCATAGGAGGACCAGAGCAAACATATATAGTTCAAAATGGCACCACCCCTAGATGATTTCTACCCCCAGATGAGAGCATTTATGACAAAGAAAATGGCAAAGACAATTGTGGGGAACATGAATGCAGTTCTGAGAGTTATTTTCTTACATTTTGTTCCCTTGAACATCGTGTACAGACGAGCAGATGAGTAACCGGCAAACAAGCCCATGAAGACCCAGAGTAGGAGCATGACCGTCATCAACCCACCCCGGTTTAAAGGGGAAAGGAATCCAAGGAGAGCAAAGATCATGGTGACAAGTATCATCCCAAAGAACTGAATACCTCTCCCAACATAGACACAAAGTAGATCCGAGTTTATTGGAGGTTTGAAAACTCCCATGGACTAGCTTCCATCCTGTCTCTTCTTGGGTCTCCAACTGGTTGTATTTGGAGATATCACGATAAAGTCTCCGCAGCATGATCATAGCTACCATACCAGTGAATATTATTTCCTTCTTGTTCCATTTGCCTTCATATTCATGTTTAACACTGGATCCATAAAAAAATATTAGATCTCATTAGATGGGGATAAGCTGCTATTGAAGAGAGGAATCAGCAGCAACAAATGAGCATCCCATAAGATAGAAGGGAACCCACAAGAATTGACCTGAATGGTTTGATCTCAAATCCCACGATCCCAAATGAGGAAGAAGATGGAAAGAGCCGAACAGGGGAAGAGCAAGAGAAAGGAGGAAGAATTAGAAAAGAGAAGCAACCGTTTCACACCAAACTAAGATGAGGAAGAAGATGGGGTGCGGCTATGAAGAAACTTGAAAACTGAATTTGAGAATAAAAATAAAAATGGGGTACTGTAATCATTTATTGGGGTGCGCCTATCACCACCCTTTTTTTTTTTGGGTGTGGAGATATACATTTTTAGGCCGCAACGCTGGGTTAGGTGTTAGTATCTGTTCGATTAGTGGGCGAGTGGAGAGTATAAACGACTCCCACCCTCGCGGGAATTGAACCCCGGACCTCCCCCCTAAAGCAGGGATACACTACCATTGGGCCAAAGCCCTGACGTGTGTACCACAAGGCAATGACTGAGGCAAATAGAAGGAAATACTCACATCACCCATGCAACCCACACACACCCATCATGCAAACTCACACACATAACACACACATGCAACCCTTGTAAGCTTCACCTAGGGGAGTAGAGAGTAATATATTACCAGTTTTATGTAGATGTTTTTTTGTGTTTCTTACATTGGAGCTTCTGTAACAGTGTAAGGGTGTTTCTGTCCATATATTAAGAGGAGATATGTTTGGGTATTTTATGGTCCACGAATCAATGTGATCCACTTAAGAGATCTACTGTCAAAATCCAATTAGATTAGATCAGACGGTTGTACTCTTCTAAACAGCTTTGACTTTTAATCTAATAGAGTTCCTGGATAGATGAATGGTGGGACCGTCCCTACGGCGAGTCTTAGCCTAGGGTTACAAATGCAAGGACTGATGACACTTTTCCCAAAACTTTACATCATTTTTTAATTTTTTAAAAGTTAAAATATTCTCTTATCGGTTCTTCATACCCGACTACAAATTGTAAGTTACACCTTTTTTCATAAAAAATATTATAAACGTGGATATCTTGAGACTTACTCAGACTAGTCACACGTGCTGCTGTATAGAAACCTCACCTCATTCAACCGATAGGGAAGCTAGGAATTGACCTCCACTTCCGGCTTTATGGTTCGTCCTTCGGCCACTAGATACTACACTCTCGGTTAATTGTAAGTTTCACTCAGGCAATATGTTAGTTATTAGGATTTGTGGGTAACAACATCTAACTTTGGGACTTAATTTAAGGACTTCTGATTGATGAATATACTTTTATCATCAGAATTGAGAGCTGTGTTCTTACTTATTGTTTGTAATTTTTTTTTTTTACCCCCACCCCCACAAAAAATGTTTCTTTTTCTTAGTGTTATCATTTTCCTATTGTTAGTATTAATCATCGATTAGTCGTTACACGGTAGGGAGTGTGACACTCTTGTAATATCACCCATCGAAATTAGATCTCACGACCTCACTCATAACTCATAAGAGAAGTCACATAATACCATTGGAGCATTTCTTATAATAAAAACCCATGAGGAGACTAAAAAAGTCTCTGTGTTATATGATGAACATGAGATTGCTGAACGATTGTTTGATGAGGCAAAATGCTGATCTTTCGCATCTACCTAGCACCTTGGATATGGTGTAGTAAATCCTTCCTGTAATCGATATAAGACTCGATATCAACTCCATGTACCTGTCATTTGTTCACAAATTTTGAAGAATACATATTCTTAATATTAATAGTTCAATCAATGATCTTACTCGGCATAGGTGTTCAGGTAATATAGATGGAAATAATTTTTAGCTTGAGAGTCAATAATCATTGAAGGGTTGTTGTGGAAGAATTATTTCCAGTATTTTGTTGAAGTATATTCTTTTTCTTTATTACTTAAAGAGTCATGCTAGGCATACTCTCATGCATTTATTACTCTCAGCCAAAAAACAAACACTCGGATGAATAATTCGTGTTTAATTCACAAAATTTGTGACTCTTTAAAAAAGCCGCAATTCTTTTTGAGTCATAAAGACTTTGTAAATTATTTGTTCGATGAAAAAATCACATCTTGTTCAAAATATTTTTAAAAAAACGTAGAACTTTGTTATTATGCCTTGAAGCCATGCCCCCATTTTGATTCATGCAAACAATAGTATAATGCTTCGTCAAGATCTTCATCTGCAAGCTCCCTGTGAAAACACTCAACACCATTTTACGTACAAGTAGAACCTCTACACACCCACCATGTAGTGGTTCTAAAAGGACACCCCCCACCAGGTTCATCAACTTCATGCACACCGGCACAAATGTTATTAAATAGCCATTCCCAAGAAAGAGATTAGAGATTAGACGACAACTTACGTGCCCATGTAGCACTATGAAGCAAGAGTTGAAAGATTCCACCCAAGACTAATCATTCCTTCTATGCATACCAAGAGAACTACACAACTAATGTTGCAAATGACCAAGATTCAATCTCCCTGGGATGTCCAAAGCCATACTCATATGTGGATAAGGATGATATACTAAATATTATTCATAGATCTTCTTCATTTCATCACCTGCACTTAGGGTTGGAGTAGGGATTTTCTTGTAGGGAACAAGTGATGATCAATTGAAAAATGTTAGTAATTGCTGACGGATTTATAGAGAATAATTAGGTGGTACAAAATATTCTGAGTATAGGGGGAGTGAGGGGTTTCAATTTCTTGTGGGGGTTCTGGAGCATAGCTCTTGATTTTTTTTTAATTTTTCTTTTGAGGACCAAGTTCACTGGCCATCTTGTTCGTACGCTTCGTTACGGTATGTTCTTTTTTTGGGGCAGCTACCCATGTTAAATAATTAAGTACATAATATAGAAGATATATTTTTCTATGCAAAAATTAAAGACAATTGTCCCCTGCCCCTTCTCTATGGCTATACCTTATTAGATAATTTAATAATATAACTTTTTATTCAAAAGTTCAAGAATTCTTTCCCCGGGCTCCGCCCTTGTACTAACAATCATTCTAAAACAAGCACATGCAAGAGCTGAAAACTAGCCCAACTACTCCTGCAAGGTCTCTCCCATTAGACTCCCACATTGAGCATAAAGCATTCCCACAATTGAGCACAAAGCATTATTCGGCTCTACTGAAGCATAAGAGAATAGGTACACGTTAGCGCATACCAGTACAAGTTGATAACGTACGCAAACTCATCCATATATTTTTTCAATAGGTAAAGAATAATCACTCGGAGAATGTAATGGTTGTGATTGATGGGTTCCGGTTAATCCCAAGAAGCTCCATCCATGAGCGTTTGACAGAAAAAGACCCTAATTGAGATAGAGAAATGCATACTAAAACTTTCAAACTCTCATTGAGGTAGCAATATGCGTCACTACTTTTGCCGCTATCTCAACAGCCTGTTACACTTAGGGTGCTGCTAAGCGCACCCCACTAATTGATGAATGCACCTCATTATTAAAAATTATTATTATATATCATTAAATATATAAAATTATTTGTACACACCAAAAATATTTTTTAAAAAAACTTCTAAATTTTATGATGACCATGCGCCAATCACAGTGTTAGGTATTACCTCTTAAGCCAACCCAACCAGCTTGACAAAATTTGTTAATAAGAATGAGATAGATATCTGTGAACGAGAAGCTATAACATGTTCACCACAGCCATCAATTTTGTTGTTGTATTGATCGACCATTATCGCCTATACATCAAACAAAAGGGACCAATTAAACGATGGGCCCTCAACCTCCAAAACAAACACAAGGGAGACTAGTATCCACTTTGAGAGAACAATAGCATATTGCACTGTTACTATGAAGCTTTACTCTTTCTGCTAGGAAATTATGTCATACATCTAGGGGGCTAATGCGCGCCTACCAAAATCTAAATGGGCTCACACCCAAAGATTTACAGCTACAAGCAACTGATTATCTTTACATTTTGCTACATGATGCGAGGGAATCAGCTCATAACTCGTGAGCTATTCCAATAAACCTCCTCAAGTAGCATAATACTCTCCACGACAAAATTAGGAAATCTCCTAATGAAGCATGTAAGCTCTAAAATATTCTTCAATTCAAGTATAAACTAGTTGGGCAAACCATCTGATTTATACCTTGGCTCTTACATCAAGTCCAATGCTTCATTGATTTGTTATGTAGAAAAGCTCTGGGTGGGAATATCACGGCAAGGGCAAGACTTGCATTTGATTCTGAATCCAAAACTAAACTAGCAGGGGTCAATATTCGAATCAAGCTCTCGTTATCATGCCCAAGAGCGGAGGAAGGAGCAAAGCAAAGGAAGAAGGAGAACAATATGGTATTCAATGGTCTTCCCGCCAAAATCAAGGTTAGATGCGTTAGTGAATCTTAATCATAGTTAAAAAGGAGTTAAAATGTGACGCATTAATTTTTTTAAAAAAATGAAGGTTAGTTGCTTTAACCCTAAGGATTAGAGAATCTTAGCCATAATTAAAGGGAGTTAAAAGTGGTCACATTAATTTTTTAATATTTTTTTTCTAAAAGTCAAGGTTAGATGCTTTAACCCCATGAGTTAGTGAATCTTAACCACAACTAAAAGGGAGTTAAAAGGGGATACATTAATTTTTTAATATTTTTTTTCTAAAAGTCAAGGTTAGATGCTTTAACCCCATGAGTTAGTGAATCTTAACCACAACTAAAAGAGAGTTAAAAGGGGATACATTAATTTTTTAATATTTTTTCTAAAATCCAAGGGGACACATTCATTTTTTCTAAAAACCATGGTTCGATTCTGTAACCTTAAGATTAGTAAATCTTCACAATTAAAGGGAGTTAAAAGGGGACACGTTAATTTTTTTAATATTTTTTATAAAAACATTGGTGAGATGCTTTAACCTTAAGTTTAGTGAATTTTAACCACATTTAAAGGAAGTTAAAAGGGAACACATTAATTTTTTTATAAGAAAATCAAGGTTAGATGCTTTAACCCTAAGGGTTAGTGAATCTTAGCCACAATTAAAGGGTGTTAAAAGGGTCACATTATTTTTTTAAAACTTTTCCTAATAGATGCTTTAACCCTAAGGGTTGGTGAATTTTAACCACAGTTAAAGGGAATTAAAAGAGATGTTCATTTTTTTTCTAAAAATCAAGGTAAGATGCTTTAACCCTAAGGATTAGTGAATCTTAACAACATTAAAGGAAGTTAAAAGGGACACATTACTTTTTAATTTTGGTTTCTAAAAATTAAGGTTAGATGTTTAACCCTAAGGGTTAGTGAATCTTAACCATAGTTAAGAATTAAAAGAAGACAAATTAACCATAAGGGTCAAAACTTATTAAGCATAGTTAAAGAGCAGTTAAAGGGACTTTATGAGGTTATGAAATCTATTAAGGGCATAATAGTTATTTTAGTAACAATTTTAAATGAAAGTCTACTGGAAGTAAGGTCTGAGGGTATTTGTCTAACTAATGGAAAACCATGAATTAATTTGCAAAAGATTTCACATACAATGTATTTGCAAACTAGAAAGAACCTAGCAGCTGACCTGCAAAACCCTTTTACTTTTTTTTGATACATGATTTTTCAATTATGTGTTTGGGCTAACACTCTAATTAATAGATAGATATATATATATATATATATATATATATATATTTTTTTTTTTTTTTTTTTTTGGATACATGATGTGTGATTAAGATTGAATCACAGCCAATCACAATTGAATTTGGGAAGAGTTCAATTGCACTCATAGGCCAATACGTGTCCTTTCTTTTTTCCAACAGTTGTCCTTGTTCACCTCTATTAATTGTGGTTAAGATCCACTAACCCTTAGGGTTCAATAATCTAACCTTAGTTATTTGAAAAAAAATATAATTATTTAAACTATGGTTAAGAACTTTTAACCTTTAGAGTTAATATTTTTTTTTCTAAAAACCAATGTTAGATTATTGAACCTAAGGGTTAGTGAATCTTAACCATAATTAATAAGGGTGAACAAGAACACGTGTTGACCTATGGGTGTGATTGAACTCTCCTTGATTCAATGGTGATTGGTTGTGATTCGATATCTATGTGATTAGGCCACAACCCTGATTAATAGGGAGGTGCAGCAACACTTGTTGATACCACCATAAAACTCTAGAAATTTGAGACTAGAGTTAGTAATTATTTTTTTTTGAGTTAAATGTATCATTTAACACAATCTAATTACGCACAGCCAGGCCTATGGTAACAGCTAAGATGCATTTCTAACGAGCTAGAATTTGGGAGTTCTTTATCTAAAAGAGGAGATAAAGCCAAGTGAGATATTTCCCTTTATTTTTGTTTTTTCAATAACATTATTCTTTTTTCTTTTTTTTAAATAAACTTTATTAATAACCTTATTATTTAGGCTCCTCTTCAGCTGAGTAAAGGAAGCCTTTAACCTTGAGAACCCCCCCACCCCTCCAAAAAAAAAAAAACAAAAGGAACCCTTAACCCTCCTTCTCTTCAACACTCCCACCAAAAAGAGAGAAATAAAGCCCACATCTCCAACAGTCTCTCTCTCTTTCTCTGAGGCTCTTCAGCTTCTGATCTTTCATTCCCCAGGGTAAGTTCTATCCATTTCAGTTTTTTTTTTCCTTGAGCTTTTCTCTGTGTATTGATTTTGGGTTGATTTTCTATATCTATTGTTTCGTTCCGCTTTTATTTTTTATAAAATTTTGTATTGGTTTTTGAGGTATTTTCATTGTGGGTGGATCAGAACCCATGTGGTCTTAATCATTTCTGATGCTGGTTTTGATTACAGAGTTCGTGATAATCTAAGACCCAGGTAGGAGTCTTGTGTTCTAAGTTCTAACCCTAAGGAATTGTGTTCTTGGAGGGTTTTCCCTCATTTTTAAAATTTTTTTTTAATGGAGGAGTTTGAATACTTAAAAACCCATTTGGAGAATGTATGGGATGTTGATTTCTGGAATACCCATTAGTTATTTGGGCAAAAATCATTCCCAATTTTGTTGCTTTTTTTGGAGATTTTATTTGTCTAATATGTTGAGTCTGGATAATGTTAAGAGGCCAGTTATTTATTTCCCTTTTTTGTGAAGATTATGTGCTATGCTTCTCCTATTATTGGATTTATTATGCAGTTTGCCGTATTTTAATTCTAGGCTATATGAATTATGAAAGCTATTGAACATGTGAGGGAATCGTAGGCACTTAAACTGTACTGCTTTAGAAGTGAAATGGAGGTATTGGATTAGTTTGTTGGATTGTCCTAGTTTCTGTGAACATTATTATTATTAAATTTTTTTTTGGTGAAGTTTTTGCTGGTAGCTTTTATTCTTATTCTTCTGAACATGTATATATTTATGTCATTTGCTTTGCAAGTACACCTCATTTAGTTTTCTATTTATTTTCCCGGTTTAATGGTTGTGTTTTATGTTTCAATTGCATTTTTTCACATTCCTTTCTTATACTAATTACATGTAGAGTTCTATCTTTTTATTTTGTCTGACAATTTGCTGCAGGGTTCTATATGGCTGACTATGCCTATTAGTTTAGGGATGGTTTCTAACATAGGATTAAATAACAGATATATTGGGGAAAAGCTGGTGGACATTGATTGTTATTTGCCATTATTATAGTTATAAGTTTGTTATAATGGCGTATTTTGTCATGTGATAATTTACTATTGGACATGGTATATTATAGATTTGAATCAAAATATAACTAAAGATTATCATAGTGATATCCAAAATATATATCAGTTATTACTAACCATTATTTTAGAGGGTGCTGTTTGTATATAATGTACTGATTTTCGACTCTAAAATGATAGAACTTCATTATTGACATTTGTTGATGATGAAATTTGGTAAGTTGCCCTGTGGATCAGCGCAGCCAAGTCAGACATTCAGGTTCTGCCATCTGTATTGGCCAGATAACATGATTATCACAAATCACGTGTCACCCTGACATTTTGGATCAATAGGTACGATCCTTGGGTGGGGAGGAGTTCATGTATAGACGCCGAATATCGGTGCAAAATTTTTCCTAAGGAACATTGGTGGAGTGTGGCCACCTTGTTTTTTATCGTGCCTTCGGCGAAGTGTGACCGCCATGGAACGTGAGTGCTTTGTCAAGGGTCTATGAGTGGGGTGTGGCCACCATTTTCCTCGTAGGAATGATTGTGTGCGTTCCCCTTATATCCTACTTCAGCTTTATTGCTTACCAATTGAGTTGATAGTCAGGAAGGTGTTATGGCCTATGGGATGCATTCATTCCCCATCGCCCTAAGCTGTGAGTGAAACATGATCCCACTTCATTCTTTTAATAGCTTGGAGTTAAGGAACTAACGACATATGCAATTCCTGTCTGATGGATAAGATTCCTGCCTTGGGAGTGGTGTTTTCATCCCACACCTATGTTCTCCTATTTAGTTAAGCATCCTGCAGATGCATAACCCATCTTGTAGTTGGTTCTACTTCACTAATTTATCTTCGTGCTAAGGGAGGATGAGGTCATGGCGTCCTGAGCACAGTCCCATTTGGACAATGATTCATGTATGACCTGCTTTATAACTGACCTAGTTTTAAAGAACTGTCGGTGGACAATATTCCAGCCCTAAGGGGAGTGTATATTCCACCCTTATAATCCATTTTTGTTGGAATCTTATAGGCGTATGACCCACCTTATTGATATTCAACTCTATTCTCATGGAATGTTTTGCATCTTGTGGTTTGGAGGATACTAAGGAATGTATTAAGGCATGTGATGCCACGACGTGTAGTAAATTTATGAATTGGATCCACCATGGGCCTTCTCTTTAACCAATGATCTATGATTGGATAGATAATGCTTAGGGCGGACTTGGTCATAGCATCCTAAGGCAGTTATAACCGTCTTGTTGAGCTATCAAGATCGTATCATATCGCATCCTAACAAAAAGATACGATTTGTTACATTTCCAACCGAAAGGGATCCTCTCTAGGAAACCTTATAAATTGGGGTTTCCCTCGTTGATCAGCTCATTACGTACTTTTGGAAACAAGTACAAAACGCTCAACATCTCTGATTCTCTCTACAACATTGTTCTTCTGGAAATCATAGTTTCTCCCTCTCCCTCTCAATCATAACCTAGATCATCCCCTCTCATTCTTCTAATCTTCTTCTTGTTATCATTTCTTTTATAAATACTTAGATCAATACGGCTAGATCATATAGTTTAGGCTGATTTTAGATTACAGATCCATTGTCCAATCATCTTCCCAAATTCTGGTTCAAACATTTATAACGGCCTTTGTTAGAACCCTTTTTAATGTGTTATGATTAAGAGATTAACTATGAATAGGAGCTCCGGTTGAACCGTCAACCGGAGCAACCCAAATTTTCCTTGGGAAGTAGTATTTTGTAATTATGAACACAAAAGAAGGGTATTTGTTAATAGAACATTTTTTTCCATAAATATCCCTTCACAAGGCAAAATTTGGTTTGCTCCGGTTGACTGTTCAACCGGAGCTCCTGTTGATAGTTATTCTCTATGATTAAAATATCTTTCACAAGTTGTTAATACATATCAAGTTGAGTTGTTTGTTCTCTTCAGCGTAAGACATTCTTTAATGGATGAATAGGATTTATGTAATTACAAAAGATGCATAATATTTATCCATGATAACCACAGCCACTCCTGTGCATAGTGACAAAGTCGGGGTTCGGGAATAATTCGGCAAGGGTCAAGTTCAGAAAAAAATAATAATTATAAAAAATATCCAACAGTTTGATTAAATAATATACAAAATAAGCATTTTACTTTGTTGAACTAAATGAATTATTGCAAAATTTGGGAATAATTCATGAAATTTGGGAATAATTTGCAAAATTCGTTAATAATTCAGTAAACCTAAAATTCGTGAATTTTTCGGAGAATAATTCGGCACACCTAAAATTCGGGAATTTTTCAAAAATTCGGATAATTTTGTTACTATGCAAAATGCTCCTGTGTACTTGACCCCAGCATCTAGACTAAATAGGTTTCTATTTTCTAGATGTGCCTTTGTTATTATGGTTCTTGATTTGAAATTTTGTTTAGTAGCTAATACGTAACAAAAACTGTTTTCAGCATTTATCTTAGGAAAAACAAAAGCACCATTGTCTTTTAGAGTTGTACATCTGTATCTCTTTGCATCTTCATTACTTTTTTTTTATCTCCATTATTTTAGTTCTATTTTTCTCTTGAAAGGAAGAGAAGCTTGCTGGTTTCTGAAAGTATTGTTTAGTTCATTATTTGGTTAAGAATTGTGTCTGGTCAATCAATCGCACATTATAATTTTTTTGTGCAGGTACTAAATTACTTTCTGTGGATTAACTCAGAAGGTTAATTCTCAAGCTTTAGTTTGTTCTCTTGATTTCCCTATGGCGGATGCAGAAAATGCCCTTCCTTCTAAAAAGAGGGTTGCTGGAAGAGAACTCTCTCGGGATAACCCCGGTCTTGATGATGAGGAAGATGCTCCTGAACAAGAGAGTGGAACATTCCAGAGAGCAAGCGATGAAGTGCTGGCAGTCAGAAGAATTGTGAAAGTTCGGCGTAATCAACCTCCTTCAGACACCTCTTCCAATCCTTTTGCTGGGATCCAACTGGTACTTCCTACTGGATCAAGTGCAAAACCAGCTGAAGTTACCACTGGAGCGCAAACTACTGGTGAGACAGTTGTTGCAGAGGTGGTTGATGGAAAAGGTAATGTGGATGAGGATATTGAAAAGGAACCTGCAATGACTGAACCTATCGGAAAAGATGAAAAGGATAAGCTATCAGAAAACAGAATTGATGAACCAGAGTCTGAATCTACTGCCGATAAGGAGAAAAGTGAACCTGTAAATGAGGGAACTAAACCCGAGGGAAGTGATGAAAGAGAAGCAGCCAAGGGCGAAGAAAAAGAGGACGAAGCTAAGAAAGACAATGCTCATGAAGATACAGTTCAAGGTGCAGCAACAGCTCCTTTCAGTTCCTTCCAACAGCTGTCGAGTAACCAAAATGCCTTCATAGGGCTTTCTGGAACTGGATTTTCCAGTTCTTCGTTCTCCTTTGGGTCAATTCCGAAAGAAGGGTCTGCATTTGGTCCTGGTTCTGGGTCCCCTTTTACGCTGAAGAATGACAAGCCATCTTTTCCTTCCTTCAGTTTTGGTAAGTCCATCAATGGGAATTCTTCTCTCTTTGGTTCAGCAGGGGCATCCAATGTTACTAAGAGTGAGGGAAGTGGTCTCCCATCCATGCAAGAGGTTCCGGTTGAGACAGGGGAAGAAAATGAGGAGGCAGTCTTCACTGCAGATGCCGCGTTGTTTGAATATCTCGATGGAGGGTGGAAGGAACGGGGGAAGGGAGAAGCCAAGGTGAACATTTCCACAATGGGGGCTGAAAGAGCCAGACTTGTTATGAGAGCTAGGGGAAACTACAGGTTGATTTTGAATGCTAGTCTTTTCCCGGACATGAAGCTCGCAAATATGGACAAGAGAGGCATCACTTTTGCTTGCATGAATAGCACCGGTGAAGGGAAAGATGGTCTTTCTACATTTGCTTTGAAGTTTAAGGATGGCTCTGTGGTAGAAGAGTTCCGTGCAGCTGTTACTGCACATAAAGGTAAAAAGACTACGGTTCTGAAGACACCAGAGAATTCTCCCTAGGCCTCGGATGATTAAATGGTGGAATATCTATTCAAAAAGAAATCAATCTGCTGTTGGAAAATTCACTATGGGTAATATCCACCCGGAAATCTCTCTTTTTTTCAACAGTTTAGTAATTTGTAAGGGCTTATGTAGTTGAGAGTTTACAGAGTCCTATCCAAGCGGTGGTTGTTTATCTGCAATATAGTATTTGGCAGAGTATTTCAAATTTTAAGGGATATATCCCGGATTCAAACTGCATAATTTGCAGCTCCGAAAATGTGGACTACTCTCTGTAATGCTTGAGATAATTTTATAGAAGAGATGTCCTTCTTTAGGAAAATAACAAAATACCCTGTTGCATGTTTTCAAAGGTTTTCAGTCTACAATTTACTAGTTTGATATATTACGTCGGGAGCACTGAGCTGGGAGCCCGGGACCTTCAACCTTTGGCTCCTTTGATCAACAATCATTCCACTTCATTCTTTCATATAGTTGAAATTGGGATAGGTTGATACTTACAGTGAGAGAGTCATGGAGCAGAATTTCCATTTATACTGTTTATCTATCGGTTGCTCTAACTGGTTATTTGCTTGAGATAGAGATGCACTTATTATTTTTATATGTAGAGTTTATCCTATAATTCTTATGTGTTTATGATATTAATTATTCAAGCTTTTCTTCATCTGCATATATTGCTTCATTTATACAGTTTTCTTTTTATAAAGACGACCTCGAAGGGGACATATGAGGTCAAATGTCAGAGGAAATCTGGTTGGCTAGGAGGATAAAAGTGCTGGCCTTTGCCATGGATTCCCAGCTCCGCACCAACATGCTACTGACGTTTGGATAACGCCGAACTAGAAAGAAAAACTAGTAATTGGACTTGTTCCGGACTAGTTTTGTTGATGTTAATGTAGTTTTTGGGGTGCTGACGATTTGCTGCCGCCGTCTTTAGAAGGCAGAAATCCCAGCTTTTGCCTAGCTGGATATTGACAGAAGTAGATCAGTCAAGGTTTTTCCCCTGTGAAGAAAATGAAGGATCAACAATAACATCCAATGGCTGTAAAATCTTATTAGTCACTTAGTGAAGACAAAAAAAAATGAATTTATTGAAAAAGTCTCAATTTTTGCGAACTAAGCGCGAATAAATATGTAATATGTGAAATATATTTATTTATAATTTATTATTACTTGTAATTTTAATTTATTTCAGATTTTTTTTTAATCATTGCTTAGGAAAATAGTTCTGGAACTTAGTCACTATGGCTAAAAGTGGTGTTGTCTTTCGAAATCATTGAGAGGCCTAATTTGGTGCTTATTTAGTCTTAAGAGTTTTGGGGATGGCATACACATTCTTTGGGTTTCAGTTGAGTTGATGTGAAGGAGGCTAACATTGTTGTAGGATTCGTTAACAACGGAGATGGGTGTGCTCTTCTACGGTGGCTTACAAATCAGGTCTAGGTTTTTTTTAAAATAAATATTATCGAGGGATTAACATAAATTATATGGGGAGGCAGCAACCCCAGTTAATATGATTAGTATATGTTCTAGGTTTGGGAACGCAAGCCCGATTAGTATGATTTAGTATCTGTTCCATGGGGACTTGATCCCGGATCTGGTGGCATACGCTCACCACCAATGGGGCTAGCTTTGCTTCCCAGCATCTCATTCATGCTACTGCTCAATATCTATATATCAAAATCCTTGATTGAGACAGGAATGCCCTCTTGTTGCCTTATCACCATTGGCGTTCATTTCGTTCTACTAAACAAAAAGGAAAATAGTTAACGTTCTTGGGATATGGATTTGTAAACCTAAGGCTGATCTCATTGGTCCAAGCACCTCTTCTTAAATACTCACCAACTAAGATTTTTAATTTCGAAAATCTCAACGATTTCAGCTAGCCAACCCGAATCGAAATCCCGAAATATTGCGGGATTTCGGCGAAATTTGGATTATTATTTTATTTTAAAAATTGATATATAAATTTTCGAAATTTCAGTAAAAATTCCAAAATATTTCGGAATTTTAATAAAAAAAATAAAAAACTATTTTTTAAAAAAAATCAGATTTCGGCTGAAATTCCAAAATCCGAAATTTCACTTGAAATTTTCGAAATTTCAACTGAAATCGGATTTTCGAAATAAACTCAGTTTCGATGTCGTTGGGATTGTCCAAAACCGAAATTTTAAACCTTGCCACCAACTATGGTGAGTATTTTAAGAGGGGGCTTGGACCAATGAAGTCCAACCTTAGGTTTGTAAATTCATATCCCACGTACGCAGTTTATGGGTATTTAAGAGGGAGGCTTGGACCAATGGGGTCCAGCCTTAGGTTTGTAAATCCATATCCCATGTACGTTTATCACTGCTCAAACAGAAATGCTAGCCCTGTCTCAATCTTCCATAGACGTGGGGGTTACAAATGTCAAACGTCTCCTGATTTTTTTAATCTACTAAAATATCAAAATTTCCACATATTGCACCTATTCTTGGGTCTTTTAAATCACTCATCTTCTACTAAAAAGTCTTGGTAGAAAGGAGGGAGGAGGAAAAAAAGCAACTCTTTATCTTGGTTTTCAATTTTATTTATAAAAAAAAATATTCTGATTAAATTAACGGCTGTGATTCTTTAAGCCATCTTGGTTTTCAATTTTTTTATAAAAATTATTCTGATTAAATTAATGGTTGTGATTCTTTAAGCCACGGGTTTGGGCCAGAGGAATGTGCGTGGCTACGGTCCGCTAAGTGTCCCTTTCCTCCCTCTTTAATCGAGGTTAAGCTAATTAATCTATTTTTTTTTCTTAAAACCAAGGTTAGATAGACGAACCTTAGGGGTGAGTGAATCTTTACCACAATTAATAGGTATTAAAAAAGCCACGTGGCAGCATGTAGCCGAGCACATTCTGCTGGGTAGAACGTTAGCACAAAGAATTATTTTCCTTACCAGTAAAACGCACGCATAAAGAATCACTTCTTAAATTAATGCTAACTTAATTAGAATTGGTGAGACACATGTTGCCCTTTTTTTTCTTTTCTTTTTTCTGTTATTGAGAAAGATATTCTCTTCCGTGTTTGGGTAGAAAATCCTGTTAGGGGATGCTATATTTAAACTAGACACTCTCGATCCGAGCTATAGTTACTTAGGTTTGTATGCTCTATGGCAATATCCTATTATAATTGGATGGATAAGTTGAAATTAACCTTTAATTGAATATTAGCCAAAATCCAAAGTAGCACACTAATCAAATTGATTTTGAGGGCACAATCGCACCTAATAACCCAATGATTACGCCAGAGATCGGTTGAATGACCTATTCAGATGTCCGGCCGGTTCCGATGTCATTTAAAATCCACCTGCCGTAGCTTATTTCAGATGAGATTCAGGCCATTTTGGCCAGCCAACTTAACACGAAAAAAAATTAAAATATTGAAACACTCCTTTAGAGAGAGAGAGACCAAGAGAGAGATCAGACCGAATTCCCTTGGCCAAAAAATAATAATAAAAGAAATCCCCTCTTCTTCCATCTTTAAGTAAAAAAATTTAAACTTATTGTTCCTGAATCTTATGGATGATGAATGATTTCTATGTTAGGTGCCCAGTATTTTGGTAAATATGTTGTAATATTTTTCCATTAGTTTTCCTAATTCATATGGATGATAAATGATTTCTATTGTAGGTGACTAGAATTTTGATACTGTTTGGAATTGATGGGGTGAATGGCTAGAATTAAGCCAAATTATTTTAATATTATTTATTTGTTTTTCATGAGAAAAAACTATTTTTTTAAGGCTGTTTTCAACAATTCTCTCCTTTATCTTCCCCCCCCCCCCCAACAAAAAAAAAAACAGCCGGTTGAACCAATAACCCAATCCCCCCGCCCTTTTTTTTTTTTTTTCAGGTGCATGACACGGTTAGGCCACAACCCCGATTAGTTTGGTTACCATATGTTCTAGTTAATGAGTGGACATATCAACAGCCACTCATTCAGTTTTCAATACACTAGTTAAGAGTTAAAACAAGTCCAGGTATCATAGGGGCAACGAATTAGAGAAAAAAAATGCATTGGACTCCACAGTTCTTCACAGTTTAATGGCTTGGAAAGCCATAATACCTAACCAGAACTTAAATCCTGGGAAGCAATGGCCACATAATCCAAGCACTGATCTATCTTCAGAAAAAATGGACAACATTTCAGCTACATATAGAAAACTTATATAATCATGAAAGCAAAACTTGTATAGGTATACAGTTAACAAGCCAAAATTCAATCAGCTATACTAATGTAAGGTAAAAGGCCACAAATAGAATGCAAAGAAAGTATTTCTTTTAACACCATGATGAAATGTTTTCTTACTACTTTGAAAGATAATTTAAACAGAAGGTTCAACAAGATCAAAGAGGAACAGAGATTATCTGAGAGAGGACCTGAGGTTTCTAAAACATAATGTCATCTTCCCCATGTAATTTTTTGACTGCAACACGGCATAGACATGCTACGAAACTCTGACTATGGAACCATTTGCATCGCGGATCTTATTCAGCACTTCTTGCAGAGATTGCAAAGCAACCTTGTAAGTCTGTTCGGATACCGAACCTTCCACCACGACTTTAATGGCTCGCTGGTACAGACTGTCATAACGCAGCACCGGATTACTAACTACAGCATCGCTAGATCCATGTTCAACAAAATGCATGCGCCTGAAGTCCCTTATCCAACGTGGGAGAATGTAACGAGATGGGATATCATCCACACCATTATGGTTAAGGACATATAATGCATGTCTACATAAGAAGCCTTTATGCTCAAACAAACGGCACATGCACCAAACTTCCACTTCAGCTGAATTAAAAATAACCTCATACTCCTTAGGTTCCAACTTGCGACCATCTATGGCAAAAATACGTTCTTTGATCCTATATGTTATAGATGGTCCATCAACCTTAACTTGTAAAAGGTTCGAACAACGAAACATACCAAGAACCTCATCCTGGAATTTCTTGAATATTTCTCTCGTGTACAATTTGGCAAGCTGTCCTTCATAACAACATTCCGACTTCAAATCAGAGTTTGTGTAAAATGAGCCATGGTCTGCTTGAGCTTCCTTCTCATAATTACTTTGCAGAACTAGCTCATATATATCGAAAAACTCCTTCATCGAAGTCTCTGAATGCACATATCCATCAAAAATGGCACTCATATTATCGCCACGCTGAGAAACAGACATTCCTGCATAAAAAGTATCCTTTACAAAAACTGGGACCCACCGTTGTCGATCTTCATATAGTGTTTGAAGCCACTCATTACTGGTAAGTCCATAAGCTTTGATCAAATTCTGCCAGGCCATTTCAAAATCATCAACTCTCAAAGAATCATAAATTGCATTCTTGAGTGCTTTTTTAATAGCTTTATATTCACTTAATTCTCCCAATTCTCCTGGAAGTTTTTTCAAGATGTGCCTCAAGCATAGACGATGGCGCACACTTGGGAACACCTTAGAGACAGCTTCTTGGATGGCTTTGCATTGGTCGGTAATTATGGCACTTGGAGGACGTCCTGCCATAGATGTTAGCCATGCCTTGAACAACCAAATATAGGATTCCGTCGTATCATCTGCCAGTAAGCCACAACCTAGCAACACAGACTGCCCATGGTGGTTTACCCCCACAAATAAAGCCAACGGCAAGTCGTATTTGTTTGTCAAGTATGTAGTGTCAAATCTGACCACATCGCCAAAGTAGCCATATGCCGTCCTAGACCCGGCATCAGCCCAAAATACATTTCTCAAACATCCTTCTTTGTTAAGATCCAAGAGGTAAAAGAAGGCAGGAGTCTTAAATAGCATCTGACTAAAAAATTGTTGAATGGCTTCTACATCTCCTTCTGCAAGCTTCAACCGCCCTACTTGATTAACAACGTAATTCCTGCATTCTTTGTCCCCAAAAACTAAGTTCCCAGATCTATCTGTGTTTGCAACCAACGTTTTGTATGACTTGCCCAATCGAATTCCTGTTTCACTACTTAATGATCTTCTCTTACTTCTGGCATCCGAGTACTTACGTGATGCACATGTTGGTGCACTTGATGGACAAACTAGATGGTTGTGGTCAAGGATAACTTCCGACACTTTCCACGTCCCAGAGTCTGTCAGCTTCACCCTCATCCGTGCCTTACAACCAACTCTTGTATCTGGTTTTATACGTTGTGGTGTTTCATTTATTCGTTTAAAACCCTCTTTATTACATGTAAATAATACATGGTACAACTCCTGACTGCTCTTTCTAACATGAGAGGATTTTACCTTTGTGGCAAACCCCAGACGCTTAGAATAACGATGGTAGAACTTCTGAGCTGCTTTTTCGGATTCAAACAACATCCCAACCTTAGGAACTAGACTCACGTCTCCTTCAACAGCAATGTACTCTACCATGGTTCGTTCATTCATTTCATCCTCAGCCACGGAGTTTACCCTTTCGCAATCTTCTTCCATTCTCTCCTCAGAAGCGGGCTCCACGTTGACATAATATTCTTCCATCTTATAGGCACCGGGATAGAAATTTCTGGTACATTCACAATAAAATCACCATCCCTTTTAGTTTATCTTGACTTGATGGTTTTGCCATGAGAGATTCTTATTCCATCTATACCTCACCAAATTGATCCATCAAAGGGAATTTTCTTCTGTCGGACTCAACAAGGTAGACGTCTTCCTAATAGGAGGCCAGCTTAGTCTGAGATGATAATCTGATACAACCCACATACAGAAAATCGTCACAATCTTCTGCTACAATGTACAATAAAAGAAGAGTACATAGTTAGATGGTGTAAAGTTAAGCGGAGCAAGGGGTAGAGTAGTATATCAGAATCTAGTTTAAACAGTAATGCGGAAATCAATACCCCCAAATTTTGTAACTAAACCCTAAAGTTCACCCAGCACAATTAGATATTCAATAGGGGAATGGAAAAAAAGGGACCATGTGGTCAGCTTCCTAGCTGACCGTGTGATTTCATTGGTCCACACCCCCTTTTTAACATCCATCAACTGTGTTTACTTAAGATTCACTCACCCCTAGGGTTAACCAATCTAACCTTGCTTTTAGGAAAACAAAAATTCACAAAAATATTAATCTTAATTTAGTTAAGCTTAACCATAGTTAGTGGGTGTTGAAAGGGACAAGTGGACATTGTGGTCAGCTAGGAAGGGGGGACCTCACGGTCCCCTTCTCAGAACTCTATTCAATATGGTTGATAATTAAGTGTGTGTGTGCGCACGCAAGCGTTCGTGTGTACCATTGCACATAATGATGTAAAACATGGAAGTAACAAGAACAAAGATAACAGATACATAACTTGTAGGGTGGTAGAGAAAGAGACAAGAACGTTGGTAATAAAAACAACATGATAAAAATGGGAGTCTGTGCTGCTAAACAAAAATAATAACAAAGCAAGCAAGGTGATAAAGAAAAGATATTGATGCGATTATAAGAGCATAGAGAATAATTTCAAATGAAACATTAATGAGTCAGCCTCTTTAATATAAAGAAGATAAGATAGTCTTTAGCCTCCCTTACCGGAAAGAGGAAGATTAATACATCTCACTGAAAAGAAAATTTTGCACCAATAAAATGGAAAGTGAAAGAAAAAGAAGAAATAAGAGAAAAATAGCAATAGAAGACAGCAGGATACTAAATGAGGACTAAAAGGCATTAATAAAGTACCCAAACTGAAAACATCCCTATTCTCTACATACAAAATAATTCAACTTTAGCTACAAACATCTCAACCCCAATCCAAAAATCAAAACCAAAACCAAAACATAAACTTTCATAAAGGACTCGGATGCAGCGATATGTAAAGACAAGTAAAATATCCATCTACACTCACCAAAGGGAATAAATGACATGAAGGAGAACTACTCTATGTCAATTAAAAAGCCAAATACTGAACCCAAGTTCAATGAGCTACAGTGGCATTTAGCTAATGATTGCCTTTAGCAAAACAAATATCTCGTTGATCGGAGACAATTAGGCGAAGATTCAAAGGCAATCAAGCACAGTAGTACCTTCATAACAGAAGCTGTAAAAAAAAAGTTACCATCTCAAATTTTTTCAAGAAAAACTTATGCAACTACTGTTCCGTAGTCATAACCAGTAACCTCTCAAATACCGCATTTGTAATGTAATCTAAAAAAACATAATTCATATCGATTTTGTAAGGGAAAGTGTCCATACATTTTTGTAGTAATAGATAGGAAGAAAACGTAAAAATGGATGGTCAAAGTTCACCAAATGTTATCCAGAATATTCTGCACCAAATATATTCCAGAATATGCTGTACTAAAATTTTCATTTGTTCATCGACTATTTTAGATCGCAACATTTAAATGACCCTCTTGTATAGACAAAATTGTGACTCCATAATCTAGGATGCCTAATATTTAAAGAGAGAAATGTGGACAAGGAAAAAGAGGCTAAATATAACTTAGGAATCGGGTCCACCAAGAGTATTGATATTGTGAGGTATAACTGTAGTTACCGACATGATTCAATGCAGCATTGGAACCATGAACCATAAACCCACTAAAACAGTAATACCAGACGAACCCACTTTAGTAGTCTTCTCATCTTCACCATCTTTGATAACCTAAGCACTCAAATTATCAAAATTTTACGTGCATTTTGGGAAGTCACTTCAGAAAAGGATAGTACTTATGTGGTTTGGTGTATTATTTGGAGATAGCAATGTAGTCAAAACGTCAAGGCAACTCCTAGGCGATTGAGGTCCCAAAGCGAGGTGGTGCTTAGGCAACCAAATTGTTTTAACATTTAAAATTTTCAAAGTTTAAGTTGTTCATATGATCATATCATCCTCCATCAATGCCTTATCCCAAATACTTTCTTTTTATTGATAATCATGATGTGCGTATATTAATCAAAATAGAGCTCTGCAAAGGTAGACATAATAAAATAAGAGTTTACAAAAACGTAAACTCGAGAACAGAAAAAGTAAAACAAAGGTAAACAGAAGCATAATAAGATTCCCTTGTGCTGATTGGAGTTGACATAATCAATCATGTTTTGTCATTTTGTTCTATTGGATGTCATAGAGATAAAGATTACAAATAAAGCATGCATAGGACCATAGTGTCACTATAAAAAATAAAGAGTCTAGTTTGAGCCTCTGAGGGGAGAGAAAGCCAGATGGAGAAATCCTAGACAGAAATCTATAAAGTAAAAATATATCAAAAGATATATATATATATATATATATGGGAAGGGATCCTAAGACATGAAATAGAACATATATCAAATACGCTCACAACCTTTCGATCCTCAAATCTAATGGCCATCATCACCCCACTTTTTATGTGTGTAAGGACACGTTGGAAATTTTGATTTTTTTAATCTGTCTCCTTCTTTCTAGGGAGACGATTTCTTTGTTCATTTCATCTCTCTCTCTCTCTCTTCCTCCCCCCTCTCTCCAGTGGTTTCTTCTCTCCTCTATGGGAAACCCTAAAACTAACCGAAACACTGTCAATACTTGCAAAAAAAACATAATCAGTGTTGATTTCATGTAGGTGCAGGTCATTTCTTGATTTCGTGTTGCTTTCTTGCATTAACGAATTGCCTTTTTAGATAAAGCCAGATTGTGACCTTGCTATTAGCAAATTCTGTAGAAATATTGTGAATGGTCAAAACAAGATGTTACGATCAACTGATCAGGATCCATTTCTTTCTGCAATCAGTCTATTCCATTCCAACCCATATGATGAAACTATCTGAAGAGCTAATCTGATTGTTTTTGCCTCCGCTACAACAACACATCTCCTTCAAGAATTTACTGCAATCATGGTTTTCTCATCATTTTGAAGAGGCAACTCTGCCTAAACAGCCCTATCTCGTTCATGAGCTTTGTCAATTAATTGGATGTTCTTACACCAGCCAAATTCAATCACATTGTATGGGGAGACCTCCTAGGTGGGACGCTTCATATGGTGGGTTCCCAATTTCCTTACCTCACAGTATACCGTTCTAGTTCTTGGCGATGATGATAACCCGATTTTCGAAAATTAGGTAAGCTTTGATTATCCAACGAATACAATTTCTCCTTGATCAAACCACTAACAACACTAGACCATTAACTGCCCATTCTTCTAGATCTGTTCCAAGCTTTCAGCAATCAAAACAACTCTCCCCATGCTTCTTGCCCTCATCTCCACAACCTGTGAATTTCCTGATCCACTTGATTCTAATCTACAAAACCAAATGGACCCAAAAACACAAACCAAAAAATAAAAAAATTGCTTTAAGATTAGAAACCAGTATTACTTGCATGTCTCGTTTGGATTTCTTAGGCAAATGATTCTTCTTGTGAAGCAAGATGGCTATGAACATCCTTCGTCGGAGAGAGAAGATGATAGAAAGAGAGGTTAAGGTTTCACACCTAGCTTTAGGGGCGTCGCCGGAATCCATGGGAGAAGAAGCTTGGAATCTGTCAGAGAGAGAGAGAGGCAATGAAGAGAGAGAGAAAGAAAAACGCTGGAGAGAGAGAGATAGAGAGAGAAAGAGGGGGGGAACGAATAGACTCTCCCTAGAAAGGAGGCAGATTAAAAAAAAAAAAAACTCCACACATAAAAGGTGGAGTGATGATGGCTGTTAGACTTGAGGATCGAGAGGTTGTGAGTATATGTGAACATATATGTTCTATTTCATGTCTCCGGATCCCTTCCCTATATATATATATATATATATATATATATAGGTGAGTGGGTGTTGAGGCACCCATTTCACTAGCTCTTTAGCGCCTGATAGACGAGGCTTAATCACCACTAGGCGACATTTCTTTTTTATTGAAAAAAAAGCCAACCTAGTAACATCACTAGGCTACAGTCTTACATTCTAGTCCTTTAACTATGCTTACAACCTTACATTCAATAAGTACTAATCCTAAGGGATCCATGATTCCTATCAAAACACCTTACGTCCACAAATATGAACCAAAGGATGATTCAACTGCAATGAGCACTTTCTGCCAGGTCATTGGTGCAAGATGCAACAACTCTTCTTGCTTGACGGGAATGATAGCAATCCTATGGAGGAAACGAGATGAAAACCAGGAGATAAGGACGGCGGATAGAGGTTCAAAATCTTATTGCATGATTTATTTGATTCCCGGTAGCCACAAAATATGCTAGTAAAAGGATGTGTTCGATGGCAACCAGCAATCATTCTAATTGATTCTGGTAGCACTCATTTTAATGCATTTAGAAATGGCATCTAGGTTAATCACAATCAAGTGAGCCTTCTATGCAATGGTAAATGTGTTATTCTCTGCTTTGTAATGCAAGGGTTTCAGTTAGGATACAAAGTCTACTAGTTGCAATTAGGGTTTTTGTATAATGAACTAGGCGCTCAGTGGTTGTGAACTCTAAGCCTGATTCTAGGAGATTTTACAGTGCATGTGATGAAATTCAAAGTACAATGGACGCAGTACATGTTCAAGAGGAAGATTGGATTACCTAGTGTCGAGTCAAATGATGGAGTGGAACGGTATGGTCCAATTTGAACAGCTGGCTATCTTAGACTCGCCAAAATCAAATTCAATGATAAAAACTCCACTTGAGAATGCAGATGGTAAGAATTACACAATCTCCATGAATAGTTCCCAAGTTTTCAACTTGAGAGCAGACTCCTTATGAGATTGGAGTTGGAGTGTTGCTAGGCTGCTCATTTTGATTAGGCAAACTTTCATTTTGCGAGAACAGAGGTCCTCCTCCTCAAAGGACCTACTATTTTCTAAGAATATTTCAATAATATCTATCATTTCGGGTCTGATCCTAACACATATCCCCAAAACCCTAACAGCCCAACTCCACAAACAAAATTCTTCAAAAACTCCAAACCCTAACAAACCCAAACCAAAATCTGCACAAGCTGAAACTTAATTTCTCAAAACCCTCAAGAACTAAAAGGTCCTATCCAGAATCCAAAACCTGAGAAACCCAAATCCCTAAACCCCCACCTTTACTAAACCAAACAAACCCAATTCCTTTCAAATCCCAAGAACACCCGGTCCTCAACAACCCAGATCGGAAACCAAAAGTCCTCAAAATCTCAAATAAAAATAAGTCAGTTTCCAAGATCAGATCGCTTATGGTAGATTGGATAACCACAGAAATCCTAAAATCTCAGAAATGTAAAAATGAAGACGGACTATAGATTTGCAAAAATAAACAAAACCCTCGATTTGGAAATTTGGTACGTTAAGACCAAGATCAGAATTTTCTCTTGCAGTAATCCTTACCTCTCTCAGAGAGAAATTTGAACAGATACGCTTTTTTTTTTTTTTGATTCACCGATCTTAGACCATCTGAGTAAACGCCATGGAAGCTCTGAATTTGAGCTCCTTTGATGAAGGAAGAACGGAAGGGAAAGTTGCCGTGGATAGGACGATGGGGGAAGAGGAGATGAAGGGACCGGTCTTAAAATAACCGGTCCTAGCTCGCTTCTAGCTACGTCAGCCCTAGGAAACCTACGTTTTAGCCCTTGAGTCTACTCTATTTAGCTTCTAAAGTGTAAAGCATTACGATTAATGGAGTGTTTGGGTACAATGACAAGGGAGGGATTCTCCCACTCCCTAAAAAGCTTTTATTGACACAAGTCTTTAGTCTTTTCGGTGGTTGCTGGCATGGAGAATGTTAGCATTCAATTCAATTTAGAAGTATTACTACTTCTATGCATACCAATAAAAGTTTTAATTTACATAAATAAAATTACTTGCCGCATGTCACTTTCAGAATGTTAATGCCAACAACTTTGCTTACTCTCCCAACCCTCATAGAAGGGTTAGAAGTGTTTTTTTTTTTTTTTTTTTTAGAACGGTGGATATCCTAAGCTTTGAAAGTTCATCCTAATCCCTTAAGCCACATCGGGAATACCCTCACCCCATGCAACCGTTAGTGAAGGGAGCCAGGATCTCATAGAAGGGTGTTTAAGGGCATGGCATATGCAAATTGAACCCTACAAATTTCCTGAGGATACCAAAAGTAAAGCGTTGGGGTTTCATCGCTGTGAAATGGAGCCAAATGGTCATTGCAGGTTCTCAACTGTCATCACAAAATCACATACATGAATGTATCATGTCATGAAAAATTGTTGTCATAGCTCTCCTAGCTTGTATAATAAGCGCTCCCACTAGGGATAGGTCTTGGCAATGGCGGTTAAAGGCAGTCAGCATAGGGGAGCAGATCCAGGGCTCTTACTCTGCCTAATCATATACCTGGGAGCTACCTTAAATTCATATATTATAACAGTCAATCGGGGTGGTCGGTTTAGCGCAGCTCAACTTGCTGAACCCGCCTAGTTCAGTTTTTGGGCTTGGCTAAGACCTGGTCCCAATATCTAGACTAGCCCCCCTTTTGGGGGAATCAGGGACCTCGTGGATGCATTAGAGAAGAAAGTACTTCATTTTTGTTGGGAGAATCTTAAATATAAAGAAGTCTCAGGAGATCAAAAGGGCCCATTAGCGGATCTTATAAGAGAAGGAACTGGAGGCCGTCTGGACTCTCGATGCCACATGGCCCACATCAACCCTAAGAAAGGAAACCCAAGATTCCTCTTCCCCTCTTCCACTCCTATGGGGACATGGTCCGGTCCTCCAGATCAAATGATCAAATATAGTTGCACAGTTACACTGGAATGGCGTCCATTGTTCCATCTGATATGCAGTTGAAAAAGGACATTAATCTCATCTTTTGCCAAGAAAAATACTTGGGATTACACCAGTCTGAATAGTACAATCTCCGCAGGGGGCTGCTTATAGTTCACAGCAATTGCAGTAAATATGCAGAATTGTTTCTTCTACCTGCAAAACCAGTTCATGCTTTCGCACTAGAATTCTAGATTCTAAGAATGGAGGCAACAGAGTTCATAAACGGAATCGGAAACCAGAATCATGTAGTTTTTCTCCACAGTGAATGTAGTTAAATTATCTCAAAACCTGAAAATAAAGCAGCAACTTTCACCTGATGTGGGCACAGACAAAAATCTCCAATGCGATTGAAAGCATATTAATAATACCATCAATACAAACTTCACTCAAGACTGATATAAATGTTCATAGAATTTTCTACAAACTGAAAAGGCACGCAACAATTACAGAAATGGTGACATCACCCTAATAAGAAAATTACAAAACTCTAGAGGCAGAGAGAAATAAGAACAAACTAACACAGGATGTAAACCCTAAGGAGGGGCAGGCAACATATAAAACACACAATACTAATAACAATAAGATTTACAATAAACACCATGCCCATAAAAAAATACCTTGGTTCCCCAGGGGGGATCCCTGCCCCTTCAAATCATACACTGTTTTCTTCCCCTTTCTCTCAGTATTTCTTCTTTTCCTTTTAACTTCACACCCGTTCTACACGGCTTAAACATTTAATCTTTACCAAGGGCAGGGATGTACACAAAACCTTCTCATTCGACTGGATCATTTCACCAGATCTTCAACAAGAAAGAAACAAGACTTTTACTCCAGATATTACTGGCTGCAACAGGAAGATGTAGACCCTAAAATGGCATCAGATATGTTTTGTTCTTATCTATCCAAATGGGTTTCCTCCAACAGAAGAAAAAGAATTCGGAGTAGCAGGAGCTGAGAATCTGCCAGCCAGTTGCTGATTTGTATTTAAGGTGCCAAAAACCGCTCCATCACTGCCATAGCCCCCAATTCCTTGATGTCTGCAAAGGTACTCAAAAGATCTAAAATTAATTTTTGTTTGTACGATGTTACAAAGGGGTAATTCCAATAACTGCAGGTAACTTATTTTTGAATGATAAAAGTGACATAATTCCTAACGGCAGAAATCATTTCTTTAGGTAAACAGACTCATAAATCAGTAGTGCAAGGACATTTACTGAAAAAAAAACCAGAGGAAAAAATAAAAAAAGAAACCAGAAAATATAACTATGGCAGTCGTTGGCGTAGACCCCGTGACCGTTTATAGGACTTCCGTACATTAAATTTCATTGTTATTTAGTTCTGTGCAATATAAGCAACTGTATGAACTTCTAGATCTTTGAACCCAGAGGACAGCTAAGCAGCTGCCACTGTAGCCATAATTTAAACAACTTTGAATGAAAGGACCTTTGTACTCATTTCATTAATTTTAAAGGTGGTCACATGGCAAGCAAAATTTATCCTTAAAAAGAAATAAAATAGAATGAGATAGGATAAACAAGAAGTTACCCAAAAGTTGGCATATTACTGGGTAATTGTTGGCCCATGTATGCACCTGGGATTATTTTAACTGAGTATCAGCAAAACTACAGAGCAAATATTGAAATGGAGTAGCAAGGAAAATAGAAGAAAAGAAAAACAATGTGACTTT
Organism: Tetracentron sinense; assembly: GCA_015143295.1. Taxonomy (NCBI): domain Eukaryota; kingdom Viridiplantae; phylum Streptophyta; class Magnoliopsida; order Trochodendrales; family Trochodendraceae; genus Tetracentron; species Tetracentron sinense. Next base: position 5,324,641 of record CM026554.1, on the reverse strand, counting down.
ACTTGGAGGCATTGCTGCATAAGACTGTGACTGGGGAGGCATTGCCGATGCATAAGACAATGACTGGGGAGGCATCGCCGGTGTATAAGATTGTGCCTGGTGGGGAGGCATCACCGGTGTATAAGATGGTGCCTGATGGGGAGGCATCGCCGGTGTATAAGATGGTGACTGGTGGAGAGGCATCGCCGGTGTATAAGATGGTGACTGGTGGGGAGGCACCACCGATGCGTAAGATGGTGATTGGGGCGGCATCCATCGTGGAGAAGGGGTACCAAGGCTGGAAGTACGCAATAAGCTTGCAGGAGCTGACATGTTTGGTAGTGCTCCTTGCAAAGACGCCATGGAAGGAAACTACATCAAAAGAAACACAAACTATAAAAGATTTAACGAGTTTTTCTGTCTCGTGTAAATTATGCAGGGGCATTGAAAGCTTACAATAAAACACCAACATAATTAAAAAGCATCATATGGATTAATTAATTGGGCCAAAATATAAAGTTCGATCATGTCTCCAAATTCATTAAGGCAAGCACTCATCTTCTCCTATAAATTACATGGAAAGAAAGAAGCTTCTTCTCTTAAGGCCCCAATTTAGCACATGAAGGATGATTAAAATTCAGCCAACCGAATGCAAGCCAAGTGTCATTGACCACTCTCCTTAGTCGCTTATTCAGGGTATAACTTCTCAATAATTCTAATACTGTGAACAGAAAATTCAGGCATACTTTTTAAGATGCAGTTCGATACATCACCCACGATTTATCATTTATGGCAATCAAATCACGAATATATTTTAGCAAACCATATTTATATAGGCCAAAACTTATCCAAGCCTCATGTTTTAAACTCTAATTACCAGCTCACTTCCTGCTTCACTCTACCCTTTCCTCTTTTCTACGCAAACCAGTGCATAAAGATTCAAGAAAGTTATCAGCACAATACACACACATAGCAGTACAAGCAGGCATCAGCGGCCTTTGTAAGCATGATTCACTTCTTAGGCAACACCGAAAAAACAGCAGCAGTAATCCAAGAAAACAAAATCAGGTCAAATAAATTAGAAAATCTACATACCGTTGGGGCATGAACTAAAGTTGGTTCATTGTGGAGGTCAAACGGGTTTATCGATTTTGATGAATGGGGAAAAGTTGGCATAGGCTGCAACAAAATTCCATACTGATATTAGTAAGTTGTTGAATAGGTAAATCAGGTGTGAAAAACAGAACCAACTCATGCGACATAATTATATTGGCAAATGAGATACCGCTCCAGTAGGATATTGCATGTTAAATCCCATGCCACGGGGTGCACCAGTTTGCCAACCAGGGCCTGGTACAAGGACTGATGAATAAGTTGGGGCAAAAAGGTCCTGCAGAGCATTCAATATTTATTAATACAAAAAAGAAATACATATAAAAGATGAAACTCGTCAAAAAAACAAGAGAACATCATCACCTCTGGAAGTTCTTTTCTTCCACTAGCTTTTGCTTCCACACAGAGCTGTTGTGATACAATTCCAGAACTGGTATCCTGGGCTGGCTTTGAGACAGCCTGAGATGCTTGTACAGCTGTACTAAAAAATCCTTGTGCATTTGATGCAAATGGCGAACCCCAAGGCTGCAAAAAATGCAGAGGCAACGGGATGATCTACTACTACATCCAAACAGTATACCATAATAAGATAGAGAGCTGCATCACGTGTTTTACCTGATTGTTTGAAGCTCCACCAACTGGTGGAGTAAACTGTTGAGCAGTAGATCGACTATCAGTAGCAGGGAATAAAGAAGGATGCTGCTGCTGTATGCTCTGCCTCGCATCAGTAGCTTTTAAAAAGGAAACACCACCACTAATAGGATGCATCGGTGCCATTCCTCCAGGTGCAGCTGCTGGAGCATTGCCACTAGGGAACAGCATTGAAATGTTGCTTACTGGTGTTGGCACAGGCGCGGGCGCACCAACACTATAGGGTAACGTTGACATGTGCCCTACAGGTGCAGCTTGTGCGCCACCACTCATCGGTAACATTGACATGTTGCCTACAGGATCAGTTGCAGGAGCAACTCCACTATTGGGTATTGCTGACAATTTACCTACAGGTAAAGGTGCTGGAGCTGACAATTGTGACAGTACAGATTCAAGTGTGTTCGCATTTGAAGGAGCCTGAGATACGGTCTCCTGTGTAGTAACATCGAAAGAGGCCCAGTTGCCACCATCAATGGATAAACTTGTTGGTTGCATGACAGATTGACCAATGGGTGGTGGTGGTGTTGCTGCTGCAGAAACAGGAGGTTCAGGATCATCATTGAAGTCAATCAAGCTCACTGAATTTGCCCCTCTAAGTTCCACTGACTTCCCATCAATGGATCCCAGGCTACTAGAAGACGCAGTCCTCTGCAATGAGAAACCTTATAAGCATACATCATGCTTGGGAAACTTTTATAGGAATAGCAGAATGCAATAGACTTCCAAACCAACATAATAAAGTAAACTAACTCAAGCTGCACCAGTTCAGGAACAACAGGTAATCTGAAGTCCTACATTGGTAATGACATCGAGATATACAAAAACAATGAAGCAAATCGCGTATACCTTAAGCTGACAATAGTTTGATGAAGAGGGAGGGAGAGAGAGACTTATAGTAGTCTTATATACCAAAACAAATAAAATCCACAAGCATACCACTAGTTCTGTTCTTTTTTCTTTTTTAAAGCTGCTTGCAAGTGGGTCTTTTACCAAGCCTTGTTGATCAAGTGTTTCAAACCTAAGTCTGCTAGTATTCCACAATCAAACCTCACCAACAGAGCAAGCACCAGTTGGTACCCCTAGTTACTACTTCGACATTGGATTAAAAGTTAAAACCATAATTAAAGAATTCATAAATTAATTAACAAAAGACAAACTTATCCTACTACAGAGACGGAAATAAGTAATCCCATCAACATTACAAAATAGAGGCATTCACCACACCTAAATTAATATATATTTTTTAAAACCAGGGGGAAACACAGCGACATCAATTCCGACAGTATAGTATTCATCAATAAACCAATTGTTTTTTTCCCAGTAAATGATCAATGCATTAATGAATAGAAAATGATGTACAAAAAGGTTCACCGATGACCGAACACCAGGATGAAGAAAACAAGAAGAAACTAGAGCACCGAAGCAACTAAAAGAAGAAACAACAATCATTATGACAAAAGAAAAGGGCGAGAAATCATGGCCCGCATAATCTCCTCTAACCAAACACCAACAAGATATACAATCTATAATGATGTGGATAACACGCTCGATGCGGAGGGAAGTTCCCTCGAACGCCCTCCTATTTTTTTCCTTCCACACTCCCCAACAGATGGCTCCCAAAATCAAACTCCAAAACACGGACTGAGAATCATTCAAATCCCTCACAAGCCATGAGGAGGGCAGATCACTGGAAGAGTTAGGAACAACCCATACTATCCCATAACAGGATAGAAACTACCCCCATAACCTAGTAACTAAAGGATGGTGGAGTAACAAGTGATTCATTGTCTCCTCCTCAGCCATGAAAAATATGTGTTTGTTAGATAGCGCCCAACCGTATTCTTAAGATGGTCTAGGGTGAAAATGTTATCTTGATAGGCTGTCCAGAGCATAGTTGCAGGAAAGCTATGTACAAGGTGGGAAGCTCGTTTCCCAGACTCGCTTCCTTGGACATATTCGCTTCCTTAGACAGACTCACTTCCTAAGAAGCTCACTTCGATCACGTCTCATCTAGTAGTCAAAGGAAGCTATATGTGTGAAATGATGGGATAGACCACAGTCTATAACCCAGGGTATAGACTCTAAGCAAGTAGCGTCGGCTTGGAACCTAAGGCACCCAAATTTCCACAAAAATTTCATTTAAGATAAAATCAAAGGTATAACTACCTATAATAAAATAATAGAAATGTGTAACCTAAATCTCATTTTTCACTTCCCATTTTCTAAGGTTTTTTTGAGTCTCACTTCCCCCTATCTCGCTTTTGCTTTGTTTCTCGTTTTCGCTTCTCGCTCTGGTAACTATAGTCCAGAGGATGAAGCCGGTCTTAGATGGAGTAACTAGGTTCCAAACCAAGCTGAACGGGGAAAAAGAACCCTGATCATTGACTAACCACCAAAGCCTTGAAAAATGATCTCACGAAAAATCTCCCTTTGTGCTCTCTAGACTAGATAAGCCAATTCCTAATCTCTTAGCAAGGCACAACGGCTGACAACAAATTGAGGAGGCACAAGAAGTAATCAATTTCCCAATTGAATCAGTGCATTCTCGGAATGGGAAGCCACAACACAACCCCATTACAATAGACAAGATACAATGCAACAAAGCACTCTTTTTTGATGGCCAAAGAAAAAATGGACACAAATTGAGTCCTAAGGCACTCCTCTTCACACCAGTGATCCTCCCAGAACCTAACCTCCTCTATCAAACCAATTTTAAATGATATTTACTTACCCAAATCTTTAGTCATTCACTATGGACTTCCACAAACTAATCCCGTGAGGACAGTCAGGGGTGGAGCCATGAATTTTTCCTTGGGGGGGCCAAAGTACATATATGCAGAAAATTAATTGGATTAGGGTATGGGGCCTTGGGGGTTCAGGGGCATAGTCCCCGAGAATTTTCTTTTTTTTGGGTAATGCATTTATCGTGGTCATAAAATTCGTTAATATAGCATTCCAATAAGGGAAATGCTATATAGATCGTCCAAGGTGGAGACCACCCCGAGACTGGTCCATCGTGGTCATAAAATTCGTTAATATGACATTCCAAATCCAATAAGGGAAATGCTATTGAGACCGTCCAAGGCGGAGACCACCCAGAGACCGTTCCCAACAACACGAAGAAACAAAAAATAGGTGCATAGGTCTCAAAACAAATTTGAATCCCCGTGTTGTTGGGAACGTTCTCGTGGTGGTCTCCACCATGGATGGTCTCAAAAGCATTTCCCTTCCAATAAATTCCATAAAAGGAAAATAAGGTCCCCCTTTTGATATATCCATTATAATAAATAAAATTAATTATATTTTTTTATTATGAAGATTGTTTTTTCTATGCGCGTTCCACTAAGTGGAACATGTGCGCCACACGTGTCTATTTTAAGACCCATTAACCATGATTAAGATTCACTCACCCCTAGGGTTTATACATCGACCCTTGTTTTTTAGAAAAAAATATTAAATCTTGAGTTAATAAATCTTAACTAGGGTTAAAGAAGGTTAAAAGGGACACATGGACACCTAAAGAATCAATCGCTTTATATTATACGTATAAAAAAAAAATTACAAAATTTTGTTTGGGGGACACTATATACAAAATTGAGGTATTATGTATTTTAAAAATATATATATACCTACATTGTAGTTGATTTTAACCCCACCCCGTGAGGACAGTTCACACAGTTTGGAGTCCAGGTCGATGACTTACCAAACTCATCCACTATCACTCTCCATAGACTCTCTCTCCCAAAATCTTCATAGCCATTTACGTATTATAATAGTACACATACTTAATGTATTCATGTTAGCATTTGCAAGATACCTAATCATACTATTCTTCAAAGAGCATGCAATGACTAAAAATATTAATAACTTTTTGGGTAAATCAATAATTAAAATAATAGTTTAAATTTATAATTCATAAAACCATCATTTTAAAACTCGGAAACTTGACTTGAAACCTTGTCGAATCGAGTAGCTCGAAAACTTAGTCAAGACTTGACTGAGTCTTGACACCTAAAACTCAAAAATTATAATATTTTCTTAATATTTGTTTTATATATATTATATATGGTATAAATTGAACATTGACAAATATACCTAAAATAATATATATATAAATTAAAATTATAAAAAGGGAGAGAGAGAGAGAGAGAGGGGGGGGAGGGGCGTGAGAGGGAATAAGGGAGGAGAGTGTAACAAGAGAGAGAGTGCATGAGAGAGATGCAGGGAGTAGAGAGGAGCATAGTAACAAAAATGAGTCAATCTTATTGTTTATTTTTTTATTGATTATTTTTTTTATTAGTAACCTACTTAAAATAAACCATATGTAACTATTATGAGTCAACCTTAATACCAACTATGTATAAACTACTTTAAATTATTTAAAATTAAACTCCTTTAATTTATTTAAAACTTAAAAGTCTTTTCTATAAATAAATTTATAATAAAATCAAATAATATTTAGAGGTTCTACTATAAGTAAACTACTTTAAGTAACCTACTTAAAATCCTAATAATAAAAATAACTTTTTTTGTACAATATAATAAAATAAAGATAATATATAAGGAATTTTTTTTTTATCGGTAAATCAGATATATATTAAAAAGAAACCAACGACTTACAGAGATGTAAACTAAAACAAGAAAGAAAGGAAACAAAGCTAAAGGGAGAAATGGCTATCAATACAAAAGAATACAGGATCCATCAACAACTTCTCAGGGATGCAAGGTATCTCTCACTTCTTGATCCAAACGGAGAGAGAACTCCACTCCACAATCGATTGGCGCACCCGTGACAGGATATGAAGAAATGGGGAGGGGGAGTTGTCAAATAAGCTACTATTCATCTCTTTCCAGATAGCCCATGCTATCGCACCCGGTAAAAAAGTCCAAATTGTTTCCTTAGCACCCACCAAAGTTGTCAAACCCCAACCAGATAAGAAGCTCAAATAGCCCATGCTAAGGAATATTGAGATGTTATATCATAGTTACCAAGTCGTGAAGCGAAGTGAAAGCGAGAAGCGGGAAACGAAGCTCAAAAAATTCTTAGGAAACGGGAAGCGAGAAATAGATATAGATGCATCATTCTCATTATGTTAGGATGACCAAATACCTTAAATTTTATTTTATATGAGATATTTGTAGAGAAGTAGGTACCTTAGAGTCTTAAGTTTCAATTCAACGATACTTGCCTAGGATATATGTCGTAGGCTTTAGACTCAAGTCTATCCCATTACTTCCTAAATAGGAAATTCATAACCCCCTTGACCACTAAATGAGAAGCGAATGAAAGCGAGTCTGGGAAGCGAGCTTCCCACCTTGTACATAGCTTCCCGGCAACTACGTGTTATATTACTAGTAATTTAGGTGATCACGATTAAGAAATATAATGAACAGTCCTAAAACTCTAGAATTTTAAATTATTTAAAAAAGAACTCTAATTAATGAAGAACTTTATTATTATAAAGATTCTAAGAAAAAGATACTTAATAACCACCTTTTATTACTTATAGCTAGAATTTAATAAAAGTAATAAAGAAACTTAATCAAGAATTCCTAAACAGTAAAATCATATCATACTACTATTAAAAAGTGTGAGCAAATTTTAAGAATATTTTCTTACTTTTTTCATCATTTATATTATTATAATAATATTTATATTAGAAATTATATTTTATTAATACTAAGACCCACTACTAATTTACTAAGTGACTTGGTCATAATTATTAAAGACTTAAGGACTCTAACAATTAGTAAGGATTGTTTCTAGATAATTTTTATTTTTATTTAACATAGTGCTGGTCTTCCCCTCTTCAAAAAATATAGAAGGTTGGGGGAGTCCTAAAAACTATGGGGGCTAATCAAGTTGCCAGTGTGGGGGTATTAATTTGTTGCCAGAGGGGAGAGTCGGGTATATTCAGCTAAAATACCTAGCACTTTTTCCAGGGGAAGTCTGTCTGGCCTTGCCTTTGCGCAGGATTGTTTATTTTATAACAGTCTCTCCAAGCTGAAAAATCATGCAGTCTTGTCGTAAGACCTTCGTTATTGAATCCAAATCCTATGATTTCATCCAAGAGATTCGTAGTCAAGAGTTCAAACTCATTGAGAGAGGAAGAGGATTTTCAGTGGAAATATGGGTAGAGGAATCAGGCTTCTGGGGGTTTTTGAATTTTGTCTCAACTTGCACTCAGGATTTCAGAAACAAGAACTACTCCATGCAAAAAATCAGTTGCAAGCAATCCTCCATGTTGCTGGAAAGATCTTCTAATGCCTTCAGCTCCTTCATCCGGCTCTCTATTTTCTCAGGTGGTCATCGTCGTTGGATGATGTTCCCAGAGGGTGCTAACAGGAAAGGGTGGGGAAGCTAATAGTGGAGGCAATGGGTTTCTTTTCCCGTTCAAAGCATATCCAACGAAACAGAAACCCATGTATCTCCCTCTCAGATTTTTCTCTTCCCTAGCCTCTCACTTCCTCAGATGGAGCCAAATTCCCCAGGCTTGCAATAGAATCAAAGTGTCAGCTGGACCAGATTTGTATGAAAACTAGTCCAAAGCTCTAGTTTGTTGATTTTCATGTTGATTTTTTTTTGAAGATCATACTGGTGAGAATTTCAAAAAAAACGAAGCAATACTGAGAGGAAATCATCATAGGTATTGACGAATTATTTTATATGTTTCTTTTCATTGTTTCTTATGAACATAAAAAAGTTGTATTCTTTTAATTCTTATAGTATTACGTGCAATGCACCTTCACATTTACTAGTGTATACAAAAGGAACGAAGAGCATCCAAAGAAGCCTACCCCAAAAAAGAGCATCCAAGGAAAAGTTCTGCATTTGTTAGCTGGTCCCATGGCACAATATCTAATTACACATGGGATCATCGGCAGTTGAATCAAACAAAACATTAGAGTTCAAAACAAGTAGCTAAATATCAGGCTTCTGAAAAAGGAGCTGATTACGTTTAAAAAGATGCATATTTCCTTTAGAAGCATTTTCTCAAACATAAAACAAATCCCTAGCATAATTCAGCAGAAACAACACCTGTGTCTGTGCAGAACCATCAGCAACCCTGCCGCCATTTGCTTTAGGAGGTTCACTTATTCTAAGAGGTGGAGCATTCTCTCCCAAAATATCTCTAACAGGGCGTACCAGAGGGGGGCTGGACATATCAAGGTCCTTTTGATGGTCTGGTGACCTACCCTCCAGCTTGGATTCTCCATCAGAAAATCTGCGTTCTTCATATCTTCTACCATTTCCAAATCTATCATCTCGACGCTTGTCATCAACTACCTCAGATCGGACAGGACTTCTGTAATCACCATACCTTTGATTTTCTTGATCATATCCAGGACTTCTTTGATCATAACTAATTCTGAAATTTCTATCATCATTTCTTCCACCAGGACCAGATCTTTCACTGTATCGACGTTCATATGTATCCTCATAAGGTGGGCTTCGAGATCCGCCTCCATATGGATCTGCCCTCCTGTTTTCATAAGAGTCCTCTCTGTCACCCTGTGTGGTAGGTAAAAGCATCTTTAACAAATGAAGGTGGCTTTAACTGGGGAAATCCAACAAACTTAAAAGCAATCCCACAGTAAAAATATTAATGAAAGCTAATAATGTTAAGCTCATTATTGGTACTAATCCATGTAGACCATCTTCAATCTCAGCTTTTACCTATGCCGAAAAAGAAAAAGAAGGGTGTGACTTAATGTTACCATCTTCACTGTTGGAGGCTTGTCAGAACTTCTCTCGCCAGTATATCTTCTATCCACATAAGCATGCTTAATGAAGTCCCGGAGTCTATCAACATTACTGGAAGCAAACATTTGAGTGAGGATTGTGACCGTAATTGTTTTTGAGATTCTTAACACAGCATAAGTAAAAAAAAACAATAACCTGCTATCAGGGACAGAATGACGCTGGGAATCCCATTCTTTGAAATATATTTCCTTTGCACGCTGTGAAAATGAGACAGAATTTAGTCCAAGAGCATGAGAAATTGAGAGGGCTCATTAGTAGATGGTAAATAACAGACAGATCTATTGTGAAAAGGCCTGAGTGTATACCTCGTTTCCCCCTCCTTGAAGAGAACTAACTTCCTGTGAAGTAAATTTAGCCATTGATACTGATTTCACTCGGTGTGTGAACTCCCGACTGGAATGGTTTTCAAATAAATAATAAGTTACGCAAGTAATTGTCTCTTAGCTAGTGTATATTCTCTCGGTTTTTTTTTTTTTTTTTTTTTTTTGGGGGGGGGGATGTTGCTAAGAGAGTAAAATCTAATATTAAAATACTTGGCCCCTACTTATCATGACTCAACTCCGAAAGAATCAGGAATCATGTTTACAGTTTCATGTGCATTAAATGCACCATGACATAAACAAGAAAGTACAAAGGCCTAAAATATGAAAAGGGAATAAAAGTGTGCATACAAAGACAACAGATGTAAAAATAGAAACACTTACTGTATTCCACTACAGTTTATGCAAACAAATGTCCAGAAATTTGTGCACACATATTGTGGTCCCTGCTTGGAAGAAAATATGTGTTAGTCCTTGAAGTATATCGCCAATTGGCATTTTTCAGGTCACAAAAACTTGTAGCTAAAGAACCCTTTCCACCACAGCAACGGTGACATAAAAAATGTCATAATCGTTTCTCTCACTTCAAACTGAGGTGATAGCCATACAAACACATGAACAAAAAAAGAACTAGCTTTATTTTATTTTTTTATCAGTACAAAAAACTAGCATTCCCACAGAAAAAACTTCAGCATCTCATACAGTATTAACAGGACACCTAGCCATGCCAAAACTTTGACATGCACTCCATAACACAGCATGACACTCCTTGGCACGATTCACTGATGGGACAATGTGGTGTCAGAAAGATGGGCCCATAACACAAGCACAAGGTTAAGGTAGACATCCATAAAGCCTACGACTTTGTTGAGTGGGACGTTATTCAGAATATGTTACAAAGGATGGGATTTCCATAGCACTTTATCTCTCTCCTCATGCGCTGTCTGTCATTGTTTACCTATTCCCTCTTCAGCAATGTGGTGTCAGAGAGATCTGCTGGCTCCATAACACATATTTTTTCAAATCAACATAGTCCAGATTTACTTTGCAGATGTATTCATGTTTTGTATGTTATTTTTGCGACTCCTAAACCTTGTAGCTGTCTTTCTTTTTGTAGGGATTTGCTCATCCCCCCTGAGGAATTTTTGTTCTTTAATAAAATCATTGTTGCCTATTAAAAGGGGGAAAAATAAAATAAAACAAAAAAGATGAGCTCACCCTTGGCACTCCTAAACAATTTATCACTAGAAAAGGATGCATTGACTAAAGTGCTGACTCAATAATTTTGGTTTTTGCACAAATTTGGCACTTAATAAAGTGTTACATGTAATGTCGGAAACTGGTCTCACTTCATAACCATACATTCTAAGTTCTAACAAAGGAAGAAAAAAAAGTTGATCAACATATCCGTCAAAGGATTTCATCATGGAATGAATTTATTTAAAAGTTGCATTTTAAGACGAAGAATTTACACATAATTTTATTGAGAGGAGCCTTCAATCTTCTTTTCCCTTTGCTTTTGTTGCCTTCTCTCATCATCTCTCTCAAAAATGCTTACTCGTTTCTCTTTTAATTATTTTAATTCTATTGCTAACTCGACAACACATGAAAGTAGGGATTTAAATGGATTGGATTTGGATCAAATCCTGCCATATCGGAATTCAATCCGATTAAATATTTGACAGATCCGAATCCAATTCGAGATTCGTCGGATTATAATAAACAAACACACACAATATGTGTTCCACATATATTTGAATTGGATCTTAACTGGATCGGATTACCATAGACCTAAATTTGATGCAATTACAATTGGATTCAGAAAACATGATCTGTATCCGATCTGGGGGATTTACAATCAGATCAATATCCACTTTAATCGGATTCAGATGCAACACATTGAAAGCCCTGCATGAAAGTACGATTGTCAAGTTCTCTTTATATTGTTGAATGTTGAGCAAGGTTTGAAATTTCGACGAGATTTCGATATATCGCACGAGATATCTTGATCTCGACAGGTATCGAAATATCTGAACCATGTATTTTAGTTTTTACAAAATTTCAAAAATTTCAATCGACATTTCATATATTTCGGTTGAAATATTTTCTACTGGTTTTTTTTTTACATTCTCTCACACGGTTTTTACAAAATTTAACAAATTTCGATCAAAATTTCGTATATTTCGACGAAATTTCGTAGATTTCAATCGAAATATTTTCTACTGTTTTTTTTTTAAAATATTTTATGTTGTTTACTTATTTATACTTAAGTTGTAATGGTCATTTACAAAATAGAACTTATGTTATAAAATAATAATTTTAAATGCCTCTTTATAAATTAATTTCATTCTTATTTATATTTCAAAACCCTCCCTTAGATTACACTAACTACAATAAATGTTTTTCAAAAATTGCATAAATGACCATATTACCCCTATGTTGCAAGTATTAACCTAATTATATTTTATAAATTAAATATTATTTAACTATTCTTAGTATTGATTTTTATTATACACACAATAAAAAATTCAATAAAATCTTAATACAATATTTTTAATTTTAACTATTCTTAGTAATGATTTAACTATTATTAGTATTGATTTTGATTGTATTTGAGTTAATTGTTATGCTTGATTGAGAAATGAATGCAACTTTTTATGTAAGTTACATCAATACTAGTAAATCATACATTGTCGTCAGCATTAACGCTCATTGCATCTTTTATATACATTATTGTTTTTTTAATTTTTTTGATCTCAGATGTGTATTAACATCTATTTTAACATTTCCTTAAATTTCATTGAAAAATTTCATGTTTTTCACTATTTTTTTCAAAATTTTCTTCCACGTGCGATATTGTTCCCTCGATATCGATATATCTTGCGAAATATCCTCGATATATCTTTTTTCCATGGCTCGAAATGACATGCAAAATCGAAATTTCGAACCTTGATGTTGAGTGTCACATCTATCGTAGAGTACAAAGAACTCTTATCAGACACATACCAAAGTCTCTCCTTCGCAAAAAAAAAAATTGTTGGTTTTTTGTGCTCATCTATGAGAGACGTTCGGGATAGGATTCCATTGATTTTTTTCGGTCGTGAGTGTGCCTGTATTTTGTTTTCTATTTTCTTTTCTGAGTTAATTATGGCTTTTAGTCAACTTTTGTACGTTCTTTTCTTCTTGTGGATGTATTGTTCATACTGTCAAAAAATTCAAGCTCACTTCAGATTTTCTTCAACGTTGAAGTATATGGTATGGGCACTCCTTGCCCACCAAAGCACATGTATGGAATCCTACTCCATAGCTTGAACACGTTTGACTAAGTTTTAACTTATAACTCTCATGATATGCCTTAGGACCTCTGCCTCGGCTTCCCCTGTATTCTTCCCTTCCCCAGGGATCAACATAACAAGAACATAATATGAAAATACCCATTCTGGTAATTGCAGCCTACCAAGAATAATTTTGTTGGGCTAAGCCAACGTTAACACTTCTATCAAAGGTAAGAGTCATCACAAGGATTTGCAATCATAACCAACAATACTTATTTAGTTGGTTCTAAGACCAAGAAGGGTAAAGACCATCTTGTCCAAGATCCACTCTTCTCAAATGGCTTGCTTCCATATTTATGAGGTACACTAGGACTGATGAACACCAAAGCAAATAGGCCTCAAATCACAAAATCAACCAAAGAACTCTCTAGATGTTCTACATATGTATAAAGTGATTTCTTGACAAGTAAGAAGTATCATCATCGTCGTCGTCGTCATCAATGCCTTATTGGGTTGACAACACGAATCTTGTTCCATCATTCATTCTATTAAAAGTCATAACTTCAATTAAGTTAATTCTTATATGATCGTCTTTTCTCACTACCAGACTAACTCTATCTACATCAATTTTTTGTTTTTCCCTCACCTTATTAGAGCCTTTAACTTGTGAGTTGAATAATAAAAATAAATGGTGAGTAAATGGTGAGTGCCAGATCGAATTGATCAGATCATGTAAGAACAAGGTTAAAGTCTTAACGGTTTGTTAGAATGCCTCGGCTGCATACATCACTACATTTCCACTTGACAACTATCATAATGATAAACGACTCTTCTCGTCGTGACCTTCTCTTGAATTCTATATATATGTGTGTGTGTGTACCATCTTACTTCTCACTAGAGCCATTAGTAGTCTTTTTTTAGCATGTCCAAACCATCTTAATCGACTCTCTTATTTTATCACCTATTAGAACTACTCTCAAGTCCTCTCGAATGTGTTTATTTCTGATTTTATCTTCTCTTGCCTTTCCACTTATCCATCTCAACAACCCCATCTCAACTACACTAATTTTATTAATATGTTGTTCCTTAGGAACCAAACATTCTACTCCATAAAGCATACCTAGTCTTATCACCGTCTTATGAAATTTGTCGTTTAATTCGATCAGAATGTGTTAGTCACATAACACTCCAGAAGCACTTCTCCACTTTAGCCATCCAACTCTAATTTTGTGAGTAACGTCATCTTCGATCTATTCATTATTATAAATAACTAAGCCAAAATAACGGAATTGATCACTTTGGGGTATCTCATGGTCATCTATCTTAAGTTCTTAACAACCGTTTCCACCCTATGTATTCTTACTAAAGTTGCATTCCATATATTCTTTTTTTACCCGACTTACTTTGAAGCCCTTGGATTTCAAGGTATTCCTCTAAAATTCTAGTTTTGCATTTACCCCCTCCTTTGTTTTATTCACTTTTATTTTAGTGACGGAGGGTGTCCCAAACCCTTCGAGACAAGGACTAGTCTCTTCGGGTGTTCGCTCCGACTCACTCGGAATTTTCCCTACGGATACTAGGGTAAGTCAAGGAGTGTGAGTTGAACATACAACCATAGGTATGGTCAAAAGGGATGTGGTTAGCTCAATGACTCTTGAAGTTATATCATCATTTTCAATTCAGAAATACTCCCAAAAAAAATCATTCTTCACTATTGGCCAAATGATCCACAAAAAGAGGGGGATACCTGATTACCAATAGCTTACCCATACAAACAAGTAGATTAAGTAAAACCTTAACGGAGAAGTCAGTGCAGTCGTTAGATGGTGGAAATTCTTAGTCCTCCTTTCTCTTGTCCTACTACTATTTCTTCGCAAGTCTAGACTTATTAACTATGGGATCATGTCTATATTTTCCTCTCCCACGAAAGCTTGCAATTTTTTTTGGTATTCTCCAACAAATTTTTGTCATTTAAAAAAGCATCCGCCTGTTTGAGTTCATAACTTTGAACTTCCCTACCTACTACTATTTTTCTTCGCAAGTCTAGACCTATTAACAATGGAATCATGTCTATATTTTCCTCTCCCACGAAAGCTTGAAATTTTTTTGGTGTTTTCCACCAAATTTTTATCATTTAAAAAAGCAGCTGCTTTTTTGAGTTCATAACTTTGAACTTTCCTACCTACTTCTCTTAATTAGATTTCTGCTCCCAATCTTGAGTAGTCTCAACTTCCTAAAATTTTTATCCTAGCAACATTATTGAAGCCACCGGTTTCCATATATTGGAAGACAACAATGATCGAGTTGATTTCATCTCGAACACAATCATCGAACAAAACCCATCCTATTACAATTTACAATATAAAGCACGCAAATATCAACTAGTAAGAAAAACTCAATACCCCTACGTGGCACTGTAGAAGCATATAGAAGCATGTTTTAAAAAAATGCCGAAATCATTATGTAAAGGTTTCGGTGACTTCCGATACCTGATACCGTACCTTTACCCGTTTATCCCGAAACAAAACCGTAACGCCCGAAACCGTTACGTAACGGCCGTTACGCCCGACACGTAAAGGTTTCGATCATAGGACTGAGTTCCGAAAATCCCTAAACTCATTCTAAAACCTCATCTTTGCTTCCTCTCTTCTTCTCTACCTAATCTTAGCACTTTTTTTTTCCTAAAATCCTTTTGTTTTTTTGTTAATTAACAACTTGATTTGGAGTTTAATTTATAGATTTGAAGGAATCCAAGGCATGTTCTTTATTTCGGATATATTTCAACCCTCGACCCATCTAATTTCCTTATTTCTAAATTTTGAGCTTCATATTGGCTTTAAAAGTATCTTGTTACTCATTTATTATATGTTTTTTTAATTTTTTTTATTTATTGGAATTTTTTAAGCAAAAAAGAAAAAAAAATAAGTAAAGGCCGAAACCGTTACGTAACGGCGTTACGTAAAGGTTTCGACTGTGTCCGTTACGGTGTCCAAAACCGTTTTTTTAAACCTTGTATTGAAGTATTGAATAACTGATGGATTAAATTCAAATTATTTGATTTACCAAATAAGTGATGGCTTAAATTCAGATTACTTGATTTACATCTAATTGCACGTTGTAACTAACCACTGATTGGCAAAAACTCTGACAATGACCAAATTCTGCTTGTTTTAAGAATCTACAAATCAATAATTTGTCTATATTTGGACAAAATTATGTCTATGGCTTCCAGTTTTAAGCGTTTGCTAGGTCGTCTATATGGTCTCCAAGATTTAGGCGTAACCTCAATAACTGGGAGATAGATCTCCTTCCATTGTTCAACTGTGTTGCCCCTACCTCTCTTGTCTCATTGCATAAAGATTATCGATTATGGTTTAGGGATAACAAAGGTCTGTTCACAGTGAGATTATTTTTACATTCCTTGCGTGATAGTCCTAGCTTGCCTTTTTCTCGTCGAACTGTGTGGAATCCAAGTATTCCATCTAAGATATCCTTTTCCTTTTAGACGGCAACGGTGAATAAAATATTTACTTGCGACCATTTGAAAAATAAAGGGTGGATAATGGTCAACCAATGTTTTATATGCCTCGGGGTGGAGGAGACAATGGAGTGAGTGGACTATCTTCTGTTACATTATTCTTTTGCTTCCACCATCTCGATCACTGTGGATCGTCTGGATTTTTCCTAGGTCCTTTTGAGATTTCTTATCGGTTAAGTTATTACTGCCTTTGGAGTCCCCTTCCTCGGTGGTATGGGCTATGCTTCTAGGAGCTATAGAGTGGTCGTTATAGAAGGAAGGAAACATTAGAATATTTTATGGTATTGTTTCCTCTGCAAACCTAGTCTATTGGAGAATTCATCATCTCCTTCTTTCTTAAAGCTCAATTAGGAAGGACTTTGAAGATGAGGGACTGATCGATGTACTTCAATAGAGTAGTCTTTTACCAGTTTTCATGTTTTCCCTAATCTGCTAGGCTGCTTTTTGCTTTTTTTTTTTCTTTTTTTTTTTTCGGTAATTAGCAGATGTAATATAAATCAAATGGTAACTACAACAGTTTACGGAGATGTAAACTAGAGAAAGATACGCCGTGATACAATAATAAAGGGAAAAAAAGGTGGCCAAGGCACTTTAGTTCTTTGCATCCGTTGCAATCCATACTCTTTGCGAACCCTAGTAGCTGTTGGACTTGTTATTTATATATACCATATCATTTGCTGACCATAAATAAATAATTGTCAGATTGAATTTGAATTTATCTACAATTAGAAGTGATGTTAATAATACATTGCTGATATGCTTGCATGCGATTCTAGATCCATTATCTCTCACGACGCAATAAAGCACTGCAATTAACAGACTGACAGCTATAGCAATCAAATTTAATGAATAATAAGAGATAAAGAAAGAGAAACAAAAGCAAAGAGGCAAATGCATACCAGACTGTTACAATTGATACATCTGCGATTCTCGGGAAGTTTCAGGAGACCACGAATGGTCCTCTCATTTCTCTCGTCTTCCTTCATCCGATTCGCCATTCCAACAGATTCGTCCAATTCTTTGGCCGATTAGAATCGAACCCTAACAGAACAAACGAATAGAAAATAAGAGAAAAAACATAGAAACTCAACATGAATTTCAAACTCTCCGTCAATTCAACGGTTTGAACAACGGATCCGAACATCTAACGCGTCGATATTGGAAATACACCTAGAATTGACTTAGAAACTCCTTGAAACCTTGGATAATAGGTGAGAACAAAACTGACCTGAATCAGCCTCTGCAAGCTAGCTTGTGCTGAAGAAATCCGGCAATGGAGAAAATGAAAGAAGAGGAAGATCGAGAGATGCAGAGATTTGCCGAGTTCTTAGGGTTTCGAAACGGCGATCTGTACAGCAAAATCCCCGCTTTTCCTAGATGACCTAGGGAGAGATGGGGGTTTCGCTGTGCTCACAAACATGAAACATTTCCGGTTTCGCCGGTGAACAACCGACTTTTGGTGGTCCGGGGATAGAATTATTGATAATTAAATTACATAAATGTCCTCACATTAGGACATGTCTCTCTCGTAGTTAACTCAAGTGATGTCATAGACCCAGTACCATTCCAACTAAATTACAGTGTTGACTTGGAGACATATTTTTCAGTAGTTTGTCTGGGAATAGTTCACTAGCGGGTGGCACGGGTGATGCACGTGAGAGCTATGGAAAGGAGTTAACCATAATTAATGGGAGTTAAAAAGGACACGTGTTAACCCACGGGTGCGATTGAACTCTCACCGAGTTCAATCGCGATTGACTGTGATTCTATTCTTTAAATAGATAGATGAGTAGTTTGGGAATTAAAGTACAATATTAAATTAAAGTTTTGTTTTATATAAGGGTGATTTAGGAATTTCAAAAAATTCAGGTTACACCTGCCTCTCCCATTATAATAGTAAAGATAAAGAAGATACTGTGTTTCTCTTCTTCTCTTTGGTTGTAAATAATAATAACTTCATTAATATTAATAATAATAAGAGATTATTATTAGAAAAATGGTGAGTAGCCATGCAATGCTTCCAACTGAACTTATTCATCATTTTATGCTTAGTTTCAAAAATATTACCTAATAATGTTTTGATGACATTCTTATAAATAACGAAAAAGGTAAGAACATCATTTTTCCCTTCTCATAATTTACAACGCCCTCAAATAGTATAGCAACAACGCCAAGATAGTTGGAATGCTCTAAATTCGTTCGAGATATCGAACGTCTTTAAAATGACATATCAACAACACTGGAAAATATAAAACGCTCTTAGTAGTTCTATGGAACATCCTCTTATAATTGTCATTCTCAAGTGTTTTTTTAGAACACTTTTATATTCCTCGTTTGATAATGTAGAACTTCTTTAAGAAGGAATATCTAACAACACTGGACAATATAAAATACTCTTATTAGTTATACAAAACGTCAACTTCCAAATTTCATCTTATAGAACACCCTCAAATAATATAGTAGATCATGACATCTAGAACATCTTAAGTCTTCGTTGTAAAATGTTTTCTTATATTCCTCGTGTGAAAATATAGAGAGCCTTATAAGAACTAAGCGTGTTTTATATGTCTATTGTTGTTGATATCACAATCAAATGAAATTTAATTTTTAAAATACGACGTAGAATATACGAGAGCATTCTAAGTTGGGGTGGTTTAAGTTTTTTTCCAATGATGTCAATATGAAAACATGATGAATATTTTTTTGAAGATATAATTTAGAGAAGAATCATTAAAAATCTGAAACAAATATCAACAAATTGAGATTTGATCATAGAAGGATATTGTATTTGATGAACATGGGTAACTAATTACAGAACATAAGATGTTTCAAATAAATTTAATATGGTTTACCGAAATTCACTTGAACAAGTTAAAAAAAAGTTAAGATATGTATTATCCACATTATTATACCAAGCAAAGACAACTAAATAAGATAATTTCAACTGTTTTATTTGATAAAAGGTTTCTTCAAATCCATCAAAATATAGATATATATGTAATAAATGTAGAACCCTGAAAACTTAGCAAATCGTATAATGAATAATATAGTAAATAATAATATTCTATATGACCTTGGAAAATGCCAAAAGTCTTCCAAGTGCATGGTGTAGGAAAAAAATGTCAATGAGAGCCTTAATATGGGTATATGTGTGTGAGTGGGACTGTTTGACACTAAGGTTTTGTGTTCTAAGTAATTAAGTGTTTAAATGGTCAAGGCAAAAGAGGGAAATACCCTAGGTATTGGAAAAGGGTAAAATGGTCAATACTAAAGTATGGGTCATACCCGGGGCTAATAAAAACGATTAGACTAATGTTTGAATCTTAAAAAATATCTTAAGATGTTTAAAATGGGTAGGAACCAATGTACGAGGAGTGAAGTTGGAAGAAAAACTAAGAAAAACAAAGTCTGGGACTTTCGTTTGAACAAAGGACATTCGTTCGAACGAACTCGGAAAATGGCCAATTAAAACAAATTCATAGCTATTTCCGTTCAAAATTGGCAAAATATCGTTCAAACGAACATAACATTCATTCGAATGAATGTTGTTTAAAAAAAAAAAAAATTTAACTGTGTTGAACCCGGATTTTTAGGGTTTAACCCCCTCGAACTATAAATAGGACCCCTAATTCAAAGTTTTAGGATATTTTAAGTCATTTTAACCTAATTTGACAAAGAGGGGAGCAAAACCCTAGGTTTTCTTAAGGAAAATCCTTGAAGGAGGAAGAGGAAGCTTGGAGCTCACTTCTCAAGCTTGGAATCCAACATTCAAGTCTCCTCACTTATCTTTTCAGCCTTAGACTGAAGAGATTCAGTCTTATGAAGTCGATACTCTCTACCAAACTTTGTTGTTGTGACTTTTAGCTTTAATTGAATGAAATGCATACATTCTATGATTTATTGAAGAGTCTCTTACATTAGTAATCCTTAGTATAAATTCCTTATGAAAAATGAAAAAGAAAACATGAATATAGTGAACTGAAATAGTTTAATTCTATTGAAAGACTTGTATGAGTTATATATTCAAGCAATTAATGAGGATTGAGTGTTTGATGCAATGCCTAAGTGTATTTTGATTAGATTGCTTATGTGAAAGTTAATTATGAAAAATAGAGACAAATTAAGCATTGAATTATTGAAGAGTATGCTTAGAGTATGGAAGTGTGTATATAAATGATATGTGAGCATGTTTAGAACTATAAATTAATAATTGAAATACATATGTCATGTTGTTAAGGCCTTATTGCCTACATGTCACTCACAAATGGTTATGATGAGCCCTTGTAAAGGTATGATTAAGATTTACTGTATAATTACGTGTGTCTGAAATGAATGAAAAAAAAGAAAAGAAGTGTTGTTATTGGGTGAGTACTTAGTATACGTCAGATCAGGTACCACTACTAACTACCTGATATTCTCAAGTAAATAATGTCACTGGGTGGGTGTTTAATGTGTTAGCACAAGGTACACCACTTGATATTCTCAAGTAAAGAATGTTATTGGGTGGGTGTTCAGTGTGTTTAGATAAGGTACATCACTGATCATCTGATAATCTCAAGTAATGATGTTATTGGGTGAGTGTTTAGTGTGTTAGCATAAGGTACACCACTAATCATCTGATATTCCCAAGTAATGATGTTATTGGGTGGGTGTTTAGTGTGTTAGCATGAGGTACACATCACTAACCACCTGATATTCCTAAGTAAGAAGAAATGAATCCGCTAAGTTAAGTGAAAAAACAAAAGATGGGAAAGTAAAAGTGAAAGATATGAAGAAATTATCAAAAGATATAGTTTCTGAAGAAAGTAAAGTAGAGTATGTGCTTTTGAAAAGTATGTACATGAATATCAAATGCTATGATTTCTGTATGTTTGAAATGAAGAATGTCATGCTTATGAAATTTAGATGGATATCAATTGCTCATGAGTTCTTATTATTGTTATAACATCACTATTTAGTAGTTAGTATACGTCTAGTCTTCCATGCTCAGCCAAACTGTTATTGTTAACAAGTCCTCATTTTGATATATGTGCTCCAGTTCCATAGGTGGAGGAAAAGTACATTGAAGAGGGGGTCGAAGAAGAACACCTAGGGGAATACAAAAGTCTTGACAAGTAGCCTTACTTAGATTACTATTGAGTGAGTGAGGGAGTGATAATTATAAATATTGACATAGACTTGTTTTGAAGTGGGGATGTCCACTCATGTTCCTATAACTTCTAGGGGGGATTTTGGGTCTCGACAATAAATATAAGAAGGTGATCATTCTAAAAAAAATAGGAAAATTTATCATTTTCATATCTATTTATAAAATGTCATCTTGGATCTCCTAATGAGTTTTCGTTCTCCATCTCCATTACATAAAAATTGAGTAAATGCCCCTAAATAGTGTATATAATGAGACTTTTATATGAATAGTATTTTTCAATATTTCATATAATTTCCTAATTATAAAGTTAACATTTGAAAGTAGCATTTAAAGACATTGTGAAATAATTAGCTAACAATAGTATTAGAGTATAACTTGTGCTACATGTCATACACATTTAAATGTGTAGTATATTTACATTCTAAACGCATGTCACTTTTCACTCAATTAAATTTATACACCCTATCAAAAAAATATTCATTCATCCAAATACAATTCCTCGTCATCCAGATATCTCTCTCATCCTTTTCCAAGGGCTCTTCTTGTAATGACTTTGTATGCAATTTGCCTTTTATAGTGTCGAACATCATCTTACATTTCAAATATATCGTTTAATATTAAATTTACACATTTGATTATTTTGTTATTCAAATTAAAATTTGACCTCTGTAATGGAGATATAATTGAGATTCTTCTAGCAACATTGTTTGTAAATTGAAGGACGAAGATGTCACAATGACACAATCATTGCTATAACACAGTTAAACACTTGTAATTGAAGCCTCAAATAAAAGCAAACTAATCGTGCACTGAATTATAAGTAATTTACCATCTTGTTTGCTTTGGAGCTGTTGCATCTTGCTTTCTATATTCTCAAAATGAAAAAATACAAGAAAATATTCTATATAACTATTAAGAGTGTTCTATATTTTATTGTGTTGTTACTCTATTTTATTAATAGCGTTCTGCATTCTCAAGCGTAACATACAAGCAAGTGTTATATATAAGACCGAAGAGTGTTTTATAGGACCTAGTATTGTTGTTATACCTATGTAGTGACATTTTTATATTTTTAAGATGAAAAAATGCAATGGAACGTTCTATAAAAATATTAAGAACGTTCTATATTTTTCAGTGTTGTTACTATATCTTGTTAATAGACGTTTTGCATTCTTAACCGTTGAATGTAAGAAAATGTTTTATATAAGACCTAAGAGCGCTCTATATGCCTCAATGTTATTAAGGGTATAAATGACTTTCTCATTTTTTTTTTTAATTACGAGAACATCATTCAAACCCTACATGGTAAATAGTTTTAGACTTTACGTTTGTTTTGGTGTTTTAAACCGGATCAAAGCACCTTGCAGTAATTAATTCAAAAAATTAAAGATTAGAGAAACGCTAGCCCCGTCATAAACTTCCAAACTCTCATTGAGGTAACAACATGTTTCATTGCTTTCACTGTTATCACTATAAAAGGTTAAACCTATAACTTCCTCATTTTGAAAAACTTGTTTCTTTAATTAACTTGTTAGAGGGGTAGTAACCATGCTGTTGCTCCCATGGTGAGATTTTTGAAAATAAAAATCAAATCTTTATCTAGGTTTTCTAAATTTTTTTAAAAAAAAGACATAAGTGGTCGAAAGCAATTTATCACCTACAAATAAATAGAATCTTCCTTGTCGTATGAATCATGAAGGCGAATCTATTGGAAACACTTAGGGGTCGTTTGGATGCATTGTCTTTTTTTGTTTTTGTTTATTGTTTTTAAAAACTGAAGATGATTTTCTATTTTCAATTTTTTTTAAGCAACATGCACGTTTAACATTACTAATTGCTACTTGTTTTAAAAAAAGGAAAAAAAACACGTTTGGTAACCACATAACAACATAAAAAATAATTATAGAAATACATTAATCTAAACAGTTCAAGATCCCACCAATTAGTCAACTTAAAGATTTATAATGAAAAATCATAAACCAATGGTAGTGGTAGTGGTGGTGCCATGACTGTGGTGGTGGTGGAGGTGGACGATGACGAGGCGAAGCACTTTGTGTTTTCTACTTTTGTTTTTTATTTATAAAAACAGAGGTAATGAAAATTTTATGTTTCCTTGATTTTTGAAAATATTGGTATTGAATTTTAAAAAACAAAAAAATATATATATGTTTACCAAACATGTGTTATGCAAAAAATTCCAAAATTTTATTTTTAAAAAAACAAAAAACGGAAAATAAAAGTGCAACCAAATGGGGCCTAACTATTGAGTTGAGATACGTGACTTTAAAATGTGTTGTTGAAATGTATGTATCTATAGGGCTAATGTAGCGTTTAGATACACTTCTACCTTTAGTGACATTTTTTCTATTACAGAGTCAAAAGTCGGTTAAAATGTTGTTTGGTTCGACACTTATGAAAGTAACTTCTCCACGAGTCAAAAGTCATAAAAGTCAAAATATATGCTTTTAGGGAAAGTTGTCCCAACGAGATTTTGTGGGAAGTCCCAAATTTTCAAAAAATATATTTTTCTTAAAAAAAATTCTTCACTCCTCAAAGAAATTTATTCACACAATCTCTAATGTCCAATTAAAACTATTTTGGTAACATAGATATAGATATGAAAATTAATTTCAAAAGCTTATTTAGTGTCGAAGAGTGTCAAATTGAAGTAGCTTAGCGGAATGTCTCATTCAATGATCTTAATAAAGTACAATCTGGGGAGCTTAATCTATCAAATCTGTTAATCATACTAGTTTATTTGTTAAGACGCGCAAATAAAATGTTCATAAATAAGTAAAATTAATATTTAATACTTAACTATATTAAAATCTAAAACAAAAATGTTCCCAAGTGTTGTATAAGGATTTTTTATAGGTCAATTGAACTAAACACACATCCATATCAGCCTTAATCATATCCATTATATTATATACGTATAATTTCACATAGGTTGATTTTATATAGTATTTGAAATTTTTTGTACAAATATTTAATATATCATATATTTCAATCAAAATGAATTTGTGATAAAAATAAATCAAAAGGAATCAAATAAGTGACCGCAGATCATGGGGATAGTGAAATAGGAGAAGAGTGGGAATAGCAATTTCCGTTTTTATTTTATACTTTTTGTATACAAATCATGGTTAGTTGTCTGCTGGTTTTGAAATCGTTACTAAACTATCCGAGGTGAGTGGAGTGTCGCGTCATCAAAAACTTTCTCAAATACATTAATTTATTATTCCACATAGGCTTACCTCCTTCAAAGAGGAAGTAATAGGAGTGCTAACCCTACCCTCAGGCCTTTCCTACTCTCAGTCGTCATTAATCACCTGCATCTACTTTAACAAATTACTTTACAACGGGTTAAACCACAAGTTTTAATGCAAGAGGAGTGATTGTAGGGCTGATAATAAGAAAGGCATGAGAGTAGGGCTAACATTCATCGAGGAAGCAATGATCGTTACAACTCAACCTGAGGTAGCAACCAACCAACTAGCTATTGATAAAAAAAAATGGAAAGTGATTGAATGTACTCGAGAGCACACACTCTTGAGTGTTGGGTCGTCAGATCAAGAATTCAATGGTGCCAACACATGCATTAAACGGTGGGCCCCACACTAAATCAATTTTGGCATATTTTTTTCCTTATTGACCCTCAAGTTTGGGGTTATTCCTCAAATTCTAAAATTTTGAAAATTCTTCCCTAAAGAGACTTATGCGTATTTTTTATAATCTAGTATTTATGAAAATCGTTAAATACCCCTCCACCACCACCAACACTTGGGGAGAAAAGCTTTTTTTTTGTTTTAAAAAAAATAGGGGTTTACGTATGTGTATGAGATGAGAGAAGCTCCTCATTCCCCTCATCTTCCCCTCTCATGAAATCCTCACTTCTTTTTGTGTGTGAAAATACAAATTTGATTTATTCATAATTTCCATCACACTTGTTTAATTTTTCTTTGCCTCCATTATTCCTATACATTTTTACACACACAAAAAAAAGGTGGTGCTACGAGCACACCAATATTTACTTCTATACATCAAACTAAAATAATTTATAGTTAGACACCAAACATATGTATCTTCTCTTGTATTCTCCGGTGGTGTATCTTATTCCATCTTTGTCTCTTCCACTTCTATCATCTCCTCTCTCTTTTGCCAAAACAACAAAATGGAGTCAAAAACTCTACAGCCACCTTTCATTCTAACTCATCTCCTACACCCTCCTTTTCTTCCTATCCGATGTACATTCTCCACATCTTCCCCAAATAAATCCAATAAATTTTAGGGTTTGTGGTAGCACTGGAAAATTTTCAAGTCTGGCTTCGGTTGGGTGTTCCTTTTTTTTTTTATTATCAAATTTCAATTTTAAAAAATAAGAAAAAGAAATAAGGGGGGAAGAATCTAGGGCTCTGGATATTCTTAGTTGGATACCTCTCAAGCATCACACAACCTTAATCCCCAAAACTCATGTGCTCCCAAGTTCTTGTCCCTTAATCCAATTCTTTCTTTGAAAAATTTAACAACCTTAAATACTTATTTTGAGAGTGAGAGAGATTATAGAGACTCAAATTTACAATAATGTCATTATCGTAATAATAAGGGTAAACATGTCAATTAAATGCTTTAATATGTGTTTGATGTTAATTAAGGTTTAGAGAATGCTTTAAAATAGTTTAAATGAAGAAACAAAGAAAAAATGCAAAAAATAAGAGAAAATAGCGGGGACAGTTCGAACAATCCTCAACTATTCAACCAGTGTTGCGCAGACATTTTAGGAAAAACACTAAGTTGTGGTTTTTTTTAAGGTTTTAAATCCCCTTACACTATAAATAAGCCTTATTTCCAGGGTTTAACCTTCTTTAATAGTTTTCAACTTAATTTGGCAAAAGAGGAGAGAAAACCTATAATTTTTAAGGGAGATTGCTTTGAGAGGAAGAAGAAAGCTTATAGATCGCTTCAAATGCCATCCTCAAGCGATTGGATCGTAAGGAGACGATCCCAAAGGTCGATAAACTGCCTAACCTAACTCATCTATGATTCTTGTTTGTTTAAATAAAATTGAATAATGATTATTGGGTTTCTAGGATGATTATGGATGGATTATTAATTATAGAGCATGAAATGAGATTTTATGCACTCATGAGTTTGACAAATATGATTTTGGGCTATTATGGTGTTGAATGCTTGATGTTAACTTTATCAATGTGTGAAATGGAAGATGAGAAATGATAGAAGAAGGGTTTGATGATTTTATTGGGTTTTAGATATGAGTGTGAATGGAGAACAATTTTGTATGTTGGAGGAAGAGCACTTTGTGCATGGTTGCAAAGCGAATGAGTATAATAAGGTTGAATGGTTGTGATTGATGCATATGAACCATGTTATTGAAATTATGAATTTCTAATAAAGTATCATGTATGGATTTCATAATAAATTATGAATTATGTAATTTGCATGGTGGTTGAAATTCGGATGGGCCAAGACTTATAGGAAGGTCTTTCAGACCGGTAATTCTCTCACCATGAAGATTGGGACGCTTTGGTGGAGATTCTATGGTGAAAGATCAGAATCTAAGAGATAACCCGATAACCTAATTGAATGTTAATCATGACACTCAAACACAAATTCATATGCATGGTAAGCGTAAGTTCATGAGTACATGGGTCACACAAGAACATGCATTTATCATGAACATGCATCCTATCATGATCATAAGTTGACAAATGTAAGGTTTATCATGGACACTTGTTTTATCATAGAGTTGAATGTGAGGGCTTATCATGGATACTTATTTTATCATGCGTTGTCGAACATGCTACTTATCATGAACATGCATCTTATCATGAATACGTAATTTATCATGCACATATTTCTCAAATGTACAAGTCAAAGAGTCACAAAAGTACACGAGTCAAGATGATGATATAATATGTTCTCATATTTCCCGCACTCTGATTATGTAAATACTCTATAAATGATGATAATAATTATGTACATGTGATATCGTATTGTTAGCTAGACTTTATATCCACTGAGCTTTTTCGTTACTTGGGCGAATTGTTATTGTCGCTAGGTTTAGAGCAGGAGCAAGCCGCCAAGCCGTGGGTTGAGGAAGAGTACCAGGAGGAAGAAGAAGGTGACCTCATTGAGGAGGAAATTAGATACTTAGATTGTTTTCCTTATTACTAGACTTTGTTTAAGGTGAAATGTTGTAATGAATAATTTGATAATCTGTTTATGATATTGCTTAGGTTTGACTAGTTTTATAGGATCATGATGAATGACCCGAGTGCGAGTTAGGTTTGAATTGGTCACATTTTATACTTGATGATTATTTAATTAGCAAAATTTTATTATAGAAAAATTGTAGACACTCATTTATATTTTCTTGTATTCTATGGAGTTAAGCAGGTGCCCAAGGTTCCATTTTGACCAAAGTACGATTTTGGGGTGCAACAGAGATAGAATATTCTTAACAACAACTGGAATAGTGGAGTTAATAGGATGCCTAATGGAGTCGTCGTGATGTCGAAGAAGTACAAGGCCATTGCAAGCATAAGACCTCTCTCCATTGTTGGATATCTCTCAAGGATTGAGTTTCTTCAAGTAGAAGACAACCTGGTTATTGACCGGAGAGGACAAAAGAATGAATATTAGTTTGGTGTGCAGTCAATAAATTAAATATTGGTATGCTCATAGCAGCACCCTAAAAAAATAGTTAATGAGTGTTTTATAATAGTTTTAATAGGAGTGTTCTTGTAAAAAGATGAAAATTTTGTAAAATTTCAAGTTTTAATGGAGTTTCTGCACTCAAAATTGATACATGCTGATACCAGGTCGATATTATTATCTATACAAGTATCGACCTACCATCTTCAACCTTGGAACGCAATCTCTATCGGCATTATGTATTGATCTACATCGACCCAATATTTTGAGTATCGACCGTACATTGTAAACTATGGTTCTAAATGAAGTGGATTTAGAGCGGATCGACTGTACATTGTAAACTATGGTTGTAAACGGACGGATAGTGGTATATTCAAATCCGATTATATATTCGGATATCTGAATTCAAATAAATATCCGGCAGATAGTGAAATAATGATATCTAACTCCAAGTAATATATTCGAATTCGGATAGTATCCGAATTATCTGATTACTTTTTTAAAAAAATTTAAAAATATAAATTGATATTTGAAAAATGTAAAAATATATAAATTGGTATTTAAAAAATAGTAGATTAATATTTTATCTATATTTATATTAAAAATACCAATTCAATGTATTAAATTATGTAAAAAAAATATATATTTTAAAGGTTATATTAGTTTTATAAATTTAAAATATATTATATTTATATATTATATAATCGGTTGGATATTTATTGGATCGGATATATCAGTATCCGAATTCGTATTCAATTATAAATGGATAGTAAAATTACTATCTGAATTCGCTCTGCTGGATACCTATTCGGATAATTATCCAACTAAAGGGATTCAGATATAGATCAGATTTGGATACGAGTCAAATTCGGATACGGATAATATCTGCATCCGTTTACAACCCTATTGTAAACCATATAACATAGAATTTAAGATCTAAAATTATTTATGGAATGATTATAAAAATTTTTCTTGATTTAATCATACATGTAATGATTTTAACTAATTCATTTTGAAAAAATACAAAGAACCTGAGAATGAAAATTTTTCTTCAGTTAATGACGTTCTCTTCAGTTAATGGAGTTCTCTTCAAAATTAAATACCCATTGTCGGAGCTTAAATACCTCAATCGAAACTTCGTTGTCTCTCTATTATTTTTCATAAATGACAAGGGTTAGAATTTTCCAAAAGTCATTATTTTTGCATGTGCATAGCCAATTCACATGTACATAAGTCCTTTCAGAGAAGAATTTTAAAAACTTGGATATTTGGGGAACAACCCAAAACTTGAGGAACAATTAGAGAAAACCTCTAATTTTGACGTCATTGGATTCTCGATCGGACGGCCAACACTCGAGAGCACATGTTGTTGCCCAAGGATTGGACCCTAGAAGGGGGCGATGAATAGGGTCTTGGCAAATTTCAAATTCTTCTGAATCCCTTTTTATGAAATTTAAATTAATCTAATAACAAGGGAATGAAATCTAGCAATTCTATAATCAAAGTAACAATAAATAAAGAGATAAGAGAAAGAATGCAAACACATCGATATGTTTTCGAGGTTCGGCACTCCTGCCTACGTCCCCACCTCAAGCAACCCACTTGAGGATTTTTCACGATTCACTAATCGCATGACCTTCTTACGGGTGAAGATCAAACCTTGCTTACAAAAGAACACCCTCTATTGACTTACACGATCTTCTTCTCGGGTGAAGATCAAACCTTTCACAAAGCTCCCCGCTTCATGGACAAGAATTCACCGATTCTTGATTTTGAATACACAAATGTATTGGAGTAATTTACAATCAGAATAAGCTCCTAAAACAAGCTGAATGATCTCTCTAAAGCTCACTAAAAATCTCCCAAAGATTGGAATTGAATAACTCAATATTGAGTATTTGGGATTTCTAGGGTATGCTCAATAGATTTGGAAATCTAAGATTGTGAGTGATTGATTTGAATGATCTACAATGATAGGAGACTTTTTTTATAGTTCATCAACCATCCAATTTTATAGCCCAAGAAGTTTTATAGTCGTTGGAGTTGCATTGAAAGCAAATTTGGTCGTTGAAAACTAGCCGTTATAAGTATTTAATGTTTGCCTTGAATGATTCGATCGACTGAATTTAAGATCTGATTAACTGGATGAAGATAATAACCAATCCGAATACAGGGCAATAATCTAATCGACTGGATGGATGATCCGGTCGACTGGATGAATGATTTTCACCATAAAATCCTTTTTACTTGAGCTGAATGATGGAAATGAATTCATAGGTCTTCTACCTTATCTTTATCAAGATAATTACCATATTTTTAAGTCCTTAGAATGATTTTCAATTTAATTTTAAGGCAGCTATGATCAATCTAAATTTATGAGCTTTTCCAACATTCAACTTTTAAGGACTTTTTACATAAGTCCTAAGCACTCTCAAATGATAAAAAATAAACTATAAACCTTCTAAAAGTCTTCATTCTTCTTCATACTTAATCTTGAATTGACTTATTGATTTCATCTTTATGATTATCATTCTTCTTAGATAGTCCTCATCTTCATGACTTGACTTGATATGATCTTCAACATCTTTAACTTGATCTAATGACTTGCATTGACTTGGTGATAAATCCCTTTTATGGATGATGTCTTTTTCATGCTTTTCCCTTGAATGGTTTGCTAATGCTCTTGGTAGACTAATTTTTACATAAATTCAAGCGAGACATTAGTAACACAAAGATCATTACATTATTATATTATCATCAAAATCATTAAGGAAACCTGTGGTGGAAACCTATAGGCTAACACATGCTTTTGCTCTTGATTGTATACAATCACTTCCCATTTTTTCCCCAAAGAATTGATCTACAGATACTCCCAAATATACTCTCAAATCCTAACCATTTAACTCAATTATTAAACAGTTAGGATTAGAACTGATGTGGCATTAAAAAAGACAAAATAGGACAAGCCAAATCTTGGCCCTTAGTAGTTAGTTATAAATAGTTAGGATTATGGAGTATATTTAGGAATATATTTAGGAGTACCCATAGACCGACTCTACTTTAAATCTTATCTAGCTATTGATAGTAAAATTCTTTTTAAAAAGAGTTTGTCAAATAAATTGTCAGATGCACATTTCTCAAAAAAAGGATCAGGTTTTTATTGTAACAAATGTTAATCATAATCTTTTTTTAGAGTAATGTTAAGCATAATCTTATTTCTATACCTTCTTCCATTTTTAATAATTTATACTAACAAATAAATAAAAGGGAAACAACAGTTGTGAATGTCTTCGTTCACCATTTCCGTATTCCAAAATTGCCCTCATAGAAAAGCCATCATTCATTATATAAAAATTTCCAAACTACCCCTTTTGTTTAATTTCTTATCATCCCATAGATAACCCATTTCTAGAAATTTCTATTCGTTGTTGCCCTTCTCTGGTTCTCCTGCAACCTTTGTTGCTCATTGCCACTACGCCACACGCGTCTCTTTCTCATCAACATTCTCACGTGTTCAAGATGCATGATACAACAGTAACCCCAAATGACACAACGTCACTGTTGACTTCAAAACAAGTTATACGCCCAAACCGTAGACACCATTCACTCCATAGACGGATTGGGATCTTTGTCATGTGTTTCAGGTATGAAATTATTTTCCACTGATTTATTTTCCCCAATTGCAATTTACGGTTTGCAAATACTTTTGAAAATGTCTCAAAATCACACTAACTCATTAGCATTAATCATTCACAAAATCCATCCATCCATCCATCCATTTGGAGACTCTCAGTTTTTCTTCATTCTGCCAAGCAATTCTAGGGTTTCTCTAAGAAAACAGTAACATAGCAATAGAGATAGTTATTGATGAGAAGTTGAAGAGATGTACTTTAGGGTATCTTCAAGTGTGGACCAAAGGAAGATTGAAGAGAATAGAGATCATGAATGAGCAGAGTCAAGGTCATTCTAAAAAGGTACGAGTAATTGGTTGTTGAAGGATCATGTAGAAAAAGGGCCCTATGTCGCGACCCAAAATACCCCTAGGAGTTAGGGATACTTTGGCTCATGATATGCCTTACCAAACCATACCATCCTGTGAAATACATAAGGCATAACATAACGGAAAGCAAAGACAAAGCGGAAGCAAACTTTCTAATAACATAACCTGTATAATGTGTCTAAGTCTGAACCAACAGACTAATAACAAGTACAAAGTCTAAAGTGGACATTCTCCACTTTCAAAATATATAAGCCTCAACCTCACATCACTCAACAATAGTCTAGATAGGGCCACCTATCTAGAGCTCCATCATCCTCATGATGATCTATGGTAGGCTCTGGTTCATAATACTCCTCCTCAACCCAAGGTTCGGGAGCAATGTCGAATGAACCCGCTGAAGTCAACAATTTGTCTGAGCATGGAATACTCAGTGTATACAAGCTACTAGCTAACAGTGTTATAAAATATTAACATGCACACAGTTCATCAACTCATCCAAAATCGTAGAGCGTAGAGCGAGAAAGCTTACTTCAAAACTTAACTTAAAAAATGTGTAGTTTTCTTGACATAGTCTTTTGAGTGTACTTTGAAATCAAATCTTACGAGTCTTTACGAGAAACCAAAACTTAGCTTATGAGTTCTTGTGAGAATCAAGATTCTTATGAAATCTTTGAGCTTATAAGATTCACTAGTTCTTATGAGATAATTGCTTATGAGACTTATGAGTTTCTTATGGGACTTTTGCTTATGAGTTTCTTATGCCATTTAAACAATTACCAATGCATATTGAGTGAGTTCAAACCCTCATCTTCATTTCATACACCAAAATCATAAGACTTTAAGCCTTTTGCAAGACTAGTGCTAAGCACTATACACAACACTATTTACCAGTAGAGTGTTTATGCAGTTTCAGGGTTCTACACCCTATCATTCCGTCCTAGATATGAAGTTCCACACTTCCTAGCACACAAACCATATGTGTAGAATGAAATGCTTGTGATAATTACATTATTCATGTTTCAAAGGAGTCGTACATGACAAAATTATCAACTATAGGACCATAAAGAAAGAACTTGAGAAACATTTTTCAAGTGAAGGAGGAAAGATATGGTTTGTCAAGTGGATTGTCGCTTACTGTTTATAACTTAGCTTTGTTCTTGTATGTTGGGTAATTTAGGTAAATGGATATTGGTCAGCTTGCTGTAGAATGTTTCTGTAAGCACCCAATTTTTACATCCCTCTTTAACCATAGTTAAGCTCTTTAAACCACGGTTAATCTCAGCTAAACCCAAAGTCAACCTGAGTCAAACCCTAGGCAAACCCTAATTAAACCCTAGGTCAAAGGTCCAACCCTAGCTAGCCCTAGCCTAGCCCCAGTCCAACCCTAAACCCTAAAACCCTAGGGCATGGGCCCAAGGCCCATGCAACACCTACCCAAGGCCCCTAGGGTCTAAACCCATAAACAAATAGCCCTTGGGCCCAAGTAGGGCCCACAATAGCCAAGCCCTAGGAGGGGGCTGTAGAGACTCAAATCTTCTTCATACCTTTAATATATTTAATATGGGTATAATAGTCTTTTGTTATGTTTTAATGCGTATTTAATTATATCTAAATGGTGTGGTGTAGTCTAAATGGTTTAAGTGTTAATAGGGTGAAATAAATCAGAGCTGATGATCGATTGCAGGATACCGACGATTGATCGCCCAGAACCCGAAACCTAAGTAAGCTACTGTTTTGTGCGACGATTGATCGCACTAACGTGACGATCGATCATCCTGGGCTAGAAAAACTGGGTAAGCTTCTGTTTTTTTGACGATCGATCGCAGCAAATGCGACAATCGATCGCCCAATATGACGATCGATCGCCACTAGCGAATCAATTTTTTTAAAGAGTTACAGAAATGAAGGTTTTAAACCCCTAACCTATAAATAGCACTTCTAATTCGAGAGTTTTAGACTCCAAATAGTTTCTAACCTAACTTGGGAAGATTTAGAGAAAACCCTAAGTTTTCAAAAAGTTTTGGCTTGGAGGGAAAGAAATTGCTCAAGGGAGAAGAAGACCTAGCTTGGAGAGTAAACTCAAGGCTTGAAGGAGATTCACCTAACAACTTGGATTCAAGGGAAGAGTCCCTAAGGTCGATATCCTTCTAATTAACCCTCTTAAGATGTTTTGCATGTTTAAATAAGAATATGTTTATGGATTATCAAGAGATTTACATGAATATGCATGAATTAAAGAATGAAAATATGAATTTAGGTCAATATCCTCTCTAATTTAGCTCTCGTATTATCATGATTATTGATTTAGTATGATAAATGATGGATTAGTATTGGATTTGTATGTTAAGTAAGGATATTGATGAATTTATATTTTAGAAGCTTAAATTGAATTATGGATTATGTTTATGGATTATGAATGAATGAAAATAATGGTGGATTTGCTAAAATGGAGAAATGATGAATTATGAATGTGTGGATTAGTGTTGGGTTTAGAATTAATGAATGTGACTTATGGATAAGTATGTTATGGTTATAGAATGTGAAAATGAAAAAGACATTATATACATAACTAACACATGGTAAATGTTTGTCGGAATGTTGAGGAACACTAAGTATGGAAATGATGATATTGAAGGGTTTGTATGAGTACAATAAAATATGCTATGATGAATTTTGCCTAATAATAATGTTAAAAATGTTAGCATGAACATGACAAGATATGAAATATGTATGATAAATTATGTTTATTCATGTTGCATGGTGGTTGATATTCAGATAGGCCAAAACCTAGAGGAAGTTATCCGTGTTGAGAATTCTCTAACTAGGGAGATGTAACCTAGCGGAGTTTCTTGACGGAAGATGAAATCTAGGTGATGACCGAATTCGGATCTTAATCATGACACTTAAACACAAGTTCACATGTGTAGTAGTTACGAGTCTCACGGGTATAGAAGCATGAACACAGACATTGCATGGACACTGGATACTGAATTACAAGGAAAATGACAAGTACAAGGACTCTGAATACTGAATTACAAGTACAAAGATTCTGAACACTAAATTACAAGTACAAAGACAAGGACACTACATGATTTTACAAGGACCCTGAATTTTAAGTAGCTCCGGTATTCGTCGATGCTCTCCATGGATAAGATTTCAAGTCCTGGATAATTATCATGAATATTTGAAATCTAAAAGCTCTAGGGGCTTACACTTCTATCGATGCACCTCCATGGATTTAAATACAAAGACCTCGATAACTATTTTTATGGGAAAACAAGCATGCATGACATTCATGGTACAAGTTCGAGAATCACACAAGTACACGAGTCAAGCTAAGTTATGATGTTCACATGTTTTCGCACTCTGATTTATGTTCATGTAATATTAAACTACTACTGAATTTAAAATTGTTGCATGATTCGGATATTGGATATATGCATGTGTTATTATTGATGTTAGTTAGTCTGGATATCTGCTGAGTATTCAATGCTCAGTCGACCTGTTATTGTCATTCATGTCTAACGCAGGATCAGACAGCTACTCCTTGGGTGGAAGAGGAGTACATTGAGAAAGGAGAAGAAGGTGATATCCCAGTTGATGGAGCCCGAGATCTTGAACGGTTCCCGTACTATTAGTTTGCTTATAGTTCCAGTTTTGTTGAGAGAATACTTGTAAAAGATAATAGACTTGAGATATTTATAGTAGATGTTGCTTTAGTATATGTTTATGGATTTGGATTACCATCGGTTAATTTTATATTGGATGAGATGTTTTTATGGAAAGAAATTTTATAATTACTATTTTGGAAGAATTATCTTTAGTTTTGCCTTATTGCTATGGAGGTTAAGCAGGGACAAGTAAAGTGGTGGACCCAAATTCCCATTATGACCAAGGTGGGGTTTTGGGATTGTTACAGGGGCCCAGACCCTAAATTCAAATTTCTTGAGCATGTCGGTAATCCAATTACTGACATTCCTTTTGTGGTAAATTTCGTACCATGTGCATGAGCATTAAAGCTTGGGTAGACTCTTTTTTGGAAAATCGCAGGAATGCTGGTAATTATTCTACCGCCATTTATCTTTTTGCCTGCATGGGAATGTTGGTACTGGAATTACCACAATTCCTGGAGTTTGCTTTTTACGCAAAACCTGCTCCCCTAGTGTGCAGGCATGCCTTCTAGCCACCCCACTCCATCTTTGAGACCTCACCCACCACTGTCCTAATGCCCAGTAAGTTCCCGTCTCTTCCTCTATAAAATTAAAGCACCCCCAAGCCTAGAGGGTCCATGCCAACACTCCCTTGAGAATCCCCAGCGAAAATCCAGACTCCTGTGGACGCCTTCAGCTGCTCCCCCTACTTCGGAGCACCTCCTCAGCCTCCACCACCGTAGCCGTCACCACCATCGCCATTGTAGGTGTGCTAGCTGAGTAGGGTCTTCCCCTACCCCCTGTTTTTCTCTATAAATCATATGTAAGCCTCTGGTCCAATTCCAGAGGACTTTATTTAGTTTTTTTGCTGTTGTAAACCCCAGAGTGAGGGAGACCTATACTTTCCTTGTAGGCATAGAGATCCCCCTCAGAAACTGTCTAGAATGTCGGTAAATAGTTTGCCGACATTCTGGATTTCTGGGCACAGTAACAAGATGGCCTCTGTGGACCCAATCCAGACCCATGACTTGTGATAAGTCCCCTGAACACCCTCATGGGTCCAGAATCCCTTAAGTATCATCCCCAACCTTTGCCATGGTTTTCAATCCATTGTTCTAGACAACAATGACAATAGCGATAGTTATTCTACCGCCAATCCTATTGTTTTCACATAACAGTGGTCATGCAAGGCCCATATCAGGTAGGAGGCCATTTTAGGCCTTGTCATGCTATTTGGGCCTACTCTCGACCTTAGTAACTCAAACCGTGGGTAGACCCCTCCGCTCCCGCTCTCAAACCTCACTCTTACGGTTTGAGAGCGGAATCGTCACCGGAGCGTGGTTTTATATTTCATAGAGCGCAGTTTTAAATTTCTTAGAGCGCGGTGTCAAAATAGTGGGGGAAAGCTTCGCGTTCACCATTGTTTCACCATTGTTTATGTAACTCAAGAATGAAGAAGACGAAGACGAAACAGGTTTGCGTTCAAAACTCTTGATATAGAGTTTTATTTTATTTTCATTTTATAAAGTAAGTTAGCTACCGGTCTTTTCAATTTTATTTATTACTTCGAGAAAGTGATCACATTCAATTGATATCAATTGGGATTGAACGGTTGAACCTCTCCCAAGTTCAATCGCCCCCGGTGGTCAATACGTGTACCTTTTAACCTTGGTTAAAATTAACTAATTCTTAAGATCTAATAATGTAACCTTAGTTATCAAAAAAATATTATATATATATATATATATATGGCAACGCTCCGGAGGCGCTCTTGACTATATTCTAAATTAAAATTTGACGCTCTCCCGCTCTTGTTCCCGCCTCCACTCACTGCTTTGGTTACTTAGCTCCTGACCAGACTAGAACCTTAACTAGGGTTAAACTTAACCCCGACTAACTTTTAACTATAGTTAAGACCATTTGACCTTGGTAAAAATCCAGAAAATATGAAAAATGCAAGAAAGACCCTAAATTTGACCTTGGACCTTGTAAACCATGATTAGCAGTCCTAACCATGGTTAACTCACCTCTTGACGGCGGTTAAGCAACCTTAGGCCTCTGGGCCATCTCCATTGCCTACCGGGTTAAACCCTGGCCTACCGGGCCCAACCTTGGCCTCCGAGCCCATCTCCTTAGCCTCTAAGCTTAACCCTTGGCCTCCGAGCTCAATCCATAGCTTCCGAGTTCAACCCTTGGCCTCCGGCCCCATCCTTTGACCTCCAGGCCCAACCCCAAGTCTCCGGGCTTAATCCTTGGCCTCCGGACCCAAAACATCTAGATCATGCACTTAACCAACCCGGTCAACCACCCCTAGTCCCCGGGCTAGACCCTTAGCCACTTCGGTGAACACACACACTCCACTTAACCAACCTGGTCAACCACCCCCTAGTCCCCGGGCTAGACCCTTAGCCACTTCGGTGAACACACACACTCCCCTAGCCAACTACGCTCGGTCTGATATCACCCCATGTGAGTATGTAGGTAACCTAATCCGAGTTCGACCCTAGTCATGATTTTTCTTTTCTTAGATTAGTATACTCTAAAACTTAGTCATTTGAATAAAATTTGACATTAATTTGGCTTATACCTAGGGAGTAGGTAACCATTGTAAAATGGGGGTCCTAAGGTGCCTAACACTTTCCCTATAACTTAATCGAACCTTTTACCTAGAATCTCATGTAAACCATAAGACCTTATCTATATCTGAGACTTATCCATTAGAATTAATAAATGACGACTACTAATGAAAAAACCAGTGAGTACCAAAATTCGTGCTCACAATTTCTTTTGACACATTCATGTAGCTATAGGACATATGTTTTTTGGTAGAACATATAAAGGCCGCTTTGCCTTTTTACTCATAAATGTAGTTGACCTTTCATGTACATTTATTTCTCCCTGGATATTGTTGTGTAAACTTGGGAGCTTGGAACATATAATTTTAATAGGGTTTTGGGATAGATATCATATATTGTAGTGTATTCTTAGGTGTTTTATATGATTTCTGGCACAAGTGCATTTCTTTTATTAAGGCTCTTGCATTCATTAAATCTTCACTTTTATATTCCTTAAAAGTCATCAGCTATCCGGTTTGCACATTGGTGTAAGCCCACTTTATTGTATATGAAAAGGGATTTTGGTTGGCACTATACAATTTAAGCCATAAAAATTATTTTGCATCAATGATTTTGTTTCTTTGATGCTACATTTTATTCCTTGTAGAGATTAGAAGAGACATGTGGATGAAGCCTGCCAAGTAAGTCTCAAGGAATCCATGGAAGGTGTTTGTTATTGACACCCATGTAGAAAATAAACAAACCTCATTGGTTATGATGATCGGTGATGGCAGGGATGCAACAATAGTAATGGGTCGTCTGAATGTTGTCGCTGGAACTCCCACCTTCAAATCCGCAACATTTGGTAATTTCTTTAGAGCAATGCTATGTTCATTTTCTGGCCATCCACTCTCTCTTATTTTTGTAGGGGAAAACAAAATAGTGTGACATTTTTGTGAGGGTCCCATCACTTTTGTTTTAAATTTATAAAAATTATTGGAGAGTGGATGGCCGGAAAATGGACGTACCATTGCTCGTTTCTTAATTAAAAAGATGTTCCCATAGAAGTCATGGCTATGTAGTGAACAGTAGGTACATTTGGCATTTTAATGCCACGTCCGCTTTCTTTCTGGCCATACACTTTCCGACGGTTTTTACTAATTTAAAACAAAAGAGTCACACTATATTGTTTTCTTGTAAGTAGACATAGCGTTGCTCTTTATCCAAATAAATTCATATTTACAAAGAAGTTAACCCTCTTTCCTGCGCAGCAGCATTAGGCAAGGGCTTCATTGCTCGAGACATGGGATTTGCTAACACCGCCGGCCCAAGCAAGCTTCATTCAACTTTTGAGCAGTCGTTCTTCTACAGATGTCGCTTCGACGCTTTTCAGGACACTCTCTACGAGCATTCCAATCGCCAATTCTACCGAGAGTGCAACATTTATGGAACAATAGATTTCATCTTTGGAAATGCTGCAGTTGTCCTCCAAAACTGCAACATTCTACCCAACGTACCCATGCTTGGTCAGCAGAACACTATTACTGCACAAGGGAAGTTAGATTCTAATCAGAACGCTGGAATCTCCATACAAAAATTAATAATTTTTCAAGGGCGGCTAGACGGGATGTTGTGTAACGGGCCTCGATCCCAATCTAACCAAGAAAAATAAAATAAGAAATAAACTGATGTAAAACTCTCGTTAATACTTACAATCGAGAGTATACACCGATGTGGGTCATCATTTAAAGCAATGTGAGGGGACGTAGAGCATTGGGTTTTCAATCCAACGCTCGAGAGTGTTTTTTTTTTAATCACTTTCTACAAAGAATCCCATCCCAATTTCTAAGATGATTACACCCGATTTATTGCATGAGTGGTAAGAGTGTGGCCTTTTATGGAAGAGGCTGAAAGATCTAATTCCATCGGGTATGAGTTGCAAGAACTTCACTTTCTAAGCTAATTTTGACAGTTTGACTACTGAGGTAAGTAAATGGTATCTCTCATTAGGAAAAAAATAAAATAAAAATAAATAAATTCCTAAGGCGATTGGTTCCTCCCACCACGCTACTAATACAAATGTCTTTCTTTGATTTGAACATCAAAATCTTAGTTTACCCGAAGAACTCAAGAAAGGAGCCAAATCATCTATGGCAAATCCGGTTATCACCCCTAGAGGTCACCACATATCTCCTTTGACACCCCTTAACCGTGGGTAAGTTTCACCCAGCCTTAGAGTTGACCTACTCATTTTTGGTTTTTTTCTTTTAAATATTAATTTTTTAAAAAAAAATTAAAAAACTGTTTTTAATATTAAAAAAAATCTAAAAACAGTTTTTTAATTTTAAGAAATGAATTAATATTTTTTTTAAAAAAAACTAAAAATAGGTGGGTGAACCTTACCCACGGTTATGGGGTGTCACAGGAGACACGTGGCGACCTCTAGGGGTGATAACCGGATTTGCCAAATCCGGTTATCACCGTAGATGACTCCCTCAAGAAATTGCGACGTGTCACGGAGAACGTGTCGAGAAATCTCTCTCCGTCAACCTTTATAGAACGACTAAATCTGAAACATAAAGATACAGAGGCATACACAGTTGGGACGAAGAGAAAGTACATTCAGTCAAACATCCATGGACAATACCCATATTTTCTTCATCTCTTACCTCTTCCTCAACTTCTTCTCTTCTTCTGCAAATCCTAACCCTAGATTTTTATCAGCACATGACGAGCTCAAGAACAAAGGATTTCCAATCGGCTTGCTTCCCGAGAACGTACTGGATTACTCTCTCAACCAAACCTCCGGTGAATTCTCTGTAAATCTCGGCGATTCGTGTAAGACTACGCTCCCTCCGGATAATTATCTGGCTACATATTCGAAGAAGATTACAGGAAATCTCGTTGAAGGTCGAATTGCAGAGCTTGACGGGATACGAGTTAGGGCTTTTTTCCAGTGGTGGTCCATTTCTGGAATTCGATTGAGCGGCGAGAATTTGGTGTTCGAGGTTGGGATGGTTTCGGCCAAGTATCCGTCGAAGAATTTCAATGAGACCCCTGCCTGTGAGGGTCATCGTTCGTCATCGTAAAGGTTTGCTTCTTTTAATTAAAATTTTCCTCCGTTCTTTCGATTGATTTACTCTTCATTATTAGGGTTTTGATTAACCTCTGATTTTATACAGTTTGATTTCATTAAATCTGTGGTAATATAGGCCCCAATCCGCATGTGTCTTCTGTTATGGTGGTCCAATTAATGGATGATATCATTAA
The DNA here is from genome assembly GCA_015143295.1 of Tetracentron sinense. Lineage (NCBI taxonomy): Eukaryota > Viridiplantae > Streptophyta > Magnoliopsida > Trochodendrales > Trochodendraceae > Tetracentron > Tetracentron sinense. The sequence goes on along the minus strand of CM026554.1, from coordinate 5,282,701 downwards.
ATTGAACCAATGGTTGATTATAGCCGTTTGATGCATGATTTTATCTATTGATGCTCGACTGTACATGATTCTAGTGAATTGTTCCAGACATTTTGTTTTTAACGGGTTCCATGATTCTAGGATTCTTGTTTGTTATTAACTGATACACTGGATCAAAACAGAGACAAGAAAATAAAATGTTAGATTTTCTGTTGTTTGGTTGATATGTAGAGAAAATAAAAGAAAATGTTATATCACTGCACTTCAAGCCAGCCACCTCTCTTGAGTAGTCCCTTCTGTGAATTGGGTACGAGAAGTAAATCACAATTTCACGCCATTCCTGCAGCAGCTCCTCTTGCAAATCATCCCCTGCAAATTCACTAACATATTATTCCCCTATAGAAAGTTTTGCATTAGTTGCATATCTATTGTGATTCATTAGCAAGAATTTTTTTTGAATTTCACAATTAAATACGAAATCTATGAAAATGGGTACCTTGATTTGCCTGGAGACGATGAATCCGGCATTTTTGCCACCGGACATGTCAAAGCAAAGCTTTTCCTTAAGAGGCAAAACAAACTAGTGAGGCGAGTCATTTCAGAGATGATGTTGGCATTGACCTCATGATCCACAACCTGGAATATTTATATCCCCCAATCCTTAGTCCTTGCACACATCCACAATTTTATGGCAGAACTTCAACCTTTGGCCCTCCAACATCTTGATCCCGGCAAGAGATTAATGGAATTTTTTCGCCCTCTGGTTGTATGTTCCCATATTTCTACCAACGCTTGAGGCACAAGTTGGCTTCTTGGTCGAGAGGCTTACTCATTTGCTAGGAGACACTGGTTTTCCTATCAGAATCCGTTATGAGGCCATGTGAACTGTAAAGAAATGATTCTATTGATAATTGGATTCCTCATTACATTGACCCATAGGGTTTATATATAAATGAAATCTATCTAAAGATGGAAACTAGAGTCGATCAAATCTAATCTAAATCTCAGATTGATGCTAATTAAAGACTTTGATTGTTATCAACCACAGATTGTGATTAAGATACACTGATTGTGATACAATGTATCTCACCCACGTTATTATGCTACTTTATTCTTTATTAGGAACACCATAAACGGAGGTCATGGCACCATTAATGTCCAAGGTGAAGTCCAAAAGAATCTTGACGTCGTCTTTAATAAGGTCAATATCGCACTACCAACTGGAGAGCTTGCCCGAGCTGCGGACGTGGTGCCTTGAAGGGGGAAGGAGGGAAGAAGGATGAGAGACTCGAAGTTGAGGAGGCCTAATTCATATTCTCTTTCTTTTCTCTGCAAAAATTTAAGAGTGTGTGTGATTGTGTGTGCGCATGTGTGTTTTGTTTTGTTTTAAGAAATGAAATCCTTTTTTGTAAAGGTAGGGATTGATTTTCTCTCACTTTTCTTCTCCACAACCGAATCTCACAGTAACCATATGCTATAAAATTGGATTTTCTTTTCACACCCTATGTTCTAAGGAACCAATTTAAGGTAAGCTTAAAATAGAATCTTGTTTTGTTACTGGTGGTGGGATATATATATAATTTTAACTTTAGATAGTGTTTTTTTAATGTTATTATTTGTGGCATGAGACTATTATTTATTTATTATTTTATGCTGATAAGATTTTTCTTTGTTTTGTTATTTTTTCTTTTCTCTGCTTTCTTAGTTTTTAATCTGTCTCAGATTCTTAAGGGTCTTATTCTAGTTATAATATTTTGTGTGTTATTGGTGGGTGCATTGCTCACTTATATTTTTGTTTTAACATCTGTATTATTTGTTAACAAGTACCCAGCCACACCCATTGCAATCTCTACTGGTTATATAAAAGCTGGATTCTTACACAATCGAGTGCCCAATTAATTGTCAAACTCCCTCTGAGCCCAATCAGGATGATTTTGACATTCCTACTCTTAACTAACAGCAGCATCAACTGACAACTGTTAAATCACTACATGATTTTAGTGTTACCTGTGATTTTTCTTCTGTACCCAGTTAATGTATGATGCTTTAGCCGTGCCTTGGCCTTTCTTTGCATTTAAGCTATCTCCTTTATAATAGAGTAAGAGTTGTATGGTTCTTTTCATCATTTACATATTAAAACATAAAGTTGCTCATCATGTTATTAATATCTTTCTCCTCATTTAGTAGGATTTCAGCTTTGTAGAAGAGTCTATTATTCTATTAAACAATATGAATGCTGAAAGCATCCGAACATTGATAATACTAATTTCATGTACTTAACTACTTATTTGGATGAAGTTAACTGCACCATTGCCTGGTTTTTTCTTGCAGATCATCTATTGGTTGCTTCCATGGATTAGATTCGACAATAGTCCATTAATAACTCAAGGTACTTGGTGAATCAATGTATTATTCACTCATTATACAATGTGAACAGTAACCATTGTATGCTCCTATTATTTGTACTTCTCTTTAATTTTTATCGAAGATATCAAATGCCTATTTACATACAAAAGTTACCCAATCTCTTCCTTGGTATTGAGATTAGATGGATATTGTGGATGTGTCTTAAAACGTACCTTAAATCTTGCTTTATGATTTGGCCTCTGAATACAGTATATTGTATCTAGGGGCGGAGCCAGGAATCTCCTACAGGAGGGGGGGCTAACAATGGGAGTTTTGATGGTGTAGCCCCCCCCCCCCCTCCACCTTTTTTTTTTAGGGCCAAGTTCATGGGTCATCGCGTCTGTTTGTGTCAGTTTATAAAGAATATATATATATTTTTTTAGAAGTTTAGGGGGGCTAGAGCCCCTGTCCCCCGGCTCCGCTCCTCTCCCAGGCTACACCAATACTATAGGATTTTTTTCCCCAAAATTTCAGGTGGGCCTGGTCCCCATGTGGCTCTCCTCTTCGCGGTACCTTGCCATGTTTTTGTGGGTGTTTGACATGCTCATCCTAAAAGCAATGTGTTTTTAGGGGATACATTATTGCCTTGAGGATATGCAACTGTATGAAGCGAAAAAGAGGGTGGAAAAAAAGAAGATATCTCCTTTTCCAACTTTTAGGACCTCATCCACACACTATTGTTAGAAACAAACACGCCATGATATTTAATTTTTGTACTATATCTGGCGATATTCAACAAGAAAAAAACCTAACTTCGTTAGTGCAGATATAATCCATCAATGTGACCTCAAATACCACTCAAATAGAGTGATGCGTCTTTTTCGTTCTCTCTCTCTCTTTGTTTGAACAGATGTGATGCATGTCTGTTGGAGGACTTCTATGCCAATATTTTGTAGACCTTTTTGATTTGTACAGGTTATGATACTAATGGTACATTATTCGCTACACCCGGTGAGTTGATTTAGCAAATTATGTGGCTAAACTAGGTTACCTAGTTCTTTCTTCTTCTTCTTCATTTTTGCTGGGGTTACCTAGTTCTTTCAAAATGTCCGAGTATTGTTTGCTACATATATGGTACTAAACTGTGATTTGGGAAAGTACTCTTAACTCCACCCAAGTGAATTGAGATGTTTTTATCGCCTTGTGAGGACACCTAGTTCATACTTTCTCACCATACCCATTGTTGCTAAGTGCACTATGACTTGACCTGGCCTTGATAACCTGTGCAAGCCGAAACTTCATCACCCAGTGGTTTGGTGCTGGGCATATGAGCTTTCATATCAAAATCTAGTTAGGCCTTTCAGATTGAGTTCAGATTGAGATTGAAATTAATCTGCACTTGTTAAATCCCTTTCTCTAGGTTTTAAAAAAAATCTTCATCTAATGGAACGTGATCGCATTTCAATGGTTGGTCCGGCTCGGCTCATTGTAATAGTTTATAGGTCCAGCTAGATGCGTCCATCACCACAGCAGAATCCAATTCCAGTATTTCAAGATGATGGGCTGCCTAAGGCATGCTTGGAATCAAAATTGTTGATGCTGTAGCCTGTCAAGGAATACTCTAATCCCCTGTTTGGTTGTCAAAGAAAAATAAGTGATAACAGAGAATAGAATAAAAAAGGGATAAGTACCGTTTAGTCACCCTAAGTCAAAAATATCACCTAAAAGGGCATGTTTTGAAAAGTTTTACCAAATAGGGTATGTATCCCATTATTACCCTTGTTAGTTTTCGGGTTTTATATGTATAGCTAAGGGATAAATATGTCAAAAGCATACCCTTTTAGGTAATAAAAATGCAAAGCATGCCTCTTTTGATTAATATGTCAAAAGCATACCCTTTTAGGTAATAAAAATGAAAAGCATACCCTTTCACGTGAAGCACCCAAAGTTGTACTAGGAAAACTAGAATTTCTCTCTCTTTTATTTGTTTGCACCTATTTTATCGGCCACCAAACAGAGGTAATAGAATCATGGTATATTTTTCGGATACACAATTAATGCAGTTATTAGTCATTCAACAAAATATAGTGATTAGTGGGCTACAACAAATTGTCTTTTAAGAGCTCTGAAGTATCCCAAAATATTAGTGTTATTATTATTACTAACGGATAGCACATGCGATGCACGTGAGAGCGAGAGAAAGGAGTTAACCGTAGTTAATAAGAGTTAAAAGGAACACGTGTTAACCTGTGGGTGTGATTGACTCTCTCCCAGTTCAATTGCAATTGACTGTGATTCTATTCTTTAAATAGATAGATGAGGGTAATTTAGGAATGAAAGTAAAACATTAAATTAAAGTTTTGTTTTATATAAGAGTAGTTTAGGAATTTCAGGCTACTGCCTCACCCATTATAATAGTAAAGATTATTATTATTAGAGTGCTTAGTAGTTAGTTGATTGGAGCAAGCAACAGGGCGTGGCTTAAGCCTATTAAAACAAGCTAATTTTGAGATTTTCAAATAGCCCAAACATATACTCGTAAAACAATTTTTTTATTTTGTAACGAGGGTGTCCGGAGATTTTAGAGCACCTGACTAATCTCCCAAGTACGTACAGACCCCTCCACGACCCCTCTATCCACGTGTACCAAGTAAGTAGGAATAAATCTTTGATAATGGCTAACAAGGGGAATAGAATCCAACTCAAAACCACTTTTAAGACGTTCTTTGATAGTGGCCAACATGGAGAATGAAATCGAACTCAAAACCACAGCTTCGTTTACTCGTAAAGCACTCCATACTGCAACGTTGGATTTGTTAGATCGCTATTGAAGCACAACTTGAGCAAAAGAGCATTCAACCAGCAAATATATTACAATTTGATCTTTGATGAACAGGGATTGGCTGTGGGAGTTTGCCAATAGATGGCGGCTAATTAAAGATGTATGTACTGTGCACAACTATATTATCCGAATAAGTTTTCCATAAAATCATTTGAATTTTTGGATGGATAGGTTGGTGCCATAGATAATTCTGATAATAAAATGAAACGAGTGGTTGAAGCTCTCGCCGCCTCTTTAGGTGAAATAGATGCCATACTGATCGATCAACCACCATAGGAGTAATGATTGTTTCAGAATAGCTTGGGCTTCTACTGGCTTAAGGAGTCAGTTAACCTCGTCTTTTTTTCAATTACCATTTGTTGCGTCTCTCAGATCTTCAATTCCCAGTAAAGTACATGGGGGGTGGACAAAATTTTCTTTCTTCTTAGAGCATTCCTAGCAGTCTCACCAAAATAGCTTTTTAGTTATTTTGATGAGTCAATAGGTTAAAAAGTCTGAAATTCCCTTCCCAGCAGCCTCACCAATTTGCATATTTTAGTTTGGTGAGTGTACAGTACTCACCAAAGTTTGTGAGTCACTGTATACTCACCAAATCAAAAAAAACTCTCATTCCTTCCTTGTTTGTGGGCCCACACAAATAAAATAAAATTTTCTCTCTCCATTTTTTGGTGTGGATGTGACACATATAATAAAATAATGATCATTTTTGCTACTTTGATGAGGCTGCTGGGGGTGTTTCAAAAAAAATGGCTCACCAAACTCACTTTTTGTGAGTTTTGGCTATTCTGATGAGGCAAATTTGACGAGGCTGCTAGGAATGCTCTTATAAATTTGTTTGAATTTTTTTTTTGGGTAGTTTTTTATTTTGAGATTTTTTTCCCCTAATGCCTTTGAGGTCGCCACATGTCACTATTAATATCCCTTAATTGTGGCTAAGATTCACCCACCTATCTTTGGTTTTTTAAAAAAAATATCAAATTTTTTTTTGAATCCTCATTTAAAATTCACTAACTCCTAAAGTTAAAATTATTTAAATATTTTTTTTCTAAAAACCAATGATAAGTAAATGAATCCTGAGATTGAGTGAATTTTAACTATAGTTAAGGAGTGTCAATAGGGACATGTGACAACCTCAAGGGCATAAGGGGACTCCATTGAGGGGCCTACTATATATATGACAAAAAAAATTGGGGGGGCAAGTATATTAAAAAAAAAAAAATTAATTGAGGGGCCCACTATTCATACTATAGCACTAAGGATTTACAAAAAATTTGGGGGGGCCATGGCCCCCCGTCCCTGGCTCCACCCTTGGTTGTAATTCCGATAAGATTTTTTTTTTTTCGATAGGTACTAATCAATTAACTAGGGTTAGGGGATTTGTACACATGGTAGACATCAACAACCACACCAAAACTCGAACTCGAGTCACACCTATCCAAAGGGATCACACATCACTTGGACAAGTTCAAATGCAGCAAAATAGATGATTTCAAATATCATAAAAACAAAAATAAAAAATCTTAAAACAAATAATCTCGCGATGATAAGAATTAATCTTATTAGAAAGTATGACAAAATAAGTCAAATTTCTTAATAAATACCATGACGACGTACAAAGTAGCAAACGTTATAAGTCTATGAATAGACCTGAACAATGCCAGGATGGCATGGGTGATTCCGGGAATATTTGAAGATAAAGTGAGATTATTTTAAATATTAGAAAACAAAGGGGCACTCTTAAATATTAGAAGACACACCGCACTTTTGTATTTATCGCTCGTAGGAGTTCATTTTGAATCCCTCATCGTGCTGACAATCTCTCCGCAGCTACTACCGAATGAGATCTGAGGTTGTAACTAAAACCAAAGAGGAAATTTTAAAATGTCAGAAATACTGGGGATTTCTCAACCAGGGGCATTTCAAAATATCCGAAACTATTGGGGGTTTTATTAAAATTCCCTGGGCTTGTGACTCTGTGAGTCTTTTCCCTTTAACGGGCCTGTTCTTCGTCTTGACTTGTTTAAGATAAGATGGCAAAAGCAACTTCCTACCTCTCGCTGGAATAGACGAAAAGCAACTAGGACGTTCATCCATTTTACTCTTTTAGGGGGTATTTTAGTAATTTAAACAACGTTTTCCAACTACCAAAGAACTCTTATTCGTAAGTTTCAATTTACCATTATATCATTGGACACGTGTCCATACAGGAAGCGTGTAGGTTACTTTTTATCTACTCGAGCGAGTACAGCTAGCACCCCTCTTCTCTAACAAACCTACCTCTCTTTCTCTCTTCTCCCTCGTGTAATACGATTATTCTCCATACGCTTCAACCACCAAAACCAGGGTGGTAGCGTCGCGCGTGGCTCCTGTTCGTGTGACCATCCACCCCCCCCAAAACTCTTTCTCTATATATTACTTTGATTTATTTTTATTTTGATTTTTTTTTTTTTTCTCATCATTCGACATTCATCACGCGAACGAAACAAACTACAAATGTCCCCTGACTTTCAGTATTAAACCAAAAAAAAAAAATTCATTTTTTTAGGGTTTGGTCGATCAAAACCCTAGATTCGTTCCTCTTTTGTCGCATTCTTCCAGGTACTTCTCATAAATTGTTATTCTTGTTGTTTCTTTAAATATTAAATAATCTTCGTTGTTTGTAGACTAATTATGAGCTTAGATTCGTGAATTTTTTGCTTTTTTCTCTGTTATGTTCTGAATCTGTTTTCTTACTTTCTTTGTATTGGTTGTTGTTGATCTTGCAATTCTCCCATATGAGTATCTTGTTTTGATGCATTTGAATGCCCCTTTTTAATATTTGGGGTTTATTAAATGGTTTTTTGCTTTGTTTCAAACTGATCAATTCATTGCTCAAATTTACTTTTTACTTAATTTTATCAGTAAATGACTTATGCTTTGATACCATGTCGAGTTCAATTCTAGTTCGATCAGCTGCTTTTAAGAAGATTAAAAAGGTAAAAATGCGAGCATGCTAAAAATCAACATGGTGCACATGAGTATGTATGTGTATATATATATATATGTCATTTAAATTTCTCCTGGGGTGATTGGATTTGATTTGAACAAGAAATTGCATCGTCTTATAAGAGTCAGTTCCTTAGTGACCCTTCCTTTGTCTTTGTTAATAAGCCACAATTGTCTTGTCCGTAACACTGCATTTTTTGTTCATGCAGTTCCTGACTCATTGGATGACATTCGTAAACTCCTGCATAGCAATGACCCTTTTGCATTCAACATGCATTTCAGGATAAAACATGAACGTACTGTATTTATTGCATTGGATAGTAATTGAGAAATTGTGATTTTTTTCGCTATTTTTATGTATGAAACTACTGAATTCTGAAATGATCACAAAGTAAGAGTGTCATGGGGTCTTAATGCTGATTCATGGGCCACAGGGACTGGGACGACGCCTTAAAATTTTTTGCTTAACTTTATAGGAATGGATTCGAAAGATGAAGTGCTTGCTAAAGGTATGGACTTGATTTTGCTTTTATTTGTTTTGTTATGCAGAGGTACTTAATCTGTGTTTTTCTATTAAATTCCTTTCGTAAATGCATGGTGTTACTAGTGATAGAGATAGAAGAATAAGAAAGAGGAGAATTATTGGTGAAGGATTTCAATGAGTACATGGAACATGCTACTCTACTCATAGTTCCATTTAGGTTAGGATTTTGTTTAAAGCAATGATGGATCTGAATGCTATCTATAGAGAAAAAAATAATTTGAATGCCTTAAAATGTAGTTAATTAAACTGTGCATGGTTTTGTGCCACTGTATTCCGCTCATTAGATACTTTACCTAATCATGATTTTTTTGGGTCCGTATTCATTATTTATATCTTTGTTTCGTGTTGATAAAAACTTGTTTGCCGTTTTAAACCTTAATGATTTTTCCGCATCTTAAGAACTTTGGAAGAGTTCTATTTCGAAACATAACTTCATGTTGAAACTTGAAACATCATCATTATTTATTACTCCAACTAATTTGTTGAACTAAAAACTTGAGGAGATAAAGATCTATATTCCACTACCTTTATATCCATAAATTCATTCAAGAAGTTTCAACAAACTTGAATGGCTTTTAACTTACAAGCATGTGATCTTATGTCAAGCACATAGTCATTGATGCTAATTTCTTTGACGTTTTTGTTAGAATTTGCTTCCAATTGAGAGCTTAGGCATTTAGAATGCATGATAAATGATCATAAGCCAGATTCTATTAGGCTTGCAGGTTGGTGAAGACTTAATTTACCTATAAAAAAAACTATGACATACAGTTATTTTACCTATAAAAAAGGAGGATTTGCACAGTTATACCTATGGCAGATTCAATTGGGTTGCTATAATTCATTGGAACAAATAGATGACTTATACAGTTATTTTACCTATAAAAAACGATGAGAGCTTAGGCATTTAGGATGCATGATAAAGAAGCATATGACAGATTCAAATAGGCTTGCAGGTTGAGAGAAGACTTATTCTACCTATAAAAAATGACGACATACAGTTATTTTACCTGTAAAAAACGATGACTTGCACAGTTTTACCTATGACATTCAATTGGGTTGTTATAATTCATGGGAACAAAATCACAAATAGGTGACTTATACAATTATTTAACCTATTACAAAAACGATGACTTGCACAGTTTTTTTGGCGCTTTCAAGTGGCCATGCTGATATCCTCTTTTCCTTTTCTTTTTGGACCTGAAGCCACCCCTTTTTACTTTAATGAATCACCCTTATCAGAGAACAATTTGAAAAGAATAGTAACAACTATATTGTTAGAAGCTAAGAACACTATAATAATTACTACAAATGTGCACTAAAGAGAAGTTGAGAAAAGAGAACTTGGAATGTTGAGAGCTCAATGAGATTTGAAATATTTTTCTTTCTTATTCAGCTAAAGATTTGTTAAAAAAATTGTTAGATATCCCATCTTATTTAGGTTGCAATGTAACATTTGATTCTTTATCAATGGCTGCTAAAATAGTCGTAGTTGTTCTCATTGAGATTCTCTTCACTTCTAGCTTTATAAACCATATTCGTGTTGTAATTAATGCAACATTTATGTTGGAAACCCATTCGATGTTTCATGTGGCTTCATCTTGAATGTTCACCGATCATAACTTTCAGTGTTTTTGTTTTTCTTAATAAGTAAAAGGCAATTTCATTTCAAGAAAGGGTGAACCCCGTATATAAAAGGAGCCATCTCATGAAAACCAGGATCTCACAAAACTTTATAAGGAAGTCCAGAAAAAGTATTTCTAATTAGATAAAAAAGATGTTGATGTTACATCTTAAAGTCCTTGAGAATAGGGGACCAAAATGAAGCAGCAACACTACTTGTCTTGTCACCGGCTGGATGAACTCGAACTTGTCATCGTTGACATTTATATTCCTTTCTTTCCATATACTCTAGCTGAGCCTGATATCATAGCACCCCTATTTCACTGTCATGGGAGCTGTTGACCATTGACCACAAAAATGTGTGGTTTGGGAAGCATGAGCTACTATTATAGCCCAACCCGTTTGGATCCTAGAATAATCCTCCACAAGACCTGGTCTTCATGGCGAAACACCCTTACCGATCGCCTGTTGATGAGATGCCTGAAGAATCTAGGCGTTTCCCATTCTGCACCAACCTAATCCAAGAAGAAATGGCATACTAACGTCTAGATAGAAGATGATGACTGATTTGCTCAACTTTTTGTTCATATAAAATATATTACAAATGGTCCATTTTCTACTAATGAGATGATCCATTGTGAGAATATTATCTAGTGACATCATCCATAAGAAGAAAGCTTACTTTGGGAGGAATGGGAGTTTTCCAGACTAGGATGGTGGGAAACTGATCTAAATCATGAGCATCCATGGCTTCCAAAAATGCCTTACTGAGACCGGGGATCCTATTCCCTTACAAGGATACAAGGGAACCTTTCTCAATCCTGATACCTCAAAAAGTGAAAATAAATTAAGGAGAGAATCAACTCCCCAGTCATTTTACGTTTCTTCTGAACCTTGGTATCCCCACAACCCTACCTTGGAACTGAGCTATGCAACTCTCCACAAATTCTCCCTTCTTGACAACCATGGAATAAAGATCCAGGAAATTAGAAGCTATTGATGTGTCATAACTCTAAATATCACGCCAGAATCTCACTCTACTATCACATCCCAATTTGGAACGAATGCCTTTCACCAAAGAATTTTGCTGGTGAGACTAAGAGGGCGCAATCCCAGGCACCCTTCTCTTTAGGTATACACCCCTTCTTCCACTCGACCAGATGGTGTTTCCTATCCTGAAAGCCATTCCACAAATTCCCTTTCTAGCCTTTCTAATCTACCTGCTACAAATGTGATAGCTTGGTCAATTTGGAAGGAGCAAAATCAATGAGTTTTTGATGATGTCCGATCAAAAAAAAAAATGAGTTTTTGATGATGCGGTTCTTCCATCCCAGCAGGTTTGTAGTGGGATTCGTCACCTTATCTTGGAATGGCGTTCAGTGAATTGGGACAGTGAATTGGGACATTGAAGAGTTGGACCTTCCCGCGCTTCTGTGATGTTGGATTGGGATTGTTGTACAACCAGATTTGAGGGCCTTATTCCCTATTCATGTTCATAGTACCGTTGTAGTTTCCTTTTCCCTAGCTTTAGCTGCTTCGCTCACACTCTTTTGATCACATATTTTTGTTGTTTTGTTCTTTTTGCTGCTTTGATATGTAATATCTTTGATTTACTGATAAAAAAAATCTAGCTGCTACAATACAAATGCCGGTAATCGGGAAACAGAGACATGAGTAAATGGGTAAAGTAGACGAATTTTTCCGAATGAGTGTTTCCTTTCGATATATACTTTCTTCCAAGGTGCAAGATTTCTCTTCAAGCTTCCACTACCAAATTTCATAACGACTTAGAGAGGTAGTTAACCCCAAAAGGAAGCCCCAAATGAAATAATGGAAAGCCCTCGTCTTCATCCCAAATCTCATGCTAACTCTGAGATGTGCCCCATATTCCCCATAGCTTGCACTATGCTTTTAGACTAGTAATTCAAAGATCTAGAAACGCCTCAAAGCGGCATCCGTATTTCAGGTGCCTGAGCTGTTTATGATTTTCTTTGCAGAAAATGATGGCATCATTAGCAGATTGTAGATGGGAAATTGGATGACAGTTAAATCTTGTTGAAAGATTCTCTAGCACCATCCCATTTCCACCCTTTGAAGCAGCTTACTCAATGCTTCTGTCACCAAGATAAACAAAAATTGGGATAGAGGGTTACCTTGACACTAGTCTTCATGTTTATGTAAAAAGCCCAAAGGGGACCTATTCACCAGGACTAAAAATGTAGCAGACGAAACACACACCTTCATCCACTTCTCCCCCTTAAGACCGAAATCCATCCTTCTTTGAGCATACCCCGACAACTTCCAATTCACACAGTTATAGACTTTCTCCATGTTGATCTTGCACACTATGATTGAAATTTTGCTCCTTAGTCAAGAGTAAGGGAACTCAATAGCTATCAGCATCCTGTTGAGGATATACCAACCATACACCGAGGCTCCTTAACAGGGGGCTCATCCAATACCTTCTTTAGTATGGAAGACAATAGTTTAATGTATAGGATGTCCACTAAACTATTCGGTCGGAAGTTGTCAGCTCCTTCGCTCCTTTCTCTGGAATCAAAGTTATAATTGTTGTATTGGCATTGAAATAGAACCCTTTCAGCACACCTATAACATCATCTTTGATAATCTGCCAACAGTTTGTGTAGAAAGCTAGTTTGAAACCATCTGGGCTATGTGACTTACCCCTGTTCATTTCCCTCTAAACCCAAATCACTTCTTCTTCCTCGAATAATCTCTCTAGGCAGTTACCATTCTCTGTTGATATACATTCGAACTGCATCCCATCGAAAATTGGTCTAGATCCGTGGGTCTTAATATTTATCACCGCTTCCTAGGTAGATACTTCCTCTTCCAATAGTAATTCATTTCCTTCATATTAGAGATATTATTACCCCCTCTTCGAGCATTCCCTATATGATGGAAGAACTTTGTGGTAATATCCCATGCTAAAGTTATTGAAATGTAGATTTTTGTCTCCAATTTATCTCTTTCACCTGGCAATTGCAAATGCAAATGCAAAAAAAAAAAAACTATTTTGCCTTATTTTTGTACTTGTTTTCCTCCATGGAAAGCAGCCCAATTCTTCCTATGGTCAATATTCGTTGTTTCCTCAAGGAACCTTGCATTCTTCTCATCCACCATGTCAAACTCCTCTTTATTCCATTTCTTCAAATTCTGCTTCAAAACCATCATCTTCTTAAAAAATACGAAGCTTGGCTTGCTTTAATTGTTGAAAGAAAGCAACCATTTCAGCCCCCAAAGCTTGGATTTTCTGTCCACATATTCTCAACTTTTAAAAGGAACGGCTTTCCTGCTAACCTCTCCCCCCTCAAGTTAGGAGAATTAGGGAGTGATCAGAAACATGTCTCTGCAGTACCTCCTGAAGCACATTCAATGCCAAGTCAAGTAGTGAATTGTTGCCCATGAAATTTGCAAAACCATGCATTGCCGGGGTAATTCTACTCCCCCATTTCTTTTCATAAGAAAAGCAAATGACTTTGAAATCTCTACCAATGTACCACAGAGCTTTCCACTGCCCAAATGCCTCATCCAATTTATCCCATAAGGAGATGGAAGTCTCTGTCATTTGGGCTATACACTCCAGATAAAGCCCACAAAAAAAAGTCTTATATGTTCTTGAAAAGAAGGGATATGGAGTGATTTCCTATCTGAGCTGCAACCTTCTCCACTACCGTGCTATCCCACATTATAAGCACATCTCTTGCTGATCCATTGGCTGGTAATAACTCCCACTCCCAATATCTTCTATCCTTATGTCTATGATGATTTCCCAGCCCACTGAGTTTAATTTGGTCTCTTGGAACAATGTCTACCTTCCACTTATCCAACATATTCTTCACTAGTTTACCATGTGCGATGCACGGGAAAAGGAAAAAAGGTATAATAAAAGAAAGAGAAAGTAAATAAAATAATATTTAATATATGACATTTTATTTGAGAGAATTATATAAAAATGTTCATATAATTTTTTTAAATATGAAATAATAAGAATATGCAACGTCAATGAGAATACATAAAAATGTGATTTTTATTGTTATATAAGTGAACTCAACATTACTTTTAACTCAGACCGAAATTTACAAATCTGAGTATCTATTGCAGTGGATTTTTTTTTCATGGGTGCAGTGTTGATGGTATATACAGAAGGGAACAGATAACTCATCCTCGCCACAAAATAAATTTAATAATAGAACAAATATATTTTAAGTTAAACAATATATGTTGGTAATACTAAAGAATTCATAATATATTAACTATTAATAGGCTGTTATTAAGGCAAATAAAACCCAAAATATACAAATGGGTTGAGTTGAGTTTTGAGAGACAAATAGAAGGGGAGCCAAACAGCCAAGAATCTATCGTGGCAAGAAAGGAGGAAAAATACAATGGTGGCACTCCAAGAATCTATCATAGGAATAGTGGTGGCCTGTGAGAGGAGATCACATCAGGTTCTCCCTCACTAATGCATTTACCAAAGGCTATAAAATGGTATGCTGTTCAAACCTATCAATCACACCATATCCCCATCCATCTGTTCATTCTGTTCAAATCCTACTTTTTCTTTCCTTCTGATTTCTTCTTTACACGTGTGACTTCAGATGAGCCATTGGATCTCACCCTCCATGTTATTCCAGAGGAATGTTAGTCCCGGGAAGAGAGACTCAGGCTAGCATTCTCTCTCTCTATCTCTCTCTGTATCATGAGCATTTAGACTGTATATGGCCGGACGGCGATCATCATCACCCACTCCATTTATTTATTGGGTCAACTCAATCAAGCAAATCACCTGCTCGATTCACTACCCGCTTTATTGTTGCTCTAAATTAATAGTTACTAATGTTAAAGAGTTGAGCCCCAGTTCCTTGTTGATAAAGTGAAACCAGGCAGCTTGACAGAAAGAACAAAAGTATTAAGAATATTAACAGACATAGTGTTGTTGATACGGTGAAACCAGGCTGCTTGACAGAGAGAGCAAAACTATTTAAGGAAATTAGCAGAGACATGAAAACACTAACCTGGTTTTGCTGATCTTGAGCTTAGTAGCATAGAAACAGGTCTCTAGCAATGCAGATAATGAAGTAAAAGGGATGAGAAAAATGGTTTTGAAATAAAATGGATGGGAAAAATGAGAAAAATGTTTTCTGTTTTATTTTTCCTGATGCTGCTTTGGGATGAAAAATGGTTGTGAAAGGATGAGTTTTCTACGGATTTAAAACGTCGTAGATGAGAGAGAGGGGAGAGGAATGGAGAGAGAATAGTTTGGTCAGTTTAAGCATTAGATACGAAGCCGAGTTTCAACATCCAATTCTCACGGAGTCACGACTCTTCGTTAAACAAAATTTTCACTGCATCCCTTCTCCACCAATCCCAGATTCATCACACTCCATGATAAAATATGGAGCTGCGCGATTAAGGTTTGCCATCCCCCTTCCCTTCCCACTCTTGCCACCTGGACTGTTTTACCATTTTATACTCTTCACTGCCTTGTTTGGCTGCCAACCGCAACAGATTCCTCATTTGTATCTGCCTAGAGGAAGGATGGCCCTCGGTAGACATGGACCCACAACGTTTGTGTTAGCCCTCTGCTTAAATTAGAGGGGTCCTCGTCCTCATCAGGATTCAGGAGCTGTGTCTGATGAACTGCCCATAATTTCTCTTCATCCTAATTTTAAACTTGGATTTTTTACCGATTGGTGGGTCAGGTCTCATCATTTTCTCCCGGCCTAGATGCTCATTGTGGCGTGTAGGGGGTTTCTAAGTTACGTGGCCGGTACTATATTGGTGTAAACACCATGTTTTGTAGATCTTTGACTTGTATAAGGAATAAGGAAGATAAAGCATCCTTGGTATATGAACTGAAGAATAGCCAACAATTTTGTTCTTTGATCGGGAATATCTTTGGCTTATTTTTTTGTTACTCCCCTTGAAATGAAGTGTTACCTGCATCATTAGCCCAGGTTCTTAGTGTTCCAAGCATTATACTCTCTCTCTCTCACTCGCTCTCTCTCTTGGTTTTTTTCAATCTCTTGATGTGACTTCCTACCCGTATAAGCTTTTTTTTAACACCAATGCTCATTCTCACTGTACTACATTCTTTTTATGACTTTCTTCCTCTAGACTCTAGCATAGTCACAAAATTTGCCAAAATTTTGAAATATTCGCAAACTTTAGGTGTGCCAAATTTTTCGCAAATTTTAATTTTTGCTGAATTATTCATGAATTTCCCAATTATTCCCAAATAATATGTTTATTTTGATAAGTAAACTGCTTATTTTGTATATTATTTATTCAAATTGTTGGATATATTTTGATAATTATTAAAAAAATATTATTTTTCCTGATTTTTTTTTCGAACTTGTCCCTTGCTGAATTATTCCCGAACCATGACTGTCACTATGGACTCTACTGTACCAAGCTCTTAAATTTTGTTTGGTTTTGTAGTAACATGCATTGGTTTTCCTTATATTTTCTCTGGAATATCAGCTATTTCTGAACTTTCATTTTGATGTCGTCTCTTCCAGTTTTTGGGGTACAAAGTCTTTCTTCCAGTGCGCAAAGCACCCCAGAGAAAAATGGGCATTCAGATGATATTTCGAGAAATCAGGAGCTTCTCCAAGAGTGTCTCAAATCTGGTCCAAAGAAGGAACTGCTTCGAACATGCTTTGATAAGGAAAAAAAACAATCAGCTTCATCAAAATGCAAAATGAACGAACAATTTAAGACAAGTAACAGAGGATACAAGAAACAGGAGCGAAGAAAAACTTCTTCCAGCCAGCCATCGTCAGTCACGAATCAGCCTCCTAGGAAGCAACAGAGGAAGGGGGAAAACCCTGTTCGACTTCCACTGCCTACAGAGCTGTCTCCGGATGTTGAGTGTTCAAACACTTGGATTTGTAAAAATTCTGCGTGTAAAGCTGTCCTATCCTCATATGATACATTTTGCAAGAGGTGCTCTTGCTGCATCTGTCACCTATTTGACGACAACAAGGATCCCAGTCTTTGGTTGGTCTGCACATCTGAATCTGGTGAACGGGACTCCTGTGGGTTATCTTGCCACATTGAGTGCGCACTCCAACGCCAAAAGGTGGGGGTTGTTGATCTTGGGCAATCAATGCAGCTAGATGGAAGTTATTGTTGTGCTTCTTGTGGCAAAGTTTCTGGGATAATTGGGTGAGTAATTTTTTTTTGAAAGGGTTAGTAATTTGCTTGCATTTCGTTATGAAAAGCCTACATAATGCTGCTTGCTTAGTAGACAGGCTGGACTCTGCTTTCTGTCTCTCTTTTTTCCCCTTTCTCCCCTTCATTGAATTAGAAAGGTGAGTGGTAGTATGGAAAGTGCTTTCTGACACAATCTTGGGTTGACACAGAATAATAGAAGTAGCAGGTGATGACAAGTAAATCCAATATTTGTACTATGGATTATCTTACTCTGGGCTGGTTTGATTGCTGTTGCTTGGGAATTACCTGCAGATGTTGGAAGAAACAGCTGGTTATAGCCAAGGATGCTCGGCGTATTGATGTTCTCTGCTATAGGATTTCCTTGAGCGACAGGCTCCTGGATGGGACCTCCAGGTTTAAAGAACTGCATGAAGTCGTAGTAGATGCTAAGGCCAAGCTGGAAACAGAGGTGGGTCCAGTTACTGGATTTTCTGCCAAGATGGCGCGGGGCATTGTCAGCAGGCTCTCGGTTGGTAGTGATGTACAGAAATTATGCTCTCTTGCGGTTGAGAAGGCAAATGTGTGGCTGGACACCATTTCTAACGCCAACCCAAATCACAGAGGTCAGATCCATAGTAGCTTACCCTCTTTCCTTGTAATTCATTCAAAAAGTGTTCACCACAAAGAATAAATCCCGTTTCTTCATTTCCATTGCAGAGGATTCACTTCCTGCTGCTTGCAGGTTCCAATTTGAAGAAATGACATCTTCTTCTCTTGTAATTGTTTTGAAAGAACTATGTTCTGCATCATCTGATAATATTAAGGGTTACAAGCTCTGGTATTGCAAGAGCAGAGAAGAGTCGCACCTGAAGGAGCCTATTTGTGTCTTTCCAAAAGCTAAGAGAAGGATTTTGATATCCAGCCTGCAGCCCTGCACAGAGTATTCCTTTCGTATAATCTCATATACAGAAGATGGCGACTTGGGTCATTCTGAGGCTAAATGTTTCACCAAGAGTGTGGAGATAATCCACAAGAATTCTGACTCAGGAGTTGCCACAGACCATAAGAATGAGAATTCACATGTTGAAGGAAGTTCTTCTAGTGCCCAGAGGGAGCCCAAGACCAAAGCAGCAGTTGAATCTTCTGGTTTCCATGTCCGAGATCTTGGAAAGATCCTCCGTCTTGCTTGGGCACAAGAACAAGGTTGCTTTGATGGATTTTGCAGTGCTGATGTAGAAGAATGCTGTGGCGGGAGCGGTATGATGAAACCTGAAACTGTTGAAGAAGACCAACCACCATTTGTTTCACGTGAGCTTGACTTAAATGTCCCTGATCTGAATGCTGAGCTAACTCCACCATTAGAGTCCTCTAGAGACGAAGATAACGGATGCACTTCAGAGCGGGTTGTCGAAGCTGGGGATGATGCAGTTTCTCATGGCATGGAGAAGAATGGCCGAGCAAGATCACATGGGAGTGGTGACTCTCAGACCTGGATGGTTAGGCCAATTGGAGAAGTTCCTGCCGTAGATTCCAGGAGAGAGTTGTGTAGGAAACGGACAGCGAGAACAAACAAAGAGGCATACGATTGTGATAGCACACTGATTAATGGGTCGCCGTTGCGACTAACCAATGGGCCGGGTCGCTTGGATGGAAGCTATGAGTACTGTGTGAAGATCATCCGGTGGCTAGAATGTGGTGGCCACATTGAACAGGAATTCAGGATGAAATTCCTAACTTGGTTTAGCTTGAGATCAACTGAGCAGGAGCGTAGGGTGGTGAACACCTTTATTCAGACTCTTATTGACGATCCAAATAGCTTGGCAGGGCAATTGGTTGACTCCTTTTCGGATATTGTATCAAACAAGAAGCCACGGAATGGTTTCTGTAGCAAGCTGTGGCACTGAATCAAGGGGCACCCCGGAAGATGGGGTTGTTACTTTACTTCATGCTTTTATCTTTTTCTGCAATAATTTTTTTCTCTGATTGTTAGTGCCATTCTCTGTACAGGCATTTTGTGATCATCTTAGGAAGTGATTCATTTCTATTGGGGTCGAGCCTATCCGGCCAAAGGTTTTGAGTTGCTGCCTGCGGAGACGGTTTCTGATTGTTATTCGCGGGGAGCTCTTCGACTATATATTCTGCTTTCTAGAAGGCACTCTCGTCATTTACCACGCTTCCCTATTGATATTTTGAAGCAGTGAATTGTTTCAATCATTGAAAATTTAGATCCAGTTATTCTTGGCTATTATTGTTTAATGATGGATAGATGCTGGTTTATATATGGTTGCATAACTTGTTTCCATTACTAATTTCTTCTTGGAGCTTTGTGGAGACAATGGGGAGTGATGCAGCTGTTTCTACTCTTTGTTTTCTCATTGGAGCGAAATGGTGGATCTGTTATTGATTCAATGCAGCTTTTGCAACTGGAAAGCTTAGATGATCATGATATGTGTACAAAATGATGTTTGATATCTGCTAATGATTTCTCATATGCAGTAAGGTTTTAAATCCTTGGAGGCCAACAGAAAGAGGGGAGGAAAAATTATAGAGCTTTGCCACTAAACTTCACTTGCAATCATAGGGTTGAGAACTCTCCTTAAGCAATCCATGTTTGTGAAAATAGCAAACATTGTACCATTTTTAAGTGTTGTTCATAAAATGTTAGGGTTTAACATCTTATGAGCAGTGGATATAATGCTTGACCATTTTTTTAAAAATTCGCTAAGGTGTTTTTTTTAAAGGTGAGTGCTCAACCCTAAGCACAATCCTAGTCTCTGTAAAAAGATATGGGTCTTTTAAGGAATGCTAGTATGCTAGTTCTGTTGCACAATTCCAAACTCTCACCAATAAAGTCGCATGTGTTGTTACTTTTGCAACTAGTTAAAGTAACAATTTTAAACCTAAAAATGGAGAAAAAATTATAGTAACAAAATATGTCACTTTAGCATGAATTTTTTTGAATTGTGTGGGGGGATAGCATTTCTCATGGGTCTTAAAGCTTTTTAGCTGGATCCACTTCCTCCATCATCATCGTCTGATGGAAAGCGGTAAGGAGGTGAGGTATACCAACCTGGTCAAGGAAACCCACCTCTTACCTGGCTGGTTGAGATAATCTTTTAGGCCTGTCCTAGAGACCATCAGATAATTTAAACATTTTTTTAGGTAACGGGACGTTAAAGTAAGCACCAAGATTCCCTTCATTGATCAATCAGTAAGTGCTTGAAAGCTCCAAGCTTGTTCAGGTGAAAAATCTATTCATTCTTCCCTTAACTTCTTAGTAACTTTTACTTTCAAGTGAGGGGGTGAAAGGAACTTGTTAGCTGATATGGAGACACAGAAGAGATGTAGTTTAAAGGAGAAAGTAGAAAGTTGAGTGGAGGGATTAAAAGAGGAAGGAAAGGTTTAAGTTGACTGACTTAATAACATGACTTGCCTACCGACCGAGACCGGACTAAAGCTAGCCGTAGGCCCTAAAGCACTCTCTCCCACGAAAAAAGGAGTTTAAGCTGGCTTGTGATGCACATGAAAGAGTAAAGAAGTTAAAACTCAGAGTATGAGAATGACCAAAACATGGGAGGAAATTTCTCCTCCATTGAATTGTGTTTAGTCAAGAAGAAAAAGAAAACGAAGAAAGAAGAGAAAAAGTGTGCTAGCCTAGACGCGCCTTTGCTACCCTTTTCAACCGGTTAGAGAAACATTTTTATTTTAAAGAAGAAAATTATAAGTTTAACAGGCTATAGAGGTAGTAGGGAAAAGTAGGAATTTTCTAACATTAGGTACGGCCTTAAATGGTGGATTCCACTAAGTAATGGGACGGACAAAACATATAATTATGCCTCATTAACATGGCCGCTGAAATTGCCGGATAAAAAAATCCTACCTCTTTGTTATTTAACTTAGAAGCAAGGATTTTTGAGGGTAAGTTTGTGACAATACCATTGCCATCACCGCATTTCAACTTGAAAATGTCTGAACTCAATGATGTGATACCTGCTTCATGTAGCTTAGATAGCACGGTGAGTGTGTCCCTCTCATGAGGATTGAGGATGACCTGGGATCGACTCTCGAAAGGAAATATATAATTGGGCAATTCACCTAAAAGGTCATGCTTTGCATTTTTATTATCTAAAAGGGCATGCTTTTAACATATTTATCAAAAAATGCATACTTTGTATTTTTATTACCTAATAGGGTATGCTTTTGACATATTAACCCTTTAGCTACGCATATAAAACCCAACACGGATAAGCGTAATATTGGAGTACATACCCTATTTGGTAAAACTTTTCAAACCATGTCCTTTTAGGTGATATTTTTTATTTAGGGTGACTATTCGGTACTTATCTCATAATTAATAATTCGATGACGGCAAGTTGTTTATATGATGCATCCTAGACAAAAAAAAAGGTCATTATGGGATAAGTCTTAAGTCCTTTATAATTAAACAATTTTATGTTCCTGCCTAAGTCCTATCTTGCTTCTCTTATTTTCATTTTTCTCTATATTTCTTTGCCATAATTCTATGATAGCTTATGCATTTCATTGGTATGAGGCACCGTTGTTTTGGTTTGTTAGAAGGTGTGTAAATTCACCTCGCTGTTTGCTCATGATAGAAGTGTATCCCTATAAGGGGTGGACTCAATTTCGAGTCCTTTGGGGTGAGATAGTTGATATGACCATCAATTTACTAACCTAACTACAAACTAACTAAACCTTACCCCATGTTTGGTTGCTGAGAAAATAAGTGAAAATATGGAAAAGAAAAGAAAATTGGACAAACACAACTAAAAATCATATTAGAAATCTAGATTTTTTTTTTTTTTCTAAGTTTTCACCTATTTTCTCAACAACCAAACATAGCATTAGGGTGTATCCGTTCGACAATAAAGTGGGTGAAAGAAAAGAAAAGAAAGGAAAATAAAAGAAACTTAAAATTTCTTTTAAAATGATCATTTGGAGGGAGTTTTTAGTAGAAAATTTGTCACTATAAAAAAAGTGCAAGAAATTGAAAGTATGTTTCCTGCACAACCAAACTCAAGAAAAATGCAAGAAAACTCCATTTTCTTTTACTTTTTCTCACTTTCTCGCCAAATAAATGCACCATAGATAAATGATGCTTTGTACAAAAAAAAGAAAAAAAAGTGGGGGATCGAATCTACAGTCTCCAGTCTCCACACAAGGAGGTCAACCTTTCATTAGGGCATGTATCATTTGATGAGTTTGAATCACATTCGATGTAAAAGACATATCTATAACCATGGCAAACCCTTGGGGGTGTAGCCTAGTGGTTGAAGGACGAAACGTAAACCCAGAGGTCTTGAGATCGAATCTGAGCTCCCCTCAATATCAGATGTATGGGTTGGGGGGTTTACCTATACATCACGTGATACTAGTCTGAGTCTGGTTAGGATACCCACGTTTACCCAAAAAAAAAAAAAAACCACCATGACAAATATGATTTTAGTGGACACCACTCAAATCTACATAAAAGAAGAGTTTCATCTATAATTCAATATGTATTCACCAAAAAGAACTATGGGTGACTTGACTTAACCGGGATCCCTTAGAAAAAGTGGAAAGCTTAGAATTGAAATCTAAGGGTATTTATTGGCCCAGAGATGGTTCAAAACTTAAAGTTAGTTTAAGATTCGAACGCCTATATGCTTGGATGACAAGTAGCATTACTCCCCACTTGAGAGGCCAGGGCTTGAGTTCTAGTGTAATGAGGCGTCACCGTAGAGGATTTGACTCTCTCTCTCTCTCTCTCTATATATATATATAATGTAATATGTGAAAAATAATAATAATTAAATAAATGTTTTTTACTTTGTCATAAATGTTATATATTTTGTCCTTCACAAGTCTATTATTTACCGTTTTACTTTTCCTTGTGGTCATAGGCTTGAGTTGAGATTGTCAGGCTGATTGTGTGTTTAAGTTATCGAAAACACTATTTACTTTTTCAAAAGGTTAATAATGTTAAATAATAAATTTCATAAACTATTTTGGTAAGGAGGGTGTCCGGGGACACCCCACCTGTTACGTCAGTGGTGAGATGTTTTTTAAAATTCAATCAAAGGGAGTAGGGGGTTTGATAGACCCCTATCTGTTTATTAATAATGAGAAAATTAAGCACGGGGGAGGGGGAGGACATAAAACCTTACCCCTATAGAGACACAAAAAGAGAGGAGGGGCATAAAACCAAAACCCTTAAAAAGACACAACTAAGACAAGGGGAATTAAAAACCCCCAACCCTAAACAAGCACCAAACACAACAAAAATAAAACAATAACTCATTAAGAAAGCCTAATATATCCCAGACCTACTTTATCCAGGAAAAGAAGAACTCTAAGACGAGGAGAGCTTTCCTATCTAGAATGAATCGAACTTGAAAGTTGAACATCACAACCAAATTTGTTAAAAAATCAGCAACCTGATTAGAGTCCATGTAAATATGAGTAATAGAAGAACATAAAATTCTAACTTTGCTTATCTTTTGATCCAATACCAAACATTTCATGGATGGTGACATATACCATTCTAGCCATCCACAAGGGTTTTAGAGTCGGACTATACTTCAATTTACATATACCCAATAGATTGACAAAAAAGAATACCGTCTAGAAGGGCTCTACTCTCAGTAACATAACTGAAACAACAACGATCATAAAACACATAAAAGCAAGCTATCATCTTTCCATGATGATTACGAATAACACCCCCTCCACATGTTAAACCAAGATTACCTCTAGACACATTCAATTTTATTTTACCTTGAAGATACCGAATCCATTTGACTAAAGTTATAGAATTTCTTTTGTGGGGTATGACCTCATTATTGAGGGATATATCGGGGATCCAATCCTCCCGAGTATGAATTGCAAGAGCTCCAATGCTTTAGCTAACCACTAACGGTAAATGATAACAAGAAAAAAAAAAAACAGAAAAGGGTGGCCAAGCCTCTTAGAGCACCCCACTAATCCCCCTGGGCACGTGTGGAGTCTGTAGACCCCTCTGTCAACAACCAAACATAGCACGAGCTCCGAACGTCCGCTTCCTAAGGCGTGGTGGGCCAGCACACGCTGCACACCAACCCCTGTTGGTTTTTTTTGTTTTTGTTTGGTACTCACCCCCGGTTGGTTAAAAATGGAAAAAGTTATAAGAATGCCACTGAGCATAACTATCTTATAGTTTCTAACTGCTCTTCACCGTCCATCCCATCCACTGGAGCGATCTCAACCGTCAAACTCTTCCTCCTAATACCCCCAAAAAATTTCGAGGTCCATTTATTGTTGTTGTTTCAATAGTGGTAGGAAATTTTAAACCGTAAGATCTAGATCAGGCGGTCTATATCGTTGAAGTACTGTAGCTGTATTTTTTTCATTTCGTTTAATTTTCTATTTTCTCGGTTTAAATTTACCCTAAAAATATCTGAAACCGAAGAAACCCTAGCTGTTCGTTTGTTCCAGTAAAAAAAAAAAACAGAAAAGATCGACGAATCGTTTGGCTTTTCAGGCGAGGTTGGTCAGATTCAAGCGGGAGATCGCTGTTTTTCGTATATATTTCATCCAATCGGAACGAATCCTTTTTATTTTTATTTTCATTTTCATGCGATTGTGATCGGGTATGTATTTCTTTCGCCTTCTTTCATAATTTGATAGTTTTAGTTGAACAATCGACTTGTATCTTTATGGAAAATGTGTTTTGATGGGTTTGATTGTGTTATAGGATCTGATTTGGGGGGATTTTCTGATTTTCATAGTGAAATTGGGGTAGTAAATATGAAATTAGGGTTTCTATAAATGAAATATGTATGATGGAAGATGACAATTGGGGATTTCGGTTTTTCTTATGTGGTTTGGGGATTGTAGATGGAAACTAGGGTAGTAAGCTCTGATGTTTCTGTAATTTGTAAGAAATCGAGATCTTTGGATCTTCAGAGTCTCTATGTTGAGAAATCTAGGGTTTCTGTGTGTAAAGACGAACCGGGAGCTAAGGTGGTTGTGAAGAGAAAACGGCGTCCGTCAGCTGAAAATGAATTCATTTTGGGGTTAACGAAGAAGAGAAGGAAGAGTGGAGAAGTGGTTTCTCTCAGTACGTTGGAACCGATTTGTAGAAAGAGTAGAAATAGTTTAGATGCAGTAGATGGTAGTGGTTTGAATTCAGGAGAGCCTAGTTCGAATAAGTCTGGGTTGAAGTTAAGTCGGTTTGATTTGAAGCAGAAGAATCAGGCAAAGAAGAAAAATGCTCAGGTTCCAGCTGAAGGAAATTGGCAGAATTTGAGTAGTTTAAGCAATATTTCACGCCATTTGGATGATAACCTTGTTCCAATCCCAAGGCGGCCTCGAGGTTTCATGAGGCAAAAGACTTATAGCAATCAAGTCTTGAAGCAGGCGGAGACTTCAAGGTCCAGGCGAATCATCAGTCTGGAAACTTCTAGTAGCAAGGTCAGTTCTGTTGCTAAGACAGTTAAGTTAACTGGGGATTCTGTCTCCCCAATTATCTCTTCCGAAGTTAAGCGGAAGAAGGTCTTTGATGATTTTAAGGAAAATAGATCAAGTAGAGCTAATTCAGCCCGGTGTTTTAAGGCTGAGGATGGTACCTCGATCAGATATATCGGCAATTCAACCTCAAAAAGGGTCCGCAGAAATCATGGAAAAAGATGGGAGCCAGCACTGCAAAGTCAAGAACGTTCACCGGGGGGTGATCCATCAGTTGATAACTCTGCCAGGATTTGTGAAGACCTGCAACAAGACGATGACGAGAACCTTGAACAGAATGCTGCGAGGATGCTTTCATCTCGGTTTGATCCAAGCTGCACAGGTTTATGTTCGAACGGCAAAGCTTCTGCATCACAGTCTATCAATGTGTTGTCTTTCACCTCCCTTTTAGGTCGGGATTTCGCTAACCCAGGTGCAAATCATTCAGTTGGCTCGGAGTCCATTTCCGCTGATGCTGCAGGTAGAGTGTTGCGACCAAGGAAACAACACAAAGAGAAGGGCTTCATAAGGAGGAGGCGCCACTTCTATGAGATATTCTTTAGGGATGTGAATGCATACTGGGTTCTGAACCGGAGGATCAAGGTCTTTTGGCCTTTGGACCAGAGTTGGTATTTTGGCCTTGTTAATAATTATGACCTGGAAACAAGGCTGCACCATGTCAAATACGATGATCGTGATGAAGAGTGGATTAACCTCCGAAACGAGAGATTCAAACTCTTGCTACTCCCCAGTGAAGTTCCTGGTAAGTCTGGTTTGGAAAAGTTAGGGCTGGGAGATAAGCCCGAGGATGAGGAAAAAGAAGACGTGAATGTAGAGGATGATAATTGTATAGGTAGCTATATGGATTCTGAGCCCATCATCTCATGGTTGTCTCGATCTACTTGTCGGGTCAAATCTTCTCCATTTGGCATTATGAGGAAACAAAAAACATCTCCATTAAAGAATTTTATGCCGCCAATGTCGTCCGAGGATGCTGCTAACCCACCACAGGGATGCTTCGGGATGGGTCCTTTTCGAAAGGTTACAAATAAATTATATGGAAATTCTGCTGTGCCAGACAGATCAACTGCTGGAGATATGGCTGAAAAATATTCGAAAAAGATCACCACATGCTCCAAAGATAGAGGCTTGACTTTTGTTTATTTCAGGAGGCGATTTCGCAAGAGGGAGCAGGGATTGGGTTGTGTATCTGGTGAGACTTCTGGATGCAGAAGTGTAGCTGGATCTGTTACCTTTCTTGCCTCTGTTGTTGACAGGGTAGGGGCTTTGGACAAATACAATATTGCTCTCCAGAGCTCTTGCGCAAAAGATTTGCAACACTTTGATCAGGAGAGGGTATTGTGGTCCGGTGAAAATGTTGGGCTGTTAAAATTGACTTTTCCACTGGTGAAATCGAAGCTATTGAAGTTGATCATAAGCTTTCCCTCTCATTGGGTCTTGAATTTCACATCTGGAGTGGAAATGTTATGGTTATACCGTATGCTATTTCTGCTCCAGTATGGTACGGTGATGACTCTGTGGCCAAAGGTTCAGCTGGAGATGCTTTTTGTCGACAGTGTTGTTGGATTGAGGTTTCTTTTGTTTGAAGGTTGCTTGATGCAGGCTGTTGCTTTTGTATGCTTGATCCTGATAGCATTCCATCTACCTAACGAATATGGAAAGTTTGTAGACCTGCAGTTGCCAGTAACTTCAATCAGGTTTAAACTTTCGGGCTTTCAAGACCTTGCAAAGCAGCTTGTATTTGTGTTCTACAACTTCCTGGAGGTCAAAAATTCAAAGTGGCTGTACCTAGATTGTAAATTTGAGCGGCACTGTTTGTTTACTAAGCAGCTACCTCTGTCTGAATGCACATATGATAATATTAAGGTCCTTCAAAGTGGAAGCGATCAATTACCTGTTGCTGCTGTCCCTATTTCACTCCAGGTATATCTTTTCCACCTTTTTTTTCTTTTCCTTTTTCTACATTTGCTTCTAAAAGTGACTGGTTACTTTTGCTTTAGTTTTTTCTTGTGTAAATTTTTTACGTGTACTTAGGTTTGAGCTTTGTGTTACCCCTTGTTTTTGTTAATCATGCATTTTCTATTTGTTTTGACTACATTAAAATAACATATTTGTCATTTAAGGAAACAATAAGCTCTTCTTACAATGGCACTTTGTTAGGCATTGTGATCTTGATTCATCATCATCATTAATGCATTATCCCAAATTTTTGGAGTTGGTGACACGAATCTGGTTCCGTCGGTCCATTCTATCAAAAGTCATAATTTTGGTTAAGTTGTGTGTTATCAAATCTGTTCTCACTAACTCCATACATCATTTTTGGCCTTTCACTTCTCTTTTAGATCCTTCAACTTGCACCAATTTTTTTTTCTAACTAGAGCAGTTAGTGGTCTTCGTAGAATGTGTCCAAACTATCTTGATTGGATTTATATCATTTATTAGAGTTACTCCCAAATTCTTTCGAATTTGCGTATTTTTAATCTTATCTTTCATTGTCTTCTCACTTATCCATCTCAAATTCTCAATATTCTCATGTAGGCTACACTGATTCTATTAATATGATAATTCTTAGTAGCCCAACATCTCCTCCATAAAGCTAGTTTTATCATTGACTAATATTTAAAAAAAAAAATTTGATTGGGATGCATTAGTCAAATAGCATTCTGCAAACACTTTTGCCACTTAGGCATTGAACTCTAATTCTATGGGAAACTCTTCAATCTCTCTATCATTAAGAATAATTGAGTCAAGATACCAAAATTAGTCGCTTTGGTATCTTTTGTTCAGCTATCATAATTCATAAGTACAACCATCTCCACCGTATTTGTGTTCTTACTAAAGTTGTATTTCATATATTCTATCTTGGTCCGACTTATATTGAAACCAAACCATTAGATTACAATGTATTCCTTCTCGATTCTGGTTTTGCATATTCGTCCTTTTTAGTTTCATGTATTAATACCACATTATCTGAAAAAAAACACACACACACAAAGGGACCTTTTCTGCATTGAGATATTTATTATGCGTCCTAATTTTAATTTGTTACAATCGATATTAACTTGCTATTGGTTTTGCTATCGACCAGGGTTCACGGAAACAGTCCAGGAAGGATATGCATGTGGGAATCTCCAAAGAATTGGCTTCTATAGATATGAGCTGCTCATCTTCTAATTCTAATGAAAATCACAGAGGACTTCCTCCATTTGTCCTTCCCTTTACTGCTGCACCTACTTTCTTTCTTAGCCTGCATCTCAAGCTGCTTTTGGATCAGGACGTTGCTTCTATAAAGTTTCAGAACCATAATGCAGTGTCTTTATTAGAGGGACCACCAGAAAGCCGTGACATATTGATGGGTGACTGCTCTCTCGTTGAGGATTTCTCTAACCAAGTTTCAGGGATTACCCTTGAGAATAATATGGGGGGTTCTTTGAGGGCTGCTGTTGGTTCTGGATTTTCACCTTGTGCTAAATCAAAGGTAGAGACTGATGCTCTCTCCATATGCAATGACGGTGATTGGATAAATTCCTCTAAAAATTGCCTAAATAGTGAGCTTAATGTGACTGGAACTTCTGTAGGTCCCCAAGATTCTGGAAAGAACGAAATTAATGGCATTATCCGACTGCGAAGGCATCCATGCCATCTGTCAGGGTTAGAACAATATCTTGGCAGGTCGTGGCCTTCTGTTCCTGAAGATCATTACGAGTCTGAAGTTGGGTGCAATACTGGTTTGAATGGTATCAATGTTGAGATTCCACCATTTAACCAAGTTAAGAGGCAACCAGTTTACAGTAAAACACATAGTTCCCATCAGTCTAAAATGGATTTTGCTTGGAATGTGAATGATTACCTCATTTGCAGCCCAAACCCAACTGCTCCCAGAAGTATATGGCATCGCAATAGACATAGCTCGGGTTCCTCGTCATTTGACGACCACTCGAAAATGTGGCCCGAAGGAAAAACAGACTTTATCCACCCCGGTTTTGGTAATGGTTCTAGGAAACCACGAACTGAGGTCTCATATTTGTTGCCCTTTGGAGGTTATGATTGTGGTTCAAAACCTAGAAGCCATCATTGGAAGGGTCGCCCTTATAAGAGAATTAGGATTGATAATGAGAAGAAGGCATCTGATTGTTCTAAAAGTCCTCAAAGACACCTCGAGGAGTTAACTTGTGATGTAAATGTTTTGATAACTGCTGGGGATAGAGGGCGGAGAGAATATGGGGCACTGGTTGTACTAGAGTTTGTTGATCATAAGGATTGGAGACTCCTGGTAAATTTTTTGGGGACTACAAAGTATTCACATAAGGCACACCAGTTTATGCAGCCTGGGACGACGAACCGCTACACCCATGCTATGATGTGGAGAGGAGGAAAAGAATGGATCTTGGAATTTCGTGACAGGAGCCAGTGGACCCTTTTCAAGGCAATGCATGAAGAATGCTACAATAGAAACATTCGGGCTGCTACTGTTAAGAACATCCCAATACCTGGTGTTCACCTGATTGAGGAGGGTGACGATAATGCAACAAAAGTACCATTTGTTCACAGTTCTCCGAAGTATTTTCTGCAGGTTGAGACTGAAGTTGACATGGCTATGGATTCGTATCGTGTCTTATATGACATGGATAGTGATGATGAGGAGTGGATTTCAAAACATCGAATTTTTTCAGATGTTAATGGGAGTTACCAGCCGGAGATTTCTGAGGAGATGTTTGAAAGGACAATGGACATGTTTGAGAAAGTTTCATATGCTCAGCAGCGTGAAGACTTCACATATGATGAAATAGAGGAACTTATGGTTGGACTAGGGCCAATAGAAATAATTAAAGCCATCTATGATCGTTGGCAGCAGAAGAGGCAGAGGAAAGGAATGCCTTTGATCCGGCAATTCCTGGTAACTTCAACCAACCTGTCTAGAATTTATGATTCCTTTGCTTTTAGGGTTTGGATTGCATATTTTCTCATCAAATTTTAAACACATATAAATGTCGCATGCCCCTCCCCTGTGGTGAAACTGCACTTGATATGTGATTATTTGGTTCTTTTTTCGGTATAAAATACATAGCCATTACGTTTTCCCCATTGTCTTCCAGAGTTGGACGTCTGTGAGCAATAATTCACACACCTGGTTGGATATGTTATGAATGTGCAAGATGTTTTTGAAACTAGATTCACATCAGCTCTTGCTTTTTTCCATTTTGTTGAGCCAGAAATTGTAAAAGAAGGGAGGAAAATATATTTTGTTTGCTTTTATCTGACCTAGCCTAATGATCAAGTAGTTCTTTCTATTTGAATTGAATGGCTTTGCCATATTTATTCTGAATCAGGAAAGCTGAAGTTTATATTTTGGGATCTTTGTCACATATAAAATGGTTTTTGCAGTTTGAAGATGTCCAGGTTTACCATGTCTATAAGGAAGTCTATTTTCAAATAACCCAACTTCTTTCCCAAATTCTTTGATTTCTTTCTTTCTTTATATTATTCTTATATCTTATATGTTCTTTGATTAAAAACTGCTCTGGCTGCGTCAGTTCTGAATAAGATGAGTCCGAATAATTTTTCTCCTTGGAAATCTTTGTTCCTCTCTCTCTCTCTCTCTCTCATATGGTTGCCCCAGCTTAAACTTAAATCTTCAATTGAATCAGACGTCTGTTCTGGCCTTTCTTTTCTCGTTCCTATGACTTGTGCTGTTTCTTGTGCGTTTTCTCAGAGCTGCAAGCCTATCATGTTTTTTTTTACTTTTCCTTATTCCCGCTGCATTTGGTGAAGTTGACCTACAGTTTTTAACGGCATCCACTTTATTCTAATGGAAGATCCTCTTATGACATTTCTTTTGGCAAAGCCACTTATTTGTTTCACTTGCATTATTTCTTACATTTTACCCAATATTTTTATTTTTTTTCTACTCACTTCTCATGCCAATAGAGTTTTTTTTTTTTTTTTAAGAATACAAAGTGTGTTGCTGTTGGCATGGTCTCTGTCATAAACCTTGAGTTTGTGGGATCCTGACCAGAGTTCTTACCAGAGGGGAGGGAGGAATATTTCACCTTCTCCCTTTTCCTAGATGTTGATTTGAAATTCTCTCCAGATGTATTAAAAACAAAGCCTTTCTGTATCACATTATCAAGATGAAGGGAATCGATGTTACACATGTTGATTTGAACGAGTAACAGTTTTTCAAAATTACCAATAAAAAAAGAAGTTACAGTTTTCAAAATTAGGTCATAAAAACAAATTTGTTACTTAAAACTAGTCTATCTGTTGCTTGTTAAATGAAAACTAGGCTATTGATTAGAGGTCCGGCCATCTTCCAATTTTCTTTGATCCAATTTATGTTTTGCTTGCAATGTAACGGAAAAACTTCTAATGCTGCCTTAGATTATTCAAACACAAAGCTCTTTTCTGAGAAAGGCTTATTTGAAAAGCTCTTTTGGGAGAACCATTTTGAAGAAATTAAGGGCGTTCAGTCGGCACAAAATTGGGATCGAACTTCTGCTCTTCATTTTCCTTTTTGGTGGGAAAGCTGAGAACCGCGACTGCTGCTTCCATGAACAAGTATGGCTCTTATTATCTTCACGGTTTCTCCTTTGAAATCATCTGCAAGGAAAATTCCTTACCGGTCCATGATTCTGTGGCAATTCTTCCGAAGAGAATTGAAGAGGACAACGCATTTTGTTGAAGGAGAGGTACAAACCTGGAGACCACTACTCCAATTTCTTCTGAAGCCATACAAGTATCGCCTCTGATTGCTCAGCTAAGCTGTGCATTTCTCTAACAATCCTTGAATTTTGAAAGTCAAGGATTCAAAAAAGCAAGCCCTAAATTGCAGATTTGAACAAGGAGAAAACAAAGGTTTTTTTGAATCTAATTCAAGATAGAAGAGAGTATGTCAGTGCTAAATTCTTAAATTGATATGGATACAAGACAAATAAGACTTTCCACGGTTGTTGCCAGCGATTGTAAAAGAGAAGCATTGGATTTTCTCGTTTTTACTTTGTTCCCAGAGAGGTATGTGCAAATCAAACGGCCTTACTGAAGTTATTTGCAAACCAAACGTCCTTAATGAAGCAGAAAAAATGCTAAAATAATCTAAAATAATACACGGGCTGACTGATGGCTACCTCAGGTTTCTTAGGACTTTTGGAGCTGCTAATCAAATTCTTCTGTTTTAACTCTGATGTCTACCATTGGTTACTTTAGTTTTGAATTATGGAGCTGCTAATCCAATTCTTCTCTTTTAACATTCTTTTTTGTTATGCATAATTTGTTTTCCTTTCTCTTTTAACTATTGACCTTGCCGTGCACAACTTCTTAGTCTCTTTCCTTGTGCTTGATTCAGCCTCCACTATGGGAGATGTACCAGCAACAAGTGAAGGAATGGGAGTTAGCAATTATCAAAACCAACACCATTCTCTACAATGGATGCAAGGAGAAGGCTGCACTGATTGAGAAACCAGCCCTGTTTGCATTCTGTTTGAAACCGCGGGGCTTGGAAGTGCCCAACAAGGGTTCAAAACAAAAGTCTCAGAAGAAAGTTTTAGTTGGTGGGCACAACTATGTTATCTCTGGAGATCAGGGTGGTCTCCATGCTTTTGATAATTTCCTTGACCTTTTTTCGTACTTGACTAGTTAATTGCCTTGTTAGCTTATAACACCTTTTTTCTTTGTTTTTTTTCCCTGTATAGGTGCAAAATTAAATGGTTTTGACTTGGGAGAGGAGAGGGTTGTAAATCATGGGCATAATCATCAACCTTCAGATTCTTCCCCATGGCTTCAAATGTCAACAATGGAATCATCACCACGAGATGCAATCAGCCCGGGATACCTTTCAATAGGCAGTGACGGATCTGGGAAGAATCAGCATCCAAAATTTTACAGAAACAAGTCAAAGAAAATGAGGATGTTTCTACCCACCAGTGAATCTCAGATGATGATGAAGTCAAACAATCAGAGAACGATAGGCAAGAGCAAGAGATACGGAGTCTTCCAGTGGGATATGGGCCCACCTGAGTGGCCTAGTCAGAAGCAGTACCAACCAGAAGGGTCCCAGAGGCACAAGATTGAACAGTTGAGTGGTTCTGGTTTTGATGAGTTCAGGTTGCGGGATGCATCAGGTGCAGCTCAGCATGCATCCAACATCGCTAAGCTCATGTGGGAAAAGGCTCAAAGGTTGCTTTACAGGGCAGATCTAGCGATCCACAAGGCTGTGGTTTCCCTTATGACTGCTGAGGCAATAAAAGCATCATCATCCGACTCCATTGATGATGGATAGAATGATTGAATCAACCCGAGATTACCAGTGCATGAACCCAGCTAACCTCTGAGGCATTTGCTTGCACTTCGGTGGCGAAAGTCTCTTAACGAGATTTAACATGTTTCTACCTGGAGTTGGTCTGGATTTCCCTATTGTCAAGGGCTGGGTTTGACTAACGGGGCCCTTTATTTCGTCATTAGCGATGGATTCCAAGTGAGCTTTTGACACAGTGGCTGTGTGCAGTCAGAGACAAGTCATCAATACTGGTCAGTCCAGGCCCTCCGATGGATTGAAAGCAACATTCGGTCTGTTTACTTGCCCAAGCTTTTTCCATAGGAGTAGGTAATATTAGTTCTATGGGAGCATTTTTACTGCTCCTGGAGGAAGGGTGTCCAGAATTTTAGTTGCTGATCTCTGTACATATTGCTGATCTCTGTACATATTTTTTTTCCACTTTGTTCCGTTTTCTCCTCAGTCACTGTTAGGTCAAATAATACAATACAAACAAAATGAAAATCCATTTTATCTTGAAATTTGGTGCTCCAGTTTTGTCGGTAATGTTCGGCATATGTGGGCATATGTGGGGTCGATTGGGTGGAGGTGTACTGACCAGTCTGCTCTATTGCCAAAGGAGAAAGGGAGAAAATGCTGCAACTAATCATCTGTATAACATGTTGCCAGAGATTATTAGTATAAAATCTTATTGCTTCTCATTGTTGTCTCATGTTACTGTCAGGAGGCATGGATAAAGTTAGGGTTAAGCCTGTGTGGGTTTGCCTATTCTGTATGACTGTTTCTTAGATAATGATTCATCTTAGTTGAAGTGCATTTGAGGTCTGTGGTGGGTACAAGGGATAGAATTGATATTGATGAAGCATAACCTTTCTTCGCAAGACCAAGGGGTTGATCTTAGTCCTTCTGTCGGTGTGAGATCCAACTAGTAAGCCTTTTTCGAGGAGCTATAGAGTATTATTCGAAGACAAAGTCGGGGTAATTTTAACAGTAGTTTTGCCCCCGAATGGGTATGCCCTTGATTTTAAGGTGGCAATAGATGAAGTGATCAGTTCTCACTCTTTTGTGACCCAGGCTATGGAAATAAAATCTGCTACTTTCCAATTTCCATTCTCATTATGAGAGGAAGGAAACGAGGTTCAGAAAGGATTGCTATATCAACCCAGGGATGGGTCCAAAACCATTTCAATTTGTCACCTAAGATCCTTCCCTAGAAGCTCTTAACCAGGCAGACTACCATTCAATCCACAAAACCGACTACAAGTTCTACTTCCTTGGAGAAAATCGTTGATTTTTGAAATATTTAGCTTTACCTCTATGAACTGTCAAAACCCCCCTCCCTTTCTTGGAAGATCAGATGTTCTAATACGTTCCAGGAAGAAAATGCAAACAAACATTCTAGCAAACACTACAAAGCTTTTGTATGTTCTGCAATCAGTTAAAGCTGCAAACAAAACAATACATACTATTTCATGAAGATGTCTCATTCTCACTTATCTCATCTGTCATTAATTTCCACTTACAGTACATCTATCTTCAAGCACAAAATAAGCTTTCAAGTTCCACAAAATTATAGACCAGTGAGTGAACTCAGATGGGGACATGAAATTCTTCACGGCCTGTTTCTAAAAGCTCGGCTGGATTCTTCAGACTATGACAATAGGTAATGTCTAAACCACGGAAGTTCTGAAGGCATCCAGGAGGCACCTTCCCCTTTTGAACAAGCTTCAACCTCGGGAGATTACAGAGTGTCAACTTCTCTAGGCTTGAAAGCGGCCAATTCTCTCCCTCTGTCATCCCTGCAATTGTCAATTCCTCTAGCATATAAAAACTGGAAATTTCTAGCTCTTGGAGGCTCTTCATATTCCCAAGTTGTAACGATATATTGACAACGGGTAGATCTTGGCATTTCCAAATTTGTAGGCGTCGAGTGTGTTCTAGCAATATTTGAGACCCAATGAACCTAAGTAGAGCCTGGGAGTTGTTTATGGTGATTCCTAGGGAGGTCAAATTTTTCAAGCATTCCAATTCCATCAAACTAACTCCACCATCTTGTCTTTCCCAATCCCCATAGCTTTGATACAAGTTCAAAACTTGTAACTGAAAAAGCTTCGAAATGACATCGCGAGGAATCGTCCTAAGATGCAATGTATAACTTAAATCTAAATGCATTAATTGTAGCAAATTTCTTACTTCCCCAGGCAATGCAATGATCTTTGTATGAGATAGATTTAGGTACTTCATATTGACCAAGATGCATATGGAATCTGGAAGCACTTTGATATCGGTGTGTGATAGATCTAATACTCGAAGAGAAACGGCCATTGATTCGAAGAAGTTATCAGAGAAATAATACAAATCCTTGTTCCATTGGAGCATCAGGGTCAGGAGTTTGGGGCATGTGGGTGGTTCAAGCAGTGCTTCAATTTCATTATGCATCAAAGATACCTTCTCTGCCTCATCCCAAAACTCAACTCTGGATGCCTCAGTCAATCGACTGCCTGCTTCCACCATAATCTTGTTCTTCTTCTTCCCACAATCAGAAGCTATCCACAAGGCCATGTCGCGTAACACATCGTGCATCTTTACTTGTGTTTCCTGATTGCCAGCAGTCTCCAGTAAACATGACACCACTAGACTTTCAATGAGAAGATATCCCTTGTCATGAGCCTCATGGATGCCTTGAGACCCATCTAAGAATCCTTCAGCAATCCAGAACTCTATAAGTTGCTCTTTCTCAATAGGATTATCTTCTGGGAAGAGGGAACAATACAAGAAACATGGCTTTGTATCTTCAGGTAAATTATCATAGCTGAATTTCAGGATATGATACACCTTTTCGTCTATACCTGCAATGTCAACAGGCGACTTCTGCAAAATGTCGATTGCCCGCTTCCAGTCAGTTGAAGTCTTCTTGCTAGCCATGGCCCGGCCGGTTGTGATGAGTGCAAGTGGTAGGCCACTGCACTTTTTCGCAACTACTTCAGCAAGGCTTAATATGTCTGGGTTAGATTTGATGATCTCTCCGCCAACCTTCTGACAAAACAGATCCCATGCTTCATTCCAACCCAAACAGTCTACTTTGGTCCTCTTGTGAGAATCCATCGAGGTGCACACATCTTCGAATCGGGTCGTGAGTATTACCTTGCACTTGTTTCGACTGTTGGGAAGAGGAATTCCTATCTTTTCCATATCCAAAGGTTTCCATATGTCATCCAACAATAGCATGAACTTCTTGCGGCGCAACACTTTAAATATGTCTCTAGCTCTTGCATCATCCCCTGCAGTTTCTTGCCAAGGAAGACCCAGCATTTCCCCTATATCTCTTTGAAGTTTTCCCACTCTGTGTTCTTTAGAGACCACTGCCCAGATCACCACATCGAAAACATGGATTCCTTCAGTGAAATGGTTGTTAATCTTCTTCAAAATGGTGGTCTTCCCCACTCCTGGCATACCGTATATTCCGATAATCCCAAACTCATCGTTACTGATATAATTTTGCACTTCTAGGAATTTTTCTTCTGCACCCACAGTCGGAGTGCTATGCACCTCCACAACGCAATCAGGAGTAGGTTTGTCGGCAATCACAGAAAATGAAACTCCTCTACTTTGCAATTCAGATATGTCTCTGAGTTTTTTTGCCACCCTCTTACCGAGCCTGTAGCTCAACCAACAGTTCTTGGGACAGTAGCCTTCGAGACATCTTGTACTTGGAAAATTTTCAACCATTTCATGTACTTCTTGCTCTTCAGCCTCTACCTTTTCGAGCCACGCTCTCACTGTGTCTGTACATGTTAGTTGCTCTCTTTCGGCTAAGTCGACCTTTCTCTTCACGTCGTTCCTTGTGTTCTTCAATTCATTCATCGCGTTCCTCATAGATCTCAGGTTTTGTCGTGCTTTAAATAGATACATCACCTGTCGCTCAATCGGAACCCATATGCGAGCGACAATGATGTCAGTAACTGTGGTCAGCACCTCCATGGCCAAGGAAGGGAAGAAGAAGAAGAATTCAAACCACCACAGAAAAAAAAATAGATGGGTGGTAAATCAAGATTCAAGAATACATAACAAGTATCAATGCAAACACCAGAGTCAAGACACCAATACCCCTAGGCAAGATCAACAAACACCAGACCTCCATTTATCTATGTTCATCAACTAATATGGAAACTAATCTCTCCACCAGCAAGTGATGTTACATCTTGTCATCTTTCAAGCAAGACATATGAGCAAAATGATTTTGCTACCCCCACTCTCCTTTGTTCATTCCATAGTTACCAGAACGAGAAGTGAAAACGAGAAGCAAAGCGAAAGCGAGATGCGAGAAAGGAGGCTCAAAAAAACCTTAGGAAATGGGAAGAGAGAAAATGAGATATAGGCTCCTCATTCCCATTTTATTATTATGGATAGCTATACATTCGATTTTATCTTACATGAGATTTTTGTGAAAAAGTAGGTGTCTTACGTTCCAAACCGATGATACTTGCTTGTTGGTTAAATAGTTCAAACAACTTGCACACAATGACCACAAAATTATCCTTAATCAAATTTGGCTAAGAAGCGCGATAAACGCTTCTTGAAGATAGTTTTTTTTTTTTTTTTTTTTGGTCTTCTTCTTGAAGATAGTTGGAGCCTCCCGTTTGTGCAAAGGATTAAGGCAACTCTATCCCCGGGATTCAACCTAGCCAGGAATCGATCCGTTCCTCTACAGATTTGCACTATCTGGTAGGAACTGTACTTAAACCTCCTTTTAGGATGCCCACAGATTATTATTCCAGTTAAGATCTTAGTTATCTCTTTACAAGGATAGCAATTGGTTACACAGATTGTATATACCAAATTAGGCTATCACAAGTGATTGCCAAGCAGAATTACTCTCTAGGATCAATTCTGACACAGTTCTAGAATTGGATTTGTATGGATTCTGTAAACCAGATTCTGAGAATTTTGGAATCAGTTCCGAAGAGACACACTATTTGGAAATAGATTGTCTACGGGGCTTTGTTTGGTAACAGTGCCCAAGGGTCAGTGTATTACTACACTGGCCGAGTTCTCCTTCTGTTCTTTGTTCTTGGTAAATCCAGACAGTGCTCTGTTTGGTTACAGAGTGATCTCAATTGACCAGACTAATAGTCAGATCACTTCTCTGTTTGGTGACAGATGATCAACTGGTCCGAACGGATTGGTTGAATACGTGATCTGACTTACCGGGTTGAGTCGTCTTCAACCTTGAGATGAGCTTCAGATCTCCAATGGAGTTCTGGAGCTTTCTTCTCTGGTTCAGTCTCTCTTTCTGGGCTCAATCTTGTAGAGGTCTGATACGATTTTCAACTTTTGTAAAATCCCCCTCTTTATCCTCACCTTATATAAGTGAGGGCTAGGCCTTGGGAGCCACTCGGGCTTCCTAACCGACCCACTCACTGGGTCTCTTGGGTTTCCCCAACCCATTCAATAGCCCACCATGTTCAATGAACTTGGACACACACCCATGATTTGTAACGGATCACGGAATCCGAACCACCATCTCAATCCTGATCAGATCTATATCGTTGATTTGACTTCTATTCTTAAAAAGAATAGGTGACTCAAGCGACTCGCGAAATGCAAAGTGCGCCTCATAGCGCCCATTGCCCCTGCACGTGCACATGCGTGTGTCACGCTCGGTGCGATGCACCTCGCTAGTGTACCCACACTTGGTGTGTGAGCACACACAAGAGAACAATCTTTAAGGAGAGGGGATTACTTATTAATTGGTTTCAACTCTCATTAATTTCCGATGTGGGACTAATAAAAGCCACAACAATTTTCTTTTGAAATCATGTTTTTTCTCCCCAAAACCACTAGTGTAAAAACACCATTTTAAATCCAAGCAAATGGTTTTCTTCCAAATCATTAAAACTTTTATTTTATTAAAAACAATTAAAAAATCTGTTTTAATAAGTCAAAATCAACATTGCTTAGAGTCTACACCCTAGGCTATAGATTATGATCTACCCATCACTTCACACATACAACTTCATTTGACTACTAAATGAGACGTGATGGAAACGAGCTTCCTAGGAAGCAAGTCTAGGAAACGAGATTCCTGAAAAGCGAGCTTCCCACCCTATACATAGCTTCCCTGCCACTATGGTTCATTCTATACAAAAAGACTATGATTTTGTAATGGGCTCAAAAGGGCTTGACACAAGATCCTCATCTTTTTGCATGTAACAGGAGATATTGAAATAGGAGGATAGCACTCCCATGGGCTGAATCATTACTCTCTCATGGAAGCAAATCGTTTGTGTCCTTCCCTATGGCCATGAGTGTTGGAAGGCCAGGATCAACTGGGTTGTACGGATTTAACAGTTTGTAACCACCTCTTGGAGAGATCCTATCCTTCAAAAACGTTGGCCACTGTGAAGAACACAGCTGATATGGTTCCCTAGCACTCCCCAATATTTTTGTACCTTAACATGTTCTAAGACGAGAAACTGTCACAGAAGCTTTATCCGCCTTTTGGGTTGTGGGTGATGGAACCAAATGGCATCAACCATTAAATTCTCATAAGGAAAATTCAAACACTTGGGGGGGGGGGGGGGGGGGGGGGGGGGGGGGGGCAGCTGCCCCTTCCCCATGGTTATGCCCTGTTAAATAATTGAATAATATAGTATAAAAGTTAATTTATTTTTTTGAAAGATTAGGGAGCAACTACCCCTGGTTTCGCCCATCCAAGGATGACTGTAGTTGCCAAGAGAGGGTTCGAGCTTCTGCCTGCAGAGGTGTGGATATCAGAAATGTCGAGATCTCTCAGTTGTGAAAAGACCTATCGGTTACGGCTTTTCTAATGTCGACCCACGGTCAAACTTCATTTGGCCATAGCTTTTAATTCGGAAGTTCAATTGACTATTATTAAATATATTTTTTGCGTATCTCGACGAGATAAATTCGGGTAGAACAGCTATACGGTTTTTCAACGAGCTTCTGTCTGCAGAGGTGTGGATATCAGAAATGTCGAGATCTCTCAGTTGTGAAAAGACCTATCAGTTACGGCTTTTCTAATGTCGACCCACAGTAAAACTTCATTTGGCCATAGCTTTTAATTCGGAAGTTCAATTGACTATTATTAAATATATTTTTTGT
Organism: Tetracentron sinense; assembly: GCA_015143295.1. Taxonomy (NCBI): domain Eukaryota; kingdom Viridiplantae; phylum Streptophyta; class Magnoliopsida; order Trochodendrales; family Trochodendraceae; genus Tetracentron; species Tetracentron sinense. The sequence goes on along the minus strand of CM026554.1, from coordinate 5,241,304 downwards.
GTATCTCGAAGAGATAAATTCGGGTAGAACAGCTATACGGTTTTTCAACGAGCTTCTGTCTGCAGAGGTGTGGATATCAGAAATGTCGAGATCTCTCAGTTGTGAAAAGACCTATCAGTTACGGCTTTTCTAATGTCGACCCACAGTAAAACTTCATTTGGCCATAGCTTTTAATTCGGAAGTTCAATTGACTATTATTAAATATATTTTTTGCGTATCTCGACGAGATAAATTCGGGTAGAACAGCTATACAGTTTTTCAACGTCGTTTTGGGGTTGTTTTGAGGGTTTTAGAGCACTATTTGGTTTTAGGGCTATTTTTGTAATTTTTTTTGTATGCTAATTTTTGTAACTCATCCCTATGATTGTTTAGTTCCCTATATAAGCTCTCTTTGTTCATATTTGTAATTAAATTTTCCCTATTCTAAAGTAAGAGCAAAGACTTTCTTCTTTTCTCTTTTCTTTGTCTTTGATTTTTGCCACCATTATTTTCCAAATAAGAGCAAAGACTTTCTTCTTTTCTCTTTTCTTTGTCTTTGATTTTTGCCTCCATTATTTTCCAAATATGCCGCATAATGGCAACCAAAAGAACGAGAGAATCGGTGTAAGATTCCACGTGTCGAGATTTCTTCATCCAGCAATCTTAAAAAAAAGGGTAAATTACATTCACCTCCCCTGAGGTTTGGTGAAATTGCAAAAACCTCCCCTCTAGTTTCTAAAATTACACTAACCTCCCCTGAGGTTTGGTAAAATTACAGAGACCTCCCATTTAGTTTTTAAAATTACATTGCTCTCCCTGAGGTTTTGCAAAATGACAGAAACTTTTCCTTTTATTTTTGAAATTACATTGCCCTCCCCTATCAAACTCGCCAAGTTTACGCTGTTAACGAAGGATGCTCTTTTACAATTTTATCCCCATTGATTTACTTGAGGAAACGACATCGTATAATCAAGTTGACTGAATTCAAGAAGAGCATGACATAATCAAAATGGAAAATGCTAAATGGACCATGCATTCTGCTATGTAGCGAAATGTCGGTCCTTATTAGTCCAAATGGAAAAGGATAAAGCTTTTGAGACCCCCTTAGGGCCAAGACCACCGAGACCGTGCTCTAAGAGCATGGGATTTCAAGTGGGGCCTACCATGTGAAATGGCCCCACCAGAAATCCTGTGCTCTTAGAGCACGGTCTCGGTGGTCTCGGCCCTAAGGGGGTCTCAGTAGCAAAGTGCATGATATAATCAAAATGGAAAATGCTTAATGGACCACGCATTCTGCTATGCAGCGAAATGTCGGTCCTCATTAGTCCAAATGGAAAAGGATAAAGCTTCTGAGATCATCTTAGGGCCAAGACCACCGAGATCGTGCTCTAAAGAGCACGAGATTTCAAGTGGGGCCTACCATGTGAAATGGCCCCACCAAAAATCCCGTGATCTTAGAGCACAGTCTCGGTGGTCTCGACCCTAAGGGGGTCTCAGTAGCAAAGTCCAATGGAAAATGCTTAATGAACCACGCATTCTGGTATGTAGCGAATTGTCTGTCCTCATTAGTCCACGATCCCTCTTTTAACACCGACTAATTGTGATTAAGATTCACTCACCTTTAGGGTTCATTCATGCCACCTTGGTTTTTAGGAAAACAAATAAATTAATTAATCTCAATTTAGTTGATTTTAATCATAGTTAAAAGGGACACATGAACACGACGGCCCACTAGATAGCTGATCGTGGGGGTTCTCTAATCACTATTCAATCGAAATCCATCTATTTCAGTAACGCGCGGCATACTAGTGGAAGGGACCAACAACTGAAGTAGAGAGGAGGGCAGTGTAATTTCATAAACAAGAGGGGAGGTTTCTGCAATTTAACCAAACCTCAGGAGAGGTCAATGTAATTTTCAAAACAAGAGGGGAGGTTTCTACAATTTCACCAAACCTCAAGGCAGGTCAATGTAATTTACCATAAAAAATGTCACGACAATGACTCGATCTAAGGGACAAGGGTGTTCCTCACCACATACAATAAGCTCTACCAACTTTTGCTGATGAGCTCTAGAAAGAAAAAAAATCAAGTAGTATACAACAAAAGAAATTACTAATAAACCTCTATTTGCTTTAGCATAATAAACTTGAGATTACTTAGGGGTCATTTGGTTTGAATTATTGGAGTTGTTTTAATCAATTGTAACCTCTTATGCTGAGATTATGACAAAATAATAACGTTACTGTCGCACCCCAAATCCCATGTTGGTCAAAGAGTCTTTGGCCTGTGATACTGTATGTCCAATTTTATCTTAACAACATACAAAGCTTATGAAATATGAGTCTGAAAATTTTCTTCAATATTAATAACAAATCCAATTTATAATCAATATACGACCAACCTGAACATAAATAATTCAGATCATCCATTGTGATCTCAAAATCCAAAACTTTAAACCTAAGCAACATCAACTTAATTATCTTATTACAACCCTTTAAATAATAAAATAAATAACTAGCTAATGGATAATGATCCAAATCGATCTCTTCCTTCAGATAGACACCTTCGGGCTCTTCTAAGTGTTCTTTCTCAATCCAAGGCCCTGGTGTGCAGATATCAAAACTTGAACCTATCAACAATAACAATTCGACTGAGCATTGAAAATGCTTAGTGTTTATAAAGTACAGTTAACAATTTATAATGTCATGCATTTTCAATCATATCATACATATCTTACTTTACATATCAGAGTGCAGAAAACATGTAAGCATATCCATACCATCATTGCATAACATATTCAGACTCATGACGTGTACAAACTTGTGATACATGTGTATATGCATGTAAAATCATAGCAGTAACATGTCAGTTCATACCAGATTTCTATCAGTTCCAAGTTCCATACCAGATTCCAATTTCCATATCAGTTTCTAAGGTCCATACCAGAATTCAAGGTCCATACCATAATACATTTAAATCATGTTAATAGGGTTGTCAACATCATTAACAATCTGATGATCAAAATTCCCTAATCACAATTCCACAATCATAATTCCATAATCACGATTCCATGATCACATATCCCTTCCTCTATATTCAATCACATATACATTCGAAACCTAAAATCATCATCCCATTATCATATAGCAATTTCCATCATCATTGTCAATTCAAAACTATAAAATAGTAGACATATCATAATACTTTTCCAATCATCCCTTCCCATTCATGAATCTTATACCCTTTTAAATCATGCAAAGCCATAACATGTCAATCATACTCATCATGCAACAATATATACTTAATAGATCATATCCAATACTTATCATTATCATAATATCATTAACGGGACAGTATATCAAATCTTTCTCGATCGCTTCCCTACGATCAATCGCTTTCGAATGGGCTTGGCTTTTGATCTCCAAGCTTTTCTAATTTTCCAAGCAAAACCCATTGCAAAAGCCTTGGTTAATCTCTCTCTGAGATTTCTAAAGCTCTTAGAATGTTTGAAATCCTAAAACCCATGAATTAGTGGTCTATTTATAGACCTAGTCCTTTAGAATTTACTAATTCTTGGAATTCTATTCAAAATAGTGGCAAAAATAACCATGGGCGGTGGACCAGTGGTTTTGGACGGTCGACCGCTAGTTGGTCGATCGCCCGGTCTTGAGTGGCGGTCGACCACTAGTTTGCTTACTATTTGCCCAAAAACCTTATACATTTTAAAATTTGATTGCACTGGGGGGGGGGGGGGGGGTGTTGAACGGGCTTAAGGGGAGTCTTCCCTGTTTTTGCTTGTTTTGTCTTTTTCTGCTTCCTAACACTTAGCCATTTAGCCATTGGTCATATAATATATATAAACATAATTAAACATTACATGAGATGTTTTCAACACAAAATTCAAGGTTTTATTCAATTTACACAAGTTTCAAGACAACCAAAATTTTAGTCTCTACAGTTAAAAAATCTCGATTAAACATTAATGAATATATATATATGAACATGATTTTCTTGATCATTCAACTTCTAACACCAAAAACAGCAAATCAGATTTACTAATTCCCAAAGTAAATTCCCACACCTCACATAGAGAGGCATATGAATAGAATTAAGACAAATTCCAACCAAAAAATATATATGTGCACCCACTAATGATTATATTCTATTCCATAGTTATTATTTGTTGAAATATAAATTCTCCGCATTAACCTGACTAAAAAATCACCACTCAAAGGTTCCTTTTGTCTTCGCAAAAGTTCTTTTTGTTCTCTTTATCAAAATTTCTTTATTAGTGTGGTTGTCTTTTTTGTATTCTGGCATCAATTTTTTTTCTTTTTCTTTCCATCAAGAATTACCTACTTTATGAGGAGCCAAACAATCCGAGAATATGATGCCTCCAAAATAGCAAGTTTGAGGAGTTCGTTTTATGTGTGCATGTCAGTACATGGATTTCATGTGCCCCAGCACTACACAAGGTATTTTAGTAAAAATATAAATTGTTAAGCTTAATTCTCATTTAATTATGAGTGTTTTCACCAATAAATCCACAATTGGTTTACATGGTGCACTATCAACGGACGCACACAAGATCCAAGTGCCCACTTGCACCCACAAAATGGACTCCAACTCTGAGTATTCTGGCATATGGCTTTCTTTTTGGTATTCTCGCATCATTTTCTTTTCTTTTATATCAAGGAGTTACTTTTGTTGTTGCCGGAATTACCTACTTTATGATGAGCCAACAAAGCTGAGAATATGATGCCTCTTAAATCAGAGGAGTAGGTTTAATTTGTGTGTGCAAGTCAGTACATGCATTTCGTATGCCCCCAAAACTACACAAGATATGTTAGTAAAAGTACAAATTGTTAAGGTCGAATATGCCTAATTTTATTATGAGTGTTTTTATCAATTTACCCACAATTGGTGTACGTGGCACACTATCAATGGGCACACTAAAGATTCATGTGCCGAATTGCACACACAAGACGGTCTCTAACTGATGCAGAGCAAGTGGTAGAGAATTTAGAATTTCATGGAATTGTCAACAATCTAAACAAAATGCATAAAAACTTTAGTAGAAACGTGCGAAATTTACATAGCTAAATGAAAACGTCGAGATTTTCAAGATCCATTACTTCACTATGGATTTTTCACTTTTTTGCTAGATTCACCCGTTTAGGCCTCAGAAATAGTAATTTAGCTATTTTTGAAAAGTTTTGTTTTAGTAATAACTTTAGTTATAGAAGTTAGAATCGCACATCGTTGATTCTTTCATGCTTTTAGTATTCAGTATTAGTAATTTTCGTAGTTAATTCACTATTTGCCATTTTTAGTAATTTTCCAGATTTTGCTTAATTTAGCATCATAATTGTAGAGTTGTAAGCCACATGCAAGAACAATTTGTTTTGAATAAAATTGCAGAGAGGTTCTCTCTTTTCCCTATTGTTCTTGGTATCACTGCGAATCAACAAGACAGTGGATGCCCATTATCCTTGGTATTTTCCTTGAGGAAAATCAACAGATTTAATGGAAGGTTGTGTGATTGAGGTGGTCGAAGTCATTCCCTAGCGCTTGCTGCATTAGTTGGTATCAGAGCCTAAGTTTCATTCCTGCATATTCATGCCACCTAAACGTGGTGGTGGTCGAAATGCGTCTCTCAATGAAGTGCTCAAACATGATGATGTAGCTTGATTAAAACAACAAATCAAGGTGTTGACAGTTCAGGTTGTTGCACTAGAAGCAAGGGATAATCAATGAAGGAGTCGATCTCCACCTCCGAATTTTGTAGAGAAGGGATTTGAAGGCAAGTTCGAAAACCCCTATGGCGAATACATCCCAAGGAAAAGGACAACCGCGGTGGAAAATCCTAGAATAAACTTTGACTCACGGCGGTCGAAAGCCGGACTAAAGATTGACATACCTGAATTTCAAGAAGGCGTCCAACCAGAGAAGTTTTGTGAATGGATTTATGTTGTGGAGGAGGTCCTGGATTTTAAGGAGGTTCCCGACAACAAAAGGGTTCCATTGGTTGCGACCAGATTTCGGGGACGAACTGCTGCATGGTGGCAACAGTCTAAGTTGATTTGTGGTTGACAGGGAAAATAGAAGGTTGATTTATGGGAAAAGCTGAAGAAACATATGTGTGTAGCATTCCTGCCCCACAACTATACACGAATGTTATATCAACAATTACAAAATTCGCAGGGTACTAAGACAGTTGAGGACTATAGCACATAACATTATTAGTTGGTGGCTCGTAATGACCTAGCTGAAACAGAAAAGCAATTGGTATCCCGATATATTGGAGGTTTGCGATCCCAATTTTAAGATAATTTCAATTTATTTGATCCATTAAATATTTTTGAAGCCCATCATAGGGCCATACAATTGGAAAAATAGTTCAGTCACAGATCTGACAGTTCTACGTGGGTAAATAGTGGAATTAGTAGTCATCCTACATCCGCCCCCACTAGAACTGTCACCCTCCCGGGTAGTGCTGGAAAATTGCCAATCAGGGGGCAGCCCAATAGAGCCCCTACCATGGGTGGTGGACTACATTATTTTAAGTGTGGAGATCGAGCCTGAGCAACGGATGGTAGATTGCAAGAAAGGTGACTGTGTTGGGAAAGTTACCACCTCATTAATCATTTATAACCAATTTATTCGGTTATAAATTACTCTTTTAAGTTGTTATGACCTAAACAACCCTCAAGGCGTGTTCTCCAAAGATTAAAGGGTAAAAATATTTTAAAGACGTTCATCTATTTAACAAAATCCTTATAGGCCCTCCCTCCAAACCATAACTCATCATCATCCCCCAAATATATTAGTTGTGACATCATTAAGGCAAGTCATACGCCTTTATGATGTCTGTCCTCAAAAGAGATCATAGGCATTGGACTAAGGCACCACTCTTAGGGCAAAAATTGTATCCATCGTCAGGCCCCAAACACCAGATTATTGGGAATATTGAGACTATAAAGGTCACTCTTCCAATAGCCGACAAGGAAATGGGGCAAGGATCATCCCAAAATCCTCATGACTATCAGCCCAATCAATAATCTGTACTGCTGGAATAGGAGATGGGGGGACACACATGCCCATTCCCACGGGAAAGCAATGGCCTACCATACATCATCCCCCCGACAAAGCATACTTAGGGTTCATGGTGTCTTGATTCCACGAATCCTTAATTGGACAAGGCTTAACCAGAAGAAATTGCTTTTTGGTTCCTATGGAGTATAACTCCTCAAAGCTTTCATAAAAAAATAATGCGAAAGCTTAAAGCGCCATTGAGTCAAGACCTGTTCTTAAATAAAGTATTATAATGGTGTTAGGGTTTATGGTGACTCTATTCCACTGAATCCCTCAAAGGGACAAGCCGAGGGACAAGGCTTGTCTGTATGGAGTATACCTCCTTTAGGCTTTCATTAACAGTTCATGAAAGCTTATTACACCATCGAGTCAAGACTTATTATTTGAGCAGGACATTTACAAGTTCACTCTAGTATAATACATCACGCTCGATCTAGATCCCAAAGTGCTCTGTAACAAGTTGAATGCATGAAAAATTGCACAACACTCCACCTTGATCAAAAATTCATGTCACTTCACAATACAATGTCCGATAATTTTTTTCAACTTTGGACACTTTTTCGATCTGTATTTCGCAAAGGTATTGAAGGGATTCAACAGCTACCACTCCTTTATAGATGATCTCTTCAAGAGAATAAGGTCTAAGAAGTGTATGATAAATACCGACAATGCCTAAGACTGCAGATCTAGTAACTGTACTAACCTTGATTTCAGGCCTCAATATTACAAGTAGTACTCCAATAAGGATTAGAAGGTTTGCAATCTTTAAACAATTGAACTTGTGGGGATAACATCACTTGATCTTCTTCTTCTTCTTCAATTGCAATTTAATTTTTTCGAGGCTCTGAAGTTGAACAATGCTTGAGAATTCTTCAACTCAGGACACTTTTTGATCTGCAGTTTGCAAAGGTTTTGATGAGAATCAGCTACTACCACCCCTTCATGGATGATAGGTCCGAGAAGTGTGTGATAAATACTAGTAAAGCCTAAGACTACATATCTAATAATTGTACTAACCTTGATTCCAATAAGCCTCACAATTACATGTAGTACTCCTATAAGAATTAGTGTGTTTGTAATCTATATACTTCTTCTGTTGTGAGGAAACCCCTTAGGATAGAATCAACGACAATGGAAAAATAAATATGGAAGTTGAACAATGCTTGAGAATTCTTCAACTCAGGACACTTTTTGATCTGCAGTTTGCAAAGGTTTTGATGAGAATCAGCTACTACCACCCCTTCATGGATGATAGGTCCGAGAAGTGTGTGATAAATACTAGTAAAGCCTAAGACTACATATCTAATAATTGTACTAACCTTGATTCCAATAAGCCTCACAATTACATGTAGTACTCCTATAAGAATTAGTGTGTTTGTAATCTATATACTTCTTCTGTTGTGAGGAAACCCCTTAGGATAGAATCAACGACAATGGAAAAATAAATATAGCAAAAAGAAAACACACCACAAAGCAAGATTTATGTGGTTCGGCCTAAATGCCTACGTCCACAGTCACAGCACACCAAATGCCTTCACTAATCCAAGAGAAGAATACAAAAGAGAAGAACCCACAACGAAGATCAAACCCCAAGGAAAGCCCACAATGCTCTCTCTTACAAAAGTCTTCTTGTTCTCTCAACCCAAACCCTAGCTATGACTATCTTACTTGATTTACAAACCCTAACCCCAAGCCTCTCTTTTATAGGCCAAAAGAGACCCCAAACACAAGACGAAATGAAATTCTACCAAAATAGAAGTTTCCCAAAGCTAAAAAATCTCTAAAATAGATTTTAGGAATTTCCCGAAACAAAACACCGCTTGGGTGATCGATCCCCCTGCCCAAATCGAGCCAAATACTCACAAATCTCCACCTTGGCGAGATTCCCGCGAACACCCTTTGATGTGGCATCTCGCTTTCACCACCATAATCCAACCGAATGCAAGGCTCCACCTTGCCGAACTTGGAGTAAGTCTAAATAACTTTTTAGACTTCTCCACCCAAATTCTTTCACCCTATTGTGAAAGATGTGGAGTCCCCAACTCCACCTGTAAATCATCATCAAAACTGAATGTCATATATTCAACCGCCTTCATCTTCAACTACAAACCCTCATTGTTTGCCAAAATTCACGTCTCCTTTACCGGGCTAGAATTAGGAACATGAGCTTTCTTCACCTTAGATGCTCCACCAAAAACTGTGTTTCCTTGCAACACATACAAGTTGAGAGAATCCGGTGGCCATAATCGATTGTGAGGCCATAAAGAGCATCAAGTAGCCGGAGAACACCAAAGGAAGATGAGAGAATCAGATAAGTGGCCGCTTGCATAGCCCTTCGTGGTAGGGGAGTGAATGACTCAAGCTTCCAAGATCTCCATTTTCTTGTTCTTCTTCTGCCTTTCTTTATTTCCTCTCTTGCCTTCCGCACCATCCTCCTTTCCTTTGTGATTCTTGCTTATTTATAGGCATTTGGAGTCATCATGACTTGTGTAGTCATGATGAGGTCACCTGTCAGACAACACTCAAGAGAGCCAGCACATAGCCCAAGTGGGCTTATGTCGGCTAAATTGTTAGAAGTTGTTAGCATGAGAAATTCCTATTTTACCCCTTCTTCTTACTCCTTTTTTACGAATTTTATCCCTTACTCAAGGCTTTGTAGCTGAACAATGCCCCGAGAATTTCTTCAACTTGGGACATTTTTTGATTTGTATTCCGCAAAGTTTTTGAAGGGATTCATGCTACCACCCCTTATGGATGATTTCTTCAAGAGTCTAAGGTCTGAGAAGTGCATGACAAATACCGGTCTAAGACTGTAGATCTGATAATTGTACTAACCTTAGTTCCAAGCCTCGTGATAACTACAAGTAGTATTCCAATAAGGATTAAAAGGTTTGTAATCTATATACAATTGAACTTGTAGGAATAACATCAGCTAATCTTCTTCTTCTTCAATTGCAATTTTTTCCCAAGGCTCCAAGTGGAAAAGTACCCCGAGAATTTCTTCAACTCAGGACAGTACTTTTCGATCTGTATTTAGAAAATGTTTTTGAAGGGATTCAGGTGCTATCACCCCTTCACGGATGATCTCTTCAAGAGTCTAAGGTTTGAGAAGAGTATGATAAATATCGGCAAAGTCTAAGACTACAAATCTAATAATTGTGCTAACCTTGATTCCAAATCTCACAATTACAAGTATTACTCCAATAAGGATTAGATGGTTAATTTGTAATCTTTATACAATGGAACTTGTAGGGATAACAGCGGTTGATCTTCTTCGTCTTCCATTGCAATTTTTTTTCGAGGCTCTGAAGCAAAACAATCCCTGGGAATTTCTTCAACTCGGGACACTTTCAGATTTGTATTTTGTAAGGGTTTTCAAGGAATTCAGTTGCTACCATCCCTTCATGGATGATCTCTTTAAGAGTCAAAGGTCAAGTAAGTGCATGATAAATATCGGCAAAGCCTAATACTACAGATCTAAGAACTATACTAACCTTGATCCCAAGCCTCACAATTACAAGTAGTACTCCAATAAGGATGAGAAAGGTTTTTAATCTTTATACAATTGAACTTGTGGGGATAACATCAATCAGGATATTCTTCTTCCATTGCAATTTAATTTCTTTTCTAAGGCTCCGAAGTTGAACAATGTTTGAGGATTTCTTCAACTTGGGACACTTTTCGATATGTATTTCGCAAAGGTTTTTAAGGGATTCAGCCGCTACCACCCCTTTATGGATGATCTCTTTAAGAGTCTAAGGTCTGAGAAGTGCATTATGGATACTGGTAAAGTTTAAGACTACAGATCTAATAACACTGTAATAACTTTGACCTCACAATTACAACTTACAAGTAGTACTAAAGGATTTGAAGGTTTGCAATCTTCATACAATTGAACTTGTGGTTGTGGGATAACATCAATTAATCTTCTTCTTCCATTGCAATTTAATTTCTTTTCCGAGGCTTTGAAGCTGAACAATGCCTGGGAATTTCTTCAACTCGGGACACTTTTCGATTTGTATTTCGCAAAGGTTTTGAAAGGATTCAGCTGCTACCACCCCTTCATGGATGATCCTCAATTTGGGGAGTTTCCAGAAGGAGAGCTTCTCTAGTTTCGGTAGAGACCAATTCTGTTCTCCCTCTGATTCCCCTCCTATCCTCGATTCTTCCAAGTGATAACATTCAGAAATGCAGAGCTCTCGTAGATTCTTCATGCTACCAAACATAGATGGTAGCTTCATGGAGGTGAAACCTTTGCAGTCCTTGATGCATATACGCCATGCAGGTTTCGGCAATGTATGAGACCGGACAAACCTTTCAAGAGCAGGTTTGGTACTTATGGTGACTCCTAGAATGCTCAGCCGTTCCAAGCATTCCAGCTCCTCAAAAGCAACTCCACAGCCCTCCACTTCCCAATCACCATAACTTTGATATAGGTTCAACACCTGCAAATCCCTAAGTTTTGAAATCATTTGGCGTGGAATTACTCTAAGATAAACTGTGTTCTCCAAATCCAAATGCTTCAGTCTAACCAATCTTTCTAACTCTACGGGCAATGCCACAATGCTTGTATGTGACAGCCCGAGATGTCGCAGCCCGATCAAGCTACCGACACTGGGCGGGAGCTCTTCGATACGGGTATGTGATAGATCCAAAACTCGAAGAGTAGCAGGCAATGAATCTAAGAATACATTCGAGATGTAATACAATTTCCTATTCTGTTGCAGCATCAAGGTTAGGAGATTGGGGAAGGTGGGTAGTTTTGATACTAATGCCTCAATGTTGTTCTCCATAAGCGAAAGCCTTTGCACCTCTTCTTTCCCCTCCCCAAAACATGGGATTTCAGTGAATCCCGACCCCGCTCGCACCAGAAGTTTCTCCATCTTCTTTGAAAAATCAATCGATTCTGCAGTTTCAGACAAAGCAATCTGGTGAACAACACCAAGCATTTTCACCTGTGAGTCTTCAAATTCACCGCTCTCCATCAAACATGCAGCTTTCAGAGCTTCAATGGTGTCGATCCCAAGTTTAAAAACTGCATCAAAATCATCATAGTTGTTACTATCTAATATTCCTTCACTGATCCAGTAATGCACCAGTTTATCCTTGCGGATCGAGTAGTCGGGCGGAAAGAGGCTAAAATAACAGAAGCATGATCTCAATGTATCATCCTTCAAACTGTCATAGCAGAATTTGAGATGGTAAAATAGATTTGTATCCATTTTATCTTTATTTCGACGTTCCAAGTAGTCCAAATCTAAAGCTGCCTGTTCCCACTCCTCCATGGTGGTCTTGTCGGCCATAGCTCGGCCGACCGTTGCAAGGGCCAGCGGCAATCCACGGCACATTTTAACAATTCTTTCAGCAACATATCTTCTCTCCTCGGGTAACTGTTCTTCTCTCCAACCAGCATTCTTAAGAAAAAGCTCCCATGATTCTTCTGTTGAGAGCCATTCAAAATCTAGCAAAGAACTACTTCGCATTTTCCTAGCCACATCCATATCTTGGGTTGCGAGAATAACCTTGCATTTGTTTTCGGGGTCTGGATATGGAATTCCGATCTCACCAAAATCAAACGGTTCTAAAACTTCATCCAAGAACAGCAGATATCTCTTCCTGCTCAAGGCCTTGGAAATGTAAGCAGCTCGCGTTTGGTAACTATAGTTATCTGAAAATGATAAGCCCAACGAATCTAAAATGCTCTTTTGGGTTTTTTCATTTTCGTTAAAAGATACTCGAACCCAAATCACCTCATCAAAATTCAAGGATTCTGGTTCCTGATCGACCCTCGCCTGAATTTGTTTCATGAGCGCAGTCTTCCCGGCGCCAGCTCTTCCAATTATTCCGATCACGCCCACCTTATCATCTTTGAGCATCCTCCAGATAATTGCAAGTGTCTCTTCCATGCCCACAAGCGACTTTCTTGCGACCGCCATCTTTTTTTCAAAACAGTGACGATCGGTCTGAGAGAGAGAGAGAGAGATAAGCAGGAGTTTTTAGGAATACCCCTTCTGTATCTCACATTGAAAATTCTGTAGACGATTTGCTTCCATGTCTTTCAGAGCTAATCACTTGTTAAGAAGCTTGAGTAATAGATTTTTATCTCCAGTTACAAAGCAACGGGTATTAGTGTTTTTAAAGCACAAAAAGAGCATGAGATTAACTATGAACAGGAGCTCCGGTTTCGTAATTAGAGATGGAAGAATTCGAATAATCAAAATATTAAAGTTGGTATTAGTTTTTTCTAAATTTCATACTCTACTCTCTGGTTATGGTATTAGTACATGTAGTTAGATGCGTAGCATCGGAAGCTGGGCATCTCAACCGCCACACCTAATGAGAGTGGAATCTGAATCACCGATTTCAAAATTTTTCAAAATTTTCACTATGAGACAACAAGTGCATTGCTACCCCTTTTAACAGTTTTCTTCTAAGGAGGAAGGGTTTAACCAGTGTAGAGGTAACAGGATCGTGTTGCTAGATTAATGAGACCTTGGAAGTTATTGTATGGGCAAGCATTTTTCATACTCATTATATTTTGGAGTTGGGATCACCTCCAGTGTTAACTGGCGGGGGCCTACCAACATTAATAGGGATTCAGCACGCGTACCACTTTTCAGATGCGCGAGCTCTTTTTCATTTTCAAAAATGCTAGCCCCAGTCACAGTTTTTCCCAGATGTAAGGTGGTGGTAACAAGTGTCAGCCCATCTCCATGTTATAAGGTAGCAACACCACGTGTTGCACCCACACTACGTTTGTGAAAAAAAATTGCCTTAGTGCGCTTGGGCTAGCACTCTCCTCTTCCTTTTTTACATTGTGGTTTGATGGGAAATGCAAGGGCTGTAAATGGATATCCGAAATATTCGAATTCGAATTCGAATCCATTTAGCCGGATAATATCCGGATAAGGTATCCGTCGGATCGGATACGGATATGAAAATATACTATCCGTTTATAAACGGAGTGGAGCCGGATATTTCTATATCCGCTCCGCTAAATATCCGACAGTCAGAGGTGATGTGGCTGTTTTTTAAGTTTTCTTGTTAATCTAACGGCCCAAATGGATTTTTGAAAAGTAAACCCTAAAAGTTAAGATACAAAACCGTGTGGTCTTATATACCACCTGTTTTGAGAAAAGAAAAAACCATGTGCTTATATACCACCTGATTAAACCACCATTAGTTTTGAGAATCGAAAAACCCAAAACTCTCTGGTCTCTCCACTTCAACTCAAGCCGTTGCCATCCGCACCATGGACCACCTCAGACGGCAACCTCCTCACCAACTGGACCACCTCCGACACCTGCTCCGGCAACTGGAACGGCGTCAAATGCACCGCCGACCGAGTCGGTGCTCTTTCTCTCCCCTCTCTAAACTTCCGAGGCCCTATTGACCAGAGCTTCTCTGGAAATGCAGGGCTTAGTGGGTCTAACCCGTTGCCGAGTTGTTCATTTACAGAATTGCCACCAGCAGCAGCGTTTGCGAAGACAGTGTTGTCGAATCCTCATGTAAATGCTTGTCGTCGACATTTTTCTGAGAGCTATCCGTCTTGGCCATCAAGATCGAGCTTTGGAGTTCCTCCAAATCTAGATTCCAAAGACCTTCAGATCCATCTCTTACTCGAATTGGGTTGTCTAATCGGACGAATTCGGATATTATCCGAATTCGATCGGATATTCCGGATACGAATAACGAATGCAAATTTTATACTCCGTCGGATAACGGAGTGAATTCGGATAGGGGATAATACTAAACGAATTGGATACGGATAGTGTGGCATCTGCTTCGAATTCGCTCCATTTACAGCCCTAAATGCAACCATAAACCCCACATGCAAAGCGATTTGGTGGTAGGCACATTTGTTTTGGAATGTTAAGGGGCACGTGATTAAAGTCGGATGCTCATACACTCCCCTTTTGTAGATGACATGTGGAATCACTTTTCCCCATTTTTTTTTATATCTTACGCAAAGAATATAACTACCTTTATATTTGTAGTGGTTTAACCAGCTAAACAACTGCATAGATTAGTGATTCCACATGTCAAGTGCTGTAAGAGATTATATGTCAAAGCAACCGTGTTTAAGGTCATGCAAGCAAGGATCTTTCTTTGTCCCCTACAAATCCATGTGAACAAGCATCAAAACATCTCCCACAAATAAGACCATGGAAGGAACTCTTAATTCTTCAAACGCAAAGAATCAAAAAAGCAAAACAAAACAAAACAAAAAAAAACTAATAAAATTTGACCTGACACGTCCTTGGTTTGCACTAGCTAGTAGGAGTGTATCCCATATAGGGTGGATTCAGTTTCGAGTTCCTTGTGCCCAAGGTTACAAACGGAACCAAATTGCCTGACATGTTCACTGTGACCTTCCCTGTGGCCAGGAGTGTTTGAAGGCCAAGATGACTTCTCTTGTACGGACATCACAGTTTGTTAACAAATTTACAAGTGATCTTGACCTTTAAACACCCTAACCACAGGGAAGGCCACGGTGTACAACACAGAGATTTGGTTCCGTTACAAACAACCAATGCTCTCGGCGCACATTAGAAAATGTGTCAGATTTATATAGTTGTATTGTACATATGTTAAATTTTTAAAAGCTTATATTGTCAATTTTTTTATGTGGCCTGAGGAGGGTTATTAATGGGTCAGGCCGGGGATCTGTTCATCCCAAGCCTAACTTGTAAGGGTCTAGCCCAAGTCCTCGCGCGCCTGAACTAGCTAGGCCCAAGCCCTACCCTCAGGCCCAAGGCTGGGCTTAGGCTTGAAAAGAGGATAAAGAATATTTGTTTGTCACGATATTTATCAAAAAAAAAATCTGTAAACCATCAACAGTGGCCAACCTGACATTAACTCGCTTCCTTTTGTAGGGTTTGGGACCAACAATTCAACCCAAAGAGCACTAAAATGAATTGAGTTAAATTTTTTTTAGCAGAGAGCGTGGGAGGGGAGGGGAAAGGAGAGGAGGCTGAAGAAGGGGAAGGTGAGGAGGAGCCATCGATGTCACTGGCATCAATGACAACATACTTTCCTCAATAATGAGGTCATTGGCCTCATTGCTACTACTGAATGGAGTAGAGATATTTTATAAATCACTAGAACAAATCAAATAAGATATATATTAAACAAATGCAAAAAACAACCATGATTTAGAGTTTTAGGGTTCATGATGAAAATGAGGGTTTAATGTATATAGTTATTTTTATGTTAAAACAAGAATTATATATATATATATATATATATATATATATATATATATATATATATAATATATGTGTGTGTTTATTAGTATATACAAATAATGAGGTGTTGTCCAAGCCTGACCCTAATGTCAGTGGGCCAAAATCCTTCTCAATGCGTTTAGACTTCCACTTACAATCTGCCTCAAGTTACACATAACCCACATTTGGGTTTACTTAAAATCAGAATATTGGTACCGAACCCTAACTATTCAGTATTTCTAAGGTATCTCATATGTACTTCTTACATGAGTTTTATTGGTTTTTATGCTTATTTATTCCAAGCCTGGTAGTGACAAGTTTTGTTAATCATTCGACTAATTGAAATTTACCCCTTGTATATGAATCAAGACCTAGAGCGGGGTGAATAGGTTTTCTAAGGTCTGTCTACCAATTTTAATTTTATCAATTAAATTTGTGGAAACGGTAAACAACCAATCAAGTACACAAACCACAACACCAAGATTTTTACATGCAAAACCCTCCTGGGAAAAATCACAGGACCTAGTCCAGATAAAAGAGATTTAACTAAGAACAAAAGCAACAAATACTTTCAGACTTGGACTATACCCAACCCGAATCGACACAACGATCCTTAGTAACCAATCTTCAACATCTCAATAAGCAATCATGTGCTCACAAGCCAACGTGATCAACCGGCAGTTAATTGTGATCATCTTAGAACTCTACAACCACGATCTCTCGATCAATCTCCGCCAAGGCGGCTCCAGATTTCTCTGACCACAACAACCACGACCCGCTATATGGACCAATCTCCTTCTTCGAAGGTTTTGGCACATGCCAACCAAGTTTATAGTCACAAGGATCGAGTTTGAGGGGTTTAATTCAGTTTAAACAATGACATAGAGTGATCTCATGAACAGTGAGAATCAAACAAAACAAGTCGAAAGATATTCTGATGAAAACTTGCACTCTAGTCTAGAACATGAGAGAGAGCTCAAAAAGATAAATCATCCACAATGGGGGAACCCTAGAACAGCTTTGGGAGCCTCTCCTCTTAGTCTCAAAAGCCCTAAATCGTGTTAGGGAACAATAGAATATATGGGCAAACCAAAAGGGAAAAAAAGAAACTTCTAAAATTGTATTTCCCACAAGGTGGTTCGAAGACCCAAGGGGGTTGTTCGAACCACCCCTTGGTCATTCGAATGCCCATGGGGTGGTTCGAACCACCCCATAACCCGAGTCTCTGGATTTTTCTCTCATACATTTTTGGTTGCGTCGTTCGAACAACCATTCCATGATTCGAACCAACAACATGGAAAACGTCCAGAAACTAATTTTTAACTATCTTGACTTGTTTCTAACCACCTAGAGAATATCAAACATTGTCCAAGTCAATTCCTCCTAGGGTAGATGTCATCTAAGTCACTTATAATTCCTAGGCACGTATGTAGCTCATGATTAGCAACTTGTCTTCGTTTTCTCATGGCTTTTGGCACTTAAAGCTTCTTGGACTGAGACACCCTTTTAATTATGGTTTGTCTTACAGAATTAGCCAATCCAAATCTGGACTTTACACTAATATTTTTCATTATAATTTTAATAGAAAAAATATTTCATTTATTCTAGGATCTATGATGGAAGTAGATCTTGAACTGCATGGAGACAAATATGACATGAAAGACGTTATATTTAGTGTGGATAGAAATACAATGAATGATACAGATGAAGGGCATGGTGAAGATGAAGGAGATACGACTTTTTCCACCATACAACTATATATAAAAATGAAATTTAGTTCAAAAGAGGAAGCATATTCATTTTGTAGAGAATACGCTAAGTCTATAGGATTTTGGCACATTGAAATTAAGTAGTCGTCGGTCAAGGGTCAACGAAGAATTTATTGATGTGAAATTCGTATTTTGTAAATATGGAAGCAAGCAATGAAGCCATGTTGAAGTTGCTAATCCACGACTATAGATGTCAAATGGGCTGGCCCCTTCGTGCTTCGTATCGTGCCTGGCACTACCCATTTGTTTGGTGGGTTGTGCCATGCCGGCCCATTAAGCAAATATGGAGGCCTCGCCTGGCCCACATGCATGACCCATGGTGGGCTGTGCCTGGGCCAACCCGTAGGCCAAATTTTTTTTTAGTAAATTTGTAAATTAAAATTATAATTGTAAAACTAAAATACAAAGACACCAATATTGGTCTAAAATTCAAAAAGTTTCATTTGATTTATCTTTGAATTTTGTAATACAAGTAGTTGGTACAATACAAAATTCCAAATAAATGTGAGAATTGCATCACTATAGTTTGAGTACATCCCAACTAAGTTGGCAGTTGGCACCTACTCAACTATCAATCATTTGCATTGCTAAAGCCTTATTGTTGCGCCCCAAAATCCCACCTTGGCCTAATGAGACCTTGGGCCTTGACACTATTTAAACCTGCTTAATTTCATAGCATACAAGGCAATACTAGATATGAGTTTACAAAAAATGACGACAATAAGATTTCGATATAAGATAAACCATCCTATAATATCCTGTGACCAAGTCAACATAAACCACCATTCCATCATAAGCCTAATACCCAATTAAAATCCACCTAAGCAACATCATAATCAAAACAAAACAAGTATCTATTACAATCCTCCAATCTAGTAATATGGGAAACGGTCTAAATCCCTCACTCCCTCTTCAGGAAAATCACCTTCTTCTTCTTCCTCTACATACTCCTCCTCGGTCCAAGGCTCTGCAGCTCGCTCCGGCTCTAGACCTGCTGACAATAACAGTTCGACTAAGCATTGAAAACGCTCAGTGTATACATAATCAGAGTGCGGAAAACATGTGAGCATATCATATCATCACCTTGACTCATGTACTTGTATGACACTTGAACTTTTACCATGAAATACATGCATGCTCATATACATGAGATAGTATCCAGAACTTGTCACGGGCCAATAACTATGCAATGGTATCCGAAGCTTGTAAAATGTAAGTAACCATGAAATGATATCCGGAGCTTGTAAAATGTAAGTAACCATGAAATAATATTTGAAGCTGTAAAATGTATGTAACCATGCATTGATATTCAGAGCTTGTAAAATGTAACTAACCATGCAATGATATCCAGAGCTTGTAAAATGCTTGTGTTCATGAGGTGCGTGTATTCATGAGACTTGTAACCTACCACACATGTGAACTTGTGCTTGAGTGTTGTGATTAATATTTGAATAGGTCATCCCTTAGATTCCGATCCTCCACCATGGAAACTCCGTCATGGTCCATACCACGATGGTTAGATAACTCCTGGCCTGGAAGAATTGTTCTAAGGTTTGGCCCATACAAGGTACATAGGGCATTATTTATCATGGTGAGCATAAATACTACTTTATCAAAATTTCACAAGTTCGATAACACGACAGTAAGCATTTAACATTTCCAATAATTCTTATTAACACATTCAATCCCCAATTTATGTACAAATTGCTCTTCCTCTATTATACCACTCTATCATCCATACACAATTATCCATAAACCATACAAATTCACCCAACACATCCACCATCATTTCTCATCCTCCATTTTAAACACAAATAGGATCAAACATAAATTTTTAAAAAAATACTTAATACCCATATTATGCTTGTTAACAACCCCTACAGACATGCAAGATCCCATTTCATGCTCCATGATCAACAATTTACCCATAATCATGAAAACATCTAATAATTTTGACTCAATCATGTTTAATCATGCAAAAATCATAATAGAGTTAGGTTAGAAGGTATATCGACCTTTGATATCATCTCCCTACGATCCAAATCGCCCGAGGAAGGCTCCTGGGCGATTTCCAAGCTCAAACTCCTCTCCAAGCACTCTCCTTTGAAACCTAGGCTTTCTCTCTCTCTCTCTCTTTTCTCTCCAAATGTGTTTAGGGTTCTAACAAAAACCCAAACTCACGAAATAAGAGACTATTTATAGGCTAAGGGTGTTTAAAACCCCAAAATACCCCTAAAAATTGCACTTAGAAGAAAAATCCTCAATTACCCGAAATCGGTTGACCAGTTTGGGAGTCGGTCAACCGGGTTTGGGTGGACAACCCCTGTTTTGACAAATTTTAGCTAGTTGGTTGTTGGGTTTATGTAGCTAGTCGGTCGACTGGTTGTGAATTTCGATCGACCAGTTTTCCCTTTCTTCTTTTTTTTGCTCTTTAATTTCTTTGATTTCTTCCTTAGGTTAGTCTTATACACATATTTTAAACCCTCATAAATGTTAATTAGCATGAAACACTCAACACATGGTTAATTTGATTAAATTACCCTCATTAAACACGATAATGGCATAAGAATAAATACGGATCTCTACACTTACAATAATGGGAAAAGAATACAATATTCTCACTAATCCTTTGATTTGTTGCTTATATCTAAGTTTGAAAAATCTTCGGCTATATCATCATTGGTGTCTTGTAGTCTTCCCCATCCTGCCAATCATTCATGCACATTAATCACTCCAAAATTTCAGGAGTTAATCTACTCCTCCTCTCGGTCAATACTCTACCACCTACACTATAAGCATACTCTGATGCTATTTTTGAGGCCAGAGGTGTTAGTAGATCATGTGCCATGATGGAAAGCACAAGAAAATTTCTTTCGTGTGTTTCCACCATGTCAAAATTTCAAATTGGGCTAGCTCCTCTTAGGTAAGAAATTCAGTACAATTAGTGTCTAAATATTTGAAAAGCTCAGTGTGTGTTTGGACATTAGCAATAGCAGACCAAGCTATGTCATCGGTATTAAACGAGGTGAATGAATAAGTAGGTCTTGCATTACTAGAATATTTAGAATCATATGATTGATAAATTGAACTTAATAAGTTATTAATATCTTCCCCACTAATAGTTTGTTTAATATTTACAATGAAAAAATTCCATGAATTAGTACTTCTACACCAACTAATTTAATCCTAGGATCCATTATTGCAGTTAAACAAAAAATGGGTGGTATAAGTGCAAATTTTTTAAAAATTTTGTTTCCATTTCATAACAAATGGTCGTAAAAGTGTGATTTTCTCTATATTTGGCAATAGTATTAGCAATACAATAAAGGGTAAATTGCACTCACCTCCCCTGAGGTTTGGTCAAATTGTAGAGACCTCCCCTCTAGTTTCTAAAATAGCACTGCCCTCCCCTATGTTTTAATTATAAGTAGCAAACTCCCCCTTCTCTTAATCTACCGTTAGTAAGGTGGATGAACTTTGATGATGTCATGCTCTAAATGTTTTAAAATACCTAAATTACCCCTGAAAGTGCCAGTGTGTGCCATTTCTAAGTCTTGCAAGTGTAAATGCAATTTACACATGACCTAAATGGCTTCAGTGATGTGTAAGTATGAAGTAATTCTTGATTCTTGAGTGGAATTATTTTCATATATTGACCTCAAGTTTCATATTATGGACAGTAGAGGTTGTAGTTACCAAATCTGTGAAATGGTTTTCTTGGATGGTTCGGGATTTATTTGTGGTGAATAGTGTTTTAGCGTCCTATTTTGGGCACAATGTTCACCCTAATAGGCTGCCAAACACCATGCGCTGCAAGTAGAGCCTGAACAGCAAGTGTGGCCTGGGCTCCATGAGATTTCTCTTAATTGAAATGCACCATCTCTATCTAGGAATCTAAGGTGTTTGAATGGCATTACCTCACATATATCAATCAGTGCATCTAATCATCCCAAAATAATGGCATTCTTTATTTACAATGGAGAGAATGGTCACCTGTAGGCATACATGTTTTATTAAGCACATATTGTGATAGAAGTTTCGATGTGGCCAGTCCAAAAGATAACGTCGACACAAACACTATTAACATTTAATATCATTAATTAGTAAATATGTCAAAAAAAATATATAAAAATGTCAAAAGTAGACATGTCCAAAAGACATCCAAAGTATAGAGCAAGAGCCCCACAAACAAAAAATAATGGGGTCACCCAGTTGTAACATCTAAAAAGTAGAGCCACACTAGCAACAAAAAAATATGTGGCCACCTATCCATCTGTAGTATGCTATATGTATTATGTCCAAAAATCAGCTGCTATCGCTCTAAGTTAGCCCTCCCTCCAGAAGTACCAAAAACAACTATAAACACAGATAACGTATCATATTAGAAAGGGTACAAACATCATCTTGCACTTACTTACAAAAATATGTCATGTGAAAGTAGACCCTATACCTGTTTATGTCCACCATTAGGACATGCTCATAGAATACGCATGGTCCTATACATGAGGTCTCTCCTCTTATATTACACAAGTTAAACATGAGAAATATAAGCAAGAATTAAAATATAAGCAATACTTGAAACTTAACAAATTAGGTAATGACTTCTTACTTGGTGTCTTGCATTTGATGAGTGTTTACTTTTCACAGGACCTCGCTGACATGTACGTTTGTTGTGTCCAAACTGCTTACAAATGCAACACTTAATAGTGCTTGATCTACGAGATTGGCTCCCTGGGGTAGGCTCATCTACTTCTCTTCTCCTATTTTTCTTAGGTCGACCAGGTAAGTGACGAAGGGGTGGAGGTTCTACTTGATCGTAATTTCCTACTGGCCATGTGCTTTCATCAGATAATGGGTGTACGATACCATCATGTGCCTTCAAATATGTCTTCTTGGAGTAGTACTCATCACAATAATCTTCAATATTGGCCCTTTTATGTGCAATACATGCAGCTGACTGCTTACAAGGCAGTCCAGATATTTCCCAAGCTCGAAAACTACATGGTTTAGCATCAAAATTCACCGCAAATCTAGTAGAACCTTCAGTCACCTCATACTCCTCACTTCCGGCAATTACAACTACACACGTCCTTGAGTCTTGTTTGATGACATCTGTAAGGGATAAAATTCGTAAAAATTGTGTAACGTTGGGGAACGAGCTGGCTTTTGTTGTTTTGTGCACGAAGGTGACACGTGGACGTATGTTTGAGTCACGAGCTTAAAATAGAAGGATACACAGTATCTGATGCATAGCGTGCACGTTGTGCAAATTAAGACGTATCCGTGGTCTTGCGAAACAACGCTCTCGTTGTGGTTTCGACAACGTATCCGTTGTCTTGTGCACAACGTAGACGTTGTATTCTCAACAACGTTTTCGGTGTTAATTGAACATCGAACCCGTCGTGATTCAGATAAGGATGTCCAGGTCATATTTTAAGACATATACAACGTACTCGAGCTCGAGTCGACAACGAGACCGACTCGCAAGAGGAAATAATCAGGAGGTGATCGATTGTTCTGACAAGTGGGCCGAAAGCACTGCCTCGGCATTTAATGCAGGTCACTTCTGTGTGCTGTCAGACTCAACCGACTGAACTAATGGTAGGCTTTCACGTGTGATGCAACAGGTGGTAGATTTTACTGACATATTTGGTAATGAGTGCAGGGCACGTGGTATGGACATCTATGGTCATCTATGGCCATACCAAGGTTAACCTATAAATACCCCGAGAATTTCAGTGTTACAGGGATCAAAAGATAGACATATTTTTCAGTGCTCCTATTTGCTTTAGTGTTCATCATCTTCTTCATCTACTTACTTTATCATCGGAGTACAGGTCAGGATATCACACCCTTCAACTTCTACCTTCTACCAGTAAACCAGAGGTGAACAGTTGCAGCTGACGTGTGTCCTTTCTGGTATTTTTCCCCCTCAAAAATTGGCGCCGTCTGTGAGAAATAATAAACGAACCTCCCTTAGCTCTTTGTGATCATGACTTATCAAACTTCTGTGCCCGGGCGTGAGAATCAAACCCCTCAGGCCACCCCTTCTGCGCCTTCTGTTGTACAGACTTTCATTCCTGGGGTCAGTCCATCATCTGACCAGCCAGAAAGGACCATGCCCCCCCCCATTGAACCTTCTGTCTCTGATCGTATTTTGATGATGTTGCAAAGGCAGCAATCTGCTCTGGATCAGATCACCAGACACCAGCAGATGATGCAAGAAAGGCTTGATGCGTTCGAACATAGTAGGCTCGAAGTAGATGATGGGCCATCTCAGAGACCATCAGTGAGACATCAGCTTGACTTCTCTTCTCCCTCATTAGCACCAGAGAACCGCGACACCAGATTCGTGTTTCCTCCTACTGAGAGAGGGGCAGGACAACTTCCAGTTCATGTGGACCAGAGGGTCCCTTCTGATCGTATTGATTTATGAGAAGAAGCACGACAAGAAGATTCGAGAAGTGCTGCCGAGGGAGCGGTTGTTCAGAGGACTTGGATGACTTCCAAGGAGGTGGAAGCTATGATCAGTGCTCGTGTCCATTGAACGCCTTGAAGAGAAGATTGGAAGGGAGGGGAAAGAGAACAGAAGGGAGGGGAAAGAGAAAATGATCATCCATTCATAGAAACCCATTGCTGGGTAAAGTACAGAAAACCCCATAACTCGGGGAAGAAGATAATGCATTACAAGTAGTGAAAGAGAGAATAAGAAGAGAAGAAATCAAAGGTCGGCAGTAGCAGTAAGGACAGCGGAAGGAGAGACAGGATCAGCAGCATCAGCAGCTTCAGCAGCAACAGGAGGATCTTCGGCAACAGGAGGAGCTTCAGGAGCAGCTGGCTCAAAGAATGGTTCAGATAGAAGAGGTGCAGGGCCTTCGAGGGATGTGGCTTCTCAACTCCTTCAACTTCGGGCTCGTTGTCGAGGTCGATGACATCCTTGCTCTGGAGCTCGGAGAAGGTAGTCACGTCCTCCTCGTTGTCCTCCTTCAGTCGACCTTGTTGGCGGAGCATATTGATCACCTCATTCTCGGTCTCTGCCCTGTCCTCGTCGAGAAGAGTGTCCAGCTGCAACTGATAATGTTGTTGCAGTCTCGTGGTCACTGCTTGCTCGATGGCCTCTTCAGCTCTTTTGGCTTCCTCGAGCTCCTCCATCAGCGTGGCTCTCGCTGCCTCAGTTTCCTCTAGTTGCCTGCTCAGAGTCTGGGAGACGAGCTCCAACTCGCTGATCCGGCGTTCTCCACTTCTTGTTTGGCTTTCTTCTCTCCCTCCTTGGCTGCTCGAGCTTTGCCTTCAGCCTTCTCTTGCTCCTTGAAGGCGGCATTGAACTTCTCCTCCACCCGCACTACTTCAGCTCGGGTTTGAGACAGATCAAACTCAATCTTGAGTCGATCCTCAGCGAGAGTTCTCTCCAGCGCCTCAGTCCTTCCTTGCCAGTAGCTGATGGAGTCTTTGAGGTGATTGTAGTGGTAGGTACTACGATCACATAGCTCGTGGAGGAGGACGTTCAGCTATAATACACAAGATCGAGAATATCAGTTTGTCACAACGAGAATTGAATAAAGTAAAAAGGAAACAAAGAACAGAAGTCATACCGAGGCCATGGACTGGCAGGCTGCATAAGAGACCCGAGGCAAGGACATCTTGCCAACATCAGCAATGTCCTGGGGAAGCCTCATGGAGTGCGTCAAGGCCCTAGCAACCTTCTTCGAGGTCTGCACCGAGTCGTGGATGGTGGGCCTCCCGAAGCGCGTGAAGTCGGGTGACCAGTTGATATCATCTGGAGGTGGTGCTCCGAGTAGGAGAAGAGGTGTGGTTGTCTCCGTTGTGGCAACGGTGACCAGAGCGGAGCTCGAAGCAATTGGGGCAGCCACAGTGTGAGTAGCAGCAGGCATTGTGCTAGCTACAGACGTCCCCGTTGCAACCTTAGCTCCTTGGTGCGTAGCAGGAGCAGAAGGGGAAGGAGTGGCAGCACGAGCAGTGTCCTTCTCTCGGCGCTGTTCTTCTTTTCTTTTCTTTCTAGCCTCGAACTCGGCCTGGGTCAGGATCTTCCGTTTCGGCTCGGAAGGCGCTCCCGTTGAGGAGGGAACTGTTTTTGGAGGAGGTGGAAGAGGGGGCAGCGCAGTTGTAGGACGAGTTGTCCTTGACTTTTGGATCAACACAGGAGGGTTGGTGCCGGCCATATCTTCTTCTTCCAAGCTTGGCTCAATTACAGGTGAAGAGGAAGAGGTGCCCTGTTGCCTTTGTGAAGACGGGTTCGAGCTAATGAAAAGGCTCCAAGTATCAGGCGGTAGTGGTGTCCACCGGATGTACTCCCCACCTCGTACGCGCTTAATATTCGTAAGAAGACCTTCCTCTTCGGGAGCGAGTTTTTTGAATGGAAGTTTCTTTCCTTCAACTGCAAAAGTAGAAATGAAAGTGTCAGACAATGAAAGTAAGCAGGACGATGAAAGTACATAGACAACGGACGATGGGACGGAAAGACAGAAGAAGTAAATGCACAACGGACAACGGTATCATGTTACCTGGTTTGTTTTGGAAAACATTGGGCACAATGGAAGTCTCAGCTTTCCAGCCCCCAGAGACAACGAAGGGAGTTGCTTTCCACCCTCTTTCTTTATCCAAGATGCCGGAAACGAGGTCTGGGTACAACGGCTTCTTGTTCCAGGAATAATAATTGTGTGGGCCATCGTCAGTACCTCGACATCTGACGGCATGACAGAAATGAAAGAGGTGTCTAGCTTCTATAGGGTATCCGTCCTTGATGAATTTGATCATCATAGACATATATTTGTAGAAGCTGGGGTGCATTTGCCTTGGGGCAAGGTGTAGAGTGGAAAAGGCTTCATCCAGAACGGGATGAAGGGGAAATCGAAGACCAGCTTCGAGTTGGGAGAGATAGACAACGATGCAGGCTGATCGTTTGTCAATATAGGCATCTTCTCTTTTGAAGTGAAGATTGACGTGGGAGGAAAACTCGAAACATTCCCTGAAATGGTTAAGATATGCTAATTGTTGTTGGCGTAGGGCAGAAGATTTCTCAATGTAGGCACCATATGGTGCACTACCAGTACATCTAGCTTCATCTTCGGATTGGCCTCTAACTTCATCTAGCCTAAGGGATTCTATGGGTGTTTCGGCAGCCATGGGTTGAGGGGAATGGAACAAAGAATAGTGGGAAGGAAAAGGGAAAAAATGGGCAGACCAACGACAGAGAAAGAAAGAGAAGAAGAGAAAGAAAGAGAAGAAGAATCAGTGAAGCGAGTAAGAAAAAGGAGAAGAGCGTACCGCAAAGAGAAACGAGAGTTTGAAGAGAGCTTGAACTTTCGCTTGAGACGCAAGTGAGGCAGAGTAATAGTACTTCAATGGCAAGATAAGTGAAATGAAGCAGCCAAGAGGGATTTTTATAGATACCTTAGAGAAATGAAGAGACCAGAATACCCTCCATCAGAGCCGTACACCTGTGTCGAAGCTGGAAGGAGTGGTGGCAGGATCGACGTTTCACGTAAAGAGAGTAACCGTCAGAGATATAAAGCGTTTTGAATTCCGAAACGGTAATGATGATAACCTGTCTTGGATTAATGAGGCGTGACGGTTTGCACGCGTAAACCAGCTGGCTTGGGCGTTCTATCTTCTCAGCGTAAATCACGCAGCGATCCAGATTCTGGAAGAAGATTGAGGTATGGACTGTCGCTCTTTTGTCCGTTTATGACACTTCGAACTACGTTCTAAGCCTCATAAATGGGCAAATTGTAAGAGATAAAATTCGTAAAAATTGTGTAACTTTGGGAAACGAGCTGACTTTTGTTGTTTTGTGCACGAAGGTGACACGTGGACGTATGTTTGAGTCACGTGCTTAAAATAGAAGGATACACATTATCTGATGCATAGCGTGCACGTTGTGCAAATTAAGACGTATCCGTGGTCTTGCGAAACAACGCTCTCGTTGTGGTTTCGACAACGTATCCGTTGTCTTGTGCACAACGTAGACGTTGTATTCTCGACAACGTTTTCGGTATTAATTGAACAACGAACCCGTCGTGATTCAGATAAGGATGTCCAGATCATATTTTAAGACATATACAACGTACTCGAGCTCGAGTCGACAACGAGACCGACTCGCAGGAAGAAATAATCAGGAGGTGATCGATTGTTCTGACAAGTGGGCCGAAAGCACTGCCTCGGCATTTAATGCAGGTCACTTCTGTGTGCTGTCAGACTCAACCGACTGAACTAATGGTAGACTTTCACGTGTGATGCAACAGGTGGTAGATTTTACTGACATATTTGGTAATGAGTGCAGGGCACGTGGTATGGACATCTATGGCCATACCAAGGTTAACCTATAAATACCCCGAGAATTTCAGTGTTACAGGGATCGAAAGATATACATATTTTTCAGTGCTCCTATTTGCTTTACTGTTCATCATCTTCTTCATCTACTTACTTTATCATCGGAGTACAGGTCAGGGTATCACACCCTTCAACTTCTACCTTCTACCAGTAAACCAGAGGTGAACAGTTGCAGCTGACGTGTGTCCTTTCTGGTATTTTTCCCCCTCAACATCCATTTTGCGTTTTATCTTAGGGGTTACTAAGCTCTCCCTAGAACATGCTTTTTCATACCTACATTGAATCCTACCCATTAACTTGACCCTGATAGAATCAATTAAAGTAAGGATTGGTTTGTCCCTAAGATCGCCAACACACTGATTGAATGACTCAATCATGTTATTTGTTATGTGATCACTCCTGACTTTGGGGTCAAATGCATGCCTAGACCATGAATACATAGGTTTTTCCATAAACCATTCGTAAGCTTCTTTTCTTTCTCTTTTCATTTTATCCATAGCAAAATTAAAGACCCTATTATTATATGCTCAAGCAGCAACCCAAAAGTAATTCCTCAATTTCAACCTTGGGAACTTTTTTTTGAATTGTTGTATAGATGCCTACAACACACTCGATACGTAGCTTCTGGGATGATTTCATTAATGGCTTCCACAACACCCTATAAAAAATATTTACATCACCCAACTATACCTTGCATTGAAAAAAAATTAACATAATAATTATAAAACTATAAACATTGCATTCCTTTTGTCGGACGGTCATGAAACACATAGGCCTTTGATGTGTAACTGTCCCAATGATAGTGTGTAGATAATGGAGAAATAATCCATTATTCTCATCAAGTGCAATGGCTGCCAACAACACCCTACCATATGGGCCTTGTAACTAGCACCCATCCAATCTTATAAAAGGTCTACATCCTTCTAAAAACCCATTCTTCATGACTTCAAAGCAATATGAAAAATCTCTTGAATGTGGGATTTACATTGAGGCTGAGCCGATCATATTCAATCTTCACCAAGCTACCGAAGTTTGTCTCTTGAAGCACTTCAGCATACACAGGTTTTTTATTATATGACTTGCCATGGTTGCCCTCAATTTCATCCCTTGCTTTCACCCGTGCTCTATACAATTTTCATTTGCTTGTTTCAATCCCATAAGTCTTACGAATTTCAGATCATATACCATTTATCTTCATAGTAGGATTAGCACGCAACCTCTTTGCAAGCTCCTTAACAATCCACGCTGAGGTAGCATTAGTATTCTTGGTAGCTCTCACACATGTGTGCTCAGACTGAAATGTCTTGATCTTATAAGTTACCTCATCTGGCAAAGGAGATGCATGAATGCACCATAGACATCCCTCACCTGAACAATGTGTAGTTACCCTTGCTTTTTCATTCTTATCTCTAACAATTTCAAAGCCTTCTTGAATGATATAATCCCTCAAAGCCTCCCTAAACTCTGTTACATTGCCAAAAACATGCCTACCTCCAATGAAACCTTCATACCCTCTTGCACTTCAAATTGCTCTCCACACATAAACCTATTAATATCATCACACTCATCATCAGAATCTGAATTAGAAACAAAATCAAAATCATCATTGGATTGGTAATCAGACAACACATCATTGTTCTCTTGCCCTCCACCCCCAAATTAGATGCAACCATCTCACAAGCACTAATAGTTTTCTCATTATCACTACCAACCCTCCTCTCATCATCAACACTAAAATCACACCCTTCATCAAATATCACATTATCACCAACGTCACCACTATCAATCTCTGAAGCCCCGAGAAAGACATGTATATCACTTATTCTTCCATATAGCTCGAACATCCGTAACACATCATCAGTAGAGGTAACATCCATTAAATCACCAGACCCAGGTATGGCAAAATGCATAGTGAGTATCATGCCCATATTAGAAGGTTGATTACCCAGTGCCGCTTCACAAACATCAGTGAACATGTCCATGTAACAATATCGATCTGGGTCTACTTTTGTGATTATAAAAACTTTGTCCATATAGTGGATAACCAAATTGTGCAAATAAATTGAAGCCATTGAGACATGAAAAAAAATTCCAAAATAAGAATAGACAATTACTTTTGAATCAATGTAAAATGTATTATAACAATATATCATAGTGGGAAGACAAATATGAGAAATTAAACAAGGAAGTGACAACTTTTTATAAAGCTCAAGACATGGGTGCTATTACCCTTGTATCTGTACTTTAACTATTGGATGAAATAAGAATTTTCACTTAATTATACCATTTCTTAAAGTTTTGAACTTTAAGAGGTTTAAGGCTTAGAATGTCAAGAGTCAAAAGACTCGAAACCACAACACTATACATAAATCAGTGTGTCAGTAACTTGGCCATGAGGTCAAACCTCTATGTAGGGAATTTCACTCTATTGTGTTTCACTCTGAGGCCAAAACACAAGCAACATTCTAATAGCCCAGTACATGGTGACATATCCTGTTTCAGTTAGTACATTTTAGGGCTGTATAAGACTATAAGCATCAGTTACATCTACGAACACCATAATCAAGTGCTTCACCCACATGCATAAGAATGTGCCTAGCCCAATATATCTATAAACTTATTTCATGAGAATACCTTCTCAATTTTCCTACCAGATAAGTAGACAAACTAAGAAATTATGAATAATTTAAGTTTTCAAGATTTAAATTGTTTTAGTGTGTCAATCAACAAGATCCGATAAGCTGATGAAATGAGATCTTCCTTGTGATACAACTTGCAGTGCCAACTTTTACCTACAATTCCCATTGTTAAGCACCATATTTTGATATGCCATTACAGACGGCCTAAGCAAATAAAGGGCACTGGATAAAGCACAACTGTTTGATGTGTAATGGAATATGGAAGATAACGAGCATGCTGTCATGTCTTCAATTGAGTTTTGCCAGGAACAAAGGATTAAGTCAAGTTGGCCCAGCATAACTCAACTTTAGATCCGACTTAATTGACACAAATTTCACTATTTTGTATCAAATCAACAAAATTTAGATGCCAACGAACATATACTTTTTCCATGTCTCCTCTAACTAACTACTGTTAAACTGATGTTTTTCTTCTTCATGTACCCAAAAGAATCAAATAGTGATCAATCCCATATCTAAGCAGCAGCCTCACAGGGTTTCCGTCTCATGTTTCCCCACTGAATAGGTACATTTTAGTCCCTACTTCAAGCAAAGCAATTAAGAGCAATGCATTTTAGTCATGACTTCAAGCTTATCGGTGATATTAATGTATGTGCATGTCGATAAGAGCAATGTATTTCTGTCCTGTTCTTCAAGCCTATAAGTAAAGAGTAATGTCTGGCTTGCAGTTACCTACTCCATAGTTAGTTTAATCAACCTGCTTTACAGTTCTGCATATGTTTATAAGAGACGTGATCTCTTGACGACTAATGGTGTAATTGGGAATCTAATCCGCTTGTCAAGAGGATGCTAGGGAGACAACCTGATTTAGGCACATAATTGGCTAATCAGTTCAAAATTCACTAGATTTTTAGAATGAGATAGGTCCTGAATCCAAATAAACGTTACAAACCCAATCTTAGGTCCCTGTTCCAGAATCCCAAATCAACAAATTTCACTATTCTGTATCAAATCAACAAATTTCACTATTCCCAATTTCACTATTCGTGGCTGATGTTGAGAAGAACAGAATGTTAATATTCGTTGCCTATGTTCACCTCAATCTTAATCTTTCCAAAAATAATCTACAATTTCATTGAACTTGGTTGAGATTGATTGTCCAAAGGATGATTACCAAAAGACAATCACCAAACCCTAGCATAAATAAGAAAAATTTTAAGAGAAGAAGAAGAGAGAACTTACCGCGGATGTTGGGTGTGGACAGATGCCGGCATTGACAATGGCTAGCGTTGACAATGGTTGGACGGAAGTTGGCTGTGGTGAGGTGAAGCGTTGATGAGAGCTTGAGACTTTGAGGCGTGTTTTCTTGTTTTGAGGAGAGAGTTTTTTTGTGTTAATAGAGCTTAAACTCACATGGGGTAAAATAGTAAAATTATATTTACCGTTAACGGTGTTAACTTGATTAACCTGACAGGGGAGGGCAGTGCTATTTTAGAAACTAGAGGGGAGGTCTTTTCAATTTGACCAAACCTCAGGGGAGGTGAGTGCAATTTACCGTACAATAAAATTGATTTAGTACAAGACAAGAAGTGGGGTAATATACCCCTGAAAAAATTTATGTACCATTATTAAATACTTAAAAAAATTCCATGGAATGAAGAGACATTTCCCAATCATATTTGTTTAAAAAATACTAGTAGCTTTAGTATAAGTACTAATATAAGTACTAATTGCCTCACTATAGTTTACAATAGATTTTAATATAAGATAAGTTGAGTTTCAACGGGTATTAATATTTAATTTAAATCATAATCTTTGTATAACTGAAAAAATTATTTTTGCTTAGAAGGAGATCATGAAGTAATAAAAAGAATGTCATTTCTAATTAATTCTATATGCTTCTCAATTAATTGTAAGATTAAATTAATTATATGACATGTGCATCTCATATAAATATTTGACCACTATGGGGAGAACGCAAAGTACGTTTAAACAAATCAATAGCAACATTGTTAGAAGTAACATTATCAAAAGTAATACATAAAACTTTATAACTAATTTCATATTTCCTAAATACATCAATTATAGCTTGAAATATTTGACCACCACCATGAATATATTCCATTACACGAATAATAATAATTTTTTTATTCAAACTCCAATTACGATCAATGTAATGAGCGGTAAAAAAAATGTAACCTAATTTATTAACACTAGTCCACAATTAGAAGTAAAAGAAATTGTAGTAGTAAAACTAGAAAATTCAGCAATTAAAATTTTCTTCATTTTCTTAAAAACCTTATACAATCACTCCTAATTTTTTTTCAAGAAATCTTATGGTAAGCAGGATTAAGACTAGATTTATCAAAAATTTTAAATTCAACATCTTTAGCAAATGTAAAAGGTTGTTCAACAGCAACTACATATTTAGCTAATTCTTCAGCTTGTAAGCTTATATAATACAGAGAGATTGAGAGAGAATTAAAGATTGTATGAAAAAATAATTAAGAGATAGGGAATTAATTTATAGAAAATGTTAGATTGCTAAATGACCCAAATACCCCTAAAAATAACCATTATATAGTTGTTGGGAAAGCTCTTTTGGTCATTTTGGAGCTTAAATGGCCGATTTCCACTTTTGCTCCTCAAACTAGTCGTTTTATGGTTGTTGAGGGGAAAAATATAATTTTTTTTAAAAAAAAGAGCTATTGGAGAAGGTGGGCTAGGCAAGCCGTGCTTGGCGCCCCACACGTCATAACGTGCTTCGGCCACGGGCTGTGCCGGCCCACTAGCCAAAAAATAGGGCCCAAGCATGGCCCACCTATTACATGTGTTGTGTCGGCACGACCCGCCTTGAAATGGGTCATGTCCGTACCGGCCCCTAGACCGCGGTCCATTTTTACACATCCATGGCTTGATCACAGTACAGATTGTAAGACATGCATATACATAAAAAAAAAAAAAAAAAAAAAAAAAAGTGCAAGATAGAAACTGGTTTATATATAAATGAGCATGATCATGAACTTTTTCAATCTCAAGCACATTTCTTTCGAAGCCACAAAATAATCGATCCAACTAGTACAATTGATATATATATATATATATGTGTGTATATATATATATTACATGGTGTTGGAATACAAACAAGTAAGATCTGTGATGTAATGTCAAAACAACATAACAGATATCAAAAGGTTGGCTGTTTAGAGAAATACGCCAAAAATCAGATTGATAGAGAAAGACATTTAGGTATAGAAGCGGGGATGCACAAGCCATGCTTGAACATTTTACACATGCAAAAAGAGAATCCTGACATTTTCTATTCAATAGATTTGAATGATGATCAAAGTGTGAGAAATGTCTTTTGGGTTGATGCCAAAGGTAAGGATGATAATATATATTTTGGAGATGTGGTTTCTTTTGATAGTATGTATCTCACAAATAAATACAAAATTTCATTTGCTCATTTTATTGGAGTTAACAACCACTTTAAATCTATGGTGCTTGGATGCGATATAATTGTAGATGAGATTACATCAACATTTGTTTCGTTGATGTGAACATGCATGGCTTCAATCAATGAGTGGAAAAGCTCTAAAAGTATTAATTAGTGAACAAGACAAAGTAATGAAAGTAGCTATTGCAGATGTATTTCTGAACTCCCGTCATCGATTTTGCTTGTGGCACATATTGAGGAAGATACTTGAAAAGATTGGACATATAACCATAAAATATGAAAATTTTATGGCTTAACTTAACAAATGCATTTATAAGTCATGGACAGAATAACAAGTTAAAAACCGATGGAGAAAATGTTTGACACATATGAACTTGGAAAGAATGAGTGTATTAAGTTATTGTATGAAGATCATAAACAGTCGGTGCATGCCAACTTATATAAGAGACATTTTTTGTTGGGATATCTACTACTCAACGGTCTGAAACCATAAACTATTTTTTTGACAAATGCAAATGAAAACTACATTGAAAGAGTTAATAGAGCATACACGGTTGCTCTACAAGATAGACATGAAAAAGAATCTAAAGTAGATTTTGATACATGTAATAGAATACCTGTCTTGAAATCACATTCACCTTATAAAAAGCAAATGTCAACAGTCTACACATGAAAAATTCAAAAGGTTTCAAAAGGAAGTTTTGGAAATAGTTTTTCTTACCATCTCAAAAAAGAAAAAGAAGATGAGGCCATGACAATGTTTCGGGTTCATGAATTTGAAGTGAATGAAGATTTTATAGTTGAATGGGATGAAGCAAAATTAGAGGTGTCATGTGTTTATGTTGATCGTTTATTTGAGTATAAAAGCTTTCTTTCATGTAATGACCAATCTCCAATATTAAATCGTTGGTCAAATGATGCAAAAAGTCACAAAATTACAGCTTGTGCACTAGAAGAAGCTACGATGTCTAAAGTGCTTGATCTTGAAGTGGCCAAGACAAAAGTAGCTCCTAAGAGAATTAAGTCTGGAATAGAGAAGAAAAAAAAAACCAATACAAGTAAGAAGGATTATCCTTCTGACATACTATATTATAATATTTACAACTTTAGGGAGTAAGTTACAATAAAATTTTGTTTCTTAAATTAGATTATTGTACTTGTAGGAACACTCAAATTCAATAGTATAATGACCAAGTATTGATGACTATTGCATCACTCAACAAAGCATGCAAGTGAGTATAAATTTAACAACAATTATAACTGTAATGTATTTCAATCCATATTATTATATTTTGGTTATATTCTTATAGGATTTTTATCATTATTTTCATTAATTTCAAGATCATACGGTTTTTATTATTTTAATTCTTACAATAGTTTTCCACTTGTAATAGAGATAATCAACTTCAATGTAATCAAACTATGATGGATATGTGCTACAAAGCATGCATGATTGGTATCGTCATATCTAAAAAAAATGGTTTAATATTTGAAATTCTAAAAGAACTTAATATTTTTTAGGTGGAGGAGATGAAGCATATATTCAAATGAAGTAAAAAAAAACGGATGAACCTTTTTGAGAGACTTTGGAATCCAATACGAAAAGACAGCAATGTGTCAATTTTTCAAGAGACGGTGCATGTTGGCACCTTTTTTCTTATTGTGACCTTGTTATTGATACACTTTGGTCTAATATTTTATCTTCATATTGCCTCTAACTTGGGTCAAATTATTAGGTGAACTTCGGTATTAGTCAATTATTCATGAGTTGTATTTTAATTTTATGAAAAACAAGCTCTTACTTATGAGCCAAAAATAGGGAACCAAGACCTTTCACAACAAGAATTTTTTATCAATTGGAGACGGTCCATGATAGCATATTACACTAATTATATATATATATATATATATATATATATATATATATTTTTTTTTTTTTTTTTTTTTGTTATTTTAATTTCCTGAATAGATTAAAATTGTAGATAAAAATCCATTTACAATAAGTTTTGTGTCAATTTCGTAAAAACAGCGCACATTATCATGATTAATTTTAGTGTAGGTGCACGTTACATGATTTATTTATCATATTATATTAGCATGATTTTTTTTGATATAAGTACATAGCAGATTTTTTTATTAAGTCGTATCAATCCAAATCTTACACACTAATATTTCTATTAAGTATATAATCTTACCACAGTCTTTCTTTAGTTTTGGTACACCTCAACAATTTTTTTTTTGAACCGTGCATGTTAGTCAAATTAAGTGCTTTAGGTGTACGTTCGCAATATTTTTGTGGTAAGTAACTTAAAATATGACACTATAAATTTAGTGCTTGCCACCAATGACCCAGAACGTTTAGTACATAGCTTGTGTGGGACTAAACATATGCGTGTGACAGACTCTCCCGTCTAAATCTCTGATGTCTTCGTTAGGAGGATCAACTCTTAAATCCCAACGTGCTATAAATTCATCCAATACCCTTGATGTCTTTGGGTTGACTCTGATACCACTTACCCAATTTAAATACTATCTACTCCCACACGCACCAATAACTCGAAACGCCTAATACATAACTGTTGTGGGACTAAAGATAAGGGCATGACAGAGCAAATATAACGCATTGGTTTAAAAGATGTAAAAAAAAAGTGTTTTGATTTGACAAAGGAAGCATTGAACTGCGAGTAGGGCTAGCACGCCTCGTGAGGGGGGTGTTTCATTGTGGACTCGTAATCATCTCCGGTTGTAACGGACTCGGGAGAGTCTGGTTACGCCACTTATGCTGCCACGTGTCCCTTTAACACTTCTTACCTGTGGCTAAGATTCACTCACACCCCTAGGGTTCACCCACCTATCCTTGGTTTTTAGAAAAAAAATTAAACTTTAGGAGTTAGTAAATTTTAACCGGGGTTAAATTTCTTTCTTAATTCTTTTTCTAAAAACCAAGGATAAATGGGTGAAGCCTAGGGGTGAGTGAGTCTCAACCATAGTTAAGGAGTGTCAAAAGGGACATGTGGCAGCGTCATTGGCGAAACCGGACTTTCCCGAGTCCGGTTACAACTTGAGAGAATCACGAATCTTAATTGTTCATCGCCGAGGCGTTTTCAAAGTACCACCGCTAAGAATCATTTCCCTGATTTTCTCTACAGAATCGACAGAGACGAAGAACACATGAGTTTCCCGCTCTCGAAATCTCCAATCTTCTCTAAACTTCCTTCTTATAACGAATTTCAATCGCTTTCTCGGCGATTCCCCACATCGTTCTCGTCGGAGTGGTGTTTTTCTTGCCGGATTTCGTGCCGGAAAATGTCTTGCTCGTCTGAAACCGCTCCTCCTACGCTCCAAACAGTTAAAATCTCGTATTCAGAACTCAAAGTACGTTTAGTTGGATTATATAACGATTTAAATTTCATGGGTTTTGATTCCTCTCTACTTTTATTTCCGTTCGTTCGTCTTTGTAATTTGAATTTATTTGACCTTTTTCTTGTTGGATTTTGATGGAATTAGGACAAGGATGCAGATTTATCGTTGAAGATCGAACATGGGTTTGGACCCAACGGGTTGGGAATTCTATCAATTTCAGATGTACGTAATGGATTTCTCTAGTAAATTATATGTTTATGTTTTTGTCTCTGATTTCTCTTTTGATATTTTTCATTCAAATGCAAGTAGTTACATACTCTCGTTTCAATTTTTTTTAGTTAATCGATATGGCTTCCATGAATATTCAGTCCAATAATTAGCTTCCATGTATGTTTGATATGATATCGAATGTTTAATTACTTAAGACATTGGTCAATGGGTGTTGTAATCTCTTATAGTTTTTTTTTCTTTGTGTTAGTGTTGTCTGTTGGAGTTTTGAATGCAATAAGTAGCTACAGTTTAGCTATGTTGGTTGTTGTAGAAGGAAATGTAAACTAGCCTCTGCCTTGTACCTCCATATTGAATTCGGGTTATTGAGGATCGGGAGGTTCTTATACTCTGGGGGCTAAGTGGGGAATCATTGAGAAGCTTTAGACACA
Source organism: Tetracentron sinense (assembly GCA_015143295.1). Classification (NCBI taxonomy): domain Eukaryota; kingdom Viridiplantae; phylum Streptophyta; class Magnoliopsida; order Trochodendrales; family Trochodendraceae; genus Tetracentron; species Tetracentron sinense. Next base: position 5,202,766 of record CM026554.1, on the reverse strand, counting down.
GTTTTTTTTTTTCAGTCAATGTGGAAAAGGTGTAATTGTGATGGTAATATAACTTTTGAAAGCAGACTACTAGAGTGGTATTACTTATTAGATCAAGCATCGGTTGGTCTTTGCTGGAACATTTAGGCTATTATGTAATACCATCATCGGAACCTCTTCCCACTTATATTTGTTTGTTACTCAAATCCTGCTTTGCAATTCTAACTTTTGCTTGAAACAACTGAAAGGGATTCATGTGAGGAGGTTTTGCAAAAGTTTAATACCATCTGCCAAACTGACACTCCGTGTTGGTTTTAACTTTTAAGAGTACAATCCTTTGAGGTGTAATCAACTATTCAATTGAAACTACCCATAGTTACTAGGGCTGGAAATCGATGGAGGAAGTGAAACAGGAATCTGAAGTGCAAAAGCATGGAGAAAAAGGGGAAAGGTTATGATGTTGAAGAATTTATGATTGCAGAACACAAAAAAAGGTATATCTAGTCTGCAGACATTACTCATCTCTAGCAATCATTCATCATTAATTCCATCAACAGGGTCTATTACTCTATTTTATTTCTTAAATAAATATTGGAATTTTATAATTAATTTAAGAGGATACCCTGCAGTGCTCTCTTGTATCTGAAATACTGTGCATTTTGTTTTTTTTTCTTTTTTCCCTATTGTTTACTGATTAATAATTTGGAAAAGCCTCAATGCTTAGTGTAAAATTTAAGAACATTAGTTTATTTGAAATTTATCTCTCCTTTGATTACTTTACGTTTCACCCTCCCTCTATATTTCACAGCTGTTCAACATTCTTTGCTAACACTTTTTTACTTCCTGTCGCATTTACCATGCAATTAACATAGTCTAAAACTAAAGCTCCTATCAGTTATAGTTTTTGTCCCAACCTTTAGCTCCGAATTAGAACCAAGGATTAAAATATGGTTTCGGTCCCAACCAAAACCTCACCATACATTTCGCCCATTTCATATCAGAATAAATATCGTACAGGGGGCTACTGATACCTATATGTATTGCCCGTTTCATATTGGTTTCGGCGATTTTTATGTCCATGCTTAGAACATGCCTTGGCTTTATCACGATGTTGTTTTGTCTGTGAAAAGTTATGTCTTAGCTTTTGGTTTAAGCTATAGAAATCTTGGTATACTTCGGCCATGTAGACGTCCTCATACCATTTATGTTGAACCAATTCTTGCATATTTCTTTTCAATTTTCTTGTATTTGTTTATTCTATTTTCCATCTCTTTTATAATAGGTTCCTGGATTTTCTTCGCTACGACAAAATCTCCTTCATCTTTCACCCAGGTATCTGTGATTCAGTATTCAAATGGATCTGACATGATCTGTGTAAGGGTACATTGATGTAGGAACATGAGGGGAAGACTTTCAACATATTTATTATGTTATATATTATTGGGTTGATCCTTTCTTTTGCTAGGTTAGCAAGCCTTCCTGAAGAGGTGAAGAAAGAGCTCGAAGATCCTCATAGCAGGTAATTTCTATTTCTGATCAATTATGTTTTAATTAAAACCGAACTTCTATCCAGCCATGTTCTCATTTTATGGTATTTTCTGAAATAATTATTGGTCACTCACCAAGCTATGGTATATAATAACTCAACTACATCATTTAATCACCCAAATTTAAATACTTTGAAAAAATTTCACCCCTATCTTTGCTGCACTTCACGAACTCCTTAAAAGTTGATCTACCTAATAGAGTTTGGGCAACTTCAAAATTGTCAAGGTTTTGTATGTTAATTGTTAAGTAATAAGATTTATTTTATCAGGGGAAGTTTCATATTTTATTTATAACGTTAGTAGGGCTTTTTATATTGTAATGTTTCTTGGGCCACAAAACATCCCCCCACCCCGCAAAAAAATAAAATAAAAATAAAGTAGGAATGACAAAAGACTACAAGAACCCAATCGATACAGAAAGCGGAGATCCTAAACTCTGAAAACTCCTTAAGAGCAAGGATTAAAAATACAGTTTCGGGAGATGTATTGGTCCCAAACAAAACCTATACGTATCGGTTTCGGACGATACATATAATTTTTACTTTTGTAAGAAAAAAAATATAAAAAATCAAATTAAATTAAAAAAAAATCAAATAAGTTATTGGAACTAAATATATAAAGTCACGGGAAGCGACTCAAAAACAAAGTAGCCAACACACTTACAATTACACAATGAATTAGAACATAAATCACTAATAAATGATACGTATCGCCCGTTTTGTATCAGTAAAAATATTGTACAGAGGACTACCGATACCTATACGTATCGCTTGTTTCGTATCGGTTTTGGCGATTTTTATTTCCATGCTTAAGATTCATCAAACAATTGCTTAGATTCTATCAATGAAAGAGTAGAGCTTAGAAAGAGATGACTCAGACCCTCAAAAAATCTAGGGATTCCTTCTTGCCAAATTCCCTAACACACTTCAAAAGGAATCATAGTTAATGAAGTCCTATGAAAATTAAGGCCTAGGAAGCTTATCCTAGCTCAAAATGCTTGTCAAAACCATGGGGCTTTCGATGTGGTTACTGTTTTCTTGGAACTTCTTAGGTTGATTACTTAGGATATTTCCTCTTTCTTTTCTTCCTAACAAATGTCTTTTATCTGTGCAGGAGCAAAAAGATAAATTTTTTCAAGTAAATCTATATGATGCCTTTTAGATTTGATTGCCATCTTTTATTGCTTTGTTTGGGTACTCTGTTGGGAGACCTGTAATATTCTTCTATCACTGATTGTTCAATACAAATCTTTCCTTTTGAGGTGATAATTGGACCGAGGTGCCTATAAATAGATGAGTTTTCTAATGTTTTTTTCTCCCCTTTCTTTGATTCATGTGAAGGTACAACTTTGGATGGAGTCATGGAAAGGAGAAGCTTGAATCTGGTAAACCTGGTAAGTTTTTCCTACTTAAAGTTTTTAGAACCTCATCAACAAGTTCATGTAGCACATGATAAGTTACTATCCTTTGTGGAAGCTTATTAAAAACATGGAGAACTACTATATCTGTCTTGCGCATATTTACACAATTGAAAGGTATACATGCAATGAACAGAAAGACGTGACTACTCTACCTCTCTCTATAAAAGATTACTAGATACCCTTATAACAAAACTCTATGAATATTATTAAATTCAGGATGCATGAAGAAAAAGCATTAGGAGTTTTTCGGGAAGATAACGTTTTCTCCTTATTGCTTGGGACTTCATAGTGACTCAAGAAGGTGATGCTTAGCAGTATGATAGTGATGTTCAGCAGCGACAGTGTATCTCCGTCTTAATTGTACATGATAAACGGATTTGAGGCTATTTGAATAGAACTTATTTTCATAGTTAAGTAGAGTAAGGGATGAGAGAATAACCCCCATGTTGTCCTGTAATTAACGAAAGCAAATGGTGACTTGTAAACTGGGGCATTGCTCAACACTCAGCTTCAAATAAACAATGGGCGACAACCATGGTTCAAAATATCGGTATTGAGGTGTGAACCGGTTTTAAAATTATTGACGAATTGTTGACAAATTATTTTAAAATTATTAATATTGTCAGTTGATACTTTGTTGACCTACAAATTAGCAATAGTTATGAAAAATTTTCAGACACTGTTGCAGATGATTGGATCAAGGATGTTGGTGGTAGTGAACCGGTTGGTAAAAAATTAGTGTAGGGAAGCAGTATATAAATTTAAAATGAATTTTGAATGAATATTGGATGAAGCACCAACTTGATAGTTAAAATGGGTGGAATAACAGTCAGATTAAATAATCTTATTTTCATGTCAAGTAGTAGTAAATGAGTATGTGACGTTGATTTTAGAATCTAGGCTATAAACCTCTCTCGTTACAAGGTTTAGTCTGTTGGATCATGGATGGTTAAGCCTCAGTCATATGTCAAGCATGCTTCTTTCTCCTAATTATCTCTTGTTTGAGTTTTGCTTTCATTTTTTCTGCAGATATGTTGAAGGGATCCTTTTATGCAAATCCAATATTTGACACACCTACAACCGAAGCTTCCCTTATTCAACGGTAAAAATGGCTTATAAACAGTTTCCATTTTCCGATTGCCATTGGTTTGCTATTCATTGTTGTGGAATTTTGAATAAACTGAAATAACTTTTACCCTACTTAAGAGCATATCAATAAAGAGAGAAAAATGAAAAGACTAACATGCCCCTAGAGGCTGATTGGGTACAACGACATCCAACAATTGTCTAAGACATATCTCTCAGGATCTTTTAATGGTTGGAAAATCCATATTTTTTAGAGGGAATAATTTGGATGATTCAATTCCGACTCCCACTTTTAAGAACAAAAAAAATGAAAAAAGAAAGAAAAGAAAAGCAACACATCTGAAATCTTTTCTTAGTCCAACAATTGTCAAATGAATTGGAAAATCATTACTCATCCTCGAGGAAATAAGAATGCCACTAATATTAGTGATCTTAAACACTAATGGCTCATATCATTAAGTGAATCATGTATCATTTTTTTCACAATTACGGGCATGATACTATCAAGGATTAAATATATCCAATAGTATCGAACAAATAGCAAGCAAATCGGTTTGATACACCACTATTATGCTTTGATACATATATGCATCGATAAACTATAGCAATGCCAAAAAATTATTTTAAAAGAGTTTTATGTATCTTTTATTAATACTAATCTTATAAGATATATTAAAATATATGTGATTAGTCTATGGGTGATTATCCGTGGACTAACTTGATTTTTGAAAGATATTATTTTTCTATTTGTATTCAAAATAACATATTTTTGAAAATAAAAATAATTTATTTTTTCACTAGTACTAATCATCCTAGATCTAATAAAATATGTGGTTAGTCTATGGATGATCTAGTATATCCATAGACTAATATTAAATTTCCGAAAAATAATTTTCTTTTTACTAATGGTTGTGTTCTCTTGTTGAGCGTTGTACTCACTCTTGGTTTGATTTGACTTTTCAGAAGATACTTGAAGAAGATAGAGGGTCTTTCCACATTTTTTGTAATTTAAACTCAAAAAAACAATGTATTCGTATTATTATAGTGTGGGTGTTTTAAATTTAAAAAATTAACTATACTAAAACTTAATGTTCTTAATACTGAGTCATGCTTGTAGTTATTTAGAACTTTTTTATTTGATATTTAGAGGCATATACACCACATACTCACAACTTTGTAACTACAAGCATATCATATGAATGGTTGTACGGTAGTTATGAGTTTATAAGAATATATCTTGCTTTTTCTAGGCTTTTAGCTCATCTTTGCATTAAAACAAATTTTTTTAAAGTATCCAAGTGTATCATTGTGCCTTTGACATATCTCTATTTTTCCACCTTATCCATGATAACTTTTTTAAATCAACTTGCCGATATGTACACCGATACTGATATTTGAACCATGAGCAAGTTTTTCAAAGAAGAAGGAAATGTATTATATGAGAATAGCTCCATAATACAAATGGCAAAATATCTCTGCATAATACAGTTCTATAATATTGGTAGTGTTAACAATATGTAGAGTTTTTCTCATGAATAAATTAAAAAATAAAAAGGAAAAAAGAAAGATAATTAATCAACTTTCCTACAAAGTTTTGCTACTATATGAAAATCAAATCCTACTGTGTAGGATGCCTAACATTTTTGGATTGATAAATTTCTGCTTACATAAAGAAAACCAGTGACTGATGAAATTGGACTTGTAATTTTTCTTCTCTGGTCCTAAATCAACTTTAGAACAATTTTAAAGTTTTCGAAGTGGTAATGATTAAGCATGTCCTTCCATTTAGTTTACCCACCGAAGCAAAGGCCCTTTCATGTGGTATTTTTATCTGTCCACGATCTAATATCAGATGTTTTGGCTGTTGATATCAGTTAGTGGATTATAACGTCAATTTAGTATGTGTCCATGTCGAAACTCCCATGGTCAAATCATTTGATTCCCCCTTGATGCAGTGATCCTTAGGGATGAAGGAATAAAGAAGAATCATGCACCTATGTTTGTGTTTTGCGCTATGAAGAAGAGAAAAAAAAGGAAAAGTCGCATTGGCGATTATGTATACAATTCACCTATCTAGATTGAAAAAAAAAATGCTCGTAATAGAAGTGAAGGAGAAATAGGAGAACATAATCTAATCTTTTACATATGTTGCAGTTGGATGATCTGGACTGATCAAATTGATTACTCTAACACTTTCTCAGGTTTATCAATTAGTAATGCTATGTGTTTGAATGTTGGTATGCATTTACTTCACTATCCTCTTTATTTTGTACAGAATTTTAGACTTAGGAAGTTAGATTTTTCTTTTATCTTATTTTTCTTGACTGGACTTGTTTCAAACTTAGTTTGAAGCAGGGTTACTGAATTCGCTGGTTGCTAGTACGAACCAATTCGCGGTTCGGTTCGGTCCAGTTCGGTGATTTGAGCAAACCAATAGGTGTTGCAAAACAGTCAAGTCCGTTGAATTTAATGGGTCGGGTTGATGGATTTTATAATTGGGTTCGGCGAAAGTGTGGAGTTCCACTTTCGGTAGACAGAATGGCAAACGAATAGAATCAATAGATTTTGTTAACACTTAAGGACAAAAGTATCATTTCAAATAAATAAACTAATAAAGAAAAATCATTGAAAGTAGTGTGCTGTGGTAAACGACAAGGAAGATGATTAACATGTGAGGTGGGTTTCAGCCTGGGTTTCGGCCTTCAGGTAAGCCCTCCCCCTCTTTCTCTCTGTATGGGTAATTTATTAAAATTATGATTTTAACTTATATATATAGTTGAACTAAGCTAACGAACCAAAGCGAACCAAACCAAATAACCTAAGCGAACCGAGAAGCGAATTATCTCATCCTACCCCTAGCGAACCGGGTTCACTCTAAATTAGTGAATTGTGAATTGTGAACCCGAATTCGAACCGAGCGAACCAACGAACTAGGTAGCATTGGTTTGAAATCTCGTGGATATATCTATTTCCTTTGATAGTCAAATAATTTCCTAGTTAAATTAGCAAAAGATGCTTTACACCCAATGCCAGAACTTGAAGTGGGTATGCCTATCACGTCATAGTTAAAACTGTTGTTTCTTAGATCATCAGATTGGTTCTGAGGCTTATCAAGAATTCCTTAATATTTCTGTAACCTGTTGTGTGTCCTTCATGATGCTTTTGCCATGATATCTATAGTAATATTCTTTTTAATTGTATTTTAATAGTGCAGTTGCTAAGTTATGAATGATGTTTCCCCTTGGCATTCCTACATAAATATACATGTGTGTAGTATAATACCTATATATATATATATATATATATATATACATATTATTCTCCTCATTTTTGAAATGTTATACTATTGATATGTTTTGTAGGTATCCATCATACTGTGGACCAAATATATGGCCTAGTAGTGCTTTGCCAGAACTTGAAGTGGGTATGTGAGCATCGCATTGTTACTACTAGAGATTCTTGACTGCAAATTGTGTTAACCTTTTCTTTTCAGCATACAGTGTGGTTGCCTTTTTCAAGATCATATGTCTGACCTTGTATAGGAGATGCCTGATACCTCTAGCATACAGAAATGTTGACTTGCTGTTTTGAGTGTTGGTAATACTGTCTTGCAAGTTAGGTTACCATTGTACATGTACATCAGTCTATGCGAAGGGCTACATATTTGATTTTTTACTATCCATGTGTGTCGTGGTACAACAACCATTTGAGTCATCATGGCAGCATGACTATTAATATCTTTTGCACTGTCAAAAGACAGTCGGAACATGGAAAATCTCTAGTGATATGCTTTCTTGTCGTTAACTATGGTATCAGTTTCTGATGACCATTATTTTGTGTTACTTTGTATTGCATTTATTTTTCAATCTCTTATTTTCTGGAAAAAGAAAAAGAAAAAAATGGTCTGCTAGCTTAGTTTCTGATGACCTCTATTCTGTGCTCTTTGCATGGATGTGATTTGAGTAAGTCACTCCAATTTTCTATTTAATACGGTCAAAACATATGGTCTGCCATAATTTCTTACCAGTGCCGACTGTGGAGATGGATACTGGCTTAGCTTTTACATTGGTAGGAATCCCCAGGAGGTACCTACCATGTTGTTATATCATATATGCTACTACATAAATATATACAAATAAATAAAACTATGTAATTGTATGGATCTTCTGCACACATTCTATACAATAAGAAGTTTAGGCTTGTTAAATTGTTTCTATTTGAGTGGATATTGTACCACCATCTGTTTACGTACAAGTTTCTACTCTTTATATCAGAAAAATAATGACACTTTTCGTGTACTTTGATTGATAATTTAGGAAAAAACATGATAGATAGAGGTATTTATTTTTTTAATCGGTATAGCTGGCGGTAATCATCAATCAATTGACTTTTGGGAGATATCTGTCTTTGATAGTGTTTCAGATTCTGTTCATTAGAAAATATGAAACTGTGGAACATAAGTATTTTGATGTTTCTTGCAATATATGGTTAGTCAAGGTTGTCTCATAATGGTTACTCAAGGTTGTCTCATAAGAAAATTGGTTATTTGTTATGTTGTAGCTTTCAAAGCTCTTGGGAAGGTGATACTGGATGTTGGGCTGATGGTGGCTTATCACTGTGATCGATATGGTATGCTCACTGTATTGGGACATTTAGAATTTCTATATTCATGAAGGCACTGTGTGAAAAATGAATTTTTTATTTCTTTAGGCCTCTGCTATCCTAGAGGTTGTTTTAACTGCAAATTCTTTGAAGTTATACAGGATTTCTTTAGAATTAATTATCTTAGCTGTTGGTGCATAGTCAAATAAGTCTTTGATTGCATCTATTCATTATTTGCAAATGCAGTTAAGGAAATTGAAGAAAAAATGAATACATGTTTGTATAGGGTCTGTATGTATGGACACTGCAATTCTTCTAGGTAATTAACAGGTTTGATTTCTTTGGACATTTGTATAGTTCCCACCCTAGGAACTACTTGTTGGCCATCTGGCGTTTTGCTTTGATGTAATTGCATGTGTATGCAAGTGCTGCTATCCTGCAAAATGTCTAAGCAAGCTCTCGTTATTCAAACCAATTGTGAATGTCTGCTTCACGCCATCTTCTTCTCCCTTGCTCAGTAAGCTCCCCTCCTTTTGAGTGTGAGTTCTTACCTCAACTGAGACTTCCCTCAACAGCCTCCTGATTTCACCTTTATCAAGCAACCTTAAGATCCTCCAGTCGAGTAGTTTTGGGATCTATTTCCTCCAGTCATTTTCCCTGCAGCATCTAGAACACTGCGATTCCACAATTAGAAGGGTAATATTTTTATCTGCAACCACCTGCAGCTATCGAGCTCTCTGGCGCAAAGTAGTTAACCGTCGGCCACCATCATTGAAAGATCAACCTCCGTGTAGCTATCTCATTCCTAGATATGCCGCAAATGTGTGTGAGGTCTGAATTTTGACTGAACAAATGGTACAACTCTTTCATTGGAAAAGCGAACAAGGGAATTTGATAAGCATCGCCAAGAAATTCTCTCTCTTCTGATTTGGTGCCAAGATAGTCTGATATCCACGGCATCACAGGAGACTTATAAACTGAATTTTTTTGAAGAGTTCTTCTGTGTCATTGCCGGTCATCACTGCTCTTGTTCCCCAACTGGTCAAATTCTTCCATTTCATTCTTCCTATATATCACTTGTCTATTCCTCTAGCGTAACACCTCTGTGAGTGTGATCTGACGGTAACTACCTCTTGGGTTCATCTTCTTTGAAGCTACCAATGCCCTCCCATTGTTCCGTAGGGACCCTAGGTGGATTTCTTCAACTCTACATCTGTTTTCATCTCCTAACATCTTAACCAACTTGCAAACACCCTTATCTATTAGATGGATAAAATCTAAATATCTTCTATCTCTCGTTGTGGAGGTCAATGAAGGACCTTGAGATCCATCATCCTCAGTAGGCTCAAGGTTTTTCTTTGATCACCTGAATCCTTTGCCCTATCCTTCAACAAGAGGAAATCTCTAGCAACTCTCTTGAGTTAATCAAAATTGTAGACGTCTGTGTAATTTTAGTCATTAAACTGAATGGACATTTCATGAACAAAAAATTGCATTGCATCGCACTCATAGAGTTTAGAACGGACTTCTCGTGCACATCATCAACACAATGATAAATAGGTGAACAAGAATAACGTGTCAGACCAGGAATCAACACATAGACCATTATTGCCTACGAAATGTGTATCAACTAAGGAGAAAGTGCCTTGCTAGATCCCAAAACCCTACAATTTTCTCTTTACACACACATTAACTCCAAAATTTCTTAGCAATCCCAACCATGGTTAAAAATATTGGTCTCAGTATGAGTATTGGTAAGGCAATTTTAGGAACGAATCGATATGCGTCGATACACTGGAAAAAATAAGATACGCTTCGATACGCAAGGAAAATTTTCGATACCTTGTATTAAACTTATTTTAATGCAAAATTTAAGCTAAAAACAATCTAAATGAGGTCCCCTAACTACATCTATAACCATACATGTGATAATTAAGAATTTTATAAGTTAAAAAATGCAAGCATGCTAATAAATAGGTATGAAAGTACAAACTATAGTCACTTAGCCAAGTATAGGCAATACAATTTAAATATGAAAACCTTACATTCAATTAAATACAAAAGAAATTATTGACTTTACAACTATAAAAGAAGTTTGATATACATTATATAAGCTCAATACCACATTGAACTCTTTGCAGGTTCGAATACTGTGGGATCAGGAATTGCATAAACTGATACATGATAAGTGTGCTAGACATGATGACAATATTGTGGCCAACTCATGTAAACGTGGTATGTGGCCTGGTACCAAGGTTCTGAATGTTGATGTCGCATGACATGTCGAGCTATGGAAAAACGATATATTGGGGATATATCGATATCGGGGGAACAATATTGGGCGTAGAGGGAAAAAGTGAAAAACATTGAATTTTTCAATGAAACTTCAAGAAATGTTAAAATAGATGTTAATACACATCTGAGAATAATTTTTTTTTTAAAAAAAAACAACAATGTATATAAGAGATTCAATGAGAAGGCGGCCAAAGATGTGCACTAACGATAATGTATGATTTACTAATATTGAAGTAACTTACATAAAAAGTTTAATTCATTTCTTAATCAAGCATAACAATTAACTCAAATACACATCAATAATGGTATCTCCAAGTATCCAACCTCAACAACTACAATCAGAAGCTCACAGCCACATGGAGTTACATGAAGGGTCAAAGTCATCTTTGTCCTGATTAGGCTGACGATAGTAGTAATTCTCCACATAAGTACAATATTGTGCCCAGCTCACCACATTATGGTACAATGATATATACTCATGCACATAACATTGGTAGTCATCTGATCCAATATGTAGCAACACTCCCATCAGTGGATACTGTGGGTACCATGGTAATAAAAATCGCCGAAACCAATATCGCCGAAACCAATATAAAACGAGTGATACGTATAGGAATCAGTAGCCCCCTATATGATATTTATACTGATACGAAACAGACGATATGTATCATTTGCTAGTTATGCATGTTTTAATTCAATGTAGAATTGTAATTGTGTTTGTTACTTTGTATTTGAGTCGATTTCCATGACTTTGTATTTGGTAAATTTGGTTCTTATAACTCATTTGATTTTTAAAACAAAAAATTAAATTTTATTATTTTATTTTTTTTAAGAAAAAGGAAAAATTATATGTATCGTCCGCAACCGATACGTATAGGTTTTGGTTGGGACTGATACATCCCCCAAAACCATATTTTTAATCCTCGGTGGGTACTGATGTAAAATTATCACTAACACTGCCACATAACCTCCGTACTCATCCATACAGCTCATACCCATATACATATTTATTTGATTCTTTTGGAATTTAAATTTGAGAGTATTTTAAATGGAGGGTACCCATAGTATGCTTAAAATTTTTTGTAAAGCTTGAATGTAAGTCTTTTTCTGTTGAATTATTAGTTGATTTTTGACCTTATAAATTAAAATATTTTTGAAGACTAAAATATGAGACTTTTTTCACCGGAATTTTGGGTTTTATGTTTTGATCTAGGATAATTTTTGTACTTGAACGGGAAAGTTGACTTTTTATTCTTCAGGAATTTGAATCTAGGATAATTTTTATTTGAATATCATTGTAGATTTATTAGCCTCAAAGCCACTTTGACTTTGGTTTAGCTGCATTTAAAATGTTGATTATGTTTATTTGTGTTCATGGTGCAGTTGTGAGTTTATCTGATGCTCTCTTTTCTGATGAGCAGTATCCAAAGGGATGACAATGCGGAATGGTGAAGGCCTTGAGCAGATAATTCAGCGTTCTCGGTGTCACAAAGGTCGTCTGCTATATTATTTTCCTGCACAGCAGAGGTGATTGTTATGTTTTCTTAATATAACTTGCCCTGCAGCTTAATAAGTACACATAGTTTGTAAAATCCCAGTTCTTCAGTTATCATGAGCTTGCAGGCTTAGTCAATATTTTGATCAATTTTGTAGATAGATTAAGTTTTTGTTGGGTATGTTCTGTTTCACAAATTTTTTAGTGCTCAAAGATCTAAGATTAATGGATGGCACAACTATTTAATTCCTTCTAATGTGCACAGTTGATATTCTGTAGCGAGATGCTAATTTAAGTGACCTTTTTAGGTTGTCAAATTTTAAGTATTGAACACATCATTCACAGTAAGGTGCTGGTAAATCATGCCTAAGATATTAGCCAGGCAATTTAGCAGCTGGCTAGACTAGAAAATTCGATCAGCTACTCGTTAACCCATTTTCTTTATAAGCTTATTCTATTTCTAAGTCAGTCGAAATGGTCATATTTGAAAATAAGTTCTTTTTCTTTCAGCTTAGCCACTCATTCATCATTAAGTGTTTGTCTTTACCTCATGTGTTGGTTAACTTTAATTCGGTAGATTACATATATCTAACAACTCATATAATTGTGTCAGGATTCGGGAGATCGTCATATGCTTTTTAGAAATTTCAACCTTGTCCCTACCAACTTTCTCTAACATGTACTTGACACAATTGTCGTTTAAAGAATTCTCTTTTCAATTGAAAGGCTTAAAAAATAATTTCTTGCGAACTGTATTGAATGCCATAGTTTGTGTTTAGAGATAATAGATTCATTGGTATGAGCACTCTCACAGGGAACTATCTAACAATAAAAAAATGACTATCCTGCAGTAAAAGTACCCAAGATGTTGGGTCCATGTCATCTTGGTGCGGATGGCATACAGACCATGCTTCTCTTACAGGTGACCAATGTGTTTCCACATCCCATTTTGCCGTTTCTCTTGCTAGAACTTAATAAGGTGATACTGGTAACTCACTTGTTGCTACTTAAGAAGGGGATCTAACATTACTTATTGACCTGCCCAGTAGTACTTTTTATCCAATACATTGTATCCCATTTCTTTCCTGCATACCCCGCATATAGTAATTGAAATGAAAACAACTTGTGAGTGTCTTCTTACTTATCACACTAAAAAAATTTACTAATGACTTCGTTTACGAATTCAAACTTTTTGAAACAGAGGTAGATCCGTAGATGTATTCTTTCTGATCAATCTTGACATAGGTTAATCTCAACTCTACAGAAAAACTAAGCAAATTCTACTTGTTAACTAGCACGTGCTAACTAGCACGTGCAAGTTAGCCTATCCATAATCAGATTCTTTAATTTTTTTATAAGGATGGTCTTCATATTTTATGGATTTTATTATGGTATACCTAATTTATGCACACAGTCTGGCACCTATATGTTAACGTTTTCTTAATACATTTTTTTGTCAATTAGAATAATAATTTCAGTGTGTGGAACTTTTGAACTTCATATTGTAGGGCTGCACATAAAGTTTAAACTTACTTTATGGTAAATACTGTCAATGTATGATTGTTCCAGTTGGACGCCTTAACCCAGAAGTGATGTATAAACAATGTACTTAATCACTTCTTTCTAGGAATTTGAATCTAGTTATTACAAGATAAAATTATAAGCTGCTTGCTCACGATAATTCACATTTTTTTTCAATGTACTGGGCTGATGAATGATACTTTAAATTCACAGTTGTTGACTTACCACATGGTGTACTGTTACCTAAAATTTTATCTTGAAATTGGAAGCCTTGGTCTCTATTACATGCATAACACATACATGAGCCATACTGTTGGTAGAAACTTCTTTATAAATTTTAGTGCAACATGAATACTAATTCTATTCATAATAGTTTTTTTTTTCATAATTTTCCATACGATTTAAGTTTCACATTTTGTACTCTGGAACCTGTTTTAATATGGATCACGTTCAAAGTTTTCAAGTATAGTTCGACAGACCATATTTTTTATTATCATGTGTCATGGAATTCACTTTGATTTGTGGCTGCTTTAATAATATGGAAAAGTGCTAGCTTCCATAACATGATACCTTTGTCTCCATGAATATTATTTCAAATTTCCGATAAAAGCTCATATATGTTGTCCCACCAGGGGTTGGTGCAGTTGGCTAGCATCCCGAGATTGCTCCCTGTGGTTGTGTTCAACTCCCACTCCTCGATTTACCCTGGTGTCCGTAGGGAAAATTCTGAGTGGGTTGGTGCGGACACCCGAAGGGACTAGTCCTTGCCTCAAAGGGTTTGGGACACCCTTTGTTACCAAAAAAAAATATGTTGTCCACCCAAGCCTTGTTTTCTCTATCGATGGGATCATTTAATCTTCAAATTTCTGCTTTCATTCTTTCTCGTTGCATTTCTAATTTTGCTTTAAATTCCATATGCAGGTCTTACCTGTGGCCTGTTTACGATAGATGCTGTAGAAGTACCTTGCCCAGATAGTGCTTCCGGCCTATATATTAAAACACGAACTGATCAGATAGTCAAAGTATACTTTCTTGTTCGCGAAATTCTAGTAATGGAAGGTTTTATCTACAAGTTTGAATAAAAACCGTGCTTGGTAGGCTTATTTGTCAACAGTGGATATAATACCAAAGAAAGGATAATTTGCTCTAGTTTTATTCCTTCTATATGAAGGAAGGGATGATTTGTTTTTCTAATTTTTTCTTCTTAAATTAGAGTTTGATTTGCTACTAGCCTCAGACGAAATGTCTCAAACAATTTCTGATATGCAGTGTTGATTAAGAGAGCACTAAAATTTTACTATGAGTCATGGGCCAACTGTTTATGATATGATGGATCTGAATGATCTTTTGGTACATTGATTGTGAAAAAAAAATCTCGATCTCATTTAGTGCACTTTGTGTATTAATTTGTAAGAATGGAGTGAACATTGTTCTAGTTTTCTGATGATGCTTGGAGATATATAGTATAAACCCAATTAATCAACATATTTTGCTATTGTACGGTTTTAACGAGTTTAACAACATAAAACTAGTTTCCTCATTCCTGGATGTGCGCTAATAAACTCTCCCGACAATAGTAGAAACACAGCTAAGGAAGATTTTCAATGGACAAAGATTGTGATGGAGATTTCCATCAACATGACCTATTGAAAAAAAATCATGATGATTGAAGTAACGCAGAACAATAATAATTGCTTGGTTCATGGAGCACTGTTGCAGTCTAGCAGATACCAACCTCGGTTAGAATTATATAAAAAATTTTACCAGTATCAGACAAATCTTTTGATGTAAGTGTCCTATCTAAGCACTTCCTTCCAAGTTAAGAGTTTTGGGAACTATCTATTTCCTTGATGTTTTTTGGTTGTCTATGAGGAATTTGGCTAAATTATGTAGATGTTGATCCCTTGATTTGTTTGCTTCGTAGAAACAATCATATGTGGCTATCCTTTTTGTTTAGTCAGGCATTCTAATCGTACCAAAGAATTTTAACATAGTTGTGCCCCTGAATGAATAAGCAAAATATGATTTATCTTGTCAAACCTTGATGTCATTTCTCTATCATATTGTAATATGTTTTTCAGTTTTCTTGGGGCTTATGTGACAGTACTTAAAGAATATTGTCCTCACCATATCAAATAAGATAGTAGTTGGGTACAGTTGAGAAGTAACCTAAAAAAAAGGCTATGGAAGTTGGACAGGTCTGTGTTATAACAGGCCAGATTAGGGTGAGGGTCTAGTATGAGCAAAAACATTATAGATCTGGACTCAAATAAAATAGATTTAGAGCTTGCCATTTTCCCCTTACAGTAAGGAACAAATAAATGTGATAGTATTAGTTGAATATTAGCAGTTCTGGCCAGAGACGACTTCCATATTGACCAAACTTGTAAGGTTAAATACAAACTGAGCAGAGCAGACCAAGTGTTCTACTAAGAACTCAAAACCAATAGGATGGACAATGAACAAAAACAGAAAACAGAACTTAAAAATAAAGAAGATTTTGCTAGGTTGCTGCCATGTTTTGGTTCTCTTTGAATAGCTATGATTTTTTTAATTACCTTCTGGACGCACTTTGAATAGCTATGAAATTGTACGTTACCTTCTGCACACCTTGTACTTCTAATTTGGTAACACTGTTTGAGAAAATTTAAATTTCAATCTTTAAACATAACATACCAACTTATAGACAAGGTGTTTTAGCTGTTAGATAAATGTGACTGAGTATGCTTGATAAAACTATCTTCTAGGGGTGGCAATTGGTCAGGTCAGGTTGGAGTCGGGCCTGGCTCAAATTCATTTTGGATTAGGATAAGGCAAAACTTGGAAAAACCAGTCCGGTTGGCTGAATTGTTTTGTCATCGATCTGGTTGAATCTATTAATAAAATAAAATATGTATATAGGAAAAAAAACAGTTTTATAGATCTAATGATATTAGGAGTTGAATTTACAATGACCCTTATCATGGTTTATTTAGAGATCACGCTAATTAAAGCTGGAAAACAAACCGGTTATAATCTAATCTAATCTATGCCATAATCCGGATTTAATCTTATCTATGTAGGGATGAGATACGATGCATCACATCACACCTTATTGCAGTATTACTATATTATTACTTAATATATGTGTATCTCATCACAATCTTATGTCGAGGATCTGGTTTGCTACAACTTCGGTTCTCAACGCCAACCAAAAACCTGGATAAAACTAGTGGATTGTTGCACCTAGTGAAGGATTGCCACCCCTGCATTCTTCACGTTTACCTCTTTATAGTTGAGTGTTGCATTTCCTTGTTACAAATTTTATTCTTTTAATATTACTCTGTGTAGATGATTGGAATGATGAAACCTCCATCATCGTTATTAATGTTTTCAAATTGGCCTCTTGTATATTGGACCTTTGTAAATCTCTGGTTCTTATGCTATAAAAGGATAGAAATTGTTCTGCCTATTAATTAGGGCTCTTTGATGCAGTAGGTTGTCTTTGGAGAAGATGAAATAGCCTACCAAATTGGTGAAACCACTGAAATACTCTCAAGAGGTCATCTTTGTGCAACACCGCATTGTGTTCGGGTACTCTCTGTCATGTATTTTTATGATATATCTGCAAAATTTCTGGTATAACCGTGTGAATAGCATGCCTAATGTTTTACCCACCATCCTGAACCTGATCGCTCGCTCGCTCGCTCAATGTTATCATTGAAACATCCATTTTACCCATTCAATTATAACTTATACGGTTCTTTCTCCTAGATCAAAGATGGTGGTTCTCACTTTCATCAATCAACTTAAACATACTGAAGTGGTAACTTTTACAGTTGAATGAAAAGTTAAGTGGTTCTGAATCTGCCGAATGATAGTATCCTATGTAATCAGGGCACACCACTTATTTAACATATTGATCTATTGGAGACACATCACATATTGACACTCTTATCAAGGCAAATCATAATTAATCTTTTTGCTCATTTTATTTTAGTTATTATTTATTTATATTTATATACCTTTATTTGTCATAGTACATCTTTGTTTCTGTTCTGTACTTTTGAAAACAAGTATGTATAAGATACTTTATCTTCCAATGTTATCAAGATAATGTACAGACTATAGACATGTTTGCATATTGGATTTGCCAGGGTAAGAGCGCCCCAGACCTTGTATTTTTTTCTGATTCTAAACGTATGTCCATATCTAAGTTATGAAAATAATATCAGTTCCCCTTTTTCTTTTCATTTTTTATAACCATATTGTACAAGAACATCTATCTTGACACAATCTGGTTGTATGTTAGGCACCTAAAGAAGAGAAGGCTTTTGGTGTTGAGCGTTCAACTTTTGCACTATTCTTGCAACCTGACTGGTATGTCCAATAGGTTTTCAGAAGGCAAATATTATATGTAATTAGCTGCTTTACAATGATATGATTTTCTAGAATGGACTTTCTTTCAGTCTCAGCTATTGTATGGCCTCAAACAATCACCCTTACTGTACAAAGGGGATTTAAAGCCTTATCTCGTGCATTCCATCAATCACAGTTGCGACCTGCTGATTGACATATAACAACAAAAATATCAGATAATAATCAGTTACACAGTGAACTACAGGGAGAAAGGCAAACCATTCCAAAGAATACTCCCTGTAGTACCAAAAGGAACACTGCTCCAAGAAGAGAATAACCCCTCCACATGTTGAGGGAATATCCAATGCATCTAGAAAAGAGAGGAATAAGATCCAAACTACTCTGGAGAATCTGGAATGAAGAAATAGATGATTCACAGCCTTCACCACCTAACCAAAGTGCCATCTATTCTGAAAGGTCATTGACCTAGAAGCATTTGTACATTACCCTTACCTTTCTCAAGCCGATCTACACTACCTTTAGGTCTTCAAACCAAATTCCACTTGACCATTTGCAATTTCTTCTTAACACCTCTCCCACCCCAAAGAAAGTCTCTCAGAGCTTCTTAGTGTGCTTGGCCATTGAGGCCGTCATTTTAAAAGAAACGTACTGGAGAGCGTACTTTTGATCAACGTGGCCCACTCATAATGAGAGGTAACTTTTCTTCTAGCTGGACAAAATCCTTCCAACTTTTTCTATCAGATTCCATATTCATTTTGGAGATAGAAAGAAGGATTTTAATAAGGGTTTCAGCAACTGTAATGGTCAGGGCCGAATTCGTTATGTAATGGTGAAACCATTACATAATGGCGGCTATTACGGCCCCTGACTGTAACAGTTGCCCATTTTTTTGTTTTGAAAAAAATCATAAAAATAGTAACGATTTTTTCTTTGGATTTAAGCTTGATTTCTTATTTTTGATTCACAAGAAATGAAAGGAACGACCGAAATCAAGTGTAGAATGGGTGATAAGAGAGAAAAAAGTGAACAAATTGGTAAAAAATAGGAGGCTCCACCATTATGTAACCCCCATCCCCCATTTTTTATGTACCGCGTAACGTAATGGCAAAGCTCTTAGCAAAACCATTACGTAACGGCCGTTACATAAAGTTTTTGGCATTTTTTAAACCATGTTCGAAAGGGATCCAAGCGGGAATCCTATCTAGGTAAATGGCCTACCTAGATTCTTCTTGCTATTGATATGACACACATTATCTAATTTTCTTCTTGGTTCTGTTTAACACTTATTCTGTAGCAATGTCTTAGGTTTATATGTTGACTCTATCTTAAGGTGCTATATAAAAGTGATAACCAGAGTTTGGCGTCGTTTTTACACTCTTAAGTTTGATTGAAATATGATGGAAGTTACTTTGGTTGGAATATTTAAAATACCTTTCCTACCCATGTGTTTTACTATACTGTTGGTTATGAATTCTTCAGTGGTTCACCGGATTGTTAAAAGGATTAACTTTGTCAACAAAGCAAAATAGTCTTTGACATATTTTGTATGACTTTGTATTCAAATGAGATTCAGTAACAAAGCATATCTCATTCTTCAGTCTGATCTGGAGTCTCGATGTAGCTTCCTAATTATCCATTTTCTATGACTTTGCAATTATCCCGATAATGGATTAACTGAGTTTAAATATCACAAAAAATGGAAGGGAATGCAATATGGATGTTCATCGGTTTCGAGAAAGATTCATGTGTTCCACAATAGTAAGGTCAAGCCCATGGTTCAAAATATCGGTATCGGGTGCCATATCGGTAAGTCGAATGTAGGATACCGTATTGGTTGGATACGACGGAAAAGACCAGGATATGCTGTGAAACACTTGGATACACAATGAAAAACTTGGATGGTACCAACCTTTGCATAAAACTTCTTTTAATGCAAATATATGCTAAAAACACACTTAATGAACCTCCAACTACCTTTATAACCATACATATGAGAGTTAAGAATTTTATAAAAAAAGACGATCATGCTTGATAAACAGGTATGAAAACATAAGCAATAGTCACTTAGCCAAGTGTATGCAATACAATCTAGATATTAAAACCTTATATTTAATTAATTAAATAAAAAAAGTATTGAATTACAACCATAAAGTAAATTACATACATGATACAAGCTCAATATCATATTGAGTTTCGTGTCGGCTCGAATGGTGTGGGCTCAATAATTGAACATAGTGATACATTATAAGTGAGTCAGACATATTGACAATAATGTGACCAACTTATGTGAACGTTGAATGTGGACTAATACATATGTATGTATGTATGTTGTAAATCCAAGAACTGTGAAATTTGTTAATAAATGTTACACATTGCTTGAGATTGAGCATGTAGTGACTTAACACCATATAAAAGTCAACGTGTGAAAAAATTTTGCCGGTCTTTTGTGCTTTAATAATGTTGACATATTAAAAATTATGAGCCCTGACCTTAAGATTTGAAAAAAGCATTGCAATTTGAATGTTAAAATTTGGCTCAGACGGCTAAAAATCAAAATTTAAGCTTGAATTGGAAATTTGGATTTTAGAATTTAAATTTGAGAGTATTTTTAATGAATTTAAATGGGGGGTATCCAAAATATGCTTAGAATCTTTTTAGTAAACCTTGAATGTAAGTTTTTATGTTGAACTGTTACTCTATTAGTTGACTTTTTGACCTTATAGATAAAAATATTTTGAAAACTAAAATATGAGACTTTTTTTACCAGACTTTTGGATTTTAGTAATGTTTTGATAAAGTAGATTTTATGAAAATTTAAGATTTATAAATACCTTATTTTTTTAGTAACAGAGGGTGTCCCAACTCTAACAAGGACTAGTCCCTTCGAATGCACGCAAGTCACTCGCAAATCACGTGCATCAAGTAAGCCCTAAAGGAGTTGAACTCGAGACCTTGGGGATCTCGCCCAAGACCCAAGCCAACTGAACTACCCGTGCGGGTTTGAGAAATACCTTACCGTTTGCTAGTTGAAATTTTGACATAATCTCTAAAAACTAGATTTTATTCCTGAATTGGAATGTTGACTTTTTATTCTTCAGAAATTTGGATGTAGGATAATAAGTGTGCGTTTCGGGTCTGTGCCGTGACTTCTAGTGTAAATGGAAGAAGAAATAGGTCCAAGTCGTGTGTATTAGTCGTATCGGTAGCATATTGGCCTGATGCACACAATACGGTCAATATGTGAGATTTATTTTATTTCTGCATATCTACATATCGGGTAGTACAAAAACCGGTACATACCGGACCGTATAGGTTGGTATGTACTGATATTTTAAACCATTGTCAATCCTCTAGGCTAGCTTATTCTATTTTCTTTCAAGGGTTTCTTGGCTCTCATTCCCCCTAGTTTTTTTGGCTTAAGATGATTGGCTGGCTTTGATGTGATAACATCCAGCATTCCCTTAAGATGATTTTTTTTCATGTTGAAAAACATTTCTCAATTTTGGTTTTTACCACTTCTAGGAAATAAAAGATTCTGAAAAGGTTAATAAATCGTTAATTTATGAATATTCACACAACAGAATAGTTCAGATTTTAATTACAGATTATGGCTGGATATCTTATTATGGGGCTGTTGAAATGCAAATTACATTATTTTAGATCTTTCTTTTTTCAGTTTTGTTCAAAACGTTAAGCAGTATCACATCCACTGCATCGATTTCAAGACATAATATCTTCGAAATAAATGTGACAGTATTCTGAAGCTGCTTGTTTGTTCATATACAGTTTGATCAAGTGGCTTTCTTTCAGTGTATTTTCTTTTGTTAATTCTAATTAATAATCCATTAGCACTTGTGTACCAAATGAAATTTGAATTTTTTACTGAAATATAAGTTAATTTATACTGGCAAGTTATAATTCTTTGTTAACCATTATTTCGTAGGGACGAAAAACTTAATTTTCCTGGAGAGGTGCATCTTCATCAAGAGGTATGTTTCTGAACATGGCTTTCTTACGATTTGCATGCACCATTGAGGCACTTCAACGTGCAGAATAATAGACACTTTCCAGCTGGCAATCTACTGGAACTTGAGAATGCCAAAATTGTATTTTTTGAGTTGCTAAAAATTGTGGAGTACTGCGCATGAATAAAATTATTATCCAATAGCCAGCTCTTAAACGTGTCACCTCATTTTAGAGACATGAATGTATGAGTAAATATCATATTAACAAATTCTCAAATTTTTTGAAGAGTCCCAAGTAAAACACGACTATTTTGTTGAATGATTAATTCAATAAGTATTCCTGACTTTTGGAAAAAAATTCACGACTTTTTCAAAGGTCGTGAATTATTCATGACTTTTTGGGAAAAAAGTTCGGAATAAATATCTCATATATGAAATATATTTGTTTATAATTTTTCATAATTTATCTTTCTCGATATTTTTCCAAATTTTTGGAATTTTGCCATTTTCCCTGAAATCTGACTTAGTGACTATGTGAGTAACTAGAGTATTCAATTGAAATTGGTTTTTATGCTATTTTACAGTTGATCCGGCCCAACATGACTCTTACCTTTGGAGAGTATTCAGAGAAGCTCCTCGATAAATATTACCACTTAAAACCATAAGGGAGCATTCATTATTTGTCGTAAATGGCGCTTGATTGAAAATAAATTTCCTCTCAAATCTTTGGAAGAACTGAAAAACTAGTTCGGCGAATATTTTAATAAACAATTATATTTTGGCTTATTATTAGCAGATTCATATTGCTTCTGTTTTTTCTCATTCCATGATTGATAAGCTGCCTATTTTATTCTCTTTGGGCATTTGAACTTTGCATAAACAGGGATCTTCATTACCAAAACATCCAACAAGAATGGAGCAATTCATGGCATTTGATATTTCTAATTTAACTTTGAAGTTTGCTTTAGAGTTCAAGGCCTCTGTCAAACTCCTTGTGATTCTCTGGCATTTGTATCTCAAATGCTCTACTTGATTGACTCAGCTCTTTTTCAATCTAACTGGTGGATCCAAGCATTGGATTTGTCGTTGATGAACATAATCTCGACGTTCTTGATCGACATGACATCACTTTGGCTCTTTACAACTAAAACCACGAGAAATAAGTTGGAGAGCGACTAGGTTGAGAATTGCTGGCTTGGCCGTTATGGTTGGGGCGTTTGGATCCGATCTTTTTTCTCTTCCAATTTAATCGCTTAAAATCGATTCTAAGCTATTTTAAACTCGAGAATCTTGTTTGGTTTTCCTCCGAAAAAAATCAATTTTATTAGAATTGATTTCTCAGAAATTGATTTTATTAGCATAGGCTCCAAGAGAGAATTGACCAGCTCGAGATGACAATTTGGCAAACACAAGCAGTTAAAGAAAGTACTTGCTCTATTCGAAACCCAATTCAAGCTCTCCCTCGCGAAAGAAATCGTCCAAGGCTGCTGAAGTTTGGGGAGTTGAATATGTTTTTACCAAGGACTTCAAAGGTGCATAATAAAATTACCACGGACTTCGAGGCAACGGACTGAATTCGGGCCCAAAACTATCTTGTAAACGTATCAGGGGCCGCCGGGTATATTCAAACATTGCAAAAATTCAGGCCCAAGCACAGCCCATTAACACCCTTAGAGGGGACATGCCCCATGCGTAGAGACCTCCCAAACTGGTAACGCATGATCCATATACTTTCTTTGGGATGGAATTTGGTCTGGCCCTCGCCAAACCAAAACCATGTGGCCCATGCTCTACAGGACGCCATGTGTCCCTTTTGATGCAATTAACTGTGGTTAAGGTTCACTCAACCCTAGGGTTCATACATCTACCCTTGGTTTTTAGAAACAAATATTAAACAAAATTTAACCCTAAACCAATGTTTGGTTGCCATGTAAAATAACATAAAATTAGACGAAGCACAACTAAAAATTATATTAGAAATCCAAAGTTTTCTTTTCCATGTTTTTATCTATTTTCTCAGCAACCAAACTTAGCATTAGAGTTATTTTTTAACCAGTGTTAAAAAAAAAAAAAAAAAAAGCAGTTAAAGGGGGTCTGTGAGTGGGCCATATGGTATTGGTCTGGCGAGGGCCAGACGAAATCCAATCCTGCTTTCTTTGATGCTCTACAATAATTAGGGTGTCAATGGCCTATATTTGGGCCACAAAAATCACTTGTAAATGTGTAAGGCTCGTGCTATGTAGGAGGATGTGGCTTGAAATGGGGGAAACCTAGGAGCTCCGCTCGGGCGAAAGTGAGGCACTGCCCGAGCAGTTTCGCGGCATTAATCGAGATTTGTCCCTGGAGCATTCTACTCGGGCGGAGCTTGGCCCACTCGAGCGGTAGAGTGCATTTTGATCCATTTGTATGTTTTGGAAACTCCTAATTCAGAGTGCAGGTTGTTTCTAATTATATATGACTCATGTTTAAGCTTATACATACGTACTTATGGGTGCAATACAAAAGTATTGGGAGTAAGAGATAATAGAAAGTGTTTAAGCATACTAAGGCTTGGGAAAGATTTAAGAGAAGATAGCGAAGGATTCTCCATTGAGTTTTTATTGAGAAAGTGAATTGAGTGTTTTTGTACGGGTTCCTCAAGGTTTTTTTGAATAAAGGAGTAATTGGATCTTAACTCGTGGACGTAGGCAGGTTATTGTCAAATAATGTTTATCTCTTGTGTTTTCTTTTATGTGCGTTTGTTATTTGTTTATGTCTATTTTTCATATCTCTCATATCCTATTTAGGGCTTATTCCCACACACTGTACCTATTCAAAAATTATAAAAATGCAAGTCCAAGTTTGGCCCATTGACACCAGGGGTGTCAATGAGCCAAGCTAGCTCGCGAGCCAGCTTGGCTCGACTCGAAAAAAAACGAGCTTGAGCTTTTACTCAAGGCTCGTTGAGCCAAGCCGGGTGTCAATGAGCCAAGCTAGCTCGCGAGCCAGCTTGGCTCGACTCGAAAAAAAACGAGCTTGAGCTTTTACTCTAGGCTCGTTGAGCCAAGCCGAGCCTTAAAAGTGAGCTCGAAAAATAACCGAATCGAGCCTGAACAATAGGTGGCTCAGCTCGGCTCGGCTCGATTAATTTTATAATAATACCCTTTAAAAATTAAATTTATATCATATATTTAGTATACCTTTTTTTGGTAAAATTTATGTAGTATACATTAACATAATTATTTTTGTTATGTTTTAACTCAGGCTTTCACGTGAGTCACATGACATCCCAAAGAAAAAATGTCATTTTAATTTTTTTTTTAATTGAATTAGTGCTTATCAATGTATTTAAAAAAAAAAAAAAAATTATCGAGCCGAGCCAAGCTCGAGCTCAATGATCTGTGGACGAGCCGAGCCGAGCCGAGCTCGAGCCTCTGTAAAATTCCAACGAGCCGAACCGAGCTCGAGCCTCTGTAAAATTCCAACGAGCCGAGCTCGAGCAATGCCCAGCTCGGCTCGTTGACACCCCTAATTGACACCCTCTAACAAAAAAATTCCTTCTCTCTCCCAATTGTACTCCAGCTTAGTATCACTTGTAATTTTTATTTATTTATTTATTTTTAGGTTTAAATTTCATCAGCCACTACTTATTTTCCAAATACTATCATCTTCTTTATTATAATGAGAGAAGCCCCCCTAATGATGGAAATTCTCAAACTACCCCGTTAACAAACAATAGCCTGATTTTTTCCTAATTCCCAAACCACCCTTATATACAAACGTTACAAATCCTTCATTTCATGTTTTACTTAATTCCCAAACTACCCCTTTGTCATCTACAGTCTACCAAACTACCCCTTTCTCAAACCAAACCGTTGCCTTTTTTTATAAATTCCCAAACTACCCTTAAGACAAAACCTTGATTAATTGTTTTACTTAATTCCCAAACTACCCTTTTCTCATCTACACCTTTTGACACTCCTTAACTATGGTTAAAATTCACCCACCTCAAACTACCTCTTTCTCATCAATTGCACCCACAGGTTAACACGTGTCCCTTTTGACACGCCATAATTGTGGTTAAAATTCACTCACCTCTAGGGTTCACCCCAGTCGCTCTCCCGCACCCCTCTCTCTCACGTGCATCGGATGTACACACACGTGCTACGCGCATGCCTTCCGCTAGTTCATATATATAATACCTTGTTTCAGATATTGATCCGGATTCTGGATTACTCTCTCTTTTTTCGCACTATAATAATCAATACAAAAAAGACTTGAATGGGTTCAATACCCGATTTGAATCAATTAGAACCACCCAATCATATGGTGCAAGCTTGACCCGTATTAAAATAGCCTGATGCCCAACTCGGTTACACACCTTGGAAATAGCCTAGTGGTAGGTGTATCCCATCCTTAGAAGGGAGGTTCCGGGATCCATTCCCGAGAGGGTGAGAGTGTTGTGCTTTCCACCCACCCTTAACTTAGAACAGATACTAACTACTAACCCGGGGAAATAGCCTAGTGGTAGGTGTATCACATCCTTAGAAGGGAGGTTCCGGGATCCATTCCCGAGAGGGTGAGAGTGTTGTGCTTTCCATCCGCCCTTAACTTAGAACAGATACTAACTACTAACCCGGGTTGCGGCGTAACCGCGTGTCTCTACCCAAAAAACAAAAACAAAAAAAAACTAAAACTTGATTGTTTAAAGAATCCAAATTCAATGGGGAGTGTATTTTATGCATGTCCAAAATCAGCTGAACAACATACGAGTTACCCACTTACCTGCCGTTTGCTTCAAAGTTTTTTTGTTTTTTTGATGCAAGGAAAGATTTCATTCCAAATCAATAGAACCATTCCTCAATGAGGTACACCCAACTCTTGGTAACCTCTCCCAACCACTCCCACTTGCAGAGGACAAATCTAGGGGTAACCTTAGCATCCTAATACTCCACATAAGACCTTCTTGGGCTGCACCATGGGCCTCCGAGTTTGCTTCCCTACAAACATGCTGATATTTCACTGTACCACTAAGCTTAGCCATTTTCTGAATATCCTCGAAGATCATTCCGATCTCCCAATGAGGCAGAGTAGATCTACCTTGAAGAAAGTCAATGACTTCTTTCGAATCTGATTCAATAATCACTTGTTTCCAGCCATGAGCAATTGTTACCTGCAACCCCAACCAAATTGCTTTCGCCTTCGCCTGCCTACTGCTGTCCCTCCTCAGAGGTTTACTTGATTCGAGAAGAATTTCCCCCTCTCATTCCTAGCAACCATACCGACGCCTGCCACCATGCTAGATAATAAAGCAAACCCATCTACATTCAACTTGATCCAACCATACTCTGGAGGAGGCCACAACAACCTCAGAGCGATACAATCCTGACTCTTCCTCTTTAGAGGGGCATAGACCTCCTCTATAAACTTCTCCACCTTATGAATGAAATTAATAGGATCTGGAATAGCACCTCAAAATACAACTTCATTACGTAATTTCCAGATAAACCACAATGTAGAGTACAAACGATTGGCCAGAAGACTTTGCTTGTTAAATTGAGGGTGCCTATACCAATTACCCCCCAATTACCCCACCATTGCGTGAAGGAGATAGCCTCATCATTCGGGATCTTAATGGCATTGTTAGAACCAAACCAAATTGAACAAGAACACGGGCATGTTAAGAACAAATGAGAAATTGTTTCTGGATGATCTTTACACAGAGGACAAGGCTCCTCACCTAGAACTTTCCTTTGCTTCAATTTTGTTGTCACTACCACGGCATTGTTGCACAACCTCCACAAGAACACCTGTAATTTTGAGGGGACTGGAATGTGCCAAATTGTGCTTCAAAAATTCTCTACCACCCCCCTTGGCTGCTGTGAGAGGCCCTCCCTTGGCCGAGGATTACTTTGGCCAAAAATGTTGCCTAGCTCACTTTTAATATACCTAATTTAGAGAAATGCCAAATAATCTGATCGGGAACTCCCATCATACTTATGGGAATACTAAGGACTTCGTTAACAAATCTTTTGAGTCAACAAGCTCTCAAGATGAGGTTTATCCCATTTGGTAGTTCCACTTATTATCCAATCCGAGACCTTGTCATTTGAGATGTTAACTCCCTCCAAAGGGATAGGTTTAAATTGGGGGTGCTTGGGCAACCAAGGGTCCACACCAGCCCTCACTTGAGCCCCCATTCTAATCTGCAATCGGTAACCCTTCTCCACTTCCACCCGACCAGCTACAAGACTGCAACTGGTCCATGATGGCCATGATCCCAGCCTGGCCTCCAAAAAAGACGAATGAGGAAAATATAAAGCTTTGAAAGTCTAAGCCTATAACGATTGCGACTAATTTATTAACCTCCATCCCTGTTTAACAAGAAGCCCTAAATTGAAATCTTGAAGATCGCGAAGTCTCACTCATCCTTCCGCCTTAGATATACATAAAGTGCTCCACTTGGATTTTTCTAGCTTGCTCCGTATTCCACCAAAATCTAGTCGTGGCTGTATTAAGATCCTGAATCAACTTCTTTGGAAGCTTAAAACAACTCATGGTATACACTAGTATTGTTTGTGCTATGGTCTGAATCAATATACCCCTCCCCGCTTGAGACAATAATCCTTGAAGATGATTCATAACTCTTTTCTTAAGTTGATCAAAGATTTTCAGCTTGGAACCACTAAAGTCAATAGGGAGACCCAAACAAATCAGGATGGACTGGGCAATTATTTGGGTAAGATAGTGAAACATCGGCCTTAATTAGGCGAGAGTTTTCAGGTAAAATATGATGGAATTCAGATTCGGTTTGAGAGGTGAAAATGGATAGATTATCTGTCTTGTCAAGAAAACCAGAAACCCGAATAGAGTCGGAAGTGGTAGGGGATTTGGATACTAACTTTGTCTTATCTGACTGGATGGACCGCCGAATATTAAAAGATAAATCAGGAGGATAAGATGAAATACCCATCCACGATTGCCGTCGTTTAGAATTCGGGGAGACGTCTCTCTTGCCATCTGGCTCGGTGCGGATGCGTGGGGGATCGCAACCTATCTGCATCGCCATTGAGACCATCACTCTCGCCACGTGGCAAAACTTGCTGATTCTTCTCCCTCCCAGGGGGTACGGCTATAAAAACCGATGGCTGCTCTAACCTCTTCCCCATCCCCTTAGTCTCCACGTACCCACTAACCTCTGCCACCCCTTTGACCCTACTGATGCCTATGTTGGCCTTGCTTGGAGGATTCGATAGCGATCTGCTTCTTTCTTCTCCGACGCTGGAACTCGCCGCACTGGACACAAGAGATTCCTTAGTGGCCAACTTTTGAAATGGAAACATTCAACTCTCATCCACTATCCGAAAATAAAGCCACCATCTGAGGATACCGAAACATTTGCCTCTGAGACATCCCCCGATCCAAACAATGTTTATTGTCGTGACCAATACAGCCACACCGGAAGCAAAACATGTGTAGCCGTTTATACGACACCCGGGAAGATAGCCATCTCCTTCGTAAGAAGTTGCAAATTAATGAAAGCCCCATAGGGGTGTTTCGATATCTACCAAAACTCGTATTCGAAGAAATTTACCTTTATCCGCCCCACCATTTGGAAGATCCACCTCTAAGAGTTCACCCACATGTCTGCCTATGATAGATCCTACCTCATGTAAAAGATATTCCAGCAGCAATCCATAAAAGTAAGGACTCTACCCGAAGATCCTTCACCATTAAATCTGGGCATCATTTCTTCACCATCAGCGGGTGACTGTTAAAGGACCACGATTGACGATTAAACACTCCATTCATCTCCTTCTCCGACGAGAACTTAAAAAGGATAAAACTATTCTCCAGGTCGACCGCAGTCACTGGGAACCGAGTATTCCAAGCTCGGATGAGGGTCTTCTTCGCTACTCACATATTCACCGCTCTATCAGTCACCAATTTATCGATGAGGCTAAACCGAACCTCCTGCTACTGTCGCTTCCGATTGAATTTCTTTTGATTTGGTTCCTCCATCGAAGCCAGAAAATTGAAAAACCTAAAGAACATAACACAAAGATCAACAACAATGACCTACAGCCTCAAAAGGCAGGAAAGGAAAAAGCTCTGTGTGACTAGGAGATAGGCCGTGAGATCTATTCTCGTGGTGATGACTAGTAAGTGATTCAGCTTAAAAAAATATATAAAAAGCTTGCAATTATTTATTTATTTATTTGTTTCTTATAATTCTCCAATTCATAATTCCGGTTGTTTGTCTGAAGAGAACAACTCGTTTTTGACTTGTTAAAAGTTTACCCGAGCTTATATTTTAATAAACAAGCCAAACTCGTACTAAATTTTTATGCTCGTTGAATTAATGAGTCAAACTTGTGCACACAAGTACCCGACTCGTTAAAGGATTGATTATATATATATATATATATATTTAACATACTAAAACATTTAAAATATATTTACTTAATTTATATATTAAAATTAAATATATCTTTACTAATATAAAAATAAATGATGCCCATGTTCAAAACGTTGATTGAATCTTTTGAATTTCAAAACTATCCCTTGACCTCATCATATTTTTTTCTTTTTTGTGAACTTATCTCATATTCTTATCTTCTACATAATGAGCCCCCAGAACGTAAATAAAAATTTAGAAAAATTCCAAACTACCCTTATCATAATCATTATATAAGATAAACACATAATTGAAACACCAAATTGAATGTTTGCTTAATTCTCATATTACCCCTCACTCATCTATCTATTAGGCTTGAAATTATCTACGGTTATATTCACTCTTTGGAGTCCGGTTACGCCACTGAGATCGTCATATGTCCCCTTTAACAGTTTAATTGTGATTAAGATTCACCCACCCTAAGGTTCACCCACTTATTCTTAGATTTTAGAAGAAAAAAACTTGGAAAAAAAATACTCTAAGAAATAGTGAATTTTAACTAGGGTTTAAAAAATTAATTTTTTTTTTCTGAAACAAAGGATAAGTTGGTGAAATCTAGGGGTAGATAAATCTTAACCACAACTAAGAGGTGTCAAAAGAGATAAATGACAACCTCAAGGGTGTCATGAAACTCCAACTGTGGTTAAGATTCATCAACCCCTAAGGTTTATCTACTTATTCTTGGTTCTTAGAAAAAAAATATTAATTCCTTTTAAACTTTGATTACAATTCACTAAACTAACTCTTAGGGTTAAAATTTTTAAATATTTTTTTTCTAAAAACCATGGATAAGCGAGTAAACCATAACAGTGAGTGAATCTTAATCACAGGTAACTAGTATTAAAAGGGACACATGGCGACCTCAGTGGCGTAACCGGACTCCTGGCAAAATGCTCTAAAAGAAGAACGTCTCGCCAAGGTCCTCCCGCCTTCTTTCTTTGCAATAACCTAACTGTCTCTAAAGTTTTTTGGTTCTTAAAATGTTCCAACAATAAAAAAAAATTTAATCCAAAATGTCCCTCAAGTTTCTAAACTCAAAATGTTTTTTTAAATTTTTTTCGAAATACCTTCACTAGGGTCCTCTTCCTAGTCTCTCTCCCTTTTTCTCTCTCACGTGCATCACACGTGCCACTTACTAGTTTATATTAGTAAGGATTTATAGTATATAATCTATTTTACATGATAAGAATATCCTTTATATAATTATAAAATTATATTAAAATTTTAATTAACATGTAATTTCTTTTATCTAAGATAATAAAATAATTTTTTTACCTAATAATATAAATAACTATATCCAATGGACTAAGCTCCTCGAGATCTACTAAAGTTCGTTAAGCTTATTTATTTAATAAACAAGTCAAACTCAAGATGATTTTCAAGCTTGTTTAACTAATAAACAAGCTTGAACACACTAATTTTTTTGGAACACACTATTACTTGGCTTGGCTCGATAACATCCCTGTTACTTAGCCATAAAAATATTTTAGTTGTAATAGATAATATATTTATATATTTATATATATATATATATATATATATATATATATATATATTAATAAAAAAAATATTTATAATAAGCAGTACTTATTTTGTCTTTAAAAAAAATTACTCGTTCATAAAAAATTATTTTCTTTATTTTGTAGTCGTCGAAGGAAACTATATTAAGCCCATTAAAGAGTTTTCGTGGCTCAAAAAATATTTTCCATATACAACCTATAAGTAAAAATCAAAAATAGTTTTTTTAAAAAAATTTGTTTCTCATTTGAAAAAAAAAAAGAGAAATGTGTGTGTGTTTTACTGCACATTTCAACTTATGTAACAAAATGTCAATCCTCATTTTTATTTTTTACTTTGTTTTTATTTTTAACTAACAGGTGACACGTGCGATGCACAGGAGAGCAAGAGGAAGGAGTGACACCCGATTGAACTCGCTAATGGCACATGAGAGCGAGAGGAAGGAGTTAACCACAATTAATAAGAATTAAAAGAGGCACGTGTTAACCCACGGGTATGATTCAACTCTCCTCGAGGTCACTCGCGATTGACAGTGATTCTAAATAGATAGATGGCAAGGGATAGTTTAAGAATTAAAGTAAAATATTAAATTAAAGGCAAGAGTAGTTTAGAAATTAAAGTAAAATATTAAATCATTGTTTTGTTTTTATATAAAGGTAATTTGGAAATTTCTGAAAAATCATCTACGCATGCCTCTCGCAGTATAATAATACAAAAAAAAAGAAAAAGATAAAGATAATGAAAAAGAAGATTTTAAAAATAAATAGGTTAATTAATATGATATTACCTGCTGTATGAAATGCATGTTAATTGTTACACATAAATCCATTCATTCATGTGAGACATAAACAATAAACCATAAGGCATAAGCAAACAAAATAAATTAAAAGCGGTGGAGTTGAGTTTATTCTCCCCTTATTCCCAGCTGTTTAACTTTCGTTTCGGAGATTCTGCACATCTTCTCAGTTTCATCTCTCATTCTCTCCGCAAATTTGATTTATAGCGAACCGGTTTTTGATCGATCTTCATCGAATTTCCCCTAAATTCAACCCAGTTTTCACTATTTTCGACCAGATAACGGAGCTGTTGGAATTGGAAGACCAAGGTTTCTGCAACACATCATGCACAGAGATCTCGATCCAGATCTAGGATTCGCGAGTTCGAGTTGATTATCGTTTTTGAGGGTTTAAGGTTGCGGATCTAGCTTTTGTTTTGGAATTTGATTCGGATCTGGAAGTAATTTCATTCATGGAAACCTAGAGACATAAATTGTGGTGATTTTCGCTATTTCTCGTTTTGGTCGGTGGTGGATTTTGACAAATTTTAGGTTTCTCTCGAAATGTCTGTGAAATCAGCGCAATTGTCTTATCGGGATCGCACACACGAGTTTGTCACTGTAGCAGAGAGACTAAAGAAGTCGTTCTCGTCTGCGCCGATTTTGCCCAGTAGTAGCTCGAAACCGGAAGGATCACGATCTACCGTATCTATTCAGTCGGAGTTCAACAAGAGGGCTTCGAAAATCGGGTATGGGATCCACGAGACATCACAAAAGCTTGCAAAGCTCGCAAAATGTGAGTAATGGATTTTCATAGTATTAATATTCATTGTTTATTTGTTTAATTTATCAATAAATCATAATTGTTTATGAATAAAATTCTACATTTATTTTGAATGTTTTTTGGCCAACAATATTTTAAACTCAACGTGGGAAATGATACAGATAAAGCATGTCTCGCTTGAATGTGTTTGCATTACACTGTGAGCACAACAAAGGGAAAATCTTCTTATTTGGACAATGATACACTTGACATATTTAAGCTGCAAATTTTAGGAATTTGAATTCCATTTTTACTTTCACATTCCTTCTCAAGTTACTGTTGTCTTTACCTTTTGGTTATAGATATCATGTGTATCTGTCCATTCACTTTTAGACCATTTAAATGCTGATTTTATTATTTGTAATTTTTATATTTGGTTGTTTCATTTTCGTCAGTGGCCTCTAAAGCACACTATTGCTAAGGCCTAGTATTGGCTTTGTTATTGAGCACAGCCTTTTGGAAACATTCACTATAAATGAGGTTCAAATTAGCTCTTGGAGGCAGGATTTCGCATACTAAGAAATAATACAACAAGACGTTTAAGATTCAAATTCTAAAGGACGCAGTAACTGCACGAGTCCAAAACAGGCATAGAAACAGAAGTGCAATTATTTTGTAACTGGTTGTGTGAGGATTCTAGTTTTGCTGGTACCAATTTGTTCTTGGTTAGGGATAGCTTTTAGTTTAAACAGGCATATATATATTCTGAGTTGAACTTAGTCGATTTTTTTTCTTTCTTTCTTTCTAGTTTTTCAAGTTACTCAACCTGACTAACTTTGGGTCGAGTAGACTTTTCAGGTTTTTGAACCATGGTTTAAACATCTGTTTTCATATAAACTCCAGTCACTTAGGAAGTGGAAGCATTTTCGTGGAATTGAGTACTGTAAAATAAATTGAAACCTTTGAAAGATTATGGAAACCTAGAAACTTGCAAATTGATCTTTTAGCAAATGATAAAATAAGCATCAATACACACTCATAACTCATTGTATAATTAAAAAAAACCATTTAGAATAAGAAATGTGAGATAAATAACATGTGGCATACTTAGTCATATATGTCCGTAGGTTGAAAAATCAAAGTTCAATATGGTAAATGGTCTATAGTCTAGGTCAAAAGTAATACATTTCAAAAGAATATACTATGGGTATATCACATAACTCATAAAATTAATATCCACATAGCGTCACGATGTGGCTCAAAATATTAATTTTAAATTGAGAAAAAGTTTATTATTATAAAATTATTATTAAAATGCATAAATATACATGCATATATTGATCTTAAGGTTCCTTGGTTTGTTTTAGTTTAAAAGAAAATCATAATTTTTAGTCAAAATATTTTGTTTATATATTTTTTAAAAATCAACTAATCAAATGTTTGGACACATTGGAGTTCCTAGTCATTAATTATTGACAATTACATGTAATGGGTTACCCGTTACATCTTTTATTACAAATAAGTTATAAATTATGCATAATTATTAATTCTAAACTATTTGTCTTGGTGTAAGACTTACTAGTATAGCAGGCTTAGCAGCATGCAGTGCATATTTTTTCTTTGGAGGAAAAGGCTAGGGTTAGGCATACCCTGACCAGACTATCAATTAAGGAGATTTACAATCGTACATATCTACGCCCTCTAGCCTTTTCTCGAACAATCCCCCGGAGTCTACTATTCATCCGAAGCAATTTTATCTTAAGTATAAAGTTTCAAATTTTTGCCAAAAAGTACGCAGCCCTATTGGCTTCTCTCTGGTAATAAGTAGTAACAAAATAAAGTGACTCAAAATTGCATTTCAACACTTCACTCTCTCCAAGTTCAAACATAGCTTCCCATGGCCAAGCTATAACGTGGTTCAGGCATTCCACCGTGTTAGATAAGTCCGACGCCACAATGAGATGTTTTATATCCTACCTTGCAGCTACCTCCATACCCCACTTTATCCGTTGTGTCTCATGAACCAGAATTGATGATGGTGCCCACACACAGCCCCTTCAATACTAGTAGTTTAGTAGCCCCAAGATGGTCTCTAACTATGAATCTGTAACCTGCCCTAGATCCCCTTAGGGATACATCTGTAATAAGCAGTGCAGTCTAGCTGATTAGGCGAGGCGAGGCGAGGCCTATACGATAAAAGTAGTTAAATTATATATATATCTATATATATATATATATATATATACACACATATCAATTCAAACCTCCTAGGGTTGACAATAATATAGGCAAATGAACATTTAATGTTGTAAAGCTTGAATGTAAGTCTTTTTCTGCTGGACTATTCGTTGATTTTTTGAATTTGTAGAGGAAAAATATTTTTGAAGACTAATGAGACTTTTTTTTACCGGATTTTTGGGTTTTAGTAATGTTTGTATGTAGTGGAATTTATAAAATTTTAAGGTTTGAGAAATACTTTTAGCATTTACAAGTTAAAATTTTGACACAATCCCTAAAAAGCAGAGTTTGTTCTTGAACTAGAAAGTCTACTTATCCATCAAGAATTTGGATATAAGATAAGCTTTATTGAATTCAAATGAGAGTATAATCTTATTTACATATAAATATATGAAGTAAATGAAAATTTAAAACCATTTACTTAAATGAATAAATGAAATTTATATGTAAATAAGTTGTAAAACAGGCTAACAAGCTAACAGTTAGAGAGGCCATTTGATTACTGCCCGCCTAGAGAGGCGCCCAGGCGACGTTGGTCAAAAACCGCGGACGCAACGCCTTGACTACACTTGTAATAAGAATCCAAAATCCCCAGGTCTTGGGTTTCCAAGTCAGCCAAATGGGAATGAGACGATGTCATTTAACCCTCACCTACCAAGATTCAAGAAATTCTCGATTTGCAGCATTGCTTCTTTGTCAGTGACTTCAACATCCCATTGGGAGATCTTGAATACATCACAGACAATTCTGATAGTTATATCATTAGGAAGATACTTTTTCTGAAATACCGTCTCTTACTTTCACTCACATTCATCCCAAACATGATACACAGCAGTTGTGAGCATCATTTTTCTAATAACCCCAACGTTTCTGATTTGAAGCAATCTGGCAGACCATTAATCACCTTGGCCAAATGAAAAACATGTTTATGGAATCTAGACCTGTGAAGTAGATCATCTGGAAAACAACACCCCAAAATTAGATGGTCATGATCCTCAGGCTGAAATCTACATTGAACACACTGGTCTACAATAGTTCCCTTTTTAACAAGTTTTGTAAGTAAAGCATTTCTCATAACTATCCATGTAATGAATGACCACCTTAGGACATATGAAGAAAACCAGATCAGATCTTCCCAACTGACTTTAGGGCCAAATCTTCAAATGCTTTCCCATGCCAGGCCCAAACCAATGAATATGAGCCATATGCAATTGGCCGTATCAGGCCAAGCCCAAGCCAGGCCAGGAATGTTGGCCCTACCTTGGATGGACAATAGATATGCAAGGTCACATCCCTAATTTAATGTTTTATGTAAAATATCTTGCAGGAGCCTATTGATGGGACTCCTGGTAAGCTATTTTTTCCCAGATCCTTTATTTTCTCATTAAATAATGACATTGTATGGCACTTGTTTAATTTTAAAAAAAAATTGTTTTCAAGCCCTCCAGAATGGAACCTTCTAGAGGTGTCAATGGGCCGGCTGGCACAAAGTGGCCAGGATCGGGACTTATGGTAGGGCCCAATTAATAACCGGTCCCTTTCAGGTCTGAGCCTGGCCTGGCCCAGCCCGGCCCAGCCCATGTACACCCCTACTTTCCCGGGCTTCAGGCCTGATTTGAAGGCCCAATTAGCCTGGTCTTCCCCTTGTACACCCCTACCTGTGGAAACCTTATTTTCCAAGTATCTGTTTGCTGTTCTTTGGGAATGACAACTACAAGTTCACATCTTGCATATATGTATGTAAGTATATATTTATGTATGTAGGGAGAGGTACTAATGAGCCATGCTCATTGAAGCTTGTTATGAGCGGTCCTTCTAAAAAGATGACATGTGACATATTTTTTTGAATCTGACCATAGGATGTTAAGTTGGATCCATTGGAAACTCGTGTAAAAAAAATCAGTCTCATCAGACATGTTTAGATCGTTCGATTAGACCCTAGTTTGCAGCATTACCCCTTAGGGTTCAATAAACCATAACTAGGATATAGAAATGACTGATCTTCCCTTCTTTGATCGGACAGTCTATAAATGTCCGATCAAGCTAATTTTTTGCCATATGTCTCTCAAGCAACCCGTCTTGACATCCAACAGTCAGATTCCGAAAAAAATTGCCGCGTGTCACATTATTATGGACCGCTCATTACATGCTTCAATGAGCATGGCTCATTAGAATGCTACTCTATGTATGTATATTCGTACATATGTGTGTATGTGCAAAATCTGTTATTGCTTACATTATGTTCACATCACACAATTGAAATATGCCTTGAGTAGAGCTAATGAAATTGTCTGCCTTGTTTTTTTATGAGCATTTTTTGTCATAATTCTTTAACTAGCTTGTTTCACTAGTAATTAAGTGGAGCAGAAGTGATTAAAGTATTTTCCCTGTTGTCTCTGCAGTGGCAAAGAGGACATCAGTTTTTGATGATCCAACCATGGAGATCCAAGAGCTAACGGCAGTCATCAAGCAAGATATTACTGCACTGAACTCGGCAGTAGTAGACCTACAGCTCCTGTGCAACTCCCAAAATGAAAGTGGGAACATCTCCAGTGACACCACCAGTCATTCAACCACAGTTGTAGATAATCTGAAGAACCGCTTAATGAGCACCACAAAAGAGTTCAAAGAAGTCCTCACCATGCGGACAGAGGTAGGTCAAATGTCTTTGCACAGCATAGTTGGCTCAATAAGCCTGATTTCCATAATGGGTTTCTTTATCCAGTAGGAGTGCATTGTTTATTTTTTTTCAGTTTGTCTCCAAGATTGACGGTATGTTCTTTGATATCTGCAGAACTTAAAGGTTCACGAGAACAGAAGGCAGTTGTTTTCGTCCACTGCTTCAAAGGATTCTACAAATCCTTTTGTTCGTCAGCGCCCATTGGCTGCCAGGTCAGCTGCTAGTGCCTCAACTGCCCCTCCTCCTCCATGGGCTAATGAGTCAACATCTTCATCTCAGTTATTTCCTAGGTAAAAATATGTACAATGGTTTTGATTATGTTGACTTCTCAATATCAAAATGGTCATCACTTGGTCATACAGAAAAGAAACTTGGGATTTTTGTTTGAAGGTTTCTACTTTCCAATCTTTTGGAATGTCGGATCCTTTTTGATCATTTATGATTAGGGGTGTTATTGAGCCGAGCCGAGTAGTGGTGTGTTCAAGCTTGTTTGTTAATTAAATGAGTTTGAAAATCAATCCTGAGCTTGGCTTGTTATTAAATAAACAAGCTCGAGCTTTGTTAAACGAACTCGAGCTGAGCTTGAGCTGTTCACGAGCAGCTTGGTTTATTGGATATAGCTATTTATATTAGGTGAAATTTACTTTATTATCCTAGGTAAAGAAATTACGGTGCTAACCAAAATTTCAGTATAAGTTTATAATTGTATAAAGCGTAATCTTATTATGTAAAATAGATTATATACTATTAATCTTTACTGTATTTAATAAATATGCTTAATTTTAGTATTTAAATGAAGTAAGTATATTTTAAATATTTTAGTATATTAAGTAAATATATATATATAATTGCGCCGAGTACCTGCTTCCTCAAGCTTGGCACGTTAATTCAACGAGCTTGAAAATCTAGTTCGGGCTTGGATTGTTTGTTAACTAAACAAGCTCAATTGAGCTTTTAACAAGCCGAGCTTGAGCTGTTCACAACAAGCAACATAGTTCGTTAACCACCCCCATGTGTGATGCATTTATTGATGTTGCTTGCAATTTTCTTCAAAGTGGAACCTGATGAGATGATCTGACCTAGACCTGCTACTTTGATCTACATGCTAGTGAAACCTTAGTACTGCCTTTTCCTTCTCAGGAAGCAGACAGATGGGGAGGCTCAGCCACTTCTGCAGCAACAGCATCAACAGCAGTTGGTTCCTTTACAAGACAGTTACATGCAGAGCAGAGCTGAAGCTCTTCAAAACGTGGAGTCAACAATTCATGAGCTGAGCAACATCTTCACTCAACTGGCAACCATGGTTTCTCAGCAAGGAGAGCTTGCCATCAGGTTTATTTTGATTTTAGTATATTACCTATTATAGCCATAGTTAGTTAACTATAAATGAAATCTTATGATTGGGATGCTCATGTATTTGCATGCGTAAACGCATGGGTCCAAACAGGCATGTCCTTTGCTAACTAAGTTTTGAAGTGCTTGCATGATTACTAAAAGAGACAACTATATTGCGTAAATATCATAATTTGTCTATAAGCACAATATAAGTCAAAGAGCAGTGATTAGAGAACCCTCTAGCCGAATGCCTTCCCATTTCGTCCCCTTTTAACTGTGGTTAAGCTTAATCAACTTAAGGTTAATATTTTTTTTTGTTCATACATGGAGTTGGCTCCAACCCAGTGGGTCCCATTAAACAGATCTCATTGTCCATATACCAACAGAATGGAATCATTGCAATCATGGATTTATTCCCTTTTGTATAGTAAGAAAAAACAAGTGAACAATTTAGAAAAGTATAGGTCTGCTGATGAGGTCATATTTGTCACCCTCAAGTAATATGAACTAGAACTCAATTATAGATACTGATTTATGTGGCAGGATTGACGAGAACATGGATGATACACTGACGAATGTGGAAGGGGCGCAGGGGGCACTGCTCAAGTACCTAAATAGTATATCGTCCAACCGGTGGCTGATGATCAAGATATTCTTTGTATTGATTGTATTTCTCATGATATTCCTATTTTTTGTGGCATAACAAGAACGTAAATAACTGGTAAAAAGAGTGAGAATGCATTGCCTTTTTGCAGGTGACGAGTCTGTACTATTTGTTTCTTTCTTTGCTTTGTTTTTTGGATTTCTTAGCTGCTAATGAAGTAAAGTTAGTATTCCATCAACCATTTGTAAAATTATATTTGTATTCAACGTGTATAAGCTGTTTTTTTTTTTTGGTAAACTCAATCATACCACAAGGCAATGACTGAAGGCAAAGACAAGGGAATACTCACACCACCCAAGTAAACTTATATGTTGTCCCATATAAGTTCCTTGGCGTCTCAAACGGTTGGTACCCGTTTTGAGGAGCTCTAGGGTGAAGCTTACATGGGCTGCATGTGTGGTGTGTGTGTGTGTGTGTGAGTTTGCATGTGGTGTGTGTGTGTGTATAAGCTGTTTGAAACAATGAGAAATCTAATATTTTTCCTTTTATTTTTCTGAATTTGTTGAACTAGGAATTACAAACCGTGGAAAGGTGAAATAGTTGAAACTAGAAATACAAGCCTTGGAAAGGTAGAACAAGGGAAAGCTGTCTTCCTTGCATAATTGCGTGCCATTCACGTGCACACATGCCGGCTCTCAAATGGTGGGTCTTACTTAGGTGAGGAATAAATTGCTTTTGACTATGACTCTTAAATGAATTTGATTAAAGTTTTTTTTTTTAAAAATGACATGACCGTAAATAAAATAAATGAAATGGACACTCAAAAGAAAAATGTAAGTACTTTTGAAGGATAGTAAGGATAGTGTGTCGCATAGTGTTATGGAAGGCTTCAAATTGATCTCTATCTCTTGGTCTTAGTACGTGGATCGGGAGATTTCGCTATCTAAGCCGAAAGGGCGAAAGGGAACTTACTTGTCCGCATTTGGATTTGGATTCCAAGAGCACCACCAGTTCGACTAAGAGATGGGTCATCTCTCTTCTTGGACTCTTTAACTCCTAACATTATTTTATGTATAAGGAAAGCAAAAGACTTCCTCTGGGACCACTCCCTTCATTGTCATGTTTCTTTTGTCTCCTCAAAGGTAATGGTAGGGTCTGCTAACATGCGTGAGGGAGGTGGACAGTATAGTTTGAAACATAGCACCTTCTGAAGCGTGGAAGATTCTTGCTCTGGTCGTTGCATAATCTGGTGTTGCAGATCGAGCAATTCAATAGTCATTTGCACGTCTCTCATGGGAAATTTTAATAGAAGACAATGGTGAAATAGCATGGGTTAGTGGGGGGTGGGGTGAGTCTAATATGGTTGGACATAGTCTTAGCTAGTGTTGATTAACATGAGTTAGTGGGTTAAATCTCAAGCTTTCGGAGCCGGACTAAAAAAGGTGGACTTATTCACGAGATTGGATTCCTAAACACCTACACTCACGAGATTGGATTCCTAAACACTCACAATGAATACACACACTGGTACAAATATTTAAAGGACAGATGCTGCTTTTTGGTTGAAAGCAAGAACAAGTGTTACAAGTTTTAGGATTAGGACAGATCCTGCTTTTTTGTTGAAAGCAAGAACAAGTGTTACAAGTTTTAATTTTTTGACCGAGAATAGGAAATGCCTGATAATAGCTCTAATTATGATGATCATGAGTTCTCTCTCTACTCTTGCTCTCTGGTTCAACTCCAACTCTACTGCTCTCCCTAAAAACCCTGTTGTTGCTCTCTCGCTACTCTTGCTTTCCGGTTCAACTCTGGCTCTCCCTAAAAATCCCACTATTGCTCTCTCTCTACTCTTGCTCTCGGATCAACTCCGGCTCTCCCTAAAAACCCTGTTGTTACTCTCTCTCTTTCTCAATTGCTCTCTAAAGATGATTGATGTAGTTCAATAGATGCCATTAGGTGAACTTAGTTGCAACTAGGCTTCAATGAGAATTAATAAAAATATATAGTTTTTAATAGATCAAAATGATATAAAATTCGTGTCGCTGACTTTAAATATTTGAGATAATACATTGATAATGATAAATTCGTGAACCTTAGAAAATATTCCATCACTTACCTATAAGGTTCTATCAATTAGTATTACATAGAAGTAGTTAATTATAAACACTAATACAATTAGATCCACTCCAAAATCATCATAAACAAAATTGGAATTTGTGATATTAGATAAGAACATTTCAGGATCAGGAGATCCTTTTATATCATAGTGTATTTCATTATCGTTTTATGATTAGAGTATGTTTTAGAAAAATGCTGATTTGATAGGATTAGGGAACATGGGCAGGAGTGCACGCTAGGGCATGTGTTACATATCATACAGCTGCAATGTTCCGAATCAGACCCTTTTTTTCCACAAATGTCAATGGTGGACCCCAATTCTCCCTAATTAGGTGTTTATACTGTGAGATTTTGGATGAAGCCATTTTGTTTCACACCCAAACTGCACTTTAAATTATCCATTTATCCTCGAACAGGAGAGAAAGAGAGAGAGACAATATATAATAGATCGCATTCTAGTTCAGCAATTGCGTTATCTATAGAGCCGTGAAATCCTCTCCGAGACGTTTAAGCTATCCATTCCAAACCCTAACTCGATCTTCTCATAGGGTTTCTTTCAATATCTCCCTCGCTCAGAAACCCTAGCCTTTTAAAATCGTAATATTTGGTTCGAATCTCTGTTCTCATTTCTGTTAATAGATCTTTTTTATAAGTTTTGTTGTTTCGCCGAAACCCTAATTTTCTCTGCGTTGTATCTGATTCGTTCTGCCGAAACACTTATATCTTCATCGGCGACGTAGATCGTCGTTCGATTTCGATTTTTGAACTTCTTTGTTTTGAGTTTTTCTGCTCCACGGAACCCTAATTTCTCTAAATTCTCATCGGAAAACAGAGATCTTCATTTCCTCTGCAAGCCCTAATCTTACCAAATAAAATAAAATAAAAATTGATATCGAGTTTTTAGAAATTCTAGTCTTGATTTTAATTTTTTTAAAACCGTAATCCTTCTTAAGAAGTGTAATCGTTTTTGAAGTTGTTTATCTGAAACCCTAATTTCGAGTTATTAATTTTCTGAGGCTGCAGATTTTTGTTATTCTTGTTTCGATTTGGTGAGCAGAACTGCTGCATTTTTCAGTGATCTAGTTTGCATAAAAAGTTTTGTTTGATTACCCAACTGTGGCTTGTCCCGTTTGAAATGGTTGGAGGTGCAAACAGGAGGGACGATGGGTCCGTGGGGATAAACAGTACTAATGTTTTTGCTGCTCTCGAAAGCCTCAGGAGAAAGAAGAAATCTGACAAAGAGCATGGATCATCAAAGAACAAGGGATCTTCTAAGAATCAGGCCAAGGAACCGGAGCCTCAGGTTTTCTGGGCCCCGGCGCCACTGACCGTGACATCCTGGGCTGACGTTGACGACGATGATGATTACTATGCTACAACAGCTCCACCTCAATCTGTTTGGGGTTCATCTGTACCGCAGCAGACCAAGGAGAGCTCTGTTCCTGTAGAGGTGTGCAGTTTTAGTAACCTATTTTCATTGAAAAGATTAGTCTTTTTATGAAGTTGCAATCACTTGTTCTGGATATACGTTTTGCTTGATTTATCTTTGGTTGAGAGAATCACTTATTGACCTCAAATAACACATGTTCACCTCAAGACGCATCTCTTGAGGGAGGTGTTTTCAGCTGATCAAAGATGAGAAGATCAATCATTTCTCTAGCCTAGGTAGGGTCTAGTGAATCCTAGGGG
This sequence comes from Tetracentron sinense, assembly GCA_015143295.1. Lineage (NCBI taxonomy): Eukaryota > Viridiplantae > Streptophyta > Magnoliopsida > Trochodendrales > Trochodendraceae > Tetracentron > Tetracentron sinense. The sequence continues at coordinate 5,158,340 of CM026554.1, read as the reverse complement.
GGTTAATGCTAACCAATGTTTTAAAACGTGAAGGTGCAAGTCGTTAGGACCTCAATGAAGCATGAGGCATAAACTTCACAAGAAAGCTTCGTGCTCTCTCATTTTAACAAATAAATAAAATATAAGAAAAATTGCAAAAAAATTCAATAAGTTACTGAAAAATTATAGTTTATACACACACGCACATATATATATATATATAGAGAGAGATAGAGACATAAATATATATATATATATATATATATATTTGTATTTTTATACATTGTGTGTTCATGTGGGCACATACGTACATAGAGGAAATATTATATAAATTAGTTGAAACAAATCACAAATTAAAAAAAACGACATTTAAGTCTCAATTGTGACGATAAACCTAATTTTAGTTAATGTATGAGACGTATGTTATAGACATAAAGCGAGCTTCAAGGCAAGAGGCGTGTGCCTCATGTGAGCCTCATGGGGTTTAAATGTTTAATCCTCATGATTGAGCCTCAAGGCGTTTTCCTTAAGCCTCACCCCGAAGTGAATCTCGAGGCGTAAGGCTCACATGCTTTTTAAAACACTAATGCTAACAAACTAGGGTATAGTTGGACGGACTAAATATGTTCGATTGTGCTAAATTTTTGACACGTCTCCTAATGGACCCACCTTAAAATCCAATGGTAGGATTCAAAAAAATATTGCCATGTGTCATCTTGCTAGAGGGACTGTTCATTTTAAAGTTTTAATGAGCATGGCTCATTAGTGTATATATATATATATATAGGATCACAAGGTGGTTAACCAAATAACAATGCCTATTAAACAAGACATGCAAAAGAGGCAACCTACTTAAAGCTGATAAAAATCCACATAAAGGAAGGGAGAAGAGAACAGGGGACCAAAAAAATCGCTATAAAAATCCCTCAAATTAGGAAATGAATTCTCATATCTTCTTCATCAGACCTGTCAACACACCAAGAAAGAAGAAGTTGACGACACCTCCTCCGAATACTTATTGCCGATGAAACTTGTCAAAAACATGTTTGTTTCGCTCTTTCCAAATTGACCAACTAAGAGCCCCAGGAAGTAAGGCCCATACCACTGATACCAAAACCTCCTAATTTACTGTAGTCCAATAGGATAAGAAGGCTTGAAAGGAGCTAGGGAAGGTCCAAGAAACCCCTAAACAAGATAAAAAGTAGTTCCAAATACCTGAAGCAAATGGACAATGCAACAGGATAAAAAGGCTAGAAAGCCCATGTATATTTTAATGGGTTGAATAGAAGTTTGACAGCTTTGCCTGTATGCTAAATGGTATTTTCTTTGCTGTTCTAACTATATTCTGTTGGGTGAGATATCATATAAGTTGTTTATGCATTTAAGACTAGTTGTATATGTTGTCATCTTGATCTTGTCCAACTTGGGTTTGTTGGTTTGTTCATCTGTATCTACTTTTGCTAGTACTTGATAGCATGATTCAAAATATCGGTATCGGTTATCGTATTGGTAAGTCTAAAATAGGATATGTATTGACGTATCGGACCGTATTGGATGGATATGACGGAAAAAATCAGGATACGCTAACAAATGTTTGGATATGCAATGAAATACTTGGATACTTTGCATAAAATTTCTTTTAATGAATTAAATAAGAATGTAATGAATTACAACCATAAATGTTAAAACATAATGTAAGTTTTTTATGTTGAATTGTTACATTGTTAGTTGACTTTTTGAATCTGTAGATGAAAATATTTTTTAAGACTAAATATAAGACTTTTTTTGCCTAACTTTTGGGTTTTGGTAATTTTTGATATAATAAAGTGTATGAAACTTTAATATTTGAGAAATATCTTATCATTTGAAAGTTGAAATTTTGACAAAGTTCTTAAAAGGTGCTAAAAAGAAGATTTTGTTATTTAACTGAAAGTTGATTTTTTATTCTTCAAGAATTTGGATCAAAATAATTTTTATTGAATCCCAATGGGGATAACCTTATTTGCATATTAATATCTTAGGTAAATGAAAGTAATATTAGTGTAAAATCATTTACGTAAATAATATTTTATATAAATAAGTTGTGTGTATCAGGTCTGCTGTGGATCCAAGTGTAAATAGAAGGAGAGAAAAAAATTAATTGAAAAATTCCCCATAGCGAGCATGTATCGGTCTGATACGGGGGAGTATTTTTTTTCAGCGTACCAGTATATCGGGTAGCTCCAAACAGGATACGTATCGGTCGATATGTATCGATATTTTAAATCATGCTCGTGAGTGAAGGAAATTGACAGAGCAGCTTGTAGGTGTTTGGAGATATACTTCCTTTCTATATTTAGCGATTTTGAATCAGCAAATCGAAGGCAAAATTGAGAGGAATATCAAAAATCCAAAATGAAATGAAATATCTGTAAATATTCTATTGTTAATCTTATAATCGTATTTTGCATTTAATTATCAAATAATAACATAGCAGCTCAAGAAGGTTTGTTATGTTAACTAAAGTTCTAATTCATCATCATTGATGTAATTTGTAAATAGCTCCATGGTTTAAAAAATCACCGAAACCGTTACGTAACGCCCGTTACGTAAAGGTTTCGGTGACCTCCGATACCTGATACCGTACCTTTACCTGTTTATCCCAAAACAAAACGGTAACGCCCGAAACTGTTACGTAGCAGGCGTTAAGCCCGATACATAAAAGTTTCGGTCGTAGGACTGAGTTCCGAAAATCCCTAAACTCATTCTAAAACCTCATATTTGCTTCATCTCTTTTTCTCTACCTTTCATTAGTACCTTTTTTATTTTCCTAAAATTCTTTTGTTTTTTTGTTGATTAACTTGATTTGGGGTTTAATTCAAAGATTTGAAGAAATCCAAGGCAGGTTCTTTATTTCGGGTATGCTTGAATCTTTGACCCATCTAATTTCCTTATTTCTAAATTTTTAGCTTCATAATGACTTTAAAAGTATTTTGTTACTCATTTATTATATGTTTTTTTTTTTCTATTTATTAGAATTTTTTAGATTTTTTTAAAGCAAAAAAGAAAAAAAAAAGTAAAGGCCGAAATCGTTATGTAACGGCGTTACGTAAAGGTTTCCGCCGTGTTCGTTATGGTGCCTGAAACCGTTTTTTTAAACCTTGAATAGCTCCTTAACTAAGTAGACAAATTTTCTTATCGCTGATTCTATGTCAACTTTCCAAGTAGTATAGAAACCATCAAGCAGAGGCAGAGCCACATGGGGCCCACCCCCCCCTGAAATTTTGAAAAAAAAAAACTACTATACTATTAACAGCTCGGGAGAGGGGTGGAGCCGGGGATGCGAGCTCTAGCCCCCCTTAAACTTTTGAGAAAAAAACATATTCTATACAAACGGTCACTAAAAATATACAAATGGATACAAAATATACACGATGGCCCATGAATTTGGCCCTCAAATTTTTTTCGGGGACTGCGCCCCCGAATCCCCTTTGTTAGCCCCCCCTGCAAGAGAATCTTGGCTCCGCTCCTTCCATCAGGTCAACAAAATTCCAACATCTTAAGCAACCATAACAAAAATTTCAACTCTTTAATTTGATGATGTTATTATAATCAATATTGTGTTTTTTCAAAATCCAGAAAAAAGGGGCAGGACTCTCCAAATCTTTTTGAATCCGTATCTCACAATGTTCGGACATGTGTAAAAGGCCACCTTTTGGGATGTTCACTAAGGTTATTTTTCATCCCTTTAAAGTTTTGATGCTCATATGTACAATGCTCCTAAATGATATTCACTATTGGCACCGTAGCTCGTTAAGAAAACAATTGGGCAAGAAATATTGTTCATTTGTTTCACTCAAATTTGCACAATGTGTTGTTTAATTTATAGTGAATCGTAAGATTCGAATTGAAGTCACAGGGTTTGTATCAACATGCATTCATATCGAGGATTTAAATTGTTTGAGCTAAGGGGGTTGTCGTTTAAAACTTCGTACTTTTTTTGTGTTATATATTATACGCGTGTTACCATATAATATTTGTTTAATATGCAAATTATGTATTAAACACGTACACGTATTTTTGTCATACTTTTACCGTGTTAAACTCATATTTCGTATTAAATACTTGTTATTAGTTAATATCATGATTTTCATATTTATAATTATTTTTTAATTTTCTCGTGTTTTTGTCATATAACACTCGTACTTTCCGAATGGATCATTTCCGTATTATACTCGTACTTCGTACTTGGTAACTATGGTTATGCATAGCTATGTTCTTGAGAGCACCATTGTCACTAACACTACCATATAAGGCTGTACCCTCATACTCGTATTCATACTGTTTATATCTAGAAACATATCCATATGATTCTTTTGAAATTTAAATTTGAGAGTATTTTAAATGGAGGGTACACATAATATGCTTAATTTTTTTTTTTTAAATCTTGAATGTAAGTAATTTTTTTTCTTCTGAACTATTAGTTGACTTTTTGACTTTGCGGATGAAAATATTTTTGAAGACTAAAATATGAGACTTTTCACTGGAATCTTGGGTTTTAGTAATGTGTTTTAATATGGTAAAATTTATGAAATTTGAGAAATACTTTAGCATTTGAAAGTTGAAATTTTGACATAATCTCTAAATGGCACTAAAATACGGAATTTGTTCTTGAAATGGAAATGTGACTTTTTTACTCTTAAGGAATTTAGATCCAGGATAATTTTTATTGAATTCAAATGTAGGGTGTAACCTAAAACCATTTACTTAAATGATATTTAATATAAATAAGTTGTAACCGAAATTTGGCTATGTTTTATAGCTTAAAACCAATATTCCTCACGATATCGACGATATAGCGTTGATATTGTATGATATGGTGTAAAATTTATAATACCCCATGTAAATATGTCGTGGGGGTGCGATATCGACATATATCGTCGACATTTCTTTCAATGCCCCCAACTTATAAAACATAAATCGAAAATATTGGGCAATATATCAGAAATGTTGGAGATATATCAAGGATATTTGGTAAAAATAAATAAATAGATGTAACATATATTTTTTACCTTGTATATCAAAGATATATCGGAAATATTGAGGATATTTCAAATCATGGTAAAAAGTAACTAGAGTTTTCTGTGAACCGAAAAGAGCTTAGAAGAATTTTGTGTGTGTTTGTGTGAGTGAGAAGAAGGGGGGGGGGGGGGGGGAGATGTCTTTTTGTGTAGGTATATACATGTTGTATATTAGTATTGAACCTCCTTAGGGACGTCTAATTATTTATTGAACATCTAGTATTATGAAAATATTCTTGCCTAATGCAAGGTAAAAAATGTCGAGAGGTAGAAAAAAAAATTGTTCAAACAATATGTGAATGGGTAGGAGAGGAATGCACACTGATTCTTTGATGTGCTAAAGTTGTTAGTTTATTGTAGGTATTGTGTTGACACTATATCCTACTCCTTTCTATTTGAGTATATCACCAAAAAAAAAAAAAATAGTTGGCATGATTATCTGTGTTCATTTATTTTCTTTTGCACCTTCTTTTTATTATTCTGATGTTTTATTTCTTCCATTATCTTAAGTTGGCTAAATTTTATTATTGGATACTTCATGATTTGAATATGAACGTTAAATGAATATTTTTGATATTTTTACCAATTGTCACATGCTCATGACCGGTCCAAAAATTGATAAATTGCTACTGAAGCTTAAGTTAGACCCAATAATATATTATTTAGATTGATTGAAGTAGTATTTACTTGCCTGTCTGGGATCCCAGGAAAGTGAAAGTGAAGAAGACGGTCTTGATGAAGGTGATGAGGATATCGAGGAAGAGCTTGACCATGAACTCGAGGATCCCTTTCAAACTGAGACAGTGGTGAAGGAGCCGCCTCAAGCTTCGTTGACACCTAAAGATACAGAAAGGCAACTTTCAAAGAAAGAATTGAAGAAAAAGGAGCTTGAGGAACTTGACGCTGTATTGGCTGAGCTGGGAATTGCCAACAAAGAGACCGGTGGCCAAGATGACTCGCATGGTAATTTAGTGATCCATTATCTTAATGCATGTAAGGCTTTTGTTTTTGCTTCCTTTTGTGGATGCTTAGTAGGATTTATTTTTCTGCACTTAACAGTTAAAAGCAAAATTATGCCTTTAGTTTCATGCATAGTGACAAAGTCGGGGTTCGGGAATAATTCGGCAGGAATCAAGTTCGGAAAATTCGGAAAAATTTGGGAAAAATTCGGAAATAAAATAAAGTGTAAATTAATAATTATAAACATATACGGAACAATTTAATTAAAATATATAAAAAAAATTAAAAATTTTGAATTATTCGGGAATAATTCGGGAAAAACGCGAATAAAACGCGAATAAAACGAAAAAACGGCATTTTTTTTAAATTCGCGAATTAAACGCAGAACAATTCGGCAGTTGAAAAATGCGCGAATTAAACGCGTTTTTTTAAAAAAAACGGCGTTTTTTGTTACTTGGGTTTCATGTATTTCAGATGCTTCCTTCTTAGAACTTAGAAGTACTTATTCTGGTAGCACAGAAATATATAAATATACCAAGTTTCCTTGGTTTTGAAAAAGCAAGCCAAACAAACAGCACTAGTCTCAAATGCTCTCTCTCTCTCTCTCTCTCTCTCACACACACACACACACACACACAGAGGATAAAAAGAAAGTGCATGTGTAATCCAAGGATAAAAATGACCTGTAATATCAGTGTTTTAGTTCTGTATCTTGTAATTTCCCAGTGCTTTCGCTATTACCCTGTTGCCATTAAATGTACTCTTTAAAAGAATTAGACTCGATAGGACAACTATTTGGTTCGTTATTGTGGAGTTCGGCTTTAGTTGTTTGTATCCTTGGCATATATGCCCACACTTGTGCATATAGTTGTAATCGAAATTTTTTGTTAATGAGCACTGTATCAATTTCTGGTGCATATTGCCTCTGTAGAAATGGTTTCTTTGCTTTGTAAATCTCATTACAAGAAAGGTTGTCCTCCTCACTTGCAGGTGCTGCACAAGAGAAAAAGGCAGAGGATCTTAATGGAGATGGAGAAAAGAAGGAGAATGCCCCTGGGGAAAGCAAAAACGCAAAAAAGAAGAAAAAGAAGGATAAATCGACGAAGGAGGTTAAAGAATCACAGGACCAGCATAATTGCCCAGACATTAGCAATGGGACTGATGAAATTGCAGGGACTGAACATGCAGAAGAAGATACATCTGCTATTGATGTGAAAGAGCGGCTAAAGAAAGTGGCATCTATGAAGAAGAAAAAATCAAATAAAGAGATGGATGGTTCTGCTAGAGCTGCTGCTAACGAGGCTGCTGCAAGGAGTGCAAAGCTTGCTGCAGCAAAAAAGAAGGAAAAGAACCATTACAACCAGCAGCCAGTGAGGTAAGCCCCCCTTTTTTGTGTGGATATGAGCATTGTCTCCCTTGTTCATTTGTTGAAAGCAAAATAAAGGGCAGGGTTTCGTGAATATGACTTTCGATGATATGGCTCTGGTTGTACTGGGAAAAATCCATTTTGACTTTTCTAGATTTTGCTAATGCCCAAGTGTCATGTGATATTGTTTTCAGACAAATTTATTTATGCAAAATCCCTCATGGATGTTTACTTGATCTTGACTCTGGCTGTTGGATTGGTAGTAATTCCTTGTGTTTTATGTTATGGTTATATTGTTTTGAATTTTTGATGGCTGGGCAGCTTGAGAATGTTAGATAAATTTCAACTTTTAGTTGGTAGTGAGTTACCTAGATTTGCTTGCCTTTTCCTTGGGTTTTGTATCCTGAGACCTGCCCCTAGTGGCCGGTGGGGGATGCCCTTAACCACCCCTTCCATGAGGCTTTTATTAGAGAAACAAGTCCACCTTTGCTTTGTTGGGCATTTCTTGTAGGGGTGCGAGACCTGCGCTATACTAGCTTCTGTTTCTTTACACCTCATAATATATATGTAGACATTGTCTGGTTACTAGTGAGTAGATTATGGAGTTGGGAGACCAGCCACATCTTTCCTCACTTGGAAGAGGAAATAAGGGTACATTATTTTTCCAGGAAGTGTGGTGGGGTGGGGGGAGAAGAAAGGAAATTTGCTTGGGGAACATGCAGTAAATTGGTGGAATTAGTTTTCTAGTCTGCAATGACCTACAATTTTGGGCATTGTTCTTTTAGGGTTTGGTATATTGTTGCGACTTATAAGCATTTTCTTTTGAGAAATAGATGTATTGTGTTCTTTTATCTTTTGGGTTACAATTCCTCGTAAGGCTTCAAATACAGCAAAATGGATGATTTCAAATCCAATAAAAACTGATTAGACTTGAAATTTCATGATAATAAGAATTAATTTTGTTAGAAACCTTGACAAAGTGGCTCAAATTTGCTTCTGACTATAATGACAAAGTACGAAGTGTCAAGCTTTATAAGTATCAGCAGCAGAAGAGTAGCAAAAGAACGGACCCTTAAGGGTATGTTTGGTTACAGCAAAAGAACGGATCCTTCAGGGTATGTTTGGTTACCGAGAAAATAAGTGAAAAAATAGAAATGAAAAGAAAATTGTAGATTTTTAATACAAAATTCTTAGTTGAATTTTGTCTAATTTTCTTTTCTTTTCACTTATTTTTTTGGCAACCAAACATAGGTTAAGGATATTTGTTGTTTCTTGTCTGCTCCTCCCTCCCTCTCTCTGTGGCAGTTGAGAAACATTTTCCTGACTTAACTACGATCCTCAATCCACTCAAACCCATCCAAAGACTAGATGAATGGAGTTGCTCATTCTGTTGAATTTCAACTATTGTGCCTCTTAAGAACACAGATACACTTCCAATGACCAAAAGGGAAATGATAGAGAATATCAAGCAGTCAACATCCCTTGATTCAATTCATAGTTTGATGTCTGTTGGTTGCTGAATGAATCCCATTCGGATGATTCACTCATTTTGTCGAATCCATTTGCAAAGTACTTGAACTCAATTAAAGTCCACAGCCATGTGAATTAAAGTCGAATCATTTCATTCATCTCATTCAACCGGTTAGAGATTGTCTAGTTAGTCTGTAATTAGACTTCTAATATCTTTTTGGCTGTCTCCCTCTTAGTAACCCAAACCTTTCAACCTGCAACTCGCTCCAATCCCAAACTTCCCAACCTGTTACAAATGTCATTTTCCTTTGTAGGGTATAAGAATCCTATAAGGTTTGTTAATTATTGGTATTTTGTAACCGAATTTGGTCTTGCTCTCGCTTCTGCTCTGTGCCCCGGTTACTTAGGTCTCCTCTCTTGGAATCGATCCTGGGAACTCCTGATGAAAGGTAAACAAACCTTCACCATCCTATGTAGGGTGTATTCATACTGAGTTGGCTCGTCGACTCGTTTAAGCAAGTTCAAGCTGAAGTTTTTGGTTCAAGAGTCGAACTTTTATTTGACCTTGAAAGTTGAAACTATATATAAGTGGAGCTCAAGCTAAGCCCCGTAGACGTCGGTTCAAAGCTCAGCTCGGTTTAAACATTATAACATATATATTGATAAAATAATAATAATAATAATATTAAGTAATATTATTCCTATTGTTTTTACTATTGTTAATAGATCAAGCTTGAGCTCGATCTAAGCCGAGTTTAGCTCAAACTTGAATCAATTTGAGCTTTAAGCCTTTATTTTTGAGCTTGTCCACAATCCGAAAAGAAGGGTATGTCCGTAAATTATTTGATAAACAATCAACCAGTGGAGAGTGGGCAGTGGGTAACCGGTTAAAAAAGAAAGCTTACCGAGAATAGCCGGTTGATCAATCACTCCGACAAATAACCGCCTCGTTATACTGGAGGCGTTGACTTTCCGTTAAATTTCGATCATCTCTGTCCAAAAATGATCCTTTTGAATTTGCCCTTTTAAAATTAAACGATGTGATTTTTGTTGCAAGAAGAGTCTCAAACGAAGTGATTTTTTGAGAAAGATTTTTTTTTCACTCTCAAGAAAAATTTGAATTAGCAGAGTTTCGTCATTTTTATATGTTTCCTGTGTAAGGTTTCTCAGCTACTTGAGAGAATAGTTGAGAATTGAAATTTTTTTAGGTGAAATTTGGTCAAATTTCGGGGTAATCTTTTCTTCTTCTTTTTGTGATTTCTCGAGATTATAATCTCTTTCTGCAATTATTCGATTGGTTGTTCCAGAAAAATCTAGGAATTTATGTTATACTGGCAGAGATCGCAGTGATTAAAGGTATCGTTTTGAAGAATCAGAGAGGACTGAATTTATTTTCAAGTTTTTTTTTTTTAAAAAAAAATTCTATAGGAGATCTAGCTCCGTAGAATTTCTTGCATATTGAAGGGAACGGAGTCGTATCGAAATTTTAGGGTTAGAGTTTTAATTTGATCATCTTTTAAAGCGTCAGTAATTCTGGTTTTGAATCGCGATGGGAGTAGATTACTACAACATCTTAAAGGTGAAGAGAAACGCAACAGATGACGATCTCAAGAAGTCTTACAGGAGACTGGCCATGAAATGGCATCCAGATAAGAATCCTAGCAACAAAAAAGAAGCAGAAGCCAAATTCAAGCACATCTCCGAAGCCTATGAAGTAAGGTGTTCATCCATTTTAAGTTTCTTTTCTTTATTTCATTCTATTTTTATTTTCTTCTTTTCTTGGTTTGACGATCTCTTCCAATTGCCGTAACATTTTCTTCTTATTTCTGTTTTCTTAATTAATTTTGTGCTACTCTTCAAATGTGAGTATTTACGACTTCTTCACCATAAACATTTTGAATTGTAAAGTGAAAGAAATTCTGATATTTCTGAACAAATTAAATTAAATTTGAAGAAGTGAAATTATTGTAAAAAAACCCGGAGAGAGCCAATTATGACCATATATCTGCTGAATCTGTTGGTGCAGGTCTTGAGTGATACAAAGAAAAGGGCAGTCTATGATCAATATGGAGAAGAGGGCTTGAAGGGCATTCCTGAACTGGTTCCAGTGGCAGTAGTGGATTCCATGTTATATGACACTCAGTATTTGCGAGGGTTATATGGAATTCCATGTTTCCACAAGCTTAGGGATTAACTTCTACTCAATGCAGATTTTCTCATCCAATTCTAGGATTTCAAGAAACTATTTGAGGCTCAACAAAGAGTTGCATGTGAGATTGTTTCAGATATTACCGAATTGAGGATCACAATCCTATTCATTAAAGAAATCACAAGATCTAGGCCTATGAATTTAGGGTTTACTGTTTTAGGGTTTGGGTGTTATTGGCAATTTGTAATTGCAATTAGAATAGGCCTAGGGTTTCTATAACAGCAGTAGGACAAAGTATAAGGGCTGTAACAATGAGAAGGGGAGTCTATATAGGGTTGGACAATAAAGCAAAAGGGTTTGGGACTGGTACAACCGCTAGGACAGGGGTAGGAGGGTCTTGTGACTGCTGGAATAGCAATATCAATGACTGTGGAAGTCTGTCACAGCAACAGGAGAATTGCAGAGACTGGCTACAGCAAGTAAGGGGTCTGTAGATGCTTGCAGCAGCAAGGGTAGGGGGCTTGTGGCAGCAGGGGAGAACTTGCAGATGGGGTGCAGCTGAGTAGGAGAAGGGAAAACAGGGACTGTAGGTAGGGCGGCAGTGATGACAGGGCTGGGGAATTGCTGCAGTAACAACTGGATAGCAAAGGGGAGGGATAGGAAGGCTAGGGTTTCGTTGGATATGGGTTCTTGCTAGGGAAAAAAGATTTAAGTTTTGATTGATTAGAGTTTCAATGAAAACAGAAAATCAATGAGAATAATAAAGAGAAGATCAAGAACCTACCTTAGATTTTTGGGAATCACTCTCATGGCATCACACCAAGTTTCCAATCACTCGAGAATGCTTAAAGCACTTTCTTTCATTTATAAAATTCATTAACTAAAAATTTACAGCAGATATTAGTTAAAATAGATGCAAATCCTACTTGTTTAAAGACTAAAATATCCAAACTAATAAAAAGACTAAAATAATCTAATACTAATAAAGTGTTTCCTCCCTAACTAAAAGTCCAGTCCATTGAGCATTTACAACCATGTTAAATCAGCCCATATGCACACCCTCCCAATTGAGGGCCTTCCTAATGATCAATGTATGCTTGTGAGGTCTTCAATATCCAAAATCATCTACCTAAAGTGACACGTGAGCCCTCTTCTTCTTCGTCCGCATATGATCAACTTTAAACTCCTTTTAATTCTTGATGTCCACATTACTTGTCCTTTACATCATAACTCTTTTGGGATCTTTAGGAACATAACTAGTTTTTTCTTTGTTGTAGTAAACTGGCTTAGTGATTGGAAGGTAATGTTTTGAATTGATTTTGTTCCTGCTGTGCTGATCCTTTAACTTGACCCTGTTGTTTATATTTCAGTATTTACTACAGTAATATGTGTACTCAATCTTTATTAACTGAAATTTTATTCACAGCAGTAATTAAGTCAAACAATACAATAGTAGAATAACTGTTACAGTAAACAGAATATTAAAACTATCTTGATTTTATAAATCTACTGTTAAAAGCAATGAATTAAAGGTTACAGAATAAATAAACCCACTGGTTCGGGGATTGAAAGGAGCAATAGATCAAGTCGAGTAGAACTCTCTCCTTAAGACAGATTTCGTCCCTCGCACTGGTGCTTTCGAACAACGGACGTCTGTCTCCCAAGATGAAATGATCTTTACACAAACAGAAGAAGCACTGCAATCTGCTTGTCCAGCGAACCAAAAACCAATGCTATGTATCTCTCTTGGAATAACATAGACTTGTGAAGAATAGAATGCAGAAGAAATTGGAGACTAGAGAGTAGCATGATTTAAAATTTCGTTGAAATTTCGCGAAATTTCGGTTTCGGACAACCCCACCGATATCGAAATTGGGTTTATTTCGGAAATCAGATTTCGCCGAAATTTCAAAAATTTCGGGTGAAATTTCAGATTTTGAAAATTTCGGAATTTCGGCCGAAATCTGATTTTTTATTTTTAAATAATTTTTCTTATTTTTAATTAAAATTCCGAAATATTTCGAAATTTTTACTGAAATTTCAAAAAATTTATATATTAATTTTAAAAATGAAATAATATATATATAATTAATATTATATAAAAAATAAAAATTTCGGAATATTTCGAAATTTCGGACCCGAAATTTTGGAATATTTCGGCAAAATTTCGGATTAAATTTCGGAATAATATTTTATTATTAAATTCGATTTCGGTGAGATGTCGGCCGAAATTTCGAAATTTCGGAAAATTTCGTTTCGAATGGGACATCCGAAATCGACCGAAATTTCGAAAATTTAAACCTTGGGGAGTAGAATAATTGATTTTCTTACTCCAGAATATACACCAAAGAAGCCTTAAATATCAGGCAAAGGAGACTGTCCAGAATGGTCATGTCTCTTGGGTTTCAATTTAAATCCAACAGACATAACTGTTGGATTAAAATAGCTGTTGGAAATAACTGTATAAGTTGAATGGGCTTTCGCCCAGCAAAAAATAAATATAGGGGTCAAGCTTTAAGGCCCACTAGAACTAAGCCAACCAAGCCAGCCAGCCGGACTGGACCGGACCGTACTCGGACACGGGCACAGGCGCGGGCCGGGTCGGGGCGGGGCAGCGGCGCGAGTGTGTGTGAGGTTGGTTCCACCTTGGAGCATGTGCTCACTTCTTCGCAAAATTTGGGTGCCCTAAGGGCCCACCCTTTTCTCCAAGGTAATGGTATATAAACCACACTATAGTTTCAATAGTTTTCCGATATGGGACTATTAAACTACACCATTCTTCAACTTACAACACATGTTCAAGTGGTCCACTATGAGATGAATTTCTCATTCACCACTTCACTGTTTTGGACAAGTGAATATACTACATTAATCTCCTCATGGAGGAGAACACGGATCAACTTGGACCCGCCTTAAAACCCTTGTGAGTCACACTTATATTTTGGGTCAAAGTTTGTAAAAAATTGTTTTTTCCAAATATCCAGATTTTCCAAAACAGTATTTTTCCAACAATCCCCCACATGAATGAGAATTTCTGGACAGAATACAGAAATTATGCAGACACTAAAGAGAGAATACATAATAGGAGACATCTTGCATAGGATAGGTAGCTTTTGGCCTTGAACCTTCCCTTGTGTAGGACTATCGGATTTACTGGCTAATCAATGAACATGATGTCTTGAATTGTTCAACCGTTATTGTAAACCAATACAATAGAATACACACATGATATCTCCCAAACATAGTTTAGTTCTCATTGTTGTATTCATTTTGACTCTGAACACATCCTAGTTTCATGAGTGCTCTAGAGAATTTTAGTCTAATCAATTCTCATAGAACCGGCCAAATTTACACTCACATAAGTGATTCTTATTAAAAGTATTCTGCTATACTCCACTTGGAATTCCAAGATATAAGAAGCATTAATAACTTAGTTAATCCTAACACGATGCAGTCATCACTTTCTCATTATAGAAATGGGTAAGAGATATTATCTCTTAAGTGATCAGGTCGAGTCATACACAACTTAGTTATCCCTTTGAACCTAGATCTTCAGTCAACTAGGTTGGGTTTCCATTGTGAATACTCTTAAGTTATAGACTTTAACCTCATTCCCCTTGATGAGTTACTCACTTGCTCTCTTGATAAACCTTTAGTTAAAGGATTAGCAATATTATGCTTTGATATTATGTATTCTAAAGAGATTATCCCACTTGAAAGCAAGTGTCTAACGGTATTATGTCTACGATGAATGTGTCAAGACTTTTCGTTATACATGTGACTCTGTGCTCTTCCAATCGCAGATTGACTGTCGCAATGTATGTAGATTGCAGACACAGGTTTTTGCCACATTGGAATATCTTCTAAGAATTGTCCAAGTCATTCTGCTTCTTCTCCAGCTTTGTCTAATGCAATGAATTCAGATTCCAGTATAGACCGTGCTATACATGTTTGCTTAGAAGATTTCCATAAGATTACTGCACCCCCCAAAGTAAAGACATATCCACTTGTGGATTTTGAGTCTTTAGTATCTGATATCCAATTTGCATCGCAGTATCCTTCAAGGACTACTGAATATCTGGTGTAGCACAATGCATAGTTTTTGTTAAATTTTAAATATCGAAGTACCCTCACTATGGCTTTCCAGTGGTCTTCCTCTGGATTACTGGTATCCAGACGTGTACAGTTCATTACGTACATCAAGCTTCCTATGATTCTCGAAAATTCCAATTGAGATATGCTTTCGCCAGTATTCTTAGCTAAATGAATATTTCCATCTATTGGAGTCTTTGCTAGATGGTCATCGTACTTGTTAAAATTTTCAAGTACTTTCTCAATATAATGTGATTGAGATAAAACATATTCATCAGATGTTTTGGTAATTTTCATTCCCAAGATTACATCTGCCACTCCCATGTCTTTCATGTCAAATTGTTTGTTCAACAATTTCTTAGAAGTTTTAATCATTTGATCATTACTCCCTATGATGAGCATGTCATCCACATAAAGACATATTATGACATATCTTGTATCTATGTTTTTCACATAAATACATTTGTCACATTCGTTGATTTTGAACCCATTTGACAACATTGTATTGTCAAATTTCTTGTGTCATTGCTTCGGTGCTTGTTTCAGTCCATAACGTGATTTAACAAGTTTGCAGACTTTCCTTTCTTGTCCTGGAACACAAAAACTTTCAGGTTGTTCCATGTATATTTCTTCATTTAGATCACCATTTAAAAAAACCGTCTGAACATCCATTTGATAAATGTCAAGATTCTTTAATGCAGCAATTGCAATCATCATTCGAATTGATGTTATTCTCGTCACTGGAGAATATGTATCAAAGTAATCTAGTCCTTCCTTTTGACTATAACCTTTGACCACAAGTCTTGCCTTATACTTGTCAATCGAACTATCTGCTTTCATTTTTCTTTTGAATATCCATTTATATCCAAGAGGTTTACTTCCTGATGGAAGATCAACTAACTCCCATGTATGATTATGCAAAATAGATTCAATTTCACTATTCACAGCCTCTTTCCATAAAGGAGTTTCTGGACTTGACATAGCTTCCTTAAAAGTTTAAGGCTCATTTTCTAACAAATATGTTAGAAAATCAGGACCAAAAGACTTTGACTTTTTAGCACGTTTGCTAAGTCTAGGTTCTTCACTATTACCTTCAAAGTTTTTATTACTACTCATAGTAGTATCCCTAGTTCTTTTAATAGAACTAGTTTCTTGTTCAGATTTACAAGGAAATACATTTTCAAAGAAATATGCATTCCTCGATTCAATAATAGTATTTACATGCATATCAGGATTTTCAGATTTGTGAATCAGAAATCTATATGCACTACTATTATTTGCACAACCAATGAATATGAAATCAACAGTTTTATGTCCGATCTTAGTCGTTTTAGGACTAGGAACAGCCACTTTAGCCAAACACCCCCACACTTTTAAGTATTTGGAAGAAAGTGATCTTCCATACCATATTTCATAGGGTGTTTTATTGATTACCCTTCGGGGTATTTTATTTAGAATATAATTTGCAGAAAGAATTGCTTCCCCCCACAAATTCTGAGGTAATCCTGAACTAATCAACATAGCATTCATCATTTCTTTTAAGGTTCTATTTTTCCTTTCAGCAATACCATTTTGCTATGGTGAATAAGGTGATGTGGTGTGGTTTGGTGAATGATACCATGTTCTGAACAAAAAATACCAAAAGGTGCTTTATATTCACCACATCTATCACTTCTTATAACCTTAATTTTTCTGCTAAGTTGATTCTCAACTTCGGCTTTGTACTGTTTAAACATATCAAAAGCTTCATCTTTGCTCCTTAAAAGATATATTTTACAATATCTAGAGCAATCATTAATGAAAGTAATAAAATATTTCTTTTCACCTCTAGTTTGAACAAATTTTAAATCACATATATCTGTGTGAATAAAATCTAAAGGTTCAGAATTCCTCTTAATAGATTGGAATGAAGTTTTAGTTAATTTTGCTTCCACACATACTTCACACTTATGATTTTTATCAAAATTACATTTAGGCAAATATCCTAAGTGTATAAGCTTACGTAAAGAATCATTATTTACATGTCTTAATCTACCATGCCATAAATTAGAAGACTCAAGCAAATAACTAGAAGATGATGCATTCTTATTCATATTCTTATTCGGTACAACAGTCATTACATTGAGTTTATAGAGCTCATCGCTCATATAACCCTTCCCTACATACATACCACTTTTAGTAAGGACAAACTTGTCCGACTAAAATGCTAGTTTAAACTCATTCTTACATAACAAAGATCCTGAAACCAAATTCTTCCGAATGTCTGACACATGGAGTACATTGTTGAGGGTAAGATCCTTGCCTGAAGTCATTTTCAGCACCACTTTTCCTTGTCCTTCAATTCTGGAAGTTGAGGAGTTACCCGTGAAGAGTTGCTCTCCATTTTCCACCACTTGATATAAAGAAAACATATTCTTGTCAATACAAATGTGGCAAGTCGCTCTGGTGTCCACCCACCATTCTTTGGAATTGCCAATAAGGTTCACCTCGAACACTACAGTGGACAAATTCATATCATGGACTCCATTTGAAACCATGTCCATTTCTATGAAGTTGGCTTGAGTAGGATTCTTGTTTTGGCTTATTCGCTTGCTCTTGCAATCCTTAGCTCGATGCCCAGGTTTATCACAAATGTAGCATTTTCCGGTGAATTTGAATCTCTTGTTCTCTCCACCTTTATAACATTTTGAGGAGCCTTCATTAAACTGTCTCCTCTTTCCATTAAACTTTTTCCCCTGTTCCACAACATTTGCCTTGGACTCCATTGGAAATTTTCCGGGTTTCTTTTCAGAAATCTGGTTATCCTCTTCGATCCTCAATCTCACAATAAGTTCCTCCATTTTCATCTCCTTTCACTTATGCTTCAAATAATTCTTGAAATCTTTCCAGCCCGGGGGTAATTTTTCAATCATGGCTGCCACCTGAAAAGATTCACTCAGAACCATATTTTCTGCATGAATGTCATGTAGAATTAATTGGAGAAACTGAACTTGACTGATAACAGTCTTGGAGTCTGACATCACATATTCCAGAAACTTTCCGACCACGAACTTCTTCGCACCGGCATCTTCAGTTTTATATTTGATGTCCAAGGAATCCCAGAGTTCCTTTGCAGTTTTGATTGGGCTGTATACATTATAAAGTGTATTATCCAATCCATCGAGGATGTAATTTCAGAATAGGAAATCATAATTTTTCCATGCCTCTACAGCAGCAACCACTTGCTTATCAGTTTCTCCTTCCTTCAATGCATGAGCATCTTCTCTAAGAAATCTAGCTAGATTCAGAGTTGTAAGATAGAACAGCATCTTTTGCTGCCATCTTTTAAACTCTGTTCCATTAAACTTTTCTGACTTTTCACCATGGTTCACAGGAACAGTAGGATGCAAAGGAGTATGCATAACAGTAACAGTAGGTGCAATGACTGATTGACTTGCAGAAGACATTATTTATGATATACAGTATATAGAAATTAGAGATTAATACAGTATTACAAAATCTAGAGATTTATTCTATTATACAGAATTCAGTATTATCAAATTGGTATACAAAATTCTGAAATCAGAAACAGTATACAGAATTCTGAAATTAGAAACAGTATGCAGAATTACAAAATTCAGAAAATTATAAAGTGTACAGAATTCTGAAATTATAAACAGTATACAGAAATCAAAATTATAAAAATTAGTATATTTAGTAAACTAAAGATTGAATACAACGAAATCTGTCTTAAGATTGTTGTTTATATTTCAGTATTTACTACAGTAATATGTGTACTCAATCTTTATTAACTGAAATTTTATTCACAGCAGTAATTAAGTCAAACAATACAATAGTAGAATAACTGTTACTGGTAAACAGAATACTAAACTCACTGGTTCAGGGATTGAAAGGAGCAATAGATCAAGTCGAGTAGAACTCTCTCCTTAAGACAGATTTCGTCCCTCGCCCTGGTGCTTTCAAACAACGGACGTCTGTCTCCCAGGATGAAATGATCTTTACACAAACAGAAGAAGCACTGCAATCTGCTTGTCCAGCGAACCAAAAACCAATGTTATGTATCTCTCTTGGAATAACACAGACTTGTATGAAGAATAGAATGCAGAAGAAATTGGAGACTAGGGAGTAGAATAATTGATTTTCGTACTCCAGAATATGCACCAAAGAAGCCTTAAATATCAGGCAAAGGAGACTGTCCAGAATGGTCATGTCTCTTGGGTTTCAATTTAAATCCAACAGACGTGACTGTTGGATTAAATAGTTGTTGGAAATAATTGTATAAGTTGAATGGGCTCTGGCCCAACAAAAAATAAATATAGCGGCCAGGCTTTAAGGCCCACTAGAACTAAGCCAAGCCAGCCAATCGGCCGGACCGGACTCGGACACGGGCGCGGGTGGGGCCGAGTCGGTGCGGGGTTGCGACGCACGTGTGTGTGAGGTTGGTTCCATCTTGGAGCATGTGCTCACTCCTTCGCAAAATTTGGGTGCCCCAAGGGCCCACCCCTTTCTCCAAGGTAATGGTATATAAACCACACTATAGTTTCAATAGTCTTCCGATGTGGGACTATTAAACTACACCATTCTTCAACTCACAACACATGTTCAAGTGGCCCACTTTGAGATGAATTTCTCATTCACCACTTCACTGTTTTGGACAAGTGAATATACTGCATTAATCTCCTTATGGAGGAGAACATGGATCAACTTGGACCCGCCTTAAAACCCTTGTGGGTCACACTTATATTTTGGGTCAAAGTTTGTAAAAAATTGTTTTTTCCAAATACCCAGATTTTCCAAAACAATATTTTTCCAACAGACCCAATCTATGGGATGGCCTCATTTGTTCAATTCTTTGGTTGCTATTGTTGCATATAGACAACCCACAAAGATGCAAACACATTGCCAATATTTAGCATACTAGAATCCCACAACGATATGCCAAACATGATATATGATTATGTTTGACTACCAGGGCTTGAGCATACAAGGATGGTTTGGACCTTGTTCTGAGAAAGGAATCGAAAGCTCTCCTCTAAAGTTTAAATACACTATCAGCTAATAGCCTCTTGACAGCATCTGTATTTCTCATGATTTACTTTTGTTTGCTTAAGGAAAATGTTAGGCGAAGGTAGAAAAAGTAACAAGAAGACAGTCAAATAGAAAGAAAAATAAAAATAATCCAAAGAACCCTTGGGTGCAATATAGAGCTAGCTAAAATCAATAGACTGATTTGTCTCATACCTAGTTACAATCTGCCCAACTGAAGTGCGAATGTCGAGGGTTCCTATCAGAACACTCCCTGACATGATTAGCAAGACAAAATGTAGATAATTTTTTTTCAATAGTAAGAATATTCTTTTTGCTAAAAAAGGTTGTATGCTTTTTGATGTCTCTCAAAGATATGCAGTACTTTTGCAGTAAAGTAAAGGGCTGTAGATCTATAGGGAGAAGTGAAGATAAGGAACACTTATAGAAAAAGAGATTATAAAGTTTTGGTAGAGAAAGTTATAATCAATTTAGAGGGAATATCAATGAGAGAAAGCATCAAGGCATCGGGTTTCTTTCTCTTAATGGTGTAATATCAATTCGATTAATCCAAAGTATAACTCAATTTGGGTTTTCACATCCCAAACCCTCAATCAGAAGATCTAGAAATTTAATTTATAAAAATCTAAAATCAATTTCTACTCAACTATCCAAACCAAGTTTTAACCCAAGCAATAACTTCACCTGAAAGATCTGAGGTCGACGATCAGGGCCAGCCCAAGCCATTTGGAGGCCTAAAGTGAGAATTTAAATGATGTTTTTTTTATAAAAAAAATTTAACTAAAATGGGGTAGTTTGATCATATCTTTGTCTTTTGTTTTTGTGTTCAATGGTTTGATTAGCTTATTACAGCAAGAAGCTCTCTAATGCTTATGCTTATAGATTAGTCGTCAAATCATAGAATAGTTTATTTGATATTATTTGCAGAGTCTCGCATATTAGTACATGTATTTTAACAAAAATAACAAATAATAATTTATTTTATATCAACTTATAAAGAATGCCTTACAGATTGCACTGTGAACTGATGGTGACAGTGTCATCAGCCTATCACACCATATTTTTCTTTTTTTTTCGTGTATTGGTATCAGAACAGAACACGGGTTTGCACAGGTTTACAAATCTAGAGTTCTTATGCACCTCTTCAGTTCAGCCACACAAAATCTCATCGGGATTCAGCCACAGTTACAAAAATTGGGTGTTGCCGCACCTAATCTTGCTGGATAAGTGCCTAATCACTCCAGACTTCTTCTTCTGCTTCTTTAAACGTGAATATAGAGAAATTTTCATTTTCTTGAGTGTTTTTTAAGGGTTAGGATTTCTTTTCTAAAATTATTTAGGGCCTTTAATTTTTTGGGGCATTGGCTTTGATGGCCTAATGGACAGGCTGGCCCTGTCGACGATATACCTAGAGGCAATTTCGTAGCAAATGATAATGTCCGTTGAGATTAGAGTTCTTCATTTGAGAAATCAAGAATTATTACCTAACTACGAGAAAAGCGTGACTGAACTCATGAAAATATTTAAACCAAAGAGATTCAATTTTTATTTTATTTTTAATAAAAGCCTCTTTCTGGGAAAGGGGGTTTGGCAGACCCCTATCGGTTTATTAAAATAAATAACCCAAGAGATTCAATTGAAAGAGAGATTTAAACTAAAAGAACAAAAAAGAAAAGAAATTATAAACATTTAATGGATTAAATCAAATTAACATCACCTCATTAAGAGAATTCCACCCTAGCCAAGGCTAGGGATTTAGCAATCCATACAAAGTAAAAAGTAAAACAATAATAAAAGATATTCGAGAGCTGAGACTAGCACCAACGTGTGCAGAGTGATCGTGGGACGTCCATATGACATGACTATATATAGTTACTGCTCTTCCCTTTCGTTTTCTATTTGATTTAGATTTTATCAACTTTCTAAAATAGAAACATCAATATAGCACACTT
Organism: Tetracentron sinense; assembly: GCA_015143295.1. NCBI lineage: Eukaryota > Viridiplantae > Streptophyta > Magnoliopsida > Trochodendrales > Trochodendraceae > Tetracentron > Tetracentron sinense. The sequence continues at coordinate 5,136,266 of CM026554.1, read as the reverse complement.
CTTCTTTCCAATTCAAGAGAGTTCCATCTTTTTTTATGCTAAAACCTCATTAATCCCTATCTTGCTAAGATTCTCTACCCATGTGTGAGAGAATCTTTCTCCAATTGATATTGAGCTTTGGCCTTAGACTTTGACTTGAGACTTGGCTTCTTGGACTTGGGCTATATCTTCTCTAACCCTAAGAATGGTCTGAGTTAAGATTCTTTTTTTCGTCTTTTTGACTTTTCTTTATCTGTTGATTTCCATGAAAGCTCTTTACTCGAATTTCCTGTAAAAAATAATATAAAAATGCTTAGAATTCATAATCTATAGATGGGGGAACAAGTTCAGAATATAAACATTAAATCCTGGATTCAGACTAGAAAAGGTGATAAAGGATTACATAATAACTAGTTTGGAGTGTACTTTTGCACACTCATCACTTTTCTTTCTGGAGGCATTCTATCATGCAGTAGTATCTATAATTAGGATTTTGCTACTAAGACCGTCCTGGGCGGAGACCACCCGAGACTGCACAACAACACGGGGATTCAATTTTTTTTTGAATCCCGTGCACATTTTTTTCTTCTTCGTACTATTTTGGATGGTATTGGGCTAGTCTCTGCCCTGGATAGTCACAGAGGCAAAATCCTATAATTATAGGTGAATTATATGGTACAATATCAGGTTTGCGCTTTTTTTTCTTCTTCGTGCTGTTTCGCATGTTTATTCATGGTAGAATCATGCATGTGGTGGAAATTTCTGACCCAACCATAGACATGCTCCCTAAAGAAGGAGAAACAATACCCGTCGGATATGTACAAAACATAAGGATGAAATGGTCCATGAACTTAGTCGTCAAAAAAATTTGGGGGTAGCCCCTAAACCCCCATTCCCCTAGACCCTGAATATTTTGTACTCGCCTAATCAATCTCTACAAATCCATCAACAATTATTACCTTTTCCTGTCAACCATCGCTTGCCCCCATCTAAGAGCATCCAGGATCCACCCCCATCCATGGGGTTATAGAGGTCACACTAGTTTTTGCGAACTCATTGTCGGCCAAAGATGACAACTTAGATGTCATATGAAACAGTAACTCATGCTTGCATCTCTTGGCGCTAAAATGTGCCTGTTAGTAGCATATTGTACTCTACATGTATAACATATATCTTCTATTCAATTCATTCCTCCACTCAGTGGATGGCAATTTTGCAACGGCCTGAATTCAAATATGGTGATATACACAACACAGTGCGAGATTCTCTTACAAATTTCCTTTCGAAGGTAGTGTTTGGATAAGAGCATTTGGACTCATTTTGATGTGGTTCCCTTGAAACTTGCCAAAATTCGAAATAGAGGCACCATGGAGTTTCAAGTGTCTCTGAGTTCTCATGCTCTACGACTGCATTTAAGAAGAAGGGTTAGAGAAACCTGAGAAAAGTTTTGAATAAGAAGCTCATGAAAATAGATTGCATATGGAGAGTTTTTTTCTCTTACAACTACCATGTTAGCTAGTTTATAAATGGATGAAGAACATGCACAGTATAGGTCTTTTTTACATTCATTTCTTCTCTCACCAAGTTCTGATTTTCTAACTTCTCCCAATTGGGATTTATTCAATCCTTTGATATAAAGCTGGATTACATTTAGAGGGTTTATATAAAGATGGATTACATATAAAAATAGAAACAAAATCCTAATCAAATCAAATCTCAATCTTGGATTGATGCTAATCAAAGATTATGATTGAGACACACAGTGTAACTCACCCACTTTATTATGCAACTATATTATCTATTTCCTTCCCGCAATTGCATGGTCTTTTGAAGAAGCATGCAATTGCTTACAAATGTTGGCCCTTAATCTTCCTTGATTTTGGTAATTTGTTGATAAATGGCCAAAACATCAAACCGTGCTTAGTGGTGCTCACCAATCACCACCAACCCATGAAGTCCATCTAGCAATGGCCAACTAGATCAGGTCGTCCTGATCTCTTCTCCCAGTAGCATCCGATGAATTGAAGAACTCATGTTGGAGCGGTCTTCAATAAATAAATAAATAAAAATCAAAAGCATGAGTGTGGAAATTGGGTGGTTGTAGAGAGATGGGGGATGGTAGAGTTTTTATTTGAAAAATAACAGTAATAAAATTTTCACACCCAGGGGATGCCGTATGTGGGCCCCACAGTGGCCCAAAGTTGCCCCGAAAAACACCACATAAAATGACGATTTCCACCAAAACAGATTTTTTTTCAAAATTTGCGGCGATTTTTCCACTGATTGACTCAACTCCCGGGGGATCCGAGACCATGGTCGCGAAGCTTGCAATGAGGGGAACAATTTGGGCCCTTGTGAGGCCTAAGGGGAGGCCGGATGTGGGCCCCACAGAGGCCCAAAGTTGCCCCATTACACAGATTTTCACACTGTTGACCCCACTTTGGGGTCGATTTAACTATGGTTAACGGATGAATTAAGGGCCGAAAATTTACAGGGGGGTAGCGCTACATATGGGGAGTCTAACCATGGCCTCGGTTTCGACCAAGACCGGGTCTAACCATGGTTAAACCAGGGTTAGAGGCGGCTGCCTGAAAACGATTTTTTTTGAAAATTTTTTTGAAAAAAAACTTTGGTGGCTGATTGGGTTGAGCAATGGGAGTCTAGGGGGGGTTTCTCATGGATTGAGGATCCCCCCCAGACCTTCGGGAAAGACTGCCATGGTGTGGGGTGGTGGTGTCCGTGGCCACGCATCAAAGGGAAACCCCCTTGCCAAACGGTTTGGAACTACCCAAAATAAAATAAAAAATAAAAAATAAAAAGCAAAATGGGACCCCTGGAATGGGACCCCTGGAATGGGACCAGGGGTCCCTTACAAGGGCAGTGACAGCAAATAAAAAAATAGGGGGAGTATATGTATACCTTGTGGCTATAGTGGCCGCGCGGTGATGGCGAGGTTGTGGTGGTGCTACGAGGTTGTGGCGATGCGACGAGGCTGTGGCGATGCGACAAGGCCGTGGCGATGCTACGAGGCCGTGGTGGGCAAAGGATGGGGTGTGAAGGCTGGGATGAGGGGAAACAGTGACTGTAACAAATTGTTTTTTTTTTTAAAAAAAAAAAAACCTCAATACAGTGGCTTCAGTGGTGGAAGGGGGTGTCTAGGGGATTTGGGTGAAGTGTTGGGAGACCAGGCTCCCTTCTTAGGTGAAGAGGGATGTATAAGGATGGGCTAACAGGTTTTTTTCTTTTTCAAAAACCCCCCCTCACAGTACCTAACGTGGTGATTTTATAGAAGAATGGAAGGAGATGGATAAGGATGGAGGTGGAGCATGGGCGTGGGGGACACAACCTGAAGGAGGGACAGGGCGGCAGGGAAGCAGGAAGGCAGGGGAGAGGACACAGGGATCAGTGGCCTGTACACTCGTCCCTTTGACAGGGACGATGAACAGTGCCACAAATTTTATTTTATTTTTTTTGATTCCTTGTTGCTACGGTTTCTACTTAAGGCCCAAACCCATGTAGGCATAGGCCCAGGCGTGCTGCCCTGCCATGGGGTTGGCGCTCAAATTTTGAACTCCCCAATTTTATTTTTTTTTGTATCTAAAAAAACCTCTTTTTGTTTTTTTTGGTTTTTTTTTTTTTGTTTTAATTTTTTGTTTTATTTATTTTTTGTTATTCCCTTTTTTGGGCTGAACCACCACATGTGTGGGGAAAGCCAAAAGTGTTTTGCCCTAAAAAATTTGAATTTTAAAAGATAAGGTGGGTCCCATCTTAGATTGGGGTTAGTGGGCCCAAGCTAGGGCCCAAACAAGGTTTTAAATTCTTTTTTTTTTTTTTTTTTTTTTTTTGGGTTTTGGACTTAAAATGGGCCTGGAGCCCGTGGGACTTTGCCTAGGGCTTGGGCTAGGGCTAGGCTAGGGTTAGACCTAGGGTTAGATCTAGGGTTTACCTAGTGTTAGTCCTAGGGTTTAGTTAGGGTTAGCCTAGGGTTAGACTAGGGCTTAGGCTACTACTTAGGGTTAAACTAGGGTTTGGCTTGGAATAACCAAGGTTAACGGAGGCTAATCATGGTTAAGCATGGTGTAAAAATTGAGTGCTTACAGCTGCCCCTCTTTGCCGGAGAGTGCCAAGATGGTGATTGAACGGCGAATACTGGAAACATCCTATTTTTACACCGAGATAGATATTAAGAATAGTGCATGCTGTGCAAATGGTGACTGTAGTGAAGTGTTGAAAACTACTGCTAGAGGATAGCGAGTGGCAGGGGAAGGACAGGAGTGTAGGGATGGCATGGCCCTGAGGCGCTGGCCAAAAGAAAGTGTCGCCTGAAAACGGTGAGGGAGATTGATTGAAACAGTGTTTCCCGGGGGATATTAATCGAATCGATCGGAGTACACACAGGGTGTCGAGGACATACAGGGTGTTGGGCATTCGAGGTGTCGACAATGTATGTTATGTCGATGCTCACCTAGTATGCTAAGGACATACAGGGTGTCAAAGAGGAGGACATGCAGGTGGTTCACATTGCCAAGGTACACATGGGATGTCGGACATGCGAAGTGTCGACAAAGTGTGTTCTGTCGACGCTCACCTGTGATGCCCAAGACACACGCGGGTGTCACAAAGGGGGCATGTAGGTAGTGTACACTTTCAAGGTACACACGGGATGTCGGGCATACGAGGTGTCGACAAAGCGCGTTATGTCGACGCTCACCTGGGATGCCCAAGACACACGGGGGTGTCACAAAGGGGACATGCTTGTGGTGTACACCATCAAGGTACACACGGGATGTCGAGCATGCGAGGTGTCGACAAAGTCCGTTATGTCAACGCTCACCTAGGATGCCCAGGACACACGGGGGTGTCACAAAGGGGAAATGCGGGTGGTGTACACTGTCAAGGTACACGTGAGATGTCGGGCATGCGAGGTGTCGATAAAGTGCGTTATGCCGACGCTCACCTGGAATGCCTAGGACACACGGGGGTGTCACAAAAGGGACATGCGGGTGGTGTACATTGTCAAGGTACACGCAGGATGTCGGGTATGCGAGGTGTCGACAAAGTGCGTTATGTCGACGCTCACCTGGGATGCCCAGGACACACGGGGGTGTCACAAAGAGGACATGCGGGTGGTGTACACTGTCAAGGTGCACGCGGGATGTCGGGCATGCGAGGTGTCGACAAAGTGTGTTATGCCGACGCTCACCTGGAATGCCCAGGACACACGGGGGTGTCACAAAGGGGACATGCGGGTGGTGTACACTGTCAAGGTACATGCGGGATGTCGGGCATGCGAGGTGTCGACAAAGTGTGTTATGCCGACGCTCACCTGGAATGCCCAGGACACACGGGGGTGTCACAAATGGGACATGCAGGTGGTGTACACTGTCAAAGTACACGCGGGATGTCGGGCATGCGAGGTGTCGACAAAGTGTGTTATGCCGACGCTCACCTGGAATGCCCAAGACACATGGGGGTATCACAAAGAGGACATGCGGGTGGTGTACACTGTCAAGGTGCACGCGGGATGTCGGGCATGCGAGGTGTCGACAAAGTATGTTATGCCGACGCTCACCTGGAATGCCCAGGACACACGGGGGTGTCACAAAAGGGATATGCGGGTGGTGTACACTGTCAAGGTACACGCGGGATGTCAGGCATGCGAGGTGTCGACTAAGTGCGTTATGTCGACGCTCACCTGAGATGCTCAGGACACACGGGGGTGTCACAAAGAGGACATGCGGGTGGTGTACACTGTCAAGGTACACACGGGATGTCCAGTGGTGTACAATGTAAAGGTACCCACAGAATGTTCAAAGATTTGAGGTATGGCCTGGAGGCACTAGCCGAATTGATGTTGATATGACTGAAAGGCACTGAATTTTGATCAAGATGATTGATGCTAAGGTGCGCGACTTGATTAAGTGCATGCAATGTGTTGTGCGACTTGAATGTATTGGATAAGGCTTTCACCTTGTATGCAGCTAATATGTAGCTATGATGTATTGAGTGCAACTTGATTGTGTGCAGTTAGAGTGCAATGTGAAATTTGGATGCAGTTAGTTTAAGTGCAGTGAATGAATTGATTGAGTGTGTGCAACTAGTGTGCAGTTGGATTTGAGTAGCTAGAGTGCATTATGTGCGACTCGATTGAGTGTGTGCAACTAGTGCGCAACTGGATTTGAGTAGTTGGAGTGCATTATGTGCAACCCAAGTGAGTGTGTGCAACTAATGTGCAACTAGATTTGAGTAGCTGGAGTGCATTATGTGCGACTCAAGTGAGTGTGTGCAACTAGTTTGCAGCTAGATTTGAGTAGCTAGAGTGCATTATGTGCGACTCGATGTGCAACTAGTGTGCAGCTGGATTTGATTAGCTAGAGTGCATTATGTGTGACTCGATTGAGTGTGTGCAACTAATTTGCAGCTGGATTTGATTAGCTAGAGTGCATTATGTGCGACTCGATTGAGTATGTGCAACTAATTTGCAGCTGGTTTTGAGTAACTAGAGTGCATTATGTGCAACTTGATTAAGTGTGTGCAACTAGTGTGCAGCTTTACATGGCTTGACTTATGCATGAGAGGTTAGACTAGTCCTGGTTTCCCTAGTGTGGCATGCAGGTTGAAGGAGGGTTGGGTATAGGAAGCGCTCTTGGAGACCAGTCCTTTGCTATTTGAAGATTCTGAAGGCATTCGATTTTGCTCTCGCTTCTTGTTGAAACCGTGATGCATCTCGGGCGATTGCTGAGTTCTGTTTGTCCTGGCCAAGCCGGTGGAAAGACACTTAGAATGTGATTGACCTGGTGAGTACTGGGACTCTGGCGGTGATTGAGAGACGTCACAGGATTTGACAGACTTGGAAAACGTCACGGGATTTGACAGACTTGGAAGACTTTGAGGATGGTTGATCCGACGAGTATGAGAACTTTGATGGTGACCAGAAGGAGACTCATAATTTGAAGTTGAATGGTTCCTTTACTAATGTGATTTAACAAGGAGATCACTTTCACAGGGTGAATGAATTTTGTCCTTAGGGGTAGAGTACGATGCTAAGCAGATTTGTCCTATTATGACATTGATGAAGTCATGATTTGCATCTTGCGGAGTCTGGCTTTGCTGAGGACTTGGGGTAGCTTTGCCAATGAAAGTTGCTCTACCTCACTGCTGATTGAGTATTCCGGCTGGGGAGACGCTTGCTGAAAAGAAAACTGGATGCTTTCAGATTCTTGCATGGGAGAATGTTTATAGGGAGCAATTAGAGGCTTCTGCTAGGGATCCGCTGGGGAATGTGCCCCTGTTGTAGACCACTACTGATGATCTTCTTTTTGCTGGGGAATTAAGCTTGGCTAGAGGCTACTGTCGGGGGATCTGTTTTTCCTGGCCATCTGCTAGTGACCTATGGGGGATTATCGGGAATTCGGCGAGCCTGATTATTGCCAGATTCTTTTGCTAAACTGCTCTTCAGCTTTTCTTCCTTTTTTACCCTTGGAATGACCAAGTCAATGGGGTTCGCATAATTTTTGCGCAATGAGGCCGTTGCCGGTTTTCCTCATGCCTGGAAGCTGATAAGTTTTCTTCCCTTTTTTGCCCCTGGTCTCGAGACCAGGTCTGGGGTTCGCGTAATTTTTGCGCACCAATGCTATTTCTGGTTTTCATTGGGCCCGCGATGGATTTGAACGGAGTTTTGTTCCCATTCCTTGGATGTCGGTGTCTCGCTTTCAGATACTTGCGTGATAAGCTGCTTGCACTTTCAGTCTCTAGGGGATCTAGGAAGACTTGTAATAGGATGAAATGTAGGCTGAGGGATCGAAGTTTGGGACACCCTAGGATTTCTCCTTTGCAGTTATTCTTTTGGGGATCTCTTCCATTGTACTCGTTGTACTCTCCTGAGGATTTGTACTTTTGGATTTCCAGCAGAGGTTTTTTTTTTTTAACCTTGATTGGAGAAGTTGAGAGGATTTTTTTGCTCTATCTCTGCAGGGAGACATTCCAAAGAGGCTTTGGTTCCACTGGGGATGGTTTGACTCTGCGTAGTGGAGATTGGGGGGGTATGATCTCTTTTTATGACCGCACCTGATTTATCAGGCTGCCTACGTACCCTTTGTAGGATCAGGTCATAACGTAGTTCAAGTAAATACCACCGATTGGCAAGGGAGGGTGTCCCTGAAGAGGTTTTATGAAAGAAAGGTTGTTAGGCTCAAAGGGGCTAACTAGCGGATTTCATTGATCTGTAAAACGGGTTTACATTGAAGGGGATGAAGGGGTGCTAAAGATGGCCTCCTGTCCATTCCCGTAGCGGCTAAAAGTGCAAGCGTTACTAGGCAAGACCTTAAGCGCTGTTATTTGATTTTGCCCATTTGATTGGTTCGGGATCCGATAGTCATTATGATATTGCCCCTTGCTTTGTCGGGCGAGGCATTTGCCCCTAGTAAATTTGTGCAACTTTTCCCGCAGTTGTTAGTTACTTGTTCGGGTGTCAGCTTCTTGTTCAAGTTGCCCCATGCTCCAAGCATTGTTCTAGGGAAGCTTACGTCGGATGACCGGAGATGGGCTTGCCCCTTGCTTTTGATTGCCCCCATGCCCCTGGTGTGGCGAGGTCTTGACCTTTACATTCAGAGATGCTACCCAACTCTGTACAGGACAAGGTTCCTGGATGAGAATTCTGCTTTTATTCGTATTCTGCCCCTGGGGATTATGAGTTTGATTATCTGTTTAGGTGATCTCTTGTTAAGGCAGATAAGCTTAGGAAGCATTCAGCTATGCTACGCAAGTATGAAGATGAAACTCTTAAAAAAAGTGATTTCATTGAATTGAAAGAGTTTGATTGGACTCATACAGGACCACTGCAGCCGACTCTTACATGAAAGAAATCCTAACTAAAACAGACTTAGACTGGGCTTGGTTCTGATCAACCGAACTCAGAATTTCACTTTCAGGTCTCCCTCTTCAGATAAGTTGGTGAATACACTGCTCTAGGTGGTGTGAAGGCGGCTTGATGATGGGCTAATGAGGGGATAGGGTTTTCAGGAACTCCAACTACCGGGCACATAATCAAGTTTGCCCTCGTTGATTAGTTCTTCAACTGCATGCTTCAAGGCCATGCAGTGATCGGTAGAGTGCCCAGGGCCTTGATGAAAAACACAGTGTTCCTGCTCCTTGTAGTTGTGGTTCCGTTTGGCTAAGGGTTGCAATGGGGTAGGACCACGGAGTGTGATCAATTTCCTATCAATGAGAACTGGTAGGAGTTGGCTGAGAGGAGAAGGGGTGAAATGCTTGGGTGGTGCCCGCTCTTTCTTAGGCTTGGGGGGCAGGTGAGAGGGAGGTTTCTGTGGTTGTGCCACTGGGTTGGATGCGTTTTTCTGAGAGGTAGGGGGACGGATCTGGGTTTGTCGTTGTGCCACCAAGAGCTTGTCGAGAGCAGTAGCCATATCTTGGAGGAGAGACTTGATTTCCTTGATGTCTTGCTCTTGACGGAGGAGGGTTGTCAAGATGATTTCTTGGCTGCTCGATGCTTCTCCACGTTCCATCGCTTGAGTCCTTAAGTTACCGCTTCAGTAAAGTGAGATCTGGAAAGATAGAGCGAGTCAATACCCGGGGTAAGGTATGTGAATCTAAAATTCATGAGCATGCACGGGTTAAAACCCAATGAATGAGGTGAGACTCAAAAAGAGAAAAGACTCGACCCTAAGCAGCACTCCTGATGAGATAGAGTGAAGGATAGACATGGTCTATTGATTCTTGTAGTTGAGTCACTTCTAGGAGTGCTGTCGACTACATGATGTATGGGCTGTACTTGAGTGATGCTGGATGCAGTGAGTGCAATGGCAATGATGCACGGGCTAGGATAGGCTGGACTCTTAAAGTTTGGAGGGCGATGCCTAGACTAAGATAGACCGGGTTCTATGCTTTCTTGGATAGATACAAGTGCAGTGCCCTAGTAAGGCAAATGCGGTGACAGTGCATGTGTAAATGCCTAGTGTAGTGTACTGGTGCTAATAGTGTAGCTCACCGGTGATGCAAGTGCAAGTGTAAGGTGCAGTGTACATGTAGTGTATATGTAGTGATTCTAGCTAGTGCAAATGCAATGCATGGACAATGATGAGGATGCACGGATGATGCAGTAATGCCAGAGGGGCCCAGTGCAGGTGTTTGTGCCTAATGTCGTGGTACAATTGTGAATAAAGTGACTTATCGGTTAGACATGCACGTTCATGATGTGAGGAAGAAGATACAAGAAAGGACTTTGTGCGGGAAAAGAGTACAGGACTGTGACTCAAAAATAGAAAAAGACTCGATCCTAGGCAGGTTCATCAGGGATCGCGAAGTCAAGCGGTCGGGGCACACCGTCTAGGTCCATGATTTGCTGTTGGAGGGATGTGACCTCAACCTCCAAATTCTCAATGGCTTCAGCAGCATTGAACATCCGGGATCCGAACTGTCGAATCCGATGAGTCATCTCAGCCTTTGCACTGTCAAGGTGCTCTTGATAAAAGTGTAACTGAGCCCTAATGACGGTTGTTTTTCTGGTGTCCCCTTTCCGCTTCTTCTGACAAGACCGAACTGTCTGCTCGAGATGCTCGATCTATGGCCTGAAGTTTTGCTGTCCCGCTCTACATCCTGAATGTTTGTTGAGCATTTCATAGCTGCTTCTCTTTCAACTGAATTTGAAGCTGTCTCTTCAGATAGATGTTTCTCCAGTGGACTACCTTTTCAGCCAAGGGTATAGTCCCGTGTGATGGAGCCGAGATGGGTGTGGGCAGTTCCCTAGGTACAGGCATGGGAGATGGAATGTCAGGATTTTCCATCCAAAGTCGGTATGCTGCATCTGTAAGTGGTCCTGATGTAACCACAAAGTCTGTCTGCTGATCTCGTCTGAAGTTTTTGCCAATCTGACTGGAATCGACCTGTGAGGCTGTCGGAACGTACAATGAAAGTGATCCAATCATTTCTCCACCGGTCTGTAACTAGGATGCGCTGAGGGAATCCGAACTGTCGGAAGACTAGGAGTGGAATGTAGGCTGCGGAGCCCGTAAGTCTGGCAAGGATCATGCATCGCCTTCCAGTGATAACAACTCATGTAAGCTGCGGAGCCCGTAAGTCTGGCAAGGATCATGCATCGCCTTCCAATGATGACAACTCACTGCCGTATGATCTCCTCTGACAGGGTTTGGAGAAGCTGGTAGAGCTTTTTGATATCTGTAGACTGTAGACTTCATGGAGGTTGATTGGTACTGTTATAATCGTAGGCAGGTGTCTTACTAACCCTAGGTGCAGGAGAGATGTACTGGCATGGAAGATGCCCCTTCTATGATCTGCTACTTGGTTGAGAGCCCTGAGAAACTTTACAATGATGATTGGTACGACTGAATCGGAGTTGCGCATGTTTTCGAGGATCCCCATTAGTACTAACTTGATATGTGTACAACATTTCGGGAATACCAGCTGAGGCATGGCTAATAGTGCAAGGGCGTTGAGACCCGAAAGTTCTGCTGTAATGGAGTCAGGGTTTCACTTGCGCCTGTACTGCTTTTCGAGATACTCTACGGGTATCCAATCAAAAAAGCCATTAGGACCGGGCTGCAAGCAGGTAGGCCTGACATGCAAAAACCTGGATAAGTCTGCCTGGTATGTTGTCTTGTAGCGCGGTACTATGGCTTCGCCGTCCATGTTTAACCCTAAGATGCACTGAATCTCTTCCAGTGTTGGACACAGTTCGTTTTTACAAAAACGAAACACCATGTGAGATGGGTTCTAACACTGGATAGTTGCGTACATGAGGCGCGGGTCCTATTTAACCATGGATAGGTTTAGGATAGTCCCGGTTTTGTAGTACTGAGCCCAAGCGATACATTGACTCGGGGTGAAGGCCTCAATTGCTTTTTGCAGGTTGTGATCACATGCCCCCTGGGAAGTCAAATGCACAGGCCAGGCCGGTTGACCAATCGATTGGGTTATCCCTGACAGACCTACCATCTAAACTCGATGTGAGTGCACTGTGTATGCAGATGAAATATGCAAAAATGATGCAATATTTTCTGGGTGTGACAAGGCACATGTGATTCGATAGGGCAGACGGACAGAGTTTCGGCATGCTTTACCCGGGTTGTTGGGAGTCGGGGGCCTATCAGTTCAAGGTCGGGTATAGGTCTGGTGAAGACCTAGTCGACTGGGATTTGAACCTCATATGCTATGTTAGGAAGCAGTGTAGGATGTACTTATTACAAGCACAGGTTTGGCTCATTACATGCCCCTGATGGATGGTTATCCGGGTAGAGTGTGCCCGGGTAGTTAACCCTGATTGGGGACGGGTATAGGGTGCAAGCAGGTTAGGATTTATAGTAGCCCTCCGGGTGAGCTGCTTGTAGACTATAACTTAGCGTAGGCTATATGTATGCATGCTGGTGTATGCAGGAGTGTTCCTAAGGGTGGGGGGATCACTTAACACCGTATATGCGACTCCCTGAAAGGGACGATTGGTGTAAGCGAGAGCGTTCAGAACCGTTTCCTGAGGATAGTCACCCAACAGGCCAAGTTCCGTGGACCTCCAAGACTGTTAAGCCCCTGTCACTGAAGATAGTCATCCAGCAGCCGTGAGCGTAATAAGCCTGTCTAATAGGTATTGAGTTGATTACATTATTATGGTATGAATGAGATGCACAGTACACAAATCACCAAAGAGATGCAAAATAATTAGTATTAGGTTAAATACTTAAGCATTTGATTAATTTGAGGTTTAGTTTGGCTTAAAGCTAGGTTCCGGGTTGAACCCCCTCTCCCCAGTGAAGTCGCCAGAGCTGTGAGTACGGGTTTTGGTGAAACTCTGGTTTGCATCTCACGGGTGAGTATAGAGTCGCCACCTATTCATTCAGAAGGGATAAGTCCCCGGGATTTGGATAAGGTCTTGGTCTGCGGTCCGAGGTCAGGGTAAGAGGTTCGGTTAAGTCCGGGGAAAGGGTTAGGCACCCCGGCACTTCCACTTTTCAGTGGTTCCCTACTTGCTAGGGTTAAATCAAATTAATCTCAATGTTAATCAAATGCCTCAAATATTTAAGAGAATGCTAATCTAAGAAGGAGAAAACCCTAGACTAGGGTCGAACCCGAGTTGGGCTGCCTACGTACTCACATAGGGGTGAGATCAGACCGAGCGTAGTTCTGGCACATGAGCCCGTGCCAAGGCTAGGGGCGTGTGTGTGTGTGCACCAAGGGTGACTTAGGGTCTAGCCGGGAGGCTAGGGGTGGTTGACCGAGTTGGTCAAGTGCTTGGTATTGGGCTCAGTAGGCCTAAGGTAAGTCTGATAGACTAGGGTTGGGGCCGGTAAGCCGAGGGTGAAGCCCGGTAGGATAGTTTGGGCCCAGTAGGCCGAGATTGGGCTCGGTAGGCCAAGTGTGAGCCCGGTAGGCTAGGGTTTGGCCCGGTAGGCCGAGATTAGGCCCGGTAGGCCAAGGGGTGAGGCCCGGCAGGCCCAATGTGTCTTAACCAAGGGTTAGGGTTGCTAACCGGGGTTAAGAAAGGTGATTAACCCTGGTCAGGGGTGCTAACCATGGTTTAAAAAAGTCTAATATCAGATTTTTTGGTCTTTTTAAATTTTTCTGATTTTTTTGGGATTTTCTCAGATTTTTCCCAGCGGTCAAAGATGCTTAACCGCTGTTAAGGAGGGGAGGTCACCATGGTTAAGGGTCTTACCCATGGTTAAATGGTCAAAAGAGACCGTTTTAGGGTTTCTCCTAATATTTTGGATTTTTTGAGCATTTTTTCCGGTTAAGGATTTTTTACCTCTGGTTAAGGGTCAAAAATGGGGTTGACTCTGATTAAGTGTCTTAACCACAGTAAAAAATGCAATTGAAGATATTTTTGGATTCCATGTAATATTTTTGATTTTTTGATGATTTTTCCAGAATTTTTGCTAGGTCATGGGCCGCTTAACCATGGTTAAGGGGCCGACTGAAGCAAAAGTGGGTCTAAGATCCATGGCAGGGCCTAAACTGGCCTCCTACCCGGTCTGGGCCCCCACAAATATCCGAAATTGCAAAAAACTTCAAATTTCCATCAAATTTTTAACCATGTTAACATGAATTTAACCATGGTTAACAGGGGAATCGCGGGAATCCGAGACCACCAGTGGGTAACCTGATATGTGGGGAAAATTTTGGGCGTCCCAAGGGGATGCCGTATGTGAGCCCCACAGTGGCCCAAAGTTACCCCAAAAAACACCACATAAAATGACGATTTCCACCAAAAACAGATTTTTTTTCAAACTTTGCGGCGATTTTGCCGCTGATTGACTCAACTCCCAGGGGATCCGAGACCATGGTCGCGAAGCTTTCTATGAGGGGAACAATTTGGGCCCTTGTGGGGCCTAAGGGGAGGCCGGATGTGGGCCCCACAGAGGCCCAAAGTTGCCCCATTACACAGATTTTCACACTGTTGACCCCACTTGGGGGTCGATTTAACTATGGTTAACGGATGAATTAAGGGCCGAAAATTTACAGGGGGTAGGCCTACATATGGGGAGTCTAACCATGGCCTCGGTTTCGACCAAGGCCAGGTCTAACCATGGTTAAACCGGGGTTACAGGCGGCTGCCTGAAAACGATTTTTTTTGAAAATTTTTTTGAAAAAAAACTTTGGTGGCTGATTGGGTTGAGCAATGGGAGTCTAGGGGGGGGGGGTTTCTCATGGATTGAGGACCCCCCCAGACCTTCGGGAAAGACTGCCATGGTATGGGGTGGTGGTGTCCGTGGCCACGCATCAAAGGGAGACCCCCTTGCCAAACGGTTTGGAACTACCCAAAATAAAATTTTAAAAAAAAAAAAATGGCAAAATGGGACCCCTGGAATGGGACCAGGGGTCCCTTACAAGGGCAGTGACAACAAATAAAAAAATAGGGGGAGTATATGTATACCTTGTGGCTATAGTGGCCGCGCGGTGATGGCGAGGTTGTGGTGGTGCTACGAGGTTGTGGCGATGCGACGAGGCTGTGGCAATGCGACAAGGCCGTGGCGATGCTACGAGGCCGTGGTGGGCAAAGGATGGGGTGTGAAGGCTGGGATGAGGGGAAACAGTGACTGTAACAATTTTTTTTTTTTTTAAAAAAAAAAAAAAAACCTCAATACGGTGGCTTCAGTGGTGGAAGGGGGTGTCTAGGGGATTTGGGTGAAGTGTTGGGAGACCAGGCTCCCTTCTTAGGTGAAGAGGGATGTATAAGGATGGGCTAACAGGTTTTTTTCTTTTTTAAAAACCCCCCCTCACAGTAGCTAACGTGGTGATTTTATAGAAGAATGGAAGGAGATGGATAAGGATGGAGGTGGAGCATGGGCGTGGGGGACACAACCTGAAGGAGGGACAGGGCGGCAGGGAAGCAGGAAGGCAGGGGAGAGGACACAGGGATCAGTGGCCTGTACACTCGTCCCTTTGACAGGGACGATGAACAGTGCCACTAATTTTTATTTTTTTTTTGATTCCTTGTTGCTACGGTTTCTACTTAAGGCCCAAACCCATGTAGGCATAGGCCCAGGCGTGCTGCCCTGCCATGGGGTTGGCGCTCAAATTTTGAACTCCCCAATTTTATTTTTTTTGTATCTAAAAAAACCTCTTTTTGTTTTAATTTTTTGTTTTATTTATGTTTTGTTATTCCCCTTTTTGGGCTAAACCACCACATGTGTGGGGAAAACCAAAAGTGTTTTGCCCTAAAAAATTTGAATTTTAAAAGATAAGGTGGGTCCTATCTTAGATTGGGGTTAGTGGGCCCTAGCTAGGGCCCAAACAAGGTTTTAAATTCTTTTTTTTTTTTTTTTTTTTTTTTGGGTTTTGGACTTAAAATGGGCCTGGAGCCCGTGGGACTTTGCCTAGGGTTGGGCTAGGGCTAGGCTAGGGTTAGACCTAGGGTTAGATCTAGGGTTTACCTAGGGTTAGTCCTAGGGTTTAGTTAGGGTTAGCCTAGGGTTAGACTAGGGCTTAGGCTACTACTTAGGGTTAAACTAGGGTTTGGCTTGGAATAACCAAGGTTAACGGAGGCTAATCATGGTTAAGCATGGTGTAAAAATTGGGTGCTTACAATAGACATCTCTAGACTTGTCATAGACTGCATGAGATCCTATTGATCAATAGGTAAGTTCCTATAGGGCATACATTTGTTAGGGACCGGATTTGATCTGGCTCTCGCCAGACCAAAATTATCCGGCCACCATAAAACATCCGGCATGTGGCGATAAAAAGGGGGAGAAGTCATTTTATTTTCTCCCCTGGTTTTTGACTTCTCCCCACTTGATATTTCTCCCCTTTTATCACCACATGTCACCCAAATTGTGGAGGATAGATGATTTTAGTCTGGCGCAAGCCAGATCAAATCCGGCCCCATTTGTTATGGTTGTAGACATCTTTAGACTTGACGGCATGAGAGTACACTTTGGAAGGGTCGGATTTGGTCTTGCTCTTGTAAGACCAAAACAGTCTTGCCTAAGTTCAGCGTCCGACATGTGGCGATAAAAATAAAGAATATATCATTTGAAGAGAAGCCGAAATACAGGGGAGAAAATGAAATGACTTCTCCCCTTTTTATCACCACATGTCGGACATTGAACCTAGGCAAGATCCTTTTGATCTTGAAAGAGCAAGACCAAATCCGATTCATTTTTTTTTTTTCCGTTAACACAATAACACCACAAGGCGATTACTGTAGGTAGTAAATGGAAACACATACCACACAACACACTCATCTTATGAAGTTCACCGAAGTTTTTGGATACCAATGGTACTAAACTCCTAAATGATACCAAATTTTTGGATAAACCATGTGTTAGTGTGTAAGTGTGACTACAACTTATCTTGATATCAATGGCATACTATTCCGGGTGTTAATGGGCCGGGTTTTGACCTGAATTTTGTGATTTTTGAATAGGCTTAGCCCGAGCCCAGTCCCTTTATAAGAGGGTTTTGAGGCCCGAATTTGACACATTTACACCCCTAAGTATTCTCACACGATGGGAAATTGTACACAGGGAATGTCCCAACCATCTGATCTCTGGACTCTTTCCAGTCTTTGTAGACTGATTCTTATTGATACATTAACTAAAGTGGTTAATCAGATGGGCAGAAGGGCCTAATTTCCATGGGAGGAGACAATTTGATGGTTAGGGTTTGGCCTTTTGCTAAGACTTATAAAGCTTGACATTTTGCACTCTACCAGCATTTAATGTCGTAGGGGAATTCCATCCTAAGAGATCAAAAACATAATACATTTAATTCATGCATAATGTTCATTGTCAACTTTTAAAATGCCAGACTTCTTAAGTATCTACAATAGAACGGACCCTTATAAAATTTGCAGTGTTGGAAGCAACATCTTGAATTTAGTATCTTAGAATGGGATCACCCAAGTGGTGAGCGTACCTCCCCTGCATGAGCATACATGCACTAGTATACATGAATGAGTCTGAACATTTTTTTTTAGAATAGTTAATATCTGCTCAACGCAAAGTGAACATGAACATTCCAGTTGTTGATTTTTGGTTATTGCCTCTGCATTGCATGTTTCAGTTCTATTATTATTATAGTTCCTATGTTTTATGTAATGTATGTTGTAAAAAATAAAATAAAAATATTGAAGTAAAAGAAGAACAAACACGCATAATGCATTTGTAATGACAAAAATTTACGAAATCCAAAAACATTGACCGGTAAAGTCGGGCCTGATGTACAATCCAAATTGCCTAGTATTAGATTTTTTTTCTTTGTTTGTTTTGAAAAAAGGTTAAACATGACGGTAAACCTAACACGTCTGGTCCTACCCTTTAGTGAAAAGAATGAACCTTTTATGAACTCAAGATTACGTAACTAGGGCTAACCCACGTGGGACTAAATTGGGTAAGACCAGCGGTCCAAGTCTGGATAAGTATTAAGACGTGATTTTTTAAAAAACTTCCTAGTGGGTAAGGGGGTTTGGCATGGACCCCTACCAATTTTATTAAATAAAAGTGGGAGATATGTAGGATTTTTGGCTTGAATGAGTGTAAATCCGGAGGCACCAATCGATCGGTGCTAGGGACCGATCAATTGGTGAACGGTGCTAGGCACCGATCGATCGGTGGTCGATTTTTTGATGGACTATTTTTTTAGTTGCTTTTGGAGATTTCTATGTGGAACAGGAAGTTGCCTTTTTCATGGAGATTAGAGTTTAGGAAAGTCCTAATTAGAGTGAGATTTGTTTTGTGGCTATAAATAAGCCTAGGGTGGAGGCTTAAGAGATAACCAAGAAAGAAGGAACCTTAAGAGGGAGAGAAAGCAAAATGTGAAGTGTGGGTAGGGCATCCATGGAGAACGAGAGATCTCCCATGGAAATTTCCCGTAGCTCTCAAGAGATGAGAGTGTTCTCACAACTGTATCTCGGTATCCTCTCATGGTGGAGAGTATTGGACCAATTTTCAAGGATTCGGATTTTGTGTCTCCTTTGTCCTAAAAGGATTCGGGTTTCGGTCAAATTCAGATTAGAAAAAGTGAACAAAGATGTATGCTGTGTGAGAGCATTTCAAAGATTGTAGTAGAGTGTTTGAGTGTGTATTCTATGTTTATTTGTTCTCTTGTAATCTCTTCATTTAGTAGTGAAGATTTTCTGGACCTTTTCTAGTGTGGATGTAGCCCTAGATGGGTAAACCACGATATATCTTGTGTATTGTGCGTTTCACGTATTTTCTTGTGAATATTTCTTGATAGCACCACTTCCGCCTTTCCCTAACAAATTGGTATCAAAGGTTGTATTCAAGATTTGGAGTTGCAGATTTGAGATTTGCAAGGTTGTTAGGGTTGCGAGATCTATGACAAAGTTTGAAGTCGTAATTCGAGGTGAAGTTTTTCCTGCGAATCTGGTGGAATTTGCACAAGATTAAAAAAAAAATTTAAGTTACTCAAAGCGAGATGGCACATCGAGGGATGTTCGCGGGATTCTCGCCAATGTGGAGATTTGTAGGATTTTTGGCTCGAATGAGTGTAAATCCGGAGACACTGATCGATCGGCGCTAGACACCGATCGATCGGTGGTCGACGTTTTTTGACGGGCTAGTTTCTTGAGTTGCTTTTGGAGACACTCCTATATGGAATAGGATGTTGCCTTTTTCGTGGAGATTAGAGTTTGGGAAAGTTCTAATTAGAGTGAGATTTGTTTTGTGACTATAAATAAGCCTAGGGTGGAGGCTTAAGAAATAACCAAGAAAGAAAGAACCTTAAGAGAGAGAGAAAACAAGATGTGAGGAGTGCATAGAGCTTCCATGGAGAACGAGAGATCTCACATGGAAAGCTCTCGTTAGCTCTCAAGAGAGGAGAGTGTTCTTACGACTGTATCTCGGTGTGCTCTCATGATAGAGAGTATTGGTTCAGTTTTTAAGGGTTCGGGTTTTGTGTCTCCTTCGTCTTAAAAAGATTCGGGTTTCGATCAAATTTAGATTGAAGAAAGTGAACAAAGATGTAGCCTGTGTGAGAGTCTTTCAAAGGTTGTGGTAAAATATTTGAGTGTGTATTTTATGTTTATCTGTTCTCTTGTAATCTCTGTATTTAGTAGTGATGATTTTTTGGACCATTTCGAGTGTGGACGTAACCTTAAATGGGTGAACCACGATATATCTTGTGTATTATGTGTTTGTCATATTTTCTTGTGAATACCTCTTGATAGCACTAGTACCGTCTTTCCCCAACAAGATACTCTACAAAAAAAAAAA
The DNA here is from genome assembly GCA_015143295.1 of Tetracentron sinense. NCBI lineage: Eukaryota > Viridiplantae > Streptophyta > Magnoliopsida > Trochodendrales > Trochodendraceae > Tetracentron > Tetracentron sinense. Next base: position 5,116,587 of record CM026554.1, on the reverse strand, counting down.
AAAACAAGAGCTAAAGGGTCACCAAATGATCAATGACCCTAATACCATATAATTAAGAGAATGTGCATGATTTATTGAACCCTTGATTATCTTTACAATGGCTCATTATAGGGTTGACATAAAGATGGATTATATTTAAAGATAAAACAAAACCCAACTCAAATCTAATCTAAATTTTTGATTTGTGCTAATCAACAATCTAGGATTGTGATTGAGATGCATTGATAATTGATACATCTCACCCACATTATTATGCTCAATTAATATGGTCTATTAGCAAGAACAGTTTAAATATGAAGAGGAGCTCTACATCACAACGTTGTGCGGAGATCATCTTTTAACACTATCCGGTGGCAAATGTGTAATTATGGTGTGTTGAAAAATTAAGCCCAGTTTCTATCAATAATTACAAAAATACCACATTTATAGTGTTAAAAAGAGAGCTCGCCATCAACACCGTGATACAGAGCTCCGGCTCAAAATTAATCTCTAATAAGACAAATAGTACTATACTTAGTACATCCTTCTTGGACGTTAAGCAGTCACAACTCACAACTGATATATCTCTCTTATCGTTTGAAGTTTACGCGAACCCCATCGAAGAGCTCAGCATGTTCCCATTCTCCTATGTGCATCCCCTCCCTTGCATTACTTTGAACAGGAATTCTTGTATCATCGAGACCTGAAACTCCCACCATCGCAGCAATCCAAACTGTAATGTCATAAAAGGATCTTTAATGGCTAATTAGGAAATGCAATTGTGTTTGACAAGGGAGGGAGGGTAAGAACTTGGTTAGAATCGAGATGGTTGGTCATGATGTCTGCCCAACTAGGTTGAATATAGCTATTCCATAGCAATAGTAAGAACTCTAAGAAGCTGTGTAATGGAATGAGGAAAAGACTAAGATTAGTGTTTTATCCATCCCTACATTAACATTGCAAATATCAATCAACTTTAGAACTGAACATGCAATGGATCTCACCAAGGGGATCTCCTATTTCCAATCGAAGTAACATAAAAGGTGTCCTTGGTGGGATCCATTTACATGGTGAATAATCACTCCCTACATGCGAGTTTCTTACTAGTCTTGTTTTGTTTTTTTTTTTGGGATAAAGCTTCTTAGACCGTCCCGGTCAGCATGGCTTCAAAGGTGTTAAAAAATCACTCAGATTCATGTTGGCCAAGAATCCCGTGCTGGGCGGGGTGATCTCGTCTCAATAGCAAATTTTTTTTTTTTTTTCAGACTTGTAATCCTCTACAATTATAACCGGACTCGGGGGAGTCCTGTTATGCCCCAAGGTCACAACTTGTCCCTTTTGACACCCCTTAAATGTGGTTAAGATTCACTCACTCCTAAGGTTCACCCACCTATTCTTAGTTTTTAGAAAAATACAAAACATAAGGAAATTGAGGGAGACAAGTATTATTACCTCTCAGTGCTTCAACCTCTTACTCCAATCCTCTCCTCTTTCCTTTTAAAGTGAGTCTCCAATATTGATGTTTGGGATGTGGGATATGTTGATTTTGATTTAAAATTGAAATTTTAAATTAATAAGAAACCGGATCATTAGGATTCGGAGTTTTGATTTTAATAATGGACTAAAGCCCCTCATGATTTAATCTTTGTTTAGGGTGGGTGTTTGATCTCCTAAAAGAAAGAAAACACACACTTTCAATGGTTTTCCCTTAGTTCTTTAGTCTCATATCGGAAAAGTAGAGAAAATCTAAAGGGTTTAATTACCCCTTTTTTTCTTAGTTGTCAACAACTACGCATTTGGTGTAGAATCTTACCCATCAAATTCTTTAGACCATATCTTGGGTGCGTGAGCTGTACAAGCAGCGAGTGTGGGCTCGAGTGCGGGTGCGAGCATAGGGCATTAGGCGTACTTTTCACTTTGCACTTCGCATGTGCGAATCGTCGCTTGGGTCACTATTTTTTTTTACTAAATCTGGGCCATCGGATCTGGGTGTGAGATCCGAGTACGCACATGGGTGTGTCAGGTGGATCAGACCCAATGAGTACTTGGGTCAGTGGGTGCAAGCCCATCATGAGATGGTCTGACCAAGGCTTGACCCAGAGTGTCAAGTGGTCGTGGCATGACCTGCCTGGGCCAGAAGGGCCTAGCCAGGTGGCTGAGCCCATGCGCATGCAAGGGGACCTTGGTCCTCTATAAATAGAGGGCCTGGCTGAGGTGTTGGGTTATGTTGGAATTTAGATCAGAACCCGATCTGCAGACCCGGACCAGTGAGCTCAGAGAAGAGACCCAGACCAGAGTAGGTGCACCCTGGTCCAATCCGGTTGAGCCATAGTCCATCAGGTGGACTCTGAACCAGGGACCTCTTTGGAGGACCCTAAGCTGGAGACCTCCATTAATGGTGGACCTTAGAACTCAAGGAAGAAAATGAAGGCCTAGAACCCGTAATCCAAACCCAGACCCAACAGGCTATCCGGATCAATCCAAATCCATGGATACTAGGAAATGGACGACTGTCCAGCTCCTGATGAGGTTGCAGAATGCCTTTGGGCTTCTCAACCATCCATCATAGAACAATTCACATGCGAACCGTTCGATTGTCCGATCTGGAAAACCAGATCAGGTAGAACAATGGATCTGTCCTATAAGGATAGATCCATCTTGGTAACCATCCAATTTTGGGTGTGAACTTACCATATCTACATGATTGATCCTATAAGGATCATCATACCCAAACAGAGGTATCTTGTGGAATGGGTTAATCTGAATAAGCATGAACTTGTACCCAAATAGAATCTAGAACTGATAAAATCAGATTAACTAAAGTTTTGTGATCAAACAGATTAGGAATAAGTTAAAATTGATTAATTTAAAAATCTGTTAAGCTTAACCGGGGTTAAAGGGGAGTTAAAGGGACACGAGGACATGGGGTAAGATACGAAACAGACCCATAGGTCCACTAAGCATTGCTCAAAAATAAATAAATAATTAAAAATTTAGTGATTAACGGATGGTAGCTAGCTAGTCGAATGCCGGTCCACGTATTCCTTTTAAATGTGGTTAAGCTTAACCAAATTAAGGTTAATGTTTTTTTATATTTTAAAAACCAATGTTTAATGGATGAACCCTATGAATGAGTGAATCTTAATCACAGCTAGTGGATGTTAAAAAAGAGACTTGACCAATGAGGACCATTCGGTTATCTATATAGCTTATTGTACTGTCCACCCAACATTTCGAAAAAGGGAAATAATTTTCAATTCAATGGTCCAACTCTCTCAATAGTAGGTACCATCAAGAGAATTTTTATCACTTTCCTCCTAAAAAACAAAAAGGAAATGTTCAACTTACCAACGCATTCCAGTATGTAGTGGAATGTGCAATCGTTGTTGGTCCATCCTCTCTTTTTAACACCCATAAACTAAGGTTGAAATTCACTCACTCTTAGGGTTAAGCAATTTAACCTTAGTTTTAAAAAGAAAAAAATATCAACCTTAATTTTATTAAGCTTAATCATAGTTAAAGGGGTGTTAAATGGACACACGGACACATCATTTGACTACTTAGTGAAATGGATGGTGGGCAAATCACTGCCCAAAAAACAAATTAGTATTTTTGATCGCCCTAAACTAAGCATGGCATTTGTTGCACCACACAGCCTCGTATTAAAAAGGCATTACTGAAGTGGAAAATTCCGGGAGAGCCACGCGTTAGTAGCTGCTACAGGTACTCTGGTTTACTAGTAGAAGGTTGAAGTTGAAGGATGTATCACCCTGACCTGTACTCCGATGCCAAAGTAAGTAGGTGTAGAAGATGATGAATAGTAAGAAGCACAGAAGCAAATAAAAGAGAAAGAACTGAAATTTCGTAGTCTTAAGCACTGGGTCGCTGGGAGTATATATAGGTTTAGCCGGATGCCCATGGATGATCATAGATGCTCATACCACGTGCTCTATACTCATTACCAAATATGTCAAACAGAATTGGTACCTCGCATGTTACACGTGGGAGTCTACTATTAGTTGAGTCAGTTTAGTTCTGACAGCATGACGAAGTGACCAGCATTAAATGCCAAGATAGTGTTTTTCACCTACCATCAGAATAGAATGATCGCCTCCTGGCCACTTCTTCCTTCGAGTCGGTCTCGTTGTTGACCCAAGCTCGGATTCGTTGTGTATGCGTTAAAAAGAGATTCAATACGCTTATCCTGAAGACAATGAATACGTTGCGTATAAGACAACAAATACATTGTCGAGAGTACAACGGGAACGTTGTTCACAAGACAACGGGAACGTTGTGAAATAGACAATGGGTACGTTGTAGACCAGACAACGAATCATCCCTCTATTTTAACAACGTGATCCACATGTCACCCATCAGTGATCATAACAACGAAAACTAGCTAGTTCTCCAACACTTAATCAATTTTACGAATTTTATCTTTTACAATTACCAAACCCTATTTTTTTTTTTTGGGATTAGTACCAAAGCCAGTTCAACTGTTGAACTTCAACCCTATTTGTACCGGACTTAGTCTCCCTATAAGCATTTCTAAAATGAAATACAAAGAGGAGCTCTGCTTCATTGCATTGAGCGGAACTCCCTTTTAAACGCTATCACAGTGATCATATCTCTTTTAGTAATTACAAACATGTCATGGCCATGTAGAAAGAGGAGCTCCTCTTTACAGAGAGAGATCCGCTCAAAATTAATCTCTATAAACAAAGTCTGTGATGCAAAACCAACCGTTAGATAGGCCCACCTAAGGTTAAGACATATTCCGAACATTATCGAATGAAGATTGAATGCAAGTAAATATCCATGTCAGTCATAACTCTTGAGATGAAGGTAACCATGCATGGATTGGTGTGTGTATGCTAGCAGGTGACCGGTAAATAAGGGAGGGGGGTCTTATCCAGATATGTGATTTATGAAATTGAATTCCCTTGGGAAATGGAATTGCATTTCTCAAAGCTTCCTAGAAAATGAAACTAGGACTACCCTTGTCCCTATTACATTGAATTTTGCTTTTTTCCTCTCTTAATGAAATAAAGGTATGTTTATTTTTTATCAAATTACTCAACTGCCCAAGAAAATTACCCACTTTCTTTTAGACAAAAGTGCAATTCAGTTTTGAATCTAACACATTTTCTTGTGTGTATTACTTATTGTATTGTCGTTAAAAAACAAATTGGGTACAATCGAAATGGCAGCAGTGTTACTATCTATCTAGCATTGGAAGCTTGGATAAAGGTGGCGACGCACCCCTCATGATGATCCCATTGTTGCTAAGTTTCATGCTCTTGAATTTTTTTTTAAAGGAAAGTCACTCAGTAGGAGTTGGTGGGGGGTGGGGGGGATCGTTACTCTCATACTAGTGGGCGGCACGTGCAATACACGTGAGAGAGGGGAAAGGGAGAGAGACTAAGAAAAGGGACTCTAGAGAGGCCTAGAACTTTAAATTTTATTTTTTTTAACATTTTAACTTAAAAAGATGGAGTTGTAGGTTGAAACTATCTCATAACACATGTCCCTACTTTTTCACTTGAAAAGTAGTTACAACGTAAAGAATGTGTACCTCTTTGTTGAGAGACCAATGAAGGAGCATGAGAGAAGATAAAGATAAGGATTTGAGGGAATCATAGAGATATTGAGGGATTATTGTTAGTTGTAGTTGATATTACTTTAATACCCCTACTAACTTTTCTCATGCAAAATAAGATAATATAATATCTTAATTTTTTTTATATGAAGTTATGAGCAAAATAGGAAAAATATAAAAAGTTCACCCTTACTAACTGTAAGATACCATAAAATTGTGATTCATTAGGAATATTAGAAAAAAAAAAGCAACCAACTTTTTAACCGCACTTCTCTCATTATAATAATAGAGATTATGGATAAAATAGAAAAAATATTAAAAATTCACCCTTACTAAAAGTAAGATACCATAAATTTGAGATTCATTAGGAATATTAAAAAAAAAAAATCAAATAACTTGTTAACTGTACTTCTCTCATTATAATAGTAGAGAGAAGTGTTAACTGCACTTCTCGAAATTTTTTGCACCACATAGCCTCGAAAGTTGCAAGTTTCATCACGTTTGGAGAGAAACAAATCTGGGGGCAGATTAGCTAGCCAAGTATTGTAATTCTATTTCTAGTTTCTTTTTCCTCCCTACTGATCTCTCCATTGAGATTAGAAGATCATCTGCGATAATAGTTCCGGAAAAGTTTACTATAGGATGTAATAGCCGTTTTTTATATATATTGTGATCGGGATCGGCCTAACCCAGCTTGCCTTCTAAAAAAAAAGTTCCGGAGGATTTATATATGGTAATTATATCAATGAAAGAATAGGTACCTAAAAGGACAATATATATATGAGGATATTTTGGTCATTAAAGTTTTCACAGAAATGCATGAAAATTATCACGAAACCAAGAACATAAGCAGGAGGCCATAAATTCCTACCTAACCAAACTTCCTTAAATACCCATAACCAAGTTAAAAGGAGAGAGATAGGGAAATAGAGGGAGAGAGAGAGGCTTCTAGTAAGTAAGCACAAGTAGACACAAACACAAAGAGAGAGAAAAAAGAAGAAAGATAGAGATGGGGAGGAGCATGAAGCTGATAATGGTGTGTGTTATTGTAGCCTCCTTGGCTGTAGCATCGACAGGGACGATCGAGGATGACGAGAAGGAGTGCGCAGAGCAACTCACGAACCTCGCGGCCTGCATTCCCTTCGTAAGCGGCAGCGCAAAGAAGCCGACGAAAGAGTGCTGCGACGAAACAGCGAAAGTGAAGAGCAGTAGACCCAAATGTTTGTGTGTACTCATCAAGGAGAGTACTGACCCCAACATGGGTCTCCCTGTAAACACCACCTTGGCCCTACAAATGCCTTCAGCTTGCAATATCGACGCCAAAGTCTCCGACTGCCCATGTAAATTCTCCTCACTTATTGATATGTCATCTAGTTTTTGGCTCACCATGCTAATTTACAGAGACTTGGGGTCTTCTCCATTTGGTGCTAGCGAGGAGATCGTTAGCACCACTCCGAAAGCGCTACCTATCTTCTATTCACGATTGTGCATGTAAATCCACATCGCCATTGAATTCTCTCCCCCCCCCCCCGCCCCAATGGACCGTGATCGTGTGCTCCTAAGAAGACATGTGGTGGGCATGTGGAATTTTCCCCGCAATAGGCTTTAAATTTTTAACTTAAAAACTTTTTAGGCTTGAGTTTTCAGTAGGGATCTTTTATAGAGGCCTCCGCAAGAATTCCTAATTGAATATGAGTGCTAGTCCTACCCTCGGTCAACCTTTACTCTCACTATCCTCCAACCACTTGTCCACTTTATTGAAATTAAAGCATTTTTTTCACAAAAAAGTGGACAAGTGGTTGATAGAGAGTGAGAGTGAGAGTGTAAGTTGACTAAGAGTAGGGCTAGCATTCCTCAATAGAATATAAGAGAGTTTGCCACCAACCATCTGCCCGGTCACTTGTGAAAGAATTAATGAAAACACCCTTTTTAGTGTGTTATTTCAAAAATGCCCTGCAAAAAAGTGGATATGTGTCACACTCCCTTATATTTTACAAGGAATTCTTGTAGAGGTTGCTACAAAAGATCAACTCTTGAATTTTCGTCATATATCATTATGGTGAAAATTCAAAACCTAAAAAGTTAGGCTGAAATTTCAAAGCGTGTTTTGAGAAAAATCCCTTACTTGAAGCGTATTTTAGGTACAAACCCCAAAATTGTAATACCTCTTCTAATTAAACCATCCGACCATAGTAGATTGTTAATTGAGAGATTGCTATTTGATGTTGTTGCAGCTCTATTGAAGCTTCCACCAGGTTCCCCGGATGCGAAGATCTTTGGAGAAGCAAATGTGGATTCAACAACCACCACAACCACGACTACACCCCCATCTTCGACGACATCGGGCTCTTCCTCTTCTTCTACCTCCGGTTCGGGTTCCGGTTCGAAGGCAACTCCGAGCAGTACTAACGATGGAGCCAAAATGAAGAATTTTGGGAGTGGAAGCATTGTGATGGTGGTTGCAGTTGCATGTTTGTTCACGTTAGTTGGCTACTAGTTCTGCATGGCCCATGCATGGAGAGAAACGTACGTAGAAGATGGTAGACGACAAGTAGTAGTTTAGCTCTACATTTGCTTGCTCTTTTGTTTTGAAATAACATTAGTAATAAGAAATCTGTCTTTAGATTATCTTGCTTTGTGATGAAATGAGAATGTTTAGAGAGAGTAATACCATTTGGTAAGAGATTATAGCATGAAGTAAGGTCTGTTGTGTATTGTAGAGTACCACTCAATATAATACATATGGATCCCACTTTCATCAATCTAGACCGTTAATCAGAGTAGACATCCAAATCAACGGTGGGCTAGGTCAAGGACTGCTGAGCTAGCTCAAAATTGAAGAATGGAATACAAATCTAGCTTTGAGAACGTACAACTTGGCAAAGCCCAATCTTGGCTAAATTTGGAAGCCCAAGTTAAGTATATAGACCTGGCCCATTACTGATTATGGGCTTGACTTTCAGAATTTGACAAATGGAGATTGGTGCCAACTAACAAAACATAGTTGCCAGTTGGCACAAACCTGGTAAGAGTAATATCATATAAATTAGTTATATAACTACTATAATATCTGTATAGAAACTATTTATGTCTATTATTGTATGATAAGGGGATAGAAGGTCAGACCCAAACCTGACTCAAGCAAGAGGGCTTTAGAATATTAGGCCCAGCCTGACCCTCGAACCTTTGTTGTTTACTCATAGGACTGGGCTGGGCCTCTTCGCTAGAGGGCGGGTTTGACAGCCCTAGCTGTTCCATACTTGATATTGGTCTAGAATTTGGATCAATTCATGTAGCTCACGACCTAGTTTACTCACCTATTGTGCTAGACTAGTTCGCATTTCCCCGTAGTTCTACACAATTTAGCATGGTTTATACTGTATAGTTTATACCAACCATCTTTTTTGTAAATCAATTTCTTATGTTACACTCTTTTATTTCCTTCTTTTCTTTTCAAGGTTTTCACTTGTTGATTGTGATTCATAGCCGTTTGATTTGAGTCTCATATATATTTTTATCAGGCTCATTGGGCCCATTAGAAGTGGTAATGGACTGATCTCAGGCCAGAATCGGGTTTGGCAAACAACAGCACAAGGCAAACACTATTACAGCTTGAGGCTCGTCCCAGGATTTGGGTGACAAGTACACTATACCAGCCCAGTTCTACGTTAGATTTTGTTGAGGGTTTAAGGCCCATCCCAGTCCGGCCTAACCACCTCCTTTGGTTTATATTTATTTATTTTTACTTTAGTGGGTGAGGCCTGAGGGTTTATTGGGGGTGGTGAAATCATTAGAAGGATGTCTTGGGTTCAAGTTCGAGAGAGGAAATCCTAATGAATCTGTAGATGATGTTCACTAACAACTAACCACGTGATCTGGGCTGAACAACAGTACGACCTAAGTATTATTAGGGCTTAGAAATCTCAGCCCAGCTTAGCCATCAGGCCTCTAGTCCCAGCCCAGACTATTTCCGAGACTGAGCTAGGCCTACTGGGCTGCAATGGAAGGAGGTTAGGCCGGACCGAGGTCACTCTGCGGTCAGGCTCCTGAACTGAAACTAAGGATGGGAATCGGGCCAATTTTGGGCTTCAAACCCTCTTGTGAATGTGTTGGGCTCTGGCCTATTCAAAAATTACCAAAATTCAAGCCCAACTCCGGCCCATTACCACTCCTATCTGAAACATAAGGCCAAGCCTGAACTTAGATTTAATATATTCAATCTCAAGTTTAGCCTAGAATCATCAAATTCCCTAACTCGACTTGGTCCACCTGCTGATCCAAAAATAATCTGACTCAGACGTATGATTTTGCAAGTGTAAAGTTGCCAAGATGCTGTAAAAAAAAGGTGATAATCACTCATATGACATGAATAAATGAGGCATGCTAACCCTACTCTCAGGCAATCTTTACTCTCAGCCAAAAACCAACTCTTGTTAAAAAGACATGTTGGTTTTCGGTTGAGAGTAGGGCTAGCATGGCTCATACATAAATAGCATATAATTAACATCAAATTACCAATAAGAGAAATGCTAGCCCCAGTCACAATTTTCCAAACTCTCACTGTAACGACATGTTTCCCTGTTACCTTTAGAATCAGTTGAGGTGTAACTTCCACTTTGAATTTTTTTAAACCCGTTGAAGGGGTTGCAATGACAGGTGTCTCATTGACAACGAAAATTTCAAAATTTGTGACCGGTGCTTGCACTCCCCTATCAATAAAGTGATGATAAGGTTTGTTTAAATTGCAACTGCACCATTTAGTTACGAAATGGACCCATATTAGGATTTGTTCGATGTTACTAGGACTAGCCAATGAGCAGACACTAATATTAACACCACAACTGTAGTTAAGTTAAAGCATGGTCGGATGATCTTATGGCCCAATTGATTAAATGGAGCCCAAATTGATCACAACAGGTACAAGCGGCTTTCATGGGTTATGGTTCACCAAACCCCAACCAACCCTATTTCTACATAAACATGGGACTTTGACTTTTTTTCTCAAAAGAGAGATCTAAAGTTTTCTATCAATGTAAATGGAAGGATCGAAAGAGAAACAAAGTTAGTTGTATTTGCCTTTTCACTAGGCATAGGTCATGGGATTTCGATCTCCCAACCAGCATGATTTAAGGCAGGCAGACGTGTACTTAGAAGAAAGAACAGGATGTTAACTTAAAATTGAAACGTGCCGTAGACGTAAACTTCTGAACTCCCACTTGGTACCGACAAGTGCGCTAGTTTTCCTTGTTTGAGAACATGTACAAAACCATAAGTTTTTGAAAATGTTGGGATAACAATGTCAGGTATTGCACCCACATTGAAAATTGAATTTGGAGGAAAAAAAAGTAATTATGACTTAGCACTACTCTAACTTAAATTCCAAATTAGCAAAGATGAACTATCCCTTAAACATCTGCCTTGTCATCGAACAGTAGAGTTGTGGAGGAGATCAGGATCGAGTCCTTTAGAATGAGTGTGGAAGTCAATATACTTACTAAATAGAACTTTTTTTTTGGTTGTGGATAGCATTACCTTCGTTAGTACGGTTTGTGGTTAGCTTAGGCATTGGAGTTCTTGCAACTCATACCCAGGGGGATTGGATCCCCAAACCTCCCTCAACAGAGACACCCCACCACTGGCGCAAGAGGCGGAGTGTACTAAATAGAACTTCTACTAACCTAAAAGTGGAGCCACCCTTGGAACCATGTATGAACCCTTGCTCCATAGTAGGCCAAGACCTGAGTACAAAGGAGTATACACGTATACAATAGATGGGAGTATGTAAAAGGGAAATGATATTCTGAGTCGGGGCCTGGGGGCTTCTAATACTGCAATTGAATTTGTATTGGTCAGGATTCCCTTAATCATCGGTGCTTAACTAGTACAAGTCTCTCTATACCTTGCCTTTTGTCTAGTCACAAGATCATGCCCCTTAAATCATTCTGTTGAAGGTTTGGGCAAGATTGACATTCTTATTGGGCTTACAATGATTGGGCCAGTAAAATGAGGCCCAACATATGAGCTAAAGAACTCATTGACAGCTAATGTTTGCAGCAATAGATAAAACTTTTCAATTCTAGCATGTGTTTTGGTTCTTAGTGGTCGCAAGTAGGGGATGAAGACCGACGACCAAAAAGCGGGTGGATGGATCCTACACTGGGTGTGGGAATTCATACAGAAGAGTAATTGAGTTGCCATGAGAACCATAGAACCTTGTGCAGGTGGCCCTAAGAGGATGGCAAGAGAACTCAGGACCTCTGCCGCTTCGTGAGGCGTGGTCCCTCGCCAACTAAGCTAGCCTTTGAGATTAGTTGGGTTGCCAGTTGAAATTGGAAAAGTTGCATTCTGCATTTTGAATTGTGTTTTCGCTGGCTGAAACAAAGGGCCTAAAATGGACCAAACCCGATCCAGATTGGCCCAAATATGATGATTTGGTTGGTTATAGTCTTTTCAAGTCCACATTGTTTTTGGTGGAAATGTTATCACGCAACACACACACACTAAACTCAAACAACCACTCCAAAAAGGCATATCTTAAGGAGGGTTGATGGCCCCTTATACACCCCTGCAAAGTCCACTTCCCAATCTATGTGGTACTAAACCCGGGATACACCCTAACGCACGCGGTAAGAAAGAATCAAGTCCACATTGATTTCACCAAATAGGTACGATTGGAATTGATGTACAATTGTTTGTTTTATTCATGGACCCTGACGTGTAATGGGTGATCGAATTTGATTCTTTCCCAAATCTTAGATCCGAAATAATCCTTGATATATTACACATAATTAAGGTTATAAAGAAAATTTAAATTTCAAAACCCATGATTCTTTTTGGATCATGACAGGATATGATACCAAAAAAGCCATCCGGATTCGGATTAGGTTCACAACTGCACATTGCTACACACGAGGAGGCGGCCTAATTCCAATCCATATCCGATATTTTTCATGCCCCATTCACTATAATAAGTAGTAGTTTGTGTGTGGTTAGGACTAAGGGAAATAGTTAACGTACCCATGAATTCTATTTTGAAACTTTGACTTCATTGGTCCAGCCACCCCCCTCTTAAATACTCACCAACTGTGGTGAGTATGTAAGAGGGGGTGGCTGGACCAATGAGGTCCAACCTTAGGTTTTAAAATAGAATTCATGGATACGCCTATCACTGCTCTTAGAACTAATTGGAACCTATAATAATTAATGAACTAGGTTTCCTATTCCTTTAATAGGTATCCATTGCACGACATGAGATGGATGTTGCCCTCTATTTCAGTGCATTGTTGAAGTTTATCTGCTATAATAGCCATTTATATCTGAGCGTTGAGAAAAGATATGAAACATTTGGCTGAATTTACGTATAACAAGAATCATAAAGTTGACAATTACATATAATTCTCTCTATAAAATATATATTTAGGTGTGTCGAAAACTACTTATATCATGTCACCCGAATCTAGTCTAAAAGCATCTTGAATTGTGTTCCATCTATCTATATCTATCTATCTATACTAATACTATATGCCGGTTGGTTCCACATGGCATCTCTCAACATCCTCCATTCTCTTCATGTTAACACCACGTGTCTATTGAAATGACACCCTCTTAATTGATCATTCATTTAATAATAATTTTTAATTAATTAAAATTATTTTTATATGAAATAATAAGGCATTCACTTAATTAAATATTAAATGAATTAAATGTTACTTCTTCCCATCTTCCCACTACTATATACCACAATTCAAATGTCCCTTTGAATACCATCGTATTATACAGTGCAATTCATCTCCTCGAAGGTTTCCGGTGCATTGAATAAGACCTCTTGTCTTTCATAACCTCCTCCTCACCCCACGTTCTCCTTCATTACCCTCCCCATCTCACAAACATTACAAATGACACATTAATTTTCTTCTCTCTCTCCTTCTCTCAAACAACAAAACGTTGTTTCTTTTGTGCACAAAACTCACCTCTCAGATGTAAAACACATTTTCTACATCAAGCACTAACATCCAAATTTATTTTTCAGGTCCGAAAGTCCTTGGGAGTGTATTACAACAATCAATTACGTCAACGATCTTCATAAGCACGTGTATGTAGAATTTCAAACACTATATTTTGATTAAGTTAGTTTCTATGTGAGTGTGTTGGATCATAGATTAGGGTTCCTTAGTCAAAATTGCCCCTGCATCTGTATCAAGCAATAACATCCAATTTTTTTTTTTACAGGTCTGAAAATCTTGGTACAAATAGTTTATCCATTTTTTTAATGGTACAAATAGTTTATCGATTTCAGTAGCTATATCATTCGAATAAACAAACCTCCACAAATTGTTTATCCTTAATTTTCAATATCTATGTCATCTAAAGAAGCAAACAACCACAAATAATTGATCTATTTCAATATCTATATATTTCAAAGAAGCATGCATAATTGGGCTAAACAACAGTTAAATTCCAGACAAATACTATATATAATAAGTAACAGTTAACCTGCATGCAACTATAACTAAAATTTTTTTCACGCATATTTGGCTAGCATAAGCTGCTCTCTGTTTACACCTTCTAGAACTTAGATAAACCAAACCAAACAATTCAAAAACCATAATATTGTTTCTCATACTAATTTGAAAGAATTGAGACTAGACCACTCTTGATAATTGCAAACGCAATGCAACTCTGATCAACATAATACATAAGCAGATATCATTAAAACACCCAATGACTAATTTAACCAACTTAAAAATCCATTCTTCATTCAGATCTAAATACACTGTAGCATATAATTTCTTCTAACCAACCTGATTATATCCAACTACATATTCCAGAATTTTTTAACCCATATGAGTTCTAGCGTTGATTCTAGGCTGATCTTGAAAGTTGATAAGAATATGGGATTTATATCATGTGTTGATGGTGTATCGTCAACAAAATACACCCAGAGTTTTTAATTATAATATCTTTTACTTTGTACTCAAATAAGCAAGAATATGACCACTGTCTGTTACGACAGGGTAGCATATGTATCCTCAATTGGGTGATCACAATTCCACTCCAATTAGGTGCGTGGTTGAGGTGTCATTTTGACCATGAGATTTTCCATAAATTTCATCCAGTGATATACAATACACATCCTTCTAATTTCCAATGCAATAATTCCCTAGAATTTCATTCAGTGATACATTAGACTCATCCTTCTATGAAATTGTTCATGGCTATTACAGGTACAAGAAATATGAGTTACATTTGAGATTTGAGAACATGGTACATGTCCATATTCCAAAGGATTCCTAGATTTTTTGCATATGTGATTTGGAGAATGCTGGATGGATGTTAGGTGCATCCATACTGGATGCAATTATATTTACTATGTTCTTTTTTGTATTCTTATTGTATCTTTTATTCATCAGTAGAAACTTTACATAAAATTTAATTTTTCATTTTATAAATTCTCTCTCGCGATTTGATCGTGAGTTTGGTTTGAACAATAGCCGGCATCAACATCTCGATTTAAGGTGTGGTCTTATATCTCCTTCATGGGCTACACAAGTTAAGTCTCACTATCTCCCTCTCCTATCAATCCACTAACATCCTCACAAATTTGCACACTCAAGTACTCACAACGATCATGTATAAGTATTTAGAATTGATAATTAAGTCTTATCCATCCTTGGTTACACTTTCAGAGCCACCTTCTTCTTTTATTTATTTTTCTTCTATAACAAT
Source organism: Tetracentron sinense (assembly GCA_015143295.1). Lineage (NCBI taxonomy): Eukaryota > Viridiplantae > Streptophyta > Magnoliopsida > Trochodendrales > Trochodendraceae > Tetracentron > Tetracentron sinense. The sequence goes on along the minus strand of CM026554.1, from coordinate 5,101,283 downwards.
TGTTTCTTTTTGGGCTAAAATTCACTACAAATTCTATATTAATTATTGTTGTCTATGACCAACGGGCTTTGCCCTTAAATAATTTATTATGATTTTATGTGAAGTTCAAAAAAAGATTTAATATAGAAAATTGTACTGTAAAAGTTTATGATTGTACTATAAAAGATTTTATTCATTAATTTTAATTTTATTATTTGATTTTATATCCCGTGCATCGCACGGGGTGTTTACTAGTATCCATATATGGAGATCAACCTTCAAAAATCCACTCCAACCAGACTTCATATTTGGAGATTCATCTTCAAATTGCTATAGTGAATCTCCATATATGGAGATGGAGAGAGAAAATGGAGATCACATCTCCAAAAACACTATTCATCCACATAAAATTCAGTTTGTGTCACTTTTTTTGTCTTTTAATTTCTTAAAATATCATTTTTGTCTTTTTAAATTTATTTAATAATAAAAATCTTTTAGTAGGGCCCAACATCTATGGAGATGACTTCTCTATTAACACTATTCATCTTCAGTGAAGTGTGATTTGGAGATGGAATAATGTTTTAAAAACTTTGTATTGGGGTCCAACATCTCCATATATGGAGAAGATACCGTTTTGGAGATGCATTTTGAAGACTTGCGTTGGAGATACTCTAAGGTGTTTGATCTTATTTCATTGGTTTACATCCATGAGTCGCTTATTCATTGATGATTGGATCCATGATCCAAACTTTTTGCCAAAATGAAATATTAAGAGCATTCCTAGCAGGCTCACCAAAATAACCTTATTTTGGTGAGCCTAATGGCTAAAAAGTGCTAAAAACTCTCTTCGGCAGTCTCACCAAAACTCAGCAAAAGAAATATTTGAGTTTGGTGAGTGTACAGTACTCACTAAGTTTGGTGAGTTATTTACAATCACCAAAGTTAAAATTTCTCTTTTCCTCCTTTTTGTGGGCCCACACAAATAATAAAATAAAGGTTTTTCTCTCTCTCCCTTCCTCTATTGTGGTCCCACACAAACAATAAAATAATGTTTCTGTTTCCTTTCCTTTTTCATTTTCCCACACAAACAATAAAATATTATTTCTCTCTCTTTTTTTGTTAAAATGATGAGGCTGTTGGGAGTGTTTTAAAAAAGTGGCTTACCAAAATAACTTTTTGTGAGTTTTGGCTATTTTGGTGAGTAAATTTGGTGAGGCTACTAGGAATGCTCTAAGAGCATTCCTAACAGCTGAGCCAAGTGATTAAAAAGTGCTAAAAACTTTATCGTAATCTCACCAAAACTCAGCAAAATAAAGATTTGAGTTTGGTGAGTGTGCAGTACTCACCAAGCTTGATGAGTTACTATATACTCACCAAAGCTAAAATTTATTTTTCCCTCCTTTTTTGTGAGCCCACACAAATAATAAAATAAATGTTTATCTCTCCCTTTCTTTATTATGGTCCCACACAAACAATAAAATAATATTTCTCTCTCCCTTTCTTTTTTGTTTTCTCACACAAATAATAAAATATTGTTTCTCTCTCTTTCTTTTTTGTTAAAATAGTGAGGCTGTTTAGAGTATTTTGTAAAAAGTGGGTCACCAAAATAATTTTTTTTTGTAAGTTTTGACTATTTTGGTGAGTAAAATTTGGTGAGGCGGCTAGGAATGCTCTAAGCAACACATTCCCACTATGCAATGCCATTAATTCTAGAACCATCTCTATCACTATTATGGTTATCCCTCATGTGGATAGTATTCGAGCTGATCATATTTCATTTTTGTCCTTAATTTGGATCATGTTCTGGTGGGATGGCAGCCATAAGTTCGAAAAATCCGGCTCACTTATACAATTGTGTCGCGTGTCCATTTAATCCTAGTTAAATAACTTTAACCTTAATTATACAACTTTAACCCCAAGGATTAAAGCTCTCAATTAAAATAGTAGATGGGTTTCCTCTATCAAGTGCAAGAGAAAATCCAAATTCATGGCAACTAAACGGCAGTACACATGGATCCATTAAGAAGCTACCATGTGTGTATCTAAACCCTGTTTTAATGCTAATATGTTTGACGAAGGAGTGCATGCTCCTTAACATTATTGTTTTTGAAATTTTTTTATTTTAAAAAATTCATGTTTTGGTTATCGCTATTATAATAATTTTGATTATCAAGTTATCCTATTAACTAAAGAGTAACTATTCATATTTCCAATTTCAAATATTTTTAATAAGGCATTGATGATGACGATGAGTACGAGTTATCCTCTCCAACACATGCCATGTTTCTTGAAAAGATTCATGGTCAAACTATAATAATTAATTAAATAAATAAAGGGATTTAAGCCAACCTCCGACACTATTATAATAAATTAAGTAGGTTTTCATGGAATTGGAGAGGGAGAAGTCAAAAGATAAGTTCAGACACCATAAGATTGCATGAGATGGACAGATGAACTACTATCTCTATTTGTGAGTTTACTAATTGAGTAAAGAAAGGTACCATAAAGGTGGAACAAGCACTAGGAGCTACCTGATGTAAGGTAGACCACAACTTTGGTCTACTTGGATCACAGAGTCCCACTCTTTTGTAGCTTCCCAATTATACCCTTTTATTTTCTTCTATTAGTCCTAGATTTCTTTATATTTTTTTATGTGGTACACTTGTCAAATAATCCCAGGCCCATCAATCACTGGTCCATTATTGCTTCTTATATGAACCACATATACAATTTCGTTTAAATAGTTGTGATAACGAAATGACATTCACAGGCTAAAAACCAGAAGAGCATTGATTAACACACAAGGTATTTGACTATGTAGTGTAATGTTACGGTCATGTGTCCATTTTAACACTCCTTTAAATATATGACAATTCCTATTTGGAACTTCATTTTCTAAGTTGGCATTTGGATTTGATATTTTAGTCAAAAGTCAATTTATAAAATTGATTGTATAAAATTTCATGATCAAATAATAGTGTTCGGAGAATACAAGATTGAGAGACTCACCTACGTATTATTTGAAAACTATTATTTAAAAAAATGATTATTTGACCATTAATTTTTACATAATCAATTTTACCGGAATTAATTTTTGATTAAAAAAAAACCCAATCCAAACACCCCATAAGACTTGATCCCACAACCTCCTAGGGTCACAACTTGTGCCTTCTTTCCTTTTATATATGGATAAAGCTTCTGAGACCCTTTTAGGATCGAGACCACCAAGACCATAGTCTAAGAGCATGAGATTTCAGGTGGGGCCTACCATGCGAAATGGGCCCCACCTGAAATCTCATGCTCTTAGAGCATGGTCTCAGCCCTAGTGGGGTCTCAATAGCAAAGTCTTTAATATATATGATCGGATTCCGCCTGGCCCTAGTTCCCCCCCCCCAAAAAAAAAAAAAAAAAAAAAGTTTGTACGGGCAATTATGAACTATTTGGTTGGCATGCAGCCCAACCCATTAAATAATTAGGCGGGCTTAGGCTTAGGCTCGAAGTTTTAGGCCCGAGGCCATGTGATACATTTAATCAAAATTTGCCCAGCTGACCCAATTCAACAAGGCCCATTTATTTAAAACCTAAAAACAAGGGTTTTTTTTTTCTATTTTTTTTCTATAGTTTTCTTTGACCCGAGTCTGGCCTAACCCGTTTATCCGACCAGCTATCATCTTAGTGTGAACTAAGATGTATCTGGAGTTGGACCGTGACATTCGGGGCCCACCCAATTAATAAGGTAGGTGACCCACATGTAAATGGGTGGATGTACATCACATGATGACATCTATTAATTTGATTATTATCTTAAACCGTTTCAGAACTAAAATTCGAATTCGAATGTAATTAAAAGAAACCAAGAAGGGTATTTCCGTAATTGAAAATGAAAAAACGAGACCAGGTGGAAACTATAAAACGAGGGTGTTCGACAGGGTCCGTCCTTCACCACCCAAAAAACCGCTGGCCCTAAAATCATTTTTTCTCTTTTTCTCTCTCTCTCGCTTTTTGAGATTTTCAAAGACGGAGCAATCGAAACCCTAAAAAAACGGAAAAGTCGAAAACCCTAACAGGAACGGAAAAGCAAAAGGGATTGTAGATTGAAAAGCTGTCGCGAATCTCTGCTACCGGAAAGGATTTTCTGATCTGTTACCTCTCTCATTGAGGTACAATAATGGAGGCTCTGTTTTTGTTTTTGTTTTTGTTTTATTAATCTGTATACAAATCCAAATTTTGAGTTTTCTGGTTTGAAGTTTAGATCTGGTGTGGTTTCCAGATTTGTGTTTTTTGAAATGAAATTTGTATAATTTTCTGTATGTTTTCCATCTTTGGCGCTCTTATTCGCTTAATGTAGACATTCTCTCTGCTTTGAGTCTATTTCGGGATTTTTTTGGGGATCTAAAACTTTCCATGAATGCATTTTTAAATTTCTTGTTATTTTTTCCTTTGATTTCTCTTGCTTTGCGTTTAAAAAAAAAAAACCAGGTTTACACTTTTTTTCATTATCAATTTCTATGGATGTGTTTCTCGTCTGTATGGGTTTGTATTTAAGCTTGAGTTTTAAGATTCTGAATATGGTGTTGATTTTTTGCAGAAAAAATATGTCAGAGTGTGTTGCATTTTGTTGAAGGTTCTACAATCTTCCATTTTGTAGTGCAAATTTTAGTGGGCGGAGAGGAAATTCCATCGCGATAGTGTTCTGATCTGTGATTTACTTTGACTTGATTGAGGGTTTTCCATTTTTTTCATCATGGTTGTCACCGCTGCCACCTCGGCATTCTTTCCTGCTGCTGCTTCTTCATCTCCTGCATCTTCAGTGAAGACATCTATGATGCTTGGTGGAGGATCAGATAACTTGGATGTTCGTGGAATTAGGTCAAAATCTGCTTCTTCTGGTGGGGGTTTGCAGGTTAAGGTAAACGCCCAAGCCCCTTCCAAGAACAGCGTTACTACAGTTGGTCTGAGCGAGATGCCATCTTCGTCCCCAAGGACATTCATCAACCAATTGCCAGATTGGAGCGTGCTTCTTGCTGCAATCACGACAATTTTCTTGGCAGCTGAGAAGCAGTGGACGCTTCTCGATTGGAAGCCAAGGCGGCCTGAGATGCTCACAGACCCATTTGGTCTGGGGAGAATTGTTCAGGATGGTCTGGTTTTCCGACAGAACTTCTCAATTAGATCCTATGAAATAGGTGCTGATCGGACAGCGTCTATAGAGACATTGATGAATCATTTACAGGTGTTGAACACATCTTTGTTTTTTATTATTCTTTTATTTTGAGTAAATGATTGAATCTTAGGGATGAAACACACACACCACGTATGCACGTGTCTTCATGTTCTTGCTCAGCAAGTGCACGTATGCATAATCCTCACAAGCTTGGATAAATTTGCAGGAAACGGCTCTTAACCATGTTAGGAGTGCTGGGCTCCTGGGGGATGGTTTTGGTTCGACACCAGAGATGAGTAGAATGAACCTGATATGGGTGGTTGCCAGGATGCAGGTTTTGGTTGATCGCTACCCTACTTGGTGAGCAATAGTCCTATGTATATAATTTGATCACCTTTCTCTTTTTATCGTGCTTTGATGGTGTTTTCATTTTGAAATTCTAGTGTTTCTATTCATCTTAAGTTAGAAAATGAACACTTAAAAATACATTTTTTTATAAGCTCAACAATCAAGCCTCCTCCCTATGACCCTGTTGGGATTATCAAGGAAAGGGTGCATTAATGCATATGTGAAACTTACTTAGCCTCTTTTTTTTCTTCTTTTTTTTAATACCAATCAAAAAAAAACTTAGCCTTTTTTATTGGTAATTTTTTTTTTTTGTGAAACTTAGCCTTGCTGGTTTATTTATTTATTTATTATTATTATTCATTTAAAGTTAAAAATCTTACTATTACAATTAAAATGAATAAGTGCCTTTGGATGATCATGGAATCCAAACATCAATGAAATATATTGATGTATTCAAGCAGGGACACATCCCTTATGCGTTGATGATGTTCCTTTTTTTTCTTTTAATTGGTCGATTAGGTTAAGACTGTTTAGAACTTGTATTCAGTGTCTAGTTCGATGGGTCAAGAAGTGAGGGATGCCCTTTTCCCTTGAGACCAGCTAGTAGTCTCATTTTGGTGTTATTGTTTTCCTTTTCAGTTTGCTCTCTCTTTTAGTTTACATCTCTGTAAACTGCTTATATTTATCTATATTATATCAGGCTTACCGATCAAAAAAAACTTGTATTCAGTGTCAAATTAACAAAATGTTGAAGTCATTATATAGGTGCTATGTAAGTTAAACATCAGTGAGATGTATTGAAATTACAAGGCCTAGATTAAGGCGTAGCAGATAATTTCCTTGTTATTTGCAAGTATTGGATATAATGGCCTTTTTAGTTTTTTTTTAAAGCTTGTGGCATGGTAACTCCAAATTTGTTTCTTCTCATGTATTTCTTAGATACTTTGATTCGGGAATCTACATTGACTCACATCGGTTTTCTTTGGTATTTCTTGTATTCCTAATTTCATATTGACTAAGATAAGGGGTGGGTCTTTACTAACTTCAAAATCCATGATTTTAGGGAAGGTTTGTTAAGTATAAAAGACTAAAAGTTTAGGTTAGCATTACCTGCATCCATAATGTATTGTACCTCCTGCAAATTATTTAGCAAGACTATGATCTGGCAAAATGGATTGGTTTAATTAGTATGTGGGCAAGGTGTGGCATCCTAGTCTATTTTTACACTACCATCTAACCATTTTAGCGTTTTAGGTTTTTTTTTTTTTTTTTTAATCGCAAAGTATATTAATGAAAAAAAAAGTAAAGCGAATACATGGAGTCACAAGAAGATGGGTCCAGCCCAGGATTTTGCTGCAACAAGAAACAAAACAACTCGACAACACACTAGGATGTAAAAGCTTGCTATATCAAAACCCTTTCAGATAGAGCACCAATTTAATGGGAGCTGCCAATGGCCCAATGCTATAGCAAACTCTAGTTGGGGACAAGGTCACTCCCTCAAACACTATAGAGTTTCTTTCCTTCCACAGTAACCAAGTTACCATTGTTGAAAGTATCGCCTCACCATCCACCTCCACGCCCCAACTGCACCAATGTTATCAGAACCGGACTGGTCATTGAACTGGTTGAGTGGCCGGTTCCTGGTTCGACCGTGTCCTTTTTTGTTAAAAAAAAACTTTTTTTTTCCATTTTTACTCATTTATGGTCAGTTCTGACTGGTTCTCAATCGGTCTGACCCTATTGTACCACCGGTTCCCTGTTCTTCTGGTTTTGACAAAAATGACCGGTTGTGGGGTGTTTGGGAACCGGTGAGGGGACCGGTTCCCGGTTTTTCTAGTTCGACCGGCCGGTCCGGTTCTGACAACACTAAACTGCACCAAGAGTTGGCAAGATGAGAAGTCTTGAAAAGAGTGGGGAAAGACTCAACTATTCCCTATACGGGATAGGAAATAGCTCCAAACCTTATAAGCAAAAGGACAATATAGCAAAAGGTGGCCGATCGATCCCTCTTACTCCAAGCACTTAAAACATCCATTAGTTGTCCTCCCCCCCCTCTTACATGTGAGATTGTTTTCCAAAGTTGCTATCTGGAAGGATATCTTGGAAAGCCTGCTGCCTTTCACACCAATTTGTAAGGGTAAGCCGGGCCCGAGCTAGGTTGAAAAGCATGATAAAAGGATCTCACCGAGAATTGCCTTCTTGTCACAATACCATAGACAAACATTTCAGAGGAGGAAGGGGATTTCAGAGGATGAACATCCTGATTGCTTATTCAACCAACTTCCAACTGCTCCTACGCACTCCTTCAGGGAATAATAACCACTGGCACCCGCCACATGAGTTAGAAAAGAGGGTTAGTGATATGAAAGATCTGTTTGAATTTGAACCCGTTCTAAGAGTACCACACTATAGTTGCACCAGAGCCACAACATTCGATAGGCATTTGTTCTGCTACTGAAAGCACTTCCCTACAAATTGTTGAATACACCAATACGCCATTTCCTCGAGCCACAAGTCGATCGATATGCCCCTTCAACACTCGATAAATCTGAATGTCATGCCATGATGGCCTAAATACTCCATAAAATTGAAAGTTTTCGATTCTACAGAGGTCTTGAAGTAAACTTTAGCCAGTCCATCTTTCTTCCCTCTTCTCTGCCCTTAACTACCCCTTGTTCCTACCTGGATGTAAATGGTTGATGGGAAATGGATTTTGAATAATTGCTTAGTTAATTTGAGATGCCATATTTCAACCTAATAAAGATAAGTGTTTTGTTTTGACGAATATTCAAGGAAATACGATTTGCAATTGAAATATTTGAACTCACTTCAATTTTAAAGTCCCCGTATTTGTTCTCTATGTGCTGCATTTGGTGTTCTTATATGAACTAATATTTATATGATAATTTTCTCATATCACTCTCCCTTTTCCTGAGTTAAATGAAGATCTATCCTTATTGATTTAAATTTTACAAAAATAAGTAACACCGATGGAATGGTATAACCATGGTTCAAAAACCCGAAAACTCGGCTCGACTCGAAAGTTAGTTGGGTCAACTAATTCGGAAAACTTGAAAAAAAAACTCGACTCGATCCAACTCGGAATATATATGTAATAACTTGAAAAACTCGAGTTAAAAGAGCTCAAAGTACGCTGGTTTTACAATTTACAGCCTCAAACCAAAAAATTAGATTTAACATAACTCATAGAGTGGGTCTTTGGAAGGGTATTATGGCCACAGCAAGTCTGGTGGTGCCTTTGTTTGGTTTTAGAGCGGGCCAAGGGATTGAAGTGCGCTTCTGGGAAGATGTGTGGTGCGGGAATTCTAAGCTTAGAGATGATTTTGGCAATATTTTTATGCTGGCCACAGATAAGAAGGCAGCAGTGAGGGATTACTTCGAAAGGAGGGGGGAGGGGGTGGTGTGGTGTCCATCTCTTAGACGTGACTTGAATGATTGGGAGGTTGAGGATGTGTCTCGACTATTGGCTCGTTTAAGCTCCACATCCTTGAATGCGGAGATGAGGGACTGCAGAGTTTGGCTTGGCAGCAAGAATGGGAGATTCTCGGTCAGTTGTTTATATCAGTCCTTGGTTCGTGGTCCCATGGGATGCTTTCCCCATCGAGTTGTATGGAATCCGGGTATTCCTTCTAAAGTTTCTTTTTTTCTCTGGAACGCAGCCTTGAACAAAATTCTCACTTGCGACCATTTGCAACATCGGGGGTAGTCGATGGCCAATAGGTGCTTTATGTGTCTAGAGGAAGAAGAATCAGCGGATCACTTGCTTCTTCATTGTTCGTTCGTGACCGGGATTTGGGGTTTTTTTCTGTCTCGCCTGGGTATGGCATGGGTTTTTCCCTCGTCATTCCAAGATTTACTAGCCAGTTGGTCTAGGCCAAGAAAGGACGGGGCTTGGGAGGTGATTTGGGCAATTTTGCCGGGTGCCATTTCGTGGGTGCTTTGGAAGGAAAGGAATATCTGCGTCTTTGAAGACTCTTCTGTTTCTCAATCCCGTTTGTGCGCTAGGATTCGTATGGTCATTTTCGAGTGGGCGGGCCTTCAATCAGATGAGGATGAGCTGCGGGCGTTATTGGTTTGACGTTAGTTTGTATTTTGGTTGTGTTGTGGGAGCTAGTTTGTTTGCTGGTCTTGTTGTTCCGAGTTTATTAGCTTGTAAACTCTGTTTGGTTTCCTTGCTTGTATCTTTCCTTCCTTTATTTATATATGGTACTTTACTGATAAAAAAAAAAACATAACTCATAGTTGGTTGTCTTTGTAGTCCCAAAAATATATGATGCAAAAACAGTGTGACATTTGTGTTTAGGTTTTAAAAAATAAAAAAATACCCTTCTTTGAATTGACCTAGTCTTACGAATCAAAAAACTCGGCTCGACCCGACCAAGTCACCCGGGTAACTCGACAAATAGTGTCTCCTTCGAGTTTTGAGGCGACTCGACTCAAAATTCAGTTGAGTTGAGTAACTCGGCCGAGTTACTCTGGTGACTTGCCGAGTTTTTGAACTATGGGTATAACTGAATTGTGAATGACTGAGCGCCTGATCACTGATGCATGGAGCCTGTAGATGCAATGTTATATGCAAAACCATTATTACTAGTTAGCCTGCCACCCTGATTTCTGCCACAAACATATGCCACCGAACTGACTTAGAACGTAGTAGTATGGAGTAAAGCTTCAAGGACTATAACCACACTTAATAGTTTGGTAACTCTATGTTTCAAAGGAAAATACTGATTCTGTTCATCTTCTTTTTTGAAGATGATTCAGGTAAATTGTATGTTTCTTAAAGCCATGCTTATGGCATGATTTCCTAACATACTACACTTAGTTATGATGTGAGTGAAGATGATAGTTATAAAAGTTAGTGCATTTTTCCATTTTGCTGTGCAGGCATGATGTCACATTGTAATTTGTAACTTAAGGGATGGACTCTGGAATTTGCTTAGGAAGGAAGGAAACTAACTGTAGACACCAACAAGTGACTAGTTAGAGGCCAACAAAATTATGGTGATCTATTTTTAATGTGGTCACTGTGTTCAACTATTCAAAATTATAAATTCACCCATGGAAGAGAGGAAACTATTTCAAATTACAAATTGCCGATAAAAAATTATAAATTTCACCGGGCATTGATATTTTATTTTTGAAACCTATTATCTCATTTATTTTTATTTTCCCTTTATGTACCATCTCTTTCAACCACTAACAGGAGTGACATCATGTGCTGGAAGATACGGAAGTTACTATTTTGTTTTATTTCATCACATAGATGTGTGTTACTAAAACTTCAAATTTTCTTGATCTTTGTATTTTGTTGTATGAATAGCCTTTGCAGTAGTGTAATGGACCTGGAGTAATCATGAGCCAGTTATTTATGTATCTCTTCAAAAAATAATCATTAGCGATTGATGTATAGAATGGTTGTTTTTTGCTTTGGCAGGAGTGATGTTGTTCAAGTAGACACTTGGGTAAGTGCATCTGGTAAGAATGGCATGCGACGTGATTGGCGTGTCCGTGACTGCAAGACTGGTGAAACTCTAACACGAGCTACAAGGTTTGAAATTGATGATAACTAACATACAATGCTACTAATGCTCATTAATTGATATCAGTTTTCATTAAAGTTTTACTGAATCTATCTTAGCTTTTAAAATCATTGGCAATCTTCTGAGTATCTGATTGGAGTTTCATTGGTTGCGATGGTTTTTGATTTTGACAATTTTCAGTGTGTGGGTGATGATGAATAAACGGACGAGGAAACTATCTAAAATCCCAAAGGAAGTCAGAGAAGAAATAGAGCCTTATTTTATGGATTGTTCTCCTATCCTTGATGAGGATAGCAGAAAACTACCTAAGCTTGATGAAAGCACAGCGGATTGTGTCCGCACTGGTTTAACTGTAAGTTTCAAGTTGGAATATGAAGGTTTCATTATTGGATGTTCTTGAATCATTATTGTTTTTTCAGTTATCTTTGCATTCACAATGACAATCTGTATCGTTAAATCTGCAGCCTCGGTGGAATGATTTGGATGTCAATCAGCATGTGAACAATGTGAAATACATTGGCTGGATTTTTGAGGTAGATCTTCTTGCCAAGCAAATTGATTTTTTTCTCTTCTTTTCATTGTTTTTTTGTTTTGTTTTTTCTTTTGCGTTCCTGCCTTTGTTAAGTATGTGCTGCATTTGCTTTTACCCATAGACCATAACTATGGGTTGAGACTGTTAAATTCTATTTTTTACCTTGTAGAAAAAATTCTGGTTCTTAACTTATTAGTATATATCTGGCTCTACCTTTTATTTGCGCAATAACAACTGTTATTAACAATGAGAAACTATGGATTGATTGGGTACTCGTGAAATTCTATGATGTACGATGCACAATTTCAGAGAATAAATTTGGTTTCAGAACTGCATATTTTACATGTACTATATATATCACTACAATCTAAATTTAATGGCTCTCTGTTTTGGGGTTCGACAGAGGCAACCTATATCTGTGTGAGATACTCATGGCTTTACCTGCACCAGTGCAGCTTAAAACGCGGTCCTTGCATGCACGTTCCTTCAAAAAGCACAAACTATAATAGGTAGAGTTCTATTAGTAGCATTCTTTATCAAAGGGCAATTTTCTCACCCACTATAATCCCATACTACCCTTCTATATTGAAAATTCCCAATTGTTATGGGAATACCATTTAGTTGTGACCATGCCTGTTCGAACTGCCTCAGTCTCAGATTCAGTTCACTCTGTCATCCTTTGGTAAGAATCAATACCATCTATATGAGGTTTCTTCTCAAATGAAATTCAAAAGATAGCCTAAAATGAGTTATGTCTCATCTTACATGTCTTGCTGAAAGACCGTTTGTATTCTTTTATCATTCAATTGCAAGCTTTTGACTAGTTGCAGAATTTCTGAGAAATGACTTCTCCGAAATTAATTATTCTATAATATATACATCTTTCTTATTTACTCTATAGACCATGAAAATAAAAATCGTCAAAACCGATACGAAATGGGCGATACGTATAGGTATTCGTAGTTCCCTGTACGATATACTGATACAAAACGGACCATATGTATCGTTTATTAATTATTTATGTTGTAATTCATTGGGTTATTGTAGTAGTTGTGTTTACTACTTTGTTTTTCAGTCGTTTCCCATGACTTTTTTATTTGGTTCTTATCACCCATATGATTTTTTTCTCTAAAAAGAAAATTTTATATGTATTGTCCGAAACCGATACGTATAGGTTTCGGTTGCGACTGATACATCCTCCGAAACCATATTTTTAATCCTTGCCATAGACATAGAACTAAGAGCTTTCTGGGTTCATTGCAGGATCCAGATGTTATAATTCCTCCCCCCTCCTCTCTCTCTCTCTCTCTCTCTCTCTCTCTCTCTGTGACAGTGTGTGCATGTGTGCTCGCTTTTTTCCCAAGTTGTCATGGGGACCTCTTCTTTGGATTTCTTACGGATAAGAAAGAGAGAAACATTATTCCTTCCTAGTAGCCTGCACTGCTGTGTTGTATTTATTGGGATATATTCCTTGGACAAGACCATTGTTTAGAAACTTATTTAAATATGCAGAAAACACCAAAAGTTCATTTTACTGGATAATGACAGGTTGAACTTATTTTTAGTTATTGAAAAATCAGACTTCAGAAATGTCCTCGACTCAAAGAAGAGGATCACCTGCTGAGTTCCAATGAGATGTGAGACTCGACACAACGATCAAATCCAGCTAGAGTTATGACTTTTTGAATAATGGATCAAGTTTCGAATTTTTGAACAAGACAGGAGATACTGCTTATTTATAAAATGCTGGAAGATTGAGCCATACTGTGTTTTCGTGTTTCCTGCAGTTGTCATATTTCTTTTCAAGCTCTAATCATGCTACTGGTGGAAGTTAATTCTTAATACTTGCTGTTGCAGAGTGCCCCAGCCTGGATCTTGGAGAGTCACGAGCTTTCTGCTATGACTCTGGAGTACAGGAGGGAGTGCGACAGGGATAGTGTGCTGCAGTCCCTGACAGCTGTCTCTGGCGATGGTGCTGATGACCTGCTGGATGTCAGCAGCGTTGAGTGCAAGCACTTGCTTCGTCTTGAGAATGGTGCTGAGATTGTTAGGGGAAGGACAGAGTGGAGGCCCAAGTACATCAACAATTTTGGGAACATGGGCCAGATTCCGGCGGAAAGTGCTCAAGTATCCACCCGTGCTCTGCCCGGTGAAGTATCTCAATTGCCTGTGTAGAATCCTTCTTGTGTCCCTGGATATGCTTCATTTATAAATATATATATATATATATATATTTGCTCCTATGATTTGTTCTCTAATTTCATGTAATATTTTTTTTCCTTGATTGAAGCCCTTGTAATTACCAGTCGCTGCATTTTGACATATCTTTTCTGAAAGGGTGTAGATAGGGGTGGATGCTCTTTCAGATATGAATGAAAACCTGATTTTATTATCTGTTTTGCACTTTCTACAAATTATCTGTGATGGATACTACTTACAATACCAGCTGAAACTGTGATCAACGGGAAAAATCAAGATTATAACTTATTTAATGAGCAAAAATCAGAAATGTTTATCAAGCTAATTAAAATAATTTAACAATCATTAAAATTATAAAGCAAGCTAAAGCATACAAGCAAACGAACAATACCAGGTGATAGCATCAACTAATTCGGCAAAAAAAAAATATTAAGGTTTTTTATGTAATTTTTAAAAGGCATCAGGCCAGAAAGTGAACATGGAGTAGTCTGTTCTTAATCCAAGAAAATTCTTCTAAATTGGGGAAGATTCACATAAGAGTATTGGAGTTAGAAACAACCTTGGAAAATATATGGAGGTTCGTACTATTCTGAAGATGGATAGAAGTCTATGAGTTTGAATCATAGCCAATTGTGATTGAATTCACATATGTGGCACACCACCATTGGAGAGTAAAATGGGGGGGGGGGGGGGGGGGGGGATTCAATTTCAATTTCAATTTTTTTGCTCTCCTCTAATAATGGTGTGCCATATATGTGATTGAATTCAATCATAATTGGCTATGATTCAAACTCGAAGTCTATACTGCTGTTAGAGGCACGGAAAGCTACATTAATAAAAGCAAGCAGTATCTGGGATTCCCCATAGCATCTCATGAACTGCATACTTCCCAAATCATATCACGGACCTCAAATGGAATGAAAATATCATTTAAGTAACCTATGGCTAGTCACTTCGTATAGAATGTAAACGGGCCAGGCTCAGGCCTATGAAAAATTTGCACACACTCCCTAAACTCACACACACAGCCAGACCTAAGGTGGCCGCTAACGTGCCATTGGGGTAAGTCCAAGCAACCACTTCAAAAGGGCATGTCTTAAGGAGGGTTGATGGCCCGTTATACACCCCTACGAAGTCCACTTCCCAACCGATATGGGACTAAACCCGGGATACACCCTAACACACACGGTAATAAAGCGAGATTAGTTTTTTTTGGTTGAAATGATATCATGTAACTAACACTCTCTAAACACACACACAGCCAGACCTAAGACACCCCTACTTATGAATAGGAATAGGCAATGGATCAATTAATTAAAGAGAATTTTTGAAATGAAAGTGATTTAAAACTCTCATAGTAGATACTATTGAGAGTTGGGTCATCCGATTGAAAATCCAATGGAGCCAAGGCATACCGGCACTAAATAGTGGGCCTCACTTAATATTTGGCATCATTGGATTTTCAATTGGACAGTCCAACTCTGTACCATAGAAGATTTTAAATAACTTCCTATATTAAAATTGCAACTCGCCACCTACCCAATTTGGCTGAACAGATGGGGGAATCTCCGATCATATTCACCCTTATGGATTTTAAGGATTGATTGTCCAACAAAAGTGCGAGATTTTGTCTGGCTTCTGTGCAATGAGTGAATTCCAACCCGGCAGTTTCTCACAAGGGGTTTGGATACATCTCTGGAACATGTGCAAAGGTCAACAGTAATCCTCTTTTCTCATCTCTTCATGGAATATATGCCGCCGAAGGATGATCATACAGCTAAGGAGAATATCTCTCTCTCTCTCTCTCCTCTATAGGGTAGTGCATAGGGCAATGGCAAAAGTTTAGCTCTTGTGGACGCCCGAGCCAAGCGCTCGGGCATCCAAAGATGATGGGGGCACTTGGCAATAATTTTAAGGAGGAGTCATTTCATTTTCTCCCCATGATTTTGACTTCTCCCCACTTGATATCTCTCCCCTTTAAAACGTAACATGTCCTATCATTTGTGGATATATGCCCGAGCACTTGGCTCGGGCATCCACCAGAGCAAAATCGAGGGCAGCAATGTCGCCAAAAACTTAGCTCTAGTGGATGTCCTAAATGCTTGGGCATCTACAAAACATGGGACGTGTGGCGTTTTAAAGGAGAAAGATATGAATTTGGGAGAAGTCAAAATTATGGGGAGAAAGTGAAATGGCTTCTACTCCAAATTGTCGCGAGGTGCGGTATGTTTTGTGGCAGCTCGGGCATCCACCATAGCTAAGTTTTTGCCGGCAATGTTGCATGCTAGTTGTATTCACATGGGTTCACATGCATGCGGGGATAAAAACCCATCCTACGTGTCAGCACATGAACCAACCATCTCTAATGAAGATCAACGGACCAGTTGGATCCACACGGCCAGGCTCATATTCACAGCCAAAAAGATACACCAAGATCTTTGAAAATTTAAAACCAATTACCCTATGTTTGGTTGCCGAGAAAATAAGTGAAAACATGGAAAAGAAAAGAAAATTAGACAAAACACAACTATGAATTGTAGTTTTAACATCTCAACGCCCCCGCCCTGATTCTGTTTGAGTAGTAAATATCTATAATCTAATCTCGTATTCTTCTCTCTGTGTTTTCGTTTTGTCGCTAAATCAATCAAGAAGACAACAATATCCCGGTGATGTTGCGAGATAGCCTGTCATTTTTTATGTCATTCTTCTAACAAAATCCTATTTAATAAGCAAGGGCAGAGCCGGAATTTATCCCGGTGATGTTGCGAGATAACCTGTCATTTTTTAAGTCATTCTTCTAACAAAATCCTATTTAATAAGCAAGGGCAGAGCCGGAATTTTCCCTTGGGGGCCGAAGTACATATATCAAGAAAATTAATACTATTAGGGCAAGAGGCATTGGGGGGTTGGGGGGCGTAGCCTCTGAGATTTTTTTTTTTTTTGAGTAATGGTTCTAACGTGGTCATAAAATTTGTTAATGTTGCATTCTAAAAAGAGATCCAATAATAAGAAAATTAATCATGGATCCTCCCTTTTTGATAGAATATATAAATAAAATTAAGAAAAATACTTAAATTACCGTGCATTTCACTATGTAACGAAATGTCAGTCTTTATTGGTTCTTGCCCACCTTTTTAATACCCACTAACTATGGTTAAGATTCACTTAGCCCTAAGGTTCATCCATTTAACCTTAATTATTAGAAAAAAAAATATTAACTTTAAGTTTGTTAAACTTAACCACAGTTAAATGGGATGAAATGGGAAGGTATTTGATTATGTAGTCAAATGTGGGGTGGGCTCATCACTACTCTAAAATTATTATATTTTTATATACTTTTATTTTTATATTATGGAGATTGTTTTTTCACATGCGTGATCCGTGTTTAGTGGAACGTGTGTCTCCCATGCTTGACAAATGTCCCTTTTAACACTCATTAATTGTGATTAAGCTTCACTCACTCATAGGGTGTATACATCTACCCTTTAGTTTTTGTTAAAAAAAATTAACTCCTAAGATAATTGATCTTAACTAGGGTTAAAAGGATTTATGTTATACATATAGAAAAATTTTACAATATTTTTTGGGGGATCCACTATATATAGGGGGGGGGGGGGGGGGGGGCCATGGCCCCAAATAATAAGAATAACAATCCACTTCTCACTCACTGGGTGTTGCCAGCACATCTCACCTCCTTAAAACTCACCATGTGTCCCTCTTTTTCTCCCTTTAATTATGGTTAAGATTATTAATTCTTAGAGTTCATATTTTTAATCTTGGATTAAAAAGAAGATTAAAAATATTAATTATCATTAAATGAAGTTAATCACAGTTTAAACGAATATTTGCTGGGTTTTGAAACCCCAAGAGCAAATTATTGCTCATATAAAAACACCATTTTTAAATGTAATTATCAAAATACCACTTACATACTCTGATCTTCTCCAGTTGGTGCTGGCGAGGAGACTGCCAGCACCACTCCCATGGTGCCATATATTCCTTGTACATGTCTACCAATGTCTTGTGTATGCAAACCAATACTTGCAGGGGGCATGTGGCATTTTGGGAGTACACTAGCGGTCTCCTCATCAGCACCAACTGGAAATGATCTCGAATCAACAAATTAAAAATAGTCCTGGACAAGTGTATTTTAAGAGAAAGGAAAATAGTTATTGATACTCGAGGTTCCCATTTTATAATGGAATGGCCGGTCCTCATTGGTTCACGCCCCAATTTTAAATACTTACCTACTGTGGTTAAGATTCACTCACTCCTAGGGTTAAGCAATCCAATTATGGTTTTGCAAAAATGAAAAATCTTAATTTTAATTTAGTTAAGCTTAATCACGGTTAAAGGGGTGTTAAAAGGAACACGAAGACATGGGGTAAGATATGAAAGGGACCCATGGTCCGCTAAGCACTGCTCTTTTAGAAATTAATGAAAAAAATTTAGTTTACAAGAAAAACCCTTATTGTAATTTTGGATACAAGGGCACAATTTGGTTTGCTCTGGTTATCTTTTCAACCGGAGTTCCTGTTTCATAGTTAATCTCAAATATATAACACTCAATTTATATTTATTGATTAATTAGACATGATGAACATTTTCAAATCCAATATGGTTGAAATGATTTACAAGCATTGAATGGAATATCTAAATCAGTAGGACCCACAAAGGAAATATGACAGGATAGGAGCCGTTGGATTCAAATCGTGTTGTTTAGGCAAAAGAAGAAAATGGTCAAAACCACATAAAGCAACGTTTGTCTAAGCAGATATGGAGTAAAGAGTGGTCCTAGGGTGAGACATTGAATCATGGATTCCATTACTTTAGCCGTGTAAATACCAAACCGTACCATCTATAGATTGTTTTGGTGAGACAATGGGCCTTGGATTGTCTCTGGTGAAGCCAGAGAGGGCTTGCCTCGGGGTTCCATAGAATAGGTGACAAGTGGTGGAGAAGTCAAAATCATGAGGCCCATGATTTTGACTTCTCCACCCATTATAAGACATGTGGCGATATGTGTATGAGAATAAGGAGGAGATATATCATATGGGGAGAAGTCAAAATTATGAGAGATAATGGAATGACTTCTCCCCACTTTTTTGCCAGCTGTCGCACAATGTATGGAACCCCGAGAGGGTTTTCTGGCTTCGGTCATCTTGCGTAACGGTCATCTTGCACAACATTTCTGATTCTCTTTTTAGGAGTGTTCAGCGACTCGCCGGCGACCAAGACTCACCAACCCTGCGAGTCTACTCGCCAGAGGATCACTGCACCACTTTTTGGTAGAAAGGTTATCATGTAACACACACATACACCCTAAACACACACCACTGCACCACTTCCCTATTCCGATTGAATATGTAGGGAAATACTTAACTTACCACCGCAATAGACTATGTATTCTTATGTGCAGTCTTCATTGGTCCATTCCTTCTTTTTTACCACACATCATTTGTAGTTAAGATTCACTTACTTCTAGGATTAAGTAATCTAACCTTGGTTTTTAAAATGATAAAAAAAAAAAAACATTAATTTTAATTTTCTTAAATTTAACTATAGTTCAAGGAATGTTAAATGGACATGTGACCATGACATTTGAGTACATAGTCTGGACACTACCCCTTAATATCCTAAACCCACCTTGGCACAGTCTGGTGTAGGGCCGATAAACTAACATAACTGCTCGAGCTCAATTCATTAAAAGCTTATTTAAATTTATTTTATCTAATAAATGAATCAACCTGAGCTTGATTTTCCAGTTCAAATATGACGTTTATTTTCAAGTTCGAAAATTATATATATTATAGTATTAAACGAGTCCAACATTTACTAGCCAAATACATGTATATTTGAGTTCAACTCGTTAACTAAATGAATTCGAATATATAATTAAGCATTTATTATGTATATTTAAATATGTTGAGGTATTCATATATTTTAAGTTTTAATATGATCCATTTGATCTAAATAAAAGTTCTTAACCTTTAATCTAAATAATATTAAAAATAACAAACACAGCAAATGGGCTAAGCTCAAATCATTTAAGTAAACAAATTTTTTTTTTAGCAATAGCTCGCCAACTATTGCTCCTCCCTCTTACAAAGCTGCCCTTCAACTATCGTGAACTTGGGTTAAATGTTTTTAACCCTTTGATTAAATTTATTTTACTTTATTTAACTAGGTTAGATGGATAAACATTAAGGGTGAGCTTAACCACAATTAAAGGGAACACATGACAATAAAAAGGGAGCTGAGACACCCCTCCTCATGTAGGTGATTATTTTCCCCCTTTTTTTTTAAATACCAGCCTACCAGCGGGTGTTTGTAGGAATCAATATCTAGGTTAGTATAAATATTGGACCTCGCAATTGCCATACTGTTTGGACTCGAACCCAAGTTTTCGATCCTGAAGGAGATACAGGTGTAGTTAGGTCAATCAACGAGGAGTTGGGCTAATAACCAGGATCATACCCTAGGAAGTAGAGGTTTTAAGTTCGATTTCCCTCCTTCATTTGGTCATCCTTTGAATTTACCCCGACTTTCTTGATGTGTGTGGAGAGAGGGCTTTGCACGAGCTTGGGGATTATTCCGGTGCGGTAAAAGGCCCGGATACCCGTGTCCAACAAATAAATAAACTAATTCAACAAGTTGAACCAGCCAAACTCATGCTAATAAATTAATTTACGGGTCGAGCCTGAACACAGCTCAAATCGACTAACCATGCTGGTCAAATGTTGCTTAGATAAGAGTTCTCAGGAGTCAGGACCACTCTTTTACTCCATGATCATCTGATGACCGTTGCTTTCGTAATGGCAAAATTGGGAATAGCTATAGTCATAACCCGACAAGAACCGGGGTCATGACTCATGGTTAATTGGCAATTATTTGCCAAAGCAGCGTGCGGCTACCTGTTTTTTGGACACGATTACTTGTCAGTCAAAAAGGTTTCTCCTAGTCAAGTAGTGGAGTAGGAAATGGACACGTCACCGACAAGCCATATACGGTCACATGCTTGTCGAGGGGCCCATCGCTAGTCTATTTTATGCACATTTGATTCTTTCTTACAAAAACATTTGGCTTCAAATTTCTAAGGACGTGGTGGATCCTATTCCCATCAGCTTGCTTATCCACACACACCGCCTTTGCCTTTCCTGTATTTCGGACCAA
Source organism: Tetracentron sinense (assembly GCA_015143295.1). Taxonomy (NCBI): domain Eukaryota; kingdom Viridiplantae; phylum Streptophyta; class Magnoliopsida; order Trochodendrales; family Trochodendraceae; genus Tetracentron; species Tetracentron sinense. The sequence goes on along the minus strand of CM026554.1, from coordinate 5,080,321 downwards.
GTGCTAGCACTCACACACGCTTGTTTCAAATTAATTTTTTACTATGGGTGCAACACGTTTTTATTGAGTGTCAATGGGCCGGGCTTGGGCTGAGATTTTGTGAATTTTGAATAAGCCCAATCATGCCCCATCATTTACAAGAGAATTTTGAGGGCCACATTTGGCCTATTGACACTCTAAGTTGCTACTCCTTAGCATATCAGGGGACGGAGGATCATCTCCAATAGTAGCTGATGTGGAGACTAGCAGTACTACTTGTGGATGTGAACCAAAAAAGATGAGGAATGCTAGTTACAGTCACATTTAATCCAAAATTTTCTAAAGACCCAAGATGTGCTAACACATGGAGATGTTTCGTTATTTTAATAATTAAAAAAGTAAATGTCAGAAACTGTTTGACATTTGTAACGCCTAATAACGTCTTTGGAAGATTTGCGAGGGCTAGCAAAATCCAAAAAAGATTCTCGTGCAAGCCCATCAAAATTTTGTACACGTAAAAAGGGGACTAGCTGGCACTTCTAGAGATAATGTTGATGCCTCTTCCTCCCCCAACTATTATCAGAGAAGATCTTGTGTTAAGAAAACAATTTTTTTTTTTTGTAGACAGTTATGATTGGAAAGTATCACGGTGAAATTTTGCACACCAACACCATAGGACTAGCCCAGTGATAGTGTATCTCCTCCTTAGGAGGGTGAATCCCAAATTGAGTCCCATCAAGTGGGCATTTGTGATTTCTTCACACTTTGCGTTGAGCATATACTAATCCTAACCCTAAATTGTGCAAAAAAAAGGGAGAAAAAAATTGCACACCTACTCATTAGTTAAAATTTACTCACTTATTCTTTATTTTTAGAAAAAAAATTTTAATTTTTTTAGCACTGGTTAAAATTTACTACCTCCTAAGCTTTAAAAAAAATTAATATATACAGTAGACTCTCTTGTAATTAATAATCTTGGTGGAAAGAAATTTTATTAATTATAAGAGAATATTATATATAAGAATCATTATATTGGTGCATCAAAATTTTTTTTTCATAATTTTTTTTTGAATGTATTGTATTTTTCATATAAACTTCATATAGATTACAAATGTATAAGGTCAGTATATGGTAATTTAAGTTTGGTAAAGTTTATTACCAAAAAAAAAATATTATTAAATTTTACCCATTTTTCAAAGAGAATAAAAAATATCATTTATTTTGGTAAGGGAAAAATTCATTTGAATTATGTTGTGGGATTATCCCTTTAACTTTTATTAATTATTTTGAAGTCCTCATGAAATGATTTTTTTAGTTTTTTCTTTCTAAAATATCTAGAACTTTATACTATATATATATATGATAATTTATTATACAGAGGCAGAATATCTAAAATAATTTTATCAATATCTCTTCCTAATAGCTAAACCATCATAAAGTGTTTATGAAATTCATACAACTATGTATTAATGTAATATAAATACATCTCTTATAATTAATAATATACTAGAACTTTCTTAAAAAATTATTAAATTGCAAGTATAAGAGATTATTAATTATACACTATGAAACCAAGTTGGTTGCTTATAAATTTATTAATTATTAGAGATTATTAAATTATAAAATATTAATTATAAGAGAGCCTACTGTATGTCTTAAAACCAATGATATGTAAGTGAACCCTAAGAATGGATGAATCGTAACCATAGTTAAAGGGTGTCAAAAGGGATAAGTGGCAATTGGCAACCTTGGTTATAACGTCAAAAAATTTCAGTCCAAAAGAGTAGTTAGAGAAATTGAGAGCCCAAACTCCAAGAGACGTAATCCTCTACAGTTATAACCGGATTAGGAGGAGACCGGCTATGCACTTGAGGTTTTTATGCGTCTCTTTTAATACCCTTTAATTGTGGTTAAGATACCCACCCTTAGGATTCACTCACCTATCCTTGATTTTTAGAAAAAAAAAATTAAAAAACATTTTTAACCCTAGTTAAAATTCTCCTCTAAGGGTTAAAAAAATTCATATTACTTCCTAAAAGCTATGGATAGGTGGGTGAACCCCAAGGGAGTGTGAATCTTAACCACAGTTAAGAGTGTCAAAAGGAATACATGGTGACCTCGGGGGGTTACGAGACTGTCCCTAGTCCCGATATAATTGTAGAGAATTTCCAGTCTTACCACCAAAACACTTAAACGAGCACACGCTTCTTTTAGCTTTTTGTCAGCAACTTGGGTAAATCTCAGCCGCTCCTTTGCCCTGCCACGTGTCGCTCCTCGAATGGTTGATACGACTTGCAGGCCAGATTCTCCATCAATATATAGAGAACGAGACACGCTCACCCAGTCAGTCAATCTCTTTGAGAAACGAAGAAGAAAGAGAAGGAGAGCGTACCACACAGACAAGATGTCAATAGAAACAACCAAAATCTCGCCGGAATCTGACACCGCCGGTCTGAATTTCAAAGAAACAGAGCTAACTCTTGGTTTACCCGGCGAATCCAGGAAGATCAGCTCAAAACGTGGATATTCTGAGACTGTTGATCTCGTCCCCGGGAGCTCTAGCAGCGAACCACGTGGCAAAGGTCATGAAAATAATCCGTCGGGAGCTGAGATCTCCGGTGCCGGGAAACCCCCATCTGTAAAGTAAGATTCCAGGATTGTTCAATCTCTCTGTTCCACTCGTGTATATGTATAAGACCGTATAAAGATACGAATTTGTGTACGTATTTTTTATTTTCAGGGCACAAATCGCTGGGTGGCCGCCTGTGAGATCGTATAGGAAGAACGCTTTGAAGAGCTGTACGTACGTAAAAGTGGCCGTAGATGGAGCACCGTATCTACGGAAAGTAGACTTGGAAATGTACAGTAGCTATCAGCAGCTACTGAGCGCCTTAGAGGAGATGTTCACTTGTTTCACAATCCGTACGTATTCATCGTATTTTATACGCTATGTAGACGTAGAAAATATTTGTTTTTTTTTTTAATGCCGGAGCAAGGGTAATTTAGTCTTTTGGGCGGTTTTGTTCAGGTAATTATCTGAATGAGAAGAAGCTTATGGACCCTGTGGACGGAACGGAATACGTGCCTACATATGAAGACAAAGACGGGGACTGGATGTTGGTCGGAGATGTTCCTTGGAAGTAAGTTTCCTATAATGTCCTTATTATCTTTGAATTTTTACCGACTTAACCCTGTTTATTCTCCATATCTTTTTTTGGTGACCTTATTCTCATTATCTTGGATTCTTGATGCCTATTTTTTTTTTTTTAAACACTTTATCTTCTTGTTATGAATACCCTTTATTTATTTAATTTATTTTTGTTGAAATGATATCATGTAACTAACACATACAGTGAGAAAAAAACAATACATTTTGTCAGGTTTTAATCAATAAATACATTGAAGTTTATGATAATTTCCATATGAGGCCCACTTAACAGTATTTCCCATTCTTATCCTAAAATAAAAAAGAAAGTATAGTTTAAATATGAGGCGGAGTTATGCTTCAAGTTATTTGAGCGGAACTCCCCTCCTAATGTAAAGTCGGTGGTGATATTATAATTATAGTTACAAAATTGTTACTATCTCTCAATAATTACAAGAATTTCACCATCCGCACTTTAAAAAGGAGCTCGGCTCTAATGCCTTGAAGCATAGCATTGCCTCTTATTTAAAGTTACAAAAAGAAAAAGCATTTCTCATTAAAATATTTTGAACAAAAAATTGGCGTAAATAAGAAAAAATGTTGATATCGTATATATATTCCTAGTGATCCATAGCGTCCAAACTACAAATTGCCTAATGCGGAAGATTTGCTAGACCAAAACTTTGCCTAGTTTAGATGATGCTCTTAAAGGATCACATTCTTTGTGGACAAGAAAGCTCTGATTTTTTTATGGCGAGTTTTGGACATTACCACCAGAGCCCCACGTTTGTTTGTTTGTTTGTTGTTTTTTGCGGTCCATAGAATTTGTTCTCCAAAGTGAGCTAAAATGGGCTGCGTACCAATAAAAGGCTACCTAATGTTTTCCCGTGCTTTACATACCTGTTGTATTTCTGAATATACTGGCATTTTTGTGAAAGTTGTATATAACGTTACCAAGTTTGAGTAAAACTCAGTTGTCTTTCTAATTTTAGGATTACAAAGAATTAAAAACATGCGCCACATTAAAAAAAAAAAGTCTCAGATATACATATTTTTCAAAACAATCACATTTACATTTTAATGTTTTAAAATCTTATAATGATATTTTTCTTAATCTGTGGGCATGCTATTGATCCTTTTGTAACTCTAGATTACAAAACCATTGTTGCTGAATTTTACTTACATTTTATAACCAGACAATGGATATACCAAAATTTCTCATCATCTCATTTACCAGTGTTTTTTTTTAAAGATAGCTAGTCATCAAACCATGCTTTTCTATTTCATTTGTGATTTGAAATGCCCTAGGGATGATTTTCTAAATTAGGTGAACTAAAAATCCTCTTAAATTTTATTGTAAATGTTGTCGCTGTAATCCCTCTTTCGTTTCTCTTCAATTGCAGAATGTTTGTCGAATCTTGCAAGCGTCTTCGACTGTTGAAAAGTTCAGAGGCAGTTGAATTAGGTAATCAACTTTTCCTTAACCATTTAAGCAAATATCTTATTTCCTTTGTTTTTTACAATGTTTATTATCTTAAAATACATTTTATTAATTTATAAATCATTTTGTTGATTTATTTATTTTTAATTTTTTTATGCAGCTCCAATAACCCCACCAAAATGCACAAACACAAGTTGAGAAAGGAGCCTATGAAGAAGAGCCTTCTTGAATGATAAAAACATGTACAAAATCCCTTTTTTGGTAGGGGAGTTTTGAGTGTATAGGAAGTAAGAGAAAGGAGAGAGACCTCTGTAATTGTCTATATTAGATTACTGGTAGTTGTGCTTATAGACTTATAGTCGACCTTTTGGTTTGATATTTATAGAAATACTTGTTATACTCAAAAACATTTCTAATCATTTATAGTTTGTTGGTTAATAAGATTTGATTCAGCTGATGATGGAAATGAGCTCTTTTCTTTTTCCATGAGTGCAATACTAGTGTTAGATTTGCCATTTAAATTATATATTTATTGATCCAAATATTTTCTTCCTTTCTTATTCCATGTGTGCAATACTGGTGTTAGATTTGCCATTTAAATTGTGTATTTATTGATCCAAATATTTTCTTCTTTTAAATGCGCAATCGGTGGAATTAGGGAGTCCTTACAAGAACTTTGTCTTCATGGGCATATCCACCATATGACTGGTTTATGAGGATTAATGTTATTGGTGCGGTTTTTTCAATTAGGCCAAATAAGATGGGACTCGTCCGTGAGTTTGGATGCATGAGCATATGCAGTGATGTAGTTTATATCAGTCTTTTGATACGGGTTAACGCTTTCCTGGAAAACATTCCAACAAATAAATAAATAGAGGAGTGCTAGCCCCAGATGCACTAAGGCATTTTTTTTTTTCTACAGAAGCAGTGTGGGTGCAACATGTGGTGTTACTACCCTATAACAAGAATATAAGCTGACACTTGTTGCCACCACCTTGCGTCTGGGTTGTGACTGGGGCTAGTATTTCTGAAATAAACAAATCCCTCCAACCAATCTTAACCTAGGAAAATACTTCTAATGGCAGGTTCTTAGTCATTTGGAAATGAGAAGGGTATCCTAGGAAAGATGACCCTCACACAAATATGTAAAGACAGCTCCAGAACTTGCCTGAGTAAGTTCTTCAACCCTACCATGGTGGTACAATAGGACTGTTTATAGGAGGTAAATTCTTAGGATAAAGGTTATGAGACAGTCTTAGGGCTGAGACTACCTAGACCGTCTTAGGGCCGAGACCACCGAGACTTGCTCCCCAAGCAAAGGATTTCAAGTGAGGCCCACCATGTGAGATGAGCCCCACCTAAAATCACCATATGAAATAAACCCCACCTAAAATCCTGTGCTTGGGGAGTACAGTCTTGGATCTCAGTAGCAAAGTCCAAATAGCTATGGTGCTCATTAAAGCCTTTAATGAATAAACCTTCTAGAAAGATCACAAGTGATAACCTTTTCTAAAAATCCGATAGTGAATGTTAAGGTGGGTCTATTAAGAGATACATGTCGAAAAAGCAGTATGATGATGCATGTTTAGACCATCCAATTAGACTATAGTTTGTCAGCATTAACACCCTAGGATTTATTAGACTCTACGTAAGCTATAAATGTCCGATCGAATTGATTTTTTGACACGTGTCTCTTAGGTGACCTATTTTGACATTCAACTATCGGATTCGGAAACAGCCCATCACGTGTCACATTAATAGGAGCCGCTCATTACAGGTTTTAAATATATATATATATGATCTTTTGCGCTATTTATTTTTAATTATTTAACAAGCATATCCTTGGGCAACTACTCCTAAACTTTTGAAGAAATATATATATATATAAGATGGCATAGTCAAAGACACACACACACACATTTAATTATTTAACAAGCATATCCTTGGGCAACTACTCCTAAACTTTTGAAGAAATATATATATATATATATATATATATATATATAAGATGGCATAGTCAGAGAGACCCCCCCCCCCCCCCCCCCCCCCACACACACACACACACACAAAATGGAGAACTTCGTTCTCGAAAAGAAAAAAAAGACTCCTACCAAAAACCAGTTACGATTGGAGAAGATTACGAGTCAAGAAAAAATTCGGGGGCTGCCCCAGAATAACGGCTAGAAAGATAGGAAGCCCAAGGGTTGAGTCGTTGTAAAATGCAAAAGTTTGGTGGGGTCCTGCTGTTGTTGCTGAAGATGTGAGGTCTTGCGGGGTCGCTTTGAACCCGGTGGATAGGAAACGAAGAGCCAACCGGCAGTTGGGGAATGACCCGAGATTCAATCACACTACTAAGGAACCCGTGCAATGCACGAGAAATATTAAGGGGAAAAAATTGGATAAGTAATAACATCATAATAACTATTATATTTTGGAGAGGAAGATGCATAGAGAGCCAAAAGAGAACCCCCCAAGTCTCTCATGCTTCTTATGAACCTACAACTTTATCCTTAACAAACTCCTTCTTTCCCTGATCTCAATAGAGGCTTAGCATCCCAATCTGCTGCCAAGAGATTGCCCAACATTTGCTGATGAAGCTTTTCCAGCCATTGCATTCTTTCATCAACACCCTTAGTTGAGTCACCACCTAAGTTCCCGTCTTTAGAATCGGGTGATTCTTCTTCTACTGTACCGCTTGAGTAGCAATTGGAGCTTCTGCATTGTGGTACGTGTGCCTAGCCGCCTTAGGAAGGCTCTGAAAAATTGCACGATTCTGTGCCATGGATGAGAAGTCAAGGCTTTGAGTAGTAGCAGCTCCTTCGAAGGAGGCATATGGCATGCCAAATACTTGAGGGATGAACTCAACTCCACCCTTCATGCAATGTTGTAGTTGCTGTTGATGCTTTTCAACATGATTTCCACTACCACAACCACAAACCAATGCAGCAGGGGTGTGTTTATTGGCATTGCAAAGTTTTGGCCATAGAAACTATTGTGAGCATGCGAGAGCCAGGTACATCAACAGTTTATGGGGTATCTTCTCTTCCCATCTCAGCCTCAAGTCGGGGAGCTTGATGGGGTGGTGGGACATGATAGTTCTATTGCTGTGTTAGGTTTAACTGCATGAGCTTCCGGCCCCACCATTGTTGTCACTACCTTATAGTTGCTCCTGTTGAGTCCGCAAATTCTTCGGGGACAATGAGAAAACGGATATATAAGAGAGAAATTGGAACTTTAGAAGGGATTAATAGAAAAACGGACGAAGAAGATGAAGAGATTCTAACGGTTAAGCACTCTCCTTAGTCTTCCCTAGTTACCACAATCAATAGATGGCCAAATCCCACAAAGAAGAGGAAGAAATGATACCTTGAAATAGTATTAATGGAGTGATTAAGCATTGCATAACCAACTCAAAAATCAATTAAGAGGAATTCTTGCAGTAACCTTCCATAATAAATTATTGTTAAAACAGGGTTTTAAGAGAGACGCAGAGAGAAATAGAGGATGAGAGTTTAAGAAACACCCTCTAGATCTGTCATATGTCCAAAATCCTCTCTAGTGGTTAACCATTTACTTCATTATCTAACTCATCTGACTTAGGTCAATGCTCATTGGATAGTGATCTTAAGGGTTACAGTGAGAGCTAGATCTTCTCAGACTCTCTCAAACGATTCCTAGAGTTTAAGAGGTGGGGGAGACGTTTGACATTGAGGAATTTAAGTGAGCTAAAGAGAGTTAACTCTCATTTACGAATTTAAGAGAGATAACTGTTTGTAGAGAGGGAAGGCTTTAATTGGGATAAATTAAGAGAACCGTTTTAGAGAGGGAGTGCTTTAATTGGGATAAATTGAGGGAGGGGAATTTAAGAAGGTTCCTCTAAAGATGCCAAGTGTCCAAAACCTTTCCTAAGGCCGCCACGTGTCTACTCACCTGCTTGGGTTTCATAGGTAGTAACTAGTAAATACCCCGTGCAATGCACGGGAAACATGTTCCTGATCACTATCAACTGTTGAATAATTCTAATACGCATGATCTAGTGCATAACCAATCATTATTATGAAATATGTTTAAATTCTTCTATTATGGATCATTTGATCAATATATAATTGATCGAACGGTTGACCTGATACATCTCCATGTACACTCATAAGCAATAAGTAGATGGTGAGTCACCATATCTATATCTATACCTAGGAGATTAAGGAGAATGCCAAGGATAATTTGTTAGTTAATGAGATTAAGAAATCACCATATTCTTCTTTCAAGGCTTGGGGATGGTCCTAACTAAGTAACCAGAGCGGCGTGGTTAAGTATTTAAAAAAAAAAATTTCTAAGATTGTGAGCGCTATATTTTTCCTTGCCACGGTTGTGCTTTGCTTAGTAGGCTTACTTTTGTTTTTGATAACACAACACAATTGGCCTCATTGTGTTGAGTTCACAAACACCCACCTTGTTATCTTAGTGGCCCATTGTATAAATCTTCAGATGGGTAAGCTAGAATTAAATTCACTCACAAAATAAAAGACATATGCATACAATACCCAAGTTTTGGGTTTAAGAAACAAAAACAAAACAAACCCGTCGCATATTTCTTAATTTTAACACGACCCATTTCCCCGTGATTATCATATGAAAAAAAAACTCAAAGAAAGATTAGAAGCAAAAACAGAGAACAGAGATGACCTTCTTAATTAGTTCTAGAATTGATAATAGTAAAATTACCCCAAAAGAAAGAAAATTAGAAATTTACATGGGCGTTAATAGCATAACAACACAAACGTCATCTGTCAAACACCTTTAAAAGCTAGTCTGATCAACTATTTCAAATCAACTTACATCCTCAAACTCGATCGTTTGGGATTGGGTTATAAAGGAAGAGGCCTCTCTCTCTCTCTCACTACATATATGTATATATGCAACGATGACAGAAATGTTTCTATTATGCTTTAACACCACTTTTTAAGGAGAAAGCAAAGAGGATAGAAGGGGAAGGTGATTTGAGGGGGGCTTATAGAGAGGAGATGCGCATGTATTCGAAAGAGATGTCTCGCTTTGGGCTAATTGAGAGAAGCAGCGAACTTGAAACCTCAAATTTAAAGGATAGAAAGATGGGGCGAATTTACAGGAGTGAAAGGTATACCCCTACAAATATGCCCACTTTGTCATTAATTGATATAAAAATAATTACTTAATTAAAGAGGCATTTAAAGAAAGAAGCGTTTTGAATTCATTGATCAAACGCACTACTCCTTACTTTGTCATTACAAAAATTAATTAATTATAAAAAGAAATTAATTAATTAAAGAAATAACATAGAAGCTTGGGATGAAAGAATCTAATTAAAGAAATGACAGAGAAGCTTGGGATGAAAGAATCTAATGGCTCAAAATAAGAGCGTAAGAGAGAAAGAGGTGAATCCGTAGATATCCTCTTGATCAACTGAAAGAATTTAATGGCTCAAAATAAATTAAGTTGTTACAAAGGCTTGGTTTAAGATGAAGATTTACCTTTGAGAGAGAGGGTAGATGGGTAAACCGTAAGAATCGTGCCCCCACCCCTTCACCCTTTTAATAGTTGTAACCATCAATTAATTAATTAATTAATTGACGCATGGCAATGAAAAAATAAAAGATTGAAATAAAGGTGGGTTCCACTATTTTGCATAGGTGTCCTCACAAATGAAGAGGAAGCTTAGGTGGCTTCACAAAAGAATAACATGCTTAGGTGGCATAAGGAAGAGGGTTTTCACTCTAGCGTATAGTAGTAGTATAGATTTACGAATTTAAGAGAGATAACTGTTTGTAGAGAGGGAAGGCTTTAATTGGGATAAATTAAGAGAACCGTTTTAGAGAGGGAGTGCTTTAATTGGGATAAATTGAGGGAGGGGAATTTAAGAAAGTTCCTCTAAAGATGCCAAGTGTCCAAAACCTTTCCTAAGGCCGCCACGTGTCTACTCACTTGCTTGGGTTTCATAGGTAGTAATGCTTCTTATTGAATTGAAGAAGACCCTTTGTTTTGTGGGCAATTCTTTGAAAAAAAAAACTTCAGTCTGTTCCCTAGCTTTTGCTTAAGGAAGGGAGTCTCTCTCAACGCGATGGAGACGAGAGCGAGCTCTCTTCCTATCCAAATGAGATTAGGAAGGTGCCATCCAGCATGTCTGGCGCCTTCCTGTTTAAGGCCGTTGGAACTTGGGGTTGCACTTCCTGTCCAGGGCTGAATCTATATTAAGAATGGAGTGAAAATTGGCAATTGGCAAAAATAGAGACTGAACCCCCTTCCTTAGACTCCACCCGTTAAACTCATAATATTTCACGCCAATCTAATCATTCTTCATAAATCAATCAGCAATTACTAATATTTTCAATTAACCATCGTTTCCTCCTACAAGAAAATCCTGGCTCCCCCCATTTGGAATCTGAAGGAGCTGATGCCTCCCCTGATTTTCCATGGGTCCTGCTTACTGCAATATTATCCGGTGATTGTGAATATCTTCGTTGGTGTTTTCGCAGTTTGTTCGCATTGTGTTGCTGTTTCTGATGCTACGAGACTTGCGAGTGTTATTTGGATGTTCTCTGCTGTTGCTGCCCTTTAGATTTTTGGGGCCTCTGATCATCCATATGTTTCCATTATAAAGATGTTGTGAGTCATGTGACTGCTAATTGCAGATAAAGTGGCTTGTCTTTGATCAGCTATATTTGAACTTTCTGTTATGCTTTCTGTTTGACTAAGATAGCATTGGCATTCTCCTCCTGAGGTTTACACCATTGGATGGTTAGTGCTATGCAGGAAAAAAAATGTCATCTTGGGATTTGATAATAATATGACAAATAAATATGAAAATAATAGAAAAGCACAACACAAGAATTACGTTTTTCAACTATAATAGGGCTACATCTATATCTATTGGCGAAGACAATTAAGAATTTTTATTATATTGAGATTCCATTCCACGAGGATTTTCCTTCTCAAATATCGAGATTTCGCTCTCTACAAGAGTCAATAAGATTAACTGTGAACCCTTTTTTTTTTTTTGAGAGAGAGAGAGAGCTTCTCATTCTTTCAAGAGTCACCCACTCTTCTTGAGAACCACCAGAGCTCTCCTTGAAAGCAACCCCCTCTCCCATAAAAGTGAGAACCCTATTACTTACATATCCTCACCTTACATTATAAGTTATACCTTAGGCCTATTTATAAAATCAAGTATTAAACCAACTAAGATTTCCTTAGAATTCTAATCCTAAAAGATAACACTATAATAATTGAGTTTAACAATAAATAGAATCCCCGGCAAATCCCCAAACACATAGGACACGCTTTATTCGCATCCTCCTGAGTAGCACTCCCTCCTTCGGTCTACTCCATTGGATCAATTTTCAAAGACCATCCAAAAGTGGGGGAGCACTACTCTAGCAGGCAACTAACATCTTCCTCAATTCATAATCCTCACTCTGTTTGCATATCCCATGCCAAGATCTGATAGACCATCCAACACATGAAATAACTGTTGTAGATATCGAAATTTTCTTTCCAGAACATTTGACGGATTTGCGCTACAATATTTGAGCAGAAAATAACGAATTTTTGAATCTTTATTATCAATCTGTGGAATCTGAAAAACAACCTCTCTTCTCGGCATCCGTTCGTTGTGCCTTTATTTGAATTTTATCTCGTGCATCACCTCTCTTATGAGAGAGGTATAGGGATCCATTCCCACCGGGTGACAACTAGCAAGAGCTCCACTCCCCAATGCTTACTAACCATAGGTAAATTATATCCACAGCCAAAAAAAAAGGCCCACTGGATGATTGAAGTGTCCAGAGTCTACACCCTGCATTGACATGTACATGAATCAATCGCATAAATGGTTGGGAGTTCACATTATCATCATTCTTGGTAAAATCAAGTCCACCAAAGAGACATTCATAAACTGCTCTACCATAGTTCTTAGCAAATAACCCCAATTCAAGGGTAATCAAAAAATGTACAAGCAGGCAATGGAAGTCAACAGTGTGGTTAGCAAAATGGATACAAGGTTCACAGCACTGTTGTCAAGGATACTCAGGCCTGAGATCTTCTTCACCGTTGGTCCTGGCTTTCCGACCACCTTCCAAGAAAAACAGATATCCCCTTAAAAACTGGATGTTTTCTGACCATTTATTAATCTGAAAGGCTTTGTAGATATTCACTATGGAACCCCAAGTTCAAGGAAAGGGGGAAAGTAGTTCAATGGTTTAAGAATAATGGATAATGCAACATATCAAAAAAAAAAAGGAATAATGCATTGCAAAACAGCGGGATATTTCAATTTCAATGACACCCTTCTGATCAAGATACACAGATGGTGTGAGGCCTGATAAATGTCTAGCTGTTTATGACAACTGATCTGGTGGTAAGTTAATGTAACACCACCTCGGATAAAGATAATGTCATACAGTGGCATGCATTAAGGTGGTAGAATGAGATCATCTTGCCGTGGGAGCTATGCATCATTGGCTAAAAAACAAACATTTTCTTCCATGATACCTAAATTTTGCAAGAAACTAAAGTAATGAATACTGGATGTGTAATTTACCTTGTTACGTACAGTGCAGAATCCGCTGAATTGCATTGTCGCCCCCAGAAGAGAGTCTATCACACTTCCACATAGTCCTGCCATTGCAGCAAGGGGTATCACCAATAGCTGCTTCAAAGCAACATTAGAAGTACATTTTGTTGTGAACAATCCAAAGAGAACAAATGTCAGTCCAATGACACAGCCAGCTGCTGCAGCCGCTAGGAGTCCTGTTGTTGTCACACCACCATTTGTACCCTTCTGAACTGGCTGATAAGCAGGAATAGGACTACATATTAGACTCCACAATTTCTAAGTGTTAAAGAAGCAAATGAGTTTCCTTCAGTCTACATACATGTTAGGAAATCAAAAAATTATCAAATCAAATGCTGCTCATTAAAGCTAAGCAATGATGCAAAGCATTTAGCTTTTAGTAATGGAAGAGAGAGTTCACTTCTGAAAGAAACCTTAAAATGTCTACCCTAAGGGAAGTTGTGAATTATCCAGAGAGGCATTTCAACAAGACGTAGATGAGGGTTATATGAACAATTTTTGTGCTACTTGTACATTATATACGAGAAACAGCGTAAGTTCTATATGCATTTCTCTCTGACATGACATGGAAAGCTTTATACCCTGAAACAGTTAGGTTATACCCTATCTGACTAAGACTCTTGTGTGTTGATACCACAGACCTGGGTCCAGAACCTGCGCCGTCACCCACTAATCCACTTGCCAACCAGAAAGGGAAAAAAGAGGTTCGATGGAAGCCTAAAAACCTAGAAACCAGATATGATCTTTCAGGCCTTTGAATTCAAGAATCACTCATAATCAGGTTATGACAAACTTTTGTTCAAGCTTAGTGCTCTAGAGCCTGGAATGAAAAGTTTGCATTGAGTAACAAAGTTGAAAGTTACCCCCAGAACAGGATACTCCTAAACACAAACATTGACACAAGTTACCGTGACCTGACTTGCCACGAGCACCAAAGTAAAATAATGGAAAGTCAAAACAGGTGTCCCCTGCAAGCTGCCGAAGCTACAATCATAGAACAAAAGAAACTAAGAGCAGGGTCTGGGGATTGTCTGTCCACCCTTCAACCTTGTCGGAGCTGGGTTGATGATATTACAGAGTTTGGTACACCAGTGGTCTATGTTGGTGCCAAGCACCTAAAATAATAATTATCCCTGCAAAATATGTTAATCCACAAACTTGCACATAAATGACCACAATAATATTTATACATAAATATACATCAATAACCAAGCTAAGAGGCTCCTGATTAAAAGTATTTCTTGAAGATAGTTGAGGTCTCCCATTGTACAAAGGATATGGCAGCTCTATATCCGGGATTCAACTTAGCTCGGATTCACTCCGATCTATCCCTACAAGCTTGCACTGCTTAGTAAAAGACAGTGGTACCCAATCTCCTTTAGAATGCCCATTTACTAATAATTTAATAAAAAATATTAAATTATTTAGCCCCATAAAATCTAGAAATTTCAATTTCATAAGATTAAAGAACACCGACCAAACCAAAAGTTAATCTGATAAATCTGTCACACAATTGATGGAGTCTCCCCTTAAAATATGCAGTTTTCGGGTTGATGGATTAGCCCAATTAAGGACCAATCCAAAATAGACTATCTGATCAGACTGTCTCAAGTTTCTAGTCAGTTAGGATGAACCCAAAGGTCTGTCCAATTAGTCTAGACAAGAGACGATCCATTTGAATTGTTAAACAAATTGATCCGGAGGTCTATCTAAAAGATAGTCCGGTTGGATCAATCTAGTAGGTCCGAACTGATTAGTCCAGTCCCAAGAGAGGTCTGCCATAGTGTCTGGAAACACTATTTGGACTGACCAAAAAATAGATCATTCTTTCTCTAAGATCCCAGTCTTGTTTGATTCCGTCATAGATTTGGCCTAGATGATGGTCTCCATGCGTGCTCTCTCTTTCATCTTCACTCTCTATTTATAGAGTGGATGAGACAGGGTCTCATAAAGAGCAGAAATCCAAAGACAACCCAAAAGTCACATGTTTGGGAATTGAAGACACGAGTTTCACTCATGAAAAGGCACACCCATGTAACCGATGGATAATGAAAAGTCTCAAGACAAATATCTAATGGATGCCCAAGGGATGCTGCTACATCATGACCATTGATATCAATGTACACACAAATCAAACTATCCAAATAGGTTGAATGTAATATGACATAACTAGCAGAGACCCCGTGCGATACACGGGAGACAATAAATTAAATGTGATAAAAAAAATTAATAAGATTAAATCACACTATCGCCAATATGGCATCAAAAACTCTCAAGGATGGAGCAGGGCATAAGAGGGTGCCAAAAACTTCACTAGTCGTCTATAGTAGTGTGATGGTCAATGTTTGATAAAACTTTCTATAGTTGGGTTATGTGTTTAAGATTAGGCACGAAACTGTTATTAAAAAAAAGTGAAAGATGGTGGTGCTGGTGCATCAAGACCATTTTAAGGTCACCTGTGGTATGGGATGATTTCAAATCAAAAAAGGAGAGAGAGCTCTTATATGTGTTGTCAAGTTTTTGATTCTTAAGAAAAATACTGTCTTAATGCGAATATACTGCATCTCATTTGCAACTGGTAAGAAATGTTGAAATCTCATTTGGTGTATGCTTGTGATTAATGCCCAACCAAATTTCTTGACTGAACTAAGAGGTTCTGCAATTCCAAGCAACCTACTCTTCCTAGTAATGAAGGAATTTAATCAAAGTAACATGGGACTTTAGATATTGCGCGCATATGGAGAATACACGCTATTTTTTTTGTGGTGGGGGGGAAGGAAGAAGCATGAGCATATTCATTGGCTACACATATTTTTAAAAAAACTAAAAACTAAATTAAAAAATTGTTCTTGGTGGATCATCTCCATTACAGCAGAGTTCCAAACTCAAGTCCCAGATACCTTTACCGGGATTATCTCCATTACAGGGCCAACATTAATTTATAAAATAAATCAACCAGGAAATAATACTTCAAAGGGGAGGATCAAGTTATAAAGAACTACCCAAACGCCACCAACAGTGGAGGACCACACCACTCAAATAAAAAATAATTTGTTTATTGAATGGAGATTCTGTAGGATGACCTAAATTATATCAGTCACATGTATCTTAATCATGGAGTTTCTATTGTGTAAAGAAATTGATGAAATTAAATATTGTGGACAGGGATAACCGTCTACCAGCACAATATCCTTACACACAGGGTATTGATAATGCAACATTTAGGGAGGTCTCACCTAGGTGTTGATCTCCTATGTCGAAAACCAACTTGACTATCCAAATCTTTTATCCTTGTTACTTTTTTCTTAGACTTTACCATGTCAATTGCAGTTGTCCTGGGAGGAATTATAATCCAAATGAATTACATGAGCGCCAATGTGACCTATAGGCTTGGATATGAGAATCAATACCTATATGTTAACACAAAAAAGAAAAAGAAAAAGAAATGAGATTAAATCACAATGATAATAACCAATAAAGAACAAATAAACATAATTTTAAAAATCTTTGACATCTTGTAGAGGCTCCTCATTACCATTTGAAAGATTATTTTAGATCTGTGGTTACCAAGTTGATGGAAATAAATAGATGGAGAAGAAGAATGGGAAAGGAAATGGTTAAAAAGTGGAATGGTGATGGCTATGAATTTATATAGGAGAGGAAGAGAGACCGTTAAAAGCAATTGCTATTACTAAGAGAAAGAAGTGGAAGCCTTGTAGGGAATGGATTGGTTATTAGGAGAAAGTGATTAGTAGAGAAAAAAAAAACAGATGAAGAGTAAGAGACGTGGTTATTAGGAGAAAGTGTTTAGTAGAGAGAAAAAAAACGGATGAAGAGGAAAAGACGTACACTTCAGCATAACTCTGGTTTATAACTTCACCATATCAACTTAAAAGAGGATGGAACGGTCAAAATAAGTGAAAAGTTGGAAACGTTTCCTATGTGATCAGTTATAAGAGTGGTTTAACACCCTCTAAACCTGCCATGTGTCCACTAAATATCTTTAGAGCTGCCATGTCAGCAAACACGTGGCACCAAATTGAAGAGAGAATCGAGAGATTTGAGGTATACCACGTGGCACCAACTAGCATATAGTATTAGTATAGATACAATGAGACACACACTATCATTGCTCACCAAAGGCACGATCAAACTAGAATTAACTGAGAAATCTATATTAATTAATAAATTTATTATTTTAAATCAAATCAAATCCAACAGTCTATATGGACATCAACGAATTAACCACTGATTCGCTCCAGTGGTAAGATGTAAGTCCCTTTTGGGGGAGGACTCGGGTTTCAAGTCCAGGCGGTATGGTAGTTGAGAGGCCCACCATTTATAATAAATTAAGTTTTGCAGCATAATAAAATAAGTTTAACAATTTGAATAAATTAAGTTTAACAATTTGTACCGATCAAAATAATAAAATACAAAACAGTTCAACAATTTGCAGCATAATACAAAGGCTAGTTTATAAGACCATTTGCTATAGCAGCAAAAGTAAGTGCATGGAGTACTATTGAGAATCACATAGCATTCACGGAGACCACTGACTCCAAATTGCCACCCGCAATTTGTTTGGTGTTAAAGCATCAGTGCATATAAAAATAAATGGATCATGATAACTTATCAAAATTGAAAGATTCAATCAAGTGGTATCACATTACCACATAATGCTAGGAAATCAATTGTTAAAAGTTAGGACTACAATGTTTTAATAATGTAATGTGTCAAAAGCTTATAATGACGAGTGAGAACAATAGCAGCAACAAAGAGAAAACTAAACGAAATAAAAGGATGACCAGAATCAGATGCAGTGACAACCACTGCTGCATTAAGCAGACGCAGGGAAAACAGGTGCTTTTCCCATCACAAGAATATCAATTGGGAGGTAAGTGGGAAAAGGAATGAGAGTAAGCTTGATGACTAAAGAAATGGATATTTACCTTGAAGGTTGTGATTAATCGAGGCTGGGCATCACTAAGCATCCCAATTTCCGACGACCAAGTGTCTCCGTTGCAGCAGGCATACTGACCAATAATACCACCAATGAGGCATGTTATAAGTGTCGACTCTTTTGAGTCTAAACACTTGTCCTGCCCTCCCGTCAGTTTCCAAACAATCATAACCAAAACCATAGCAATGCCACTATTAGCTAGAACTTGTATCCTGAAAAGAAGAAAATGGAACACCACATCAAAGGAAAGCAATAAAGACTCAGTATAGCTCCAGCATTCTAGAAGCTTGAGATATTGTAACCATCCTGTATTGAAAACTGGGTATCAAATGTGTATTGATAATTTGGGACCAAATGCATGAATGCTGGTCTTTTCAAATCTATCTTGAGGACATTATTGTGATTGAGGGTTAAGAAAGGGTGAGACACTCCACCAACATAGCCTTAACCATTTTTGAGTTCTTATGTGGACATATTCAGAAGTTTAATCTGCCCATTTTTGAGTTCTTGTGTGGACATATTCAGAAGTTTGGTGCTGGCCAGATTAGTTTTTAAGAATCAACCAAATGGGCAGTGAGCATTTCAAACTCCAACTCAAGATTTTGTCAGGAGCTTTTTTGCTTGGGAGTTGGGATGGATTAGTTTCTAGTTTCTATCATTTTGTGTTTTATCCCTTGAATTTACATTTTAGACTAGGTTTCAACACAGGCCAAACCGAAATTTAGAGATATCGATTGAAATCTAGATGACAAAAACAAAATCGGTCCCATCCATTATCCGAGCTTTTGGCACCTAACCTATTTCTAGTATATTATTTTACTCACTTTCCACAAAGCTCGTTTAGATTAGAATCTAAACTGCACTAAAGAAAGCTCAGCTATCCAGAATCATTTAACTTTGAATAATCAGTAGATCTGATAATTAGAAAGAGAAGAGAGTAATTCTCACCAATTCCGCTGCCCTCCTTCTTTGAAATCGGCATCGATTTTTCGCTTCTTCTCCTCTCCGACCTTCGTGAGCTTGGATGACGTAAAGAAGAAAACAAGTAACAGAGCTCCAAACCTTCAAGGAATCGAGAACTTTGAGATGAAGCTTCAAATAACAGAATCAAACGAAAAACAAAAAAAAACAAAACAAAACAAAGAGAATCGAATTCAAGTCACCTGTATCCAAGTGCAATGTGGAGAGCTATGACTAAAAACGCTAGAACTGCCCCCGATAGATTTAGAGATTTCCGCTTAAAAGATCTAATGGCGATTGCAGAGGATAAGACCAGAGCAAGTAACGGTCTGATAAGAAATTCCTCCATTGATCCTTCACTCCAAACTCTGGTTTTAGCTGATAGAGAGGAGAGAAAGAAGCTTTGGGTTTTCCATACATATATATAGGCCAGGGGTGTTCAAAGGCACAACAAGGCCACATGCAAGAACAGATATGGTTTCCTTTAAAAACAGAGGTCAAGATCACTTATTCTAAATTCCTCGGGTCTGCTTTTAAATGCCACGTGTCTATCTTTTATACTCTATTTAAATGTTGTTAAGATTTACGACATTCTTAAAATTCATACATGATGTTTTTAAAAATATATATATTTAAGAGATTAATTTTGAGCCGGAGGTATTTTTGTAATTATTGATAGGGGTTGGGGTAATTTTACAACACACCATAATTACATATTTGCCACCGATTAGTGTAAAAAGATGAGCTCTGAACCACGTGGTTATGCAAATTTCCTCTTTATATTTAAAATGATATTTTAACAACAGGAGTTTAAAAAAAAAAAAAAAAATTAACTAAATTTTATTGGAGTTGAATTGGCTGTGACTGTGAGAGTGAACTATTACTCTAATATCAAATGAGAAATGCTAGTGAGACCTCAAAGAGTCAGATGGAGAGACCGTACATGTCATGCAAGGACTTCAAACTTTTATGGAACTCAAAGTTTGAGTCTCGTGCATCACATGCGTAGTCTCAGCCCTTTGAAGTCTCACTAGCATTGCTCATTTCAAATGTCAAAAAAAATTTCATCATTAAAGATTATACGGTATGTCAGGAGTTAGAGTTGCCATCATCGATGGAAAATTATTTTTTCTATTTATTTATTTTTTATTTATTTCTTTTATTTTAATATAGATATCTGAAGCCTTAAAAACCTAGACTAGTAATCCGTGCTAGACGGGAAATACCCTCATCCCATACAACTGATATTAGGAGCCTAACCCCGGAATCGACCTCTAGGATTACTGTTCATCCTCGGGTCACTGGACTACACCCCGGGGGTTGATATAGGGAGTTAGGTAGAGTGATCACGAGCACACCTACCAAAAAAAAATCAGGCGTACAGGTATCGTGAATTAGAGAAAACATGTGAAAGGAGTGGCAGCCTTATTCTAAGCAAAACCCTTCACTTCAGCCTCTTATCTATAGAGACCTTTTTATAAGTTTGTATTCACTTTCTCGAAAGGGTGAAACATTTTCCTATTCACAGAGCCATTCTTTATCTTCTTAACCTCTTCTTCTGAAGTTCAGAGAGAGAGAGAGAGAGAGAGAATGTATGCACCACCGCACTATCAAGAGATGTCTAGCTACGACCACGTTCAAAACCGCCACGAGGAAAAGGGATGCCTCTATGCTTGGTTAGCCCTCCTCTCCATTTTCCTTCTTAGATTTCTACTTTACAATCTGTTTTTTTATTTTTTTATTTTTTAAAAGATCTAATCTGTTCATTACAGGTGAGGAAAAGATTCACTCTGGTGGATGCTCGGGCATCCACATATCATGCAGCACTGGCGATAATTTGGGGGATAAGTCATTTCATTTTCTCCCTATGATTTTGAGTTCTCTCCAATTAATATCTCCTCCCTTTTAAATGCCCCGGGCATCCACCAGAGCGAATCTTTTACCTTACGGGTGGAGCAGGGCAAGGGGCAGCTGTCACTTAACTTTTGGAGAACAAAATTATGGATAATGGTAGCATCACTTTTCTTTTTTAAGACTCCCTCTCTCTTTTTGATTGAAGAGAATGTTAATGGAAGATCGCTTGTCCTCTTAATAGAAGAAGATAGCATGTCTTTTCCATAAAGAATTTGAGTTTGAAAGAAAATGTAGCTAGCATTGCCCTAAATTTATTATGCTATTTAGTAGGGCTGAACTCAAGTCAAGCTAGATTGCTGGCATTTCAAGTCAAACGAATTTATGTTAGACATGATGTCCAGAAAAGTCATTTAGATTGTTACTCTTATTAATTTGATTAATAAAAATTTCTTCTTAATCTATTGTATATTCATTATGGGTAATTGACCATGATCATGAGATGATCTATACGATATAAAATATCGATAAAGGTCCATAGGATATATTGTGGGGAAGTTATATGATTGGATTATCGCAGGCAGATATAACTTTTCGGTTCCTTATACGTTATATAGTCACAGCTGTGGGTGAAGCTAGGCACTTCACTTATATGACTGCCAAAATGCTAAGATGTTCTCAATAGTTGAGATGTAGTTCTATCTCGAACTATTGTAGTAGAGACTACATATCAGCATATGAGTCCTTGAATGTATACTGACTGATTACATTAAATGAGAGACATCTTACATAAATATACTATCAGATAGTTGATCTCTTATTCACATTGAACAGTTTCGATGATCCTTAAATCTAATGTGTTCATCTATGACTGAGCAATGATCTGATTATTTTAATTCCACCAATGTATTTTCCTAACTTAGGAAATACAATACAATGACAGTTGGATAGTCAGAAAGCTGTTCGAGTTGTGATAAATTTCAAACCAAAAATTCATACTCATTAATTTGAGAGATTATCCAAGTTCCGGGTAAAACAGTTTGTTCAAATCCTGCGCTGGTGATTTTGAAATCAAAATAAGTTTTGAAATATACTTTTATTAAAAGATATTATACTTATTGAAGGATTTTCTCAAAATGTTTTTCATGAGAAATTATTTCTTATGGCTTAATCATAAGTCTTGGAAACCCGGATGATGTACAATGAGTTATGGGTGAGATAGTATGTCAATCTCGAAGACCCATTAGGGATAATGTATTTGGAATGATAAATCAAATTAAAAAGTTCATGTGGCGGGATCCATAATGGTTAATGTTCATACACTGAGATTCAATTGCAACATGGATATCTCACGTCACTTGCAATTCCGATGTAATTCATTTTTAGGATCAATAGGATAACATTGGATAAGCCAAGGTAAGAATGTCCCAAAGCAATCTGTGAAGATGCTTACATAAGAAATACAATCTCAATAATTGATTAAATGTTAATCAATTATTTAAGTGATTAAAAGTTAATCATTTAATTAAATAGATTAAAATTTAATCTATGGTTTAAATTAATTGTTAATTTAAATCTATGGATTATTTTAATAATTATTTAATTAACCTAATTAAAGGGGAAATGGGTTTGACTCATATCCATAAACTCATTAATATGAACATTTAATATGAGCCCAAGCCCATGGGTTTAAACCCTAGGGTGGAGCGCCCACTTTGAAAATCCTAATTGGATTAGGATTTGGTTACTTGAATAATTATTGAGTAATAACTCTATTAATTAAAGAATTAAAATCCAATGGTTGGATTGTAATTAGGATTAAGGTGTGTTGTAATTAGATTACAACTTGGAGTTTTAACTCCCCAACCACAATAGCTCATACCCCCCCCCTTTGGTTTAATCTCCTAGTTTGACTAAATTTCCTCTCATGTGTTAGATGTTGACTTATCCCTTTTAATTAAGGAATCCTATTCAAAAATGACTCTTTAATTAGTAGGATTATTATAACTTAAGTAGTTATAGATAAAGTAGAAGTTTAATTAATTAATAGTAAGAGTTATTATTAATTAATAATTCCTACAAGATAAGTTGTAGTTTGATTAAGATTATGATTAAATACAATCTATAAATATACCAACACCCAAACCGTGTGGAGGGAGTTCACTTTTCTCCAAAAAAATTTCTCTCCCTCTCCTCTCTCTCTCCAAACCGTGAGCCTTAAGGGGTACCCCTAAGGATTTTCGTGAGCTATATAGGTAGTCCAAGTTGGGTTTTGCAAATCTAGGGTTTTGAACCTTAGTGTTTTTGGTGATAGAAGGTCTACACCTTTACTCCATCTTCCTCCTCTTGCTTTAAAAATTCCAAAGAAGATTCTAAAGCTTTGTGGGGATAGCGAAGAACAAGGATCGAGTTTCTAGTATTTTTTGGAGAAATCTCTACAAAGAGTTCTGACGGTTCGAGTGGATTAAGCTTCACCGGTGAACATTATTCACCGAGGTGATATGACTAAAACTCTTAGACAGTTTTTGATGTTTTCTATGATATTAAGATCTAGGGAATCCAGTTTCCACATAAATTTTTATCCAGATCCCCCTTCAGTTTAAGAAAGTCAAGCTTAAGCCAGACTTGTTTGATTCAGCTTAGCTTATTTAGGGCTCAATTCAGCTTGAGCTCAACTTAGTTCGAAATATTATATATATACATAATAATTTTTTATAATGTTATTTATCTTTTACTATTATAATGGGAGAGGAGGTGTAGCCTGATTTTTTTGAAATTCCCAAACTACCCTTTTATAAAACAAAACTCTAACTCAATGTTTTACTTTAATATCTTGATGTTTTACTATAATTCCCAAACTACCCCTTATCTATTTAAAGAATAGAATCACAGCCAATTATGATTGAACTCAGGGAGAGTTCAATCGCACCCACAGGTTAATATGTGTCCCTTTTAACTCCTATTAACTGTGGTTAACTCCTTCCCCTCGCTCTCACGTGCATCGCACGTGCCACCCGCTAGTATTAATATAAAATTATCTTATAAATTTTTTTTATCATAGACTAGATTAATTTATAACAAATAAGTTTGAAAGATAATAATAGCAAAAAAAAAGTTAAGAAGTTAAACCCATAAACTCTTATCCAACTCTTTAGTCTTTGGATCGAATGACTACCCTCAAATCTTATTTTTGTATATGAATGTATCAATTTTCTCTAGTTTTTGCACTATAATTAATTAATTATAATTTTTATTAAAATTATATTAAGTTAAGCAAAATAATTATGTGAATCAAGCTTGAGCCAACCTGCTCAAACTTGGCCACGCTCGGTTCAACTTGGCTCAAATACACCCCTACTATTTAGTTATTTATTAGGGAATAGTCATGGACCTTATATTTCGTACCATCATCAATTACTAATATTTTAAAGAGATTATCCATGAATAGGATTGAACAAACAGCAACCCAAAAAACAAAGGTTTGGGCAGTGATAGTTTGGTAATTACAAATACAAAGAAGGATATTTTTATCACTAATTTTTTTTTTCGTAAATACACCTTCTCAAGGCTTCATTTTTTGAGTTGTTTAAGTTGTCTCAGCTCTTGATCTCTATTTTTACTTGACCATCGCAAGAAAATCCTGGCTCCACCCCTACCGTACATAGATGTGAGATGAGATGACAGATAGTAAGTGGAGGGATCCACCAACTTGGAATCTAAAGGATCCCGCTTACTGCAACATTATACGGTGATTGTGAATATCTTCGTTGGTGTTTTTGCAGTATGTTCACAATGTGTTGCTGTTGCTGCTGCTACGAGACTTGCGAGTGCTGTTTGGATATTCTTTGCTGTTGCTGCATTTAGATTTTTGGGGGCTCTGATCATCATCATCCATATGTTTCCATCTTTATCTACTCTCTAAGACATGTTGTAACCGCTAATTACAAATAAAGTGGCTCACCTTTGATCAGCTATCATTTTTAGTCAGTTATGTTTTCTGTTTGAGTAAGATAGCATTTGAATCCTCCTTAGGTCCAAATCATTGGATGAGACCATATGCGTTTGTAAAACGCGATCATGAGTTTTGATGATGATATGACAAATAAATATTTTAAAAAAAAATACAAAAGCCGCAATATAAGATAAACATGATTTACCAATAATATGGTTACATCCAGGTGCGGAGCCACATGGGGCAGAGGCCCCTAAATTTTGGAAAATAATAATTTACCCATTGTACTAATAGGGGCACAGCCTTGGAGAGGGTGGAGCCTCGGGACGGGTGCCCCCTCCTCCTAAACTTCTAAGAAAAAATATATTCCTTAAAAACGGACACAAACAAATGCAATGGCCATGAACTTAGCCCTAAAAAAAATCGGGGACTACTCCCCCGAATCCCCCAAGAGAATCCTAGCTTCGGCCTTAGTTACATCTAATAGAGTACATGTATGGTTATGATATGCATTAGATGCACCATATCATAACTATCATCACAATTGGAAAGATTTTGATTTAGAATGAGATTGTGATTCAAATTTGATTAGCCTCAGATTAGAAATTGTTTGAAATTGTTTGATTTAGTTTATATATTTATCTATATACTATTATCTATTTAAACCCTAGTTGAATCTCTTTGTAATCATCTTAAGAATTCAATAAAATCAGTTTCCTATTTTGATTTTTTTTTGTTTGATTCCATTTTTCCAGCAAACAGGTGGTGCCTCTTGCCACCTGCAAGATCGGCCCTGATTTTTTTTATTTGGTCGTGAGTTGTGACATTTACTTTTGTCATCCAAGGTTGTTGCTGCACATCCATGCCTATCCGAATGTACTTTTTGCCAGATGCTAGTAGGAGTCATTGATGGTTATTTTCTTTTGGCATTTACTGTTGGCATTCAAGGCAGCAGCAACAGTAATGGAATGGATCTTTCAATCTATCACCGGTCCATCTCCATTACTATTTTCACCATGGCAACAATGATGGATCTTTCTCTCTATTATCAATGCTCTTTTCCTTATACTCTCTCATCTATTGCTTGATCATATACTTACTTTTCTTTGCAAGCCAAAGGTTGCGGTAACTTACTTTGAGGTAACTTTTTCGTCATAATGGAAAAGACAAAAGCTCTCTGGCTCCCCTCTTCTTCGACGTTGCATGGAGAGAAAAGTTCATAATGGAAAAGACAAAAGCTCTCCGACTCCCCTCTTCTTCGATGTTGCACATAGAAAAAAGTTTGTGCGTCAACAAGGACCACAACGATCACCAGCTCATCACCATTCTAAGGATGGATTCACAAAAAGAAAAAATAAAAGTTGTTGATTGAGAAAAGAAAAGAAAAGAAAAGAGAAAAAAAAATTGATTTTTTTTTTTTTTGCCCATATCAGGACCTGTGACCATTTTGGTAATACTAAAGCCAAGATCACTAGGATCCACTTTTCAGGCCCAAAGTAGCCCTTTTGAAGACTCGTGACCCCTTTGGCAAGACCATAGGAATAATCATGGATGTCATTTCGAATTTGGCCCAAAGAGACAAATTTCATTGCCCAAGAGGCTATTCGGCCCATTGAGGCGTTGACCCATTGAGGCCTACCCTTTTCATTGACCCATAGAGGTCTTGCCCACTGCGGCCCATATTATTTTCTCTTCATACAACACATCAACAACGATGACGATTGACAACTATCAAGATCTGCAACGACATCGATATCAAGATTTGCAACGACATTAGAATGACTAGCAAGCTACCTTACGCGATTGAGTATCAAACTCACGCATATTTTCAAATCTACATGAGTTTGAGGGAAAGTAATAGAGTACATGTATGGTTATGATATGCATTAGATGCACCATATCATAACCATTATCACAATTAGAAGGATTTGGATTTAAAATGAGATTGTGATTCAGATTTGATTAGCATTAGATTAGAAATTGTTTGATTTAGTTTCTATATTTATCTATATACTATTATCTATTTAAACCCTAGTTGAGTCTCTTTGTAATCATCTTGAAAATTCAATAAAATCAGTTTCTCTTGAACATTCACATGCAAAAACAAATTTTTTTTTTAAATTCACTATGTATAGATTATATGATACAAAGATTTCTACTCTCAAATACCGATAGTCCGCTCTCTATGAGAGTCACTAAACTTAACCATAAGCTCACTCTTCTTTATGAGAGCTTCTCGTTCTCACAAGATCTACCACTAAGGCTGTCAAATGGTAGGGTTGAGGCAAGAGTCAACCCTAATCCTGCCCTTAGTTTTAAAGGCAAGACCTTAACCCTTCAAGGGCCTGGATTGACTAGGCCCTAACCCTATCCTCAAAGGCCAGAGCAAGGCCACAAGGCTAGAAAGAAAAGTGATAAAAGTTTTTCTCATTTGGGATGAATAGATTTTTTTTTTTACACCAATTACTAACCCAATAGTTATTCAATTAAAATTATTTAAAATAAGGTAAAACAAGTATAACAATAAAACTAGATAAAACATAACCTAGACAACAAACTAAGGTTGTAATCAAAATGTTAGGGTTAGGGAATCAACCAACCAAGGTCTTAGGGTTAGGTTTCAAGGGAATCAGGATTAGAATTTTATGGGATTAGAGTTAGCATTAGGCCGTCAAAGGGCAGGGACAAGGTACGGCAAGGGTCAACCCTAACTTTGTCCTTACTTATAATGGGCAAGACCCTAACCCTACCCTAACCCTTCAAGGATCTAAATTGGGTAAGCCCTAACTCCACACTCAAGGGCAGGCCGAGCAAGGTACCTTGTTAAATGTTTTTTTTTTTACAAGCTAACCACCACTTCTTCTAGAGAGTCACCCACTCTTGAGAACCACTAGGGCTCTCCCTAGAAACGCTATTAATCTCACATATTGGTAGCTTACATTATAAACCTATACCCTAAGCCTATTTATAAAACCAAATACTAAGGCTCCATTTGATTGCACTTCCGTTTTTCGGTTTTTAAAAACAAAAATTTGAAAATTTTTACACAAAACATGTTTGGTAATCATGTTTCCATTTTCTGTTTTTAAAAATTAATAACAAAATTTTTGAAATTCAAGGTAACAAAAATTTTCTGTTACCTCTGTTTTTTAAAACAAAAATGGAAAACTTGGACCCCCCACCATCCACCCACTTACCACCACTATCACCACCCAAAACCACCACCACACCACTACTAACCACCTACCACCACCACAATGCCACACCACCTACCACCACCACAATGCCACACCACCACCATCACTACCACCATCACCACCACCACCATCACTACCACCACCACCACCACCACCACCATCACTTCCACCACCCACCACCACCATCACTACCACCACCACCACCATCACTACCACCACCCACCACCCACCATCACCACCACAACACCACCATACTACCACCAACCACCACCATCACCCACCCACCACCACCATCAATACCACCACCACCCACTATGCACCACCACTACACTACACCACCACCCACCACTATGAATGTACTAACCATGTTTTTTTTTGTTTTTCATTTTTAAAAACAAGTACTTAGTAATGCCAAACGTGTTTCCTATTTAAAAATTTTGAAAACAAAAAGTTGTTTCCAATTTTTAAAAATATAAAATAAAAACAGAAAAATGAAAGTGTATCCAAACGGGTTCCTAAACCAATTGAAACTTTCCCAAAATTCTAATCCTAAAAGATATCTCCACAAAAATGGAGTTTTGTAATAGATAAAATTCTAGGCAAATTCCAACATTTTTTTTTGGTAACCCGTGGTGTCCCCAACCCTTTAGGTCAGGACTAAATCTCCAGGGTGATGAGGGCCCGCAACCCACCCCCCACCATGAAAGTCCGGAAAACCGGGCGAGACTGGCCCCGACAGGGCATGGAGGCTGTATTCGCATCCTCCTGAGTAGCACATCCTCCCTAGGTGTACTCCATTAGAACGATATTCAAAGACCATCCAACAATGGGGAGAACAACTCTAGAAGTCGACCAACATTTTCCTTAGTTTATAATCCGGATTCTGTGGGTATCCCATGCCAAAGATCAAACTGATATATGATTAGAGAAATCCAGCTTTCAACACTCAACTGTGTAGGCAATGAGGGAAATGGGAGCTGAAATGGTGGGATGCAGGAAAATCACGGGTAGGAGACAGTAAGGCGGGCTTTTGTGCCAACCCCTGCACTAACCTCTGATGATCTCTAACCATCTGATAAATGGCTTTTGTTCGAGATTATAACAAATAAATGCAATTCGGGTAAGATCTTTTTACCTGTCAAAGACTAAGATCTGCACAAATAGGCCTACTGGATTATTGAATTCTCTACAGTCTACACCCTTCATTGACATTTTCATGAATCAATCACCGTGGCCCAAAATAAGAAACGGTCTCTCCAACGCATAAATGGTTGGGGGTTCATTTTCTCATCATCCTTGGTCCGCGGAGAGATTCATAAACTACTCTACCATAGTTCTACTTACCAAATAACCCTGATTCAAGGATTATCAGAAAATGTACAAGCAGGCAATGGAAGTCAGCAGTGTGGTTAGCAAAATGGATACAACGTTCACAGCATTGTTGTCGAGGATGCTCAGGCCCGAAATCTTCTTCACCGTAGGTCCTGGCTTTCCGACCACCTTCCAAGAAAAATAGAGATCCCCATGTTAAAAACTGGATGTTTTAAAGCCATTTATAAATCTGAAAGGCATTGTTGATATTCACCAAGGAACACCAAATTCAATGAAAGGGGAGAGTAGTTCAATGGTTTAAGAATAATGGATACTGCAATAGATTAAAAAAAAATAATGGATAATCCAATGCAAAACAAAGCGAATTTTCAATTTCAATGACACCCTTCTGATCAAGATACACAGCTGTTGGTGTGAGGTCTGATAAATGTCTAGCTGTTTGTGACAACTGATCTGATGGTAAGTTAATGTAATACCACCTCAGAGAAAGATAATGTCATACAGTGGCATGCATTAAGGTGGTAGAATGAGATCACCTTGCCGTGAGAGCTATGCACCATTGGCCCAACAAAAAAACATTTTCTTCCGTGATACCTAAATTTTGCAAGAAACTTAAGTGTGGTTTTATCATTTTGTGAATACTGGGTGTGGAATTTACCTTGTTACGTACAGTGCAGAATCCACTGAATTGCATTGTCGCCCCCAACAGAGAGTCTATCACGCTTCCACATAGTCCTGCCATTGCAGCAAGGGGAATCACCAATAGTTGCTTCAAAGCAACATTAGAAGTACATTTTGTTGTGAACAATCCGAAGAGAACAAATGTCAGTCCAATGACACTGCCTGCTGCTGCAGCTGCTAGGAGTCCTGTTGTTGTCACACCCCCATTTGTACCCTTCCGAACTGGCTGATAAGCAGAAATAGGACTACATATTAGACTCCGCAATTTCAAAGTGTTAAAGAAGCAAATGAATTTCCTTCGGTCCAAATACATGTTTGGAAAACAAGAAATTATCAAATCAAATGTTGCTCACTAAAGCTAAGCAATGATACAAAACATTTAGCTTTTAGTAATGGAAGAGAGAGTTCACTTCTAAAAGATACCTTAAAATGTCTACTGTAAGGAGAATTGTGAATCATCCAGAGAGGCATTTCACCAAGATGTAGATGAGGGTTTTATGAACAATATCTGTGCTACTTATACATTATATTCAAGAAACACAGTGTAAATTCTATATGCATCTTACCGATGAAAAAAAAGTTATATATGCATCTCTCTCCGACATGACATGGCAAGCTTTATACTCTGAAACAGTTAGGTTTTACCCCATCTGACTAAGACTCTTGAGTGTTGATACCACAGACCTGGGTCCAGAACCTGCACCGTCACCCACTAAATCACTTGCCAACCAGAAAGGGGAAAAAGAGGTTCGATGGTAGCCTAAAAACCCAGAAAACAGATATGATGTTGGACTTTCAGGCCATTGAATTCAAGGATCATATTTACTGGTTCATAATCAGGTTATGACAAACGTTTGTTCAAGCTTAGTGCTCTAGAGGCTGGATGAGAAGTCTGCTTTGAGTAACAACGTTGAAATTTACCCTTGGAATAGGATAGTCGTAAACACAAGCATTGAGACATGTTACCATGACCTGACATGCTATGAGCACCAAAGTAAAATAATGCAAAGTCAAAAACAGGTGTCCCTGCAAGCTGCCAAAGCTACAATCATAGAAACAAAAGAAACTAAGAGCAGGGTCTGGGGATTATCTGTCCACCCTCCAACCTTGTCAGAGTTGGATTGATGGTATTAAAGAGCATAGACTGCATAGTACAACAGTGATACATATGGAATTATGGACATCAACGAAAAAAGCACATCCAAGTAAGTCTATAGCTTACTGCCTTTGCTTGTTCACAAAGAAAGTGGGCATGACCCGGTCTTTTATTTTTTATTCTGACCCTCCCAAAGATTTGAATAAACTAAGTTTAACAATTTTTTACCAATCATAATAATAAAATGAAAAACAGTTTAACAATTTGCAGCATAATAACGAGGCTAGTATATAAGATCATTTGCTTTTTTTTTTTTTTTTTTAAGTTTAAGGGGGCACCTGCCCCCATGCCCCATGCTATGCCTCCAATAAAAAAAATCCTAGTTCTTCCAAAGTTGAGGAGGGGAGCATGCCCCCCTTGGCTCCGCCCAGGGATCACATTACAACATAATGTTAGGAAGTCAATTGTTAGAAGTTAGGATTAGAGTGTTTTAGTAGATGTAATGTGCCAAAAGCTTATAATGATGAGTGAAAACTAAAGCAGCAACAAAGAGACAACTACACCAAATAAAGGGATGACCAGAATCAGATGCAATCAAAACCACTGCTGCATTGAGCAGCAGCAGGGAAAGATATGTGATTTTCCCATCGCAAGAATATCAATAGGGAGGTAAATGAGACCAAGGATGACTAAGGAAAAGGATATTTACCTTGAAGGTTGTGATTAATCGAGGCTGGGCATCACTAAGCATCCCAATTTCAGACGACCAAGTGTCTCCGTTGCAGCAGGAATATTGACCAATAATACCACCAATGAGGCATGTTATAAGTGTTGACTCTTTTGAGTCTAAACACTTGTCCTGCCCTCCCGTCAGTTTCCAAACAATCACAACCAAAACCATAGCAATGCCGCTATTAGATAGAACTTGTATCCTGAAAAGAAGAAAATGGAACACCACATCAAAGGAAAGCAATAAAGACTCAGTATAGCTCCTGCATTCTAGAAGCTTGGGATATTGTGAGTTTGTAACCATGACTGTATTAATAAGTGGGTGTCAAATGTGTATTGATAATTAAGGATCAAGTGCATGAATGCTAGCCTTTTCAATTCTATCTTGAGGACATTATTGTGATTGGGGGTTAAGAAATGGTGAAAAACTCCACCAACATAACCTTAACCAGTTTGAGTACTTGTGTGGACATATTCAGAAGTTTGATGCTGGCCAGATTCGAACCAAATGGGCAGTGAGAATTTCAAATTCCAACTCAAGATTTCATCAAGAGCTTTTGCTTGGGATGGATTAGTTTCTAGTTTCTATCATTTCGTCGTTTCTCAATTGACTTTACATTTTAGACTAAGTTTCAACCCAGGCCAAACCGAAATTTCGAGATATGAATTGAAATCTAGATGAAAAACAAAATTGGTCCCATCCATTATCCTATCCTTGAAAAGTATTCTTATAAGTTTGTACACTTGCACCTGACCTATTAATAAGGTTTTAATGCCTCATCTGCTTGTAACATGCATTTTTATCGTTTAACTTAACTAAATAACCTTATAATATGGGTATCCTAGCCAAATATAAAATCCTCATCCTTTGAAGTGAAGTACATGTGTATAAAAAATGGCAAAATCCTTGAGGTTTTATATTTCAATAACATTAGAAATTGGAACGAAATCCCAACTTTTCATGAATTTCATTGAAATTTAAATCCTTGTTTCTCCAGGATTGTTTAAGAAAATAATTCTGGATGTTAATGGTGTCAGTTAATGAATCCAGAAGGGAGGTGCAACCTATAAAAACAACACTCAGATACCATCAGGGGCGGAGCCACATAGGGCCCCTGAAATTTTGGGAAAAAAAATTATTATAGTCTCCTAGTAGGGTCGTCGTAGCCTGGGAGAGGGGTGGAGCCGGGTGACAGGGTGCTCTAGCCCCTCTTAAAGTTCTGAAAAAAAATATATATTCCTTACAAACGGACACAAACAGACCCGATGGCACATGAACTTGACCCTCAAAAAAAAAAATTTGGGGGCTACGCCACCGAACCCCTATTATTAGCCCCCCTGCAAAAGAATCCCGGCTCTGCCCCTGGATACCATGATTCATAGTTAGATAGAAATGTTTTTAGAAAATTCATTTGAAAATATAAACTTAAACAAAGATTAGAATAGCAAAAAATTATACTCATATTTCATCAAAGTAGAGATAAAACTATGCACGTACTATAATCAGAGCTCCAACCATCAAGTGTGCCACAATCTCAGAGCATAATTACAGAATTAAGTTCATTAACTTAGTTTTATTCAAAGAATAGCATATCTATCTTGAAAGAAATGAAGAACAAGTACTATTTCTAGTATTATTTTACTCTCTTTCCACAATAATCATTTAGATTAGAATCTAAACTGCACTAAAGAAAGCTCAGCTAAATTGCTTAAACGGCCTTTATCGTCCAGAATTCATAACAATGAATCATCAGAACATCGAATAATCAGTAGATCTGATAATCCTCCACAATCAGAAAGAGAAGAGAGTAATTCTCACCAATTCCGCTGTCCTCCCTCTTTGAAATCAGCGTCGATTTTTCGCTTCTTCTCCTCTCCGACCTTCGTGAGCTTGGATGAAGTAAAGAAGAAAACAAGTAACAGAGCTCCAAACCTTCAAGGAATCGAAAACTTTGAGATGAACCTTCAAATAACAGAATCAAACCAATAGATTCAGATTTTAAATAAAAAAACGAAGAGAATCAAATTGAACTCACCTGTATCCAACTGCAATGTGGACAGACATGACTATAAACCCTAGAACTGCTCCCGATAGATCGAGAGATTTCCGCTTAAAAGATCTCAAGGCGATTGCAGAGGATACCACCAGAGCAACCAACGGTCGGATCAGAAATTTCTCCATTGATTCTTCGATTAGATCCTTCACTCCCAACTCTGGTTTTAGCTGAGTGATGACAAAAACCTTTTTGGGTTTTCGAAGGCCGACCATGACGTTAATGGCAGCCTTAACCTATTATTATTATTTTGACTATTTTGTCCCTCACAAGTTTGACTTGTTCACACATTTGACCTCAACATAAATTTTAATCTAATTCGAACGGTCAAATCAGATACGAATTGGACCTTTCCATATAGGTCAGCCTCACAATAACAAACCCTTTTAACACAGAGGTCAAGGTCACTTACTTACTCGATTAGTCTAAATGTCATTAATCTCATTAAGACTGTCAAAAAAGCTTATAGAAGGGTACCCGGCCCGGCCCGGCCCGGCCCTCCAAAGCCCGGCCCTACCCCAGCCCTTGGACCGGGCAGGGCCAAAAAATTGGAAGCCCTTGTTCTCTAGGGCCGGGCTAGGGCTCCCCCTGTCCGGCCCTTCCCGGCCCGGCTCGGCCCTACTTTATCTTAAGATAAATATTTTTTAATAATTTTACTAATATGCTCCCTTTAACCTTTCATTAACGTTATGAAAGTAGGGCTATATTTGTAATTGCGCCAACTAAAGACCTTATAAAAACCAACCTAACACAGACCAAACCCTAACTTGTATTCACATTCTAAGACTTTGCCTCTTCATTCTTCAACTTCAATCGCACAAGCCACATACCACTTCGGCTCTTCATCGATCATCTCTCTCTCTCTCTCATATCTTACTCTCTACTTTCAGTTTTATATTTAAACATATTTTCAATTTTGTTCTATATAGTTTTATTATTCTACTTGTTTACCTATACTATGTTTTGGTTTATTATGCATGATTGTCACTGATAAGGAAATTTTTTTTTTAACTCTGTCATTGCTTTTTTTGTTGCAATGTTGATCCCAAATCCGAATAAAAGAGAAGGGTATCCATTTCCATGTAAGGTTGACAGTCGGTGTAGTAAAAAAAAATTTATTATCTTAGATGAAAAAAAAAAATTCCGCTCTTTCTTCCTGCCCTTTGGCCGGCCCGGCTTAGCCCCGGCCCTTGAGGAGCCGGGCTAAGGCCCAATCAACCCCAACCCTTGAAGGGCTAGGGCCGGGCTAGGGCTCTACTCTTATAAGGAAGGTTAGGGCTAGGGTTGACCCCGGCCCTACCCCAACCCGGCCCTTTGACACCCCTAAATGTCATTATTGTTAACTAGCGGGTGACACGTGCGATGCACGTAAGAGCGAGGGAAAAGAGTTAACCACATGTAATAGGAATTAAAAGGGACACGTGTTAATTCATGGGTACGATTGAATTCTCTCCG
The DNA here is from genome assembly GCA_015143295.1 of Tetracentron sinense. Classification (NCBI taxonomy): domain Eukaryota; kingdom Viridiplantae; phylum Streptophyta; class Magnoliopsida; order Trochodendrales; family Trochodendraceae; genus Tetracentron; species Tetracentron sinense. The sequence continues at coordinate 5,044,884 of CM026554.1, read as the reverse complement.
AGTTTAATCGCGATTGACTGTGATTCTATTCTTTATTCTTTAAATAGATAGATGAGGGTAGTTTGGAAATAGTAGAACATCAAATTAAAGTTTTGTTTTATATAAGGATAATTTAGGAATTTCAAAAAATTGAGGCTACCCGACGCCTCTCCCATTATAATAGTAAAGATAAAGAAGTACTACCAAAGTCATGGCCCGCACAATAACGAGATCCGATCACAGTCAATTGCTATTGAATTTGGGAAGAGTTCAATCACACCAACAGGTCAACACGTTACATGTGTCCCTCTTAACCTGTATTACTTTGTGGTTAAGATTCACTAACCTTGAGATTTAATAATATAATTTGAAGTTTGAAAAAATATTAAAAATGTTTACCCCAAGGGTAAAAAATTCTTAGTTAAGTTAAATATTTTTTAAAAAAAATTTCTAGAAACTAAGTTTATATTATTGAACCTTGGGGGATTAGTGAATTTTAACCATAATCAATAAAATTTTAAAAGGACACGTTGACCCATGGGTGTCATTGAACTCTCCCGGGATCTGATCACACGAGATTAGCCTAAGATTTTGGTTTTTAAAGCTGTTAACGTGAAAGAAGATTACTTGGGCCACCTGTATGAAATCTAGATTACATATAGACACAGGTTCTAGGGTGTCAATGGGTTGGACTTGGGCTTGAATTTTAGTAATTTTTAAATAGGGCCAAGCCCAACACATTTACAAAAGGCTTTGAAGCCCAAATTTGGCCCGATTGACACCCCTAACGGATCTTCTCTTGCACAATAGGCTCTCTTATAATTAATATTCTATAACTTAATAATCTCTAATAATTAATAAATTTGCACGGAACCAACTCAGTTTTATAGTATGTAATTAATAATCTCTTATACTTGCTATTTAATAATTTTTTAAGAAATTTCTATATAATTATGAGAGGTTTCTATACTTATATTAAGGGTAAATTACACTGACCTCCCTTGAGGTTTGGCGATATTGCATAAACCTCTCATCTTGTTTATGAAATTATATTGCTTTCCCCTCTACTTTAGTAGTTTATAACAGATTCTCCTTCCCTTAATATACCGTTACTTAAATGAATGGATTTTGATGATGTCATAGTTTAAACATTTTAAAATACTCAAATTACCCTTATTGAAGTCAAAGACGGCTCCAATTGAAAAATCTTACCACTAATCACGTATCTCTAACCTTCATAGGATTAATAAGATATAGCCTTATTCTTAGTAACATGTCGAAAAGAACATCCTGGTAGATAAGGCCAATCTAAGAGCTGACAAATACATTAAATATTATTGAATTACAATCTTATTGAATTACAATCTTATGTGAACTCGGTACAATTAGGTTCAGTTCCATTTCTTAATTCTCAATCCAATGATGAGCAAGCCAATTACGTTACAAAATAAAAGTGGCAATGCTAGCTAACACTTTCTTCCAAACACAATTTCTTTATAAGCAAGACATGTGTTATTGTCTTCCATTAAAAGAAAGACAAGTGTTTTCACTAATATTCTCTCCAATAAAAAAGAAAGTGAGTCTGAAAAGAAAGTAAAGCATTATTCAATTAAAAAATCTACTCTTCGACATAAACAAAAAATTATTGAGACCTTATTGGGTAATCTTATCTCACCCTACTCTCCTAGAGTTCAGTGTGCATACTGGAGTTTGCAGCAACCAAGAGAGTTGCTCTAATCACTGACCCATCTTTTGAGTGTTTTATTATTACATTCTTTGATATTTCAAACCACAAGAGCTCCATGACCGCGCATGGAGATATCTTTTGTACTGGGGGTAGTGCTCATATAAGCCTCCATCCATTGGCACCACTGTCCTTTTGAAGATGAGACCCTTGGATTCCTATTCCATGTTTTGGAGAATTCCCACAATTCCTGCACCTGCTAACCGCCCACATTGCTTCACGGTAGTGTCGCAGACCTCTAAGACGACCTTCCTCGTAGTTAAGTTGGAACTTACTCGATGCCAAATGTGTGGAACTAAATAACCATTACATATATAATAAAGCAGAATTTCAAAAGAGGGTTGTGTGAAATCGAATTTACCCCAAACTACATCACATAAGATTGATCCAACTGCTTCCAAATTGTCAGAAGTATCATGCTGCATGACACACATATCTGGGGTCCTACAAAATATAGTCCAGGACAGGCTTTCTTGTGAACAGGAATCCAAGTAATTCAGCTGAATATTAAGTGTGCAGAAAGAGAGAAGGAAAATTTTCGTTTCAAAACAATTGGTACTTTCATCAAGTCATCAAGAGTTAAATGAAAGAGTGGAAAAATAGGTAACAACAGTAGTGACCGGAAATGGGAGAGGAATATGAAGTTTAAGGCCCACATGCATATGTTTCCATGAAGGCGGCTGGAAGATCCATGCAAGATACAGTTGACAATATGAGCATGATTACTGAGTTGTGCATATTTTTCCTAAAGAACTATTAGCACACTGCAGAATTAGTTTCTCTCTCGATCGTAAGAGCTATGAATGCTTTAGTATTGATATTCATAGATTTACAGGTTTACTATCTTTCACAAAGATTCCTCAATCAAGGATTTAGAGTGAGGTATTTCAATCAAACAGCTCCATCTTAATAGGATTTCTAAACAAGACTTCAAAGAATCTTCAATCACGTTTTACTCATAGTAGGAGTCCTAGTAAGATTCCTAAACAAGTCTCCAAAGTCTTCAATCACAGTAGGAGTCTTGGTAGGATTCCTAAAGGAATCACAACTCTATCATAATCAAATATCTTATTTGCTTTGTATGGGATGATGATCCTGATCTTTGAGCTTTGTATGGAAGGATGTTTCTGATTCTTTCACTAAAGGCAGTAGCCTTGATTTTATTAGATTTGATTCCAGATAGGATTCTAACTCCTCTAATTAATGCAGTAGCCGAGATCTAGTTCGATTTGATTCCAGATCTTTTGCCAAGAGGGGCTCCGGGTCTTTACTCCCCCTCAAGTGAAGGCGAGAAGGATGAATGCCAAGCTTGAAACCGAGAGTGCTAAAAGTGTCACACGGGAGAGGCTTAGTCATGACATCTACAAGCTGATTGTGAGAGCGGACAAAGCGAGTAAGGAGAGAACCAAATGCCACCTTTTGACGAACAAAGTGATAATCAAGCTCAATGTGTTTTGTTCGAGCATGAAACACTAAGTTAATGGACATGTATAAAGCGCTTATGTTATCACAAAATAGTGTAGGAGTCTGTAAAAGAGAAATGCCAATAGTTTTAATGAAGAAAGATAGCCATGTCAACTCTGATGTAGCCACAGCCATGGATCTATATTCAACTTCGGCACTAGACCGAGCCACTGTAGGTTGTTTCTTCGTGGCCCATGAGAGTAATGTGGACCCAAGGAACACACAATAGCCGGTGGTTGAACGACGAGTAGTAGGGCAACCGGCCCAATCGGCATCAGAGAAGGCATATAGATCAAATCCGGCGATGAATATGGACCCCATAATCTAATGTACCGCATACATATCGTAAAATGCATTTCACGAGCTATAGATGTGCCACTTTTTGGAGCATGCATAAATTGGCTGACGAGGTTCACAGCATATGATAGATCATGCCGAGTTAAGGTGAGGTATTGCAAGGCACTGACTAGGCTACAATAAAGCTTCGGATCTTTCAGATCAGAAGATGGTTGAGCACGATCAAATTTTGTGGCAAGAGGAGTAGAGATAGCTTTGCAATCAACCATCTAAGCACAAGTGAGGATATCCCGAGCATATTTCCCTTGAGAAAGAAGTAAACCGGTAGGTGTAGGACAAACTTCAATTCCCAAAAAATAGTGCAAAGTACCTAAGTCCTTCATGGCAAATTCTTTTCCAAGGCAATGAATAAATGAGTCAAGGGACGATGAATTGCTACATGTAAGGATTATGTCATCGGCGTATAATAGCAATAGAATAACACCTTGAGGGTGGTGTAGTGTAAATAGTGAAGGATCATGGATGCTGCAAATAAATCCAAGTTGGAAAAGATATTGACTGAAACGATCGAACCAGGCCCGAGGGGCTTGTTTGAGTCCATATAGAGCGAGATTAAGTTGGCAAACATGTTGAGGCTTAACTGGATCAATGAGTCCATGTGATTGTTCCATGAAGACAAGTTCTTTGAGGAAGTCGTGAAGGAATGCATTCTTAACATCCAATTGCTTGATAGGCCACTGCTTAGTAAGGGCAATGGTGATGACCATACGGATGGTCTATGGTTTGACAACCAGACTAAAGGTTTTATCAAAATCTACACCAAATACTTGGTCAAAACCTTTAGCAACAAGGCATGTCTTTAATCTCTCCAAGCTACCTGTGAGCGCGGGTTTTTGGTGAAACCCTGGTTTGTATCTCACGGGTGAGTATAGAGTCGCCACCTATTCATTCGGAAGGAATAAGTCCCCGGAATTTGGATAAGGTCTTGGTCTGCGGTCCGAGGTCAGGGTAAGAGGTTCGGTTAAGTCCGGGGAAGGGGTAAGGCACCCGGCACTTCCACTTTTCAGTGGTTCCCTACTTGCTAGGATAGAGCCAAACTAATCTCAATTTTAATCAAATGCCTTAAGTATTTAAGAAAATGCTAATCTAAGAAGGAGAAAATCCTAGACTAGGGTCGAACCCAGGTTGGGCTGCCTACGTACTCACATATGGGTGAGATCAGACCGAGCGTAGTTCTGGCACATGAGCCCGTGCCAAGGCTAAGGGTGTGTGTGTGTGTGCACCAAGGGTGGCTTAGGGTCTAGCCGGGAGGCTAGGGGTGGTTGACCGAGTTGGTCAAGTGCTTGGTATTGGGCCCAGTAGGCCTAAGGTAAGTCCGATAGACTAGGGTTGGGCCCGGTAGGCCGAGATTGGGCCCGGTAGGCCGAGATTGGGCTCGGTAGGCCAAGGATGAGCCCGGTAGGCTAGGGTTTGGCCCGGTAGGCCGAGATTAGGCCCGGTAGGCCAAGGGGTGAGGCCCGGCAGACCCAATGTGTCTTAACCAAGGGTTAGGGTTGCTAACCGGTGTTAAGAAATGTGATTAACCTTGGTTAGGGGTGCTAACCATGGTTAAAAAAGTCAAATCTCAGATTTTTTGATCTTTTTGAATTTTTCTGATTTTTTGGGGTTTTCTCAGATTTTTCCGGGCGGTCAAAGGTGCTTAACCGCGGTTAAGGAGGGGAGGTCACCATGGTTAAGGGTCTTAACCATGGTTAAATGGTCAAAAGAGACCATTTTTGGGTTTCTCCTAATATTTTGGATTTTTTTAGCATTTTTCCAGATTTTTTTCCGGGTCAGGATTTTTTACTCGTGGTTAAAGGTCAAAAATGGGGTCGACTCTGATTAAGTGTCTTAACCACAGTAAAAAATATAATTGAAGACATTTCTGGATTTCATGTAATATTTATGATTTTTCCAGATTTTTTGCTAGGTCATGGGCCTCTTAACCATGGTTAAATATTAACCACGGGTGAGTTTAACCATGATTAAGGGGTCGACTGAAGCAAAAGTGGTCTCAAGGTCCGTGGCAGGGCCTAGACTGGCCTCCTACCCGGTCTGGGCCCCCAAAAATATCTAAAATTGCAAAAAACTCCAAATTTTCATCAAATTTTTAACCATAGTTAACATGAATTTAACTATGGTTAACGGGGGAATCGCGGGAATCCGAGACCACCATTGGGTAGCCTGCTATGTGAGGAACAATTTGGGCCCTTATGGGACCCAAGGGGATGCCGTATGTGGGCCCCACAGTGGCCCAAAGTTCCCCGAAAAACACAACATAAAATGACGATTTCCACCAAAAACAGATTTTTTTCCAAACTTTGCAGCAATTGTTCTACTGATTGGCTCCACCCCTGGGGGATCCCAGACCATGGTCGCGAAGCCTACTATGAGGGGAACAATTTGGGCTCTTGTGGGGTCCAAGGGGAGGTCGGATGTGGGCCCCACAGAGGCCCAAAGTTGCCTCCTCGCACAGCTTTTTACACTGTCGACCCCACTTTGGGGTCGATTTAACTATGGTTAGAGTGCGAGTTAGGGGCTGAAATTGTGCAAGGGGATAGCCTGGAGTGTGATGAGTCTAACCATGGCCTCGGTTTTCACCAAGGCCGGGTCTAACCATGGTTAAACCGGGGTTACAGGCGGCTGGCTGAAAATGATTTTTTTTTGAAAATTTTTTGAAAAAAAACACTTTGGTGGCTAGGTGTGCTTGGCCCATGTGAGTCTAGGGGGTTTTCTCATTGATTGAGGACCCCCCAGACCTCGTGGACAACCTCAAATGGCGGCATAGGGTGGTGGGGGTGTGCATGAGTGGCCACACCTCAAGGAGGAACACCCTCTGCCTATGGTTTTTGAAACACTGAAATAAAAGGAAAAAGGAAGAAAGGAAGAGCGAAATGGGACCCCTGGAATAGGACCAGGGGTCCCTTACAATACTAAGCCAACAGACAAAAGAAAGGGGGGGTGTATACCCTCACGGATTGGCTGCAACGGTGGCGAGATATGGACTGTTGCACGGTGATGGCTACAGGTGATATCGGGTGCTTGGGTGACTTATGTTAGGGTTTTTCTTATTAAATAAAAACCCATGTGGTCTGGCGCAATCCTTAGTTTTCAAAACTCGGATTGTATTGCTGTCAATAGAGAATGTTAAGGATAATGGGTCCCACTAAAGAGATGTGATCAAACAGGGACTCTTTAAGTGTTATTAAAGCTAACAACATGGTCAGGGTTGGCGACCGTTAGATCTTTGGTGTGATCCCTCTTAGCCATTGGATCTTATGATGGGTAGGGTTCCAAGGGTATATAAAACAAAGAGGGGGTCCCTCTTTTCTCTTATGTCAATTGGAAGCCCCATTGAATCAGACCTAAGGAGAAAAGAGAAGACTCTCTCATTCCTCTCAAGCGCCGAGAAACACAGCATCACACCGTGAAGGGAATAGGGAAATTCCAGCGAAAGGTATGAGATCATCTCTTTTAATCTGTGTCCCCTTTTGATTATGAAATCTAGAAAAGTTGATTGCATGGTCTAGATTCAGGATTTGAATAATCTTGTTTTGTTTTAACATTATTATTCTTGAATCCCAACAATTGGTATCAGAGCACAGGGTTGCCCTTGTGATTAATTTTTCTTAATAATCAAATCTAAGTGGGGTTTTATTTTCGGATCTAATAATCAATTTTTATTGATCTTGTGATTCGGATGTAAGGTAAATCAAATAAATAGAATGAATTAATTTTCGGGCTTGAAAATTATTATTTTTAATGATTAAAGTGTTTCAGATTTCTTAAAATCAAATCATAATCTTTTATTGGATTATTTCGGATTTTTAATAATCGTATCTAGGATCCAAGTGAATCGGATTAAAGGTTAACAGTAAAGATATTAAAAAAAAAAAAAAGAGGAGTTTTCACCGTTTTCAGTTGGACGGCGATTCCGCCGCCGTCCGTCGCCGGAAGGGATCACCGGCGGTGAGGTTTTTCTCGCCGGAGGGTGGCCGCGGTTTGGTACCGGCGGCAGCCGCACAAGTGGCCGGTAGGGTCCCCAAGAAGGGGAAACCAGTATACGGGTTAGGGTTTTGAAAAATAATAATAAAATAAAACGGTTTTCGGGTGAGGGAGATAGAGTCACGAGGGTCACCCGACCCAGTGACCCGATCCATAAACGAACCGAATAAATTGATCCGGAACCGAATGCTTTCAGCCAATCCGACCCATATCCAGATACTCGACCCTGTAACCCGAACATATACCCGAATGGTTTTGACCGACCCAACCCATATGGGTCATGGATCGACCCGAACATGTCAGTTCCGACCCGAATAAACCTTAAACCGGTTCACTAGACCGGACCGGCACAACCGGATCCAAGCCTAAACCGAACCAAAACCGGACCGATGCCAGACCGGACCGCGTAAGAGAGCCGGGCCGCTCGCGCGTGACACGCAGAACGCGCGTGAGCCATTTCCGTGCGCGTGCGGCACACCACCCGCGCGTGAATCGCACTCCCCGCGCGTGAGACGCACTCCCAGCGCATGAGACGCGCGTGCGCTGCGCGTGACACTCTCAAGGGTGTTGTGTGCGCGTGACACGTCCCCAAGACATTTCTTGAGAGAGTGTCCGACCTATCCTGAGGTTTTTGGGTGTTTTGATTCCGTTTTTGGGGTCTATTTTGACTTCTGAGTACTGTAAAGAGTTGTTTTAGTGCATGAATATTATTTTCCTATGGTTTTGACATTAAATAAAGGAAAAACTTGATGCTTTTACCCAAAATTAATATCAGGAATTAAAGTTAGATCATCCTATGGGGTTTAGGTTTGATCTGTAAGGCAGTGATTCGAATGGGCATAACTGAAGTAGGTTAGATTGTCTTGCCCAAAGGTGACCGTCCTATAGGAGGTTATGGTCCTTCGAATTTGAGATTTTGATCTCCTTTAGGCTGCTAGTTTGCACTCACCTACATTGAATAACTAGTCTTGCCCAAAGGTGTCTAGAGACTTCATGTAGACTGAGTGGGGCAGAATGATTTGTGCGTGGCGGTGAGAGAATGATAACCCTCTTGCCCAAAGGTGTGGAAGTGTCCTAATCAATCCAATACGTGATAGATCAGTTCTGTGCGCGACTATTGTCGCCATTTGGGGGGTGAATTGCATGTCGAAATCTCTTGCCCAAAGGTGTGATTAGATGATGCGCCCACCTGTCCCGTAAAGTGGAAGTAAGCAATCTTAAAGTAAACCACTTTAGCTATCCGGCTTAACCCCATGACCGGATTAGAATCATAAAGCTTAAATAAAGTCATGCAAGGACAAGTATAAAGTAAATTATTATAATTTGTGCAATAATTTGTTAGACATACCATAACATAGTAAAACATTGACATTTTCAGATATGGATGGGTCTGTTGTTCAGAAACATTTGACTGGGATTGAGCCTCTGAATGGTTCAAACTATAGTTCTTGGAAGATGCAGCTAGATATAGTTCTGGGTTGCCTTGATTACGACTTTGTCCTACTGGAGGAAAAGCCGGTTACTCCCATTGCTGAGTCTTCAGATTCAGATAAGTCTTTGTATTCGAAATGGGAGAAGGCCAATAGGATGGCCATGATGATCATTAGGGCTTCTGTTCAAGAAGCCATCAGAGGTGGTATTCCTGCTACTGATACAGCTAAGGTTCTTCTTGAGACTATCAAGAAACAATTTATGGGATCTGTTAGGTCTCGTCAGTACAGTTGTTTGACTCAACTGATTTCATTGAAGTATGATGGTGCTGGAAATGTTCGGGAGCACATCTTAAAGATATCTAAGTTAATTATCTCTCTTAGAGAGCTTGGGTTGACAATTGAGGATGACCTCATGGTGCATTTGGCTGTAGCCTCACTTCCTGAATCATTTGATGCTTTTAAGGTTAATTACAGTGCACAGGATAGGAAGTGGGACCTGCATGAACTGATAGCTGTGTGTGTTAGTGAGGAAGAGCGCTTGAAGTGTGGGAAAGCTGAGTATGCGAACTTGGCTGTGAATTCTGGTGGTAAGAAGAATTTTAAGAATAAAGGGTTCAAGAAATCTAATTCACAAAATTTCTGGCAAGGACAAAATTCAGGACATAGTTCAGGTCATAATGTAGGACAAAGTTCGGGACATCAATTTCAGAGAAATGATAATACTGAGGAACTAGAGGAGATGGAGTGTTTCTTCTGCAAGGGGAAAGGTCACATGAAAAGAAACTGTTTCAAATATAAGGATTGGTGCAGGAAGAACAAAGGAGTTCATTCATCGGCGAAGCACCAAGGCTAATGAGCTGCTGATTTTTGAAGAACTCTACACCAACAGTATTGGAGGCTGTTAGAACTTGCTGATTAGTATTAGACTTTGTTTCTGGTTTTTACTATTAGATGTTATTTTCATTGTGCCGTTGTTTAGGCGAGATATTATTGGATTTGATACAGTTTAATTTTATCATTGAGGGGAGTACACTCTCCATCAGACATATTTTTCAGACAGTTGGTAGTAATATATTAGTAGATGATCTTTATTAGCTAAACTTGGACTCGTATTTTATATCATTCTTGTTGTATGTTTGTTAACATCAGACATATGTTAAGGTCAGTGGGAGCAGGTTTTTTAAGTTATAATTTGGATATCAAGATTACCAGAAATCATATTTCTAGATGTTGGAGTTATCTCATAGGATTTCAGTTTGGTTAACAAGAGATATATCGAACTAGAAATTTAAAAGTTATTCAGACTCTGATTTTGCTTGATTTCAAGATAGTTCGAAATCTTCATCAGATTATGTGTTGTTGAATATTTGGATTATAAACATGTTAAGTAAAGAACTCTCCATCAGAAATTTTTTAAAGAACTTGTCACTATTATGGAACCTTTTAGAATCGTTTGATTCTTTTTATTTAGTGGGAGTATTGTTCATTGTTTTATATTTCAGACATTTATATGATATACATGTCATTGTTTTACACTCTCAGATATTGATATGTTATGGTTATGCAAATTAAAATTGATGCATCATTTGATTATGTTATGTTTTGACTGCACGTGCAAAAGGTAAAAACATCAAGTGATGGATTTCACATGACGGATGTCATTGATGTCAGGTTTGCCCGAGAGCCTCGCACAAAGCTCTCAAGTTGCTTGGGCTGAACATGGTTGGGCACCATGTTTGAGGCCTTCATTCTGGATACAAGGTGATGGACTTCACATGGCGGTTGCCGTAAAGTATCGGAATGACATGCGTATGCTTAAATGCATGTAGCGTGGACAATTTTTGGACGTATACATTTTGATCACATAAGGTTGTGTATAGTCCATATCACACCATACCTTGCCACCATAAAGAACCGCTCTGAAACATTAGTATTACTAGTTGTTTGACCATGGAGTGGCTTGTGTCATAGTAAATGAACACTAGTAGATGCTAAATGCTTCCATGATCACCGTTAGTGGTGCTTTTGAATCAAAGTGACAGTTAAAGAACACTTAATTCTCGACAGCAATGTTTTTCAAAATTAAAAGAGTGGCCACTCATGTTTTTAAGGTTGTTCAATCCGAAAAGTCATTTTATTTTATTTAAGGATTGCTTGGACCAAGTGGGAGATTGTTAGGGTTTTTCTTATTAAATAAAAACCCATGTGGTCTGGCGCAATCCTTAGTTTTCAAAACTCGGATTGTATTGCTGTCAATAGAGAATGTTAAGGATAATGGGTCCCACTAAAGAGATGTGATCAAACAGGGACTCTTTAAGTGTTATTAAAGCTAACAACATGGTCAGGGTTGGCGACCGTTAGATCTTTGGTGTGATCCCTCTTAGCCATTGGATCTTATGATGGGTAGGGTTCCAAGGGTATATAAAGCAAAGAGGGGGTCCCTCTTTTCTCTTATGTCAATTGGAAGCCCCATTGAATCAGACCTAAGGAGAAAAGAGAAGACTCTCTCATTCCTCTCAAGCGCCGAGAAACACAGCATCACACCGTGAAGGGAATAGGGAAATTCCAGCGAAAGGTATGAGATCATCTCTTTTAATCTGTGTCCCCTTTTGATTATGAAATCTAGAAAAGTTGATTGCATGGTCTAGATTCAGGATTTGAATAATCTTGTTTTGTTTTAACATTATTATTCTTGAATCCCAACAACTTAGTGTACGGAGAGGGAGGACTTTGGAGGTCTCGAGATAGAGCCAAATGGAGCTGGAGCACGGCTGGAGGTTGGCCAGGGAATGGAGAGCTCACTGTAAAAAGATTTCAGAATTTTGCTTTTTTTTTTCTTCAACCACGGATGATGGAGGTGCTACGATGCTAGGGTGGATCTAGGGGAGTATGAGTTTTTTAAGGTGGAGACATGGAAGGGAGGTCAATGGTGAGGCTGATTGAAATGGGGGAAGGCTCTCTCTACTGTAGAATTTTTTGAAAAAACTAAAACCCCTCTCCACCGTGGCTATGGAAGGGCTATTATAGAGGATGGAGGAGTGGGGGGAGCGGATAAGGGTGAAGGAAGGCGTGGGGGACACGCCCTGGAGGGGCAGGGCAGCAGGTTTCAGGCGGGCAGGAGTGGCAGCACTGTCCACTCGTCCATTTGACAGGGACGATGAATAGTGTTTTTTTTTTTTTTTTTTTTTTTAAATTTTGATTGGCTTTGGGTTTGTTACTTTGGGCCCAACCCGTATATGGGCCTTGCTACATGGGGTTGGCGCCCAAAGTTTCAAACCCTTTTTTTTTTTTTTAATTATTTTAATTATTTATTTTTTTAAAAAAAAATTCTGTCTTTTTTTTTGATTGGTTGTTTGGTTCTTACGGGTCCGGTCATGTGGGTTGGGCCCAACCGCACATGGGCCCTGCCCCTTCCAAAAATTTTCTTTTTTTATTTTTTTTTTTATATTTTTTTTTTGTTTCTTTGGTTTTGACCTAAAAAAAACTTTTTTTTTGTTTTGATTTTTTTTTTTTTTTTTTTTATTTGGGCCTAAAAGAAAGGCTTTTTTTTTTTTTCTTTTATTAATCTTTTTATTTGGTTTAGGGTGGGTCCCACCCCCTACTACCCTAAAAAAAATCATGGTTTTTTTTTTCTTTTCTTTTTTTATTATTATTATTTTTTGAATTTCAAACTTTTGTTTTATTTCCTTTTTGGGCTAAACCCCCACACATGTGGGGAAAGCAAAAAGTGCTTTACTCTAAAACAAAAATTTGAATTTTAAAAAGGGGTAGTGTGGGTCCTACCTTAGATTTGGCTTAATGGGCCCATGCTTGGGCCCACAAACAAGGTTTTATCCATTTGGGACTTGAAAAGGGGCCTTGAGCCCATGGGACTTTGCCTAGGGCTTGGGCTAGGGCTAGGCTTGGGTTAGACCTAGGTTTAGGTGAGCAGGGTGTAAAAATTGGGTGCTTACACTACTATCAGATTTCAGTTTAGTTTTGAGAACCCATCGACAGCCAATGACATTCATTTCAGGTCAGTGGGGTACTAAGATCTAGGTAGAGTTATCACATAGGGCCTGGATTTCTTCATGCATTGTAGTGGACCACCCTGGGTGAGCAATGGCAGACTGAATATTATTTGGGTCAAGTGGGAGAGAAGACGATGATGATGATGAATGGAGAAGCGTTGCCCGAGACTTTCCTCTAGTCTTCATAGGGTGAGTATTGTTGCTCAGATCTCGAGCAGGGTGTTGGTGAGCACTAGGGAGCTGAACCTAGGTGTCAATACATGGAGACTGAGCTGGAGAGTGCATCAGGGAGCCGAGACCAATAACAAGATGACCGCCATCAAGAGATCCAGAAAGAGGAGGCAATAATGGAGGAGATGCAGATTTTCCTGATGGCTCAGGAGGAGGCGAGGTATCCTTAACTGAGTTTGTGGAGTTGGTGGGGTGTCCTATAGAAGCCCCAACAGTCGTGGAGGTGGTGCTGGTTTGGGCAGCAATACTGGAATTCTTGGCGACATCTTGCAAGGTGCATGGGTTGTTGGTTGGGGCAGCTAGACTAGTACCATTGGGAAGTCCGGTGATGGGTCCATTTGAAGCTCCGAGATTTATGTTGTTGTATGCATCAGTGCTGGTAGCTTCGCTTGAAGCGATAGCAGCAGGAATATCATGGAGCAAGGGATCACTCATTGTCATTGTGGGAGAGCCAATGGCGTCCAGGTGAGTAGCATTGGCAATAGGTACTAATGTAATAGTGGAAGGTGCAGTAGCTGATTCCGGATCAGCTGTAGTAGACCCAATAGATGGTGCTAATGCAATGGGAGAAGAACCAAGAGCTGAATCCAGATTATCTGTAGTAGACCCAATAAGTGCTAATGCAATAGTGGAAGATCTAATAGCTGTAACCGGGTCAGATTCTGATGCTTCAATGTGTGGCAAGTCATCCCAAAATTCAAGGAGTGAAGACAAGGTAGCATTCTCCTCCTGTGAAGATACATCACTAGGAATGATAGATTTGTTAGACAGGGAAATAAATTTTCACTAAAAATTACATGTCTAAAAATGTAAACCCGGCCTGTCTTAGGAAATAGGCATCGATAACCTTTATGAAGGAGACTATACCCAAGAAAAACACAAAGAAGGGATTTGGGGGAAAATTTATTCTTTCCGTAGACTCTCAGATATGGATAGCAGCGACACCCAAACACACGGAGAGATGTGTAGTTAGGATATTTTCCGAAAAGAAGCATGAACGGGGAAGCCATATTCAACTTGCGAGATGGCGAACGATTAATTAGAAACACCGCTGTTCGAAATGCTTCTACCCAATATTTGGCAGGGAGACCATTATGAAAAAGCATAGATAGGACTAGCTCAACAATATTTCGGTGTTTCCTTTCTACAACCCCATTCTGTCCAGGTGTCTTAGGTAGTGTCTTTATCAAAAAGTGTCTGGAGAAATTCAGTTTTCTCAAATTCTCCACCACCATCACATTGGAAAATCTTTATTTTTGCATTAAATTGATTTTCAAGCATCTTCTGAAAATTTAAGAAACACTCAAAAAAGTCAGATTTAGATTTCAGAGGGAACATCCAAGTATACTGTGAATAATCATCCACAAATGGGACATAATAGTGGAAGCCTTGAATTGACACAATAGAAGCATTTTCCAAAAGATCGCAATGAATTTTATCAAATAAAATGTCAGATTGAATAGGAGTAGTAACAAAAGATAGTTTGCTACTTTTGCCAAGCTGACAGTTAGAGTAAACTGTCTCATTTTTATTCCACTGAGTAACCGAAATAAAGTTCTTAGAATGTAAAAAAGAAACAACTGTTGACTGTGGGTGGCCTAAGCGTTGATGCCAAAGATCTTCTGAAGTCTTTCGCTATCTTGATGAATAAAAGGCCTTATTGGTTTTGGTCCCAATCAACGTGTATAAGCCCCCATCTCTAGTTCCCTTCATGAGAATCCGTCCCGACCACTGGTCCTTAATCACAAACCCATCAGATGTGAACTCAAATAAACATGATTAATCATCAGTGAGCTGACCAATAGATAGTAAATTTTTCGTAATACTAGGTACAACCAAAACATTGTCAACTTTTAACTTCCTATATGAGGTAGGAAGGGTAGTGCTACCAATGTGTGATATAGGCAGAGTTGTTCCATTTCCAACAATAATTTTGTCTGATCCAGTGTAAGGAACTATAGAGTGAAGTATACCTGGGTTTTAAGTCATATGAGAGGTGGCACCGATATCAGGGATCCACTCTAGATCAGTGATCATCATGGCATCTAGAGCTTGAGGTATCTCCTCGGCCTAGTAAGCATGATTGAAGCAATGCCAACATCTTAGGGCATCGTGACCAGGTTTCTTACAGATTTGACATGACTGACTTGCACCACGGGCACCATTCTAGTTGGATTCGGATTGAGTGTTTTTTTGTTGGCTTGCTTGGGTGAATCCACTCCCTTTGGAATCAAATGATTGGCGTTTATGCCAATTTTTGCTTCCTTTGTTTGATTTATTTTGTCTTTGGCCAACATACATACGCATGAGATTCAGAGGTAGCATTCTTTTCTGTATTGTTCATTGTAGCACGTTGTTCCAAGGCAAGGAGGGATGCCGAGAGTTGAGAGAATGTTGGGAGTGGAGGTCGTGCCACGACAGCATCAGCAAAGCTATCAAACCTTGAACCCAACCCATTTAAAGTCCAGAACACTTTGTCCCTGTCAGGAACAGATTTTTGCATAGCATATAGTTCATCACATATAATCTTAACAAACTTTAGGTAGTCTGTAACACTTTGATTACCTTTGTGGATGGTTTGCAGTTGGCGGATCAAACCAAGTTCTCTTTCTTGAGAGGCTCCTACAAACGTTTCAGTAAGGCATAGCCAAATTTCTCTTGTAGTTTGAAGTCCAATAACAAAAGCATGGACCTCTTCTGTCAAGGTTCCAGATATTAGGCTTCTAAGAAGCTGATCGTCTCTCTCCAGCTTACATAGGTGGGGTTTGTTTCCTCCGTGCCATCTTATGTAAGTAGTTGCTTCGGTTCTTTCACCTCATCAGCAATATGGTTGAGTAGATCAACATTCTCAATCAAAGGAAGGATTTAATCCTTCTAAGTAAGATAGTTCTTCTCGGGGAGTTTTGCAATCACCATGGAGCTGATCTGCGCAACAGTGGATATGGTTAGTGATGCCATTGAAAAAGAGAAGAATTTTGTAGAGAAAGGGATTAATCACACTCTGTTGTGTGTCGCTCTAATACCATAAAGAACTATTAGCAAACTACAGAATTAGTTTCTCTCTCAATTGTAAGAGCTATGAATGCTTGAGTATTGATATTTATAGATTTACAGGTTTACTATCTTTAACAAAGATTCCTCAATCAAGGATTTACAGTGAGGTATTTCAATCAAACAGCTCCATCTTAATAGGATTTGTAAACAAGACTTCTAAGAATCTTCAATCACGTTTTACTCATAGTGGGAGTCCTAGTAAGATTCCTAAACAAGTCTCCAAAGTCTTCAATCACGTTTCAGTCACATTAGGAGTCTTGGTAGGATTCCTAAATGAATCATAACTCTATCAAAATCAAATATCTTATTTGCTTTGTATGGAATGATGATCCTGATCTTTGAGCTTTGTATGGAAGGATGCTTCTGATTCTTTCACTAAAGGCAGTAGCCTTGATTTGATTGGATTTGATTCCGGATTGGATTCTGACTCCTCTAAATGCAATAGCCGAGATCTGGTTCAAATCGATTTGATTCCAGATCTTTTGCCAAGAGGGGCTCCGGGTCTTTATTTCCATGCATGAAGGCAGCTGGAAGATCCATGCATGATATAGTTAACAATATGAGCATAATTACTGAGTTGGGCCACTACCATGGTTTCTTGTATAATGGATTATCTGTGAAGAATCCTTTATCTCTATCTATTACTTGGCTAGAAACATACATTTGCTGAGTTGAATCACTCTCACTGGATTCTTATATTGGATTACCTGTTATGCGAGTGAATTATATTTAAATATGCATTGAAATATTCGGTGAAGTTAACTGAAGCCTAGAGCTTGTTTTATACCGAAAGGGTTAAGAATGAAGGTTAGTCCTGTAGTTGAACAGGGGTCTCATACAGGCTTTCAACACTTTTATGGTGATTTTTTTCTTCTATTACAACGAAAATATGGGTAAATTCAGCATTGCATCTATCTATGTTTGTGTTCTTTAAAGTTAATAGAGTGTTGAAACCACAACCTGGGTTAACTCAAGGAAAGTCTTCAGATGTTTGGTGCTACCTGACCAGGCTGAAGTAGAGATCTAGACAGATCTACTTGACCTCAGTACAAAAGGTGCAGGGAGCTTTTATGGGACAGACATTTGTCAAAGAGTGCACCTGCTTCAATGATCTTGAGCAACACTCCTTCCAATTTCACAGAGGTACATACCAGAGATTGTCTTCTCAAATATTTGTCACCATTTAATTGTAAAGAATAATCTGCAAGTTACATAAGATTATATTTCCTCTGAAGTAACAGGAAATAAAACTACTCTCACATATGTTTTAGACCAAGGGTTAGAGACTAATGGCAATATCTAACTGAATCATTGCAAAATTGAGTCGTAACACTAACTTGCATGTGATAAGATTGTAAGCACCCAATATTTACACCCCGACAAACCCTGCCTAACTAGGATTAGTTTACGCTTAACCCTGGCCATTCCCTAATGGAATCCCCTGTAGAAACCTAGACCAACCCTAGACCTAGCCCTAACCATGGATGGACCACAGGCCGAACCCTTTAAAACTCTAGATATACCCTCAAACCCTAGGATCGAAACCTTGGACCCAAAGCCCATTACCATTTGGATTACCCTAAACTCTAAGCCAAACCCTAGGAGAGCCTTAGCTATGCCCTAGACCTAGCCCTAGACCAAATCCTAGACCTAGCCCTAGCTAAACCCTAGCCCAAGTCCTAGGTTTAAGCCCTACAGGCTCAATGCTCGTTTAAATAATCTAAAATCCACAAACCCATAAAGCCCAAACCTTTTAGGGCCCAAACTTGGGCCCACCAACCCTTGAGGTCCACATGGGTGGGATCCACACCCTCCAATCCGAAAAAGGGCAGGAAGACCCCAAAATGGGTGCCCTACTTGCTTTTGGCCCAAGTGAGTAGGGGTGTGGCCCAAAGAAGAAACAAACCCAGGGTGTCGGTAATCGAATTACCGACCTAAAAATAGCCTTCTTTGGGATGGCGGTAATTCAATTACCACCATTCCTGGATTTTGCAGATCGCGTGTAGCAGGCTCCCCTGCAACCACCTGCTCTACTTGGGACCTCCACCCTGATCCCCTCCGACCTTCTTAATGCCCAAATTACCCCTGAGGGTCCTCTCCCCTGCCTCTATAAGAACAAGGCCACCTCCCATGCAAACTCACGCCAAAAAACCGCAGTGAAGCTCTGCTGGACTTCAGCCAACCACCCTCAAACCCTCCAGGCTTAAGCACTCCACCTGAGTGAAATCTCAGCTCCCTTAGGCTCATCCCAGGCGTGCCACAGCCTCCAACTCCACCCACAACCATCGTAGAGCTCGAACCAGAGGGTAGGGATTGTCCCACACCCCCCCCCCCCCTCTTGCTTGCTGTTTTGTAAGGGACCCCTGGTCTTGCTCCAGGGGTCCCATTTTATCTTTTTTTTCATATGCAGTAACTCTAAGGCCGAGGACATGGTCCCCCTTGTCTTCTCCATAGGCATTGGGGTGACCTTAGAGGCTTAACTCGGGTTCAAAACCCCCTAGCTTGCATGGAACTTTCCCATAAGGTCCAGGGGTCCCTCAGTCCATGAGGGAACCCTTAGACCCCAGCTAGTGCAGCCCACAGTGGGAAAAACGAGTTTTTTGAAAATCTACTAGTAGTCGGTAATCACAGTACCGACTCTTTGAAAAACCACAAAAAACTCTCTGTCGGCACTCTCATTACCGACAGGAGTGGCCTGTTTTTATCAGCAACTTTGGGCCTTTGTAGGGCCCACATACCTCGACCCCTGGGGTCTACCCCAGGTTTGTTTGAAAGCTCTAACTTCCTTCTATCACCCTGCAAATTTTCAGACTCAGGGGTCAATGCTAACCCTGGTTAGCAAGCCCCAAACCCTAGTTAAAAATTTGTGCAGGCTGTCGGCAGTCTGATCACCGACAGTTCTAAATATCAAAGTTTGAGTATTGGCGGTAATCAGATTACCGCCAATACTGGGTCACTTCTTGCTGACTTTGGGCCCCTGTGAGGCCCACACCTCTTATTTGCTGGACCTGAGACCTGCACCACTGGAAAGCCTGCACTCCCAGCTTTCCATACATGCTTTCACTTTACCCAGGGGAGGTCCCTAACCACAGTTACCTCCTCACAAACCCTGGTTAAAATTCTACAGAAATGGAGATAATCTGATTACCTCCATTCTGTAATTTTCTGATTTTGGGCTTTGTGCAAGGCCCAAACCTGGTAGGAAGCCATTCTAAGCCCTGTTATACCCTTTGGGCCCATTTTTGACTGACCATGACCCTTAAACATGGTTAAAGTGGTCTCGGTTAACTTTTAACTATGGTTAAGTACTATTTAATCCCACAAAAAATATGGAAAAATCCCTTAAAATCCATAAAAATACAAAAGACCAAAAAATCTCAATCTTGGACCTTTTAACCTTGGTTAGCACCCATAATCATGGTTAACACCTTCTTTACCTCGGTTAACAATTCTAACCCTTGGTTAATACTCCCCTTAGCCTCCGGGCTTCACCCTTGGCCTACCGGGTCACACCCTAGTCTACCGGACTACCCCTCGACCTACCGGGCCCCTCACTTTGCACATTGACCAACCCCGGTCAAGCAAAACCCTAATCTACCGGATTAGGCCCATTAGCCACCTTTCGGTGCACACACACACACCCCCTCGCCTGAGCACGGGCTCAAGTGCTAGAACTACGCTCGGTCTGATCTCACCCTAATGTGAGTACGAAGGCAGCCCAACACGGGCCCGACCCTAGTTAGCTTTTACTTTCTTCCAGTTAGTATAAGTTAAACACTTTGGTATTTGATTAATCTTGATCTTAATTTTGGCTTAAACATAGCAAGTAGGGAACCACTATAAGTGGAAGTGTCGGGGTGCCTAACCCCTTCCCCGAACTTCTTACCCCGATCCCTGATCGCGGACCAGACCTTATCCAACATTTCCCGGGGACTTATCCATTCTGAATTAATAAGTGACGACTCTAAATCCCGTGAGATCATTTTTAGGGAGTGAAATCCCTTGCTCACAAAGATATCAAAGAATCAGAGCAATGAGTCACTGGTGGTAATCATTAGCCCTTTGCCTTTGATCCTAAATTTTTGCATTGCTAGATAGAATCAAATACTTCTTAATTAGAAGGGTTTAGGGAAAAAAACTAGGGCATGAATAGATTACTTCAGAAAGAATCAAAGGGTTCTGCATTTGTTGTGCAAGTTGGGAAAAATTCATGTCCAGAAATAAATGAAGAAAAAACTAGGGTTAGGATTTCTTATGAACTGACCTTCGAAGGATCGACCATGGGGAAGCTCTTGACGGCGGAGAGAACGCTCTCGATAACCGACCTTCTTTATCTCCCTCTGGTTCTAACACTGTTCACGTTGAATGCTCAGAGAAGATGTTTGGGTACAATCATAAATAATTAGCCAAAACCACATGTTTCCAGCAAATAAATAAGGGTACAATCGTAAAAGAGGATAGTCCGTTAACGGCGTCAACCTCACAACCGTGACAAGGGAGGGCAGTGTGATTTCATAAACAAAACAGGAGGTTTCTGCAATTTCACCAAACCTCAGGGGGGGAGGTCTATGTAATTTACCCTTATATTAATACATTATTATATGAATCTTATAAAAACTTTATGATAGTTTAAGTATCAAGAAGAGAAAGTGATAAAATTATTTTAGATATTTTGGCTATGTATAATAAATTATCATATGTAATATAAAGTTAGGTATTTTAGAAAGAAAAAACTAAAAAAACAATTGTATGAGGACTTCAAAATAATTAACAAAAGTTAAAGGGAGAATCCCATAAAAAGTAGAGTTCAAAAGGAATTTTGTCTCTTCCCAAAATAAAATATGTTTCTTCTTCTCTTTGAAAAGGGGGTCAACTTTACCGAACTGAAAAAACAACGAAAAGAGAGTAAAAAAATATAAATGAATGAGAGTGGAAGATTTCAACTATAAAGAAGAAGACAAAAAGGATTTACATTCAAAGGAAAGATGAACAAATCTTGTTTTCTTCCTCATCCCTTCATTGATCATGTTTGGGACTTGTAGAGAAGTAATTGAGGCATTCATTGAGGAATTACTTGTAGAGAAATTAAAAATGTTGCGCATCACAGATTCCTTAAGTATTGAAATGCTTATTCATTCTTCAGGTAAAGAGTTTAAGGATGAATGGCAGATGCAAATGATATTGAAGAAGAAGATAATTGTGAAAATATGCAAAAATAAGTAACACCAAAAGAAATGTTAGTTGCACTTCATACTATTATACGGAAGTTAGAAGAAGATAAAATTGCAAATTATGATATCCTTGCTCACTTAAAGAAATTACAATGTACAATATTGCATGAGAAAACCCGACAATATAAAGAATCATTAGTTTAAAAAGACATTAGGAGGTTTTTTATGTGTTAAGTGACACAACCTTCTTTTTATATTTTTGATAGGTCCAAATGTCATTAGCTTATTCAATGGGCTAGCATAAGGTTTTTTTTAAAAAAAATTTAGAATGCTAGCCTTATACATTTATATCTACATGAAGCTTATATGGAAAATACAATACATTCATAAGAAATTATGAAAATAAAAATTTTCATGGACCAATATAGTGATTCTTATATATAATATCCTCTTATAATTAATAATTTCTTTCCACCAAGGTTACTAATTGCAAGAGGGTCTACTTGTAGTTGTTGGGCGAGGAGACCGTCATCATTCCTTTCAGGCACGCCACGTAAGTGCACATCAACCAATGCCTTCATTTGTGTACACTGGCACGTTAGTTGGTATGCACATGTGTATGTGGTGCATTCAGAGTATTGCTAACTATCCCTGCGCTAACTACTTGAGAAGACCTGTGTTTATATAATCTAGCTTCCATACACGTGGCCCACACCAATTGTTATATAATTTGTACTAGCAGATGCCCCGAGCAATGCACGGGTGTGAATAAAAATAAAAACATTATTAAAAAATCAAGAAAATAGTAGAATATATTAGAATAACCATTCATAAGAACAAATATAAAACTATATATAATCATAAGACAAACATTATATAATTATGAAGATTTAATCGAAAAAATAGACATATATAGTCATAACATAACAAATCAAGTCCTAAAGGCTAAAAGTTTGTTGACAATTATATATTAAATTATTTATTAGTATTAAAAACATTAACATCTCAAGGCAAAAATTACCATTAGTAATCCCTTTTTAGATGAAGGGAATTAGTGTTTTGCCATAACTTTGTGGTGAAAAAAATAATATTGGACTTAATTAGGTTGTGAGAAGGATCCTTGTCAAAACTAACATTACGGAGTAAACCACTAATAAAATAATGTATAAAACTTGTGAACCATCAAGTCCAAACCGGACCAATTATAAATGGAAGAAAACCCAAATCCATGGTCAAAAACACCAACAACACGCCAATGGAAAGATTGACATGACGTCCTTATCTTTACTTATTATAATGTGAGAGGCAAGTTCAAATTTTCTAAACTGTTCTTATATAAAAACAAAACAAAACAAAACGTTGGTGTTTTACTTTAATTCTCAAACTATCTCTTGCCTTTGATTTAATGTTTTACTTTAATTCCCAAACTACCCCTTACTCCCTTGTCTATTTAGAATCACAGCCAATCGTGATTGAACTCACGGAGAGTTCAATCGCACTCACAGGTTAACACGTGTCCCTTTTAACTCTTATTAATTGTGGTTAACTCCTTCCCCTCGCTCTTGCGTGCATTGCACATGCCACTAGAGAGTTCAATCGCACCCACGGGTTACCACAGGTCCCTTTTAACTCCTATTAACTATGGTTAACTCCTTCCCTCGCCCTCACGTGCATCACACGTGCCACCCGCTAGTGGGATCGAAGATATCTATACTTAAGATATGACTGATTGTTATAAAATACCCCCACCAATCCAACGGTTGAATTGAGATTTTAAATGCATCTGATAATCAATAGAAGCCAAAGGCCTGAATTGCAATAGGGCTTAAATAATAGGGAGACCAAGATTCACCATACTGGAACCCGAGTTATCATTTAATTTGATAGCTGGTGAACCACTAGATCAATAGAAGCCCAAGGTAGAAGAAGTTTAGGAAACTAACCTGAGGAGGAAATGAAGATGAAGCCATGAGATGTGATGTGTCGGATAAGCTGAGAGTAGGAAGAGTTGTAGAGAAGATAACTGTGAAGAAACACAAGTAGTGGACATCCTCCTTCATCAGACAGCATCGCAATCCGAAGAGGCTTTGGAGAAGAAGATGTCAAGGCGGAGATCACCGGTTCAACTCGGAGAAATGTGTTTGCATACTATCCGGCTTCCAAAACATTCCGATTAGTAGAAGAAGAAGACAAAACAGCATTTTTGTTTTTGTTTTTTTGAGGAAGACAAAGAGACCGGCTCCACTTCTTCAATGTAGAGTGAGAGATAATGTAGAGTGAGAGGTAGTGTGAAAGAGAGATCACAAGGAGAGGTGGCTCATAAAAGACATCGGATTTACTCTGGTGGACGCCCGAGTCACACCATCAGGCATCCATTCATCATTGGGCAGCTGGCGATAAAAATGGGGAGAAGTCATTTCACTTTCTCCCCATGATTTTGACTTCTCCCCACTTGATATCTCTTCCCTTTTTATCGTCAGCTGCCCGATGATGAATGAACGCCCAATGGCGAGACTCGGGCGTCAGCCAGAATAAATCTGATGCCCTCATAAAAAGAAAAAAGCAGGCAATTGAGGGGTCTTTCTTCTATTTCGAATCGTAGTGGAGAAGACACTTAATCTCTTCTTATCCTCCTATGTCTATTCATCTCAGTATACTTGGTATACTCAAACAGTTGAAGAAATTAAGTGTCTTCTTCAGTCGACTGGGGCTAGCTCAATCACGATTGGTCACGATTGGATGTGACCCAATCTCAGGTGGCACAATGAAACTGAATATTGATGATCTCCTCGCCAGCAACTACTGGAGAAGATCCTATGTCATTACTTAATGTCACTCAACTTTAGCTCAATGTGACACCCTAGGGTGGTGCTTGCTATCTCACTAGCTAATTAATAAGTAAAATTTGAGAATAATAATCTTTGTACTCCAAGGTTATAAAGGACCAATGAGATGTTAAAATAACTACAAAAGTTATAGGGTATTAGGATTTTTCAAAAACTAGATCTCTTTCGGTTACAGTTGGCGAGGAGATTGCCAACATTCACTTCCAATGTGCACCGTAGATTTCGCACACCAACCAAGTGTTGGTTAGTGTGAACACAATTTGATTGGTGTACAAAAGCTATTGTAGTGCCTTAGGAGTAAGTATTGGAGGTCTCCTTGCCAGCACAACTGCATATGATTGGCTTTTTCAAAAAGGGATTTTGCATACCAGCTGTTAGATTTATCCTAATTTGCAAATACACTGTTATCTATAACAAATTTACAAATTAACTCATCATTTTTCAACATTTAGACAAAGATCCTCATTCTTTCACTTGCGTTGAATTATACTAAAAAATATTTAAAAAGTGATTATAATACCCTTAGGACATTTGGTGGAATATAATACTCTTTTGAAATGTGTCTCCTTTTAACTCTTTAACTGTAGTTAAAATTCACTAACCCTTAAGGTTAAAGCATCTAACATGATTTTTTTAAAAAAAAATATTAATCACAGGGGTTAAAATTTGTTAACCATAATTCAAGGGCAATTAAAGGGACTTTGTGAGTGTGAGATGCTATAGTCTGCTCCTTAGCCTGAGGAGATGATTATTGCTTTTTCAAACCGGCACAATCAATGCATTCACCTGTTATTTTCAAAATTAAAATCTTTCCCATTAGTCTTAATCTTAAAGTCTCACCGTGATTATAAAAGGAATCTATTGAGTCTCATTGAATGGTTAAGTTTGGTAATGTAATATGGGGTATTTGGGTCTATAAAATATCTTAAGGTATAATAATAATTTTAGTAACGGCTATAATAAAAGTCCAACTGACCTAAGGGTTGAGGTTCTTTGTCTAATGGTTGAAAAATAGTAAGTTAATTCGTAAATCTATTATACATAACTATGCGTTTAAATTAAGATAAACCTTGCATTTGATATGCAAAACCTCTTTTCAAAAACTACTTTTATTATTGTTATCTTGCATTTTTCGGATGCGTAGATCGGAAAAGACCATTAGCCTCTTTTTTCACGAGCAATAGTTGCTTGAGCGGTGTCTTTGCCTTAGTGTCCTTTTTAACTATGGTTAACTATGATTTTATTTAAAAACTATGGTTAAAAATATGGATCTTAAGAATTAATGAATCTTAATCACAATTAAAAAAAGTTTTAAAGGGGACACTTGACAAAAAAAGGGGGATGAGACGCCCTCCTCGGAACACCCCCACGAGGAGGGGATTATTTTCCCTTTTCCATATGCCTTATCTTTATAAAAACCCCTTTAGTTGAAAACATGTACTATGTAGCATTATGTAAACCTCCTAAGAGGTTCTGAAATAATTGCTCCCGCCTACATAAAATATTATCAACCAAGGATTATAGAATGAGATTACCAGCCATTCCTTCTAAGAAAGAGATATACCTTGAAAGAAAAGAATACCCCACACACACCCCCCCCCCCCCCCCCCCCCCTCCCCCCCCACACACACACTCTCTCTCTCTCTCTCTGCTCGGGCTCCACACATCATATGACATATGGTGATAAAAAGGGGAAGAGATATCAAGTAGGGAGAAGTCAAAAACATGAGAAGAAAATGAGATTACTTCTCCCCTTTTCTCCACCCACACACTCTGCTCGGGCTCCACACATCATATGACATATGGTGATAAAAAGGGGAAGAGATATCAAGTAGGGAGAAGTCAAAAGCATGAGAAGAAAATGAGATTACTTCTCCCCTTTTCTCCACCACATGTCGCATGATGTGTGGAAGCCTTGACAATTTTTTTGGCTTTCTGTAAGAGACAATCCAATTCCGATGAATGCATGTAACTGGTGTGGGTATGCTCGACCGACTCTGGCTTGTATTTTATCTAGTTTTGTGAACGCTCGAGTAGAGTCAGCTCAAATAAATGTAAGAATGTTGACTTTTTTACCCTTTAAAAAGACATTTTAGGCATTTAGAAAGAGAAGATCAACAAATACAACAAGTGCACTTATAAACTAGAGCTATGCTAGCTCCCAGTCAAAAACCAACATGTGTCCTTTTGGCTGAGATTAGGGAATATATGCCTGAGAGTAGTGCGAGCAGGCCTCTATAAGCCAACATAATTTTGAACATGGATCGTCTCAAGCATATGCTTGAGAGAATCTCTTAGGCATTCACCAAAATGCAACACGTCCGGGTTTTTCAGCTTCTTTCATTATCCTAATTGAATCTTAAGATTAGGTTAATGCTAGCTTAACTAAGGTTAATGAAGCACAATGGTGTGAATGCTTGAGAGGCTCTCTTAAGCATGTGCTTGAGAGGATCCCATCTCCATACTTTTTTGTATGTCCAAAAATGCCCATATTCTATGAGCTTGGTTAAATATTCATTATTCAATTTATGAAAAAAGAGTAATAAAGGTTACCAAATTCATTAGCCTCAAAAAGGTAACAGGCTAACAATCACCATAAAGGGAATGTTGACCTTCAAAGTCTAATTAGTTTATTTTTTTTTGGTCATTCAAATATTTAGAAATTAAATGTGACAAGATCGAAGGCTACTAAGGCTACTAGATGAGAGAAAATAAACTAAGGTAAAGTCAAGTAAAAGAAAAGGTTTAACTTTCTTTTCTCTCATTATTTCATTGTTTAGGTGGAATGAGAAACAAGTGAAAGTAAAAAAAAAAAAATTGAGCATTGTTGAGAAAAGTTGTCATTAGGTTTTGTGCCTTTCTAGCATCCCGAATACCGAAAAAGTAAGAGAAAATGAGGTTTTCTTTTACTTTACCCCATTCTCCTGCAAAACGAACACAGCAAGGGGCTCGAGGATTAGAGAACTTTCTACATGAAGATCATGGATTATCATGACATCTGTAACACCTTCAGAATATGGTCTTCCTTTAGATAGAAGATGTGCTTGATGCACAGGAACTCTTCTCGTAAAATTTGATTTATATCAAGCGAAATTCAAAAATGACTCTTGATGTGTAATAAAAGCCATAACGGCCTATGGATAATCTGTCTCTACACTAGAAATCATATAAATTAAAACTTTAGCATCATTGAAAATTTTGATGTTACTCCAAACTCTAGATTTTGCAAGTTGTAAAGATCAAAGATTGCCCCTACATTCATTACAATTGCAAAACCCGCAATAAACTTAGCTACTTTGACAATAGTATGGCCATCCGGATTTTTCCCAAATAGCCTGTTGATAAACTCCTATTTTTCGGGGCTGTTCCACAAAAAAGATGATCCTCAAATTGGTTCTTTGATGTATTACTATAACTCTCTTAAATTTGTAATGGGAGAATTCTGCTTTTCTCTGGGATTTTCATATGCAAGGCTAACTACAAAATCACTCAAGCCTTGGAAAGCCTTCCTCAAGGTTAACATTCGATTAGTTTTCTGTTGCGAGAGTATCATTATATTCCGGTCTTTCCAAATTTGTCAAAGAATAAAAGGAACTTCGAAGTTTTTCAAGTGAAGTCATTAAATTCTTCTTTTCTTTATTCACCTATTTATTCCACCAAGATTGAAAAAATAGAACCAAACCATATAGCTCTAGTATTTGTAATGTAGAAACAAATGTTTTGCAATGTTTTCTTACTTTTTACAAAGTACATAGGTTCTGCTACTAGAGAGTTACTTAGGCACTTCAAATAAAGTTCTTGAGCTTTGGCGAAAGACTTCACCTCCATATGGTTCTCCATAACTTGCGGTGGTACCAAACAAGTCAAAGCCTACTCTTCTTTTTGCTTTCAGCTAGTAACCTTTGAGACGTGACACTTTGTGTTCACTTCAAATTTTCTTCTCATGGTGTCAAATGACTATCAAAGTTTTGTCTTCTTGCAATGGATATCATCAAAATCTTCATATCCCCTCTTCATTCCTTTGTATACATATAATACATAATATGGGGATTACTACAGTCACACACATTTAGTTCTATACAGGTAGTTCATCTTTTATCCTTGTAATACAAGTGGAAAAGTGTAATGACCTAACTTTTGATTACCAGATGTATTACTAGCACTTAAATATGTTAAATATATGAGTTAAGACTATATAGACATAATGGAAGGTATGACCCTGAAAGATCCTAAGAGTTTAAACTTCAGATCACAATATTCGATCAATCGGAACATAATTTTTAAAATATGACAGTAACAGAAATAATCAATCTAATGTAAAGAAAGGTTTGGAGATATTTTTAAAAAAAATTAATTTTATTACTAATTATAATTAGTGAATAATTAGTTGATTAATCAGTATTTAAAGTGTTAATTATAATCTATTTTGAGATTAAAGGCTTAAGAATAATAAAAGTTAGGAGGGATGGTTAATTAATAAATAATGTAAGTTAAAGAAGTCTAATAAAATTTAATTTTTATTATTAATAACAATTAGTAAGTAATTAATTAACTCATTAGTGTTTAAAGAGGTTAATTATAGCTAATATAAGATTAAGGACTTAAGTTTAATAAATAAAAAGTAGATGGGCTAATTTATAATTAAAAAGAATTATGACTAGGTGTTGAGTGGTGGCAAACCCACTCACAGGTGGAGACATCTTTTAATATATATATATAATACAATTATATAAGAGAAGCCTCTCTTGTACGGTTTTGAAGTACAGCAACATTAAGTTACTGTTCTTCTCACTTCCCACAGTAGCAACAGTAAGCTACAAAGTGAGAGAGAGAGAAAAAAGAAGAAAGAAAGGAAAGGGAGAAGGGAAGGAAAGGGAAGAATGAAAAAAGAGAGAATAAAGGAAAAGGGAATGGAAAAGGAAAAGGAATGAAAGAAAGAAAGGAAATGGAAGAAGAAAAGAAAGAAATATATTTATTTCACCTGGATTTTTGTAATTGGGTGAGTAAACTCATATGTTTTTTATTTAATGTATAGTTCATTTAAATCACATTATTAATATTTTAATTATCTCAAACTTGTTACATAATTGATGATTCAGATAAAATTTTCAAGATATGCTATATGACTCATTTAAGTTTTTGGGATATGCATGAATTTTGAGAAAACCAATTACATATTAATATATTATGATATGTTTTAATTTCTGAATAGGCATGAATAAGCATACAGGGTTTACCTATTTTAAATAAAATGACGAGAATTAATAGCATATTATGATGTGTTTTGATTTCTAAATAAGCATACGACCGACTTTACCTATTTTAAATGAAATGGCGAGTTCATGTGAAAACAAGTGATTTTTTATATATGTGAAATATATCTTCGATTTGTATCAGATCTATAAATAAATACATCAGGTGATGTGATTATGGAATTTGATATTATGATATGATTTTGAGTTTGATAAATATCACTAATGATTCATGGATTTTGTAGTCATATGATATCTATAAAAAAAAAAAAAAAAAATACCACTTTAACGATCCATGGATTTGGTAGTCAGTTTATGTTTGTATCAGCTGATGAGTAACATTTGTGGATGTTACATTCTCACACTGTATTCTGAGAGAGCCTAAGGATCTCACCATAATACGGGCCGTCCGATAGACCCTGCCGGTTGCATTGGAACGATTGGATAGAGCCGACGTATCAATTCAATTTTGTCATATTTCGAAAGAACCTTTAAGATGATCATTCTACTGTGATATCTTATAGGCAGTACTGACAAGATCAGTAAAAAATACGTGAGTCAGTATAGGATAGCACTCTGGTATTTGGTGTTGATATATGTATATAGTAATCTCGATAGTTATATAACATATCCAGTTATTTTGTGAGTTATTGATATCCGTTTTTCGGATTTTGTTTTGGGACTCGTTGATACTTGGAATTATTATTCGACAAGAGGTTTTGTAATTATGAATGGTTTAAATTCATGATTTTCAGCAAAATGATTTACATGCATAGATTTGGGAAACTGTTATATATATTGAGTTGAAAATGAGCATATGAAGATTAGTTTATTCTATTTTAAATTGTACATATTTTTCTGCTGCATTTTTTTTAAGTTCATTGAATCCTACACATGAGAATTACTTATGGAGTTGTCTTACAGAGTGAACAAACGAATGGAGATAGATGTAGATATAAGTAAAAAAGAAGATATCATCAAAGGTATGTTTTAGGGGTTTTTCCCAGATTGCCCCTTTAGTATAGGGTTCTTCCCCAAATAACCAGGTTTTAAAAACCCTTCTCTTAATGCCCCCACACACATGTGCATCTATTCACACATGCGAACTTTTCCTATTTTATCTAAATCATTTGAAGAAAAGACTTTGATTATCCCTACCTCATTTCCGAGGAGTTCTTCATTCCCACCCTATTTCCGACGAGAGAACTTCGTTCCCACCCCATTTCCGGCGAGAGATCTTTGTTCCAAGAGCGTTCTTTCCATGTTCTTTTCGTGAAAAAACGTCATTAACTGAAGAACAACCCTCATTTTCAGGTTTCTTGTGTTTTAAAAAAAATGAATTCAAAAAAATCATTGCATGTATGATTAATTCATGGAAAAATGTTTATAATCATTGTATTTATGGTTCAAAACCTTAAATTTCATGTTATATATGTGTTTACATGTGTTTTTTTCCATTTTCTATGACTTACAGTCATGTTTCCAAGCTTGAAGACGACGGTCAATGCATTTTACACGAGGTCGATGCATAAAATGCACGAGGTCGATGCATTGTATCAACCTAGTACATTTTGTACGCGGTCGATGCATTTTGCACGAGGTCAATGCATAAAATACACGAGATCGATGCATTTCATCAACCTAGTGCATTTTGTACGCGGTCAATGCATTTTGCACGGGGTCGATGCATTGTATCAACGTAGTGCATTTTGTACCCAGTCGATGCATTTTGCAAGAGGTCGATGCATAAAATGCACAAAGTCGATGCATTGTATCAATCTAGTGCATTTTGTACGCGGTCGATGCATTTTGCAATGGGTCGATGCATAAAATGCACGAGGTCGATGCATTGCATCAACCTAGTCTATTTTATATGCGGTCGATGCATTTTGCACGGGGTCGATGCATAAAATGAACAAAGTCGATGCATTGTATCGACGTAGTGCATTTTGTACGCGGTCGATGTATTTTGCACGGGGTCGGTGCATAAAATGCACGAGGTCGATGTATTGTATCGACCCTGCGCGCAAAAAACTTCGGGAAACTCTGATTTTTGCGATTTTTTCATCTTTTCTTCTTCTTTTTTATTATTCTTCTTTCAAAATCAGTATAGATGGTAATGGAGGGTTATTTGGAAGATGAGGGGAGTGGGTGAGCTTCATTCATCTTATCCACGTACGTATCTTCTTCTTCTTCTTCTTCTTTTTGGAATGAAGAACTCTCGCCGGAAATGGGGTGGGAACGAAGATCTCTCATCCACGAACCTAAATCATTCTTCTTCTACTTTTTCTTTCAAAATCAGTGGAGGGGTATTTAAGACTTTTCATAAATACTGAATTATGGAAAATGGATGATAAGGGCATTTAGAGAAGGGTTTTCAAAACCTGGTTATTTAGGGAAGAACCCCATACTAAAGGGGCAATCTGGGAAAAACCCCTATGTTTTAAGTTGAAAGTGATGAAAATTTTGATGTATATAGTAGATTGTACATTTGTAGATAATTGCTCTAATGAATCATATTATACAGGTGAGTCTAAGAGTTCAAATCTTTATCATAGTGTTATAAAGAATGATTAAATTGATATAATAGGAGCTAAGAGATGAAATGAGAACTCACACCCTGAGACTTGAGAGTTTGGGTTTCGGGGTGTGACAAAAAGTAATGTGCTTTTTCAGGAAAATATAAATAAGTCAGGATGGTTCTAATCTGATAAACTTAATATTCAGTTAGGTATCTTGGGCAGATGGTGGATATATGCAAAACCATACATGTACAGAAGGATTATTTTAAGACCTGTTACATAATCAGAAGTCAGAACCACTGATCCTAGGATAACGCCTAAATTAAAGAGCAAGTACAATTGGATTATGTAAACAGACCAATTTATGGTAAGAAAATATAGTGAATTAGGGGCAGTATTAAGCAGAAGAAGGGGGTGGATTTAGCAGCCCCATAAAAATAGATTCTAGTAATCTTGAGCGGCATCAGAATTCTGAGGCATCTGACATAGGAGAATTTGGTGGATACTTTCATTCTGTTTCTTGAATTACTTTTATAAATATTAACCAGATGTGTAAAATTTGAAGTGGGCTTCTTTCACATTCATGTAGGAAACTCAAAGGATGATAAATAATCTTTATTAACAGTTAAAAATGTGATTTGGTTGCCCATTTGTTGGCATCCATTTTTCTCCTTCATGTTCAGTTGTTTGAGAAATAATTGTAGAATTGTGTCTGCTATTATCGATTTTGGATGCATTTCTCTGCACATAACACCCTATTATGTCTTGATTTTGTAAGAAATGTCAGCACAACATTCTAGCCAAAAATAGAAGCTCTGGTAAAATAAAATGGTTATTTATATAAATTAAGTGAAATTTGGGTACAAAAATTATCTTCAAGTGTTACATTCCCTGTTGCAAACTTACATCCCGTCAAATTGATCTCGGTCGCTGTTAAATGGATTTACGGGCTAGAAAAGCTTGAAATGAATTAGTCATTAAGCATTTACATTTCAATCTTACCGCCTCAAACATCCTCATTTTCAAATTCCATGTTAAGATGACAGGTTTGGAAGCACCAGAACCTGATCAAAATCTACAACAGCAATAAACAAAGATCAAAAGAAAGTGAGAGGAACGCAAAAATGTGGGGAAAAAAAGAGAAATTAACATTAGACATCAGGTACACCATCATGAAGGAATACCAAAATCCAGAGGAGACCCATCTGATAACTATATGTCAACAGTTTCATAGAAAACGGAGAAATCAGCTGCATTGCCTTTAGAAGAGTGTTTGGAGCAGTTTTGGGGAGGACAAAGCTGCCACGGACTTAAACTGTCACAATAACAACAATCCATTAAAAAACTAGGAGAGGGAAATGCTAAATTGGATGTCATGCTAATCCTATGAGACAGGATTTCAGGAAACAGATACACGACTATACTTCCCAGTGTGATATTTAAGTTAAGGAGCTAAGGGCAATGGAACTGTGAATATAAGCAAGCAGAACCATCTTATTTGTTATCCTACACCCTTTCTACCTTGTGCTGCCTGTACTTTTCGCGTATAGCATTCAGAGGGCAATCATTGGTGTTCAATTGTAGATCTTGCAGTGCAAGCACTGTAGTTTTCAGATCTGATGCCTTGTAAGAGGTATAGTGCTCTAGAGTTGGATTCTGCAATGAAAATAAAGTCGGGTTCTAAAAGGATAAACTTAAAGCAAGTGAAAGGAAAAGAGGCCAGAAAAAATGCAGACCCATGGGTGGCCTGACTGATCTAATGTCCATCTGGCAAGGAAAACAGCAGATGCGGCTATGAGGGAAGGAAGGAATTTCAGGAACCCGTACTCAACCAGAGTCAATTCTGCTAGATAATTGGCCAAGAACTCCAG
The DNA here is from genome assembly GCA_015143295.1 of Tetracentron sinense. NCBI lineage: Eukaryota > Viridiplantae > Streptophyta > Magnoliopsida > Trochodendrales > Trochodendraceae > Tetracentron > Tetracentron sinense. The sequence continues at coordinate 5,010,966 of CM026554.1, read as the reverse complement.
TTCAAGACTAGTTACCTGCAAAGAAAGCATATAAAATTGCAAAGCTAGCTTTTCTCTGAGCAGAAATTAGAGTGCAAACTCTTGTTTTCTATGAAGATTGAGACCAGCTAACATACTTTGTAAGAGGCTTGTGATGCTCGAAGGAATCTCCTACAAAAAGGAGAAATTTGGGTACAGTGCATTAGAAACTTCAGTGATATATAGCAAGAGAGCGTTATACCATCAATGGAGAAGCTTGATATCGTAAGCTGAAGTACCTGAGAAATGTCTTTGTGGTGGGTGCTGATAATTGAAAGCCCAAATAGTTTAGTACTTGACTTTCCATTTTCACTACCTGTCAGTTAATTTTAGTCAGCTTCTATATACCTAAATACACAACCAGGAGTACTATGGCAGAAAAGAAAGGCTGTAGCACAGATTTTGGAATGCCAAACAAAGCCCATTACCGGAGTTTAATTTTATTTCAACTATAGATGATAGAACTATCCTAATATTTACAGTTCTAAGCAAGTGCCTTACCTCAGCATTCATATGGCCATATTATCAGGTTTGTTTCAAAAACTCAAGGCATATTATATATCATGTGAAGAACACAAATTGCTTACTCATAATTCCTACATTCTTCAGGATTATACCCATAGCCACGAGTACAAAAACTAAGCACCAATTACCAAATTCAAATGATCAAATGACTAAAAGGATCCCTCCAGATAAAACAGTTTTATAGTACAACCTGCAATCAGAATATACTATTCATTATTTGCTGGATACGCAAGCAATATCAGGTAAAGGAAATTGATCCAACATGCTAATAGACATAGCTTTGACATTATTAAGTATTTCAGAGTAAATATCACCATTTCTGTATCATTTGGACAATTTCTGACTCAAAAAATCAAGGAGAATCACATTTCAACTCATAATGGTACCTATCAGGCTATCACCCCTTATTTATGAGTTGGTCCAATCTATCTATACATTTCAGCAGATCAGCACCCATGTAGACCTTCAAAGGATTCAAACCAATGTGGCCGTGACCTTGTCAAAATCATACCCAGTGCTTGCATGTTATTTGTAAGAAAGCATTGGTTGTGGGTTAAAAGACATCTCGATTAATTATGTACTAAGTTTCTTAAGATTGAGGTTTGACCTACAAAGCATTCCTACACTATGGACATGATGGAATGCCCTGTTCAAAATGATGAAAAGTACTTATTTCCCAAATTAAATATGTAGTGTTCCGTGATAAGACAGTGAATTGATGCAATATGGAAAGCATTAATAATGTCTAGATGGATAGAAGTGGATGAAGCACATGAAACCAAAAGGAAGAAATAACTTGCTTCAAAAGGATGAGATGGAATAAAATTATTGTCTCAGAATCTCATTCTTTCTCTATTCCATGAATGGTTAAGCATGCCAAACAACCTAAGTTCAAAACATAGCTTTGAAACATACCTCTCCTCTTGTGTAGGTGTTGTCTGTGATGAAGCATAATTCTTCCACACGAGGTGCACAAATTTCTTCATACTTCCTTCAAGCCAAACCGAGAAGAAGCACATCGAAGAATCATCAGTCAAAGAAAAAAATATAATTGCAATCCAATTATAACCACAATCACCATATGCATTCGTGAATGTTGCAAATATAAATAGCATAGCTATTAGGTAGTGAAAAAGTATCCTCAACAAGAGAGAGAGAGAGAGAGAAAGCATGACATGGACACAACAATCGACAAAGAGAATTACTTGAAACTCTGTTTCATTCTGTACAGTCCTACATTCCTTATATGAACCTTTTCCAGCTTCCAAGGAATAGACAAGAAATTCAATTCTCCAAAATAGAATTGGTATAGTTCGCTTTTACATTCATCACAAGTTTCAGAACCATCAGTTCCTTTATCCTTCTTTATGTATACTTCTTCATTTTCCTTGATAAAGTTTGAATTTTGAAAATAGACAAAGGTATAGTCAAAGAAATTTTGGTAACCGCTGATTTGTTCGTCAACTCGACCCGTCAGTTGCCTCTAGGATATTACGTAACTTTTTTTCTTTTTTTTGCAATAAGTAATTTTCAGATCTGATAACATTCGTCATCATTACCATCACCAGAGCCTTATCCGAACTGTTCCAAGTTCAAACATATTGGTTCATAATTCTAAAGGAAAAGGAAGGGGAATAACACATTTGACTTATACTGCAATTAAAGAAAAACTTACGAGGCAATCAGCATGCAGGTGATGCCAAGCAGTTGAAGTCTTTGTCTTTCAATGTAGTTGTGAGAAAGAAACCGATCAATGAGATATACTGTAAGGTAAAGTGTATCTGAAACCAACTTATATTCCTGACAAACCTGAAACCAAGATATAAATGATTAGGGACAAGGACTTTCAGCATCCACGCATGAACTAGAAAACCCAAGAATTTTAAGTTGCCCATACTATAACAAGCAGACCAAGGATTAAAAATACGGTTCCAAGGGATGTATCGGTCCCAACTAAAACCTATACATATTGGTTTCAAACGATACATATAATTTTTTCTCTTTTACAAATATCAAATTTAATTAAAATTTTAAAAATCAAGCGAGTTATAGGAATCAAATTTACCAAATATAAAGTCATGGGAAACGACCCAAAGACAAAGTAGCAAATACAATTACAATTACACAATGAATGAAAACATAAATAACTAATAAACGAAATCTATCGTTTCTTTTGTATATGTATAAATATCGTACAGGGGGTTACCGAAACTTATATGTATTATCTGTTTCGTATCGGTTTCAGCGATTTTTATTTCCATGAAGCAGACAGAGTTGCCCATACTAAAATAAGCAGAAAGATTTTAATTCAAATTTAACAACCTGGGTTCCGTTATCATCATTTCTTGAGCCTGATGAAAAAGAGTGGAAATACAACTATTTCTCAAAGTCCCATTGAACAAAGTTTCTATTTTCAAGCAGAACAGCTTCACACCTTGTAGTTGCAGAGGCCTTTGCTACAACACAGCATTCTGGCATGGTGGAGCCATTTCATTCATATAGAGAGCCCAGGGCTCTAAAGAAATTGATAAAAAAAAATTCCATGTTATGAATAGCATATTTGTTTTTTAAAAAAGAAAGTCGTTAAACATCATATTATTATTATGAAACCTCAACCCATTCATTTGACAAAGATCATCGATTTTAATCTAGTGAAAGGAAAAGCATCCAAATTTCACGAGAATCAAAAGAGGTAGAAGGGAAAGAAAAATAAAACAGCAAAAACCAACACACAAAAGGCATAACAATGACCACAACACTAGTCAACCTCTAACTCACAAGGGTAGGTCATCCTAGTCCTCAATCTCTCTATGAGAAGAACACCATAATTGAATAAGATGTCAAATGCGCATATACAAATGTGTGCGAGAGGTGGAGGTATCCTCAAACACACTTATATTCCTCTCCTTCCAAATAATTCATGCCACGGCTGACGGCCCCGAAAGAAAAGACCAGATAACTGATCAAGGAGCCTCCAAAACAGGTAAGAAATTCAAAAGAGAGAGGGAAAGATCCAACATACCCACAATTGAGAAAGAAAAAAATCTTCAAATACCGTATAGAAAAAGGACAGTGCAAAAGCAAGTGGTCTACTGATTCCTCCATTTGATGGCACGAAAAACAACAGTTTGCCATCCTCCACCCTCTATCATTTATTGATCAATCGTACGAATTTATCCAAAGCTGCAATCTAAAGGAAGAAGAATATCTTGAACAGAATTTAGGAATTGAGGAAACTCACTGTATATTGACAATTGTTAACTCGAGTCCAAACTTGGCATCTCTATTTTGGTTACACGGGGCACTCTGACATCTCAAAAGTCTTAGCATGTCCTCCAATTCCCAATCATTCAACCCACACCTCACCTTAGGACACCACACTCTCTAGTTACTCTGTCTAAGTAATCTGCAATCAAGGCTAAACAATCAACTACTAGCAAAAAGAGATTCCCAAAGTCTTCTTTTAGTCACGATGGGCCACACCAAAATCCTCCCCAAATCTCCGCAGTCACTTCCTCAACAAGACCTTGTTCACCTCCACTAGTGGTTTCAGTTTCAGCCCACCCGCCTTCACCAGAAGGCACACATACTCCCAAGACACCAAAAGATAAAATCTTCTTCTCCACTTTTCATTCCATAAGAAATCCCTCTACATCTTCTCTAACCTACCTACGACGGAACATGGAATGGTCAACATAGATAGAACGTAGGTAGGGAGACTACATAAAGATACTCTTTATCAATGTCAACTTTCTTCCTTTGGAAAGATATGACGATTTCCAACCCACTAACCTACTGGAAACCTATCTAACACTGAATTCCAAGCATACTTAGATTAAAAACTCGACCCAAGGGGCATCCCCAGAAATTTAGAAGGGAGAACGCCCATCTAATCTAGTAACCCAATGTTTTAATAACCGGATGGTCATTGAACCGGTTGGGCGACCGGCTCCCAATTCGACCAGACGATTCAACCGATTCTTAAAACACCACAAAAGATATGAAAACCCGAATGTCATGTCATGTCATTCATGCCTAAGCGTATGCAAAGTCTTACTCCCATTAGTCCCAACCAATACCCTGCAAAATGACAAAACAAGATATGGATAGTAATAAATTCCACTCGCCCAATCCCGTCGCCCAATCTCATCATCATCTCCAACTAGTTCAGAACCTTTTTCTGAAGCTCTGATCTTCAACACAGCTTTGTGAGCAACATCAAACCAGCCCTTTAAAAACCATGTAACCGACAGTAGGGCAACTTGAATGGCCTACTCGATGGGAAAGGTGAAGGGGATGACATATGGTTCTCCCAGAAGAACTCCTCGACGGGAAAGGTGAAGAGGCAACGTATGGTCCTCCCAAAAGAACTCCTAGTCGGGAAAGGTGAAAGGGCAACATATGGTACTCCCTGAAAAATCTAAGTCTTTAACATATGCCGAAGACAAAAGAGCAAAGATTGGGCAACTACGAGTACGTTGGAACCAGTTCTGACTGTTCTCGGTTTAACCTGTCAGTTATTTTGATTGTGTCATTGTATGCCAGTTCTTAATTATAACCGGTTCTAGACACTTTGGGGACCATAGCCGTGACCGGTTCCCAGCTTTACCGGTTCAACCGGCCAGTCCGATCCGGTTTTTAAAACACTATGGTAACACATTGATTGCAAAAAACAATAGTAAGGCTATAGGCTATAGCCAACAACCATAACAAAAAGGTTGTTGGTCCAAAATACACAAATTAATCTTCCGAATATAATTAAATTATTTTCAAATAAATGAGGCTTAGAAGTGCATAATTAGTTAACTACTTCTAGAAGATAATAAAAGCCTCCCACGAGTGCAAACAAGAATTAAAGGCGACATTATCTCTAGGTTTCAACCAAACCCAAACTCAATTCGAGTTCCAGAGAGTAGCACCCCTAACTAATAATCTCTGTCCACTTGACTAATTTTATTGTCTGATTCAGATTTCTTTGTTTACGTTTTATATGATTTTAATTTAATTGATAAAAAGTCAATTCTACTTTTCTTTCAATGTCTTCTCCCAATATATGAGGTCAACAACAGGAATGAGATTCTGACAATTAATAATAATAAATATGTTGACTTTAAAATTAAACTAAAATAAAGGAGTCGAAATTCTGATGGAGTTCTATTGTAACAAATTCTTCTCAAATGGTAGACGTCAAATCACGTTTGACACTAAACAAAAAATGTCGAGCAACATTGAGAATTCTCTCAAGTTTGGCTTGAAATGGTGTAACTGGGTGATTTTCTATATGGAGTTAATCTGATGATTAATTCTCATACTTGAATACAAGTCAGGCTAAACCTTAAAAGGCCGTTCTGACTTGCGGCGAAAAGGAGAAAATGGCAAAGGAGATCGAGAGCACACCAAGAAATTTGAGATTACTGAGGAGTGGTTGCCGTTTAGCCTTGTTGTATTCGACTTGTGGTGTTGTTGTGTCCCTTTTAGGCCGGTGTCCTTTCCTATCTATAGGATTTTGTTTTGGGAGCATTTAACACAAAAATTATTATAATTCTTGTAACTGACATATTTATTGTGATAACGTTTTTTTGCATTTAATACAATGACGCCTTTAGCATTTATTATATTAATGTCTTTGCATTTATTGTGTCAATTAGCAATTATTTTGTTTTCCTCGGGTGTCTTACAACGACTCGTTACTCATCAAATGTTCTCAATGGATTGGTGAAGGCGGCTTCACTTTTCACGTGTGTGCGATAGCCAGCCCGGGTCGATCTCCTCCCCACATCCGTGTTTTTCAACCGATGAGGAGCCGAGATCTGTTAGAGTCGCCACCAATCAAGATTTTGGGTGTGATTGGTCACCCATAATTAAGAACCCTCGATTAAATAAGAAACCGAGATTGGGTCCGGGGATTCTTTTATGAGTTGGGGAAGGTGTTAGGCACCCCACCTCATCCGTCAAGTGACGGTTACCTCTTAACTTTCTCCATTAAATTAATTTAAAATTATTTTCTCTTCTTTTTATTATTTCGAGAAAAACCACCCCTCCTCAACCGAGTTAAGGCGATTTCGTCTCTACTTATTTTCTTTTATTTCGAGATTAGAAAGCCACCCCTCCTCGACCGAGTTAGGGTAAGTTTCTCCCTACTTGCGCGGCAAAATCCCTTTTCCCTAAATCGACGAACGGCCACACATCTCTCCTCAACCGAGTTAAGAGGGGCCTCGCCTACCTTTGGGTGGAAAAGGGACGAAACTACTAACAATAATGAAGAAAAGCTTAAAAAGAAGTCGAAGATCTGGTCTTCCGGCCCTTTCCTTCACCCGGATTTCCTCATCCGCACAACCGTGAAGAGGGAAATCTCCGAGCTACTTAGGGAAAGTGAGGGAAGAAGAGACTTGGACGGGTAGAAACAGAGGATGGGGATGTGGCATATATTTTCCTTTTTAAATGCTCCAAGTGTTTGAAGAGAATGCTTCGACGAGATCCGAACTCCCAAGATTTTCCCCAAAGTTGGTGAAGATCCCTCCTAGGTTGATGGCTTGATGGCTGGGATTTCTGGAATTCGAAAACTAAGTTAAGCCTATTCGGAGTTCTCCCCAAGCTTTAAACTTCAAAGCTCTCAAGGATTTTCCCCCAATTCTCTAGGTTTCAAAGGCTTTCCGGATCTTTCAAGGTTTTCAAGGTGTGGAATGGGTTTTCCAAAGTTTTCAAGGTCTTTTCCTCAAGGTTTCTCGATGATCCAATGGGTTGATATGAGGTCCCTTTTATAAGGTGAAACAGCAAGGTTTTCACGCTTTTTTTCTGATGTGGGATAAAAAAAAATAACCCAAAACCCGTTGGCACGCGAAACGAGGTTATAATTAGGGTTTTCGTACGTCGCGCCTTTCTAAAGACCGCGGGACTGAAGTTGGCCAAAAAATAGGGGCGCGCCCTTATAAAGGGCGCGGGTTAATTGTGAGCTAAAAAAAACTGCCCCTTTGGGCTCGGGTTGGTTTGGGCTTGGGCTTCGTTCTCGGCTTTGATCTTCGACCTTCCAGAGTCCGGATCTCGTCTTCTCTCTTTGTCAATACTTGGTATCCTTAATTTTTCCAGGCTCATGCAAAATAGGGTGTCTACAACGTGATAACGCACTCTTCGACCAATGAACCTCTCACCCTCAATCCTTAAGTCCTTCTTTTTACCCTTTTTTAGATTTTGCAAACATTATGCTAAAAAGCGCATAAGTTTTAAATTAAAGGCGTTTCACCAAGTATGCACAGCACAATAACTAATACAAGTTTAAAGGCATCGTTTTAATCGTTATAGGCGCATTGTCCCTTAGTCGAAGGCGCGAGGAATTTCCATGAAGGCTTTATTATTGTCATGTCATCATAAAGTATCACTTTATTTGCTCACGTGGCTCTCGTAAAAATGACCCATCAACAAATGGTGAGGTACGAGTGTAAAAAAAAAAATCATTGAGTCACCACAAATCAACATTTCTAAAAGCAAAAATCACAAGTCGAAACAATTTAAAGAAGAAAAAAGCGTCTCAAAATCCACAAACTCCAATCCAACCTGTTGCTTTCTCTTTAGATAGACTTGCCTATAGTCATCCTCTTATAGGTTCCTCTATTTTGGGAATCTATTGTCACACTGGTTGGTCCCTAACAAAGAAGGATAGAATAATAGTTGACTTCTCAAGATGAAATAACTCCATGTAAAAGTAACTACTTGAACAAAAATATTCAAAAAATTTAAGATGAAATGAGACTGACAAATATTACAGTAGTATAGATTCTACAAAAATTGGGGCAATGTCTTTCTAACATTCAAGTAAAGTACAATTTAGACTTATTGTACCTTTGCACTTTTGGAATTTGAAGCACATAAGGGATTCTCAATATCTTAGTAAATAACAAACATGCAAAAAATGAGATAAACATTCTTATATGATCATGCATATATGTAACTAAGGTTGAGGAAACTACACTAACCTCCACAAGCCAATCAACCAGAATCCCTCGCATGCTCTGAGTGATATCTTGCTGTAGTGTTTCCATAAAATTAGGATAAGGTCTTCGAATGAGCTGAGGAAAGGACGAGTTTTAGTATTTTGCCAAAAGTAAGCATCAAGTGTGCTTTGGGTAGACAAAGAACATATAATATAGTGAAAAATCTCTATTTTCTAGTTAATAACAAAGAATCTTGTGTTAAAACCACTATCGTTTGTGCTTGTTGCAAAAACTAAACTATGTCTTTGTGGCCGCAACTAAACAAGGAAAACCCTTTAAATGGGTAACAATTATTGGATAATAATCCTATAGTACTTAAAGTACGCCATTTTGTAGTCTCAGTATCACAGGGTATTTTAGAAATTTTGATGAATAAGCAGTAGTAGCAAATCCATAATTTTCAATTGGTTTTTTGGAAATATCATATACCTGTTACTTGCGAGATCGAATCACAGCCAATTGCGATTGAACTTGGGGAGAGTTCATTCACACCCACAAGTCAACACATGTCCATGTTAACTCCTATTAATTGTGATTAAGATTCACCAACCCTTAGGTTTAAATAATCTAACCTTAGTTTTTAGAAAAAAATTAACTATGGTTAAGAACTTTTAACCTTTAGGGTTAATATTTTATAATATTTTTTCAAAAAACCAAGGTTAGATTGTTGAACCCTAAGGGTTAGTGAATCTTAACCATAGTTAATAGGGGTTAACAGGGACACGTGTTGACCTAGGGGTGCGATTGAACTCTCCCCGAGTTCAATCGCGATTGTTGTGATTCGATCTTGTTACTTGCACAGTCATAAGCTACCATTTGGTCTGTAACGAAAGTATGAACAACATTAATAGCAAAAGAAATAATGGAATAGTTGTTGAAAGTACAAAAGAACAATGTCGGCAACACAAACCTCTGTGACAAGTAAGTTACTATAAATGTCATGGGCATAAAGGCTGCACATTTGAGGATCTTTGTGGTCAGAATCAATGTCTATAATGTCTAGACTGCTTGAAATTCCCAAATCCTCACATATCTTGTCTTTGTCTGCATTACCCAACCAAAAAAATTATCAACCTCATTTAATGATTATTTTAAAGATACACAATATAACCAGAAACAATAATCTTTGAGATCAACAAATAATCTTTTCCAGTAGAGCCATGATATCCCCCCTCCCTCACAATTTTATTGTACAATTTAATTTTCAATTATAAAAATACATGATTCCTAACAACTTTCACCACCTGACTTTTCAATGGACAAGACAACATTCCTGTTTTAACTCCCCTATAAGCAATCACACTACTGTTGATACGGATTGGGGCCATAGAGCCCAAGCATTCCAACATATTGTAAGAGACATCATCTTTCACACCCTTTTCTAATGAGTGTCTTCTAATAGTGGCAACTCTTTGGATGGAGAGGTGCTTCTCAGAAATCAAAAGGGAATATCCGACAGTATCAGATCTATAAAAAGATAGATCGGAGTTGTCTTTGAACAGAAATAGCTGCAATATGGAAGAAGGAAATGTCATTTTAAAAAAACCCCAATCCCAGAGATCACCAGCCCTGCAGCAATTAACCCATTCATCTCTTCCATCTTCTTCTTCCTTATATTTTTCTAAGGTCTAACATTGGCATCAAAGCAAATCCTAGGTGAAGGAATAGAATAGAAGGTGGTTGAAGACGATCCCCTTTCCTATTCTTTTGGGGGCAGTTAAGAGTTTTAAAAGATACTATGGTGAGTATTCTTATCTTGCTGGTAGCTGGGTTTGTTGGTCCTCGTCTGGATCATTTATGGGCGCTTCATCCAGGAGCTATCACCTGGTCCATTTGGAAAGAGCGCTACTGGCGGACTTTTGATGCTTGAGCAAGTGACCAAGAGGGCTTGTAAGCTTCTTGGGGATTGAGCCTCGATTCAGGGCACAGCCAAAGGGTGGGAGCCAATAGACTTTTCGGCTTAAAAGGAGTTTTTGTTCTTTGTTGTTTTTTGTTGGACTTTTGCATGCTTGTCCTTTCTTCCATGTATTTCCTGCAGTCTTTCTCTTTCCCCTTAGTTTCGGTTCACTATTGGTGAATCTCTGTTTCCTTTTATCCTAATATATATGATGATGGCTATGATTACCTATCAAAAAAAAAGTATTTAATGCATTGCACCTCAGCCCATCTTGGGGTTATAAAAAGGCTAAGACAGTGAAATTGGCTGGCGCTCAGCCCACTGATGCCTTGTTCAGCCCGACTCTAGTCTACATTAGGTTCAACCCATAATATACTAATTTGGGTCAAATTCATATCTGGGCCTACCAAAACTCTATTTGACAACATTGTGCACATTTGGACTCCAATTCGCACGCCGTCAAAAGCATGCATCAGAATTTTGCTTAGAACATGAATAAGCATCAAGTCAGTTCCTCAGGTTTTTTCTCAGGCACATATCAGCAATCAAGTGGGGCCCACTCACTAAAAGCGTAAACATTTAGGGATTAATAGTTAACAAGCACCGTTTGTAAAACTTTTGAGAACACATGTCACTTGCTAGACCCTATTAAAAAGGTTTTGAGCATTATTGAGTTTTCGACAAATCAAGGATGCTATCAATGACTTCGATAGGTCTCAAAAAAGCTAAGTTGCCCTAATCCTAAATTTACCTTTAGCAATATAATGGCATCTTGAGTTATTGAAAATAAAGTTAAGATATATTAGTATATTTCCATAACGGATAGATCCACTGAGAAGTGAGCAAAACCTTGTGACATATTTGAAATCTGTACTTTCGTTATGAGTGGCATAACCGCGAAGGTGTATAAAACCTCATGATGGTGAATATGTGGATAATGGTACATCCACTACTTAATGGGAGTAAAACCTTATGGTATACATATTAGTATATATGGCTCTTATGGCCCAGTGAGAGATGTTGGTACGGATTGTCGCCATAGAGCCCAACCGTTCCAACATATTATATGAGACATCATCCTTCACACCCTTTTTTAACGGGTGTCTTCTAACAGTTGCAACTCTTGGGTGGGGGGTTGCTTCTCCGACATTGAAAGGGCACATCCGTCCGTGGCAAGTCTATAAATAGATAGATTCGGGGTTTGCTTTGAACAACAATATAGAAAAAGAGGGAAATGTCATTGAAAAGACCCTTAATCCTAGCGATCACCAGCCCCACAGCAATTAACCTATTCATCTCTTCCCTCTTTTTCTTCCTTGTATTTTTTTAAGTCTAACAATTGCCTCCCAGTTCATGCAATTAGCATATTTCTCCATGCCTTGTTAACCAAAAGTAATTTTAATAGCTATATATATATATATTGCCTCTTCTTGGAGATTTGTTAAACCTAACTATTATGTTAAACATACACTTTTTCTCTTATATATATACTAGCAAAACCTCAGTGCGATGCACGGAAGTGCAAAGAAAAATTAGAACATAATAAATAAATTAAAGTTGTATCAGATAAATAAGTAGAAAAAAATCAGAAAACACAAATGTACATTTAACATAATATAATGAATAGGTAGTCTCCCTCTCATACCATTGAAATAACAATTAAAGAAATGCATAAGTAGGTAACTTGTGAGAATAGTCTATAGACACATTTTAACCGATAAGAACAAAGGAATGAATGTTAAATAACTAAAGTCACAAATGAAAGATCTGAACTGCCCCATACCACACACCATGGGCCTGTCCAGTGGTTGTGTCTCCCTTTCGAGAGGTGTGACTCGAGTTCGAGTCTTGGTGTGACCGTGGAGTGCCCACCATGAGTGCTAACCCCTGAACCCCTAACCTCGATAGATAAATGATTAGATCATACCAAAAAAAAGAAAAACTGCCCCCAATCACTAATACGTCATAGTCAATTATGTTTGCCAGCAAAGTTCAGTCTTGCCATCAAAATTTAGGTAAAACCAAAACCTATTGTTAATTGAAACGTTTAAAAAATTTCTCCCAACACAGCAATACATTACCAACTGATAGGGTCAGGTAAACAATTGGATCACTTTACCATATATGATGTTAAACCAATGTGCAGAATCACATAACAGATAGGGTGACAGTTTAAAACATTAAGGAAAAACAGTAAAAGAAAAACTAATTAAAGAGACCCCTAAAATCGGATCTTCAAGAGCTCGAACGAAGTTTCTGAACACAAAATCACCACGAAAGCCCACCCGTCGTAGAGGTTCAGATCCTCTGGTAAGTGTTTTGCGAATCCAAGGAAGGAGGGGAGAGAAAGAGTTACAGGGGTTGAAACGAATTAACAACACACGTCTCTACATTCTCTCACCCTTTTAACGGTTTAACCCAATCCCTTCCGTTATAACTTACAAAGGGTATGCCTTTTCGTTTGGAGAGATTCAAAAAAGCATGGCTCCCTAAACGGTTGGGACTACATGAGGAGGAGAGAGAGTGATAGGGATAGGGATAGGGATAGGGATAGGGATAGGGATAGGGTGCCTAATCAACATGTCTCTATTTCTCTTATCACAATCTCTTAAAATATCTCAAATGTTTTTTTTGAATTAATAGGTTAATACTAATCTATACGTTTGAGATAACTCTTCACAAGAGTTGTGTCGTTTGAGGATAGAGGAAAGAGGCGGGGAGAGGTGTGTCATTTGAGAATGAGAAGAACAAAGATGATCAGTGTGACACGTGTCATAAGAAGGGAACATTATAATCCAACGTGGCGAAAGGAGGAGGGGAGAAAAAAGTCTGCCTTAATTTTAGTTAATAGATATATATATATTGCCATCAAAACTGTTGTATTTAACATACGTGGAATACACATAAATTTGCATACATCCTTTGAATTATACACGTGTTCGTAGATAGATTTGAAATTATATTAAGAGGAACACTCAAGTCAGACAAGAAGAAGATATGCCTCCTATCTAGGGTATACATAAGGCACAAGCACAGGGACCCTTAGTACCTACCATTCATTGAGTCTAACCTAAGACATCTTGTACACCAAAACCTGATCAAATGACCCTAACCATCCAATATATACCAATTTCAGGAATGGGAGCAGAGAAAATATAATGGATGATCTAGAACAAAATAAATATAAATACACATACATACATATAATATATATATATATATAATCTGATTGTGTTGCATTTTGACCATGAAGATTTTCTCCTTGACCCATTAAAAGGTGACCAGCCTACTTCTATATTGCATGTAAGGCACAAGCAGCCAAGCAGGTAAGATAACTATGTGGTGTCTTTCCATTACAGGTGACTATCATTCTTATACCAGCAGTAGCTAAAACAAATAAATCAAAACTTTTATCCTAATAAGGGTGTCAACAAGTGTCTCATTTCTAAAACCGACACACATTCGAATCATAGAAAATTCAGTAACAGTCGTGTTTTCTTAGTCAGTTGCATAACTTGCGAGTTGCGACTTAGTTTACCCAGGGGCACCTAATGTTAGTTATTTTAGGCACTTAACCATACCATAAATTTCTTAGAGGTTGTTCCATTCCCAGTGGAGAAAATTGATAGAGAAGGCAAACCTTTCTTTGATGGGCTTTGTAGTTGAGAAGGCTCTCTGGAAATCAATTTTTCAAGATGAGGATCAGCTACACAACACTCTCTTAAGCTACTCCTCCCATTTTGTTGGACTGGCACATTTTCTTCCAAATTTATTGAAAAAGCGACTTTTCGTGTTTCAATAGTTCCTGTTTTCTCTATTTCTTCAACCATCTTTGTTTTTGCATCCTCTTGAATGTGTGGAATTCCTACAGCAACAAAGGGTGCCACCTTGGGATCCTTCTTCACATGACCTTTCTTAGTCTGCTTGTTGTTCTTAATCAAAAAAGTGAAGCCAAAGTTAGATTCTTGAGCAAAGAAAAATGAAAAGCTTCTATGATTGGGAATACCTAGTTACACAACAAATTTTACAACCAGTAAGAAATCCTCGAGAGTGCTCAATTAACAACCACAGTCATGAAGTGTTTTCTCTTTATTTTTTGGCAACCATCTCTTCTTTTTTATGCTCATGCAATGAAAAACATGCCTCAACAATTGAACTTCTCAAGTTCCAAGCAACTAAACATGACAATATTAATAGATAAAATGAGGAAAATATTTTTGCTGGCACCAAAAAACTTTGGAAAATGGCACACAAATGCAGAGATTACAAATTGTACAAGGATGGTGTGTCTTACCTGAATTTTAGCAGCACTGATGCAATTCCTGTACGTATTTTCACTGTAGATATTACTGACATCCTTAAGCACTGCCCTCTTCTTATGCTTAAGAGATGATGTGACAAGAGCAGTGGGGATGTTCTCATCCAACGCTGCTCTTTTTGAATTTGCTCTCAGGAGACATTTATGATCTTGTTTTGCAGATGGTTTTGGGGGGAGCATCCCTCCAAATGCACGAGAGGCTACAGTTCTAGATCGTGTAATTCGAGCAGTAGGCTCTTCAAAATTGGCAACAGTTTTATTTTCTTTCTTCATATTCACAGGCCTTGGGAGAAGAGCAATGCAAGGCTTTAAACTGAAGCGTCGATCATCAAACCTGTATCACTGCAACCAATCCAATGTAAAGCAAATAACACAAACAAACCGAGCAAAAAATAAATAAATAAAAACAGAGCAGCAACAAGGAGTACAGATGCCAACTCATGTTTGACAAGGTACACTAGCTAGGGTTTCATATTTTAGAGGTCAAAAGCATGGTTGCAACAAAAGTCCGCTCTCAGTGAGATCCTATATCAGGCTTTACTTGGTAAAACAAATCTCCCTTTGCCTTCCAAGGTATCCTTCTTTCTTTGGGCAGTGGCTTTGGACAAGATTCTTACATGCGATCACCTCATGAATAAAGAGTGGAATAGTGGCCCATAATGATATGCTTGCTGAACTAATCACAAATATCAAGTTATAACGGTTTGAATTACCTTCAATGGGCAAAATCAGTGAAATTTTTTCTAACAACCCGTGGAAAATAGATGTATCTCTCTATGGATAAGCCATTAAAAGGCTCAACAAAGAATGGGTTTGTGATGATGCTCAAATTATGACATGGTTAGGGAATAGTATGGAGCCAAGTAACCAATAGGAAACTCTAATGTGATGTTCTTAGACACTTCTATGAAGATATGGGAAACAATGAAAGAGATATAAGAAGATCAGTTGTGTGTATCAACTGTTTCAAGATATATTTCCAAACAAAAGGGTAAAAGTCACTAGAAGAGTATTACACTATGTTGAGAGGTATGTGGGAGGAACTCAATGTATATCAGCCTCTTACCAATGACTTGGAAACTCAAAGACAGCAACGAGAAGAAATTTATGTTGCCAAATTGTTGTCTGGACTTGGCCCTAAGTATGAGCTAATCAGGGCTCAAATATTGGGGGGTCGTGATAATCCATCAGTTCCTGAGGTTTATGCTTGTTTGCAGAGAGTTTCAATAGGGAGCAACACCATGACAGATGCTGGTAATCGATTTGTCTTGATCTCATCCTATGGTAGAGTTAACATCAGCCATGGTGGACATGGAGGCCATATATCTTGTGGCAGAGGCCGTGATTTAGGTGGTCATTGGACCCTTTAGTGTACACATTGCAGGTTGACAAGACACACTATTGATACATGTTGGGATGTGCATGGGAAGACCGTATAGGCTAATCAGGCGTACATGACAAAGGATCATTGTGATCCAAAGCCCACTGATATACACACTCTGAAACCCTCTACAGATATTTCGGAAAGTCAATTGTGATATCCCATGATGAGTATTCCAAGTTGCTTAAGAACCAAAAACCTTCAACTAGCACTCCAGCTTCCTCCACTGCTACTTTTGCTCGATCAGGTAACGCTTATCTTGCTTCTCATTAATCAAGTCCATGGGTCATTGACTCTAGAGCTTCAAATCACATTACTAGTGAACCAGGTGTGTTCTCCTCCATTCATGACTCCACTATGCATTCATTTGTTGCACAGGCTGATGAAACCTTATCTAAAGTTCTTGAGCAAGGTTCAGTCACTACTCACTCATTGTAAGTCTGTACATTTATCTTCAGTCTTATCCGTTCCCAATTTCATGTTATTCTTCTTTCTATCAATAAACTTACTAAGTCTATAAATTGTTCCATTACATTTTATATCTCTCATTGTGTATTTCATGATCTAACGACAACAAGGGAGATGATTGGTGGAGGAAATGAAGCAGGTGGCATGTATTACCACAATTCTAGTTTGAAGAAAGTGGCGTTTCACACATCCATTTCCCCTTTCCACTAGCATTATCTTCTTGGACGATCCTTACCGAACTTACGTCTTTTAGTCTCACCTTTCTCTAATGTCGTCCTCCGAGTGTGAGACATGGCAGTTGAGTAAACATTATCATGTGTCTTTTCCACCTCGTGTGGATCAACAATGTGATACTCCTTTTTCTTTGATACATTCATATAATTGAGTCGCACACGAATTCCAAAATTGGTTGGCTTTTGTTACTTTGTTATTTTTGTTAATGATTGCACTAGGATGACTTAGTTATGTTTGATGAAAAATTGGTTTCATGATGAGATAAAAAAAATTCAATTTGGTATGATTGTATGCATTTCCATAACTGATAATGGTCAATAATAGATGTCTAATTACTTTCTAAATATTTGTCCGATATTGGAATTCTACATCAAACATCATGTTCCTTTACTCCACAGCAAAACTGTGTCAGAAAAAAAGAACAGGCATCTTCTGAAAATTGCTCGTGCATTAAGTTCAATATGCATGTTTCCAAACACTTTTAGGGAGATGCAGTCTCAAAGCTTTTTTTTTTTTATTAATCAAATGTCATCTTCTGTCTTACAAGGTAAAACTCCATTCTCTATCTTTTTCTTAATGCATCCATGTTTTCACTTCCCCCAGAGTGCTTGGTTGTGTATGTTTTTTCATAATTTGGAGGTGGAAAAAGATAAGTTTTTGATCCTCAAGATATTAAGTGCATCTTTCGTGTTTACTCACGAACTCAAAAGGGATATTGAGATGTTTTAGTCACTCTCAATGGAAGCATTTTGTGTGTAGATGTATCGTTCTTTAAGCCCACTCCATTTTCCCATAATCAAGTTGAAGAAGACTCTCATTCATGCCAAGTCGATGGTCCTGTTCTTCCTATACCTACCCCATTTGTTCCTTATGTAAATGTGCCAGCATGACCTAGATCTAAAGTGTATGTCTGCCAACTCAATTGCTCCTCCAACTTCTCGCTCAACAGAAGATCCGTCTCCAAAGACTGAGTCTGATGGCATTCCTATGGCCCTTCAAAAGGTAAACGTGTTGGCCATCCCATTTCCAAATTTGTTTCCTATAATGGTCTTTCATCTAGTTTTTGCAGATTTGCTTTAACAGTTTCTTAAAGTTCCATTCCTAAGTCTTATCAGGAAGCTATGTCTCATGTTGGTTGAGAGCCGCTATGGAAGATGAAATCCCAATTCCCAGCTCTTCGTATTAATCACACATGGGATTAGTAACTCTTCCTCCTGTAGTTGGTTGCACACCATCAAATATCATCCTGATCGGACTATTAAGTAACTTAAAGCTAGACTTGTTGCAAAAGGGGTTACTCAATCTGATAGCATCGACTACTCAGAGATCTCTTGTTGCCAAATTAAACTTTGTCAGAGGGTGATATATGTGGTTGTTAATCAGGAGTGGACCTTGTTTCAAGCTTTCAGCTCAATGTGGAGAATGCCTTCTGGTAGAGTCAGTTTACATGGAACAACCACCTGGGTTTGTTACTCGAAGGGAGTCACAGAAAGTGTGTAAACCTCGCAAGGCAATCTATGATTAAAACAATCACTCAGGGCTTAGTTTGATAAGTTTAGCCAAATTGTTAATACATATGGTCTTCATCAGAGTCAAGCAAATCACTCATTATTTATCTGACATATAGGGGTTGGTCATGTTGTTCACATTGTATACGTTAAAAATATTGTTGTCACGTGGAGTGACGGAGGTGGAATCGATGAGTTAAAGAAGTATTTGAAGCAATATTTTTATATTAAAGATCTAGGACAACTACGTTACTTTTTGGGCATTGAACTTACACGATCAAAGACTGGAATAAATTTATCTCTGAGAAAATATGTTTTGGACCTTTTATCTGGAACAGGGCTACTAGGAGCCAACCAAGTCCAACTGCTTCCCCATGGATTTTAATAGTAAACTTATGGTAGACCAAAGGAAGCTCATTGATGATCCAAAGAGCTATAGGAGACTTGTGGGCAAACTTATATATTTAACGATTAATAGACCTGACATCACGTTCGTTGTCAATATAATCAGTCAGTTCATGCACGGTCCTCATACTCCATATATAGAAACCATTATTTGTATCTAGCGAAATCTCAAGGGGCACCTAGCAAAGGTATCTTGTACAAAGTAAATGATTATTTACGTGTTAAAGATTATTCGGATGTAGATTGGAAAAGATCTCCTTCAGATAAGAGATCTACTACCGGCTACTGCAAGTCTGCAACTTTGTTAGAGGTAAGCTTATGACATAGAGAAGTAAAAAAAGCAAAGTGTGGTTGCTAAATCTAGTGCAAAAGCTGGGTACAAAGCGAAGGCTCTTACTACATGTAAGTTGTTATGGCTCAACTTAATGATAGATGAGCTCGGATTTCTAGTTGATAGACCTATGAAACTGTATTGTGGTAATCAAGCGGCTGCAGACATAGTTAACAATCCAGTTTTTCACAAGAGAACCAAGCACATAGAGATTGACTAATTTCATCAAGGAGAATGTGGCAGCCAAAGTGATCTCTACTCTGTTTGTGAGATCGGCTAGTCAACTTGCAAACATGTTCACAAAGACGCCCAATCAAATCTAGGAGAAAATTCAGTCCAAGTTGGGCATATATGATATATATGATCCAACTTGAGGGAAAATGTTGGTAGATGTATTTGATAGTGATAGTCATTATATTTAAATATAAGTATGAAATTGTTATTAAAGGAATTTTCCTTCTATTAATAAATAAGGAGGGGACATGTTGTAGAAAATTATATAAGCACGTCCCTCTCTCTTTTCTCCTCTATTTCTTCTTCTCTACATCATCTTTCTAACCCTAATCTTGGAATAACTAGAAAGCAAATATATTAGAACTGAAAAGATGAATTGAACATTATGGAAAAATGCTAGCAAAAACAGTCATAACAAAACCAATTTTTCAGTTTTTGCCACTAACATGCATAAAAGTTCCATAAAATGAGAGCAACAACTCAAGATACAAGAATTCCATAATAAAACATCTTAAAGTCTCATTTATCAAAAATTTCCCATATTCCATAACATATATAGATCGAACGGATAAGATCTAATCTTCCATATCTAAGAATGTCATTAATGAAATCAGTATAGAGGGAAAAGATGCAAGTTGAACTAATTCAAAAGTGGAAAGGAAAAACGATGCAAGTAGCAATTCAAGAAGAAGTAGCACTGAAATGACATCCAAAACCCTGACCTCTTCAAAATCAGATCCATCCCAACATCAAACACTTCAATATTAAATTTATGCATAAACTGAAATGTACCAGGGTAGTTGTAGGGGTGGTTAATTAGAGATCGGATTAGTGGGTGGTTTGGGAAGTTTGTAACTATTATTGTCTTTATAAAAGGATCTAAATTTTTGTTCTTTTCTAGATTTGTTGAATGAAGATAAATTGTTCCTAGAGAACATTTGGAGGTTTGCCCCCTCAAAGAGGCATTAATGGAGGTCCCAGACTCTCTCGAATCAGTCATGTCTCCTTCCCCTTCTTTTTATATCTTTATTTTATTTTATTTAAGAAAGGTACGCAACATGTGGTATCAGAGCTAGGTTCCTACGACTGTGTGATGATTTCAACAGTGGCTAGATGGAGAATTGAAATTGTGAAGGCTACAGATTGGAGGAAAACTCTTGAAGCAGTTGTTTGGAGGAAGACCCACTTGAAGTGGTCAGCTTTATCCTACAACATTCGTTTCCATTGATCTTATGTTAGGATCCAAGAGTCGTATGTAATTTTAAATCTTGAAGACAAGGTTCTTTCAAGAGAGGTGGAATGATCCGTATATGGGTGGTTGTAGGGGTATTTAATTAGCGATAGGATTAGTGGGTGGTTTGGGTAATTTCTAACTACTATTGTCTTCATAAAATGATCTGTAATTGCTCTTTTCTAGATATGTTGAATGAAGATAAATTGTTCCTAGAAAACATCTGGAGGTTTTCCCCCTTGAAGAGGCATTAATGGAGGTCCCGGGCTGTCTCGAATCAGCCATATCTCCTTCCCTTCTTCTTCTAATGTCTTTATTCTATTTTATTTAAGAAAGGTACTAAAACATAAACATACTGAAGAAAAAAGAAAATCAAACTCCCTCCTCAAGCATCTAACTCAAACTTATCCTATCAACATAATCACAAATCAACAGACAAATACCACAAAATACAAACAAATCATATAAGCATATAGAGAGAGGCAAAAAATGAAGGTTAAAGCTTCGAAATAACACAATGTAGAGAAAACAAGCATCTCCCTCACAGATCTATGATCTAAAACTACGAGAAAAACCAAGCGTCCATAAAATTCAGAAACCCTAATTGTTCCAAAACCAGTAAAAATGTAACGCAGTAAGGTTCATTATAAACACAAAAAAAAAATTAATATAAAAGGTGGAAATCCAAGAAAGCTGACCTTACTCTGCCCTCGGATCTCCGATGCCTTTAATGGCGGAACGGAGAACAGAGTAGGGTCTCTGTGCGGACGGCCATCCAAAAGCAGAGAGTGGTACAGTAAGAGAGACTGCATAGAGAAACTGTCTTTTAAAATGAGGGGAGCGTGAGCGGGACAGCATATACAGTTCAAACTTTCTACAGATCGAATCATAGCCAATCGCGATTGAACTCAAGGAGAGTTCAATCGCACCCACGGTCAACACGTGTATTTTTTTTTACTCCAATTAACCGTGGTCAAGTCTCTAACCCGGGTTCAGCAATCGAACCTTCGAAAAAAAATTAACCTTAGGATAACGAAATTTTAACCCTAAGGTTAATTTTTTTTTTTAAGAATTTCTAGAAGGAAAATAAATCAACTTCTAGGTCAATGACGCTAGGAGGGGCATCTTGGCACCTAATTTTTTGTCATGTATCCCCCTCTAACCTCATTTAACAGTGGTTAAAATTCATCCACCCTTTGGGTTCACTCATCTACCGTTGGTTTTAGAAAAATAAATTAAATTAAATTAACTAAAGGGTTAAAAAAATTAACCCGAGTTAATGAGAGTTGAAGGGTGGCTATGTGAGTGCGAGGAGGAATAGTCCCCTCCTCGGCGACTAGGAGACTACTACTCTCTCTTAAAATAAGGTTAGATTGTTTAACTCTAGGTTTTAGTGAATCTTAACCATGGTTAATGTAGGTTAAAAAGGACACGGGTGTAATTAAACTTTCCCTGAGTTCAATCGTGATCGGCTGTAATTCAATCTCTTCCGATATGCGAAAAAATAAACAATAATTAGACAGTTGAATTTGCGGAAACGGCACTGATTCATTGAAGTTTCTAGACGGCAATACCCTGATTTTTTGCATATATCATCAACATTTCGTGTTTATGGGTAGAAGCGATTTAGGGGTGATTCTGTCATTTAATTTGCAGGTTTAAACTTTAAAGTCGTTCAAAAGCTCAAGGTGTTTGGACGAAATTACGAAAATACCTTCTCTTATAAATTTTCAAACTGCCAAATTATAAAGGGGTAAGATTTTGAAATTATTTGGGGAAGGGTATTATTGCATGTGATGACCTATCAACTTTATGAAAAGCACTGTCTTAATCTAAAAATTTTCAAGATATATACTTTTCCTTTTCTTAAAGAAGATTGGATTTGCTTACCAAATGAGTAAATGTGAGGTACATTGTATATAGTTGCTTGATGATAAGGAGGATCTATTCTTCAAAAGAAAAAAAAAATGGACCGTACCTACCATTCCACGAGTCTATCGAGCAATCCAATTCAAACTTTGAACTTTGTTTTTCTCTTCTTAGAGCATTCCTAGCAATATCACCAAAATAGTTTTTTAGCTATTTTGGTGAGTCAATTGGCTAAAAAGTATAAAATATCGTCTCCAGCAATCTCGTCAATTTGAAGATTTCAGTTTGGTGAGTTTACAGTACTCACCAATGTTGGTGAGTCCCAGTACACTCGCTAAACCAAAATATCTTTCGTTCCCTCCTTTATAGGCCTACACAAATAAAATAAAAGTTTCTCTCTCCCTTTTTTTTTTGTGGATGTAACACAAATGATAAAATAATGATAGTTTTGACTATTTTGGTGAGGCTGTTGGGAGTATTTTAAAAAAGTGGCTCACCAAATTTTACTCACTAAAATAGCCAAAGCTCTTAAAAAGTCGTGTAAGTGAGCTATTTTTTTAAAACACTCCCAGCAGCCTCACCAAAATAGCCAAAACTTTCATTATTTTATCATTTGTGTTACTTTCACAATTTTTTTTAAAAAAAAAAAGAGTGAAACCTTTATTTTATTTGTATGGGCCCATAAAGAAGGAGGGACAGAGAGATATTTAAATTTGGTGAGTGTACAGTGACACACCAAAGTTGGTGAGTACTGTACACTCACCAAACCGAAAAAGTCAAATTGGTGAGGCTACTGGGGGCATTATTTAGCATTTTTTTAGCTATCTGGGTCACCAAAATGACCAATGGTCATTTTGGTGAGGCTGCTAGGAATGCTCTTATGCCTTTGTTTGTTTAGAGAGAAAAGTGGAGAACTTTGTGGAAAATAATTTTTTTATCGAAAAAATTTTCCCTAATTTTTAAGAGAACTTTTCCTTCAAACAAAGTAATTTTAGAGACTTATTTGCTGTAAAATGCTCATTTTATAGCATGTCAACCATAAAATTAGTTTTTCTATAAAATATTTTAAAAAAATAATCAGTGTGCATATTTTCCCTCAAAAACAAACGCTACCTAAAGGATATATCATTTAGGAAATTGGAGGCAAATACAAAACAACTAAGCCAAATATAAAGCAAGTCTCACCCCCTATCAAAAGCAAAGTCTGCCCAATTAGATACAAACACAATATTTGGGAGGGATTGGTAGTTTTCTTGCTATGTGCTTCTACATCAATATAGCGCCTTATCATTGAAAAGCTTGCATTTGGTGGCCTTATTATGAATTGCTTTGTATTCTCCAACATAATGTGGTTTTCATTGCTTCACCAGCAAGCGACAAGGAATTCTCTTGGAGCATTTTTCATACTTAGGAGCAGTGAGATGCCAAAAAAAAAGTTTTAGGAAGTTGTAGCGATTCTGTAATTCTAGGGTAAATGTTAAGGGTATTTTCATAATTTCCTAATTTTGGGGTATTTTAGTAATATTCCGGTGTGTTGTTTAGCCATGAATTTTAAAAACCTTAGATGGGATAATTTGATAATAGCATAAAACACTAAAAGGTTTAACTTAGACTTGTGACCAAACATAATTAGGCCTTGGTTGGATAAACTTCTCGACAAATTAGCAGAAGGACTTCCTAAGAAAGTAGTTCTTTGGGAGAGTAGGTAAAAGTCATTTTTAGGGGGAAAATATCATTTGGTTTGTTCTTGCAAGAAATAACTTCCCAATACGAAAAGTTAAAATGTGTGTTTGGCTTTCCAAGACAAAGAGTAACTTCTCAATTTACAACAGTTAGAAAAATTTAATTAATTCTTTAATGTGCTTTAAGATTCCTTTAATAGATAGAGTATATATATTGACAAACACATATATGAGATTATAAGAACGACACAAATATATATCATGAAATTTTCCTAAGGCGTAACATACTATAATACCAAAATATTATGTCATTTGGGGATATAAAAGACTGTTTCTCCAAAAAGACATAGTCCAAAATTATTTTGTTATTACATCAAGTCTTCAGATACAAAACACTATTCAAAATTATTTTAAACGCATCAAAGTGTCATTCAAATGACGTATGACATAGTCGCGCAAGCCAGCCTCTAAATTGGCACATTGCCTCTTATTGGTTGCCCAATGGTAAGTCAGATGAATCATCTTCAAATTCTTCATCTGAGTCCAAAGATCCTTCATCCTCCCACCGTTTGTCCTCGTACACAACAAATAAGTCATCATTTACAATTGTCTTTTTGATAAAATTATGGACAGTCATAGCAGCAACAACAATGTCGCGTTGCATTCTTAATAAATATGGAGCCATTTGTTTCAAAATAGGAAAACAACTGAAGTATCAAAACACTAGTAAATAACATTTTCCATAGACCCTAACTATAAACCCATGTCAAAACAATTGAAGTGTCAGAACATTAGTAAATAACTACCTCATCCATAAACACTAACAACTATAAACCCAAGTTATAGCGAATCCAACACAGGCATTCATCCATATCATCTACTAATGACATGAATGTCTCCCTATTCTCTGAGTTATGTAATAATTGAATTGCGAACATCCTCACCAAACTCGATCTCTCCGAACTGGGCATCTCATTCAAACGCTTCATGCATTCAGTTATTGACATCTCTTTAGCTTTGTGCATTCAGTAAGAGTATTTTGGTAAAAGCACAAGAATGGATTTTAGTATAAAAAGCTAAAGATAAACCTAATCTCACACTTTTGAAAACTCAATCTAAGAGAGAGCTTTGGAGAAGGATAAAAAAGAGGAAATTAGGGTTTGGGAGCTTGGAGTAAAGCTTGGAGAAGGTGATTTAAGACTCAAGACCCAGATTTCTCGCCAAGGGAAGATCAAAATCGTGAAGCAAACCATTTGGGGGTTTCTCATCTCCTTGAAACCCTAAAACTTTAGTGTTGAGGCAAGTGAACACTTCCTTTGTCCATTAAATTTATTGTGGTATAGTAATTATTGTTGTATTTAGACTAATAAATGCTCATAAATGATCTAGGTTAAGTTAGAATGGTTTGAGAGATTTTGGGGTTCTTTATTTTCTTGAAACCCTAGATCTCTAAGTTGAAACAAGTAAAATACATCATAAGTCCTTAAATTCATCTTCTAGAAATGTATTAGTGTTGATCGCATGTGTGTGAATGTTTAGAAATTAACTATGGAAGAAGGGAAGTGGAAGCTGGATGATTTGGGTCCAGAAATCTGGGTATTAATTTCCTCAGATTCACGAGTTGCGATCGATTGGAGGTTTCCACCGATTGATTGTAGGAGTTACATGAAAATGGGTTGTTTTATGAAATTAAACCAATCGATCAGAGGGTTGCTTGAGATCGATCGTAGGGTCCTGTGGGCGTGCGATCGATCAGAGGGTACCTGCGATCGATCGTAGATCGATCATAGGATGTAGTTTTGAACAATAATTTTTTTCAAACTAGAACTTAGAAATCATGCATATTTAGGATCCATTTTAGTTAAATAATATTTTTTTTTTCTAATTTTATTCAATCAATACTCATGGTTTAACTATATTTCATTTATCTAGTTGTCATTTCATAGTTGGGATATTATTCACAATGATTAATTGTTGTGCATGCTTGAGTGAACTACTTAAAATACTTAGATGATCTTACTCAACTTAGTTAGATCCGTCATGCTATGGTAATATAGGACGTTATAGATCTATAGCGGGGGAGGATATAAATAGTTTACATTAAGTAATAACTTGAAGTTAGATCAACCTTGCTATTTGTGGTATGGGACGTCGTAGCGGGAAGATATAATTAACACATTTATTATTGTTTACACCATTATAATTGTTAATTTATAAGTAACTTAACCCTGAGTGAACGGCGTATGATTCCATCGTTGGCCTTGAGGTGTTACCAAGGGCCGCCAACAAAGAAATAGGTGTGTGATCTCATCGTTGGCCTTGAGGCATTGCTAAAGGCTGCCAACATAGGTACATGTGAGTGATCTAGAATCATACCGTGAGGTGCTGCCAAAGGCCGTCGAATGTGGACCAAGTAATTCTAAATAAAGAAAATGAATTGACTTGCGTTGTCATTAATTGCATATTGAGTAAAATGTAATAATAACTTATGGTTACATGTGTTGTGTGTGTTCATCTTGCTGGGCTTCGTACTCACCCTTGTTTGTTGACATTTTTCAGGAGATACCTGAATGTCATCAGGAGCTCTTGAGGAGTTGAGTGTTTAGAGGAACATCTTTTCCTTTTAGTCACTTCTGAGAGTGAGTGATTGTATAGAGGAATTTTATGACAATAACATAGTCTCACTTTACCTTTTGTTTAAACATTATAGTATGCTCGTTTTGTTTATACATTTGAAAAAATTTTATATGTTTATGAAATGAAATCACTATTGGGGTTTGTCACAGGTTCACGCTTCGAAAACTTATACAAATATGAGATATATCGTGTATAAGGATTTCGGGGCATGACAGGAGCTCTCTAACAAGAATGATTGGAGGCTTCAACAAATGATTCGGGTTCATGAGAAGATTGAACTGCATGAGGTAAGTTCGATGTTTTTTTTTTTTGCCAACCCTATCTCTTCGGTCTTTGCTATCCAAATGCCTAAGTATAAAGCCTTTAATTATTGACATATTGGGCAAACGAAGGGTAGTGACCCTGATAAATATTATTATATATAAATAATATACTTATACTGTTAATGTATTATTTGTAATAAATTTTTTTTAAAAATAAAATAATATATATTATGCTTCAAGCCGAGCTCAAGCCAAGCCAATACTTTTGAGCAGAGCTCAAGCTTGGCTCAGCTAGGCTCGAATATACCCCTATTTGGAGGGTTGAGAGAGGTTGAGTGTGAAGTTTCTACAGGGAGGATGAGGCTAAGGAGATGGTTAGAAGAGCTGATGAGAGATGTGACAGAGGCAAAGCCAAGGGCAAGGGGAGAGTTGTCCCCCTCATCTTTTGAAAACAAACAACATAGTTTAATAGGGCATAGCCATGATGAGGTATGGGAAGCAACTTAACTTTTGAAAATAATTATAAATTCAATTATAGTTTCAATCAATGATCGCTTGACCCCTACAATAAAATCTTGGCTTCACCTTGATGGGATGGTATAGTAACCACACTTTTCAAGTATTAGTGTATATAAGTTTGTATTTCCGATGGGTTAGACACATTTACAAATGCTATATCTTTATCTTGGATAGTTGGCGCTCTTGTCTTGATGAAGCAGGCTAAAGATCGGTTTCTTTCGTATGAAAGTCAAACAAAAACCAAAACAATTAATATGGGGTTTTTCCCTGATTAGCCCTAGAGTTTGGTTTTGTTTTCAAACTATCCAACTTTTAAATACCCTTTCCATAAGAGGCTTATGAGCATTTTACATAATTTAGCATTTATGAAAAGTCTTAAATACCCTCCACTACTACCTACACTTTTAGGAATAGTCTCTTTTAGTTTTGAAAAAATAAGATGAGGAAAAGAGAGATTTACATACATGCATGAGATGGTAGAAGCTTCTCACTATCCTCATCTTCCGATTTCATGAAGTTCCTTACTCTTTTATCTTTCAATGAGTGTTTTAGTACAAACTTAATAAGAGTGTTCTTGAAAAAATACGAAAAATCTACAAAATTCTAAGTTTTAACAAAGTTTTTTGCGTGCATGATCGATACCGGATAAAGACGTGGTCGATACACCTGCTCATTACTTATATCGATACCCAACAATAGAACTTGTTTTGACCATAAATTTGGATCTGAAAGTCCGATTAACTATTATAATATATGAATTTCAAAACACTTTTTTAGTTCTAGTGGCATTTTCATAATTTTGCCTCAATTATCGATACATATTAATACCCATATCGTTCCTATCGATATACCACGTGGTTGATACATCCTGTATCGATCCATATCATTTTCAACCTTGGAACACAACTAGTATCGATACGAAGTATCGACTGCATACTGTGAACCATAAAAAAATGTGAAGAAATGCATGTAAAACCATCTAACATGAGATTTAAGGTTTAAAATCATAAATGCAATTATTATAATTTTTTTCTTTAGGTTAAAAAAATTTATTTTTAAAAAAGTACGAGAAACCCAAAAAATGGGTGTTTTTCTTCAGTTAATGACGTTCTCTCACAGTCATGATTACTAGTTTAGTGAAACGAAACTCTTTTGTGGAAATCTTAGTCGAAACAACTAGTAGTGAAATGTTTGGAGACTCTTTTTGATCAACAAAAGGGCTCCATTATTGATAAGGAACGAAATGAGTTTTCTATGATCGGTTTTGAGATTTAAGGTTTAAAATCATAAATGTAATTATTATAATTTTTTTTCTTTTAGTTAAACAAATTTATTTTTTAAAAGTACAAGAAACCCGAAAAATGAGTGTTTTTCTTCAATTAATGACGTTTTCTCACGGTTGTGGTTACTAGTTTAATGAAACGAAACTCTCTTTTGGAAATCTCAGTCGAAACGACAAGTAATGAAATGTTTGGGGACTCTTTTTGATCAACAAAGGGGCTCAATTATTGATAAGGAACGAAATGAGCTTTCTATGATTGGTAAGGAATGGAGAGGACACAAATGTATTTCCTTCAAATGGTTTGGATAAAAGAGTCCAAAATGAAAATTGTTCGCATGTAAGAACTCCTTCACATGTGTGTGTGAGCATTTAGAGAAGGGTTTTTAAATTTGGATATTTAGGGAACAACCCCAAACTTGAGGGGTAATGAGGAAAAAATCACAATTAATATTGATTATGTACTCGAGAAGATAAAGATGTTAAATTCATGCAAAAACTCTTGGCATTCACAAATTTTACAAAATATCACTTCCATATTAATATTTTAAGGAGTGCGAACCCTAGACACACTAAGTCATCTTTTTTTACAAACGCAATGTGAGTGCAGCACCTGGTGTTGCTACCTTATAATAGGGAGATGAGCTCACACTTGTTGCCACTACATTGCATCTGGGGAAGACTACGACTGGGAAACTAGCATTTTTGTTACATTTCAAGTTATGCTTTTACATGACAAAAAATATGAATACCATTTAACCCTTGAGACAGGGCAAACTGGGTTATGACCTTGCTCTATCCAAAATACTTGGAATCAACAACATGAATTATGTTATGCCACTTCGTTATTTTATTGGTAATAACTTCAAGTTAGTTGTGTTACGAATGAATATTGATATGCTTATTTATACCATGACTCAAAGACCTATTATTCTTTTGCTGCCCTTCATAAGGAAGCAATTGGATATTTGACTCGGCAGTATGTGACAAATATTCCAACAATACTCCAATCAAATCAAATTAGAAAATGGTAGGATGTGGATCCCTTTGGGGTGGACTTGAGTTCGAGTCTTGTAATGTGGTCAGTTTATAGGCTTACCTGAGTTATAACCTAACACCCACTAAATGTTTTGAAATTTCGATAAAATTTTGCGAAATTTCGATAAAATTTTGTGAAATTTCGATAAAATTTTGCAAAATTTCGATTTCTTTCCTACCATCTGAAATCGAGAATGAGTAATATTTAGGATTTGCAGATTGCAGCCGAAATTTTGGAAATATATTTTTAAATACTTTTTGAAATATTTAGAAATATTCGTCAAAAATTCATGTAAAATTGATTTTTTTAAAATAAAATAATAATAATTATATAAACATATTAAATTCTAATAAATATTATTTTGGTCAAAATTTTATGAAAATATTTAATTTTAATAAAATAAAAATTCCGAAATCTCGTTGAGAAATCCAAATTTTTTGAAATTTCGATTAATTGGAGGACCGAAATTACCTATATAAATGCGATTTCAACCTAGAGAAATGATTTAAATAAAAACAAGGGGCCCAACTGTAATTAAGGACTCGCATTATGTGGCTGTCCGAGGCCCTCATGGAGGTCTCTCCATGACGTTGCTCCTTTTTGATCTAACCATTGTCCTGATCAGAAGAAACCCAGACCTGAAGTCGTCCTCACTCATGGACTCTTTTCCGATCAATCATGGCGGTCCGTTCCTGGATATCCCCTCATCAAGTGGCCAACACAACCCCATTGCCAAAACCCATACCTCTCGTGGACCCCACCACTCTCCTCTCCCCACCAACAACAGCAGGAAGAAGAAGAAAAAGAAAACAGTAACAAGGACCAGGGACCAGAATCTCTAATCCGGTCCAACCCTAGAAACGGCCTTGGACCGGACCGGAATAAAACCCGGTCCAGGTCTGTTATAGGCAAATCTTGAACCACTTTGACTCCGCGCCCAAACCCTTTTCACTCTATTCATCTGGGAAGAGAAGCCACTGCTCCCCTTTTCAACTCCATGATTGAACTCCTCACAAAGGAGTTGATGCTTCGATTCGGCCTGGTCTCTGTTGCTTGATCGCCTTAATGCCAATGAGACTTTGATTCGGCCAGGCCTCGATGATCTCCGGTGATACCTTCATAATCATCATCGGACACCACGCCGGTGCAGGTATGCCCCTTCCCGCAATCTGAACACTTTAATTGCTTGTAATTTAGACCCGATTTTGTCGTTCTGATTCAAATTTTGATTGGTTCCTATTTACAAGAGGATCCCTTGATCCTTGCCCATTGGACTAATGGACTTACTCTTTGGCTAATTGTGTAGCTGTACATAGTTAAGATACATGATTCAAATTTCAAAAGCTATAATCTTCCTAATACTCCCCCTCAAGTTGGAGTGTGAATGCTGTGAATACCCAACTTGCCAACAAGGTGCTGAAATTGTGCTTTGCCAAGGGGTTTAGTAAAGAGATCGGCGATTTGCTGAGTGGTTGGAAGATAACGAGTTTTTAAGAGACTTGGTTGAATTTTATCACGAACCAAATGACAGTTGAGTTCGATGTGTTTTGTTCGTTCATGGAAAACTGGGTTGGCCGCAATATGTAGAGCTGCTTGATTGTCACAAAATAGAAGAGCTGGAGGTGAGGATGGGATGCCCAAGTCGTGTAGAAGATAAATGAGCCAAATGAGTTCACAACTAGCAGCAACCATTGCGCGGTATTCCGCTTATGCGGATGAACGAGAGACCGTGTGTTGTTTCTTTATTTTCCACGAGATAGGAGAGTTGCCCAACATAGTGAAGTACCCGGTTGTGGAGCGGCGAGTCCGAGGATAACTTGCCCAATCGGAGTCACAAAAAGCTCTCAATTGTAAATTTTTTGAGGACAAGAGGAGTCCTTGATATCTAAGGACACGCATGACAACATCAAGATGAGGTTGGCGCGGTTGATGCATAAATTGACTAAGAATGTGGACGGAGTAAACAATGTCGGGTCGTGTAATCGTGAGATAAATCAAACGACCAATGAGGCGGCGATACACAGTTGGGTTGGTAAATAGCTCACAATCGTCCATAGTCAATTTAAGGTTCCGTTCCATAGGAAAAGTAGTGGGCCGCGCACCAAGAAGACCCATCCCGTCTAGGATTTCAAGAGTGTATTTGTGTTGGGAGATGCAAATACCATGCAAAGGGCGAGCTACCTCTATACCCAAGAAGAACTTGAGGGGACCAAGATCTTTGACGTGAAAACGCTGATGGAGAAAGTCCTTGAGGGCAGCAATGTCAGTAGGGTGATTACCCGTTACAATGATGTCAACGACATATACAAGAACAACTGTGAATGAAGCACCATGGGAGTGACTGAACAACAAATAGTCCGCTTGAAATTGTGTGGCCAGCAGCTTGGACAGCAGAGGAGAACTTGGACAACCAATTACGGGAGGCATGTTTAAGACCATATAGAGATTTTACAAGTGAAAAACAAGCTTCTCCCCCTATCGAGGATATCCAGGAGGTAAGGTCATGTAGACCTCCTCATCATGATCACCAGGAAGAAATGCATTGTGCACGTCTAACTGGTGGAGAGGCCATTGTCGAACTGAAGCAATGGCAAGAAGGCATCAGACTGTGACAAGTTTGCAATAGGTGCAAATGTCTTGTGGTAGTCGAGCCCAACAGTTTGAGTATATCCCTTAGCAACAAGCTGAGCCTTGTAGTGCTCAATACTACCGTCAGAGCGATGCTTGATTTTATAAACCCATTTGCAACCAATGGGTTTGATGTAAGTTGGTAGTGTGGTGATTGTCCAAGTATGATTTCGCTCGAGTGCCTCAATTTCTGCATCCATGGCATTGCGCCAAAGAGGATCCCGAGTGGCTTGAGCAAAGGTGGTAGGTTCAGAAGTAGTTGAAATCTTAGCAATGAAAGCATGATGACAAGGTGAAAGACGATTATAAGAAAGAATGTTAGATAAAGGAAAATGAGTACCTTTTTCATTGGATCGTCAAGGAGGAAGATGAAGAGGATGGGTAATCAGCTTTGGCGATTGAGCAATGGTAGTCACGTAGCCAACAGGAGGGTTGGCGATCCGCCGATCCCTTTGAGGCCGTCGAGTGGCTAGTGGTGAAGGTGGATCGGTCAAAAGGGTATTAGGGGCGGGTGGTGTAACGGGCATGGTTTAAAATATCGTTGATATTTCGGAAATATCGATGATATATATAACGATTTTGATGACTCCCGACACATCCATACCAGGTATTTTGTTTTTTACAATTTCCCGTAAATGTTGATCGATATATCTGAAATTTTTGGAAATATCGGTCAAAATTTATGAATCACAGATTGGTTTTTTTTTATTACAATTTTTCGTAAATGTCGATCGATATATCCGAAATATCTCATGATGTTTCGGAAATATCTCACGATGTTTCGGAAATATCGGTCGAAATTTACGAATCACAAATTGGTTTTTATAATTCTTGATTTAATACAATGCCCTTTTACTTTAAGGATTATACTTGAATTCATGAAATTTTATTTTTTGATGAATTTTAATAATGTGCTATTACTAGTATTATTTTTTTGAAAAGATTTATTTTATTAAAGATAATAAAATGGGTCTACATATCCCTTTCATTGACTAAGAGAATAAAATGTAGTTAATTTTTTTTTTTATAAAATAGAGAAATATCAAGAAGAAATTATAACTCAAACAAATAGACGAAGCATGTCACTTAACTTGGAGATACTATTATTGATATATTAACTATTATGTATGAAATTGATTGTATTTGAGTTAATTGTTATGCTTTATTGAGAAATGAATACAACTTTTTATGTAAATTACATCAATATTAGTGAATCATACATTGTCGTCAACGCACATCTTTGGCCCCCTTTTCATTGCATCTCTTATATACATTATTATTATTTTTTTAAAATTTTTTTGATTCTCAAATGTGTATTAACATTAATTTTAACATTTCCTAAAGTTTCATTAAAAAAATCTATGTCATTTACTTTTTTTTAAAAATATTTTTCCCTTCATGTGCGATTGTTCCCACGATTTCGATATATCTTGCGAAATATCCCTGATATATCTTTTTTCCATGGCTCTACATGACATGCGATATCGACATTTAGAACCTTGGTAACGGGTTGAGGTGAACCCATATCGTCAAGTTCAATTTCGGGAAGGTGTATAGGCAATGGTATGGGTGTAGGTGATGTAGTCGAACTGCGGAAGGGACATTAGAAAAGGGAAATATGGTTTCATGAAACACTGCATTGGGACTGGAAAAAATCTGGTTTATAGTAAGGTCATACATACGATATGCCTTTTGCCCATGTGGATATCCCACAAAAATGCATTTTTGTACTCGATGATCAAATTTGGTATGGCTCGGACTAGTGTTGGTGGCGAAGCAAAGACAACCAAAAACTCGAAGATGAGAGTATGATGGTTTTTTGCTAAAAAGAACCTCATATGGTGTGCGACCAGAATGAAGGGGCGTAGGCATGCGGTTTATGAGGTAAGTGGCTTTGAGAACACACTTACCCCCCAAAAACGGACAGGTAAGTGGGCTTGAAAATGCAAGGTTTGGGCCACCTCAAGAATGTGACTGTGTTTTCTTTCGACAACACCGTTTTGTTGAGGTGTGTTGTGTAAACACAACTGCATTGGTGATGAATCCCATGTTCTCCAAAAAAAGAACTCATAGAGAGAAACTCAGTACCATTATCACTTCTTATAGATTTAACTTGCTGATTAAATTGATTTTTAACTAAAGCAAGAAACGATTTCAATAAAGACTGAGTTTCGGATTTGAACTTCACTCAGTACCATTTGTATTAGAAGATGTAGCATAACCACCCCAAATGTCGCAGTAAATTAAATTAAAAGGTTTAGTGGGAGAAATAGGACTTCGTATGAACGGTAAATGAGTTTGCTTTGCCAAAGGACATATTTGACAAATAGAACTACTTTTATTATCAAAAGAAACATCAGTAACTGACTTAGATAGATGATGAAGGGAGACAGCTGAAAGATGTCCGAGCCGTTGATGCCAAAGATCTAAGTGGCTGGGATGAGGAACCGCCAGGGCATGTGGCATGTTGGTGGTGAGTTGATAAAGACCTCCACTTTCTTTACCCAGTCCAATCGTCATCTTTGTTGCCAGGTCCTGAAAAATACAAAAGTCAGTGAAGAATTTCACGAAACAATTAAGGGAATGAGTCAATTTACTCACCGAGAGAAGATTAAATTGAAAAGATGGCACACATAAAACATTGTCAACATGTATGGTGGGATTAATGTGTGCCGACCCAATGTGAGTGATTGGAACGGTGGTGCCATTTGGAAGTTTGATTGGTGGAAAATTATTTCTTGTAGAAACCTCATGCAACATGTTGGGTGAAGAGATCATGTGATCACTAACACCAGTGTCAACGATCCAACAATTAGGTTAAAAAAAAGAACAACATGTGGGTGTACCTGCAAAATTTGCTATGGGATTACCATCATTGAGAAGTGATAGGATCTGGAGATATTGCTTAGGTGTAAAAGAGGCTGCAGCAGATTCAATTGGAGGCACTCGAGTAGAACCATCATTGCTTGAATTTTCCTTGGAAGTAGGGCTTCCAGTTTTGTGAAGTCACGGGGAAAACCGTACAATTTGTAACACTTGGCCTTGGTTTTTCCATCCACAATGTTCACAAGTAGGACACTCTCGCCGTTTTCCTCCAGTGCTGGCAGCATTAGCAAGAAGAGCGGATGCATCAACATTGTTGGTGCTCATGGTGATTTCCCGTTGCCTTTCCTCTTGAAGAACAAGAGAGTAGGTTTTGTTCAAAGATGGCAACAGGTCCATGAGAAGAATCTGCCCTCGGATTGCCGATATCATTTAGATCCATAAAAAAGTGTAGATTTTTTTCTCGTTGTTCATGTTCCGAAAGGCTCTTGACTCTTGAGTGCCCTACAACTACATGTCGGTAGTGAAATATAGGATGCAAGCTCATCCCAATATCCTTTTAATTTATTGAAATAAGAAGCAATAGAATCCTGACCTTGGATATGAGAGGAAATAAATCTTTTTATCTGAAAAATGCGTGGAGCATTACTTTGAGAGAAACGCTCTTTGAGATCCGTCCATATTTCATATGCAAAATCGGTGTAAAGGACACTATGTGCTAAATCAGGTTAATGGCATTGAGAAGCCATGACGAAACCATATTGTCGCAACAAACCCACAATGAGTACTTCAGCGAAGAAGCATTTGGTTTCGGCATAGAACCATCGATGAACCCTGTCTTGTTCTTAGCACTAAGTGCCATGCTCATGGCACGACTCCATGTTGCATAATTATCACCATTAAGCGGTTGGGAAACAAGGACGGTTCCCGGAT
The DNA here is from genome assembly GCA_015143295.1 of Tetracentron sinense. Classification (NCBI taxonomy): domain Eukaryota; kingdom Viridiplantae; phylum Streptophyta; class Magnoliopsida; order Trochodendrales; family Trochodendraceae; genus Tetracentron; species Tetracentron sinense. Next base: position 4,974,756 of record CM026554.1, on the reverse strand, counting down.
TATCCGAGTGGTGAAGGTATAAAGGTTGGCCGGGTTCCATGCTGGATTCAATGTGGCCGGGTTCCAAGATGGATTTAGTGGGAGCTCTAATGTCGGGAGTTGCAGACATTATAGCTAGTCTGGAATGAGATACTTGATGCAGAAGCAATTAGCAAGACAGGAATGCGTCGAGATGCTCTGATACCATATGAAGTTTTGGTGAGGAAACCAATTGTTTCATTGTGCAGAGAAGAAGGGAATAAATAGTATGTGATTACAACTTACAAGAGGATCCCTTGATCCTTGCCCATTGGATTTTCCTATTTGGCTAATTGTGTAGCTGAACATAGTTAAGATACAAGATTCAAAATTCGAAAGCTATAACAGGTTCTGTTAGATTCCTTTGCAAGGAAGAGCATGTTAAGGCAGCTTTAGAGTATGTGGATCGAAGGAGGGAATTGGAATCTAGTTGGGTTCCATCCGTCCGGGTTTACAATATTCTCCTGAACATAGTAACTAAGTTCTCCAAATTTTTCAAAAAGTTCTTAACAAGACCTTTTCTTTAACAATTAATTCATGAAGAATTTGTGACTTTTTTAAAAAGTCATGAATTTCACGAATTATTCATGATTTTTCGAAAAAGTCTTAAATAAATATCTAATACATGAAATATATATATATTTTTAGAATTTTCATATTCAATAATCTTATTTTTATATTTTTTTATATCTTGCCCAACATTTTTTCAATTCATTTCCGATTTTTTTGAATTTTGCCATTTTTTTCTGAATTTTTTTTGAGCGTATAATTCCTGAACCCCGACTTGGCAACTATGCTCCTGAATGGATGGTTTGACGGAGGAAGCTTAAACGGGCTAAATGGCTCTGGTGGAGATGAGGAGGGGGAATGTGGCTCAGACTGTGGTAACACATGGGACTCTTGTTGAAGGGTATTGTCGTATGCATCATGTTGAGAGGGCGATTGAATAAGGGGCTGAGATGAGGAAGGAAGGAATTGAGCCCAATGGGATTGTGTATAATCCGGTTGTGAATGCATTGGGATTAGCCGAGAGGTTTAAGGAAGTATTCAAGATGATGAAATGGTTTTCAGTTTCAGAATTGGGTTCTTATGTCTCCACATGCAATTGTCTGGTAAAGGGTTTCTACAAGGCAGGAGACCTTGCTGGGGTGAGTAAGATCCTGAAGATGCTGATTGGGAGGGGGTTTGTCCCGACCCCCACGGGCCACGACCTACAACTACTTCAGGTACTTATCTGGATTTGGGAAGATTGAAGAAGGGCTGAACCTTTATACCAAGATGATTGAGTCCGGGTACATGCTGGATCAGCTCACTTACCACCTGCCAATGAAGATTTTTTGTGAGCAAGAGAGATTGGACTTGGCATTGCAGGTTAGCAGGGAATGAGAACTAGTGAGTATGATATGGACCTAGCTACAAGCCTACAAGTACTATGTTGATCCATTTGCTATGCAAACCGCATAGACTGGAGGAGGCTTGTATGGAGTTTGAGGACTTGGAGGGGGATCGTTCTCCAGTACCTTAATCAGAGGAAGCTGAACGATGAGCTACAGAGACGGGAATGACGGAATCGTCACCCATCTGTTCCACATTCAATGAAGTTGCTCAACACATATAGTGGTGGTGCAGATGGGTCACATGTTAAGAAAACATCTATAATGCTGAAAGTCCAAGCATTGTCTGATATTATGAAGACATGTAGAGATCCGAGGGAACTCAGTAAGCTTAGGACTTTAGGAGTTTGTCTATGACTGCTGTATAGAGTGCGAACCCGTTGATAGAGGATATAAAGTGAAAGTTAATGGGATATATTCGGATGTAAATAGTTTATGCTTTAATTTTATCTGTCGGGGTCTGCCTATGGGATATGATGCTATGAAAATTTACAATTCTGGGCCTAAATGGGAAGATGTTCTCGAGATGCCTATCCAATTGGATTGCTTCAGTTTTGCACTGGCCAAACTTACTGGGCATGAATGAAGGAAGAGATGGGTCTTGCGAGTTGGATAGTCAGTAATGTAGAAAGCCCTTGCAACTTGTAATATCCGAGGGAGTTGGTACGCGAAGGGATCCATCTGAAGATTTCAACTCTAGTCATTTTCCTTACTTTTTTTTAATCTGTAAACAAGCCAAAAATATGTTAAACGAAGAGCAAGGATACAGGAACCAAAGCATATGCAGACAAGAGTTTACAAGTAAATAAACTCAAAGCAATATGGAAATAAATATATTCCTGGCTCCTAGCCTAAGATCCTTCCAAAACGAAATCTCAACCCAGCATTGCCTGAAGCTCCTCCCCATCGAACTTTAGACCCGCCCAAAATTCCAAAGCAACCAACCGAATATGAGCACAAATACAAGGTTGAGAAGCCGAAGAATCTTCAAAAACTGTGAGACTTCTCTCCTTCCATATCATCCATGATATGATACCCGGCAATACCGACCAAAGGGCCTCTCTAGCACCATCGTCACTGAACCTAGGCTAACTAGATAAGAAGTTACGAAAGGAATAAGAAAAGACCCAGTTGGAAGTCATTTTATTGTATATCTGTTTCTTCATGTAAAATTCAAGCTGGAACTGAAGATTCTAATATAATCTTATCTTTGGAGGCTTTTTTGTTTTGTACCCTCAGAAAGTGAGTGATTCCCCAACTTGTGATTTGTGAATGAGTAAACAAAGTGACTTTTTTGTCAAAGCTAGTGTCAAATTATTTATTTTGCAGAAACCTAACTCTCCTATGTCTATATGCATTAAATTTTTTCTAATTTTAACTTTCTTCCATGTTGGCCTTTGGGCCTTCATCCATCTTCATAAAGAAAGAATCCTACATTTCATCTTAGTTTTTCCTTTTCTACATGAACTATCTTTCAAGCGGTATGAGCTGAAATGTCGTTTTTGGTGTTTGTAATCATTTAAACAGACCCCAAAATGCAGTTGGAACCGCTGTATAGCTTGGGATTCAATGCTTTTTGTACACCCATTTGAGTCTCCTAGCTGTGTCACCCACAACTCTGCCTTAAAATAGCAATGGCTTCAGTGTTGTGAAAAGGTGTTCTCTGTTCATCAACATTTTTCTATTTTGTTTTGCGCTGTTCAGCCTCCCAGACTCTGTCTAATTGAGTCCTTAATAGTTTCATGTTTGACCCTTTTCAGTTTAGATAATGACATGATTTCTCCTTCCTATTAAACACCCTTCACTCTCTACTTAAACTAGAGTTGGTCTCACCTTCTGTCAGCCCAATTGAATGATCTTAATCATCGGATCATTACTTTTTATGGTCGGGAATTCTGTAGATCAAACACTTACATTCGCCCAATTGCGTCAGATCTTTGGCGCACGATCCACCATTTAATGGGGTCCAATTGTCTTTCTTTCATGCCGCCTCTGTGACTGCATCTTCTGTAAACTGGTTGTTCTACAATTTGTTTTGAATGTTTCTTAGTAGGGGATCCTAAATGGTTGTGCTAACATTTGTGTTTGGATGTAGGCTAAGCTTTATCGGAAAAAGTTAAGAATGTGTTTGGTAAGATGCTAGTTCCCTTTCTTTTTCATCCACTATCCTCTTTCTTTTTTGAAAGAAAGGACCAAAAAAAAAAAAAGTGATGGATCACACAAAAAATATGGCAACTGTTTATGTGACCTATCATTTTTTTTTGTCCTAAAAATGAGAAAATTGATGAAAAAGAAAGCGGACATAGCATTTTGTGCAGACTTTTGGTACCAACTTGATTTTAGTAAGCAAGGATAACCTTATTCTGTCTTGAACAATCAGACCTAGCCTGCATCCAAACACACCTAAAAGAACATCTGACCAAGCAAGAAACAAGGCCGGCACTAGTTTCACGTTTGGTTCTGTTGTGATTACGGGTAGCAATGGGCCGGGTTTAGGCTTGAATTTTGGTGATTTTAAAATAGGCCAATGACTTTGAAGCCGAAATTGGCCCTATTGCCAAATGCCAACCCTAGTTGTGATACTAGATCCAAAATGCATGATGGGAGTCATGGATGATGGACCCTTTAATTTTTTCGGCATGATCCGACGGGTTAATGATCGACCCGACCATTTTGCTTAGTGGTCTGGTTGCTATCGGTGAATTGTATGGAGCAGTAGGGATTTTTCCGTAATTAGGACATACGACACACACAATAGCGGTGGCGGGTAAAGGACGTCGGAGGTGGTGGAAGATTGATTGACCACAGTAGTCAGCAGCTGTACTTGAGAATCAATTCTCACGAACAAAAAACAAATCAAACGAATCTCTTACGCGCGTGACTCACGCGCACTAAATAACAGTAAAATAGTCCAAATTACCCCCCTTTTCGTATTCTCTCTCTTCATATTTATAAGAAAATAGAAATAAAAATAAAAATGCCACAACAGTCAGAAAAGAACAGGAAAACAGAGACTCCCCATGCAATGAAAGAGAGAACCTTTTGCTTTTTAATGCCACTCTTTCAATCTCCTTGCTTTATTATTATTATAATTTTTTTTTTGAAAATCCGGGCTTTTATTATTCTTCTTTTTTGATTTCTTTTGGAGGGGTGGGTTTGTACGAGCTTGACAGCATGATTTCCTGATGAAATGGCTGTACTGATGATGGATCATGACAATAATAATTCCACTACTAACGATAGAGAATTAATGTTCCATGATTTTCTCGGTAAGAGCTCTGCTTCTGATTCGCCTTTGATTGGTGCCGATATTCGACTCTCCGAGGCGTCGGCCGGAGCTTCTTCTGGTGGGCATGGCCTGGTTTCCACCATTTCTGATCTGGGTTCTGGTATCTTCCCATTTTTCCCTTTATTTCCTTCTTTTCTTAATGTTTTTTTTTGGTGGGTAGTTTTGATTTTATAGGTTTTTTTTGCATAATTTGAGTTTTTCTTCCATTTTCTTAGGCTGGGTGTCCATTTTTTTAATAAAAAAAAATCCTTTTTTACCCCTTCTCTTTCTGCTGTTATGGGGTAGTTTTAATGTAGCCATTAATGGGTTTGGTAGCTTTTTTGGGTTCTTTCTTTCTCTCTTCTTATGTTTCAGTGATTATCTTTTCATGGGTATGTTGAAGTTGGTACACTTTTTTTTTCTCTTTTGAGGCTTCCTTTGTTTGTTCTCTTTTGATTATTTTCTGGCGGCTTTGCAAATGTGTTTGGTGTTTTTATCTGGGCATTCTATAAAGATTTGGAATTTTCGGAAAATTTGACCAAGTCTTTTGGTTTGCTCTTTTGATGGCTTTCTAATATACTGTAGCTTTTTTTTTTGTTGTTGTTGTGGTTTACGAATAGATGGATAACTATTGCTAAATCTGACTGGTTGTTTTGTTCAAATTGGAAAATTGTTTAGAATGTTTGTATTTTCTGGATGGAGCTTTGATGAAGTGAAATTGAAGTTTGGTTCTTCTCTTGACTCTTGGTAGAAAGGCAGGTAGGGAACCATTTTGAGGGGGTTCCACTATATGGCCCGAAGGGCGATTTCTCTGGGCCAGACATGAGTATCAGGTTCCCGGGAAGAAAGCGGAGCAATTCGGATTCTGCTTATATGGGGTTGACGAGAGAGAGGATGCCTCAAGTGGGACCAGATTCCCTTGAGAGCTCGCACCTGATGAAAGTATGCAGAATTTCTTCCCCATATTATTCTTCTCTGTTCTCATTTAAGCTAAATATGTTCTTATATGCATAGTAACAAAGTTCTCCGATTCTTTTCTAAAAGTACCGAAGTTTTTGTCGAATGGTTAATTTACAAAGTATTCACAACTTTTTAATAAAGCATAACTTTTTTAAAAAGTCATGAATTTCTCGAATTAAACGCGAATTATTTGTGAATTTTTAAAAAAGACCCAAATAAATATCTATATATGAAATATATGCGCTTCTAATTTTTCATAATTAGTAATCTTATTTATTTTTTATATTTTGTGATTTTGTCCGACATTTTCCCTTTTTTTCCCCAAAATTTTGCCTGTTTTTTTTTTGAATTTTTCTGTAGCCGAAACTTTGTTACTATGTTATATGGCGGATTGTTTGTGTTTTCTTATGCTTCTGGATACATTGAAATCAGATGCTCCGGAATGGTGTGGGGGGAGAGCAACCGAGGAGGTCCCATGATGAGGAACTGTTCACTGGTATGCAACCGCCAAGGCCGACTTCTAATTCTCCTCTCATGTTGCAGCCGCCAATTGGCAGTAGACCCGAATCAACTGTTTCCAAATGGGAGCGGTCAGTACCCATGAATTTGGGTCCCATGGTTCAGTACCCTCCATGTCTGGGCCAATTTGCACCTTTGTTGGATAAGGTTTCTTCAAACAGATACAGGGACACCAATGCCGGTCCTTCCCTTATTTCTCAACCCGCTGCTGACGAAGGCTCTAGAACAGGCATTAAAGGGTCTGGACTTTTGAGTTCCATTAATGCCAGTAGTGGAATCCTTGAGAGAAACTCATCTGGGGTGTTGCAGAGTAGCAGCAGACCGAATTACGGGACTCATATTTCCAACACAGAATCTACTAATCCTCCAAGGTAACACCTACTAATGCAATTTATTCTCCTTTAGGTGTTCCCAATTTCCATACTGTTTGGTCTGGAATCTGAAGTAAATTGATGCTGTATTTTATTGTCTGATGTGGTGATCAGTCAACATGTATTAATATCTGCTAGTCGGCAGATGACCATATTTTATGACGGCCAAGCTCATGTTTTTGATGATGTCCATCCAAACAAGGTCAGTTTTCTGGTTCTGTTTCAAATGGTATGGTTTCCAATGTCTCTTATATCAATATGGTTATTTTGTGTACTTAACAAGGATCTGATACATGTGTGACTTGGCCTGTCAAGCCCCGATTTCTAAATACTCACAACTCAGCCCATTATCTATGGTTTGGCCTGAGATCCAGAATTCGGGGGTGAGAGTTAATTAGTAATTAAATTTGGAATTGATGTTTTTGGCATATTAAAATTAGTTTTTATTTATGTATATATATTTTTTTTATTCATACTTTGAAGGAAATTAGACTCGATTGCCAATTTGAAAATATTTTCCTATATTGTACTTCAAATAAATTTTTGGTGAGAGAAATGGGATTAAATCCAAGTATTTAGTTGCTAGAATTTTATAGACTAACAAGACCAATGATACTAATAAATACTTTAAAAATTGGATTGTTACTCAAACTAAGTAGAACCATTTTTTTTTTTTTAATAACTGATTGAACTTAGACCTTTGAAAATCACTATCTCGACTTTACAATATCTCTACTATGGTTCTTAGATTCAAAGAATTATGAGTACTCTACTACTGGAATTATAGACATCAATGAAATTCCAAATAGAAAAATGCAAAATAAATATAAATTTTATCCTTTTTAGTCCCCATTTTTTTTTGATAACTCCTTAATCAATAGGGAACTCCTTGAGATTTAATTTTCTGATTTGAATATAAAAAATGTTTTCCCGAACTGATCCAAAGCACAATAAATTTACAGCAAAGAAAACATATACTAATAATGAGATGAAATGAACTTCATTAAAATCCAACAATTCAAGTACTGCAACTATTCGTTAAATCATCCTCTTATTACCCAATACATGTCAAACACAACAAAAATAAAAATAACAGTAATGAAAAGTCCTCTCTTTCTCCAGTCCAATCTTCATGAATCCTCAATTAAGCATCTGAAATTAATAATAAAGGGTGAGCAATGAAGCCCAGTAGGGAACACACCCTAATTCTTAAAAATTAACACATAACAAGGAGCAAAATCATACATGCAATTAACAAAAATTTATATGTAAAGCATTAGGATAATAATATGAAAATTCAAAGCTTCCCGGCCAATTTCTAAAAACTCCTAGCCATCCCAAGCAAGGGATCTTCTTCGGAGGTTTTAGGGCCTTTCACCCAAGGACCCATGGTCCTAGCTTGCTCCTTTAGGGGCTCTCACCCAAGGACCCAATGCCCTTCGTTAATGCACCACATTACCATTCGATCTACTAAACACATAAATCAATGACTTTATATTCAAGCATTCAATCTATCATATGCATTTCTTACAAATTTTTTTTTTTTTTAGCACACTATATATTTCATAACATGCATAAACACACCAAATAAAATAAAATAGATCTAGATCATGCTTTCAATGTCGTGCGTTAATTTAAAGAGAATAAAGGTGAACCTACCTTTGTTTTACTTCGGTGAATTTCTTCAATCTTGATCTCTTCCTTCTTCAAGCTTGTTCTTCCGGTTGATCTTCCTCTAGATTACGTAACTAGGTGTTAATGTTATTTGCAAGAAAATTGATGAGAAGGATAAAATGGCTACATGAAATGAGAAGGGATTGAAAGAGGTAATAGTAGGTGTTCATAGTGCCTACGTTTTTGGGTTTCAAAGGTGTGGCAAGGCACTTTCTCATTGGTCTCTTTGACCACTTTCCCTCTTTCTCTCTCTAATAACTACTCAAAGCCCCTTTTTCTCTATCCTTGACATGTGTTGCAATCATAACCTTTCACCCATCATTTGAATCTCCTTATTCAACTACAAGGAGCCATGTGTCCCTTGACCAAGTCTCCCACAATTTGAATTCAAATTAAATAAGAGAAAAAAATAGTTGAGATGTGCTCACAACCTAGGTGGCACCCTATCCAAAATCTATAAGATAAAGATGTCCTCAACAAATTTGGGTTTTGTTGGGCCCACTAAAATTTAATGATTAGGCCCTCACACAATAATTAATAATAAACAAAAAATTAAATAATAATAAATTAAATATAAGAAACATTAATTGCCACAATTGCCACTAATACCACTAAAACATTGTGTTGTCTTGAATTTAGTCTATGAGCTTACTTGGGTCCATAATTAGGGTTAGGATATTACATGGCCAATGGAAAGAAATGTAAGACTCAGATTCTTAGAACCAACTTGGACAAGTCCCTGCCACAGTTATTTAGATTTTGTACGTAAGAAATTCAAATCACTAACCCACAATCCAATATGACTTAGCTCATTTGCACTGAACTAGACTGTAGTTCTGAGTTCTGACTCTGATTGTTTAGTTCTACCCCTTGAGAGAAATATGGTTATGCAAGGATTTTATAAGCTTACTGTTTCTTTTTATGAAGATCTTCCCATTCTGGACTATGCATTGAATCTTTGTGTTTAATAATTTTTTTGTTCCGGGGAATTCCTCTCATTCCCCTATCGTTGTGCACTATGGCTGATTTAATCAACCTAAAACATCTATTTCCCAGCTGTATTGCTGTTATAAAAGCCAAATCTAGTTAATGTGCATTTTACAATGCCATATTGTATAGAATCTAGTATATTGAAACATTTGGTATGTAATCTCTGTTATGCTCGCACTTCTGTTATTCTTTAAGAAGCTTACTTCTGAAGATTGCCTAATTGGTATATAAAGAATCTTCTTATTCTTCAATGCCTTATCTTGACTTTTTGGGGTTGGCCACATGAATCTTCTTCCACTATGATAGAATAAGTGTTATCAAATCTTTTGTCATGAACTCCATCCACGTCCTTTTAAGCCTTCCGCTTGCTCTTTTATAGTCTTCAACTTGCACGAACTCACTTGTGATTGGAGCTCTCATTGATCTTCGTTAAATATGTCAGAACCATCTTAATTGAACTCTCCCTTACATCACCGTTTGAAGCTACTTCTAGATTCTCTTCAATGCTCTCATTTCTAATTTTATCTTTTCTAGTCATTACACTAAATTCATCTCAACATTCTTATCTATACTAGACTCATTTTATGATTATGTCAATTCTTGGTTGTGCAACATTTTGTTCCACAAAGCACAACAGGTCTTATTGTTTTCCTCTTCCTCCCATCAATTTCTCGCGCATTACATACCTGATTCTAGAATGGTATTCTATTTGGCGAGTGAGGGTGGACTTGGGCAATCTACCTAGGTGACATAAGTTCCGTGGGGTGATTTCTCTCTCCCCAATGAGCTTTTTCCGTGGGGCTTCTTGTTCAGGATAATGCAGCTTTTATTTTCCTGAACCTTCATTGAGTTTATTGCTCAATAAACTCTGTTTGTCTCATGTCTATTGATTTATTATTTCTTTTTGATTAATATATATAGCGGAATTCACGTGCGATACACATGTGTAGAGTAATAATTTTGGTAACATATTAAACCAAGTGTTAACTGATTTTTTATATGCACAATCTTAAAAAAAATGAAATCTTGTGTAAAATAAATGATACATTTTATGTAAAATAGGAACTAAGTTATATTAGATTATACTTTTCTTTCCCAACACTGCAATACAAAAGGAAGGACAAGTCTACGGGGAATCAATTGAGTGCTCACTATGGAGAAAGACGAAATTCAATTACCGAAATTTCACTTCTCAAAATAGTGTAGAATTATACTAGCCCAAGACTCACCACCAAAACAAGAAGAAGAACAATCGAGGTAATAAAAAAGGGAAAAATTATAAATTCATTCAAGAAATATAACTTACAAGATGAGATTTGAGCCGCCACTTGCACAAGATATGGAACCTCGATATTGTTGAAGAACTACTTCTCTTGAAGGACTTATGGAGATGGGACTTGGGACTATGGGGCTTTGAGGCTTGTAGAGAGAAACCACTACATTGTTTATAAATGAACGTAGAAAATTCTAGGATGAGGGGATTTGAGGGAGTTAATGAGGTGGTTGAATGGGGGTAGTTGGGAGTTTGAATGAAGGTAGACATTCTCATGTGGAAATTAATGAGGTGGTGGACAAGTGGTGAGGTGGAAGGGAGAGAAAGAGAGAGAGATATTGTGACACGTGTCAAACATGTGCAAGTGGGGTCCACATACAAAAAGACAAAAATACCCTCAATACAAATAACATATTTAGCCTCACTACATCTCTCAAAATAAAAATAAAGAACTAGACTAATATTTTCTAGAAAATACACTTTAAAAATTTAACACTCCTCCTTAAAGTGAGCTTAGCTCTAAGAAATTCAAATGGACCTTTAGAGAGTGACTTGGTGAAAATGTAAGCAATGCTGTCATTGCTTCACAACTCCGAAACTTCAATTGATCTATCAAACACTTTTTCTCGAATAAAATGATGTTCAATTTCAATGTGTTTGGTTCTTGCATAACAAACCGGATTTACTGCAAGCTTGAGAGCACTTTGGTTGTCACCATATATAATTGTTGGTTTTTGGATTTGTGTAGAAACATTCTCGATCAATCGCCGCTGCTACACACATTCTTGTGCGGCAAGAGAAGCAACCTTGTACTCTACCTCAGTTGTAGATAGAGACACCGAATCTTGTTTCTTGCTACACCATGAAACACATGAGTTATACTTCAAGAGGACTGATTTGCCCAAATCAAGTCCTTAAACTACCACTACAAATAGATACATAACCCAAGTCAACACTTCCAACTTCACGCAAATGGTTTACACAACCCAAAACAACATTTTCAATTTCACACAACTTTCTTCAAACACTCGGAGGGCACCCAACTTGCACATCACCTTCATGGAACACTGTTCATTTTCACATATTTTTTTATAAAACATTTAGTGGGTCCAAAACAACATTTTCAACTTCACACAACTTTCTTCAAACACTTGGAGCTGGAGGGCACTCAACTTGCACATTAACTTCATGGAACACTTTTCACTCTCACAACTTTTCTCAAATACTTAGGGGACACCCAACTAGCACACCACCTTCAAGAGAGACCAAATACCATCCCCCATGCACATTGCCATTGAAATTTTTTGCCAAGCAATCCCAAAAACACTTTTTCACAATAACTAGTGAGAAAAATCCTTACCAGAGCTTCAATATTCCACCAATTAACATGAGAGTCTGAGACCTCAACCAAATCTTTGAAATTCTTAAAACACAACCAACTAATTTCACAAAACTCCCATCTCCATGCCTCAAAATTCTGAAATCAATACCACAAATCCTTACACATCAAGGCTCATTAGATGAGAGAAAAAGCTAGGTCATCCATACCTTGGCCGTACGGCCCTTTAAATCTTGAGATGCTCTGATACCAAGTTGACTTGATTAGTTTAGTTTAGGGTTTGAAAGAAGGAAGAAGAAAAAGAGAAAAAGAAAGAATAGAGAGCTTAGCTATTCTCTCTCATTCATTAGATTATATATTTAACATCTATAAATGAATATTACAAGTATGCCATTACAACATATACTGTAGCATAGTAATACTCAAAGGTCTACTATACCATAAAGGTACAATAGACCAAAACAATATTCAATACGATCTACACGAGAAAAAATAACCGGAGGTAGACTTACAATCATCTAAGTCACCACCCAAATCTGCATCACAATATCCTTTCAATTCGAATTCAGCTCATTTCTTGAACATAAGACCCATGTCAAGAGTAGAATGAACATATTTTAAGATCCGCTTTGTTGCCTCCAAGTGTGGCTTATGTGGAGCTTGCATATAACATCTAACAAGCCCAATGGAAAAGGCAATATCCGGTCTTATAATAGTCAAATAAATGAGACTACCAACAAGAGCCCGATAAGGTCGAGGATCTGCAAGAAGATTTCATTCATCACGTCTTAATTTTATATTAGGCTCAAGAGGAGTGGAACATCGCTTACTTTGGTCCAAACCAAACCTGCATATAACTTTTTCTGCATAGCCCTTTTGTGAGACTAAAATTCCACCCTCCAAGATTTCCAATTCCAAGCCAAGGAAGTGACTAAGATTGCCCAAGTCTTTCATCTCAAAGCGAATAGAAAGTTCAGTCCGAAGCTTTTCAATTTCTCCCTCATTATTGCCCGTGACAATCATGTCATCCACATACAAGAGGACAATAACATGCAACCTTCCCTGCTTCTTAACAAACAAACTAGAATCGGAGTTGGAAGCAAAATAACCACAAAAGTGTAGGTACTCGGCAATCTTACCATACCAAGCTCTAGGAGCTTGCTTTAGTCCATAAAGTGCCTTCTTGAGTTTGCAAACATACTCCGGATGTGCATGAGACTCATAACCACGAGGTTGCTCCATATATATGTCTCTATCAATCTTGCCATATAAGAATGCATTTTTAACATCCAATTGCCATAGCTTCCACCCATAGCAAGCTGCCAAGGAAATCATAACCCGAATCGAAGTCATCTTTGCTACTGGATTAAATGTTTCTTCATAATCTTCTCCATACTTTTGAGAGAACCCCCGGGCAACTAGTCTTTCCATATAGTTATCCACACTCCCATCTGCTTTACGTTTTATTTTGTAGACCTACTTACATATGATAGGCTTCACATCTTTGGGCTTTTGCACAAGATCCCAAGTTTGATGTTTAATGAGAGCATGAATCTCCTCATCCATGGCACAATCTCATTCTTCAACACCTTTTGCTTCATCAAAACAAGAAGGTTCATCATCTATTGGGCTAGCAAGAAAGCAAGAGTGCACACTAACAAAACACACTAACAAAATTTCCATCTCTATACCATGTGGGCAAAACAATTTGCCTCTTAGACCTTCTAAGAGGTGGTGCACTCTGCATTTCTTCAATAATACCTTACTGCCCATTCAATTCATGGCAACCAACTCCACTCCCCCTATCACATTGCTCCCCCATAGATGATGAAGAGGAACCACTAGATGCCATAGGGGCACTTGGAGTCATTGATAAGCTTGATTCTTTTTGTGGCTCAATATGAACATGAGTGTTACTACCATTACTCCCCATGGTAGCACCATCTACTCCATAATATGATGAAAACTCATCAAATACAATATCCCAAGAAACAATAAAGTTATGGGTTTGGGGATCCATACACTTCCACCCTTTCTTTCTTTCATCATAACCGATGAAGATACATTTATTTGCCTTAGCATCCAATTTTGATCTCTTTTCATCCGGCACCTGAACATAGCAAATTGAACCAAAGGCTTTAAAATGCTTGACACTAGGCTCTTCCCCAAACATTATCTCATAGGGTGATCTCATATTAACCGGGCTAAGGGGCACCAGATTAATCACATAAGTTGCACATGCCATACCCTCCGCCCATAAGGCCTCAGGTAAATTCTTTGCATGTAGTCAACTTTTACATGTCTCTATAATGTGTCTAATCTTTCTTTCGGCTACACCGTTTTGTTGTGGTGTATAGGTACAAGATAGCTCTCTTTTAATTTCATGTTCTTGGCAAAATGAGAAGTCCTTAGAAGTGAACTCTCCCCCATTATCCGGCCTCAACCTCTTCATTTTCTTGTCAAGGACACCTTCAACCGTCACTTTAAAGTTTAAACTCCTTGAACTTTGGAACTTTGAGAATGCATCAAACTTCTCTTTTATAAAATAAACCTATGTATATCATGTAAAATCATCCACAAACAATAACATATAGCGGAAGCCCGAATGTGAAGGTTTAGCACAAGGTCCCATGAAATCACTATGGATACGCTTCAATGGGGCCTTTCACTTAGAATAGGATTTATCAAATGGAAGGCGATGTGCCTTACCATATTGACAACCCTCACACACTTCACCATTACCAAAAGTAGTCAACTTAGGTAATCCATTCACCAAATCTTTTAATGCCATAACTTTCAATTTATCCATACTAAGATGCCCCAATCTAGCATGCCAAATTGAAGCTCCATCATTTGTACTCATTATATCAACATATAAGGTAGTAAATGATAAAACAAATAAATCTTTAACTCTCTTACCGGTATGGACGATGTCCGCCTTTAAATCTGAAATGTTCCAGAGAAACTTCACATCTTGAGGCCCAAACAAGACATAATGTCCCGAAACTACAGCATTTGCAATGAAGAAAAGATTCTTTTTCATGCCCGGTACTTGAAACACACTATTAAGTGTGATTTGATCATCTCCATCACCTTTGATTCTAACGGCTCCTTCCTTTTCCACGGGATGAATAGAGTTGCCTGTCGTGATAATAGCATCATTGCCATTGTAGTCCCGGAACCTTGAGAACTTGGAATTATCACCCGCTAGATGATGCCCACAACCGGAATCAATGATCCAATCATGCTCAAAATTGATTGCATTCAATGCATCAATAGAAGTGGTAACCGCCATTAAGCACTTTCCCCACTCCTCATCTCCTATAGATTCTTCCTTCTTGGCTACATTTCCACCTTTTAATTTCACACGACAATTCTTTTTAATGTGCCCAAGTTTACCACACCGGTAACACTTGGCACCTTCCAATTTCCATCACTTGTACCGGAAGATTTTCCTTCACCATGCTTGCTTGAAGGATTTTTGAAACCTCTATCCTTGCTTGAAGGATTTTTGAAACCTCTACCCTTACCTTTCTCCTTGCTAATTTTTTTTTATTACTTGAAAATAAGGCTTCTCCATCTCCATTAGAAAGTGAGCATCCGGTCATTTGTCGAGCTAAAGATTCTTGAAAAGTAAGAAGGTTCTCAAGCTCCACCAAGGATGGTTGTGTAGCCCACCCTTGAATTGATGTAACATAAGGGATATTCCGATATATTCCCTCTTTAATCCACGAATGATGTGCCGTTTCATTCGTGCTTCTGAGATGGGTTCTTCCGGATCAAGAATAGAAATTTCCGAACATAGATTTTTAATCTTCAAGAAAAATTATGAAATAGAGAGCTCACCTTGGCTTGTGTTAACCAATTCATTCTCCAACAATTGCAATCGAGCCACGTCCTTTCTATTAAATAATCCATCAAGAGTAGTCTATATATTGCGAGCTGATTTACAACCCATGATGTGACAAATAAACCATGAGAGATAGACCGCTTCAAGATAAACTCCGCCTTTGCATTAGTTATTTGCCATTTCTTATAAGTTTCAGCACTCTCCGAAGTATTTGGAGGAGCCTCCACATCATTTCCACCAACAACATCCCATAAGTTTTCACCAACAAGGTAAGATTCTATACATGACCTCCATATCTTGAATTAAGTAAGTAACTCAATACCAAAACCATTGAAATTTCCACCTGAATCCTTCTTCAAGGAACCGATCGAACTTCTTCACCAAAGGAATCAAGACTATATTATCACCACCCTTGTGGCTCTGATACTATGTGGAGAAAGCCGAAATCCAATTACCGGAATTTTGCTTATCAAAATAGTGTAGAATTACACTAGCACAAAACTCACCACCAAAAGAAGAAGAAGAACAATCAAGGAAAGAAGAAAGTGAGAAATTATAAATTCATTCAAGAAATAAAACTTACAAGATGAGATTTGAGCCACCACTTGCACAAGATATGAAATCTTGATATTGTTGAAGAGCTACTCTCTCTTAAAGGACTTATGGAGATGAGACTTAGGACTTGTGGCTTGAGACTTAAGACTATTGGACTTTGAGCCTTGGATGCTTGTAGAGAGAAACCATTACACTATTTATAGATGAAGTAGAAGATTCTAGGATGGGGGGAGTTGAGGGAGTTAATGAGGTGGTTGTATGGTGGTAGTCACTAGTCATAGTAACAAAGTTCGGATTCGGGAATTATTCGGCAGGGGTTAAGTTCGAAAAAAAGGGGAAAAAATCGGCAAATTCAGGTTAAGTTCGGGATAAGTTCGAAAAAATAAAAATTAATAATTATAAAAAATAAGAACGTGATGCCAACTAATCCATCTACCAATTTATATATATTGACATCTCTTACTATGTTAACATTTATTCCAATTTCTAAAAAACAAGCATTATGTAAACTCGCAAACTCAAGAAAAAAATTACATAAGGCTTAAGTAAGCTTTATGTAATTTAAGAAAAAAGAATAATTTAGATTACATGTTTGTATATGCAAATCAAATTATATAAGCAATTAAAAAATATATAAAAACGAGAAAAATAATCTGAATAGATAAAATCAGAAAAACAATATATGAGTGTATTTATTTGGCATAACATAGTTATTTAGCAAAATATTGAAATAGCTCAGAATAAATAACACAAATCTTATTTTCTCTTAGTTCAGTGGAAATTCAACAGACTAACCAGCTTGCAAAATTATCTTTTTTCTCTCAATTCAATCGAATGTAATCAAAATCCTAAAATAGCTTACTCGAATAGAGTTTTCTCATTCTTCTATCAGTTGGCGATTTCAATCAAATGAAGATTTCTCAGTGTGAAATAAGTCTCGAGTTATTAGTAATAATTCTATTGCTAATAGAAAATTCATTTTACCCTCATTTTTATTTTAGAATTCTGAATAAGCATGAACGAATAATTTGTGAGAAATCTTCATTCAGAATAAGTTCGGAATAATTCGTTCGTTCGGGAATTATTCGCGAATAATTCGTCAGTTCGGGAATTATTCGTTAGTTCGGGAAAAAGAAGTCTTTTTAAACGGCACCCCTTAAAAAATGAATAGTTTGGGTACAATTCGGGAATTATTCGAGAACTTTGTTTCTGTGGTGGTAGTTGAAGGAAATTAATGAGGTGGTTGAATGTGGGTAGTTGGGAGTTTAAATGAAGGTGGACATTCTCATGGAAATATGGACAAGTGGTGAGGTGGAAGGGAGAGAAAGAGAGAGATATTGTGACGTGTCAAACATGTGCAAGTGAGGCCCATATACAAAAAGACAAAAATATCCCTAGTTCAAATTATATATTTAGCCTCACTACATCCTTCAAAATAAAAATAAAGAGCTAGACTAATATTTTCTAGAAATTACATTTTAAAAATTTAACACCCACCATTGTGATGCAATTTTATATGTGCAACACATCCATCACTTCATCATAATTCCATAAAAGTGCTTATTTGGTAAAATAGATATTAAATTATATTAGAATATGCTTTTCTTTCCCAACACTGCAATAAAAAAGGCAAAATAAAAGTGATTCTTTGGTTGTTGCACCAGGATCTAGAGGCAGATGGCAATAGACCACAACTTTCTGTTAGTATGCAGTCGCATCCTGAAGGACGCCATATAACCATTCCAATTGTTCTTTCCCAACTACTCCATTGAACATCAGGAACCTTCTTTCGAGTTTCGAGGCCCAATATTCCCATTGCATTATTCTCGTCCAAATTCGGGTTCTTCTCCCGTAGAAGCTTCAAAGCCTCCAACGTATTTGGATGATCTTGAGGCCAACAAATGGCATTGATGTCGTAGCTATGGAGAACCACAAATCTGTATTCTGGGATTGGAGAAAAGTCATAGTAGGCATGACAATCTAGAGCGGGTGATAGTTATAACCACCAAAAGGTGTAGGTGCAACATTTTAAAAGATATTTCTTATCACAATCCCCTAAAATCCCTCCCAAACTGCCACATGGCCACCAAAAATTGTAAAAATAGATAGTTTTTTTTTTGTTTAAAAAAAAAGTTAACTTGCAATGTTTTTACTTTTTAAAGGTCCTTCTTATCACAATCCCCTAAAATCCCTCCCAAATTGCCATGTGGGCACCAAAAGTAAAAAAAAAAAGAGTTATAATCACCAAAAGGGGAAGATGCAATGTTTTGAACTCATAAAATCACTTTGGTAAAATTACATTAATACCATTTGGTAACTAGTCTCATGTGCCAATAGGATAACATAAAAGTGATTTTTTATACATGGGCACAATAGGAAAAATAGAAAAAATCAACCAAAGGACTTACCCCTTCTTCTGTCATTATAATAGTATATATATATATATATCATCAATTACCGATAAAAAATGGTTTTATTGCTGTCTTATAAAATTTTTTTGTGCTTGGTCCAAATGTGTTGGTCACATAACACTCTGGAAATACATTTCCACTTTATCCACCAGCTTTAATATTTGAGATTAACTATCAACAGGAGCTCCGGTTGAACAGTCAACCGGAGCAGCCAAAAAAGTGCTTTGGGAAGGGGTATTTATGGAAAAATGGCTGTGTTGAAACACACCCTTTATGTTCATAATTACCAAACTAACACTGCCCAAGGCAATTTTTGGGTTGCTCCGATTGACTGGTCAACCGGAGCTCCTGTTGATAGTTATTCTCTTAATATTTATGTGTATCATTTTCCTCAATCTTTCCCTCACGAATAATCAAATGGAACTAGTCACTTTGGCGTATCTCTTGACCATCCATCTTAATTATTGCCCTACCCCTATTTGTGATCTTATTAAAGCTGCATTCTATATATTCTGTGATGGCCCGGTTTATCTTAAAAGCCTTAGATTCAAATCCAGAATTCTAGTTTTGCCTTTATCTCTCTCTAGTTTCTCAACCAATAGTACATTATTTGAAAATAAAATACACCAACTAAGCTCCTCTTAAATATGAGCCATCAATTTATCCATAACCAATTTAAAAATGATATTGGTACATAGTTGACCCAAAAATGAACCAATTATCACTAGGAACTTATTTGTCCCAGCATCAATAAGAGTGTTTTAAAACCCGAGGACTCGACTCGACTTGGAAACTTGCTGAATAGAGTCAACTCGGAAACTCGGGTAAAACTCGTCTGAGTAATGACACCTAAAACTCGGACATATATAATATTTTTCTAATATTGTATATATGGTATAAATTCAAAATTAATGATAAACCATGCCTAAAATGAGATATATAATTCATTATATACTAAACACCTCCCTTTTGTTTCGTATTTATACTTAAGAGTGGGTGAAGGGAAAAAGGCATCCGTCTTGCCTCAGTACATGTTGCAAGGATGTGTCTAGTCTGCCTGCTAACACCAACCATCTAATATAGTAGGCCTTATACTTTTGGTCCAGCAACACTCCTTGATGGGACATATTATGTAGTTGATCCAATCATCCCTAGATGTGTATCACATGTATCCTCTAGGCAAGGAGAATGCATTGTTCCTATCCTCACGCCTTGATATGGAAAATAACTCTATATCAACAATTATTGCTGGACAAACTGGATGTACCTTTGGCCAATGTCACGGAATTCTTAAAGGAAAGATTATTTGGTTTTGAAGAAGTTACAAGTAACTCAACTTAGATTCTTATACTACTCATGAATACATTTTATATGTCTAAAATTTGATTACGTTTTATAGAACATCAAATAATATTATTGAAAAGGATGAGAGAAAATATTGAATGCAAAAATTTCTGGACTTTAAGCAAGCCAATTGGTTAGAAATATTTTCATCAAGTTTATACTGTGTGGGTATTCGATACATATTATTCTAGTTATTATGTGGTTTTATGCAGTAGTTGCACTGTATTAAGCAATTATACTGTTTTGAGGCTCAATTGGTGAGACAAACAATATGCCGAGACCAATAATCTATGTTTTGGTGTTAATATGACAGGCAGATGTAATAATGGCCTTAGCTGGATCAAATGGAGGGTCATGGTCCACAACTTATTCCCCAAAGTCCATGGTGCAACCACCTCTTCGTGAGGCTTACATGCCCAATGGAAGTAATGAAACAGGTATGTGCGACTTAGCACCCCCACAGGAATCACGTGGAAGGTTATCTTTCACAGGGAATTCGAGTCGTGGATTCAGCCAAGGTGGCCAAATCTCAACAAACCTAGGCTATCCTCTAAACCTTTCCTCAGGTATGTTTTGGGATAGTTCTGTTTTGGGTTGCTTTAATATGAAATATTTTCTGACAGCGATTATCCTATACGGGTTTAGGGGAACATCAAGGTGGTACTACAGTGAGGCCTCAAGAACCAGAGCCCAGTATGAAGGCAAAACGGAGTTTTGATGAGTGAGTGGGCGATAGCCTTGTTTATTCTGGTTCAGTTTGTAATATTTTCAAGGAATTTTGAGCTCTTCTATTTTGATATATTTTGGGATTAACTTCTTGTTTATACAATTATATTATTTACTTAGCTAAGCTTCATATAAGCTCTTATCTTGCTTTACTTTTATCTTCTACGCATTTTGTTCTCTACTGCCCTTTTAACACTAGAATCTGCTTGAAAATAGAGGTGCTTGAATCTGGATCATCTCTTAGATCGTGTACACGAAAGTAATCATAAATTATGGTCTAAGGTTTGTAGCAGGTGGCTTCTTCTTATCCTCCTGTCATGCCTCTAGGCCATTTCTCATCTAGCTCAGATAAGAAACTTTCAACTTAGTGGAGAGGTTATTACAATAGAAGACACAGAACTTAAAATAGAAGTGAAGTTTAGATTTTTGTTACTGTTTCTCAAATTGAGTTCCCTTTATTTCTGACATTCAGAAATTTCCCTCCTGGTTCTCTGACGTTTCAGTAATCCTTCCCTGCATTTGAAAAGATTTTCTAGTGGATTATGATGTTCTAAGGAGCATCAAAGTCGATGATCCATGGCAATCTTGCTGGTACGCATGTTTCTTCACTCTCTCCGAATCTCACCTGAACCCAGTTCAGGTTAGCTTGTTAGTAGTTAGCACAACTTTGGGCTGCCACATTGGGCCAGGTAAATGGTGCACACCTTCGCCTTCGCCGTCCTAGCTTGGGGTGAGTGGGTTCCACCCATATATATCGAAGACTTCCTAAGATTTCAAAAATCATTCTAATAGGTATATCAAGATACAGTAGAAGACTGCCATTAACACCGCATTTGAGGTTCAGGATCATTGGATCTGGATTTCTCTTGGGCTGTGACACATAAAGGGTCTGGATCCATTTGGGACAATAATCTCCTCCCTCAAGACTATTGTAACAATGTTTTTCGAATTTTTCCAAACGTCCTGAATAATTCACGAAGTTTTCGTCGAACAATTAATTAACAAAATATTTACGATTATTTCAATAAAGCGCACCGTTTTCAAAAGTCACGAATTTTGCGAATGATTTATGAGATTTTAAAAAATTCGTATGAATATCTAATTTATGAAATATATTCATTTACAAATAGTAATCGAATGTATTATTTTTTCGTATCATATTTTTCCAATTTTTTTCAAAAATTTGCCAATTTTTATTTTTATTTTTATTTTTTTGTAGCGGAATAATGATTGAACTCCACTTTGTGACTATGCTCAAAACGATACTCGACATTCAATCTGTCTACATCCCTTTGGGGGACCCTGCGTGGATCAACACAATTAAATTCACATACCCCCTTGCTTGAGTGGGGATCAAATAATCGGCAAATTTTTTTAAAAAAATCTTGCAATAACACATTCCAATAAATCAAAGTTGAACATTAAACACCTTAGTGCTACATACATTGCATAATGCATAAATCAAACTCCGGCATAAATCTCGAGCGCGTTGTCGCTAATATTGGAATGGAAATAGGTGAGGAAATCCAAGTAGTTGAAGGGTCGGAAGAGGAGAGGGTGCTCTTCGTCGATGAGCTCGCTTGGGGTCTCAATCACCACCCCATCCTTCGGTATCGAAAACAGTCCACATGAATACCTTTCTGTGTCTCCCCTCATCACCACCCTGTGTTTTGCTGCATGGAGTCTCCCATTGCTCCAAGCCTAACAACATGTACATCAAACGTTATGCCAAATAGCCGCTTTAATTAGTTTTATAAGGGTGCATTTGGGTTTGATTTTTTCCTCGAATTAATCGTTGAAAAAATATTAAAATATGAGATTAACAACGAACAGGAACTCGGGGTGAAGAGATAACCATAGCAACCTAAAGTATGCTTTATTGTAGGGATAGTTTGGTAATTACATAGATAAAAAGAAGGGTATTTTTGTCAATTGAAAGTTTTCTATCAAAGGCATTTTTTCGGGTTGCTTCCGTTATCTGTTCGACGAGAGCTTCCTCTTCATAGTTAATATTTAGATAATGTGCGAATTAATCAATTTTATAAAATTACTACCAATTTAACCAGCACTCTCATAAAAAATGATTATATCATAAACGCGTATCGAAATTTGATAATAAAAAAATTTGGCCAAAATAATCAAATTCATTTACATGTTATATAACATTGAGAAATTCTTTAACAAAATGTCGTTGTAGTATAGTGGTAAGTATTCCCGCCTGTCACGCGGGTGACCCGGGTTCGATCCCCGGCAACGGCGTTCTTTTTCTATTTTTTTTATGTAACGATTTGGCCTTCTTAGTGAGTCGAGTGATTTTGCTCGGACTCACAGAGTCAACGAGTTGACACAATTCAACTTCTTCTCCTTTCAGTTTTCTTGTTATTTAGATTCAGTTCTGTGGAGTTGAGGTCAGCCATGGGGACACATACCTTAAGTACTTGGCCGACGACCGCAACGAAAGTGCCTTTGGAGGGGGCTACTTGTAGCCAATTGCCTTCTTTAGAGAGCACCTCAAGACCCTGTACTTCATCTTGACATAGAATTGTTATGATATTTGTATCAGTGTGAGCCAAAAGACCGATGGCCGAGGCGCTGCTCGGTGGAGGTTCGTATTTCATAACTCGAAGTATGGTGTTGCTATTTTCGACGTGTGAATTGTAGTACTTTTCGACGCCTAAGCTCTCGAGGATCATTTTCCGGATAATTAGCTCCAGTTCTAGCATTCTTCTGCTCATAGAGTTGAGAATTTGGCTAGAAAAAGAGAAACAGTAACTAGTCTAGATTAGAATGATCACTATCAAAAACACAGTTTAGTCTAAACTCTAAACCTAGTAAAGGTCAATACGTAAAAAGAAAAAAAAAAAAATCTGAATCTGAATTAATTTAAAAATCTGTGTAGTTCTCCTTAAATCGAGAATATAAAACAAAGCTAATTAATCTAGGAAAGAGATAAAGATAAACACATGAAAACATATCACCTTTCTACTAAAACTAGAATCCTAGTTTATTTAGACTTCTAACAAATAGAATAGTAGAAATTAACGGTAATGTAACCCTAAAAAAGGACAGACTGATTCTACCCTTGTGATTTTCAGCAAGGTAGGTGTGCAATCTGGGATAGAACAATCACTTTAAAGCTGTAACTTAGTTTTAAGAGAGCCCTACTAAATAGAGTTTGACAGCCAATGGAGTGTTTGGTTGCATGATAATACATACTATTCCATTAGAACCATAAAGGTCATAAAACTATGGTTACCAAGTTGGATTTCCATTTAGGAAATTTTTTGTAAAATATGAAAATAATTCAGAAAAATTGCGGTCAATATATGAAAAAAAATAAAATAAGATTACTAATTATGAAAAATATAAATAAATAAATTTCAAATACTAAACATTTATTCATGGATTAAAAAATGAATAATTTGTGATTTATTTGCAGAATTCGCGAATACTTCATGAATTAATCGTTCATTGAAATATCGCGTATTATTCAAGACTTTTTAGAAAAAAAATTAGAGAACTTTCTTACTATGATAAGAACTGCTTCATTGCTTGGTTTGAGAAGAAGTAATGGGAGAATAATATATGAATCATTTTTTAGAAGCCATGGGTTGGCATTTTTGGGGGGTAAGTGTACTATTCCCGGACAGATTGTTGGCTTTTACACACTATAATGCCATCAGAATAAATTTACTCCTGCAACCAAACACTACTTATAACTAGGAATCTCAGGGTGCATGTTATACATCGAAAGGATCTGCTAAATCCATGAAGCTCATGGTCATGGAGTTGAGGAAAGATAATTACCAGAAGTCGGGGTTCCCGACGGGCCACATAAGGTCCGTGAAAGCTCGAGCCGCATCGAGCTGGGGCGCGTCCTCGATACCTAGGCTCTCATAGAGAGGTACCACATCCGACTTGCCCAAGTAACCACAGTAGGGCTTGGGATTCAAGTTCTTCTTCTTGGTCTCCTCAGGG
The DNA here is from genome assembly GCA_015143295.1 of Tetracentron sinense. Lineage (NCBI taxonomy): Eukaryota > Viridiplantae > Streptophyta > Magnoliopsida > Trochodendrales > Trochodendraceae > Tetracentron > Tetracentron sinense. The sequence continues at coordinate 4,950,086 of CM026554.1, read as the reverse complement.
AGATCAAATAAATTTTTCATGGCCATGAACATATTTTCACGTAGGTATGTAGGAACTTGATCGTATACCACCCGAAAACACCCGTAATCTTCACATGCCTCTCGAACTTTGTTGCACAAATCCTTCCATCTTTCACTTCCTTGTTCTAAGTCTAGAGCTTCCTTAGAGAAATCAAGACATGGGATTTGAGTCTCACCCATCTCTCTCTCTCTCTCTCTCTCTCTATAGAGATAGCTACTATATATAGAGATCTAGAGAGGAGTTTCTTTCAACTGGAGTTGAATTATGTAAAAAAAAAAAGGGGTGTTCCGCTTCAATCCCTTCAAGCAGAGCTCCACATCATATATATATATACACATCAAGTGATACCCAAATAAGGCTCTCATATATATATATATATATATATGAGAGCTTTGTTTGTGCATCACTTTCATAGAGTGACTCATAGATGAGTTTGAATTAATCTGTTTTGAATTAAAACTGTTTGGGTGAGTTGGTGGAGGGGGGACACGGATCATGTGGCATTTATGTAGGTCCACATAGAGTAGTTATTATTTGCAGTTAATGCGTTTTGCTGAAAATAAAAACAAAATATTCTCTAAGGGCTTTGGATGAGTAACGTACCAAAATACTATAATGATTTTTATTGTTATTTTAGGTTCGTTGGAAGAACTTCAGGAGTATGGCCAGCTGTTCTGATGTAGTAAATGAGGTTGGTTCCCCCTACCATTCTCTAGGTATGATCCTTCAGTGATAGATAATGCTCCCTTTAAGCACTGCAGATGATGATCCCTAGTCCTTACACCTTCTATATATGTATATCTTCTCTACATGTGTATGTGTCTGTGCAGAGCCGGCCAAGCCATTTGTAGGCCTAAAGTGAAAATTCTAAATGGGGTTTTTTTTTTTTTTTACTTTTTAATATTATTAAAAAAAATTAACGATAAATGGAGCCTTTTTAATATTCTAAATGGGTCTTTTATTTTTTTTAATATTCTAAATGGGTCTTTTATTTTTTTTAATACTTTAAATAGGTCCTTTTTAATATATATCTTTTTTAATGGGGCTAAAGCAATGGCTTTGATGGCCTAATGGATGGGCTGGCCCTGTGTATGTGTATGTGTATGTGTATGTGTATGTGCACACACTTGATAGGCAAATTGGCTCGCGGGTGAAGATAGAGTCGCAAAATCTACCAGTTTCACAATATGATGGATGAGGCAATAATCCCCATAGGCGCCATGGTACCATACCGGGTATAGCGGCCAGCCGTTGTTCTTGATGCTCCAAAATATACTTCCCCTAATCATAATAGCAAAGTTCGCAATTTTTTTCCAAGTCTTGAATAATACACGACTTTTTCATCAAACAATTAGCTCACAAAAAAAGTCAAATTTTTCAAAAAGACTCAAATTTCATGAATTATTCATGACATTTTTAAAGTCTTGAATAAATATTTAATATATGAAATATATTGGTTTATAATTAATAATTTTATTTTATATATTTTTTTATATCTTCTCCGACATTTTTAATTTTATTTTTGACTTTTGTTGATTTTTTTTCAAAATTTTCCGTGTTCGAGTAATTTCTCAACTCCGACTTAGTAACCATACCCCTAACCTATAATTACTTGGTTTGTTGTTTGTTCAATCTATGTGCTCTGAGGATCACCATATTTATCCACGGGAAATGGAAAATCGACCCAGGGTCAGCTTCTAAGTTGACCCCAGTGACCTCATTGGTCCAAACCCTTTTTTACTGCCCATCAACCGTGGTTAGCCCCTTAGGGTTAAGCAATCTAACCATGGTTTTTAGAAAAAACAAAAAGAAAAAATACTTATTTTAATTTAATTAAGCTTAATCATAGTTAAACAGGGGTTAAAAGGGACACGGGGACACTGCGGTCAGCTTAGAAGAGGACCTGGGGTCCTCTTCTCAGGACTCTTTATCAATGAAACTCAAGAAAGTTTGTCTTATTATCCACTTGGATTGCTTGTGAAAAATATGACCCAAAATCGAATGGAATAGCAAGATTCATGTAACTAATACCAAATAATAAGGATAAAGCTTTGATGATAATGTTGAACAAACTGGTTTGTAGGAATCATTCAATTGGGACTTACGCATCACAATATCCTCGAATCTGAGGAAGGGCCCACAATTACAAATATTGAAATCTGAGGAAGGGCCCACAATTACAAATATTGAATATCAAACCCCATTTCAAGAAAAATATGTATTAATTGGACTTCTTGATTTTGTGGGGGGGGGGGGCGATTGTCAAATGTGTCATAAAATGTCTGAAAATGGATAGAAAATCCCCCAAAAGTGATAAAAACTCTCAATACTACCTACTATGGAGAGTTGGAACATCTAATGGCGTCATGTGCACACATGCTTTAAGTGATGGGCCCCTTTAATGCTTGAAAACATTGAATTTTTAATCTAACGGATTAGCTATCGATAATAGGTACTATCAAGAGTTTTAAATCACCTCCCAATCCGAAATAATTATGCAGTTCTCTTTCGCCATTAGCATTCATTTTGGCTGTGAAAAACAAGCCCAAAGTTTGATGAAACATTGGTAACGTCCTTTCAAGTTCTGCATGACTATCCACATAGCCATTATTTCCATTTATTAAGCATGTGATTCATGGAATAAGCGTGTTAATCAATATTATAAGAAGATGAGAAAATGCTTAATTAATTTACTGCACATTTCCATTATGTAACGAAAATCTGGTCCTCACACTCCTTTTTAACACTTATTAATTGTGGTTAAGATTCTCTTACCTTAAGGTTCATTTATTTAACCTTAGTTTATAGAAATAAAAATATTAAATCTATGTTAATTGAGTTTAACCACAATTAAAAGAGATGAAATAGAAAAGGCATTTGATTGTTAATTTAGTCAAATGTATGGTGGGCTAATAACTACTCTAAGATGACGACGTATTTCTAACTTGGTCATGAGTGACCTCTCTTTAGTTATTTCCTAATGGCATCCTATTAGGTTGGCTTGGTGATAGAAAATACTAAAGAAAAGGTGATGTGAGACTGTTTTCGAATCAAAAGAATGTTTTTTTTCTTCGTGAAATAATGGATTGAGAAGTCGCCTTCTGCAAGTTCTTCGTGATGGATAATGTCAACGATTTGTGTTTCCATTTATCATCATTATTAGCTAGGCTGCACTCATGCCAAGCTAGCTTGTCGGGTCGACTCGATCGTTTAAGCCAAGTTAAAACTAAAATTTTAAATTCCAACGAAACAAGTCAAGTTTTTATTTGAGTTCAAATGTTTAAACAAGCCGAATTCAAGCTAGACCCTGTTAGATTCGGCTCGAAGTTCAACTCGTTTAGGGCTTGGTTTGGCTTAAGCTGCTCAGCTCGATATACTATATTATATATATAATACTTTTGGTAATGTTATTTATATTATTACATAATAATATTTTTTCCTATGATATCATAGATTGTAATAAATTTTAATAAATAGAGATAATAATAATAAAGTAAAGTTAAAAAGAGAAATTCTAATCTAACTCTCAACTATTTAGATCGAAGGATTACCTCCCAAATCTTATTTTCATATATGAATATATTAATTTATATATTTTTATTATTAAAATTATGTAAAATTAAATAAAATAATTTGCTAAATCTAGCTTGGGTCAACATGAGCTCAGCTTGAATAAAGTTCAAACTTGAAAAGATTGCTAGAGTTTGGTCAAGCTTATATTCGAGCTTAAGCTCACCAATTGAGCTCAAGCATGTTCAAGCCAAGCTCAAATTTGGCCAAGCTCGGCTCTATTACACCCATATTCATCATCAATGTCGTATCCCCACATACTTGTTGTCGGCAGCACAAATCATTTTCGGCCATCGAATTTATATTTCCATAAATGGTCCAAATTGTTTTCCATTTTACACTTGGCCCATTTAGCTTCTTTGAGCAAAACCTTGCAGTCCCTTTTATATATGTAGTCATCATTATAGATTATACATTTGTGTACAAGTGTGGGAAGTTTAAAAGAATAAAATTAATCTTAAACATAATATATAATTATTCCATGTTCTTGCCATGTTTTATTTTAAAATTATTCATGCATGTGACAGCCTCCATGTCATTATGTTCTATAATAATTGTAAAGATTTAGATAATCTTAGATTTAATTTCTCATTAGTTGAGTCTTAAAAGCATGAATAAGATATTTATAATGATGAATATATATACATATATATATACACACACAATTATATGTGTGTATATACATGTATTATAGAAGGCTTTAGTTCGATCGATCACATGATCAAATCAAGCAAAGCATGGTACATGCAACACATGAAATTCTACATGCAAGGCTACAATCAAGGAGTTGACTGAGCCTACATGAGATCCTCTTAGCTGTTTCGTTAGCTTTTACGCAAACAACACTTGTAAAGAAACCAATGACAAATTTATATATATAAAAAAGAAACGTGGGTAAAACAGTTATAAGAATTTTGGGTTTCGTTGTTGAAGGAAAACTCTATAACAAGAATAATCAAATGAGAAAATTAAGAAAAGTGTTCTACACGTAAAGGTAATAAAACAGCTAATATGATCTCATGTAAGCTCGGTCAACTCCTTGATTGTAGCCTTGCATGATGTGTTGCATGTGCCATGCTTTGCTTGATTTGATCCATGAGATCGTGTGACCAGACTTAGGGCTGTCAATGGATCGGGTCCGGATCCGATCCAATTAGCTGGACTTTGGACCCTATATGTAATCCGTCGGTTCACATCGGTGGAATCCGATTATAATCGTCTCAGATCCGGATATAGAGTGATCCGATCCGATCAGATTATAATAACTTTTTAAAAATCATTTTAAATATATTACATGGATTTTCTATGCATAAAATATTAATTTAAAATAAAATAAAATTAATTAGACTTAATTAAGGTATTATTAGATTTTTATATTATTAAAATAGATGTTTTTTTAAAAAATTAACCTTAATCGGATCGGATTCAGATCTTAAAAGTATAATCGGATTCAGATTGATTAATCCATGATCTAACAGATCTCGAATCGGATTCGGATCTGTCGGATTTTTAATCAAATCGGATTCGGATCTAGGTAGATCCGGTCCGAATCTAACCCGTTGACAGCCCTAACCGGACTAAAGTCTTCTATATATGTGTGTACATGTATCATCTGCTCTAGGATGAACAATGACTCATTTACTTAGAATATAAAAAATTGCGGTTTCATCTGCCCGAGCCTATAAACTTTTGGATGCTTAGCTATATGTGTACATGTTTTGAGTCTCAAACAACATGTCTTAAATTTATGAGCATAAGTTGTTCATGCCTTCTTGGTGTTTAAGTAAAGAGGGTACGGACATTAGGAAGAAAAGGACACAGAAAGCATATTTTCATATTCTTGAAGTTTCTTCTAGAAGCCCTTTATTTATTTATTTTTGTTAAAATAATGATTATAAGTATTTGCGCTTTTGGAAATGAGCCTTTTAAGGCCTGAGACTGTTTTGATCTCTTCTACATTTGTTTGGAGGGTAGGGCTGTCAATCCGGTCCTTTGATCCGGCCCTTTGATGAGGGAGCCTGGCCCTTCAAAGCCCATAAAATAGAGGGCTTAATACGGCCCTAGGGCCGGACCAGACTCAATTTTGGAAAGCCCTCTTATTTGAGGGTTGGACTTAGTAAGCACATGGCCTAGCCTGGCCCTCCATTCTATATGCTATATAATATTATGCATAATATAATAACTTAAAGACTTATTAGAACCTAAAAGGCTAACCCTTGTTGTGTTTATAATTTATATAACATACTAACATTGTAATAGTATAGTGTAGTTACTTTCTAGAATCTTTATAATATAGTAACTTGTAACTTTTTTTTTATTAAAAAAATATTAATAGAAGCTAAGACTTACTTTGTGTGTGTGTAACAGACGAATAGTGTAGATTCTTCCAAGAATCTTGTAATATTACTGGAAAAAAAATCCGGTGAACCCCAAAAATAATATTTGAGTTGAGAACTCACAAACCCAAGGGAGTGGCTAGGTCTTCCTAAAATTCTATTTACCATTTTTAAGATTTAACAATTAAATTATTAACTAAAGGAGGATGAACAATAAAGTGCGGAAATAGAGAAAACAAGCAAACCATAACACAAAGGTTTTTACGTGGAAACCCTTCCGAGAAAAAACCACGGGACCTAGTCCAGCAAAGAGATATCACTAAGACAAAGAACCAAATACTTACAAGACTCGAACCTCACTCCCTTGGACTTGACACTACGATCCTTCAGTTCTCAGTCCTCCACACCTCGAAAAATAATCACAATCTCGCAAGACTTGCAATCTATCGTAGTAGCCTGTTCTGCTTCTATATCTCCACAACCACAATCTTCTGATCAATTTCCGTCGATGACGGCTTCGGATTCCTCCGACCAAATTTCCACGATCCATCCTGAATTGATCTCCTTCGCAAAGGCTCCAATTCACACCGGCCAAGTGTGGGTTGATGGTTGTTTCACAAAACAAACCTTAGTTGTATTCCCAACAATAGAATCACAAGCAAAAATGATCAATAAAGTCTTGCAAACTCTAAGGTGGAAGAGGAGAGGAGAATAAGTTTGGGAAACCCTAGAAATCCTTTAAAAAATCTCTCAAACTTCTTGAGTTTGAATGAGGATCAAACCCTCTTTATATATGGTCAAAATTGGTGTTCTAAACAAGGTAGGAGTCTAAAATCACGAAGACTGGTCGACCAGTAACAAGGTTTGGTTGATTGGTCAAAAGACCATTCTCTGGAAAATTTTACCATACAAAATTTCGCACCATCGGTCGACCGGTCATCACTATCGGTCAACCGGTAGGCCATCAGTTGACCGGTTCTTTGGTCGGTCGATCGGTCTTCACTAGTTTTGCCCAGAAACCTGGTTTTTCAGGTTCCAGTATGTCTAGTTAGTCACCTAGGGTATTTATGATAATCTAAGTGAATTCACACCTAAGGTAACATGGTATCTAGGCCACTTACCATCCTATGAGTGAAACGAAGACGATGAACAAAATGTCTTCAATTGATCTTCTTCGGTCTTCATCTTCACTGTCATGGATGCTTCAAGTTAAGGACACAAGACACACTAGACTTACCTATGTTTTGACAACGGAATAAGACAATCCAAAATATGGACTTACAATCTCCCCCTTTGGCAATTCCGTAAGAAAACCAAATAAAAGAACATGACTCGACACAAACTCACCCAAACAGATCAAACGATGAATTAGATCATTATATGACTCCAACACAATCACATGACACAAAATGAAATACAACATAAATTGTAGACACTAAAACTCTTGTCATGTAAGATATGTCTGTTGCAAACCTGCACCTGCACATGCTAATCAAAACCCCATAAAGCATGTATGGAATATGACAATATAAATAAACACAGGTATTGCAAGACATGTACTGAACTAAGGAACTGATACCCTAACAGTTACTACTTGTAAGTTGTAACGTGTTTCCTTTAAAAAGATATATAATGGTATTAATACTAACAATTTAACAGTTACAATTGGGGGACGTATTAATACTAGCAATCTAATGGTACTAAAACTTCATCATTTTGCTCTTTGAGTTGTATTGTTGGTCTCAAATCCGAATAAAGAAAGAGGGTTGTATATTAAGTTGGCAATCAATGCAGTAAACATTAATAAAACATGTTTTTTTAATTCTTTTGGCCACGGTCCAACCTTGACCCGGCCCTAGCTCTTGAGGGTAGGGCTTGGGCCTAGCTAATGCAGGCCCTTTGAGGGCTAGGGTTGGGCTGGGGCCTCACTCTGGTGGATGAGGGCCAGGCCCAGTAAGACCTAAGCCTTACCCTTTGACAACCCTATTGGAGGGAAAATATGTGCATGAAACTATTTTTAGGTAAAAACTACATGTTTTGTTTGGTTTACTGGGAAATAAGTTTTTTGTTGCAAATAATTCTCAAATGCTACTTTATGGTCGAAGGAAATTTCTTATCTAAAAAATAAGAAGAAATTATTTTTGGGTGGCATTTTAAGCACTACTTATTCTTGGTGACGATGTTGCCAACACCTAGAAAGTAGGCTTCTCTTTGAAACCGCCCTAGAGTACTTCACTTACCGTTGACCTCACGTGCTTACCTGATGGAAGAAGGCAAGGAAGAAATCAATGGAGACACAGGGGACAAGGACCCATCTTTTAGGAACAAAATTCTGTCATGAAACCTTCTTTGAATCGTGGTCATATGGAAAAAGCGGTAGTTGCAGTCACCACATTGCAGCCATAAAATTCCATGAATCTCGTTGGCCTTCAAAAGGTTCTCCCATTCGTCAATTAGTTTTTTCTTCATTACTTGGTATAGGGATTGGTGAAAGAATGTGTCTGTATGGGCATGAAATCTCATCGCCCGTGGTGTGGGTGCCCATGCACCTTCACACACCCTATTAATAGTCGCTTAAAAGTGCTCTTTTTCACTAACATATTTTGAAGTATAATCGCATTCTTTTACGTAAAAACTTGCATTCTTATAAACTTTTTTATGTAAGGGTACCCTCTATTGCATAACACATACCTTTCTGGTAAAAATGGTACATTTGCATGAATTTAACATGTTTTTGGAAGTCTAGATACAAAATTATTTTTATAAACTCTCATTATGCGCTTTAATGTTTCAGGGCCCCAGATTAGAAGAAATTCAGGAACCAGGAAGCTAAAAGCAACCATCGAAGCCCCATTATTGAAAGTTAAAGAGCCAATAAGGTACATCACGTAGATACGAGTCAAGCATGGACTAAGCTAGTGAATGAAGAAGGCCAAAGAACCAAAGAAAATATTTCCAAAAGAAATTGACTCAATTGATAAATATTCCCTAAAAGACAAAGAAAGAAACAAGCTTAATTGGCAAAGGCCGGGGGAGATCATGTTAGAGACCAGAGTTCAAGACTTTTTGTTTATTTTTGTTTGTTTTTATTTTGTAATTTTAAAACTCTAACCAATTTTCTCTTTAATTAATCTTAGCCACTCATTCTTCTTCTATCCTAACCATCTATTTCAAATCCATACTTTTCCTCTCTCACATGGTAACTCTAATCCCACAATATATTCCCATATTTTCTTTCCCTCTTTAGCTCTCCCTAAATTCTTCATTGTGTTAAAACTCTAATCTCTTTCTCTACAAAATCCTAACCATCCATCTCTTCTCTATCACTAAACCTTAATCCTAGCCACCCATCTCTTTCTAAAAATCTTAACCCACTTTTCAAATCCTAATCTTTATAAAACCGTAGTCACCCTCTATAAATATCCACCCCTCTTTCCCTTATAGATGGTTCCCTCCCCCCTAACTTTTCTTCTCACATTTTTCTCACGTTCTCACCCCTACACCTAGGGGAAGAACACTTCTCTCTCTCATTTCTCAACCTCTTCTTTTCTCAACCCCTTCTCAAAAATCTCACTCAGAACACTTGCAACTATGCTTAGTGCGAGTTTCCGGTTGCTGAATTTTTTCTTCTACGGATGTATTGTGAGTTCGATTAATTTTTGTAAGTGACTTTTATTTAATGCAATGACAGAATGTTCTTTTTATTTAATGTTTTCATACCTCTTTATTTAATTCAGTAGTTTAATTTCATGTCAATTAATTAGTAGATCTTAATTATCTCTCCTAAAGTTGTTTTAAAAATTCCAAATAATCACCTCTCATCCTTCCATCGTTTTAGAATTTCCTCTTCTTTTTAGTTTCTTCTTTATAGTAACCCCATAGCTCACGAGTGAGGATTCGACATCCGACACAAGCCCTATACATATCATATTTTCTAGGTCTCGGATTACACTTAAAGACTTGATAGTAGGGTGAATCTAAATGACAGAAAAACGTTACTTTCACCTATCACTACCCTGAAGGGGCGGTTGGAATTCGGGCACGTGTGTGGCAGTTGGCATGCAACTGCCATCCCATCAATGCGTCAACATTAAATGCTAACGATGAAATAAACATGCCTCGGAGGCAGACCTGGTTCCAGTCCCTATGAGACTACTACCTTTCTCTGATTTAAGAGGATTAACCCTCTGGGATGAGCCTAGTGTCAGTCCCCATGAGGTTGACACATGCCACTGATTTGAGAGGATTCATTCTCTCTAATGAGCTTAGTGTCAACCCCCATGGGGTTGACACGTGCCTTGAGCCAAGAGGATTTATCCTCTCAGACGAGCTTAGTGTCAATCCCATAGGGTTGACATGTGCCCCTGATCTGAGAGGATTTCTTCTCTCAGATGAGCCTAGTGTCAACCCCATGGGATCGAGACGTGCTCCTAACCTGAGAGGATTCATTATTTCAGACGAGCTAGCTTAGTGCCAACCCCCATAGGTTGACACATGCTCAATTTGGTTACATGATCAACAAGTGATCTTGATCCGAGAGGATTCACTCTCTCGAATGAAACTTGATGCCAATCCCCATAGGGCTAACACCTGTCCCTGATCCGAGAGGACTTACCCTCTCAGAAGAATATTGTGCTAATCCATGAGAGGATTCATTCTTTCGAACGAGCCTAGTGTCAACCCCCATAGGTTCACATGTGCCCAGTTGAGTCACATGATGACCAGCATGTGATCTTGATCTGAGAGGATTCACCCTCTTGGATGAAACTTGATGTCAGCCCCTATGGGGCGGGGCTAACACATGTCTCTCATCCAAGAGGGTCAAGTACGAGGTAGAGTCGTGAATTGATTCGAGTACCCTCTTGGAAGAATATTGTCTCCGTCCATAACTTAGGAGTGTCAACGAGCTGAGCTGAGTCGAGTTGGGCATTGCTCAGGCTCGACTTATTCGATTTTTGATGTTGCTCAAGCTCGGCTCAACCACAAATCATCGACTCGAGCTCCATCGAGCTCAAGCCGGTTCGTTAAGCTCTAATTTAAAAAAAAAATGTATATTGGGGAGAATACTCTAACAATTAAGGGATTAAATAGTAGGGTACAAAGAAAAGGGGAAGATAAAATAGTGCTTTCAGTAACCTGATGAATATTTTATGTTCTTAATTTAAAAAAATTATTTCATTTTCTTATACTTTTTAATGTAAAACTCAACATTGGTAGGGGTATAACTGTACATGGGTATTCATTGAATTAGTCGAGTCGAGTCGAGTCGGGTCGGGTCGAGTCGAGTCGAGTCGAGTCGAGTCGAGCCGAGCCGAGCCGAGTTACCTCTTACTCGAGCTCGGCTCGTTATCTAAACGAGCTCACTCACTTGGCTTAGCTCGGCTAGATGAGCTTTTTAATCCTGCTCAAGCTCGGCTTGTTTCGAGCCAAGTCGAGTTAGCTCGCGAGCTGGCTCGACTCATTGACAACCCTAGTCCATAGGGGATTGACACATGCCTAAAGGCAATTGCCTATACCACATGGTAAAGGATCCCAAGAAATGATGTGACGCCCCAAACCTGCACCTAAGGAATCGTGTTTCAAGACGCGTGCCCATTTGTCATAATCACGCATGCGGAAGACTATACCCATGAAAATATTAGAATTTTCAAACTTTTATTCAAGAGCTTACGTAAACAATAACAACTGGTCATCACGATAACCCATCATAAGCAAATGCATTACCTCACTGACTACAATAGCCTTTACTTTTGGCGCCACAAATGCACCAGCAAACTTTTCAAAATATATCAAGCATAGCTCTTTGCCAATTGGCAACCGTTTTAGAATCTGAAAACATAAAATGAGGGATGAGTCATAGAGCCCAGCAAAATCCACAGTCCATCTAAACTATTTTCCGCATAGTAACAACCATCAATAACAATATAGTATTACAGTTCAATTCTCATATTATATAATATATAATATCGTAATTCGTGACCTGATGTCACTCAGGGCTATTTCGCCCTATTCCGGGGTTTCCGGCCTCTAATTGTCGAGTTCATCCAATCATCATCCACGACATCAGGCTACCGTTCTAGATAACCACTCACACTCTATCCTTGAGTCCGCAGATTCGATCAATTAGGCTTTCGCCCATGTTTAACCTTTACCCTGGAGTCCGTAGACTCAATATCTAATGTAGAGTCCGTAAACTCGTTATCCATTTCAGAATCAGTTACTATCGAAAAACCCTATTACCATGGCGTCCCATACCACCATGATAACTATCGAGATCAACCGGCTTACACCCAATGAAATCAAACATTGAGTCCTTAGACTCCATAAAACCATGAGTCCTTAGACTCAATACTTAATCTAGGTCTTCACCCGCTAGAACCAACACAAATCTTCTGATCTCGGCCAATGTGGGGAACTTGTCCTCATGGCCTCTCCATCAGATACAACAACACCTCTGACCTCAACCTACGTGGGGAACCTGTCCTCACAACATTTTTGTCAGATGACACAACACCTCTGACTTCAACTTACGTGGGAACCTTCTCTCACGACATATCTGTTAGATGACACAACACCTCTGACCTCAGCCAACGTAGGCAACCTGTCCTCACGACATTTCTGTCAGATGACACAGCACCTCTGACCTCAGCCTACGTGGGGAACCTACTCTCACGACATTTTTTTCAGGTGACACAACACCTCTGACCTCAGCCAACGTGGGGAACCTGTCCTCACGACATTTATGTGATATGACACAACACCTCTAACCTTAGCCTACGTGGAGAACTTGTTCTCACGACATTTCTATCAGATGACACAACACATCTGACCTCAGCCTACATGGAGAACCTGCCCTCATGGTATTTCTATCAGATGACACAACACCTCTGACCTCAGCCTACATAAGGAACTTGTCCTCACGGAATTTTTGTTAGATTCAACAACCATCTATTGTCATTACAGCCTTTGTTGGGTGTAAACCTGTCGGCATAGGTCAATACCCCCTCAAGGTAACATCCTTGAGTTCGTAAACTCAAGATAACCTTGTGTCTGTAGACCCGATGTCATCCTAACTCTTCCGACTATCAGTCACGGAGGAACCCGGGCTCTTAGCAGACCCGTCTCTCCAGACCTAGTCAAAGAGGGACCATGAATAGCGTTTAACTCATATTAGATTTTCTAACCATAAGAAATCCTCAATTATTCCAAGTCTTGCTTGAATAATTGAATTCATTGGGCCTCGTGCCTGTGGATTAATTTCGATAGTGTATCGTTCCGATGGGGAACATTATCTTGTCAATGGACTCTGTCATCTCCTTTCAGGTATTCAATAATATAACATCATATGAGGGTCGTTCCGATAAGGAACATATCTAGGCCAATGGGTCCGTCCATCACCTTAAAACATCCAAACAACAACATATCATACAAGATCGTTCTGTTAGGGGACATATCCGGGCTGATGGGTCCGTCCATCACCCCTAAAAATTTTCAATAACCATCACATTATACACCCATGTCATTCCAAGTCAACAAATCGCGTACCGATCGGTCGTTGAGCCTAAATTCGGAATTGTTTAGCCCAAAACCGAGGTCTACGCACCTGTGGTCATTTTTTATGCATTCTCATCCATTTCATACACATAATATCGGGTCTCTGTCTCTTTTTCATTCACACATCGTCACAAATTATTCTATGTGAGCCAAAATTCCGATCTATTAAGCCCGAAACCGAGGGCTATGCCCCTCTACTCAATTTCCACGCATCCTCATCTATTACATGCATCGTATGTCGGGTCTCTAACTATTTTTTTTCATTTGCATCATCACACATACCATTCCATCTACAAAAAGCATATTTTCATAGGAAAAATAGAAGAGGGAGAAATAAATTTTACCTCCAACATGTTGAACGAGATTCCGGAGGGTGAAATGGATGACGCGGTTGCGTCCAAAACGTTGATAAACCCCTAAGTGAACCTTCTTTCTCTCTAACTTCCATCTTCTCTCTCTAAATTTCTCTCTCTACACACCAATCAAGCCTCCAAGTGCTGAAACAGGCATCGCCAACGCATCGGGAACATCGAAGAATCCCAAGGTGGAGTTCATCTTCCTTTTCTCTTCCTTTTTCTCTCCTCTTTCTCTCTCTTCCTTTCTCTCTCCTCACTTTCTCTCTCTAAAATGTTTCGGTAGAGCTTCCGCACAAGGAGAGGAAATGAGAGAAATGAGGGAGGTGATCCCCTCCTTATATAGGCTCAAGTGCCTATGTGGCACGCTTGACGTGGTAGTTGACTACTTTGACCGGTTTGATCGGTTTCCCACTTTTTCAGGCGTACAACCTCCTTAACTCCACGAAACGACATGCGATGGTAACGAAACGACAGGTGACTGAACTAGGGGCCGTCTGACACCCATTGTGCGAATTTCGAAAAAAAATATGAGTTTTGATAGTAAAAAATAAGTCCATAATAAAATTACAAAACCCACAATTTTCCTGGTTTTGGACACTAAACACGTCACGGTTTCACGATTTGAGTTGCAATAAAGCCGAAACGACAGACAGTCGTCTAGACGGCCGACCAACACGCGGTGTGCGATTTTCGAAGATTTCAATTGGGACAATCGGTAAATATTACGTACCAACTGAATTTCGAAACTCGCGGATTTCCTGGTTTTCTTACGTATGAGCCCCCGTGGTTTCGCAAATCGATACATGACGGAGCCGGCATGACAGGTAATCATCCAGATAGGATGATAGCTGACTGGTACGTTGTGTGTGATTTCCAGAGAAAACCTCTGAATTTTACCACTGACAACACAATCCTGAACAAAAACCAAATTCCCACAAATTTATCAAACACTTATCTAGTGGTAATTAATTTTAGTAAAATTCATCTCGATTAAGGACCAATAAACCCCAAAAATTTTTATATTAAATTTCTGGGTCGTTTCAAATGATCCTCTTGTTATTATTAGGAGATCCCAAGATAAGGATCCTCTCTTAAATCCCAATGATGGGGTGTCGTGGCACCCCACGTTTGAAAAGAATGACTCACTTCTGACTCCCCAGTGATAAGGTGTCACCTAGTACCCCATTAATGAAGGGGGGCAATCTTTCTCCTCTTTTTGCTGAGATAAGAGGTTTTCCCCCAAAAGAGAAAAACATGGAGCCCTTTGAAAACATGACTTTGCTCCCAAAGGTTCCCTAAAAAAGGGAGCCAATTGTTCGAGACAGATGACCCTCTCTAAGAAGTGTGGGCCCAATTTGATCTCTCCCAAAAAGGAAAATCAGGATAGAGACCTGAATGAAGTTTCTCATGAGAAAAAAAGAGGAGTCTCCCAACAGAGACTCCAAAGAAAGGGAAACTATGTGTGAGAGCTCTCAAAAATAGAGAACTCCCCCCACCCCACTTCTCAACAAGTCAAGGCAAGCTACCGAATAAGAATACAAGGTGAGTCCTCCAAATGACCTCTTTGATTTTATTTTCTTCATTACAAAAACCTCAATAAGACATCTTGTAACACCTATATAAAACTTGAGCAACCCCTTTCAATGAAGAAAAATAAATATTTTTACGGTGGTGCTAGACGCACCCCACCCCAACATTTACTGATAAACACCAATTTTGAAAAATAATTTATAGTTAAACAATAAAAACAAAATTAAAGGATAAAAAAATCCTTTTCTCCTAAAAACGTTTCCTACCAAACAAATTCTGCAACTCCACTTCCTCTCTCTCTCCCCCACCAAAGAGATCTCTCCGATCAAAAGAAACAAAAATAAACTCACAATTCTAAACTATAAAAGACACCAAAAAAAAATGCAACTCGTCCTTCCTATCATTCTCCAACCAGAGAGAGGAGATAGGTTTCAACATACACGACTGGTTCTCACATTTTTAAACAACAAAACACCTCAACATTTTTAAATGGAGAGTTTTTTCTTCTCTACCACCCATTTGCAGAATAATCTCGCTCTTGTTTTCAATGCTCCGACCACTTTTACATCCGCCATTGATGCCATTTCGTCTCTCCCAGATTCAGCCCAGTCACTAATTTGTTTGCAGATATGCTTAGATGCTACAATGATGTTTTGCGATATTTTTCCACCATTGATGCCATTTCGTCTCTCTCAGCTTCAGCCCATAGTAAGTAATTTGTTTGCAGATATGCTTAAATGCTACAAGGATGTTTTGTGGATATTTGTATTTGTCGGTGGTCCTTTAAAACTAATTTCTTACCATATTTTAAGGTATGGTAGTGTTGATTTGAGATGGGATTTTGAATTTTTTTTTATTGGGTTTCAAATTTTAAATTTGGGGGATTTTTTGTTGTTGTGGGTTGGGATCTGAAGAGTATGCCATTGTCGTCGGGGTGGGTTATTTTTATGCAATGGAGGTATTTTATGGTTGAGGATTGCAGGAGTTTCTGATTTTCATGGTTTCTTGCCACTTTTTCTTTGGTAGAAGAGAGGTGAGTTGCAGAATTTTTATTTGACACATTAGGTAGAAGGTTTAAGGAGAGGAGGCCATTTTTGTCTTTTAATTTTATTTTTTGGTGTTTGACTATGAATTTCTCAAGATTGGTGTTTATCAGTAAATAATGGGTGCATGTAGCACCACCTTATTTTCTATATTCTTTCTCTTCTCTTCTTAATCAGAGCTTCTTTCCTAAAACAAGAAAAGGTAATCAACAATCCAGGTTTACCTAGATTAGAAGAATAGTCCCCCACCCCTTCCATAAAACAATCAACCTCACACAATATTAAGGGATTTTAACACCCAAATCCGAGATGTCTCCTCATTTGAGAAAATTTATATGTGAATAGTCTGGCTCTTTGTATATTGTCTAGAGCCTAAAGTGAATTGAGATCCTTGGAGAAAAGCTTGATGTATGGGGTACTCACATGAGGGGTACTACCAAATTGAAGGACTCATATTGTAGACCATGTTGGCTTAGAGTCGTTTCATAGAGATCAATCCACCAAGTTGACATCTTATTTGCTTGAACCATGGAATCAATCAAGAATAAAAGTCAAACTTTTAAAAGAAGAGGATTGATTGAGTTTACTGACAGAAAATGTTCTTCGAGGGAACAATATTATCAATGAATGGACTTAGAAAATTAATTTGTTGAGCACAAAATAAAGGTTTAACCATATAATGGCTGTATTAGAAGTGTAAATAAGTCTCACCATGGCTTTCCATGAGAAGGACAAGCAAATTGAAGATTTGAAGAAGAAAAGAATCAGTGTTTTCTCTATTTTGTAGAGATTGGATATCAGGAACTACAATGAAGGGTTGATTTCCCTAAAGGCCAAATGAGATCCAGTAAGTGATCAGCACTTTCAAGAATTGTAGAGGCGTGACCTTACCAGGCATAGCCATGGAAGAGCTTCTTAGATGTGCTCCAGATCCTGTTCACAGTAGGGATTTTATTCTACACGCCTCGAAGCTTTACCGTATTTTTCAAGCCTCACCAGACCGGTTGACTCCAGATGGTGAAGGGCCTAGATAACCAGTCAATGATAGAACACCCCTATGAAGAGGAACCAACCAAACCATATTTTTAGTACACTAAACTCATTTAGAATATAATAAACTCTAAAAATTTCCTCTAATTTCATAGTAGTATTTCTCGGGGAGAAATAGGAGGGGTGAAGGAATATTTGAAATTTTCTTTTAAAAAAATGGCAAGTCTAATTTTATGAAATTTTTATGTACATGAGCACAAAATATCCTCTAGCGCATTAGAAGTAAAATATCTAAAGAAAAAAGGAACCCTGTCTGCTTATTTTTGAAGGTAAAACCACTACTTTTAAATTTTTTTGACATTCAATTAGACTGTCAACAAACACTCTAAAGTACAAATAAGCTCTAATTATAGAGTTATCAAAGTCCCTAACACTATTCATACCAGGTAACAAGGCATTGCATCACTCGAGTTTATCGAACAGTGGGGCGCTATGAAAATAGATGCATTAGAGAGTATATACATTACATACCATTTAAAGTTTTTATAAAGCCTTGCATGTATTAACAGAAGATAGTACTTTTGATGTATTCTATTGCTGGGTAACTGGGCACTATGACTACTACATGGTCTGCATTGGGGTAGAGACAAGACAGTGGACAAGGTCCAGAAACCCTTCCAGTACAAACATATGTTAAACCTGCTAAAGATTAGTTCTGAATACACAATATGCAGCAATTATACCAATTGATCACTTCCAGAGCTTGACAAACTTGTCATGACTAGCTGAAGCCACCAACCCCGTCACGTTTGACACAGCTAAGGCGGCGATGAGCTCTTCATGTGCAGGTAGAGCCATTATCTTGTTCTCAGCCATGTCCCAAAGCCTAAGAGACTGTATTAACACCCACGAAACCCACATTACAAATAACACCAATGTTAATGTTAGAAACAAAAGAAGGCCAACTTGGTATTGCTTCTATTCAAATGTTTGAAAAGCTAAACCAGTTTGCAGGAACAATGTCAAAGATTAGAAACAAGAAAAGACCACCCACATGGTTTTACTTGTATTCAATGTCACCAGCAAGGCCGCCTTCAAGTTACATGATACTCTCTGGTAACCATTGGGTACCAAAATACAATTTTAATACCTAAACTCACGCATCCTATGGAAACAAAGTGTGCTATAGCGAAGAAACTAATAAAATTGCATGAAATGTTATAGCAAAGCGACTTGCCTGGTAACAGCCGATGACCAACAACGAAGGATAAGTGGGATGGAAAACACAGGAGTGAAATTTGTTTCCATCGCAGCTCAGCTCGTGAATGCACTCCCCTTCGCTCCCAGAGCCAAGTGTCCAGACTCTGACAGAGTCCTCACTCACAGATGCCAGGAGCTCACCGGTAGGATCCCAGCACACGGAATGGACTGGTTTTGTATGTCCCTACAACAAAGAAAGCAAGAGCAGACATTCATATTGACATCCCTCACTAGCATTCACAAGATACGAAACTAATCAACCTGTAATGAATGCCGACAAGCTTGGGTCTCAACATCCAGTATTGACACGACATTCTCAGCAGCTGCTGCAAGATACCTTCCGAGACGCGGTTGAAATCTGATCTGGATATTTCCACCCTAACCCAAAGGAACAAAGTTCGAATCTACTAAATTAGAGAATGATGCTCAAAATTGTTAACAATATGCTGTTACATAAAATTTTAAAATGCACTAGCCAACTGTTCCGTTGCTTTATACCTTGAACACACTATCACAACTACCATTGTTGATACTCCAATATCGTATCTCGTTGTCTATATCACAAGAGCAGATAAGGTCCTCTTTATTCGGGTGGAAGTCTAGTGACATAACAGGGGCAGAATGTCCCGTGAAAATCCCAAGTGAATAGCCTGGCTGCATGATGGAGTCATCAACCCAGTTAAGAGGACATGCGGAATGTTTGGGGCATAGAAACTACAACACCTAAAGCTAGCTTAGCTGAATCAGGCGCGTATGTTGAACATAAATTCTACTAATAACATACCCGATCAAGAAAAACAATAGAAAAATATAACAGATTAACAAAGAAACATGTTGCTTAAACCATACACCAGTATGCAAAGTCTTTTCAAACTGGATGCGTATGTCTAATGCAACGATAAATTGAACTCACTGTTGGGGCTGATTTCCATATTCATGATAAAGAGACAAATTAAATCATCTTTCATTGATTGAGGAGAAACTGAAGTTTCAATAGAAAAATATAACAGATTTAACAAAGAAACATGCAGCATAAACCAAACGCCAGTATGCAAATTCTTTTCAACCTTAGGATGCTTATGACTAATGCAACGACAAATTTAACTCACACTGTCAAGGTCAATTTTCATATTCATGATAAAGAGACAAATTAAATCATCTTTCATTGATTGAGGAGAAATAGAAGTTTCAATTTCTTTGTCAGCAATTTGTTTTTGATATCTCAACCAGAAAGAATCAAGGTTTTGACTCTTTTGGGGATCCATAGCTTCTATACAAAAAGGAAAGTATGTAAGTCCCTCATGTTTACTGCATAAAGCTATGCATCTAAAAGAAAATGCTTACTACATTATGCTGTGAGCCCAGACAGTGTTATTAAAGGAATTAATCAATGATCTTGAGGGTATCATGTATGGTATGTGGGGTCTTGCACGACCAGTCTCTGTAGTGCAACAACCACATATCTTATCACTCGAGGAAGTGTTAGTGAGCAACACTGGAGAACACAAGTCTGGTTTCCCTGTTTGTTTGATGACCACTTGATAGCCATACAAGGTGAAAAAGAGGACTATGACCAGATTGCTAATACATCTCAGTTCATCTGATCAATATGAGGCAGAAATTAAATATCGAAACATATAGGCTAGCAAAGTTGTAGCCAGTCGATAGGTCAATGACATAATTAGTGGTGAGGTCAAAACTACTGCCTATAATTATAAATAACAAGATTTTTCCCAGAAGAATGGTCAGATATAATATTTTATGAGCAAAGAGTAAATGGAAAAAACAATATCAGTTGAGCAATTAAAAAAAAAAAATGCCCACTAACATTGTCAGCATCCCAAACCCTGACAGTTTTGTCAAAAGAAGACGTAGCGAGACGTGGCATGCTCGGACTGAAACGGACATCAGTAATCAGCAAAGAATGCTCCTCTAGCATAGTTTTTGGCCTTAAAGAATCTGTGTACCACAATACAGCCTGCATTACAGAATCATCAAACAAAGGGGTTTAAATTATACTTATAGAAATCAAAATCTTCATTTTCAAGCAGCATTAAAGTCCATCAGTAGGATATATATATGACTCATTTCTACACTTCCATTTGATGTTTCTCCTAATCTCAGCTCTCACCTTTTTATCATGCCCACCACTAGCAAGTAGTTTTCCATCTGATGAGAAGTGACAACAAATGACTTTCCTTGTACTTGCTCGAATAATACCAACATTCATAAATGTGAACCCTGGCGTTAACAGCAAATTTCATACCCCAATGTGAATATCATAACATGAACAGAATTATCCATTGAATGCAAATGTCATTAGCTATTGATTTGTAACCAATGTAAGAAAATGCATTGAAAGCACCTTTCCTGGCGTCAGTACTTCCACCAATTGTATCCCTTGGGTCTGTATTGTCATGAGATAAGTACGACTCCACTAATCGGCCCATATCAGCCTGCAATTCAAGATCTTTATCATCCCACTGCCAAAATGGAGTGCTAATGAGAATTGTGTGCAATTAAATATTTTGCAAAAATTATTCTCGGGGACACACCAAATAAAACCAATAAAGAGTTGTGAGCGTGAGAATTTACCGTCTTTCCTTCTGGGCCAAAGCCCTGTAGAGGAATGACGATAAACCGCTCAACAAAGAAACATAATAAAGAGTTGTCGCGACCTATAACTGGGGAGAAATAAGATCTCAAATAAGCCAATGGATAAAGCATACAGTCCAAAATGAGATTCTATGCAAGTGATTCAGTAAAGTCTCGAGAAATGTGTTAGGCACCCCAAGACCGGACCCCATCCAGAGATTGTAATTTACTCCTATGTCGTAGCCAAATAATATCAAAATGAAAAGGAATTGCCTAAGTCTGATAATTATGCTAATATAACAGGTAAAGCAAGAGGGAGATAATAGAAACTAATCCTAGGTAAGCTAGACCCGTGAAGGGCTGCTTACATACTTGACTTGGCAAGGTCAAACCACTGTAGTTCTAGGAGGGTGGTGATCAAATGGTAGTTTAGACTCTATCCAGGGTTGAAGGGTGATTTAGGCTCATTTCAGAACAAAGATAATTTTTACTCGTTCCAAAGTTGAGGTAGCGTAGCACAGCTTGATTGATTGATTTTTTGGTATGTTGATTTTATAATTTTTTTTTTGGATTTTTTAAATGCTAGTTTAGGCTCATTTCGGAGCAATGGCAGTTTAAGCTCTTACCCAAGCATAGGTAGTTTAGGCTCATTTAAGAGCAAAGACGGTTTATTGCACCTTGATTGGTGAAGGGACTGATTTTATGCTTCTTTTTTTTTTTTTTTATGATGTTTTTTTTAAAATGGTAGTTGAGGCTCTTACAGAAGCAAAGGTAGGATTGGTAAGTTAACTACAAGTTAGAAACTAACCTAGGGTTCCTCGGAAGGGCAAAAGGGGAAAACTAAGGTCAAATAACTAACCTAGGGGCCCACAGAGGGCAAAGGGGTAACTACGGTCAGAAACTAACCTAGGGGCCTGCAGAGAGCAAAAGGGGTAATTAAAGTCAAGTTTTAAAATCAGTAAAATCAGCTAACAATTAATAATAATATAAAAAAAACTCATAGGATAATTGAAACTAACCTAAAAAAATCGATTGAAACCAACCTAAAAAATGGAGTTAAATAACTGAATGATCAAAAAAGAAATCAAATTATAATCAACTAAAAACAGCATTTAATCTTGAAAATCATCTTAAAAACCAATTAAAGAATTGTATTTAGGAATACTTAAAATTAATCTAAAAAATCGATTGAAACCAGTATTTTTTTTTTTGTTTGCTTGGTTCGAGATATACGTTTTGGCCGCAACACCGGTCAGGTGTTAGTATCTGTTCAGTTCGTGGGCGGGTGGAGAGTATATACAAACTCCCACCCTCTCCGGAATGGAACCACTATGTTAACCAAGCCTAAAAAACACTAACATAATTCAGATTTTACACAAGTTAAAACTAACCAAAGAAATTAATCTAAAAACCAGATTTTGTACAAGTTAAAAAGTAACCTAAAATTTAATGTAAAATTAGATTTGATACAAATTAAAATTAACCTAACAACATTATCTAAAGTCAGATTTACCAACTTAAGGCATAATCCCAATTAACTAAAATCCTAAACCAGAAATTAGTAGATGAAAAGGAAAATTAACCATGGTTAAATTAATAAAAAAAGCTAACCTACATCAGATTTTGAGAAAACAGAATTGTAAATAACTAAACTAAACTAATAGATCTTAATACTAAGCATTTGCAAGTTTAATACTAATATAACCCAACCAAAGAGCTGCTGCAGCCGGTGACGAGCTGGCCGGAGCCGATCGGAGATG
This sequence comes from Tetracentron sinense, assembly GCA_015143295.1. NCBI lineage: Eukaryota > Viridiplantae > Streptophyta > Magnoliopsida > Trochodendrales > Trochodendraceae > Tetracentron > Tetracentron sinense. The sequence goes on along the minus strand of CM026554.1, from coordinate 4,927,071 downwards.
GTGTTGGTCGGAGGTGGAGGTGGAGGTGGAGGTGGAGCTGGAGGTGAAGGGAGGGGCGACGGCTGGGAGAAGAATAGAACTAGGTTTTTTCTTTTGTCCTTTTTCCTTTTTTATAGGGTTTCACCTCTTTGGGTGTATAATTTATAGGATAAAGCTTCTGAGACCCCTTAGGCTAGGTTAGAAATGGGCTTGGGCTTGGGCTTGGGCTTGGGCTTGGATAGTGGTCTAGGGTTTTTGTGGGTGAGACATGGGCTTTGGGGTTTTGGGTAGGGGTGTAAACAAGCCGGTGGTGCTGAAGCTCGGCTCGTGACATATATATGTTGGCTCAAAGCTTGTCTCTAGCTCAATTCGAGTCCTTGAATGCTAGCTTGAGCTTGGCTCATCTATAGATAATCGAGCTCAAGCCGGCTCGCGATCTTGCACTATATTATTAGGCTCGTTTACCCTAATTTAAAAAAAAAAATCAAATCAAATCAAAATTCTAAGAGTTATTAAACATACTCATTAGATTCTCCCTAAAAAGAAAACACCCTTAACAACCAAACATAGTTATTCTCATGAGTTAAACATGATACAGAAAATCTATAAATTTTGAAAAGAAGAAGTTACCTTTTAAGTCTTACCTCAACAAAAAAATATATTTAAGTTTCTTAACTTTTATGTGAAAACTAATATTATTAAGATACCATAAGTAGTACAGTAAAATTAATTGAGTTGAGCCGAGTCGAGTCGAGCTGCTCGTTGCTTGTGTTCGGCTTGATTAACAAACGAGCTCAATTATTTAGTTCGGCTCGGCTCAACGAGCTCAAATACCCAACTCAAGCTCGGCTCATTTTAAGATGAATCGAGCTGGCTCACAAGCTGGGCTCATTGACAACCCTAATTGTGGGCTTGGTTTGGGGTTTAGGCATACGCTAGGTTTAGGGCTAGGCTTTGAGTGAAGGGGTTTAGGTTTAAGTAAATGGGTTTAGGGAAAATGGGTTTAAGGAAAATGGTTATTTAGCAGATCTCTCTATCGAGCCCAAGGGCATCTCAAGGCTCACGAGGTATAAAATAAAATAATAATAAAAAGGGTTAGAGAAAAGGGGTTAGGGGTGCAAAAATTGGGTGTTAGCAAACTTACTTACCACACACTCTTATTATATCCGTATAATACTTTTAGGGGGGTCATAGTTTAAAATTATGTATTTTTGCCGTGTTACATATTATACTCATATCATCGTATAATACCCGTTTAATATGCGGATTACGCATTAAACGAGTACAATATGTGTATTTTACCATACTTTTACTGTGTTAAATGCGTATTCCGTATTAGTTAGTATCATTATTTTTATTTATTTATAATTATTAGTTTTTTATATTAATTTTCTCTTTCTTTTGCCATGTTTTTTCCGTATAACATCTGTACTTCCCAAACAGATCATTGTCGTATTATACTCATACCCGTAGTTGGAACTATGTTCACAAGCTGCTCACTAGTGGATTTGATGATGATGTAACAATGCCGAAACATTAGAACCAAACATAATCAAAGGCTAAAATGAACTGCCACCGTGTGGCAAAGTAGGCATTGAGATCAATCTACCATTTTTTTCTCAAGAACAAACATTTGAATAGCTTTGATCTGGTTTTGGTAGTTAGGAATTTTTTTTTTTTTAAAGAATCAGTTATGTCACTGTTAAAGGAAGAGCTCAATTTTTTACCAAGCATAGCCATGAAAGAGCTTCTTAGAAGCGATCCAGATTCTGTTTATAGTAGGGATTTTATGTTGTCCCCATAGGATAAATACCTGTAATCGCAATCCAAAAATGTAGAAAAAATTCAACCAGTACAACAACCTTTATTTTAGAAATTTCAGCATTTGAAAAATAATAATCAGAAATTTGATAGCACGTGTGAAGTGAGGCACGGATCACATCACTCTCTTTAAGACATTTCGGACCCCCCACAAATGCATTGGGTTACTAGACATGATGCATCCAGGACACAACAGCTTTACTTAAACTATCCCTGATTCCAGATGTGCACCTTATAGAAACCAGAAGAGAAGAAAACTTTCGTAGCTCTTGTCTTTTTTCTCTGCTAAAACTATTATAGAAAGGGTTGAGTAGGTGACTCTTTAGTTTCCAAAATTGATATTTTTAATCCCAAGATTATTAGTGGTTAATGACCACTAATGGGAATAAAATGGAAAGATATAATTAGTGTAATCTCAAACGGTAATATAGTTTTAATGGTTAAAACACTATTGGGCTTGTACCAAAAAATAGTTTTTTCTTTTAATCAAAGACCCAACCCGACCCGGCGAGCATGTGAGTTTAGCATAGTATTGTGACAACTAGCAATGGGTGGATAGACAATAAATTCAAAGGCCCCAAGCCTTATACCAACTCTCCATCTTATAAGGATGTAAAACATTTTATACTTTTCCAATATGGGGCTAAAAGAAACACCCAAACACAAATGACATGATTTTCTACTTGGTTACCGTATTCTTTGAAGCTCCCCGGACCTGTTGACTCCAGATGGTGAAGGCCCAGATAACCAGTCAATGATAGAACACCCCTACGAACAGGAATCAACCAAACCACATTTTTAGTACACTAAAAACTCTAAAAGTTTCCTCTAATATAATAGTAGTATTTCTTTACGGGGAGAAATATGAGGGGTGAAGGTATATTTGAAATTTCTTTTTTTTTAAATGACAAAGTCTAGTTTTGTGAAATTTTTATGTACATGTACACAAAATATCCTCTAGCACATTAGAGGTAAAATATCTAAAGAAAAAAAAGGAACCCTTTCTGCTTATTATTTTGAAGGTAAAACTAAAACATCTACTTTAAAAAAAAATTTGACTTCAATTAGACTTCCTACAAACACTATAAAGTTCAAATAAGCTCTAATTATAGAGTTGGAAGAGAAGAAAGATAGAAAGAAGAATATCCGCTGGCTTGTGCCAGAGTCCCCAACAGGTCATGACCCACCAATCAAGCTATTCATACCAGGTAACAAGACATTGCATCACTCGAGTTTATCGAACAATGGGACGCTATGAAAATAGATGCATTAGAGAGTATATACATTACAAACAGTTTAAAGTTTATGCAAAGCCTTGTATGTATTAACAGAAGATAGTACTTTTGACGTATTCTATTGCTGGGTAACTGGGCACTCTGACTATTACAACATGGTTAGTTTCTGGTTCGACAAAGGACTCCTTTGGTGTTACGCAACCCTTCCACTACAAAACATATGTTAGACCTGCTAAAGATTAGTTCTGAATACACAAGAACCAGCAGTTATACCCATTGATCACTTCCAGAGCTTGACAAACTTGTCATGACTAGCTGAAGCAACCAACCCCGTCGCATTTGATACTGCTAAGGCGGCAATGAGTCCTTCATGTGCAGATAGAGTCATTGTCTTGTTCTCAGCCATGTTCCAAAGCTCCAGAGACTGTATTAACACCCACGAAGAAACATTAGACACAAAAGAATACCAACTTGGTATTGCTTCTACTCATTGTTCGAAAAGCTAAACTTTGCAAGAACCATGTCAAAGATTAGAAATAAGAAAACACCGACTTGGTTTTTACTTGAATTCAATGTCAAATATCATTTTTTTTTAAGGTAGGTCGAGTCTGATCGGTCCAACTTGTGTGTCAATCCGGCTGACATCATACAAAATTAATAAATCTGTATTTTGAATAACCAAACCTTATCACCTATTAACATTGCAACCGGCCAAGTCACCAGTTCTAGCCCGTATCGAGTGCAAGTTCAAGCTAACGGAAGAACAAAGCTGGCCTCCATCCAAATTCTGAAAATTTGCTTCTACTATAGTGTGCTACATTCAGGGCAGGGATAGAACTCTGAGACAAGAAAACTAATGGAACTGAGGTCATCATCTCCAATGGACTGTTACTCCACATACAGTACATGCAGTCCACTTCTCAGGATCAGGACAATTAAGTTGGTAAGCCAAATCCAAGGGGAACTAAATCCTCTACGGTTATAACTGGCTTTTTCACCAGCAAGGCCTTGCTCAAGCTACACAGGCTACATGATAATCTCTGGTAACCATTGGGTACCAAAATACAATTGTAATACCTAACTCATGCATCCCATGGAAACAAAGAGCGTGCTATAGCAAAGAAACTAAAAAAATTGCATGAAATGGTAAAGCAGAGTGACTTACCTGGTAACAGCCAATGACCAACAAAGAAGGATACGTGGGATGGAAAACACAGGAGTGAAATTTGTTTCCATTACAGTTCAGCTCGTGAATGCACTCCCCTTTGCTCCCAGAGCCAAGTGTCCAGACTCTGACAGAGTCCTCACTCACAGATGCCAGGAGCTCACCAGAAGGGTCCCAGCACACGGAATGGACTGGTTTTGTATGTCCCTACAATAACAAACCCCACATACCAAAGAGATAAATAGAAGCTACAAGCATAGTTACCATGTACGGGTACGGGTATGGGTATAGTACGGCAATGACCCGTTCGGAAAGTACGGGTGTTATATGGCAAAAACACGGCAAAAGTATGGCAAAATAAAAAAATAATTAATAATTATAAATAAATAAAAATCATGATATTAACTAATAAAATCATTTAATGCAGAATATGCATTTAACACGGTAAAATAACGGCAAAAATACACGTATTGTACGCGTTTAATATGTAATTCATGTATTAAACGGTGATACGGGTATAACACGTAACATGGCTAAAGTGCGGAGTTTTAAATGGTGACCCCCCTTAAAAGTATTATACGAGTACTATACGGGTATAATATGGGTGTGTGGAAACTATGGCTACAAGAAGAGGGGGGGAAGCAAGGTCAGCTCCTCCATATAAGAGGAAAGCAAGGCAAAGGAAGCAAGAGGAGACAATCTTATTGAAATACAGTATAATAATCATTATGCAATTGACGCGATAAATAATGATCATGAAATCAATATTATCCTCCCATGGGACAAGAACATAATTTGTGCTACACAAATATTTCCTATTACAAGCATTATTCTATTATCCCATAGAACAAAGTCAGGCTCCTCTGATGTGATTATGGATTTGTTTCCAATTGCACTCAAGAGGTTTAATTTGATGCAATGGATCCCTCATGGAGATCCTTTGATGGATCATTAGATTTAAAATACCAAAGTCAGAGGGAAGTGACTTATTTTTGGTTCAAGACTGAGGCTGAACCAAGAGCGCATGTGCAGCAAGCAAGGTTCTACAATTTTCAGAGTAAGAAAAGCACAAAATTATACAATTATATACTGAAGCTTTGAAGTGTTGCCAAGGAATTTAGCTATCATGTACGGTTGAGCAGCTGGAAAAGACTCAAATTTCCAGTTTGCTTCTGCTCAAAGAGGGATGTAAAGCCCTTCCACCTTTGGATTCAAGATTTCACAAAAGAAGCTTCTATCTATAATTATTAAACCTCTACTATTCATTGATGAAAAAAGGTGAACTAAAGTTGCATAGACATAGACACGGACACAAGTGTCAAAGTCCGACATGGATGCTAGGTGTCGAATTCGGAGACCCCCAACAAATAGGATCCTTGAACTGGGGATATTTTTCCTTTAAACCTTCTATAGAATATACCATAGTTGCAGGGAAGCTATGTACAGGGTGGGAAGCTCGTTTCCTAAACTCGCTTCCTAGGAAGCTCGTTTCCTAAACTCGCTTCCTAGGAAGCTCGCTTCCATCACGTATCCTCTAGTAGTCAAAAGGAGTTGTATGTGTGATGTGATGTGGTAGACCACAATCTATAGTCTAGGGTGTAGACTCTAAGCAAGTATCGTCGGTTTGAAACCTAAGGCACCTACTTTTCCACAAAAATCTCATGTAATAAAAATCAAAGGTATAACTACCTATAAATGACTTAATGAGAATGAGAAGCCTATATCTCATTTCTCGTTTCCTCTTTCCTAAGATTTTTTTGAGTCTCGCTTCCCACTTCTCGCTCTGGTAACTATGAAATATACTACAATACCTATCTATAGTGCAAGGGCATAGATGAATGTAATAGTGTTGCACTCGCCACCTATAAACCTTCTAAAGGATAAACTATAACACTTAAACCTTTTATAGAATATACTACAATACATATCTATAGTGCAAGGGCATAGATGATTGTAATAGTGTTGCACTCACCACCTATAAACCTTCTACAAACCTTCTACAGGGTAAACCATAACACTTATCTATAGTGCATGTCAATTTATGTTGTGCAAGGAGCGAACAAAAGAAAAGAAATCCAGAAGTGTCCAACAATAATCCAATACTTGTCATAGTTCAATTATTGGAGTAGGCCCCAGGAGACTCAGTGAGGTATGCCTTGCCTCTATAGACTTGTCCCCCATCCAAGGGGTTTTGGTTTGTGACCTGTTCAAGAGGAGGAACGGTTGTTTCATGCGCCTGGACTTTGAGGAGTCAGTTGATCATCTTATGCTACAACTATCCTTTTGCTTCTAAGGTTTGGACCTACTTCCTAACTCGTCTAGAGACTAGATGGGTCTTTCCCTGCTCCTCTCGGAACTTCTTATTATGTTAGTTCTCGGTGAAGCTGGGGGAGGGGTACGAAGTTAGAGCGTTGTTGCTAAATACCAACCATAGTAACAAAGTTCTCCAATTTTTTCAAAAATTCTTGAATAATACGAAACTTTTTCATCAAAAGATTAATTCCCAGACTATTCACAACTTTTTGAAGAAGAAAAAAATCGACTTTTTGAAAAAGTCACTAATTTTACAAATTAAACACGAATTATTCATGACTTTTCAAAAAGAATAATTACTAATTAGTAATCTTATTTAATATTCATATCTTACCCAATGTTTTACCAATTTATTGTCAAATTTTGCCAATTTTTCCTAGATGAATAATTCTCGAACTCCGACTTGGTAACTATGGTTGGTTCATGTTATTTTCTCTTTATAATTATTATATTTATTTTTTATTGTTCCCTTTTTTAGGGAAGTTTTCCTAACTTTGCCGAATTTTGCCAATTTTTTTCAGAACTAGAATTATTCTTGAACCCGGAATTTGTTACTATTCTGCTAACATCGGTAGCTTGGTCATTATGGAAGGAAAAGAACTCCAGGGTGTTTGAAGGAATCTCTTCATCCCCTGCCAAAGTTTGCATTAGGGTGGGGCAATTTTTGTTACAATGATGCTCTATCTGAGAGGGTTTTAATGTTCGCAAGCTTATACTTCTTGCTACTAATCCACTTGTGACCCCATGTCCTTCTTGTGTATCTCATGATTACGGATTAAAAAAAAGTTCAAGAGGAATGGGAAGGTAGTGTGAAGCCCTTATTCCATGGATATTTTAGAGAGAGAATTTGAAGAATGCTTGCATCTCCTAGTTAGATTGAGTAAAGTAATAATCAATTCAGACACAGAGGAATCATATTTAGAAAAGCAACTCCAAGGGGATCTTCTCTACCAAAGACTTCTATGAGTATGTCTCAGAGAAGGGAAATGTAAAGCTTGTCAAAAGACCCCGTTTCAAAAACATATGGAAGGTCACAATCCTTTCTAAGGCATGTCCTTTCATTTGGACATTTGCTCTAGACAAGATTCTTACTATCAATCATTTGAGAAACAGAGGCAAGCAAATCCAAATAAATTTTGTATGTGTCGAGATTGATATGACCCATATTTTCCTTCATTGTCATTGTTCAAACACTTGGCTGGTTTGGAAATTTTTTTCCTATCCTAATTTGGTGTCTCTGGAGTCTGGAGTCTGGACCCCTTCCAAAGAAGGTGGGAGATAGCATCTTCAAATACCTGATGGAAACTTCAGCAAAAGAGGCAACATTAAGTGGGATATGCTGCATTATGTAGTCTGCTAGGGCAGTTTGGAAGAAAACCAATAGTAGGATTTTCTAAGTCGAAATCTTCTGTACAGAAGACTTGCTCTTCCATTGGATAGAGTTTGAGCAATTGGGCGCCCTCCCTCCTAGAATTCTTGGATGTACACGGTAGAGATTTGGCCCCGAGTTGGAGTCAAATAGCTTTTTGTCACTAGTTTCCTCAAGGTGGACTTTTTTGGAAAGGAATTTCTTCCTTTCACAATATCACTCTTATTTCTTAAGACAAATCTCATTATTCATCAAAAGAGAAAATTAAACGCTGACTTTCTAGACCCTAGATCATCCCAAGATTAACATTTGTAACCCAAAACCCTAGATAACCCATCCCCCAAATCCCACAACTCTACACTATTTCACCTTTATCCATCTTTCAAAACCAAGTTTCAGAACCATGGACGCTTTAATCCTAAGTCCTTAGAACTAAGTCAGCTAATCAGGCGTAGTTTATTAATTTTCACACAAACATTGAGAGGTACCAATGGAATCCTACACCAACTGGTGTCCATCAGTCTAGAACATTGAGAGTGTCAACTAATACACATTAAATGGGAAAAACACTTATAGACATGCAGTACGTGGTTTGTTCCTCACCCCCCAACCTGCTTACTACGTGTAACTACTAACGATTACGCACATTACAGCAATTAGCATTAGCCTCCTTGTATTAGAATGGACCTAGACTAAGGAGTTAGGACGGAGCAAGGCAAATGAAGCAACAGAAATGGACCATTCCAGTGCCAAACCTGATACTCGCATATGCAAAGTACCAGTTTCTGGTGCAATTGATCAGAGAGAGAGAGAGATAAAAAACTAATTCCATATAAGGATTCGTTAGGGAAATGAGATGAGGAACAGCTTTTTGCACAAATTGCCTGCCACAAATCATGCTTTTTGAATTGCAATTGTGTCTACTTCGTTTGAGCCGGAATTTGAAACCAATAATGCCAGGCATCACATCCCTCACTAGTATTCAGAAGATTCGAAACTAACCAACCTGCAATGACTGCCGACAAGCTTGGGTCTCAACATCCAGTATTGACACGACATTCTCAGCAGCTGCTGCAAGATACCTTCCGAGACAGGGTTGAAATCTCATCTGGGTCGTTCCACCCTAAACCAAAGGAACAAAGTTAGAATCTACTAAATAAGAGAACGATGCTCAAATTTATTAACAATATGCTGTAACATAAAATTTTAAAATGCATTAGCCAACAGTTCTACTGCTTTATACCTTGAACACTCTAGCACAACTACCATTGTTGATACTCCAATATCGTATCTCGTTGTCTCCATCACAAGAGCAGATAAGGTCCTCTTTATTCGGGTGGAAGTCTAGTGACATAACAGAGGCAGAATGTCCCGTGAAAGTACGAAGTGAATAGCCTGGCTGCATGATGGAGTCATCAACCCAGTAAAGAGGACATACAGAATGTTTGGGACATAGCAACTACAACACCTAAAGCTAGCTTAGCTGGATCATGCACGTATGTTGAACATGAATTCTACTACTAACATACCCCGTCAAGAAAACAATTGGAAAATATAACAGATTTCACAAAGAAACATGTGTGCTTAAACCATACACCAGTATGCAAAGTCTTTTCAAACTGGATGCGTATGTCTAATGCAACGATAAATTGAACTCACTGCCGGGGCTGATTTCCATATTCATGATAAAGAGACAAATTAAATCATCTTTCATTGATTGAAGAGAATCCTGAAGTTTCAATTTCTTTGTCAGCAATTTGTTTTTGATATCTCAAACAGAAAGGATCAAGGTTTTGACTCTTTTGGGGATCCAAAGCTGTTATACAAAAAGGAAAGCCCTCATGTTTACTGCATAAAGCTATATATCTTTTAAAAAAAAAAAAAAAAAGGCTTACTGCATTATGCTGTGAGCCCAGACAGTGTCATACACAGAATTAATCAATGATCTTGAGGGTATCATGTATGGTATGTGGTGTCTTGCATGACCAGCCTCTGTAGTGCAACAACCACATATCTTAGCAGTTATCGCACAAGGAAGTGTTAGTGAGCAACACTAGAGAACACATATTTGTTTGTTTGACGACCACTTGAGAGCCATAGTAGATGAAAAAGAGGAATATGACCAGATTGCTAATGCATCTCGGTTCATCGGATCAATATGAGGCAGAAATTAAATAATTTTTTTCGATAGGTAAACATGCAATATATATATATATATATAGAAAAGCAAACAGGAAGTACAGCAACCTAAAACAGATCAAAGGTTCACATATTATATGAACCAAAGACCGCAAGAAAAAAGGATAAGATAAAACAATAATAGCAGAAAATCAAAAGCACCATGTATGAAAGATAACATGCTGCTATAGCCCATCAAGCAGCCCGTCATCCTCGAAATTCTTTTTTATAGTGCACCATGCTAGAAGAGATTATCAAGTTCTATGATACACTCGGTCTTCAGAAGATGCAATACCATTGAAAATTCATTTGTTTCTCTCTTTCCAAAGGGCCCACCATACAGCTCCCAGAAGCATGGCCCAAATCACCCAGACTGGATTGGACCTCCATGGGGAACGAAAACCAACCTGATAAGGAACTTTGAAGGGATCCGGGAAAGATCCAGGCCATTCCGAATTGGCAAAGGAATTGGCCCCAAATGGCATAAGCAAAGAGACAATGAAGAAGGTGGTCAACCGACTTCTCTGCCTCGAGGCACATAAAACAATGATAGGTCATCCTCCACCCTCTATTTTGCAAGTGATCACTCGTGAGAATCTTATCCTAAGTGGCCATCCAAAGGCTAGCAAAGTTGTAGCCAGTCAATAGGTCAATGACATAATTAGGGGTGAGGTCAAAAGTCAAAACTACTGCTTATAATGATAAATAACGAGATTTTTTCCAGAAGAATGGTCAGATTTAATATTTTATAAATAAAGAGTAATTGAAAAAACAACATCAGGATGAGCAATGAAAATGAAAGACAATGTCCACTAACATTGTCAACATCCCAAACCCTGACAGTTTTGTCATAAGAAGACGTAGCAAGACGTGGCATGCTTGGACTGAAACGGACATCAGTAATCAGCAAAGAATGCTCCTCGAGCGTAGTCTTTGGCTTTAAAGAATCCGTGTGCCACAATACAGCCTGCAGTACAGAATCATCAAGCAATGGGGTTTAAATTATCCTTGTAGAAATTAAAATCTTCATTTTCAAGCAGCAGTAAAGTCCCTCAGTACGATATATGAGTCATATGACTCATTTCCGCACTTCCATACTATGTTTCTCTTAACAGTTCATATACATTTGCCATCCTCTCAGCCCTCACCTTTTTATCCTGCCCACCACTAGCAAGCAGTTTTCCATCTGATGAGAAGTGGCAACAAATGACTTTACTTGTACTTGCTCGAATAATACCAACATCCGTAAATGTGAACCCTGGTGTTAACCGCAAATTTCATACCCCAATGTGAATATCATAACATGAACAGAATTATCCATTGAATGCAAATTCCATTAGCTATTGATTTGTAACCAATGTAAGAAAATGCATTAAAAGCACCTTTCCTGACATCCGTACATCGACCAACAGGATCTCTGGGGTCTGTATCGTCATGAGATAAGAAAGACTCAACATTATCATCTAGAGATCCATCCTCCACAAATCGATCCATATCAGCCTGCAATTCAAGATCTTTATCATCCCACTGCCAAAATGGAGTGCTAATGAGAATTGTGTGCAAGTAAATAGTTTGCAAAAAATATTCTCAAGGACACACCGAGTGAAACCAATAAACAGCTGCTCACCAGTTGATTTGATGGTGATGTAAGAGTGCCGGTACCATCAGAGCCAAACATAATCAATGGCTTAGATGAACTGCCACCGTGTGGCAAAGTAGGCATTGAGATCACATCTCCCGGTGTATGAGTCGAGGGTGTCGAGGGTGAACTAGGGGAGGGTCCTGTGGTGTTTGCAGTTCCTGAGCTATTGGCAGGACCTGAAGATGACACAGGGAGCTTTCTCTTTCGCCCAGTCTGATTTTTTGAAGCCTTAAAATGCATGAATTAAAAATTTATCAGGAATCTGAACAAAACTTAGAATAAAAAACACTGATCAAGTTGAAAAGAGTGAAAATGATCACAGGACCACCCAGTATAGAATAGAACTTAAATATCCCACGATCAAAGTAGCCACAAAAAGGACCAACCTGATCATTTCCTCGAAAGGAGTTTGACATGCTACCATCCACTGTGAGTTGAGACTGCTGACTTGAAAGTGCATGCTGCTGAAGCTGTTGTGGCTGTTGATTGCTGCTTTGCTGTTGTTGTTGCTGTAACTGAGCTATTTTCTATGTAAACAAGTACTTTCAGGTATAGAGAAGGACTTAAGATCTAATAGTAACAAATAGTGATGCAAAAAAAAAAGTAAGAAGAAACAAATGGGAGATAGAAGGATTAATGGCAAGGAAAAGGGCACCTTAATTAGCATTTCTGTGTCTCCCCGGGGCAAAGCAGAGCATGCAGATTGCATTGGTGATCCAACATTTGGAACTACATCACCAACAGAATTTGACTGGCCATCCTTCCCATGAACCATATTTCGATTATTCAGGAGCGCTCTGAGTCTTCTGCTGTCGAAATCACCGGCATGTGGGGATGTCAGATTTTGCTGCGCCTGAAGCAGAAGCAGTTGTTGCTGCTGTGGTGTCAATTGAAGTTGATGAAAGGGCTGAGGGGATGGTAAAAAGGATTTTTGCTGCTGAAGAAGCCCAGAACGAAGCTGATCCAGTCCCTAATAAAGAAGAAACAAGATAAACAGTTGAATGAGAAAAATGGACTTCAATAGTGCATATTTACCGGCAGTAATGTAGATTGTAGAGGCCCCCAAGATCAATTATTGATTTGCATACCAGCATTCATTTATAACAAGAATGCAATGTGAAACAGATTATAAAGAATTGCTATACCAAAATGTATGACCGTCAATCAAATATCAATTCATAACCTTCAGACAACACCACAAAAGAGAAAATACATTCTATTATTTTCAAAATGAATGACTGAGATTAAGATTTAGAGAGAGAGAGAGCGACAAGGTTTGAAATTTCGGTTTTCATGGCGATTTCGATCCTTCAACCTGAACCAAAATTTCAAAAATTTCAGTTATCTCGTCGATATTTCGAAATTTATACCAAACTTCTGGTTTGAGAGGTTCAGTTAAGCCGTGAAGATGATAGGTTACTCACAGATCCATGTTGATCACATTTTCTTTGTCGGGAGAAAAGAACTGTTAGTTACAACATTGATTGTCTACATTGACGGTATTTTGGTGAATAGAAATGACTCTTCAGAGATCCAAAATCTGAAGAAATTCCTAGCTACAAAATTTGAGACCGAGGATTTAGGCAGTTTGAAGTACTTTCAGGGTATTGAGGTGACTTGATCAAAGAATGACATCTTCATATCGCAGTGGAAGTATACCTTAGACTTACTTAAGTAAATGGCGTAGTTGAGTTCTTGATCAGCAGACACTCCTATTGAGCATAATCATAAGTAGAGCTCGTGTGAGGGCTCATTAGTAGAAGACAAAGAGATGTACCAAAGACTGGTTGGTCGTCTCATTTATCTCTCTCTCACTAGACCTGACATCGCATATGTAGTCAGTGTAGTCAGTCAATTCATGCATAAACCTCGGATTGTTCATTATATGGCAGTGGAGAGAATTTTGAGATATTTGAAGGCTACTCCAAGGAAGGTCCTTCTATTTGCTAACAATGGTCTCCGACTAGAAGCTTACACTGATGCTAATTGGACTGGAAGAATAGATGATAAGAGGTCTACCACAAGGTATTGTACGTTTCTTGGTAGTAACCTCATCACTTGGAGAAGCAAGAAGGAAAGTGTAGTGGCTAAGTCAAGTGCTGAAACAGAATATAGGGCAATGGCTCATGGGGTAGCAAAATTATTACAACTTAAGGTTTTACTACGAGATCCGGGGATGAAGGTGGATGTTCCCATCAATATTACCCAGAATCTCATTCAGCATGATTGGACTAAACATATTAAAATTAACACATTTTATTAGAGAACAAGTTGTTTCAAGAAATCTTTGTTTGTTATTTGTTACAAAGGAAAATCAACAAGCTGATGTATTCACAAAGGGGATTTCTAAGGCTAGCTTAGAAGTTATTCTTAACAAGTTGGACATGTTGAATATCTATGCTCAGCTTGAGGGGAAGTGTTGAAGATATGATTTATTATGTAGGTGTGTTACACCGAATCACTCCCCAGGGGTATACTTGTAACTTTTCTATGAGAGTTATTATTAATACAAAGAGATTAGAGAGAGACACTCTCTAATCTAGTTTTTCCCCTAATCTTCTTCTTTCTCTCTTCCATAAACCCTAGTTTATTATTCCTAATTTTCTACTGTTTAGGATATCATTTCTTTTTTTCTTTACAATCCACATTAGCAAATATTGGTTGAGTAGCATGGTTAAAAAACTCGCCGAAACCGTTACATAACGCCTTACGTAACAGTTTCAGTTGCCTCTGATACCCGATACCGAACCTTTACCCACTTATTCCGAAAAGAATACGTAACTCCCAAAACCGTTATGTAACGGGCGTTATACGCGATACGTAACGGTTTCGGGCGTAGGACTCGTTCACGATTTTAAGGCTTAAAGGGGTTTCAAAAACCCCTAAACTCACTCGTTCAACCAAATAGAAATAATGATGATAATGAAGATGATGAGTCAGTCCGTAATTCTATGTGACGTTAGCACTTAGTAGGTGTGTATCTATCTACCTATCTGGAGTTTGGGCTGGATTATATGTATATTTCAACCCTCGACTCATATAATTTCATTATTTCTACATTTTGAGCTTCATATTGGCTTTAGAAGTATCTTTTTACACATTTATAGCGTGTTTTTTTTTTTGAGATTTTTTTAAGCAAAAAATAACGGCTGAAACCGTTACGTAACGGTTTCGGCCGTGTCCGATACAGTGTCCGAAACCCTTTTTTTAAACCCTAGTGAGTAGAGTAAGAAACAAGTTAAAAGTTAAAACAAAACTCAGAATTATGCATTTAAAAATAGGAACATCAAAATTGTGATGATGAAGGCTGATAGCAACTGCAGCAGGGCAGAAAACACTTACTGTGAGGGGCCATCCTTTCAAAGTCAAATTATTACCACCTTGATTTGATCCTGAAACAGCAGAATACGTATTGTTAGCAACAAATATTTTTTTCCTAAATTTTTTTTTCTGGATAAGTCTAGAGTTGTATTGATAAGGGTAAACTAGTACAAAAGAATGGTGTCAGCAACAAATATAAGCATGCAGTGTCAGTCAGGAAGTCCATAACCCATTGAATAACAGTTGTTGGTTCCTAGAATTTCTTCATAAGCATTAAAAAGTGAATAAGACCAGCTATTTACTCTATTCAGAAACTCTTTTAAGTTTTTGTTTTTTTGATCAATAAGAAACTCAAGTTATTAAGTCTAATATAAATATGGAAATGACACAACTCAGTCACAACAAAGTAAGGACACTTGAGCAATCGATACCAGGAATTCCACTCAATGATCCTTCAGGACCTGCAGCTCTGATATTCAACACTGGATTCATCTCGTTCTTTATGTCCTGCTTCAACATACAGGTCACACCAGAACAAAAATAGGAAAGTGATAGCTAATGGGTGGTCATTTCAGAAAACCCATACCTGTGTAGGCCCTGGAAATTGCTGATTCCGTGCTTGAACTTGCTGAAGTGTCCCTGACATACCATCAGCAGTACCATGCAACACTTGCCTGAAAAGATGGAGCACGACTGCTATCATATTACATATCTATAAAAGGATAAAGTGTCATATACTCAGATGGCACACCTAGACCCATAAGTAAAGGACTGATGGTAATAAAAGTAAGGTGGCGTTTGTTAACACTAGTCTAAAAAGAAGTGCTTATTTGAAAATTATGCTTAGTTGGACTTTAGATTGTTAAGTTGAAGGTTAATTGCATGTCTACATCTTAGAGATTTTAGAGGTTTTTACCCCTAAAATCTCTAAGATGTAGACATGCAATTAACCTTCAACTTAACAATCTAAAGTCCAACTAAGCGTAATTTTCAAATAAGCACTTCTTTTTAGACTAGTGTTAATAAACGCCACCTAAAATTGTGAAAAAAAAAAAAGGTACCGTGAAGCTGCTGCAGCTGACTTAATCATTGAGGCGTGATTTGGATCCAGAAGTTGACCCCCATTGTCACCAAACCTTTGCTGTAAAAGTTTCTGAGGACGTTTAAAAAACTGCAGTGAGTGATGGGTGAAGGGAAGCAACGTTTACAAAAACCCATTATGAGATTGAGTACCTTCATAGTTGCATCGTCCAAAGGATCCCTCTGAAGTGGCAGCTTTAATCTTTCCTCGTACATCTTTGTAGCCAAGGCGTTGGCAGTTCCAGGGTTCTGTCGCATAGGGTCATTGCCAACAAGGCCACTGACATTACCATTTAGAAGGTGGGCCCCCTCTCTACGCTGCTGCTGTTGTTGCTGCTGCTGCTGTTGCTGCTGCTGCTGTTGTTGTTGCTGCTGTTGAGCATGCCTCTGCAATAAGATGTGCTGCATCTGCATCTGTTGTTGTTGCTGCTGCTGCTGCTGCTGTTGGGGTTGTTGCTGTTGTTGATGCTGCTGATCCCGTGCTTTAATTTGTTGAGTCTACCATTTTCAATATGTCAGCTTGCATGGGTATCCACCCAAAAAAGTCATTATAGCACAAATTATATAACTTTAAAATGCCTTCCTATCAAGGACTAGGGGATACAACATCCTTTTGAAGAGTACAGCAGTGACAACAAAAGGGCCTCTTTTTTTTTTGGGTAACAGAGGGTGTCCCAAACCCTTCGAGGCAAGGACTAGTCCCTTCAGGTGTCCGCACCGACCCACTTGAAATTTTCCCTACGGACACCAAGGTAAGTCGAGGAGTGGGAGTTGAACACACAACCACAAGGAGCAAACTCGAGATGCTAGCCAACTGCACCAACCCCTTTATGACCACTTCAACCAATTTATGTTTACAGTTGCAGTCAGAAGCAGAGTAGCATTCCTCGTCCTCAGCAATTGCACTGAAGGTTCATTACACGGCAATTCCACATATATCTAAATACAAGGTAAATTTTCATCAACTCATACACAGCAACTCTTAAGGAACCAGATATATGGACTAATCATACATTTCCCAAAGACTATGGTAAAATGCAATTTTCAGCTCCTTAGCCAAAAATAGTCACTGAGGAATGCTTCGTGGTAATTGGTAAGAAGTCCCAAATTTCCATACCACGCCTCAGTGCGAACAGAGTACCAAACTATCAGAGAACTTGAAAGACTATAACTCCTAATCTTCTAGATGAAAAGTGACAATCTCCTGAGTCCCAGAGAAATGATTTTTAATGTATCACATTCCAACCAGTTACAGGAATACAGCGGTAGAACTAAAGAAGTGTGTTTTTAGCACATCTCACATAGCAATGAATCACGCCAAGAAGATAAAATAACATTGAGTGCAACTGTGCAAGTATCACGTCCTAAATTCCCAAGGAATGAGGTAAAGGTTCTACACGCTAGATCTTTGTATATATCATATCCCAGGATTGCTACTCTTTAATCGAATAACCCAGACATCAGACCTAAATAAAATGTAAATCTTACACATTGTAAAAGCAAGAACTCCCAACATGAAGACAGACAAAACAGGATAATGTCCAAGAACAAAGAAATTAACGATAGTGTAAACACATACAAGCACACGAACCCACCTCGATGTACGATGCAGCAACTTCTGAATGCTTCTCATTTGTCCTAGCAATGAATATATCCCAAAATACTGACCACCATTCAAAGAGAAAACCACCAGGAGCATCGATAGCTGGAAACCCATGTAAATCCGAAACTTCAAAACTAAACCAAATATGAAAAACAGAAACCCCAAAACTCAAAACATATGAATCTCTTTGCCTATCTTAATTATCTTACCAACGGGGTCCGAAGATACTTTTCCTTCAGCTTGAAATGCCTTTGCAGAAGCCTGTAAATTCCTCTTCACTAAATAATCATAAATATACACATCCAACCTGTTATCCAACATTATAAGAAACATAGCACCAGTCAGGAAAAAAAGAAAGACAAAATTGAAACTTAAAAGAAGAAGAAAAAAACCAGATTCAGACAACCTTAAGTGCAAAACATAAATCCCAAAATGAAACAGAGATGAAATGGAAACAAAAGAACAAAACACAATGACACTAACATCAACAGAAACCAAAACCCAGTTCAAAAATGCCTAAAACCCCAAGCTCTGCAACTTAAAGATAACAACAAACCCACAAAACGAAAACAAGTAGAAACGTAATAACTGCAAGAAAAAACGAGATGCAGAGAGAGAAACGCAAAAATGAAATGTACCCATCAAAGAACAAAACCCAAATCAAAAACCCAGAACAAGAAACGAAAAATATCAGCTACCCATGAAGCAAAACATACAGAAAACACCAACAAAACCCTCTAAAAAGGGAAATAAAGTGATTATAATTTGAAATAAAATGATAAATATAAACCAAAAACATGGAGAGAAAACGAAATACTTACATTTTATCGGCTTCCCAGTTCGTTTGAGACATGATTCCGAATCCGATAGCTCAACAGCTGTGGAGAAAATATGTAATCAAACTCCTTCAGTCATATTCTAAGAACATGGTTTCTGCTTCTTCTTCTCTCCCTCCCTGAAGATATAATCTCATATAAACTAAACTTTCTTCCAAAAACACATCCCCACCAGAAAAATACAAAAGACAGAAAAAGAAATGTGGAGAGAGACAGAGTGAGAGTAATAGCAAAAGCTGAAGAATAAAAAAAGAAGAAGAAAATAAAGCAGTTTAAATAGCAAGCGGCGCTCAGCTTCATGGCGTTGAAGTGGAGCTCTCTATTTAGTGATAGTGGTGGCAATATTGTAATTATGATAAAAGTATCTTACGAAATTGCCCCTGCCTTTCTCCATAATATAAAAGCGGAGCTCCGTGAAGCAGAGCTCTGCCTCTCAAAATAATAACCATTCCAAAAGAATAATTAATAGAAAGTAAAAAATTATTAAAATAATAATGGAAGAATGATAGATTTACCTGCAAACCCAAAACTTTGCTTTTCCTTATGTAAGACTGTAAAAAAAAAAAAAAACCCCTTATTTATTCTCTTTTTTCAATTATTCTAAGAATTTTTTTTTGATAGCTTTGGTCGATGGAAAATAGTCACCTCCTAAGTCGGTGACGCGCGAGGAGGGCTTCTCGGCTCCTACTTTCTTGCCATGTGTCCCTTTTCTAATCCTATTTAATTGTGGTTAAGATTCATCCACCCTTAGGGTTCACCCATTTAGCCTTAGTTTTTAGACAAATAATATATAAAAAAATTAATTAAACGGTTAAAAAAAACTAACCCGAGTTAATGGGAGTTGAAGAGTCGACTATGTGAGATTGAGGAGGAATAGTCCCCTCCTCAGCCCACGAGGGGACAATTGCCTTTGGTGGATTTTATTTTTTTTTTTGTTTTTTTTGTTTTCAACCAAAAAGAGTTGTTGCAGATGTCATGGGTTGATGTCTAATAAGGAAAGTGATGAAAAACTCTCCCATAGTACATACTATCCAAAGCTATCCAATGGTTCCATGTCTTCACTTGTAACCATTGGATCTTGAGTCAAACGGTTCAACTCCCAATAATAAATATTATGGAAGAGTTTTAAATCACTTCCCCTCTAATAATAGCCCTCATTTTTCTGCCAAATCTCTATTTAGACCACAGCCTTAAACCATATTTTTCATACCCTTCACTAAACCTGCACCCTCTTGGTGTGTGTTTCCTTTATCCGGCCTTCAGCTTCATATTGCGGTGTAGTTGAGTTAACCAGAGGTGTAGTTGAGTTAACCCAAAAAAAAAATTCCTTAAGGTTAGCTTAACCATAATTAAGGAGTGTTAAAATGGGCACATGTGTTCGACCTATAGGATGAGGGCCATACCGAGGACCAGACCAAATCGACAAATCCCATCCCTACTTAGATTCGGTGGTTTCCGCGATGATGTGGAAGTAAGCAAGACAGCAAATCGTCTTTAAGGTCGTCCCACCATTGTAATTTATTTTATTTTATTCCTTTTCTTTTGCTCCTTTTCTTTTGCTAGTGGCCTTATATTAATCAAGAGGAGTACTATCCCTACTCTGGATCAACCTCTACTCCCCCCTTCCACTGACCACGTGTCTACTTTTTTTTGCAATTAAAGCATTTTTAAAAAAAAAAAATTTGATATGTGATTGGTAGAGGGTGAGAGTATGAGTTGACTGAGAGTAGGGCTAGCATCCCTTGTTAATTAATTAAAATTAGATACTTATTTTTTAGCATCTATTTCTCAACTTTTCTTTTATTAAAAATTAGTGTTCATCTTTAATACTTATCTGACTAGGATTTAGAATTAAAATAAGAGATTTCTCATTTTTATTGGTTATAAAATTAGCCCACTCACAAAAAGATATGATGAAAGACTTCCTTCAAACGATTTGCTCTCCACTGGCTATATATTAAGTTAGAGGAAGAGATATGTGGCTTAAAGATTAGTAATTGAAATGTTTGTAACTGAACTATTAACATCCAGTTAAATTTTTATTTTTTTTATGCCGCTACCAGTACGCCAATAGTTATTGACCGGACACTATTAAAAAAATAATTTTTTTTTTTTTTTAAAGAATGTCTTGTCTAGGAACCCCTAAACCCTATTCTAAAAACATTTTCTCTTTCTAAAAACGAACTACAAAACTCTTTTTACCTTACCTTCAGAGAGCCGACGAATTATAAAAACAGAAACTGTAAGCTTTTTTTCATCTTAATAACCTTAAATCTTAAGTTATTATTTGTTCTTCAATCTTCATCTCTTTCCCTGCTATATTCTATATTTTGTTCAATTTGAGTTTGTCTTTTATGATTTGTATGTATCATCCTTTTAGGTCGATTACACAAACTACTATAAGTTAATCCTCCATATCATTTTCAACATTTAGTTTCATTTAACTTTTGTTGTAAGCTCTTTAACTCACACAAATAGATGTGCAATATATAAGGAATTGGTCTGATTCCTTTGATACCAATTTATTAGACTTTAGTTGAGTTTGGGTCCACAAAAGAGTAATGAATAATTATTTTTATAATTTTGAATTTAGAATGGTGTGTATGCTTAACAAATTTATAGATATTTGTTTACTTCTTGGTATGCTCATAGAATTTGTTTCATTTTAATAATGAACCGTTAGTAAGTAATATATTTTGTATGCAATCAGTAAATATTGGTGTGCTTGTCGTGGCAGCACCTTTTTTTTGTTACTACCTGTATCTAAAAAAAGATATAAAAGTAAATGAGAGGAGAGGAGATAGGGGTGACAATTACCAACCAATCCGTCAACTTGTTCGAAACCACCCATTTGGGTTCCATAACATTTTTAGATTAGATCGGAACTCAATAAGTCAATATACCTAGTTAATATATTATTCAACATATGTACAATTATAATGAAATTTTTCGTTCACTGTTTGCAAATATTTTTAAAATCTTCAACTTACATCAATTTATTTATTTTCGCGGGAGTCATTAGTAGTTTTCCTGGAACATTTTCAAATCATCTCAATTGTTTATCTCTTATTTTATCACTACTTGTTAAGACTATTCTCTAATTATCCCAAATGTGCTTCTTCTTCTTTTTTTTCTTGTTTTTTTTTATATCTTATATAAGTTACTGATTGTTATCTATGATATTATATCTTCTTTGTCTTTCTATTCATTCATCTTAATATCTGTCAACGTGGAGAAGTGTGAAAGAATCGATATAGCAACTAGAGCCATTGACATGTTGGAAAATGTAAATGAAACAACTTCAGCCCAAAAGTATCATAACTGAGTTCCACCATAACTAGATGAAAAAATCATTTTATTATTCGTCGAACGTGAACAACCATTTTCCTTGTACCCATTTTACATCGAAACAAAAAATGGAGCCGAAACTAGAAAGGGTTCAAGAAAATGATAAGTAAAGAATACATCTAATTAGATCCTTGAAACTCACTCAGCTAACACAACTCTCTTTTAATGAACTAAAAAAAAACATAGACTATTTGCATATATCATATTTCATGCACTGGCCAACAGAAAAATGGCTAATTGGATTAAAAAATTGCTAATTGAATAATTACAATTGAGATATTATAAGACTATAGATCAGCATATTAATGGTCGGAAATAATGTGCATGTATTGCCAAGAGCAAGGGCAGAGCTAGGGGGGGAGGAGGGGTTAGTGCCTCTGAACTTTTAAGACAAAAAAAACTAAGTTTATACTTATGTTATTAGGGGGTAGCTGCCCTCTCTTGAACTTTTGAAAAAAAAACTAAGTTTTATACCATATTATTTGATTTAAGAGGGCATATCCACGAACAAGAGAGCAACTGCCCTTAACTTAAAAAAAATATTTACAAACGGACGAGATGACCCATGAACTTGCCCTCCCCCAAAAAAAGAAAAAGAAATCGCGTACCCCTTGGATCAAGAATATTTCATCCCGCCTAATCATTCATTACAAACTCATTAATAATAATTATTAACATTATCAATCAACCATTGCTTGGCCCCTACAAAAAGTTACCCCTTGGCCGAGAGAAATGAATGACACTAATATTGTTACTGGCGAGCGTATATTTTTTCTCATCGCTTCAATATGAGGTAATTACTTTTAGAGTTCTGAGTTGAAAGCAGAATGAAAAATCAAAGATGTAATGCTAACAAGAAGGTAAATTCATCTTAAAGATGCCAGAATCTTGAACAAAAGTATTAGAGTTGAGCCCATATCTGAATCAGACAAATGCTCAAGGTTGCAGTTCTATCCCAACTTATCAATCCCAACTTATCAGAAAGAGAAAATGCTGATCATTACATATAAATTCAAGTTTCACCTCATATTTTGAATCTGATTCCCGTGCTGCATGGGAATACAAAGTACTATTCCTCTTCATTGGTATTCCGCTTTAGTTTTTATCTTATTAAGCCTTTCTCTTCAGCTTTCCAAGTATACACAGAAAATGAAAAAGAGAAACGAGAGAGAGAAAAATCATATAATTATTCTTGTACTCCAATAAATCAATACCCATTTAAAAAAATCTCAATTACAAACAGATAATCAGTTTTCCATTTCAAACGATTACAGTCAGCCTAACTATGCAAACGGGAAATTTGGTTTTCGTAAAACTTTGAGCTAGGAGGAGGGATTCATTGTTTGAAATCATCTTTGTCATTGGCTGAAATAGGCCGGTTCCTCCAAAAAACAGCGATGGCACTCCCACCAAGCTGTAAAGAAAATGATGATTTTATTGTTAATATGCGTAAGAGATCCCTATTTAGAAACTAGCACAAGGGCAAAGTAAAAATGAGATCATGACTTTGATATGTGCAAGCAAGAGTCCTACCGCCATGCAAACAACGCTTACAGCAGAAGGGACGGCAACAAGGGGATTTGTGAAGTGTTTTTGAGCAAGTAAAAATCCAAGTGCTGAGCTCTGCAGAAACAAATAAATGAATATAGTTACTTAGAATTACTGGGCATTTACTAATATATCTTGAACAATGCATAGTTCGAGTCACAAGTTGATATTTCCTTTTCATCTTTTAATGTGTGTGAATTTAGGGTATATGTAAATTCAAACATGCAACATCAGTGACAACAAGCATATGAAATCAGTGGGCAGTGGGCTCATCCATGTTACGCTTACATTCAGTCAAAACTGGACAACATCAGTGACAACAATGGGATATCTGGCAATATATCCAGCGAGAGATCCCATTTGCAAGACGCTATATTTTCTCAATATTGACATTTAATACCTTGTTCACAAGGACAAAGTTCATCAAATACACTAAGTTATATCATCTGAGTACTACAGGATTTTGTTCTACACAGATAAGGTATCACCGTGCATGTTTCATTCAAGTTGGTCCAAGAAAACCCAAGTACAATTGATTCTCGTTTCACAAGAGCCAGCCAACACTAGTGGCGGTGCCAGCTCCTAATGTTTTGCAGTCTTATACTCTGATACCAAGATTATTTCCTACTTCATGGATAGCAATCTACTGCACTTCTCATAAGTCTAAATTTGTGGTCAATAATTTCTCCATAGTTACTGTTACTGTCATTCTCCTTTGATTCTATATTTCTCCTTCCCATTTAAGTTTCTTTTTCTTCACAACAACAAAAATCATGAACATCAATGAGATGTATTGTCCAAGTTGTCTCAAACTCATCTAGATACAGAAACAGTTAGAATAGCATATCCAACAATACATAAGATACTGCAGAGTTACAAGTTGTATCAGTCAAGTTAGTCCAAGGAAATTCAAGTACAACAAATTCTGAATTTAGAAGAACATGCCTGTGTAGTACATTAAAACAGGACTTGTATAGATGTTGGCTCCTAATGAATCGAGTACGGTATCTATCTACACCTCTTTCCTTCCAGTAGCACCCCATATAGTACCCTAACTGCTAATTCAGTTTTCCAAAAAAGATAAGGAAATGAAAAGGAGATAGCAGAAAGGTGCCCGTTTAATGGTTCAGAACATTACTTGGTATTTTATCAAGTGAAGATACCATGTGGTAGTAAATTATAAATCATAACTGCTAATTAGTATGCTTGGAAAGAGGCAAAGAATCAAATGCACTTGCTTGGCCTTGAAAAAAAAACACCGATATCTGCCAATGGAGAAGATAAGTACCTGCATCCCACATTCTATGGATATGGTACGAGAAGTGGATTCACCAAATGATATTTTTGAAATCCAATAACCAAGAGCAAATGCAGCAGCATGTAGGATAGCCACAGGAAATATTAGTTGCGCTCCTTGAGTTTTCAATACCTCTGAAACTTGCCCAATCTTGTAGACATAAACCAAAGTTAGTTCTTTCCATGTAAAGCAACTACCACCGAGAAAATGAAATGCCTTTTTAAAGCTTACCAGTACAATATAACAAGCTATTATTACACAATTCAACAGAACAATTACTTCATCCGTAGCTTTGCAAACTTACAGGGCTCGCGCAAAGTAGGGTGGTAAGGATAACTCCAATTAAAGGCGTGACACCAATTATTCGCACAGTAAACTTGGGGAAATACTCATTTAACAACACTGGCACACAAAGAAATTACATTTAACATACATGTCCAGATCTGTATTAGAGCAATGTCGATTCGTTGCAAAATCAAATCTAATGGAATTTTACCAAAACACCTTTTAGTTACCTCCAACAATAGTTGGCACCAAAACGACCTGAAAAGTGCTGATGGCCAGGCCCTGCAAAGACAAAACTATGATTAGTTTCGATCGATAGGCGGTATGTTGAAGGTCACATCCACGATTAATAGGAACTTGTTCCTGTAGAAATGTCCGAGGAAATCTTAGGATCCCCAGCCTGAAATGCATTTGAGATCTACCAACTAGGAAATCTCTCACGCCAAAATTCCTGGGCTCAATTTTCTTTCTGGACTATTCACAAAGTATTTAATTCTCCAGCCTACCAAAAGGAATGTGATCTATTGGATCGTTATGTCCATTCAATTCCAATCAGGTTGATTTTTAGGAGTTGGAGATTCTTAGGTGGGTCCCATCCTCCTGCCATGCACCATGTACCAGTATGCCATTTGGTAGGCTGTTCTAGGCCTTATGGCGAACTAACTAGTATTTTAGGTTGGTTTTTGGAATAAGAGAACTTCTAGGCAGGTCTCATCCTCCTGCCTATAGACCACTTCTACTGGTATACCATACCATCCGTTGTCCTGCCTTACTCAAAACAAGTATTTAGGCACCTCAAAATTTTCAGATTCATGTAACACAAAATGGTATTCACGAAGCACATGTTCTTACTGCTGCATCAACAGGAACAATCTGACCTGCAAGAAGCTTTGTTAGGAGTGGTGTCATAATAATAGCCCCAATTGTTGAACACCTGCAGTACATTACAGCATAAAATGAGTAATGGTGAATATCTATTGGAAATTTTGAAACCTATTAATCAGATACTCTATAAGTATGCAATCAATCAGATGGAGGGATAACCTAAGACATTGGCATACATGGCAATTTTGAATCGTACCCACTTAACAAATTATCATGCGTGAGCAGTAGATAACCACAAAATGATTTTATTTGGGCACATATTTGCAATAGAAGAGCCCATAGAATCGTTGTTTCTTGTTTACCCACTTCTAGTCAGGACCAATATTTATGAGATGCCACATTAATGATTTTTTGAAAATTTATGAGTGGACATGTTGCATGTCTTATTTCCCGAGGTTCTGTGTCTGACACCAGTGAAAGGTTCGTCTTAGATAGTAGTTAAAGGTAATGCAGATAAATGAAAACACATATTTGACCCAATATAAAAAGTGCCATTGACTTTCATATTATACCTAATTAAACCCGAGCCTTGGAAGGCCTACGTGGTGGCTTGGGAGCAATTTTAGGTGATGTCCCGTTCTATTTTAAGTCTTTTTATATTCCACAAACTCTACAAGCTTTTTGGGAGGGGACGCAACTCTTGGAGGAAGGAGACGCAAATCTTCAAGGATTTTGAGAACAAGGTGTGCGAGAGTGAGTTGGTCCTAATCGTTGCAACCCTTCCATTGTTAGTTGGTTACTTCAAATAGCTTGCACGCGATGACCACAAAAACATAATCAATTCGGCTAAGAGGCGCGACAAGCGCTTCTTGAAAATAGTTGGAGCCTCCCGTTTGTACAAGGGATTATGGCAACTCTATCCCCAGGATTCAACCTAGCCAGGAATCGATTTGTTCCTCTACAGATCTACACTATCTGGTAAGAACTGTACTTAAACCTCCTTTTAGAATGCCCACAATTGGACATTCCAGTTAAGGTGTGAGTTATCCCTTTACAAGGATAGCAATTGGTTACACAGATTGTATACACCAGATTCGGCTATCACAAGTGATTACCAAACAGAATTACTCTCTAAGAGCAATTCTGTAACAGTTCCAGAATTGGATTTGTATGGATTCTGGAAATCAGATTCTGAGAATTCTAGAATCAATTCCAAAGAGACACACTAATTGGAAACAGCCTCTCAATAGGCTCTATTTGGTAATAGTGCCCAAGGGTGAGTGTATTGCTACACTGGCCAACTTCTCCTTCTATTCTCTGTTCTTGGTAAATCCAGACAGTTCTCTGTTTGGTTATAGAACGAACTTCAACCGGCCAGACTAAGCGTCAAATTAGAGAATCAATCGGTCTGAATGGACTGGTCAAATGTTGATATCTAATCCGAGAATTGGCTATATCTAATCTATCTATCTGGGTTGAGTTGTCTTCAACCTTGAGATGGGCTTCAGATCTCCAATGGAGGTCTAGAGCTTTCTTCTCTGGTTCGGGTTCTCTTTCGGGGCTCAATCTGGTAGAGGTCTGAGACGAGTTCTCACTTATACAGAACTCTCCTCTTCATCCTCACCTTATATAGGCGAGGGTTAGGCCCTGGGAGCCACTTGGGCTTCCTAAACGACCCACTTACTGATTCTCTTGGGTTTTCCCAACTGACTCATTCAATAGCCCACCAAGTTCAATGAATCTGGACGCACACCCATGATCCGTAACAGATCACAGAATTTGAGTCACCATCTCAATCCTGATCAGATCTACACCGTTGATCTAACTTCTAATCTTAAAAAGATTAGGCGACTCAAGCGATGATGCGGCGTACGAAGCGCAAAGTGAGCCTCATGGCGCCCATAGCCCTGCACGTGCGTGTGACGTGCTCGGTGTGATGCACCTCGCTAGTGCACCCACACTTAGTATGTAAGCACACACAAGCGAACAATCTCTAAGGAGAAGGGATTACTTATTAAGTGGTTTTAACTCTCATAAATATCCGATGTGGGACTAATAAATGATATAACAGTTTTCTTTTGAAAACATGGTTTTCTTCCCCAAAACAACTAGTGTAAAACAACACTGTTAAATCAAACCAAGCTGTTTTCTTCCAAATCATTAAAACCCAATACTTATTTATTATATTGATTTAAAAAATTAATTTTTTTATTAAATCAAATTAGCATCCATCTTAATAATTGTGGAAAAGCATTGCACTCCTCTCATTCTATCATAACGTTTCCAAAGCGTTGCACCCTTTCTTTACCATTTAAACTCTTCAATGTGCACATCAACACAGAGATGTCATTCTCATTCTTGTATATGTAAAAGGGAGACTAATTTCCTCTATGATTATAGGGATGGCAAACACTGGTTTCATATGCAAAGGCATTTCAGATTTTTATTTTGTATTTTTTGTTTCAAAATGACATCTAGTAAGTAACTTCATGGGATCTACACCATGCTCAACATCATCTAGTAAGTACATCCAAAATAGCATGCCAATAGTAAACAGCCAGAAATTTGGGGTTGAATAAATATATTTGATTACAACAAAACCTTAGTCAACGTCCCAAGCAAAAGCACTTCCATGCAAAGGTGTAAATAGAACTTACGTTGTCATGAGAACTGAGAGTGCAACGTTTCCCTTGGATATGTAGGTTGCAACATTTGATGCCTGGCCTCCAGGGCAGCACGATACCAAAATAAGACCAGTTGCAAGAGGAGCAGAAAGTTTTAGAGTCTGCAAATATTAGACATTAGACTTAGTAGCCAAACTTCACGCACATGTTGGGCATCACAGCCAATAACTAGTCAGTTTGTAGGATTTCAATTTATTTCCCCACCTTTCACTAGAATTGAATCTCTTGGGATTTCATTTTAGTTCATATCAAGTACGTTCAAATTTATTTGTTAGCAAAGGCGAGAAGCGAGGCTTAAGACTACGAGATGTGTGAGGCTTAAGCCTCATGCTCCCTCAATTTTTAGATAATAAATTAATAAGAAATGATAAATATTCAGAAAAGTGAGAAATAAAAATGAGGCATAAGCCTCACACATCCTGTAGTCTTAACGTCTCGCCTCACGGCTTTGCAGACAACAAATAAATTTAAAGAGGGAAGCAGATGTTGCAATTTAGATTTCCCTTTTTGTGTATATACGTGTTGAAATATATATATATATATATATCTTCTATATTGATTTAGTTTAGATTCACTAGGCGGTAACCTGTCTTCTTGGTTCATTGGAATACTTATATATTACTAGATAAAAATACTATAAATAATCTTAAGAAAAAATACAACTTTATTCATTTTGGCATGATACAGGTGGCGGCCAAGCCACTTACCAGATTAGGAATCAATAGTTCCATTTTATTATGTCTTAGAGATTGTAGGTTCTTAGAGTTTTCAGATAGCCTCTTAGGAGCCATCCAGACTAGTACTGCCCAAGGTCCAGTTTACTTTAATTGTTATCCAGATTTCTCTTTAGATTTACGTGATCCCCATGTCATAGAAGCCTTAATTTTAGATGTCCATACTAAAGGTATAAACATGCGTCCAGGATCCAGACCTCTAGTTCTAGTATATAGGATTAGTTACAAAGTTATGAATACCACTTTAAATCCTAAAGCAATCCATCATTTCAAGAAAGAAAACTAGTTTAATGAAATAGTTTATGGTCATCCAGATAATGAGATAAAACCTAGAATAATTAATTGGGAAGAAATTGAGTTTCCAGAAAGTTGGAAGTTGGTCAATATGACTGAACCCCCTCCTATGCCAGTCCAAGAACCCAACCAGATAATTGACCATGGAAAGGGTAATATAGAGTTATTATTCCCCAAATTAATTAGGAATCCTTCTTTCAGAATACCTTCCAGAGAATCTCATTATATATCTCCCAGATCGTCTTGTTCTAGTATACCTAGTACAAGCACAATACATTTAGAAAATACTTCTAGACTTCCACTCCATACTCCAGATAATTTAGTATTTACTACTCCAATAGAAACTTCTCGTAATACTCTTCCTGAGTATATCCATACTCAATCGGACAGGTCTTCACCTGAACAGGAACTCCATAATACAAATTTAGAAGGAGTAAGAAATTCTCCTATTCCAGAACTGTATTATACGGAACATAGTGATAACTTCCAGAACACTACTAATCCAGATATATCCCTAAATAGTTGTCCATCTCCAACACATTCAGATATAGATCCACCTAGGGTGTATACGTGTAATATGATAGAAATTGCTACACCATTTAAAATAGATTATGATAAGTTAGAAAAAGATTTAAACTTACCAGACAACAAGAATAAAAGATTATGGTTATTAGATTACTTTAGTAAATAAAGCATAGACATTATCATTAAAACATATTTAAGAGATATTGACCGAGCAAGAAAACTTCTTAAGTTTTTTCCATGGTTTACAGACCATTATTGTAAAATGCATAAGATAAATCTCTCTACATTTCCTTCTGCTTATAATCATAAACCTATAGATTATAATGTTTCTCCACCAAAAGTATATCTTCCAGATTGTAAGAAATGTTATTCGATAGGATATTATTTACAATGTTTAGATTGTAGTGCAATAGTAGAAAAATCAAATCAAGAATTTTATGCTAAAATAATTGAAGAAGCTTATAGATATATTCCTTTTAAAAGAATAGTTAATGATTTTATTAGTATAAATGCGACTACTACTAGAAAATCTACTTGGGTATTAGATAATGAACAAAATACTAAAATACAAGCCATCCATCCTCCATTTAATACTATAAAACTTTCTTTAGAAAACAATACTTTTTTATCTTGTAGTCCTCTTAAAAATAAGAATGAAAAAGAACCCTTTACTTCTTCAGATATTAAAAGATTAATGGATCAAAATAATTATACCAATATCCATCTTAAAACTATAGGAGAACAGTTAACCAGAGTAGAACAAATTGTAGCAACAGAACCCATAAATACACAAGTACCAGAAAGTTCTACAAAAAATTATATTCCAGTTACATTCTCAAAACAAGATGATACTCCATTATTTAGTCCATTTGAAATACCTAGACAACATTGTAAGGAATTAGCCAAGGCTGCTCTTGTATCCAGATTAGATAATAGGCTTAAAGAATTAGAAAATGATTTCAGTACAATTATTAACAAAGAAGTTCCAGATACTCCACAAATTGAGGATGCTTCTTCAGCATGTCCACTAGAATTGATAAAGAATCCAGAAATCTTATCCAATTGTCCAATAGAATTTAATAATACAGATGATGAAGATGAAATAGATAAGATTGAACAAGTATTCCATCCATCAGAGAATCTAGGTATCCATAGTAAACTTTCCAGTTTAAACAAATTAGAATGAGATCAACCTTCTTCTTCTCATACTAGAAATTATTATTCCAGACCTACATTTCCAGATATGCAGTTTGAAGAATTACATCCTTATATCCAAAATTCATACAAGAGTTGTACCATCTACGAATGGAATATTGATGGTATGTCTGAACACCAGATTCTCAATAGACTTCAAGAAATGACTATGGTCAATAATGCTTACCAAGTCACCAACATTCAAGATCATACTGTAGCCCAATCCTTAGTTGCAGGATTTACAGGACAACTCAAAGGTTGGTGGGATAACTGCCTAACTTTTGAAAATAGAAGAATCATTCTTAATGCGTATAAGAAAAATGCTGATGGCACTTACATCCTTGATGCTAGTGGCCAACAGATCCAAGATGCAGTAGCTAATCTTCTATTCTCCATTTATAAACATTGGTTAGGAGATCCTTCCATGTTCAAAGATAGATCTGCTGATTTACTTAGTAATCTCTCTTGTAAACAGCTTTCAGATTTTAGATGGTACAGAGACACTTTCTTATCCAAGGTCATGATCAGGACTGATTGCAACCAACCATTTTGGAAAGAAAGATTTATTTCAGGTCTTCCTAGGATATTTTCAGAAATTATTAAAACCAAGATTAGAGAAAAACATAATGGTAATATTCCATATGATCTTTTGACTTATGGTGATATTATTGCTTTAATCCAGAATGAAGGAATTGCTTATTGTAGGAACTTCAAAATGCAACAACAAATCAAGAAAGAAAGCGACATGTGTCGAAAAGAATTAGGTTCATTCTGTAGTTAGTTTGGATATTCCAAATTGCCTATTCCTCCATCTGTTAGGAAAAAGAAAACAATAGTACAAAAGCAAAGAATTCCATATTCCCATAGGTCTTACCATAAAAATAAAGAAAAAGAAAAAGAGAAACCCACTACTTCTAAAGATAAATTAGTTCGTAAGAAAGCTTCCAAAAAACCCTCCCAGAAAGATTCCTCTAGTAGCTCCAAACCTCCAACTTGTTTCAAGTGTGGAAAAGTAGGACACTTCTCTAGTAACTGTTGGTTACAAAAGAAGATCAATTCCTTAGATACTACAGATCAGATTAAGAATGTTTTATCTACTCTCTTGATCAATGATCAAGTTCCAGAATTAGTCAAAAACTCTCCAGATCAAATTGAAGAATATTTGGAATCCTCTGATTCTGAGTATCACACTTCATCTTCTGCTGAACAAACTTGCATGAAAAATTGTTCATGTCCTTCTTGTATCAAGACTCCTAGTTATCTCCAGACACTAACTAAAGAAACAGATTTTTTATTAGATATTATTGAACAAGTCAATGACAGTGAAATCAAAAAGATGTTAATAAATAGGTATAAAGAAACTTTACACAGTATTCCTAAAATCCAGAATCCATCTCTAAATAATACTTTTAATTTAGAAGAAATATTTACAAGATTAAGTGTTCAAGAAATACCTAAAATAGTAACTCTATTGAGTATCCAATTAGAAATTCAAGATCTTAGAAATATTTTATTCAAAGAAAAGAAAGAATTGGTTTCTCAGATTATGGATTTACAAGTCCAAATTAATACTTTAAGAAATATTTCTCCAGATAAGGAACTTCCAGGGTCTAGCATAGGATTAGACATTTCTCCAAACATAGAATTACCTGATTCCATTATAAGAATAGAAAATCCAGAAAATAGTTCTTTACACTTTCGGTCCCATTCCTTTCTTCAGAAATGGCAGGTCCAGATTACAATTTGTATCCAGATTAGTTATATTATTCAAGCCGTTGCTTTGATAGATTTAGGATCAGAGACAAATTGTATTGGAGAAAGTCTTGTCCCATTTAGATATTTTGAAACTTCAAAAGAGATAGTTTTAGCAGCCAATAGTATGCCATATTGCCATTAAATATCAGATTTCAGATTTCCGATGCTTTTATCATTAATCAAGATATTTCTATCAAGCAATCGTTTTTACTAGTTAAAGATTTAAGGCAAGAAGTAATATTAGGACTTCCATTTCTAAATACTATACGACCTATTGATAAGATAGATAACATAGGAATATATTTTAAATTTAATGGTCTAGATTTGTCGCTTAAGTTCTATTGTACAAATCTTCTTGAGATTTTTACCGTAAATGTTATGTCTCATATTTCAGATTTAACATCAAAGATTTTTGTCCTACAGATGGCTGATCGTTGTTTTGGCAACATACATCTTGATGATATTGATGAACCTCGAAATAGATTCCCTTTCTCTACTTTTGGCCTCTCCTCAGAAGAAATTCGTCTCATCGATAATCTTTGGTCTGCATTCAGAACAAATTCCACTAAGCAACATGAAAAGGCTGTTGAAGCTCTTTCCTATTATCTTTTTCAATTTAAAGAGTCTTATTTATCTCTTCCATTTCCTAGTATTATTTGTTCAAATTATCCACTATCTCTTTCTGATCCAAAAATTCCAGATCCAAGAATCATTGATTCTAAAAAATCTCTTGCTCCATCTTTCAGAAATAAGATTTTATTTCAATATCTCAATTACCAGAAGCTATTCAAAATTTTATTCAACAAAAAACGCCTACTGCAATTGATTGTAAGAAGTGTAAATCCCAGTAGGATTCCTGACCACACTTTCGCCTACAATAATGCGGTCACGCAGTTCAATCAGTGCCAGCGTACTAAACAATGGCATTTTCCTGATCTTACTCCTCAGGCCACGCATAAAGCCCAGATTGCTTATATGCTCACCGAAAACAAAGGGACCACCTTTGCTTTTGGCCCCGGGAAGCAGGTACTTTCTCCCGTATAACCAGTCGTATAGTCTAGGGAAAAGTCATTCTTATTTTAGAAAGATCCCTCATATCGGTCATACATTGATGAAAGGTTATCAATCTTATGAAGGATTTGATAAAGCCAGAGACAACACTACTGGAGAAAGGATCCAATATGTGACAGATCAGCTTAAGTATATGAAAGAAGCTTTCGATGATCAGAAGACAGCCTCCAAAGCTTTGAAAAACCTTAGCTTAGGCATAGACTTTAGAGATGAACATATCCCTATCCAATGGGGATGCAGGACATCCAAAACCTCAGGAAAGCCTTTCAGTAAGAAAAAGCTGAAGAAATATAGGCAGAAAGTTCACAAAGAAAAGGACTTTAGACCTATAAAACGAAAGAAATACAAGTTTCGAAAGTCTAAGACCTTCAAAGAGCTAGGCAAGAAAAATGACAAGAAGTTTCTCAAGAAGAAATTCTTTAAGAAGAATGATTCTAAGAAGAAACGAGTTCCTAACTACCGGAAAGACAAGTCTAAAAAGACTACCGGAAAGGAATGTTGGACATGTGGAAAAGAAGGACATTTTGCTCCACAATGCCCCGACAAGAACAAGCAAGCAAACATT
This sequence comes from Tetracentron sinense, assembly GCA_015143295.1. Taxonomy (NCBI): domain Eukaryota; kingdom Viridiplantae; phylum Streptophyta; class Magnoliopsida; order Trochodendrales; family Trochodendraceae; genus Tetracentron; species Tetracentron sinense. Next base: position 4,892,404 of record CM026554.1, on the reverse strand, counting down.
GTTGAATGTATGCTAGCAGAAGCTAATAGACATGATTTAGATATTATCTACCCGTCTGAGCTTAATTCGTTCTTAGAAGATGATTCTGATGTTTTAGAAAGCATCTACTCTGTGACAGAAACCACAGACAATGAAGATGAATCTGAAACAGAAACAGATTCAGAAAACTCGGCTAATGAAGTTAATATGTTCCAACAGGCACAGACCTTCAAAGGGAAAGCCCTTCGTGAAGAAGAGACTATGGAACTAGATCTTCATGACTTCGAAAACCAGAAATGCTGGTATGCAGGAACACAAGGATTCCTCGACAAAGTCAAGCCCGGATTATATTAGCAATTTGACTTGAAATGGTCAAACCAATTAGTCCAATGCGATAGATGCAAAGGCATGACCACTGGTCAAAGCCATATTGAAGATTGCTTCATGATTGAGCCAAACTTCAAACTCATCTATCATAGACATTGCTTTTTGCTTATGGCAGATCATATAAAGCAAAGGCAAACCGGTATTCTTAATACCTACGCAGACTTTTGGAAAGAAGTACAAGAGAATCGGATGAATATAGCCAGTAAAATTGGAAGGCTATAGGGAAGAAGGCCAAAAAAATGTTCTACCTCTTCCAGTCCTCCTTTCAAAGCCCGTATCCAACTTGGAAGAAAAGGCATACCAATATTGGAGTATTAAAGACTTTGACTGGGACGAAGATCTTGAAGATAGTCTAAGTTATACTGCTCAATGGGATCAAGAAGGATATGAGCAAGACCCGGTCTACAAAGAAGATAGACCAGAAAGTTCTGTGAAAATAACAGAAGCTCTTGAAACGATGGAGCTCGAAGAAGATGAAGGTGAAGACCGTATGGAAGTCCAAAACCTAAATCTTTCTGGACCACAATTAGGGATTAGCCCCGCTATCAGATTAAAGATTACAATGACAAATCCTTTATCGCCCTTATAGATACAGGAGCGGTAATGTCATCAACCGGACCACAACTTGTTCTAGAAAACCTTATTTCTTTCTCACCCGAAGGAATATCCGGTGGAACAGACAACGCAGGAAAATTCCAGAGTCAAAGAATTACAAAGGCTCTATTTCTTGAAGTTGATAAAAGCCCAATTCTCCTTGAACAGAAGTTTTGGGTAATAGAGGAATTCACCTCTCGTTTCGACGCCATACTTGGAATGGATTTTATAGATAAATACTTCCCAGTAAACGTCCAAAGAAACTCAGTCTCTTTAAGCATTAGAAAAACCTATGACTTAAAGATACCTCGGGAATTCCTTAAGGTAAAATGTAATTGTCCCGACAACAAATGCAATAGCATGTGTAGTCAGACAACGGAGACAGCTGTAGAAAGCCTCCTAGATGTTTGCTTGACACAGATTAAAACTCATCATCTGAGACAAGCTCAAGAAAGAAGAGATCGAAAGAAAGATCTCAACAAGGTAAAAAAAGATACCTTAGACCTGCTTAAAACCAATTTAAGCACAAGTCCTACGGACAAATGGAATGTAGAAAAACCTACATGCACCTTAGTCCTCAAAGACCCTGAGAAGACCATAAAAGGTAGGGCCTTTGCAGCTAATCCTGACGAAAGGAAGGAATTAGCAAGACAAGTTGAAAAGTTTCTTGGCTCTAAGCTAATAAGAGAATCAACCTCTAGACATTCCTCGACCGCCTTCTTGGTAAATAACCACTCGGAGCAAGTCAGAGGAGAACCATGGATGGTTATTGACTACAGGCTTCTCAACAACAACACTGTTGACGAGAACTACCAAATACCATCAAAAGACAATCTTATCCAGCTGATCATGGATAAGAAATGGTTTAGTAAGTTTGACTGTAAATCAGGCTTTTGGCAATTTGCAATGCACGAAGAGTCCGTACCTTAGACAGCCTTCACCATTCCACAGGGAAAATACGAATGGTTAGTAATGCCATTTGGTCTCAAAAATGCCCCTCAGATCTTCCAAAGAAGAATGGATCAGATCTTCCGAGACCATAGAGACTATTGTTTAGTCTACATTGATGACATTCTAGTGACTTCAAAAACCCTTGAAGAACACTACGAAACATTGCAAGAATGTGATCCATGAAATCCAAAAACATGGAATAGTTATTTCGCCCACTAAAGTTGAAATAGCTTTAGAAAAGATCAAGTTCTTAGGTGTAACCATTTCTAATGGAACCATTACCCTACAAGAACACATTGCTAAGAAAATCTTAGAATTTCCTGAGCAAATAACTAATCGAAAGCACCTACAATCATTTTTAGGATTGCTTAATTGCGCTTCTGATTATATTCAGAACATAGCAAAATATAGAGGAAGTCTTTCCACTAAATTAAGAAAGACAGAAGTCACTAATCCTTTTAAATGGGATGCACGTGACATACAAATCGTTAGAGAAATTAAGGAACTGGTGAAAAACCTTCCAGCCTTAGCATTACCCTCTAAAGACGATGAATTTGTAGTTCAAACTGATGCCTCCGAAAAACAATGGGGAGCAGTTTATCAAGCCATCAATAAATTCGATAAAGAAAAGAAAAGACGAATTTTTTGTTATAAGTCAGGTACATTTCCAGATACGGTATCTCGATACCACATCCATGAGAAGGAATTGTACGCAGTCATAAAAGCTTTTGAAAAATACGAGCTTTTCCTTAGACAAGATGAATTCCTCCTAGAGACGGATTCAACATTTGTTAAAACCTTCCTTAAAAATAATCTAGAAAATATTAAGCAGTCAAGACTCCTTAATTGACAAATGTATTTATCTGAGTTTAAGTATACTGTCAAACATATACCCGGCAAAAATAATATACTTCCAGATATTCTATCTCGTGAAACTGTTTTTGCTAATAATTCTTATGTGCAGGCAAACATGTTCTCACAGAACTTTCGTGGCCGAGATAGAGGCCGTGGTCGCATGACTTCTCGAGGTCGTGGACGCCACACTGAAAAGCCACCCTGGTTTAATTCGAATCAGGATAATGCTTCAACTTCATCAGAAGCAACTAGACAACCTTTTTCAGCAGAAGAAGCTGAAAAAATCAGACAACTTCTCAAGAATTTGAGAGAAGAAGACACTCTCCAAGACATAAGATTAAAAACAGACACTTCGAAAGAAGAATCCTCGGAGAAAGCTATTAATTTAGCTAGTCCAACCATCATAGAAGATAATGAAACTAGTCACCCTTTCACTATTGTAGAAAGGAAAAAAAAGACAACTAGTCATGAATACATTGATGTATTCGATATGAAAAAAGACACTGTGTTATGCCCTCCAGGCATGAACGCTCAGAATAAGATAAAATTTCATAAATTTGGGAATGTTTATCTAAGGAGACACTTGAAGAGAGAACGCTTCCCTTTTCATAATCAACTCAGGCAGCTCTCACTAGCAGGTGAACTAGCCGCAGTAGACACAGTCTGGAATGCAGCCCAGAATAACCTGCATGTTGAATTCAGACAAGGTCTCTATGCCCTTCTGGTAAAAATGAGACAACAGCGAGCAGAAATTGCTCAACTCAAAGGAAGAGTGTCAGGGAACAGCCCTTCTTCCTATGCCAGCATCACTAGCCCATCAAAGCTAGTATTCGTCAAAATTCAGTACAATGTACGATACCTTGTACCTACTGAATTACAAACCAGACCAGTTGCTAGTATGGATTTTGCCCTAGCACAACAGCTCAACGAAGAAATGTTACCCCTCATGGGTCTTCTCGTTGAAGGATTTGTGACAACAATCCCAAGACTGTTTATCGATACCCACGAGTATCCGATAATAAATACCGACGTAGCTCGTACGTTGATCGACTACGGGTATCTTGCCACTATGGGGAGAAGAAAATTTAAGTATACTCCTTCCAGAGCACCGGAAGATTGTTACTCTCCTTCTCAAATGCCAATATCCTAAGTATATTGCCTTCTGGACTAATCAACAGGGAGACCAGAAATTCAGCCTCATCTGAATTTCAGAAAGCCGGATTTTTAATTTTGACCCTCAGATCGAAAAAAGAGATCTGGACTACCAAGCATTACTCGGACATCAGACCGACCTGACCAGTGACCTCGCCTTCAATCTCAGCACAGACGGAGAAGATTGGTGGACCCTCTACCACAGTCACGGATGTATGATCCAGACCCAAGACATTTACGGCTCTGAGATCACTGTAAAACGACGCCCTCTTGACAGCCCACCAGACGAAATCGTGATACATTGCACCATCCCGCAGATCGTAGCTATTTGCCTCAGCAACAAGCGAGCCACCAAAGAAACACTTAGCCTTCTCACCAATGAGGAAGCCAAGCAGCTGCAAGATCTCCTCCAAGATTATTGTTCTCCGGACAATAAAGAACAGCCCTTCCGGCTAGACGAAGAGGAAGACCGAGTTGAACCAGCAAGTTCAACTAGCCCAGACGTGCCGACTCACTGAGTCCCGCGCTACCGACACTGCCGACCGTCCGTAGACATAGTCCGTAGAAAAAGAGACCACGCGTCAAAAGCCGCGTAAAGCTTTCTTTGGCCCGTGCCCGAGAAAAAAGAGTCAAAGAGTTCGTGAACTCTAAAAGAGAAAGAAACAAAAGACAAAAGTAAATAGTAAACAAAGAATTTACATTTTCAAAAAGGTAGAGAAGAAACAAACTATTAAATAGTGACTTTACTATTTAATAAAGTAAGGTGTAAGAAATGTCAGAGTGTAAAACAAAACTCTTCGGCAGAAGACCCGAGAACACCTGATTATCCAGAGTTCTCAGACCCCCAGTCATACATGCAGTCAAAAAACCTTTCGGCCGCAAAGAACCCAAGATTTAGTGGTATTGTATAAACTTTGAGGCCCGGACTCTATATAAGGGCACCTCATTGTAAGGAAAGATCATCCCGTTCTTGAGTATAGCAATACCCACTATCTCCGAAGAACAACTCTCTTTCTCTCTTTCAGACCGTTTGGAGTTTCCCTCCACCTCCAACACATTAAGTTATGGCAGGCTAAGCCTAGGGGAAACCCGACGGCGATGTCATAGCATTTTTTCTGTATTTTTTTCTGCACTAAATAAAAGTTAGTTTATGTTTCCTTTTATTCCGTTCTGTATTTCTGTTATTTCTTTTTATTTATTCACTGCTAAAAATGAATACCACTAAAATGAATTTTATTTAAGACCGGAAAAGGTCGTAGTGCGCCATGGGTTGTACCCGCCCAAGTCAATTTTAACCTGTTGCCGTTGCCGGTGTGCGTAGGCGTTTAGGCGCGTTGGTGTGTTAGGACTATAGGCATAGTCAACCAAGTCAAACCACGGCAAAGACGAGTCCGGATCTTGTTTTAAGTAAAACCAGTTTTATGGTACCCTCCCGAGAGGGATGATGATGAATAGTAAAAAGACCAGATAGGAAGTAGGCGGAAGAAAAGTGGACCATAACCCACAGGTGGTAGACCTAGTGCATAGGAAAATAGAAAAGCTATGTGCTGACCCCGAAGGTTCCCTTCCCACATACTTGAGTCACTACACGTGTTGAACGTGGAAGCCGATAGACGAAATAGTCGCCTTCTCCTCTAGAGAAGCTCGACAACTGCACGAAGCTTGAGCCTCTGGCGAAAGCCACGCCTAGCAGATCGTTCTTGCAGGAAAGTTTACTAAGGCTTTTTGCTTTAAACTAGTCATTGTTATTTTGGTTTGGTTTCTGAGAACCTTACACCCTTGTCACGTCCTTGTCACTTTTACTTTTTAAGTTTCTAAAAGTGAACTTCAAAAACCGTAAACCAAATAAGAGTCCGCAACCGAATTTCGAATTTTGGTATCAGAGCCGGAAACCGGTTTTACCGGTTTGTTTCGACCCGAGTCCGTAATGGATTCAAATGATAGACCCGACCAAAACGGTCAGACACTAGACACTGGACCCGTTAGAGGACCAAATAGGCCCGAAAACCCGCCTATCCAAGACCCATATGATTAAATGGATCTTATGGAGTACCTTACACACCTCTACAAATACGAGGAAAGCCTTAGATTCGTAGGAACTTATATACCTACTCATCCTTATCATAGGGATTGGCCCTCTTATATACGAGTGAACCCGTATATAGACATAACTGTCGAAGTTCGGCAGTATGTTCATGCAGTTATTTATTATTATAGCTTAGAAGAAGAAAGTAGGAGACTCTTTCCAGCCACTGGACAAGCAATCTTTCTACGAAGACAAACCTTGATGGAGGAATACCATGCAAAGTATGCTCGCCCAGCATATAATGAGACAAATTTCCAACTTCGTAGGCGATACTACGCTAAGTTGCATGCTTTGAGAGAGTCCAATCATATATATTTACATATATTGGATAAAGCCCGTACTGTTCGTCGAGATCGACAAGAGCAGGTAGACCGAGAAGGACACGATCCACTACGTGATGTAGATTCAGTATTAGATCGCTTCTCAGACACTGATGAAAGTTTTGATGATTAGACGAAATTCATCAAAAGAAGGACTTTTCCCTAGACTATACGACTGGTTATACGGGAGAAAGTACCTAGAATCTCTAGACCCTAACCTCCTCCCTACAAATGGAGTTTGGTTCGATGAAAAGACCCATACTCATCAAGAGTATATCTCTACTGAAGAGGTAATCACCCTTCAGACCTTAAGCCAACAAGGGAATTATATTTCCAGTAATCTCCGATGGATTATGGAAATCCTTGTAAAGACTTGTGTAGACAACAGCTCTTGGTTTCATAGACAAGAGAGATCTGTAGAAATGGATTTCAAAACCCTTAACAAGACTGTTAAAACAGGGCTTGACGCCCTAAGTTTTAAAATAGAGACCCGCCTTCCAGATAATTTATCGGAAGCCATTGAACATATCATAGATTTGTACTACGATACAAATCAAGTTACTAAACTAGAAACTCTAGAGCAGAACCTAGAAACAAAAATAGGTAAGCTTCTAGACAGCCACACAGGAGCCGTATGTAGCTCTCAAAAATTAGAGTTTAAGTTTTTAAATCAAAATATTGACTCTAGAGCAAATAAACTAGATAGAAGAATTGATTTGCTCTCAGACCACTTGAATAAGAAACTCCTCTCTATTCAAGAAGCCATTGGCGCAAGAGAAGAAGGACCTTCTCTTGTAGACCCCTCTAGAACTGTTCATAATGTCTGAACACCTTATGGACATTTCTCCCTATGAACCTTTACCGGTTCCTAGACGACCATCTAAACCAGAACACTCTGTAGAATGGTACCTAGCTCAAATAGAACAAGATATGAAGTTAGCTAGATCATATCTAGTTAGAACTGATAATCTTCAGTTAAAGACCATTAAAGAATTAGAAACTTTGTTAATACAAAATCTAAACTTTACATGTTCCGGTTTAGTCCAACTTCATACACAAATTCATAATAGTGATGAAGAAAACTGAACTATAGCCACTACCATTTACAATGGTATTAAGCAGAGTCACGAGAACTTTGTTGCGCTTACCAACAAACTCTCAGATGCTTTGGACAGACTTGTTCACAGGGTTGAACAAAGTCAGGAAAACCAGAAAGACACCTTGATAGAAGAAATGTTTCGTTACTTTAATCAAGGAAAAGCAGACTTTGAGTATGTCTCTCGAAAGCTCGAAAGCATCCAGACTGCTAATGCAAAAGACACCACTAAAATTCTTAGTGATGTTCATCAAATGATCATAGACCGACAAATAGTTGACACTAAATCAATCAACTATATGTTACATCCTACTTTTGAGAATCTCAAAAATGAATTGAGAATCTTTAAAGACAGATTAGACCAAGTCTCAGCCCAGAGTAACACTACTCAGGCTATACTTACAGATATCTTAGGGAAACTAGAAGATCTTCCAACCAAGATAGATCTAAAGAAGTTTCAAGATGACCTTAAAAGAAATCTGTTAGGAATTAGACAAAACCCTCCTCTCCAGACTAATTCTTCTCGAATTATAAATGATGGGAGAGAACAGGCAAGGCTCACAGTTACTAAACCGCCTTTGTCTAGCCACGAGTGCAATATGCTTGCCCTCAGAAAAATTGGGAGACAATTATCTACTACTGTCAACAATCGGAATCTTCCCGATATCGCTTGGCATAGTGATGATAAAACTCTTGAAGACTACATCATGTATAATCTTCAAAAAGAAAGGTTACCCGAACCTAAATACAAAGACATTTTTCTCCAAGGAACCACTCCTTAGGAGATAATTACGAAATTACAAGATGGAATAACACGCTTGACATTACCCCTGATCAACAGGTTATTTCAGTCTTTAATGACAAATGGATCACTAAGTATAAGCTTAGAGGATACAAATATATGTCATTTGGACTATTTCAATGTCGTATCCAAGGACTCTATTTACCAAACTCTCGATTCCGAGTTTGTGTCGTCCTGATAGACGAACGTTATCAAGAATTCCAAAAGAATGTGCTTGGAATGGGAGAATTACAGCTCCAGGATAATGTCGCCTATTTTCAGGTTATCCCTGGTTACGTTACTAGTATCCACTACTTTTGTGGTTGATCTTTCGATTCCATCAAATAGGTGCAAAGAAGTCAAGTTACACCACATTGTATGATAGTGGCTCTATATCCCTTCCGTCTAGACTAGGAAAATCCTTTTTTTAAAATCAATAATCAAGCCAAAATATATTAATGAGGAGAAAGGATACAGGAAAAGAAAAACGAAGGCGCAAAGACAAAGTTTACAAGCAAATAAACTCAGCATACCAAGACATAGTTAGCAATTCGGCGTACGGTAAAAATTCGGTGCGGAAATTATTCGAGTATAATTCGGAATTTGCATTCAATAGTTCGATTAAATATTCGGCAAAAAAAACGCAGAACGTCAAAAGTACGGTAAGGAATTAATTCGAGTATAATTCGGGCCAATACTCAATAATTTGTTGAAAAATTCGTCTAAATATATACAATTACATATATAAAAATTTTAAGAGAATGCATTAAATCTTTAGTTCATATTATAGAAAATAAAATAAAAAAGTGCAATTAGAGAATTAGAGAGAGAGAGAGAGAGAGAGTCGAACGTGGAAGGGAGACTGGAGATTGAGAGAGAGAGTCGCTCTTGGAAGGGAGAGTGGTAGTTGCTGGTGTTGACAATACTATAAAGTCGGATACTCGGTCCTCAACTGCTGGCGGTTGGTTGTGCTATTGTGACAAGTGACGATTGTGAAATAGTTAAGGTTTGAGATTTAGAGAGAGAAAGAGTTCGAGAGAAAATGAGGGGACTAAGTAATGGCCAATGAGTGCTTCATGACTGGTGTCTGACAACTATTAGTGATGTTGTGGCCAATGAGATAGGGACTAAGGTTAGAGATTGAGAAAAAGAAAGAAATCAAAAGAAAGAGAGTTACGTGCGCATGCAAGAAAGAAGACAAAGGATTTGAGATTTATCTTACGGGTTATATGTATTATATATTATTTACGAATAAGTCGTCAATGATTCGCGTATAATTCGTCTTACTTAAAAAATTCGCAAATGTTTACTTAGCTTTGATTAATACAGATGAATTATACGTATGATTCGTTATAAATATTATCCGTGTATAATTCGCGTATAATACACAGATTTACTAACTATGCACCAAGAAATACATCACATTAGTTTAAACCAAAAAAAAATAAAGATAAGGAAAAAAATATTATAAAAGTCCCACTTATGTGGTTAGGACCCTTCTTGAATTAATATATGAGGCGCTTGCCTCAGACATAAGATGAACCTCAAGGCGTGAAATGTGTGCCTTATATGAGCCTCAAGACATTTTTGTTAAACCTCGCCTCATGGGGTAAGCTTCACAAGCCTTTTATAATAGCTCCAGGGCATTACCTTCCAATCAGGAACTATACTAATTGATACAAAATTTTTGGGAGATTGTCTAAATTAATATGCATATTTGCAAGAGAACACCAAGAGGAAATATTACAGAAGAATCCATTTTGACAGGATTTTATCTCAGTAACTGCAAAAAAGGAAAACAAGAAAGAAGACATCAAATGCTAAAATAAGTGAGTGAAATCATACCATTGCAATAAAGAAGCCTAACATGGGTTTGACTAAGTACTGAGCCAGAAATCCTACACCCACCTGCAAACAAAAAGAATTATAGTTCTTAAACAAGTAAAATAAATAAGTTGAGCTTGTTTAATAAATAAACTATTAGCTTAAATACGCAAATTAATTTCATGAATCTACAAAGGGGTGGGGTTCACTTCTTACTGTCCATGGGTTTCGCAGACATCGTCTGAAATCCTCAAATGTCAAGGTCAATCCCATTGAAAGCATGAGGAAACCCAAGCCAACAGTGAAAAGATCTGTTTCTAACCAAGTTACCTATAGAAGAATCGAAGCACGCAAGTAGTTAAGAAACCTGGGCTTTGGAATTAATGTAGGCTTTAATTCCAAACTTTGTCTGCCTTGTCATTCATCAAATTAGCAGAGTCAGACTGATAACATTACCGCAGCTGGCTTGTATATACCAATAATTGTTCCCAATATGATCTGTCAAAAGAAATTAAAAAAATTGAGAAAGATAGCTTTTGCAAACAAATTTTCTAAAGGCAAAGTGAAATATTTGGAGAAAAATAATGAAAAAAGCAACAAAAAAAAGGATTGGATTTACATCCTATGGTTTCAAAGAAATATCAAGCAGAACATACCCAAACAGGAAAAAGAGTCGTCAATGTTTCAATTATTCTCTCGTATTGGGTCATTCCACTAGGAGCGCTACTAGGAACATCTCCAGATATATTTTCTGCTGCTTTGCACAAAACTTTACAGCTCCTGGAGATTGCAGAAAATAAAATATTCAGTGGAATGGTTCCTGGGACTGTACATTGGAACATAAAAGTGTCATTTCTAATTTCTGATTTGCAAATATCCAACGTAGTGTTCATGGACAAAACAGCCATTAGATTAAACCATAACAAGGAAAATCTAACAAGATCAACCTGCTCAACTGCCTTTATATTGACAAAAGGTTGGGAAATACACATAAACAAAGATCCAAAGTGTACAAGAAAGTTCGTTTTACTGACCGATGGATAATATACATATGGATTTACGTACCTTAAGCTGATCTGGGATTAAACACACAAAGTACGTAATTACTAAATAACATAAAGTAAAGGCATGATACAACAAATAAACATAATTGATAACCTTGGAATTTATGAGCTTGTTTCCTAAACAAAAACATGCTATCTCTTTTTGCTGTGCAGGAGCAGGACATGCTCTTCCTTTAATATTCTTCTTCTTTAAAATTATCACATAGGGACATGGCAAGCTAATCCCTCTCTCCATATTAGTAACATTGTGCAGCCATTATGGTTCCCTGATGAGTTTGTCCTCTCCTTGCACACGATAGACTCTTTAGTTCCCAAGTAGATACGGCATCTGGAACAGTTTACAACACTGCACAAAATATGGCGTTCCATTTGCACTTGGATCCCCTCATATAAACTTACTTTCCCCATCATAAATATTGTTAGAAAATTAGAAAGGTGCTTTCTAATTGTCGGGTTTTTCGTCAGTCTCCTCTCTAAATCTCCCTCATTTAGCACAGACACACAAGTGCTAAAAAAAAATAGAAGCTTCTTCTGCATGATAATATTGACTACATACTGATAAAGACATTCCAGGTAGCCTAGTAGAGGTGTAATCGAGCCGAGCAGAGCTGAGTAGGGGTGTGTTCAAGCTCAACTAGTTACAATATGCATGTGTTCAAGCTTGGCTCAAACTCGAGCTCCTCAGCCTGTGTTCAAGCTTGGCTTTTAAATTATATCATAAGATTGAGCTTGGCTCAAACTCGAGCTCCTCAACCTTTGTTCAAGCTCGGCTCGTAAATTATATTATAAGATTAAGCTTGGCTCGAGTATTACATATAAAAAAAATTAATTCTGGTTAGACTAAGTTCAAGCTCGGCTTGCTAACTCAAGCTTCAAAGCAAAGCTAGCCTCTATTGGCTTGGCTTGCAATGGGAGTCTCATTACTTTTATAGGCCAACACTTCTGACTTCCGATACTCTCTGGTTTTTACCAATGTGGGACTAAATTCTCATTTGGTAAATGGGAACACACGCATTGTAGACATGATATAACCTCATTTGGTCTCTCAAATCTCAATAGCTAACCACATAACATAACCTCATGTCCCTTACCAGCATGGTCCAACCTAGGCCCTTTATTAGGAAACCAGATGAAAGTTCATCAGTACCTGAAGCCCAATTCTCAATCCACATCCCCTCTCCCTTTCATTCTTTCTCCCATTTTAAACCAAAGTACACCCTTATAACCATCCCCTACAATATTTCGTGACTTTTTTTTGTTAATCGAGCTGAGCTTTTAACGAGCCGAGCAGGGGTGTGTTCAAGCTCGGCTTGATAACTAAACGAGCTCAAAAATCATGTTTGAGCTTGGCTTGTTTACTAAATAAACGAACGAGCTCGAGCTGTTCGCGAGAACCTGTGTTTGATAACCACCCCTAATTCCAGGCAAATATGTGCAATTTCCTCATAGTTCAAGTCATAAAATACAAAAATTAATAATAAAAAAAATATCCGTACATTCATTTTGCAATGCTAGTCTCTTAATTATTTTTTCCCCCCTGAAATTTTCCAAAGATCAACCAAAAAGAGAATAAAATATTACCTTTTTGCTAGGAAATTAAATCACAACAAATATAATGAATAAAGTTCAATTGAAAATCAAATAACATAAACAATATATTTACCCTTAAGATCCCCCTTCTTAAATTCATACAGATTCCTGACATAAAACAACAACCAAAAGATTCACAAGCAACCCATTTCTAGACATACCGGGAAGCTTGAATAATCGTGAGGATCGGACTCTGAAAATGGTTTTGGATTGCCCAACTTCCTCCATTGTTGGATACAGAAAATCCACCTCTTATATCTACTTTAAAAAGCAGAAACAAAAAAAAAAAAAACTTAGGACATGGAAAAAATCGAGGGAAACACCCACACACAGAGCAGAAGAGCACTCAGAGCAATTAATAGTCCCAAAACAAACCTAGATGGGAAAAGAAGCAATACCACAAATTGCAGACAAGCAATCAAATGAAATAGAACCCACGTATCAAACAAGCAACCCAACAAAATTCAAACAACAAACACAGTAGACAAGCTAAAATCCACATACCCGGATGGGGTTGAAGTCTCCTGGTAGAAAAGCAAGTACTTGAAACACCATCAAGTGCCTGTAATTTGTAATCTTTCTGAACAAATCTAGACATAGACGCCATAGAAGAAGCCATAGGAATCAGAAGAAGAATTGATGGGAAAGACGGCAAAATAACTGATTGGGTTCTTCAGGAGGCAGAAAAAATCATGGGTTTGTTATGAGAAAATGAAGATTTAGACAGAGAGGGAAGAATCTAAACAGTCGTGAAAACCAATGAGCCACACACTCCCGTTGCCTATCTAATGTTACTGTCGATGACTTGAAATGAAAAAAAATCTTGTCTATTTGTGTGATCTTTGAAACCGGATAAGCCTCCTACATTTCCGCTATGGATAATGCTAGGACACTCTTTCAGCTCTATAACTGTCATTTGCTTGATTGTTTTAAAAAAAAATTATTTGTATTGTTTTGAAATTTTTTAGGATGTGTACTACCTATTCTCAAATATCCTCTCAAATCCTAATAGTTTACTCAATTATTAAACGGTTAAAATTAAACTAATGTGGCATTAGAAAAGATAAAATAAATCCACTCAAATCCTGACCCTTGGTGGTTGCTTAGGATTAGGGAGTACCATAGATGGACCCCTTTTCAAAGGGCAACGGATTCTGGTGTGGGTTGATTCCCAATAGAGATATTAGACACCGTATCATCCTCCACCCCTTTAACAACATGAATAGAATAGAAAAAGATAAGGATTCATATCTATCCAACTAAGGCTCAATGAGATTTAAGGAAAGCATTCCTATCTCATATTAATCACACTCACGTGTAGGGGTAGAGCCAGAAATTTTTCAATGTGGGGGGGGGGGGGGGGGGGGGGGAATTTTTTATTTTGAGAATTTTTTTCTTCCGATAATGCCTTTGAGGTCGCCACGTATCCCTATTAATACTCGTTATTAAGATTCACTCACCTATCCTTGGTTTAAAAAAATATATCAAATTTATTTTTGAACCCTAGTTTCAAATTCACTAACTCCTAAGGTTAAAATTATTTAAATATTTTTTAAAAAAAACCAAGGATAAGTAGGTGAACCTGATATTGGGTGAATTTTAACCATAGTTAAGGGGTGTCAATAGGGACATGTGGCAACCTCAAGGGCATAAGGGGACTCCATTGAGGGGGCCACCATATATATGACAAAAAAATTGGATGGGGCAAGTATACTAAATTTTTTTTTTAATTGAGGGGCCCACTATTCATACTAGTGCACTAATGAATTACAAAAAATTTAGGGGGGCCAAGCCCCCCCCCCCCGTCACGTGATTATTGTTAATCTAAGAAAGTAAGTTGTATCAATCTTTTTGTTTATCTTTGTAATATGTAACACAAAATCTATAAATACATATAAGAGTAGTGACCATGGTAAGAGGTCTACTCCTTTGATATTCAAATCCATTTATGGTATCAGAGCCTATAAAGAATTCCAATTCTTTTCCAATGGCATTGTCTCCTTCCAACTACCCGGTTGCCTCCTAACCCCAACCTCAACCTTCATCCAATGTACCCCAACCTAAATCTCAACCCTATTGAATCCCCATTATCTTCATCTCTCAAACGTTACCCAGTTTGTTTCAATCAAATTGGATGGGCTCAATTACCTTTTGTGGAGGAGCCAAATTCAGCCAATACTAATTTCTCATGCCTTTATGGTTCATTGATGGATCAATCCCATCTCCATCATGTTTACTGGATAACAATCTTCCTAATCCAACTTTTACTCAATGGCAACGCTCCGACAAGTTTGTGATCAGTTGCATCAACAGAACACTCATTGATAGGGGTGGTTATGAAACAAAATGTTCGTGAACTACTCAGTCTCGGCTCGTTAAAAGCTCGAGTATTGTTCGCTTATTTAGTAAATGAGCCGAGCTTAAACACCATTTTCGAGTTCATTTAGTAAACGAATCGAGCTTGAACACACCCCTACTTGGCTCAATAAAAGCTCGGTTCGATTACATATATATAATTTATTTAAATACTAAAAATAAATGTATTTATATATTTATTTTATTAGTTAAGTATATTTCGGTGTGGCCGTGTGGGTGTAGGGTGTGTCATGTTATGTGGACGTGTAGGTGTGGGTGTGGGTGTGTCATGTGTGGAAGTGTGTGTATTGTGAAGTGTGATGTGAGACCAAATATAGTCCCACATCGGTTAAAGAAGAAATGTTGTCAAAGTTATTAGCTATAAAGAGGTGTTGAGAAAGATGGTAGGACCAAATGAGTTGGCCACTGTAACGTGTAAATTTCGTTGCGTGTCAAATTGTCTTCATTGTTATATGAAGTTTATTATTTTGTGTGGGGGACTATCCTTCCAATCCGAGTAAACCCGGATTGTTAATTACATTCCAATTTGGAGAAGAACCTCTGATTAATAAGAAAAATTAAAGTAGAACAAATATTTGAATAAAGTATTTGTATTTATTTAAAGAGGTTGCCCATATCTCATGTAAGCGTTACATGATACCTTATAGAGGTTTTTGTATATATAAAAAAAAAAGTGGTCATATCGGGGGTTCACCTGATATTCTCCATTGATGGGAGATCCTTCTTCTTCCTCTTTGGTTGTTGTTTTCCTGCAAAACAAAAACAAAAAAAAAAAATCTCTCTCTTCTTCATCTTTTTTTCGTCTTTTGTCTGTCTTTTTTGCTTCGTGAGAATTTATTGTAAGAAATTCCATTTGTATATCTTTTAGAGAGTCATTTTGGACTCCCCTTTGACTTCCTCCTTTTATATAGGTTAAAAAAAAGTTCTCTCATTTTAGAGAGAGTCATCTGTCATTTGACAGTTGGTTTCCCTTATTTTTGAGAAACTTGGTACGCATGAGAGTCTTTTCTTTTTTAAGGACTCCAAATTGATTTTCCTTTGAAATGATAAAGTTTCCCTTCAAAATAGGGAAGTGTCTCATCTTCCAAGAAAATTGGAGAGATTACTCCCCTTTTTGAATGAGTGTCATATGACACTCTATTATTGGAGGAAAATAGAGGATTACTATATTGTGATCCCCCAAAGTTGACAGAGAGTCTTTTTTTATCAGGGATTTTTTGTCACTTAGCATTCAGTATCTGACTGTCAGTTGGGAAATAACTGACCTTGGTCAGTTTGCAAATTAAAGGGGTGAGACCATGGGTCTCACCCACGGCTTGGGTCAAGTCCAAAGCCTGACTTTAGTCACTCCGTAGACCAACACAAGGTAGGACCATGAGTCCAGCCCTGGGTTTTGGTTCAATCCTTGGCCATTTATGATCATGGACTGGGCTAGTCATTGACTGACCCGCGGATAAACTCATAAAGTCTATTTGGAGAGATTAAGTGGGGTTTGTTCGCAAGGGCAAACTCTAACCACTTGTCAATCCCCTAAAGGCTGACACAAAGGGGTGTCCACGAGGCATAATTTTGATGCAGCCAGCATTTAATGCTTGGCGGGCTGGTGGTGAGTCAGTCATTGACTGTCACTTATTCAAAAGCCACATGCTTCCCTTTCGTAATGCAATTCCTAATGTGTCTCGCCCTCTTTATTTGGTTCATAGCAATGTCTGGGGGCCCGCACTCACTCCCTCCCTCTCTGGTTATCGCTATTACATCATCTTCATTGATGATTATAACCGCTACACCTGGCTTTATCCAATGAGCCTGAAATCCGAAAGTATCCAATGCTTTGAACACTTTCACAAAATTGCAAATAATATTTTCTCCAAGAAAGTGAAGTTCTTTCAAAGTGATGGCGGAGGTGAATTTATCAGTGGTGCATTCTCTCGCGAATTGGACTCTCTTGGCATTACACATCGTCGTTCATGTCCATACACCCCTTAGCAAAACGGGATTGCCGAACGTAAACATCGGCACATTGTCGAATATGATAATACCATCATTTCCCATAGTGGGTTACCTAAGGAATACTGGCTCGAGGCCTTCACCATTGCCACTTACTTAATCAACCGGCTGCCTATAACTCTCTTGCATAAAAAATATCTTTTCGAAATGCTATTCGAAAAACCACTTGATTATAATGTCCTTAAGAATTTTGGACGTGCTTCCCTTCACGGGTGCTACACGAAAAAAATAAATTGAGTCCCAAATCTGTTTCATGTGTATTCATTGGCTATGCCTTATCTCACAAAGGATATCGGTGCCTTGATCCCTCCAATGGCCGGATTTACATATCACGCCATGTAACTTCTAATGAGAATGCATTTCCTTACTCTTTTTTATGCAGGTTTATGACTTCCATACCATCCTCTACAGTTTTGCTACCTGGACATGTTGGCTCTTCCTATCATCCACACCACGCTACATCGGTTCCAAATTCAGTTTCTCACCCGAATCCACTTGATGTCCGTCCTCTGCCATTGCATTCTCCTTCAGGCCAAAACTCAGCTGCAACTTCCTCCTCTATTCAGTCCCTGCATGTGTCGTTTGAAGCCACGAGTCCTTCACCTGCTTCCCCACCCCTTTCGGTCACTTGCCCAACTGCAACAACACCCAACTCTCTACCTGGGCTCTTAACGCCATCTGCATCAACACCTCATGCCAACACTAATTTGCCTACTTCGGATTTTGTGGCTGGTCTCTTTGCACAGCAACCTGCACAACCAGTTGTTCCTCCACATCCCCTGATCACCCGCTTCAAAGATGGTACCCTCAAACCTCGCTCATGGGCTGCCATGCATTATCCAATACCGCATGCTCTACTATCACACATATCCTTTGCCTCTATTGAGCCCACTTGTTACGATGAGGCAGCCAAGTCCCCACCTTGGCGGCATGCTATGATAGAGGAGTTCAATGCCTTGTTGAAAAATCACACTTGGTCTCTGTTTCCATTTCAATCTCATATGGTAGGTTGCAAATGGGTCTTTCGCCTTAAATACAACTCTAATGGGACCATTAAACATCATAAGGCTTGCCTTGTAGTGAAAGGATTCAATCAACAACCAGGCCTTGATTATGAAGAGACCTTCAATTTGGTTGTCAAGTTCACTACCATCCGTACTGTGCTTACAGTTGCAGTTGCTAAACAATGGCCAATCTGCCAGCTCAATGTTCGCAATGCATTTGTTCATGAATTTTTACAAGAGGAGGTCTTTATGGCTCAACTCTCGAGCTTTCTTGATAAAGAATTCTTCTCTCATGTATGTCGATTACATAAGGCCCTTTATGGTCTCAAACAGGCTCCATGCGTCCGGTTTCAACGGTTTAGTACCTTCCTCTTAGAACATGGTTTTCATTGTAGTGGAGCTGACTCTGACTCATCCATGTTCGTTCTCAATTCCCAAGGCGGTAACTTAGCTCTTATCCTATATGTCGACAACATCCTTCTTACTAGGACCTCAAATATTTTCATCCAATCATTTATTACCACTCTTAGCACTGCCTTTGACATGAAGGATTTGGGCCCAATCCATTACTTTCTTGGTATGGAAGCATCGCGCTCATCTACATGGCTCACTCTCACCCAAACGAAGTACACCATTGGCCTTCTTGATCAAATGGACATGATCGGTGCCAAACCAAGTATCACCCCACTACATAGTGGCTCCAAGTTATCGGGCACTATTGGTACTCCCTTTTCAGATCCCACCACATATCGACAAATTGTAGATGCTCTCCAATATCTCATAATGACAAAACCTGATATCACGTATGCAGTCAATCAGGCCTCTCAGTTCATGCATTGTCCTACAGATATTCATCTTATGGCAATTAAGCGAATTATACGTTATCTCAAAGGCAGTCTTGGCCTTGGGTTGAATTTCAAAGCCACTTCCTCCTTCCATTTACATGCCCATTCCAATATTGAGCCAGATGCCCTGACAATCGTCGCTCTGTCACTGGGTTTTCTGTATTTATAGGGCACAATCTCATATATTGGGCTAGCAAGAAACAACCAACTGTGAGCCGATCCAGTGCCGAAGCGGAATATCGTGCGCTCGCTGTCACAACAACTGACACCATGTGGATTTGCTATTTACTAAGTGATCTTGGAATACCAATCTCATCACCCACCAAGTTGTTATGTGATAACATAAGCACTACCTACATGACCTCAAACCCAGTTGTTCATGCCCGCACCAAACACATTGAAATAGACTACCACTTCATGATAAAAGGGTCATCCAAGGAGCTCTTCAAATATGTTTTATTCCTACAACAAAACAATATGTGCTCACCAAAGCTTTTTCAGCATCTAAGGTCCAAGTTGATGTTTGTATATATACCCATCCACTCCGTGCGGAGAAGTATTAGACATCGTATCATCCTCCGCCTCTTTACCAATAGAAATAGAAAGAGATAAGGATTAATATCTATACAACCAAGACTCAATGAGATTTAAGGAAATGATTCCTATCTCATATCAATCACCCTCACATGATTAGCTAGTGTTAATTTAAGAAAGCAAGTTGTATCAATCTTTTTGTATATCTCTGTAAGTTGTAACATAGAATCTATAAATACATACAAAAGTAATGACCAAGGTAAGAGGTCCACCCCTTTGATATTCAAACCCTTTTAAGGGGCAGGCGGCAACACTGGAGAGTGAGAAAGATATAGAAGGAGGAATCCTTAGGAATTAGAATAAAAAGGAGGAGGAAGAAAGTCTACACCCACCTAATAGAATATTGAACTTTGGCTCGATTGGGCCCATCTATCTTGAGTTCCTCGTCATCAACTAATCACTCGTATCGAGCTTGGAAGATGCTCGAGATTAGCAATCTGACACCACTCTTTGCATGACACGTAGGAAGGCATTTAACTAGTTGAGTGATAGCATGCATTGCATATTCCGTTGGATGGTACACACACACCTCCCAAGCTCCCAAGCTAGCAGATGGACCAACTAGCACTAGGGGACCATGATACTCAGAAAACATGTGGATACTTGAATTTAGCGCATATTGGGCTGCGTTGTGGGTAGTTGTATTCGCTAGGCGAGAGATAAACCTTAGAACAACATTCTTGCAACGCTGCCAGATAAACTTGATGTCTGTTGCTATAGTATGGATTTCCCAATGAGAATCAGCAGTGATCCCATTTAGAGATTTGACAACTTCCTTTGAATCCGATTCAATAATGACGCACTCCCATCCCATACTTTTTAAAGTATCATCTTCTTTACATATTAGCAAATGAGTGATTTTGGAATTAAGCTAAAATTCAATCAACTTCTGAAAGTGTACCACTGTCGCGACCCAAAATACCCCCTGGGAGTTAGGGATACTTTGGCTCGTGATGTGCCATATCCGATACCAAACCATCCTGTAATAACATCCAAGTCATGACAAACATAATCATGAATAAGGCGGAAGCTTAAACCAATGTGCGGAAGCGTAATCCAAAAATTTCTTTTCTATACATGTTGTGTATTCCAAGTTTGTACATACATCGCAAAAGTAAAGGTGGACATGCCCACCTATCAAAATACAAAATGATAATAATCTCTCTCTATGTAATCACTCTAAAAGGGCCAGTGGTCTAAATCATTTGCCTCCTCCTGAGGCTCTACATATGGCTCCTCCTCGTTATAATCCTCCTCTATCCAGGGCCCCTGATCACAGATGTCAAATGGAGTCCGTGTACCTGCCGACATAACATGTACGGCTGAGCATGGAATACTCAGCGAGCAAAATCTACTAGCTAACAATGCTATCATAATCACAATATTTTATACAGTGCGTAAAAGAATACAAATCACCAAAATCCATGCTTAAAACCCGTCGGGAAAAACCTTTCATAAAACTTGTTCTTTTCATGGAAAACAAACCCTCTCATGTATGCTTATGAGTTCTTATGAATGCTTGTGAGCCTCGTGTTTTCTTATGAGTTCTTGTGAGCTTAGAGTTCTTGTGAGCTTGTGAGTACTTGTGAGCTTATGAGTACTTGTGAGCTTTTTGTGAGCTTATGATCCTTGTGAGCTTGTTCTCCTTGGAGACATATGCAAGATCTTAGACTTGTGGGTTTCTTATGAGTTCTTGAAAAGCCTTGCGAGACTTATGATCCGTGGAGTTCATGCAAGATCTAGACTTGATCCTTGTGAGCGTGGAGTAACCGATTTTAGAATGCCAACCCAAAGTTTGGCTTAGTCTATGCTTATGCATGTATGCTTCTTACTTATGAATGCCTTTGAAAATCCTCTTATGTTTTCTTGAAAATTCATGCTTATGAGAAAAACCACGGTCGTGCAATACTTATCATGCGTAGAGTGCTTGTGAGCATTATAACATCTATGTGGAAAACTTTAACTAATTAAACATGTTCATGCAAGGCATAATGATCATTATAGTATACTTGAAGACCTTAAGTAACTCATATGGTTCATACAAGATATATTAGCATCATAACATACTTAAACAATTCTAGAATGTAGAACATTTCATTCATTGCATCACATCATAACAATCATGGCTTCTAAGCCTAATTCATCATATCACACTTAAAATCATGATTCCTTGGAGGATATTAACACTTACTTGCACTTATAGTCATATTCACCCTTTTATTGGAAAACCCCCAAAATCTTAAATCCTTATTTGCTTATTTAAACATAATCAAGTTCACCCAAAATCCCTTGTTTGTCATTGCATCATAGTATACTTAAAATCATGGTTCATTTAAAGGTATTACAATTTTCTTACAAGTTTAGCCATATTCATCCTTGTTATTGAAAAACCCTCAATTTGTAAAACCTTATCTGATTGTTTATTTATGATCTAGTTCATCCAAATTTCCACACTTCCTATTTATATCATAATAGAATTAAAATCACCTATTTGAATCATCTTTGTATGATAACAAGGCTAGATAGTAGTTTACTAACCTCTTTGGATCAATTTCTAGGTTGAAGAAACCCCTTGAGAAATCCTCACTTGATTTGAATGATCCAAGCTTGATTTGGGGAAGATCCAACCCTTGATTGAAGCTCTTCTTGGTTTCAAGTAAAACCCTCTTTGGAATGCTCAAGATCCTTTCCTTCTCTTTCTAGGAACTCTCCTTGGTTTAGGGTAACCCAAAAACCCTCCTAAAGTCTTCTATTTATAGTGTAAGGGGTGAAAAACCCCTAAAAAATCGCATCCAAAAAAGTAAAATCGCGTATCTACGATCGTTCGTAGCGATTTACGATCAATCGTAGTTTCACCCGAGAGTTTCCAGCATTTTTGGGGCTTTACGATCGATCGTAGCAACTCTACGATCGTTCGTAGCTCCGCTACGATCGTTCGTAGGGTCCCTACGAGCGATCGCAACTTTTGCAGAAAGCTTCAGCATTTTTGCGTTTTCGTATCTCGGCCATAACTTTTGACTCGCTTGTCCGATTTTGACGATTCAACTTGCGTTGGATTCGTCTTTCGAAGGAGAACAACTTTTATGTTTTTTATAACTTCCAATTATTCTTTTTTTTTGGACCATTTTGCCCCTAAACTTGACTGATCCGAAATTGGGTTTCGTCAATACAGATTTTAAACCGACCCGACTTCAGAAATCGGTCTTTTGACCTAACACCAACTCAAAACTAAGACAAGTGATCAACATGAACCCCGAAGAGGGTTCAATTACCTTTCCAAAAATCCAAGAATCGCTTGATTCCGACGAGCGGTGTGAACGCTAGGGCTATTTAGAGTCGAGGGTATGCCAAAGCATAACCCTTGTCAATACTAAAGAGTATTCTATACTCTTGCCTATTTCATTTCAAACACCCATACACCATAAATACATTCTTACATGCTTTAGTATATGATATCATTCGTCGTACATGGCCATCAAGATCCGGGGTTCTACAACCACTATCTTTTTATATGAGTAAATGATAGTTTTGAAATTAAGTAAAATTCAGTCAACGTCTGAACCCATATGTGTAAATGATAGTTTTGGAATTAACTAAAATTCAATAAATGTTTGAACCAATAATTTTCAAATTTATTAAAATTCATTCAACGTGTGTGAAGGGCGATTTTGGAATTAGCTAAAATTCAATCATCGTTTGAACCTGTATGAATGGAGCAATTTTGGAATTAATTAACATTCATTCAATATTTTAAATCCATGAGTAAATGACAGTTTTGGAATTAGTTAAGATTCAATGACAGTTTTAGAATTAAATAAATTCAATCAATGTTTTGAGCGTTATATGAATAAGGAAAGTTTTGGAATTAACTAAAATTCAAGCTACCTTTTGAACTCCCCATTCTCATTATATTAGTAATAGACAATAGATAATAGATATTACATATAACATCTATTACTAATATAATGAGAATACCCCCAGAAAAACATGTAAACGACTTTTTTTTAAATGAATTCCCAAACTACCCTTACCATAATCATATACATAAGACAAATACTTGATTGAATGTATTGCTTAGTTCCTATACTACCACTTACTCATCTATCTATCTATCTATTTATAAAATAGTAGACTAGAAATTCTTTATGGTTATAACTGGACACGCCACTGAGGTCGCCATGTGTCCCTTTAACACTCTTTAACTGTGTTTAAGATTCATTCACCCTTAGGGTTCACCCATTTATCATTGATTTTAACAAAAAAATTGAATTTTTTTAAACCCTAAAAGTTAGTGAATTTTAATTAGGATTTAAAAAAATAATAATTTTTTTTTCTTTCTAAAAACCAAGTATAGGTGGGTGAACTATTGGGTTAGATGAATCTTAGCCACAATTAAGGGGTGTCAAAAGAGACACATGACAACATCAAGGGCGTAATGAGATTCCAACTGTGGTTAAGATTCACCCATCCTAGAGTTCACCCACTTATCTTTATTTTTATTTTTAAATATCATAAACCATAGTTAAAACTTACTAACTACTAGAGTTTTTTGTTTTAAAACAAGGATAAATGGGTGAACCCTAGGGGTGGTGAATCTTAATCACAATTAAGGAGTGTTAAAAGGGACATATGGTGACCTCAGTGGTTTAACCGGATTTTTCGCTCTCTTAGCAAAACCCTCCGAAAGAAGAACGTCTTGCCAAGGCTCTGCCCATCCTTTTCTTTGCTATACCCAAAATGTCGCTAAAGCCTTTTGATTACATCTCATTTCATTCCTTTAATTGTGGTTAAACTTAACTAGCTTAAAGTTAATTTTTTATATATTATTTTTCTTCTAAAATCCAAAGTTAAATGGATGAACCTTAGGAGTGAGCGAATTTTAACCACAATTAATTAAGTGAATTTTACCAAAAATAGTGTTAAAAAGAGAGCACGAAAATGAGGACAGACATTTCGTCACCCTGTGGAAATGCATAGTAAGCCAAACATTTTCTTTTCGGAGTTTTAAGTCCTTTTGAGCATTGAGTTTGCTGCTTAACTTACAATCGAGTCGATGTGTCCCTTTTAACACTCTTTAACCCTGATTATGTTTAATTAAATTAAAGATAAGATTTTTGTTTTATTTTATAGTAAAAAATAAGGTTGGATTACTTAACCCTAAAAGAGTGAGTGAATCTTAATCACAATCGATAAATATTAAACATCGGGGGGCGTGGACTCACGAGGGCCGTTACATAGTGGAAACGGTGTTAAGTTAATCATTTTTCTTTTCTGTACCCACGTGCGACTGTCTCTCATCACTTGAAATCTAGCGAGAAACATGGGACTGGCCTTTACCGTGTCACCGCAAAACCCTAATAACATTTCATCTGCAAAGCATTGCGAATACGCAGCAAAAAACGTGCTGATCGAAACCCCAGAAAACCCTAAATAATGCCCTCACGTAGAACCCTAGAAAACTGAAAGAAAGAAAAAAATCCGAGATAATTTCCGAGTTTTTTGCTTTGATTTTCGTCAATGAAGTGGTACGAATTATCTGTGGAGTTCACAGATCTAAAACCCCTGAAATTTTTCTGGATTTATGCAAGTGCCGAATTTTGAATTGCGTGGACAGAAATTTAGGGTTAGGGTTTCTTGTAGAAGGTGTAATGTTCCAAAACAATGGAGGAAAGTAAAGGTGGTGGAGAAAATGGAAGCTCGAGCGAGAACCGACCTCCTAATCCTCTTGCTGGAGCTTATCGACAGAGTTTCAGCAATGCTCGTGTCGCATCATCTTGCAAGAAATCCCTTGTTCGTCACCCATCTCTTGTAAGTCTCATGCAAAGCTTCTGCTTTTCCAAGTGTTGGTTTCGTTGCTGTTTAATTATGTTTATTTTGAAAAGGGCCTCATTTACTTGTTCCATCTTTGGATTCCAATTTGCATCTACTATGAATGATGGTTTATTATGATAGATGGGTTTTCCATGCTTCATGCTTCCCTCAATGGATTTTTTTCATTTTGTTGCGGCTATATTGAATTATTTTATTGGTATTGAGTACCGAGAATGCAAAATATCTGTGAACTGATTGAAGTTCGTAATGCACAATATGAAATTTATTCAATGTAACTAGTTTAATTGTTTCCCTATTGTGTGCTTTGTAAGCATTATATATAATGTAAAAGGATCTTACCTCTGGTCACGGTGATTAGATTTGATGTTGCATTTATCTTTTGGGATCACCCTCTTATCTTGAATGCGGAGTACTAATTAATTAGAGAGAGATCTGCTAATCTAAACAAGACCCAATGCTTGGATAGATGGATACACAGGAAACTTGAAAGCTTTCTTGTTAGATTGGGGGCCTACTCTCATAAACCCCTTTTATACCATCTTCCCATCATAGATTGGTTATAGGGTAGTTATTCTTGAAAGGTTGCCGCTTGATAACTAACTCTTAAGGGTATTATGGGGTTAACACATAAGTGGTGATGTGGCAATGTGGGCACACCATCTAAAGAAAGAAACATAACTAACATGCTTATCTTCCGAGAATCGACAATTTAATGCAAAATATGCACATTTTCAATGCTTGAAGTTCTGATTGTGTATTTGAATGATGCATGCTTCCATATATCATCTGGTTCCTTATCAAGCATGTTTGTGATTCTTTGTATTTGAGAAACATAACAAGAGACCGGAATATGAATAGGGTGATTTGGAATTTTTTGAAATGTGCCTTTTTAATAAATAAAAAAAAAATAGAAGAAAAGGAAAGAAGGTGATCTCATTAAAGTGGTCTCATTTGCATAGTTCAAAATATCGATACGTATCGGCCGATACGGGCCGATACGTACCGGTTTTTCAGCCTATCGATACAGAGATACGCCGGAATGAAAAAAATACAGCGTATCGCAGCCGTATCAGACGTATCGGTGCGTATCGGTACCGATACGCACCGATACATGCGATACGCAGCTGTTTTACGGGTTTTTTTTTTTTTTTTCTTTAAGTATCGACCGATACTGTTCTAAGGGAGAGATTAAAAAAAAAAAAAGGGAGAGCTATTGATATTTCCGAAATTTCGGTCAAAATCTTTAAAAAGATTCGACACTGAGGAAAAAAACCCAATTTTTTTCGTTTTTTTTTATGCTGTGATTTTTTTGTGTGAAATCCTATAGGGTTTCACTTGTTTGTAACAGAAAAAGGAAAAAAAGAAAAAAAAAAAGAGCAAGAAGGAAGAAAAGAGGAGAAAGGAGGAAGAAGGAGAGAGGAGGAAGGAATAAGAACCTGTAGCCGACGCCGACGCCGTCGCCGTCGCCATCGCCGTTGCCGAGGGTGAGTCTCCTCTTCCCCTCTTCTCTTCTCTTCTCCTCTGTTCTCTTTTCTTTTTTTTTTGATACTGGATCTTGATGTTACGATGGGTTATGAATTAGGAAAGTGAACGGTCTTTTACGACAAAAGACCCTAAGTATTGATTAATTACCAAAAGGTAATTATTTATAAATAGTTTTTTTTTTTTTAAAAAAAATAAATTTTAAAGACCCCTCCCTTACATTACTATTATGCCTTTAAAATATTTCATAACCTCATAAATCCCCTTAACAGTTCTTGAACTATGGTTAATAAGTTTTAACCACTATGTTTAATTTTTTTTAAAAAAAATCAAGATTAGATGCTTTAACCTCAAGGGTTATTGAATCTTAACCATAATTAAAGGGAGTTAAAGGTAACACGTTAAATTTTTTTTTCCAAAAAACTAAGGTTAGATGCTTTAACCCTAAGGCCTAAGAGTTAGTGAATCTTAACCACAGTTAAAGGGAGGGACACATAAATTTTTTTATTTGTTATTTCTAAAAACAAAGGTCAGATGCTTTAACTCTAAAGGTCAGTGAATCTTAATCATAGTCAAAGGGAGTTAAAAGGGGACACATCATTTTTGTATTTTTTTTCTAAAAACCAAGGTTAGATTGTTGAACCCTAAGGATTAGTGAATCTTAACCACAATTAATAGGGGTTAAAAGGGACAGTCAATAGGTGTGATTGAACTCTCCCAAGGTTTTTTAAAAAATAATAATAACAGTAACCCTATTAAAAAAATCACACCCACTTGCCAACGTGTCCCTTTTAACTCCTATTAACTGTGCTTAAGATTCACTAACCCTTGGGGTTTAACAATCTAACCTTGGTTGTTTTTTTTTTTTTAAAAAAAAAAAAACTAACTCTATTAAACTTGTAATCACCTAAACACCACTCAATAGATATAGAAGTCCTGCTTGTTTACATTTTTTTTTTATCAATAAAAAGTAATTTCATTAAAAACTAAGGATTCACAAATAGTGAATCATAAAGAGCCCAAACAAACAGAGTATAGACTAACAACTAACAACTACCAAATAAAATTACAGTCATCCTGCTTGTTTACATCGAAAATAAAAAATAAAAAAATTGAACAAAAGCCCTGCTTGTTTACATAAAAAAAATAAAAAATTATATTTACATCCACTTCACAGTCAAATAAAATTACAGTCATCTTCGTTTGATCTTGATGTAGGGTCTTCGATAATTCAACAATTTCCTCATCTTCCCATATTGATTAAGTCCTGAAAAAACATCGAGCTTGTCAATTGCAGATAGAAATAAGTTTGGAAACTAAATTGCTAAATTTCAATTAGTTATCAACTTTAATGTGTATTCATAAATTCTTTAGATATCTAAAACAATTAAAATGGATAATCATTGAAATGTTAAGTATAGATAACTTAAATTTTCTACTCTAAGTTGATATATACTAATGATCATTAATTCTAGATTATATTTCTTATACTTGGTTGACTATTGTTGGTATTTTCATGCATATTTATCAACGCTCACGTCTTTTTTAACTTATAAATTTTTTAACTCTCATATGAATGATTATAAATGTAGTTGAAGGTCTTCATTTAATTTGTTTTTAGCTTATATTTACATTAAAAGAGGTTTTATGCAAGGTATCCAAGTTTTTCCTTGCGTATCCAAGCTTTTTTTAGCGTATCCTGAATTTTTACGCCGTATCCAACCGATACGCCGATACGTATCCTATTTTGGGCTGACCGATACGGCGACTGATACCGATATTTTGAACCATGCTCATTTGAGAGAGACCAACACCTCCAAGTTTTCTCAACAGAAAGAAATTCCTTTACTTTTTCATTCATATCTAGAAACAAGTTATTACATGCCTTTTATAGAGATAATAAACAGTTATAAAACCACCTATTACTCCTATCTCTCAACAACTACCCACTAACTAAGTAATTATATTTGGGTATGTATCATTTTTTAAATCCACCACCCCAATGAGGAAAAAAAATATTCACTTTAGGTAAATGTGATGTTTTTTTAAAAGTATTTTATTTGTAATTTCCATTCACAATACTTTAATTTACATGTTTCATGTAAAAATATATATTATATATAATTACATTTCCTATTACTTCCTTTTTCTTTTGTCAATATGGTTAAGCATGTAATGCCAGGTTAGTGACCTTCCTTGTATTTTTCAGTTAAAAGAATTGGTTTCATCTTACATTTGCAAGGTTGATTGACTGCCTTTATATTTGTTTTGCCTTTAACTCTTTAAATTTGATTGGCGTGAGATAATTCAATTTAGAATTTTGATGCTTTATTTGTTTGGTTAAGGTGTTCTGAGTGTGTATGGGGGGAATGATGTGTTGATTTTGGTGTTGTGGAGGTAGCTTGTTTGAAGTCATCATATATGCAAGCACCATTTGCATATCATTCATACCTTTAAGACCAATGAGTAGGGTGTCAAGGTTTTAAAGGTTATTATATGTCCAAGGAGTTTTTACACCTTTAGAACCTTATCATTATGGCTTCTAAGTTTTTATTTTCTTTCTTTGTTTCTTCCCTTTTATTTATTTATTATTATTATTTTTTTTGGCGTGTGTGTTTTAGTTGTGAGATATTTAATTATTTATTAGTTATTACCATTCCCTTGTGAATATTAGGGTAACAATCTAGTGTGGTGATGGGATAAAAATCATTGACACTGATACGTACCTGTTTCGGCTGGGACTGGTCCATTATTTACATGTTATGTGTTTTTAATAGGATTTATAAGACTCATCCGAAATCGATACGTACGGATGAGTCTTACCGATATGTATTGGTTTCAAACGTAAGAATTGTTTGACGCTTTAAGTATATATGGTTGAAAAATGGTGATCAGAATATTTGAGAGTTTTTCGATTAGAAGAGATTAGTTGGAAGCAGAAGGTGAGAGTTAGATGATTGAAAAAGGGTGATCGGAATACAAATTTTTTTCACAAAATGACATATTCCTACAATAAAAAAAAACTTTATCTCCAAGTTAAGGGTAGATGGGACTTGGACGGAGGGGAACGGAGAAATTGTGGACAGTGTCATTTCTTACTATAAAGATTTTTACATAGAAAATGAAATTGGCGCCTAAAGTTGGATGACCTCATGTTTGCGAATCTATCCCCAGAGCAACGAGACATTTTAGAGGAACCTTTTGAGATGGAAGAGGTGTCCAATAGTTATGAGAGGCATGACTGGGACAAGCCTTTCAGGCTTGATGGGTTCACAATTGAGTTTTACAAATGTCATGAAAGAGCTATATACGTCAGGCAGATTTGATAGAGTGCTCAACAATACTTTTGTGGTTTTGATCCCTAAGAAAGAGGGTGCATCAGATCTGAAGGGTTTACTAGTCTAGTTTACAGTGTACAAAACTCTCTCCAAGGTACTGCATCGAGATTAAAAGTTGTGATGAGCTCAATCATCTCTCCGGAACAAAGTGTGTTTGTGGGGGAGACAAATTTTAGATGGTATCTTGATTGCCAATGAATGTATATAGACGATCACCTCAGGATGAAGGAGCCTGAAATTCTTTGTAAAGTTGACTTGGAAAAAGCTTACAATCATGTCAATTGGGAGTTCTTGGATTACGTGTTGGGCAAAATGAGTTTTGGCTTTAAGTGGCGACAATGGATGAGGATGTGCATTTTATCTTTGTCATTCTCCTTTCTCGTTAATGTGTCATTCTTCTTTCTTTTTAATGGTTTCCCAGTGGGTTACTTCCATAGTTCTAGGGGTTTGAGGCAAGGTGATCCCCTTTCTCTGTCTTTTTTTTTGTCATAGCCTCGGAGGCCTTAAACCGTATTGTGTTGTCCAGAGCTGATGGTCCTATGTTTGATGTGTTTGTGATAGGTAAGGACCACTTGCGTATTTCTTATCTCCAATTTGTGGATGATAACTTTATTTTTCCAGGAGCTTCGTATCAAAATTTAATCTCTCTCTGGGTTTTATTTAGATGCTTCGACGTCTCAGCTTTGAGGGTTAATTTGGGCAAATCCGATATTGTGAGTGTTGGGGAGGTGTTGGTTTGTTGGATGTCGAGAGTTTATCTACCTGCCTAGCGTGTTGAGTGAGATCTCTGCCATAAGTGTAGCTTGGTATGTTTCTTGGGGTAGGTTTTAATTCAAAGCTGGTTTGGGCTCCGGTTCTGGATAGATTTGCCAGTCGACTATTAGAGTAGAAATCTTCGTTCTTATCTAAAGGAGGAAAATTAACTCTTATCAAGAGTAAATTAACTCTTATCAAGAGTACCCTCAGTATCCTCCCTACTTTATGTCTACCTTTATCATTCCTAGGTCGGTAGCCGCTTCTCATGAGAAGTTGCAGAGGAAGTTTCTTTGGAGTGGTAGAGGGGATAGCTTTAGGCATTGTTACGTAGCATGTGGTACAGTGCCAAGTGTGAAGGTGTTCGGCACGACAAACTCTGGAAATCTCAATACGGCGGTACAAACATATAGATTTTTGAAAATGATTATATGCATACATCATAATTAAAAAATTAGGAGAAATTAATAGGAATAGAGAGGGGGGACTACTTGTCTCCATTAAAAAAAAAAAAATATATATACCAGAGTTCTAAGAAAAATACTCATATAGAGAATAGACAGGAGAAAACAAGAGAGATGTACACATATAGATTGTCGTTGATGCTCCCGCTCTCCTAGTTAGTTTTCCTTTATGTTGTCGAAAAGGCTACACATTTATAACTTCACAAAAAGTTGTTGGCAATCTAAAATATATATTGTATTTTTTAAATGGCATGACATACTTGAAGCGCTACGTTGCGTAACCATAGTGTTGACATTGCCATGACACGGTATAAGCACATACCAAGGAATGTCGTGTTGTGCCACGGAGTGTCGGCACAACAAAATTTGGGAAAATTGAAGTGCCTAGGTAACACTGGCTTAGGTACCACTTAGTACTTTGGACTACTTTTTGTCATCCTAAGAGTAGTGGGGTTGTGGGGGTCTTAGTTTGAAGCCGATAGTTCGAGTGAATAAGGCTCTATTAGGTAAAATGGGTTTGAGAGAGAGAGAGAGACAGAGAGAGAGAGTTTATGACGGTCTGTTATAGACAAAATATGGAGAGGGTTCTTGTTGGGTTCCGTGGGAGGTTAAGAGTTCTTATTGGGTAGGTTTGTGAAAGGGTATCATGGCGGTTGCTCATCTAGTTGTGTCCATGTTTAGTTTCAAGGTGATTGTTAAAAAAATGTTTAGTTTCAAGGTGGGTAGAGAGTTAGAGGTTCAATTTTGGACAAATGTATGGTGTGGTGCCGAGAGATTAAAAGATGCCTTTAGAAACATTTATCTCCTATCCATGGATAATGATGCTCTTGTGGAGGACTATTTCGAGTTGCGGGATGATAGGGTTGTGTGGTGTCCAAAGTTGAGACGAGATTTAAATAATTGAGAAATCAAAGATTTGGGTCATATTTTTGCCTCTTGAGTCTGTCCCTATGAGCCCACTAGACAAAGATTACAAAATTTGGTCTAGAGGCAACAATGATCAATTTTTAGTGAGATCACTTCTACTATTATTTGAGTCAGTCTTACACACCTTTTCCTAATAGAATTGTGTGGAATCCAGGTATTCCCTCAAATGTATCTTTTTTCTTATAGAATGCATCTTTGAATAAGATCCTTACTTGTGATCATAGTTGTCAAGACGATTAGTTGCCTTGAGGCGATAGAACCCATGGACGTCTGAGACATTGCCTGATGAACTTTTTGCTACAGACATTCCCCCAATATGAGATATATGTATAACGCATTTCCTTGAATAAGGGGCCTACAATGCATGTAAATTACAAAATTTCTATTGTTAAGATAGATTTTGATAGAAGTATAGAACCATACTTGGAGACAGTTCTAAGAATAATGAAGAGGGATTTCAAGTATTGGGGATAAAAAATGGAGCAAAAAAAATAAAGTCTACAATGATCGTCGAAATGAGAGAGATTATGAAGGATACAAAATAGAAAGAAACAATAGTCTACAGGAGGAACCGAACATGAGAGAGGATGGAGAGTGTAGGACTGAATAAATAACAAAAAAAATAGTCCATCGATCAATGTGACATCGAACATTAGAGAGACAAGAGAGGGCGAGAGAGGGAGAGGCTGTATATCTTACTCTCATTTCTTCTTTCTTCCTTTTACTCGATTATACTCAAGAAATGTAATAAGAAATATATAATTGGTAAAATATATAATTATGGGGTTTGCACTTATTTAAATTATAAAAGACCTTTAAATATGAGTTTATGAGAGTTTTTGGGGTCTTAGAAGAAATTTGAGGCATTTAAAGACTTTTTTTTTAATTATTGGACCGCTTGAGCCCACCTGTATGCTTGGTCGCCTAGGCGATGCTTGTAACAAGCAGATGAGGACCATATGGTCCACCCACAAAAGAAGAAGAAAGAAAGAGACTAATTGTCCACCCATTGAGCGAGAGAGAGGACATGTTAACATGATGGAAACATACTTGACACAATTCCTTTTTTTTTTTTCTTCTATCTGGAAACCTTTTTTTTGTTGGATATACAAACCTTAATATATTATTTGGTAAAAGACTTCAAAATTATATAAAATAACATATTTTTTTGTTTACCAAACTACTATATTCAAATAAAGTAACTTTTATATCTTTAAACAATAATAGTATTACATATATTAGATTTATAATAATGACTGCCTGCGGCGACCAGTTGCCTGAGCCCAGTGGAGCGCCTGGTCGCCTAGGCGACCGCCTGAGGCGACACCTTTAACAACTATGCTTGTGATCACTTAAATAATAGAAGGTGGAGGATGACTAATTGTTGTTTCTTATGTCTCTAAGTGGAAGAGAAGGTTGACCACTTGCTCTTGCAGTGTCTTATTGTGGGTGTGATCTGGGGGTACTTTCTCTCGTGAGTAGGCGTGGTTTGGGTATTCCTTTTAGAACTTCTTATCTTGTTGGTCATTGGTTAGTGTGTTTGAGAACTTTCCCTCTTCTCTTTCTCGCATTTGATCACGAATCCATTTACTGATATTGGAATGGGTGTCCATTCGGAATGGTGGGGTGGGCTTGGGAGATGTGTTGGGTTGAAGTCTAAGTGTCTTAACACATTTCAGGCTCTGGCCCTTTCAGCATTGGGGGATAGTTTCACGCTCTTTTATTTATGTTTGTGTGAGTTTATGCTATTGTAAACTCTCTTTTTGTGCAATATCTCTGTCTTTTTTGTAGGTCTTTCATATTTCTCTCATTTCCTTTCTATTCTACAATTTACTAGGTCTTGGCTTCCTAGCGCCTCATTTATTTTTATATTCAATTTAATTTATA
Organism: Tetracentron sinense; assembly: GCA_015143295.1. Classification (NCBI taxonomy): domain Eukaryota; kingdom Viridiplantae; phylum Streptophyta; class Magnoliopsida; order Trochodendrales; family Trochodendraceae; genus Tetracentron; species Tetracentron sinense. The sequence continues at coordinate 4,858,216 of CM026554.1, read as the reverse complement.
TTTTGGGATTGTTTTAAAAAATAAAATAAAATATATGTATCGGTCGAAACCGATACGTATTGGTTTCAGTTGGGACCTATACAGTCCCCGGAACCATTTTTTAATCCTTGATTGTGGTATTGGTACCCTTCACCAAAAGGACACATTAGTTGTGTGATAAATTTTACCATTCCCTTGGGAATATAAGGGTAAATATCCATTTTGGTATTGATGTATGATTGTATGGTATTGGTACCCTTCACCAAAAGGACGCATTAGTTGTGAGATACGATTTACCTTTCCCTTGGGAATATAAGGGTAAATATCCATTTTGGTATTGATGTATGATTGTATGGTATTGGTACCCTTCACCAAAAGGACGCATTAGTTGTGAGATACGTTTTACCACTCCCTTGGGAATATAAGGGTAAATATCCATTTTGGTATTGATGTATGGTATTGGTACCCTTCACCCAAAGGACACATGTAATTCGTTGAATTTAGTGATTGGCATAATAAGCATAAAGAGGGGAAAAAATATTTTCTTCTTCTTCTTCTTCTTAGAGGATTTATGATGATAATTTTTTTTTTCTCCCAGTCATATTTGAGGAATTTATATTGGTTCAAAGCATTCATGAAAATCTGTGATCTATTAATTTGATCAAGCTATTTTACGTCGAGGCCCATCAACATTGTTTGGTGCGTTGTTTATCCCTTTTTGCTTGTTAACCAACTTGTGGCAGATGGAGTAAATTTGAGACAATTGTTGTTTTTTTTTTTTTGAATTTGTTTAGTTGATTTGATTACAAATCAAATGGCATGTTATTTGATTTGATTCCAAATTTGTATCTCATAAGTTAACTTTTAAAAAAAAATCTATACAAAATCTATTATGAAGTCAAACAAAATGTGAAACATGTTCATATAATATTTATCAGAGTTTAAAACTTCAAACATTTGAGCCCATGTCTCAATTTGTGCCCACACCTATGGACGAGTGACTCGCCAACAGGCTCAAACAGTCCACACAACATAGCATTTTTAGTATCTCTATTTCACCTTCACTGGTTGAGAATGTGAAACTTGCAGATGGTTTCCTTCATGTTTCTCATTCGTTCATAAGTTTCTTTTATCAATAACTAGGCTTACCAAAAATCTTTTTTTTTTGGGGGTTTTCCTTGAAGTGATTTCAATCCATTTTGGTTAAGGGTTTTGAATCCAAGTCCGTTGGGTATTCCACAATCAAACCTTACCATCTAAGCAAGCCTTGTTTAGTTGTTTTACAGGACTTGGAAATGAAGACTGGTGGTTGATGTGAGGCTGGTGGTCTCTATCTACTAGATGTGCATGCTGGTTCCTCTTCTGGTGCTAGTTTTAAGTCTGTTGATGAGTTTTGGCTATGTTGGCACACTCAACTAGCTCATGCTTACATTCTTATTTGCATTGTATTGTTTCTAGTTAATTCGAGTCTTGCAGCGGTAATTATATTCTGTGTGAAACAGGCTAGTTGTCTAGACATTTTTGCACTTTTTACCTATATAGAATGAACAAAAGTCATACATGTTTCTCTATCATTTATTCTAATGTATATGGTCCTCCCCAATTGTTTCTATTTCCGGCTTTTGTTATTTTGTATCTTTAATTGATGATTGCTCAAGAAACACTTGGGTCTTTCTTATGAAATTCTAAGATGAGGTAGCCCAAATCACTTGCGTTAACACCCCTCAACAAAATGGGTTGGTTGAATGAAAAGACGAATATGTCACTGTAGTATTATTAGTTTACTAATAATGAAAGTCCCCAATCCATTGGTCTGATGCCCTATTAACTGGATGTTATTTGATCATCAGAATGCCTACTCAAATATCAAATAGCAAGTCGCATTTTCATGAGTAGATGTCCCCAAGTCCTCTATTTGTTGTACCTTTTACAATGTTTGGTTGTGTTTGCGCATAATATTCGAGATAAGTTGTCTCTTAGGGGCTAGGGTGAAGATTATTTATAAATACTTAAAAGGGTATAGCTGCAGCAGCTACAATCCCATAATTAGCAAGTATCTTGCATCCATGTTACCTTCTTTGAGGTTGTGATACTTTTCTTTTTTTTTGATTGGTAAATTAGAGATATTATATATCAAAGAAGCATAATAAGTTTGCAAAAAATTACAAATGTGTTATAAATAAAGAAAATCAATTAAAAAAAAAAGAGAAAAAGAAATATCAATTTCACCACTTCCCAACCTTGAAAAGGGGCTCTAATTTAAATAGATGCCATGGGGCAAGCCAATATAGCCAGCATGATTGTCGTTGCATGTTATATTTTCCATCTTGCTGAGTGTACGATTATGATGGCTTCTCATGTTGCAGTTTACAGCAATTTCTGACATTCCATATTGCTGCATATGTCCTTATTGCATAGATTCCTTGTATTATGCTAGATTGCACAGTGAGGTTACATTGTGTGTAATCTGGATAGGCATACTGACTGATTGGTCTAGTTTGTTACTCTTAGCTCTCTTCACCATTTCTTGGCAACTTGCAAGGCCCTATATCCATCTTTATTTCTTTTTAAAATTTTTATTCTTTATTCAGCTTCATTAGCATATTTGTGGGATGGATATAGTCAATAGACATGGCTTAGGTGCTAGAGTGAGCCACCATGTTTAGGTTGAGTTGTTCATGCCGTATCATAGCTTATGACCGCTACTAAGATCTGGAATCCAATGATTGGTTCGCAAATAGAATTACTTGTGGCCAATATTATTATTATTATTATTTTTGGTCGATAAAAGGATGATATATATAAATAGCAAGTGTTATAGTACAATACAGAGGTAAACGCGGTTCACAAAGAATATGAATCACAAACAAGAAGACTTAAACTAGCACAAACAGATAAGGTAGAAGGGATAAAAGCACGATAACCAGAAAAGTCGTTACTCAGTAAACCACTTCTCTAAAGTCTTTCCCGATGGTACACCAGGAACGGAGAAGCTGCCACTCAAAAGTGTAAACACACTCCTCGGAAAAGGTTAAACCCTCAAAAACTCTTCCGTTTCGCTTAGTCCATATAGCCCACCCAATAGCACCCGGTAACATAACCCATACCACTGAAGTAAGAGCCTCCAATGGAATTGATAACCAAACCAATCAGATTGTGATTATTATTGTTGTTGTCGCAAAGTGTGTTCTTATGTCTACTGGTTGGTTCCTTCCATTACCTGTTGTCGAATTTGAATCTTTTGGTAGACAGCACTTCATTGCACTTCACTTGATGCATAGCCAAGAAATTGAAGTTGCTGAGCATTGTTGGCTCTTTCTATGTGAAGAGTTATGCTCTATAGCTTTACGTGGCTGCTATATTGTTTGGTGCCCTCATCAATTACTTGGTTGTCTTTGTCCTCATTGAACATTTGAACTCGAACCTTTTGGTAGACAGCACTTAATTGCACTTCACTTGATGCATGGCCAAGAAATTGAAGTTGCTGAGCATTGTTGGCTCATTCTGTGTTAAGAGTTATCCTTTGTAGATTAACGTGGCTGCTATATTGTGTGGTGCCCTCTTCAATTATATGGTTATCTTTGTCCTGATTGAACGTTTTCATCTCTGTCTTTTTGCTGCTGCATTGCTTTTCTTCCCATTCCTTTTTGCTACAGGCTTTACCGAGTTTCTTGTTTTCTATGATATTATGTTTACTCTTTCCTCTTTTCTTTCAAATGGTTTCCCTTTCTATGTCCTGATTTTATTGGACTCATACTTCCAAGTATCCGACCTCTTTCCGGGTCTACCCTTTTTGTTTCCTTGTACGCAACTGTTCATGCAGTGATACACCTATTGGTTTTAGGTTTTTTCGTTTTCTTATGTGCCATTGCAGTGATACACCTATTGTCGCTGTGCTTATCAACTGCTGTTTCGAGTAAATAAATCATTGCAGATAGGATTTCCTATTTATTAGTATTGGGTTGATAGAGCTAAAAGTTGAATTTGTTTTAGAAGCAGGAAAAAACATGTCTCTACAAGTATGGGTAACCAGATTTTGTTATTTGTTGATAATCTTTTATATTTTACTTAAAAATTATAGTTCTTGAATTGCTAACTATATTGTTTTCCACATGTGAAGAATTTTTTTTCTTTTCCAAATTTTATTGTTTTAAATTTTTTGTGGATTTAGTTGCTGACTAGCAGTTTGAGCAGGTGAAGACGAAGACATTGGATCTTTCTGTTGATCCAGAAATGGGTGTAGAGGGTTGTGAGACAGAATTCATTCCAATTGTTCGCTCTGGAGCGTGGGCTGATATTGGGTTTCGCCAGAATATGGAGGATGCATATATTTGTGTTGACAATTTCATGCATGATTATGGGCTCGAGAATTTCAGTGAAGGGCCCAATGCCTTCTATGGGGTATTTTTTTCTACCTCGTATTATTATCTGTGATACTTTATGGAAAATCTCTCAAATAGGAAGTCTAGTTTTCTTGTCAGTTTTGCTGTATATACAAACATGCTGCACATGCAAGTGACTCCGACATACATGTCCCACCTAGGAGAACTGCGTCGTCTATTAGATGACCTTCATTATCTGATTTGTTCAATTGCTTAACATGACAGTCTTCAAAAGAAATTTTGTATAAAATGTTTGCTTCTTTTTTTTCTTCACGTTTTTCTTTAATCAGTTTGGTTTTGATAGTATACATCTCCTAAATGGACCCATTAGAGAATAAATCCCCCCTCTTGCATGTGGGCCACATGTATTCATGCAGTTTGGTAGACTGTCTTTACGGTCTAACCAACATGGACCTCAGATATTTCCTTTTTCAAGTCGCTTTTTTCGGATGCTACCAAATACATCCAATCTGTCTGTGGATGAGGGTTGTAATATGCTGTGAGAAAAGGTTGAAATACTCATTAGGCTTTTCAGCTAAGTGGGCATTTTTATTTTTGCTAGACGTTCTAGATTCTAAGCAAAATAATCAACAGTAGTTTGACATATTTTCCTCCTGTTGTAAAGTATAATTTTGCCACCTTGGTTAAAATCAGGTCTTTGATGGACATGGAGGAAAGCATGCTGCCGACTTTGCTTGCAACCATTTGCCAAGGTTCATCATGGAGGATGAAGACTTTCCTAGGGAGATCGAGAGGGCTGTTGCTTCCGCGTTTCTGCAGACAGACACTGCTTTTGCGGAAGCTTGCAACATTGATGCTGCTCTTGCTTCGGGTACGACGGCGCTGGCAGCTCTTGTTGTTGGGAGGTCAGGGTTTTTCTACTCTAAATAGTTACATACCTGTCAAACTTGCCTTCCAGAACTTATAGTACTCATATTTTGTTTCATTTCTAGAATGAGCAGTATATCATTTCGTTGTAACCAAAAGCCTTTGACCTTTAATGGCGATGGTTATGCCCATGATTTCTTTATTTTGTGAGGCCCTTGTTTGTCTGATACGTTAAATGTATCAATAGTAGTTTTATCCTTGGTTCATTGTAACTTTCCAATTATTTCCTAACCTTGTAAAGGGACCCTGGAGCCTATATTTCTTAGAACTTCGAACTCGAGAGAAAGTTATCAGAATTGGTGTACCATCAAGTTTAGTGCTTCGTTCATCTGAGGTACTACTTTGTCTGATTAAGCAGGTTTATGGGTGGGTTCCACTGCTTGCTTCCATAGCTGACAACTGCATGCTAATTACTGATTGAGCAGCAGGTGGTGTCATATCTGATGACTGTTCTTTGGGTGGTACTTTGGAAGCACCAAGCAAACTTAATTCAGCTGTCCTGATGCAGCACCAACGCATCTTTAATTCGAAGGTTATTATTCTATATGCTGCTCGATACTCTGAGAATCGTAGAAGATAAAGTATGAGGAATATCAGCAACATGGCAGACATGCAAGGAGTTGGGACCCACTGTTCCATGGTCCCACCAATTCAATGTCTATATCAACTTGATTGGAAAAAAATATTACCCATTGAACGGTGGTCCAAGTGACCAGAAGATGCATAACATTTGTGAAAACAATCTGTTTATAAACCGTAATTTCTGTGACTATGGATGTTCCTTTTCTCTTATGAGCCAATAATAGTTTGTGCCTTGAGCCCACCTCAGGACCATTTTTTATGGCCTTCTTTTCCCTGTTTTTTTTGCTAGTTGCATTTGTCCTATACTTCGTTTTGATCACGACCTTTATTGATATTCATATTTTTGGTTTCAGATCATTGATGGTGGCAAATGCTGGAGACTGCCGGGCAGTACTTTCTCGTCGGGGTAAAGCGATCGAGATGTCGAAGGATCACAAGCCTCTCTGCACCAAAGAAAGAAAGCGCATTGAAGCGTCAGGAGGGTACATCTACGATGGCTACCTCAACGGACAGCTCAATGTTACCCGGGCTCTTGGTGATTGGCACATGGATGGAATGAAAGGTCAGGATGGTGGGCCCCTCAGTGCTGAGCCTGAGCTGACGAGGACAAGACTGACAGAAGAGGACGAATTCCTCATCATGGGCTGTGATGGGATCTGGGATGTTTTCAGAAGCCAGAATGCTGTGGATTTTGCTCGACGGAAGCTCCAGGAGCACAATGATCCAGTCATGTGTAGCAAAGATCTCGTTGACGAGGCATTAAAGAGGAAGAGCGGGGACAATCTAGCTGCTGTGGTAGTATGCTTTCACTCCAATCCACCTCCCAACCTGGTTGCTCCACGCCCGAGAGTCCAGCGTAGCATATCCGCTGAGGGTCTGAGGGAGTTGCAGAGCTTCTTGGATAGCTTGGGGAACTGAGAAGATAATCTTGGGTAAAATTTTCTGGTTTTAGTTTAGCTGTTGAGAGTTCTTAGGTGATCATCCAACTGTAACATACGTCGGGAAAAAAAAATTCTTGTTACTTTTGAGTGTCTGAATCACCATCTGTTTCACCATATTTTTTTTTAAATATGGAATTATCAGCCCCATTTCCTCAATTTTTATTTGGTAAACCATTTCTTCAAAGTTTGATACTATGTGAATTGAATCTATTGAGAGTAGGTAAAATTTGCAGTGACATTGGCTCCATTTTTAGACCTGACTGAAGGTTAGGTTAGGTTCAGAGAATTGGCGTCACTCTGTTGAGTAGGGGGCAATAAACCAAGGTGGCGTTTGGTAACACTAATTTAAATAGGTAGAACTTATTTAAAAATTGAGTTTAGTTGGACTTTAGATTGTTAAGTTGTAAGTTAATTGGATGTCTAGATCTTTTTGAAGTAGAGGTTTTATCTCAAAAGTAACAAGGAGACAGAGAGCTACTTTTATCTTTAGAGGTAAAATCTCAACTTCAAAAATATGTAGACATCCAATTAACCTTTAAAATTAACAATCTAAAGTTTAAATAAGCTCAATTTTCAAATAAGCTCTACCTATTTAGATTAGTGTCACCGAATGCCACCCAAGTGTTCTGGATAATTGAGTTTGTATCATTTTTTCTGCAGCAAGCCAAATGGAGAACGAGTATTGAGTGATGGCGTTTTGTGCCGGCGGGCACAATTGCCTCGGGGAGTAGGACGATGGAAGTTCTATTATTTCTCTGCTGATTAAACATGGGAGTGTTCTTAGAAGTTTCCAAAGGTAGAGAGATTCTTTTATCATATAGGAGTAGTGAAAGGGAAAAAAATCCCGTACATGCCACGCGTCTGTTACTGCTCAGCTGGTAGAAGAATGATAGCACAACTCTACCTGTGAATGAGTCTGAGGGGGCGGGTGTGCACCCTGAAATAAGCTCCGATGATAAAGTCAGTATAAGGCCCAAGCACATGATAAGGCGCAAGCACAGTATAAGGCACAAGCACAGTATATGGCACAAGCACATGAACATAAGGCACAAGGCACAGTATAGAGATACTTATCGTGAGGTCACTGGGTATATGCACTTGAGGACGAGCTCTCGTGAGGCACTGGGTATATGCACTTGAGGACGAGCTCTGGTGTTATGCTCTGGAGATTGTAGCTCAGGAGGCACAAAGAATATGGCTCAGATAAGGCACAGAGGACTTAGCTCTGACAACGTAGCTCGGATAAGACACTGACAACGTAGCACTGACCTCGTAGCTCTGATAAGGCACTGACAACGTAGCACTGACCACATAGCTCGGATAAGGCACTGACAACATAGCACTGACTACATAGCTCGGATAAGGCACTGACAACGTAACTCAGAAGGCACTGACAACGTGGCTCAGAAGGCACTGACAACGTGGCTCAGAAGACACTGAGAACGTGCTCTGATAACGTGCTCTGATAAGGCACAGACAACGCAGCTCGGATGACGTAGCTCTAGCTCTGATAACGTATACGTTGTGCATCCGTTGTGCATCAGACAACGGGTGCGTTGTACAGCAGACAACGTGTACGTTGTACAGCTCACGACGGGTACGTTGTACATCAGACAACGGACAACGAGCTCAGCACTATGCACAACACAACGGGACAACGGATTAGGCACCATTCACAGCACAACGTATTCAGCACTATTCACAGCACAACGGGACAACGGATTCTGGCACAGATGATCAACTGCAAGGCCGTGTAAGTGGCAGTGTGACCATTCAGGGAGAGCATCAAGCAGACATGGCCTATTTGAGAGAATCTGACGGCCATAAACGCTTGTGAGGCCATAAAGAGCATCAAGTAGCCGGATAACACTAAAGGAAGATGAGAGAATCAGGTGAGTGGCCGCCTGCACAACACTTCGGGGTAGGGGTGTGAATGACTTAAGCTTCTCAGATCTCCCTCTTCCTCTTCTTCTTGTTCTCTTTCTCTCCTCTCTTGCCTTTTGCACCATCCATCCCTCTTGCGCACCATCCTCCTTGCCTTTTGCACCATCCTCCTTTTCTCTCTGGTGATTGTTGTTTATTTCTAGGCATTTTGAGTCATCATGACTTGTGCAGTCATGATAAGATCACCTGTCAGACAACACTCAAGTGAGCCAGCACATGGCCCAAGTGGGCTTATGTCGGCTAAATTGTCAGAATTTGTGAGCATGAGAAATCCCTATTTTACCCATTCTTTTTACTCCTTTTTACGAATTTTATCCGTTACATTTAGCCCATTCTCATTGCCTTGAACTCCGTTCGAGGTGCCGAGAATACTCCATGGGTAAAATTCCCAAAAACGATACCTGGTCCGCAGACACTGATTGTGCTCCGCTCTCCACTCTCTTCCGTTGTAGATGCTCCGTTGTCATTGATATGTTGTGCTTTCGCCAGCGAAGACGAGCTTGTATCAGCCCCAAGAAAAATGAAGTCATTAGGTACTTCGAGCACGAGAAGGGGCATGAACACGGGAAGATGCATGAGCACAGAGATTCACTTGATAAGCACAGAGATTCACTTGATAAACACACGGATGAGTTTGCAGTAAAAACCATCATAAATATAGACAAATGCTATCTTACGCGAATGACTCGTAATGGGGCATCATGACACCATACTCAGATGACATTGCATAAAAATAAGTCAATTGGTCGCTTATTGGGCAATGCATCTGACTGAGTCACAGAGGTCCCGTAGTGAGCATTATGCTTAGATATGTGTTGAACCGCGTGGTAAGACACCTTGCTCGGATGACATGTCATCAAGAAGCTACAAGTGTCCCATCACCACATTCAGACATATCAGATAAGACATCATTTGACATTGCATTCACGATGTTTTTTACTTGATATGGCACTGGTCGCTTCTCTTGATCATTCACTTGATAAGTCACTTGATAGGCTCTTAATTCACTCGATAATTCACTTGATTTTGAAAATTCACTAGAGCATGCACTGGACAATTCACTTGATAAATCACTTGAAAATGCACTTGATAATTCACTTGAGAATGCACTCGATAATTACCTCTTGATTGTTGCCATGCAGTGAAAGCCTCATTCAGACGTAGAAGATGTTCGTCATTTGTGATTGTCTAAGCCCCTTTGCCTCATTCTCAATTATTCCCAATTGTTCATACAGAGGGTTTGATTCCCACAGACGGCGCCATTTTGAAAGGGAAAAAAAATCCCGTACATGCCACACGTCTGTTGCTGCTCAGCTGGTAGAAGAATGATAGCACAACTCCACCTGTGAATGAGTCTGAGGGGGCGGGTGTGCACCCTGAAATAAGCTCCGATGATAAAGTCAGTATAAGGCCCAAGCACATGATAAGGCACAAGCACAGTATAAGGCACATAAGGCACAAGCACAGTATATGGCACAAGCACATCAGTATAAGGCACAAGCACAGTATATGACACAAGCACATTGGTATAAGGCACAAGCACATCAGTATAAGCACATGAACATAAGGCACAAGGCACAGTATAGAGATACTTATCGTGAGGTCACTGGGTATATGCACTTGAGGACGAGCTCTGGTGAGGCACTGGGTATATGCACTTGAGGACGAGCTCTGGTGTTATGCTCTGGAGATTGTAGCTCAGGAGGCACAGAGGACGTAGCTCTGACAACGTAGCTCGGACAAGGCACTGACAACGTAGCACTGACCTCGTAGCTCTGATAAGGCACTGACAACGTAGCACTGACCTCGTAGCTCTGATAAGGCACTGACAACGTAGCACTGACCACATAGCTCGGATAAGGCACTGACAACGTAGCACTGACCACATAGCTCGGATAAGGCACTGACAACGTAGCTCAGAAGGCACTGACAATGTGGCTCAGAAGGCGCTGACAACGTGGCTCAGAAGGCACTGACAATGTGCTCTGATAACGTGCTCTAATAACGTGCTCTGATAAGGCACAGACAATGCAGCTCGGATGACGTAGCTCTAGCTCTGATAACGTATACGTTGTGCATCAGACAACGGGTGCGTTGTACAGCAGACAACATGTACGTTGTACAGCTCACGACGGGTACGTTGTACATCAGACAACGGACAACGAGCTCAGCACTATGCAAAACACAACGGGACAACGGATTCGGCACCATTCACAGCACAACGTATTCGGCACTATTCACAGCACAACGGGACAACGGATTCTGGCACAGATGATCAACTGCAAGGCCGTGCAAGTGGCAGTGTGACCATTCAGGGAGAGCATCAGGCAGACATGACCTATTTGAGAGAATCTGACGGCCATAAACGCTTGTGAGGCCATAAAGAGCATCAAATAGCCGGAGAACACTAAAGGAAGATGAGAGAATCAGGTGAGTGGCCGCCTGCACAGCACTTCGGGGTAGGGGTGTGAATGACTCAAGCTTCTCAGATCTCCCTCTTCCTCTTCCTCTTCTTCTTCTTCTTCTTCTTCTTCTTCTTCTTCTTCTCTTTCTCTCCTCTCTTGCCTTTCGCACCATCCATCCCTCTTGCGCACCATCCTCTTTGCCTTTCGCACCATTCTCCTTGCCTTTTGCACCATCCTCCCTCTTGCGCACCATCCTCTTTGCCTTTTGCACCATCCTCGCCTTTTGCACCATCCTCCCTCTTGCGCACCATCCTCCTTGCCTTTTGCACCATCCTCCTTGCTTTTTGCACCATCCTCCTTTTCTCTCTAGTGATTGTTGCTTATTTCTAGGCATTTTGAGTCATCATGACTTGTGCAGTCATGATAAGATCACCTGTCAGACAACACTCAAGTGAGCCAGCACATGGCCCAAGTGGGCTTATGTCGGCTAAATTGTCAGAATTTGTGAGCACGAGAAATCCCTATTTTACCCCTTCTTTTTACTTCTTTTTATGAATTTTATCCGTTACAAGTAGTTCTATTCTCTCTCTGTCATAGTGGTGGGGACCTGATTTTAGTTGGGTACTGTTTTGAGTTTTATCATTTTTTCAGTGTTTGAGATTCTTTCACTCTCTTTACAACTTTATCATTGTTGTCATTTTATGCGTTATTTGGCTTGAAAAAGAAGATTCTCTTTAAGAGTTTTCCATTAAAGGGATTAAATTTTGATTGCATCACCTCTTTGACAGGTTTTCTGGTAAGTAAATGCCATTATAGCCCTCCCTCTCTCTAGTTTTCATCATTCTAAACAGATTGGCCCTAGCCAGACAAACCGTCCGTGTATCCTTTTAACACCCTTTAGAGCATTCTTAGCAGCCCCACCAAATTTTACTCACCAAAATAGCCAAAAACTCACAAAAAGTGATTTTGGTCTGCCACTTTTTTAAAACACTTCTCTCACCAGTTTAACAAAAAAAAAAAAGGAAGGAGAGAAAAATAATATTTTATTATTTGCGTGGAAAAACCAAAAAGGGAGAGAGAAACATTATTTTATTGTTTGTGTTGGACCACAATAAAGAAAGGGAGAGAGAGAAACCTTATTTTATTATTTGTGTGGGACCACAATAAAACAAGGGAGAGAGATATTTAACTTTGGCGAGTATATTGGTGAGTACTGTAGACTCACCAAACTGAAATCTTTATTCTGATGAGGCTGCTAGGGACCAATTTTGGTTTTTTTTTTAGTGTTTTGGCTTACCAAAATAATCAAAAAGTTATTTTGGTGAGGCTGCTAGGAATGCTCTTAGGGTTCAACATCTAAGCTTGGTAAAATATTAACTTTTAAGGGTTAAAAGAGCAGTTAAAGAAGGTTTGTGAGTGGGCTAGACCAAATCTGATCTCATCATATGTGCGATGACATAGTAAGATTGTAAAAAGATTTTCTCACTTTACTCACTAATATTAATATTAACAGCGAAAATAAATATGGAACTAATCCCATATGGCTATGGCTTATGGCCTATGGGGATCTACTTAGATAGTGGTTTTTTGTTTGAGATTAAATACCATAAGAAGAGATAACAAGAGCTCTCCAAAATATACCTTTAACAATTTTTTTTTTTTTTGCTATGGAATTACGACACAGTAAAATAACCAAAAGAGGAGTGCTAGCCTTACTTTCATCTTCTCTATTCTCGAACTTATTCAACTAAGTGTCCTAACTTTTTTAAAGTGTGTGTTTTAACGTTAAAAAATGCTTTAATAAGGTAATTTTTCATACACTGGTTAGTTAAGGTTGAGAGAAGAAAAAATCCAAGAGCAGGACTAGCACTCCTCTAAACAAAAACACGTTCTTTTATATTTATAATTCTCAATATACCCTTGTAAGTCCTGAGACATTTTTTTTTTTTGGAGACTTGTCCCCACAAAATGCTCTTAATCGACCCAGAGGCGGAGCCAGGACTCTCTTGGAGGGGGGCTAACAAATTTTTTTTGAGGCCAAGTTCATGGGCCATCGTGTCTGTTTGTGTCCATTTGTAAAGAATATATTTTTTCTGAAAAATTAGTAGGGCTAGACTGTTAGAGCCCCTATCCCCCGGCTTTGCCCATCCTGGGCAGTAAATATTAGGATAATGCTTAACTTGCTGGTGGTTTTCATTATTTAGCATTGGTGCTCATTGATCCACGTCCCACTTTTTAACACTTCACAATTGTGGTTAAGATTCACTCACTTAAGGTTAAGCAATCCAATCTTTTTAAAAAAAATCGTAACTCTCACAACTGTGGTTAAGATTCACTCACCCCTAAAGGTTAAGCAATCCAATCTTAAATTTTTTTTTTTAAATCGTAACTTTAATTTAGTTAAGCTTAACCAGAGTTAAAGATATATTAAAAGGAACACTCAGATATATTAAAAGCAACACTATCACTGTTCTTAATACTATAGTAAAAATTTCCCCAAAATTTCAAGGGGGGGCGGCTCCTCCCCTTTACCGACCTTCCAATCCATCGCAGGTGTTGGCGCCCTTTTTATACACCTTTATCTCCAATAAGGTGTTTTGTTAATAGAATATATACCTCATGTTTTTTAAGGACATGTGAGAGCATTTTCCGATCATTCAAGACTCTGCCTAAAAGGTAGGACTTAGGAGTAGGACTCCACAACAAACATAACTGTTCTCTAATCATTTTCTTCTGTTTAAAGCAACCACCATTCTTGCCTTCTCATGAAAGCCAACATCATTAAATCCATATCTTTCCATATAAATATATATACATGTGAATGACAAGTGGCAAAAGTGGGAGGAGTGTGGCCTTCAATGGAGGGGCTTCGGATTACCTCTAGTGGACGCCCGAGACAAGCGCTCGGGCATCCACAACTGATGGGGAATGTGGCGTTTAAAAGGGGAGAGATATCAAGTGGGGAGAAGTCAATATCATGGGGAGAATTGCCCCATCATTTGTGGATGCCTGAGCGCTTGTCTCGGGATTCCTCTAGGGCGTCCACTAGAGGTAATCCGAAGCCCAATGGAGGGAGGTCTGAGATCCAATCCCCCCAAGGGTATGAGTTGTAAGAGCTCCAATGCCCAAACTAACATCTGACGTACTGACTCTACTATCGTAGATAAATGATGCCTACAAAAAAAAAATTAAAATAAAAAGATGACATGTGGCACTGTTGATGAAAAAATCATGATGCAGGTCTTTTTTATTTTTAATACATGGCAAAAAATACTAATAAAAAATATTAGGCAATCCATCAAATGACAAATTATAATTTGAGTCATATTAATTGTAGAAATGGTTCGAAATCTCGTTTAAGTTTGGTTTCGTTCTCACTCTACGAAATTAAAATGACTATTTTTTTTCGTGTCTACTGATTTTGGTCGAAATTTTGAAAATTTATTTTAAAAATAAAATACCAAGATATATAAAAATATTTTGAATTTTTTAAATCAAAATTTCATGAAATTTTGAAATATAAAATAATATATATATCAAGATAATATTTAATTTGAATAAAATTTTAATTTTTTAAAATTCCACCAAGAAATCTGAAAATTTTAAAATTTCGATTTCCATTCCAATCTTTCTCCCTTTCATTCTCTCTGTTATTCTCTCGCATTTGTCATCATATGTTGCCAATATTGGTTTATATTTGTTTTGATGAATTTCATGACTAAATTTTTTTTTTTTTTTTTTTTCAAGCCTAAGCCTAACTTTGACCTTGAGGGTAAGGCTTGGGACTAGCCACTTGAGGCCCTACGAGGGCTTGAGTTGAATCCTTACGAGTGAGGGCTAGGCTTAGATAGACCCTAGTCCGGCCCATTGACTACTCTACCTAAGGGAGATCCATCTTAAGATCCAACTGTTGGATTCCAAAAAAACTTGTCATGTGTCGAGTTTTTAAGGGGCACTCACATGAGTTTTTAAGGGGCGCTCATATGTTTGTATATGTATATATATGGTACAATCCAAGTGCCAGTAGTGTTAGTATCAAATCAGTGAAGGCCTAACATTGGAAGCTTGACTAAGGGTGGTGATGCACCCCTCGGGCTTGACCTCGGAACCTCCCTCCTAGTGAGGGGTACACTACCATTAGGCTAATCCACAGTGTGTGTATATATATAATAACATTCTAGTGAGTCATACTTGTTAAATCCTTTAACGAACGGTTCCTAATAATGTGACATTTAACGGGTTATTCTGGAATTGATTGTTGGATGTTAAGATGAGTCTCCATAAAGACACATGACAAAAAACAGCTCGATCAGACATATATAAATCGTCCGATCAAAGATGATGAATTGCACTTCCATATCTCTAGGGTATTTAACCGTTCAATACCTAAGAATCGTGGCGTTCATCAGGCCACGATTTCTCCACTTTTTTTCTCTAATAGGTTACCCGTTGGCTTAAAACACTTATAAATAAGGAACTAGCATGTAAGTAATTGTAAGAATGCATATGAACCGTTTATCTTTAGAATAGACCGTTCAGATCTATGGGTATTGTATGATTGGATACCTTATGAGTATTGAAAAAAAATCCCTAATGAAATAATCTAAACACATCCGATTAGATTACTTTTTTGTCATGTGTCCCAATAAACCCTCTTTAACATCCAACAAGTGGATTCAATAAAAGATTGTCACATGCCATCTTTTTAGAGGTATTGCTCATTAAGGACTTTAATGAGCATGACTCATTAGTACCTCTAGCCTGCTCTCTATTGGTTCCACCTTGAAGATCATCTAAGTCAAGATTAATTTGGCGTTACAATCACAACCACACACTATTGGATGATCTGATCTTATGGGCTTTTGACCACGCAGTTTTTTTTTTCTTTTGATTCAAAACGGCATGTTTGCCATATGTTCTTAACAATAAACCCACTCTTATATTATTTTTATTTTCAGGTTGATAAAATAGTGTTTAAACCTCGTTTCAACGTAAGGACATTTCCGTCAGACAATTTTTTATCGTTACCAATGATCTGGGAGCTCCGGAACGGGAAATCCCGTAGCTTAGGTTCATATTTAAACATTTTTCTTCCATTGAGGGGCAGCAAGAAAAGACAAATTCCAGAGAGATTCTCCGGACATAGAGAGAGAATAATAAAATAAAATTAAAAATAAAATAAAATTGATTATCGTACAACAACGCAAGACTATGATTACAGCAACTAGGCGAGAAGAGAGACATCATAACCGTGCCGGTTAGTCCAGGGGTGTCAAGGAATACCATTATTAGTATTAAATGAATACTAATAATAATATGTAAATGGATATGAATTCGGATATACCTTTATCCGCTATGAATTTGCTCCGTTGGCGGCTCTTTTAGTTACTATTCCTTTGTTGATGTCCCTACATCGTAGCACCACCATTCTTACCTAGATCGGATCATATTCAATCATGATTAAACTCGGTCAACATGTGTCACTTTTAATATTAGTTAATTGTGGTTAAGATTTACTAATCCTTAAGATTAAATAATTTAATCATGATTTTTAGAAAAAAAAAAAATTAATCCTAAGGATTAAAACTTATTAACCAGAATTAAAAAAAGATAGTTAAAGAAACTTTGTGAGTGAGTTCAATTAAAATAGACGGGATTTGGACTCTTCTTCTGAAGGGAGCAGACTCGCCCCTCCATCATATTATATTTAGGGGTGTCAAATGGGTTAAAATCGGGCCTTAAAACCCTCTTACACATTGACCAAGACTTGGGTCAAGCATATTCTAAAATTACAAAAACTAGTTTAAAGCCCAGCCCATTAACATCCCTAATAATATTAAAGAGCCGTATTGTTGGGAATAGTGCAACAACCCAAAATAATCTAAAAATAAGAACAGAGAAAACATAATCAAGATGTAAAGAAGAATACACGACACAAGAATTTATATGATTCGGCTAATGATGCATACGTCCACGAATCCACATTTCACTATGCTCAAAGGCAAAAACAAATTGAAACAATACGGAGTTCTCTTTCTCCATCTCAAGGAAAACCTCTCTTGATAATGGAACCTAACTCATAAGTATCTTATATACTAAGCAAAAATATGTCAAATTTGAACTCAAAAAGACTAAATCCTTGACAATTGGTCCACCGGTTTTCGGGACCGTTCGACCGGATTAGAAAGCTAGGCTACTTAGGGAACATCGGTCGACCGGTTTGCCCTATAACAGTCTCAACACACCCATCACGTACTAGCTAAAATCTTACCAAAAACCAACACGTCCTTGTTTTCGGTCAAAATCTAATACTTTGTTCTTTGCTTTAAGTAACACTCAAGGTGGAGCCAGAAAATTTTTCTCATGCATCAACAAAAATTAATAGAATTGGGTATGAGGCATGGGGTTTGGAGGCATATCCCCCATTTTTTTTTGGGAGTAATGGTCCAGTGTGATCATAAAATTTATTAGTATTCCATTCCAATTCATGTTGAGTAAAACGAAAAACAAAGGACCATCCCAGAGAGTCATTATTTAAATAAAATCAACTATTTAAAATTTTTTTATTACATTATATATAAATTACACAATTTTGAATGACCAAAACTTCCTTCACATAGTCAGCAATTAACTCATAATTTGAGGGCTATTATATGCAAATTATATATATATATATTAAAAAAATTATATCTAAAATATAAGAAGTTTTTTGATTTTTTTTTGAGATGGGCCATGGCTCCCGGCTAGCAATACTTGTCCTTACTTTAATAGGTGTTGGTTTTTGGTTGACACTAAGCCTAAGAGTAGTAATGCTAGGAGGTATCCATATTAAAAGGAAAAGCAGGCTCGGTCACAAGATAGCTCTCATTTTCATGATTTCATCTGCTTTTGTCCACTAGAGAGGCTAGTCTTGCCTAGCATTACTCTTCTACTTTTTCTTAGAAAAATCTACAAAAAAGAAGAAGTTCTTGAGCAATCGTCGCCATCCAATTGAAACAACCTTAGATCAGACGGTAGACACTAATACGTAAAGTAGGCGCTGTTCATATGATATTCTCCCATGTTAAACTGGAAAAAAAAAAGGGTAAAATAGGTGCTGTTTCATATGATATTCTCTCATGTTAAACTGGGAAAAAAAATATACCAAGCGTTTGATAAATCTTAAATAAACCAATAAGAATTTTTTTTACCTCCTTTAATATAACTATTATTTTTTTGGGAGAAAAAGATAACAAATATGCTCTTAAATTGAAAGGGCATTTAATAAAATTAATGAAGACAAAAAATTCTTATTTAAGAGGCAATGGAATAAATTTTTTAAGCACTTATATTTTTTTTAAAATTACTTTGTAATAACTTTTTATTTGAGAGCCCTCCACTTTTGCTTATAAATAATTATTTATCCAAACACCCTTATTTATTATAAATAAGTATTTTTTTCAGCAAATGAACTAAGACATAGTAGAGTGGCCAAATGCACCTCAGTGTTTTTAAAAAAAGAGTACTTAATTTGTTATAAAAGAAAAACCTTGAAACAAAGTATGGAAATTTCGAAAATTGTGTAAATGCATAATTACTATTCCTCTTAGTCCCACATCGGCTGCGTACTCACTTTGCAAGGGGTGTATTAGGGGCCATCAATCCTCCATTAATCAAGCCCTTTTGAAGTGGTTGTTTGGACTCACCCTTATGTCACCTTAGCCGCTACCTTGGGTGTATTAAGGGCCATCAATCCTCCATTAATCAAGCCCTTTTGAAGTGGTTGTTTGGACTCACCCTTATGTCACCTTAGCCGCTACCTTAGATTTGATTGCGTGTGAATGTGTGTGTGTTAGATGTTATATTACCTCTTACAAAAAAAACATATTTAACTACATAATCATACTTCTAAGGGAAGTGATTTAAAACTATCCAGAGTAAAGTTTCAAATGAAAACCTATGGGCGCCAAATATTAAATGGGGCCTACCGGTTAATGGATCTTGGATCTGCACCTTGGTACCTATGGATTTTCAATCGGCCTAGCTCTTGATAGTACATACTCTTGAGTGTTTTACTTCGATTCTTACATTTTTTTTTAAAAAAGTGGATATCCTAGGACTTAAAGACTCATACTAGTCCCACATGCACAGAGAATACCCCCACCTATACAACCGATATTGAGAGGAGCCCAGGATTCGACATCGAGACCTATGGATTTACTGTTCATCCTTACTTTGTTATTATTTAAGAGCTCTCGTGAAAATGTGGACCAGAAAAGGTCCATTATCAATTGTGGACCTTAGAGAAGTCCGGTAGTCCTGGCCCACCATCTCCTCCATCAATACAACTCAAAACCAGTGGGGGCATCTCTTGGATGATTTATAGCTCCCAAAATTACATTTACTATTCAAAAGGGTCCCACCTTGAAGATCTTTATAGGCAAGAGAGACGGCCTGTTTGGCTGTTTACACAGTGCTGGCCATTCAATCACTTCGTAAAGGAAATGCAATAGATCTGATTCTACTCTAAGCTTCTATTAGTTGCAACCCAAAATGGCAAAATTCACACGAACCTAACAACCTTAACCATCCAAATGAATGCGACATTAGTCACTAATTCCCAAGGTTTCAAACCCCTGAAATTTCGGTCAATTTGGTCCTTCAATTCGAAACATAAAAAAAAAAAATTCTTGCCTTTCTGATTTATCATTGATTTTTTTATAATGATTTTACATATTTTTAAAGTATATATAGTATATAGTTTTAAGTGTAGTTTTTTTTTATTCAAGTTTTAAGTATAATTTATACATACACTATAATTAGTTAACATATGTAGTTTATTCATCATATTAAGCATACAATTAGTGTTAAGCTTATTAATTATAAAATATACTTATAGTATATAACAGGGTTTGAAATCCTATTTTTTTTAAAAATATAAATGTTTAATTAAATTTGTAATTTAGTAACAAAATATAAACATTTTATTTTTAAACAAAACCCTAAAGTTTCTAAATCTTTTTGATAAATATATAGAAAGGATATTTTTAGTAAGTATTGACATTTTTACTAAAAGCTAATTCAAAAAATTAACTTGCAATATTTCAACCGAAACTTTAAAATTACAATCGAAATGATACAACCTGAAATAATAATCATATGGATTTTGGAAGGGAGATCAAGATCAAAATTTTACAAAAATATTTCATCAAAATTAAAAATCAAGCTATCCTCTTGGTTGCAGAGTATGGCAGCAACAAAGGATGGAACACAAGGACTCTTACAATGGTTGCACATCCTAATACAATTCCTTATGCGTGGAATAGTACTACTCAATCCAAATATACTAATATATATGTTTCAAGCACTTCTCTTTCAATCTCATTTGTTGTGAGGTTAATTTTGGAGCTCACTGTGAAGCTCAATCTACTCTTAATGCTCATTCTGATGTTAACCATCCCAGCCTGAGTTCTGTTCTGGTGGGACCTCTGTTCGGAGCTCAATGAATTTTTTGACCTAGTGTCTTTAACTATTAAAAAAAAGTATAAGGACTAAATCGTCTATGATCTTCCCGCTTGTGTGTTTAATTGTCAGAATTTCTTGTACAGTTATTAAATCCGTATAAGACCAGAGATCTTTACCTTTAAACACTCAGGGAAGAATACATACAATTTGCTTCCTCAAGTATAGAGCAGGATACAAAGGATAAGTGCATTAGACCCCAATTTAGATATGTTGGATCACTTTTTCCCTTAGAGATTGTCACTAATGACTTGTTGTCATTAATAGTAATCCCAAAAAGGCAAGCCATTAGTAGATTTTTTTTCGTGTGTGGAAGTGGTATGTTAATAAAAGTACAAGTTAAGAGGCAAATTTGTCTTATTGGATAACGAGTATTTTATTGATATTCCCACAAATGATGTACATGGCGCTAGGGATGTCGAGTCGAGATGAGCTGAGCTGGGCATTGCTCAGGCTCGACTTGTTGGATTTTTGATATTGCTCAGGCTCGGTTCGAAAAGGTCAGCTCGGGCTCGTCCACAAATCATCGAGCTCGAGCCAGCTCGTTAAGCTTTAATTTTAAAAAAAAATTATATAGTGGGATGATATTCTAATAATTAAGGGATTATATTGTGGGGTATAAAGAAAAGGAAAATAAAAAATAATGTTTTCACTAACTTGATGAACATTTCATGTTCTTAATTTAAAAAACTTATTTAATTTTCTTTTACTTTTTAATGTAAGACTCAATATTGGGTATAACTGTACATGAGTATTCATTGAATTAGTCGAGCCGAACGGAGCTGAGCTACCTCTTACTCGAGCTCGGCTCGTTATCGAAACGAGCTCACTGACTTAGCTCAGCTTGACTCGATAAGCTTTTTAATCCTGCTTGGCTCGTTTCGAGCCTAGTCGAGCTGGCTTATTGACAATCCTATGTGGCGCACTATCATAAGGGACACACAAGAACTATGTACCGACTTGTAAACATAAAATCTACTCTCATTAATAGCAAAAAATATATTATCAAACCTGTCATTATTAGGGTTAAAAGCCCTAATCCTTTTACCTTGGTCAATAGTATCATGATTTTTTTGAGTGTAGAAATAATTTATCTAAGTTAGGAGGTTGGTTAGGTTAGTATAAAAACCTCGAGTCCTGTGTCCCCAAAGAGTATACAGCCTACCACTTGAACAAACTAGGGAGATGTTATCATGATCCTAAAGTAATTGCACCTAACTACAATTATTGTTATCATGCCCTAACCATACTTTAAAGTTCAAACACTCGGGGCCACCAATTTACGTTTCATTTAGACCCTGATGAGCTACAATTGCAAATGTAAAATACATATCTAACTTTATTATTTACCGCTCACTCAAATTTGACCCACCTCTGATGTACGAGATAAAGTTTTTTTTTTTACTCCTGGTAGCCCAGTGACGGAAGGACGAACCATAAACCCGGATGTCTCAAGGTTGATTTGGGGCTCCCTCAATATCCGATGTATGTGGTGGGGTTTCCCTATGTATCACGTGAAATTAGTTTAAGTCTGGACCAGGATACCCACGTTTATATATATAAAAAAAGGATACAATTTTTGCGTGTACCTTTAGGTGGCAACCCTAGTTAGCTATGTTATTATCTGTTTATGTTTATGAGTTATCTTAACATTTGAAGTTGGGTCCATGTGTAGATATTTCAATATCGATACCGAAACTCATGAGAATGAATCTCTTAGAGATACACTGTCATTGGCATAGCTGTAAATAAATCCAATAGTACATTTTAGTACATCGGACCATTCAAATTTAAATAAATATCCGAAAGATAGTGAAATATGATATTTGTAACCGACTCGGATTAAAATATTTAAATTATTTGATTACTTTTCAAATTTTTAAAAAATATCATTTAATATCTAATAACTTGTGAAAAATATACGTTTTAATTAAAAATAATAAAATAATATTTTATCTATAATAAAAATCATAATTTAATGTATTAAATATTTAAAAATAATAATTTAATGTATTAAATATTTAAAAATATATTTATAAAGTCATTTTAGTTTTAGAAATTTATAATATTATATTATATAATCAATCAAATATTTATATTATAAATATAATAGCATATTATATAATAAATAGTATATTTATTGAATCGGATCTATCAAGATCCGAATTCGTATCCGATAATAAAGAGATAGTAAAATTACTATTTGAATTCACTTATTCAAATAATTATTTAAATAAATGACTTTAGATAAGAATAATATTCATATCCACACTTTTTTTTTTGGCCCACAATGGTTAAACACCTTTTCTTTTTTTGGTTCGAGATATACGTTTAGGCCGCAACGCCGGTTAGGTGTTAGTATCTGTTCAATTAGTGGGCCGGTAGAGAGTATAAACAAACTCCCACCCTCTCGGGAATGGAACCCGGTATCTCCCCCCAAAGCAGGAGATACACTACCATTGGAACAAAGCCCTGGTGTGTAATGGTTAAACACCCTACTCAGAGATCTAGGGATCCATTACCATGGGTGACGACCAGCAAGAACTCCACTTCCCAATGCTAACCACTAACCAATTCTAATGATATCCACACTTCAAGCATGAGGATGTGTACGAGGTGTAGCTTATTGATATAAGCTTTTGGTGAATACTGTATTTTTTTTTTGTTGCTTCGGATATCATTTGCTTACATTAATACGAATGGTTAGTGGTTAGCCTGGGGATTGGAGCTCTTGCGACTCATCACCGGGTTTGGATCTTAACTTGGGGATTGGAGCTCTTGTTACTCATCCCTTGGGGGATTGGATCCTCAAACCTCCTTCAACATAGAGGCCTCGCCCCATATATTGGTTGGCTTGGGGATTGGAGCTCTTGCGACTCATCACTGGGTTTGAATCTTAGCTTGGGGATTGGAGCTCTTGTGACTCATCACCTGAGAGATTGGACCCCAAACATCACTCAACAGGGAGACCTTGCCCTACCACTGGTGCAAGAGGCGGGGTGTGGTGATGACAACAAATTATCTATGTCAAATGCCCGAGGTTACACGTCAGACACCTCTCTTTGCATGAAGCGTGGGAAGACATTTAGCTGAAGATGTGATAGCATGCATGCATATGTATCGTTGGCTGGTACATGCACACCTCCAAAGCTTACCACGTGTCCTCTTTGACATCCATTAACTATGATTAAGATTCAATCATTCATAGGATTAAATAATCTAACCTTAGTTTTTAGAAAAAAAGTTAACCCTGTTTATGATTTACTCACTCATATGATTAATTTTCTAAAATCTAAGATTAAATTATTCAACCCTAAGATTGAGTGAAACTTAACTATAGTTAATAGATGTCAAAGAAGACCCGTGGTGAGCTTTGAAAGTATGTGAATAACCCAACGATATATGCGCATGCATGCTATCACATCTTCACTTAAATGTCTTCATGTGTCATGGAAAGAGTGCAGCCCGAGGTGTAACTACACCTCGGGCATCTATCGGAGATAATATATTGCCTGTGGTGAATACTGTATTCTGTATAGACGGAGCCGTTTTTTTAGGGCAGTGTTAGGTGCACTCCAATATTTGATGACTACACCCCTATTTTTTAAAATTATGACTGCACACTATTAGTATTTTAAAATTTTAAATGTACACAAAATAAAAAAATTACTTATAAAATTCATAGTTACACACCAAACTTCAAATTAATTAATTATTAAAATAGAGGGTACTTTTAGCTTTACTTTCATTTAAGAGTCATTTTACCTTTTAGTAAATAATGCAATCACTACTTGTTTAATTAAAGAGTTGAAATTTTCTCCTTTAATATTTATGAGTAATAAACTATGCAAGTTGATGGTGTACAAAAATTTCAATACTAGTAATCTGTTTTTTTCTCTTAGTTTTATCCATTTCTCTCACTTAAATGGAGGGAACTTCAAATAATCAGAAATTGTCAAATAAATAATTGAAGTTTTAATAGCTATCGATTAAACAAAGAAAATAAAAGGTATATGAGAAATCATATAATTAATTTTTAATAAAATAAAAAAATTTAAAATAAAAAAAATTGTCAAACTAAAAGTTGAGAACATGAGAAAATTTTTGTTAATAGAGAAACAATGGCGAATTGAGACCGTAGAGAAATGATGATGAAAGGAGAAAAAATCGGGTTGAAAAATAAAAGAATTATAAATGGGATGCACATATGAAAATATAGAGAATTTTTAAATATAAGAAAGGAGAAAATACATTTACACCCTGAGGTTTGGCAAAAATACACAAACCCCTTCAATTTTTTAAAAATACATTAGGTACCCTTACTTTTCAAAATAATGGCACATACATCCCTTCTGTGTGTTGATTGGTAGTCAATTAACGGTTAGGCCCCCTTGGGTAGTCACGTGTCCTTTTTAAAATCCTTTAACTGTGGTTAAGATTCACCCACCTCCTTGATTTTTAGAAAAAAATTATTAACATTGGTTAAAATTTTCTAACTCCTAAGGTTAAATTTTTTAAAATATTTTTTCTTCTAAAACTAAAGATATTTGAGAGAATCCTAGGTGTGGGTGACCTTAACCACAGTTAATGAGTGTAAAAAGGGGCACGTGGCCCCTGAGATGGCCACATGTAAAAAACTGATTAGGCCCCTTCAGGTGGCCACATGTCCCTTTTTACAATCCTTAACTATGGTTAAGGTCAACCGTCCCTAAGGTTCACTCAAATATCAACGCTTTTTAATTCAATTTTCATTAATTAACATAATCGTTTATGGTTCCCTCTTTTTATTACGTTTGCTTTTTTTACCGACAGCGAGAGTGATTTCGTTCAGTTTTTTTTTTTTTCGCTTTTTCGCCTCGTGATACCTACTACGAATAATCTCTCTCTTACAAAACTGTCCTTCAAGTTCCAAATCAGAATCTTCTCTTTCTCTCTCTAATGGCTCGTCGCCGGGAAACCGCTTTTCTGTCACTCCAAATCCGCCATCTGAAACCACCTCTCAAAACCACGCAATAGAAACAGCTATCTGTATCTGTCCTCTTCAAATTAAAACCCATCAATGGCATTGTCATCTATTACTGGTTTTGTTGCCTTGTTCGTATCGTTTCTGCTTTTGGGCTTGAGAATCGATTCTGAGCCAACGCAAGACAGACAAGCCCTCCTTGCTTTCCTCTCTCAAACGCCGCACAAGAATCGTCTACAATGGAACTCTTCTGACTCTACCTGCAACTGGGTCGGAATCGAATGCGACGTTAATCAGTCTTACGTGTACTCTCTCCGTCTTCCTGGTGTTGGCCTTGTGGGTCAGATCCCGGCGAATACTATCGGCCGTCTGACCCAGCTACGTGTTCTTAGTCTCCGGTCTAATCGTCTTTCAGGTGAGATCCCTGATGATTTCTCCCAGTTGATGTCCTTGCGTAGTCTCTACCTCCAGAGCAATCTCTTCTCCGGCGATTTCCCGGCAGTTTTGACTCCATTGAATCGGCTTTCACGGTTGGATCTTTCGTCCAATAATTTTACCGGGATACTTCCATTTTCCGTCAACAATCTGAGTCACCTAACTCGGCTTTTTCTGCAGAACAATGGATTTTCAGGGAATCTCCCTAGCATTAATCCTTTAGGTTTGGTCGATTTTAATGTTTCAAATAACAATCTCAACGGTTCTATACCTACAACCCTTGAAAGATTTCCGGCATCGTCGTTTGCGGGAAATATAAATCTCTGCGGCAAACCATTGAATTCCTGTAACCCATTTTTCCCTTCCCCGGCTCCATCTCCATCGAATTTTCCAAAAACCCCAGTTCGAAAAAGTTCTAAAAAGCTCTCCACAGCAGCAATTATCGCGATTTCTGTTGGGTCGGCCATAATTCTACTCTTACTGCTTCTGTTTCTCCTCCTCTGTTTGCGTAAGCGACAAAACCGTCGACAAGCCGCAAAAACTCCGAAGCCGGCGGTTCCATCGGCGGTGACGGAGGTGGGCACCACTTCGTCTTCGAAAGACGACATCACAGGTGGGCCTTCGGAATCAGAGAAAAACAAGTTGGTGTTTTTCAATGGCGGGGTTTATAGTTTCGATTTGGAGGATCTGTTGAGAGCTTCTGCAGAAGTTTTGGGGAAAGGAAGTTTGGGTACTTCGTATAAGGCGGTTTTGGAAGATGGAACAACTGTGGTAGTGAAGAGATTGAGAGATGTCTCTGTTAGCAAGAGGGAATTCGAGATGCAGATGGAGATTTTAGGGAAGATTAAGCACGGAAATGTGGTTCCTTTGAGAGCTTTTTACTACTCCAAGGACGAGAAGCTTCTTGTTTACGATTTCATGGCTGCTGGAAGCTTATCTTCGCTTCTACACGGTATGATTTCGAGTTCTCTCTGTGTATTGTTCGAACCCTATTGGATTCTTTCTGTTTTATCAACAGCAATGAAGCTCGAGCTATTTACAGTACAGTCATGGAAATTCTCTTTTTTTCTTTTTCATTTTTCCATTTTCATAGATTAGGAATAACCATGGTATTTTAGAATTTTTTGAGGGTTGTTTAGTCAGTTTTGAAAATGCGAGGCTCTGTATATTTACATTTATGCCATCAACTTGGCACCAATCACCATGCATGCTTTCATGATTCCCGAGTCCCCGACCGACATACTTTGGTTCGTTTTAGTGATTTGCGCGACCTATAATTCTGTGACGAAATTACCCTTCTCAATACCAATATAATTTTATTTTCCAATTTACCCTTAGTAGGGCATTTTGGGCAATATAAAAAATGGATTTTTGTGAAAAAAGAAAAAGCAAAAAAGAGAGCTAGTTTTTTAGGTTTTTGTAAATAACCCTTGCCTTTCATATTTTGGACTCTCCCTCGATTTATTCCAATTTCTTTTTGCAAATACCCCTTACGGTTAGTTTTCAATGGAAAATATGACTTAATGACTTCTGTTAGTTTATCCTTTTTTAAAAAAAAAGTATTATATTTTTCATATTATTATTTCATAAACGTGAGTTTTTATGTAAATTTTTTTATCTGTAACAGTTGCCAAATAAACCAAAATCATATTATATATATGACTTATGACTTCTAGTAGTTTATTATATTAAAAAAAAAAAGTATTATGACAAGACAATCCTTTTTAAATTTAATATTTTATTTTATATATGACTTATGACTTCTGGTAGTTTATCGTATTAAAAAATAGTATAATGACAAGATTATACTTTTTAAATTTCATATTTTTCATATTATTATTTCATAAATGCGAATTTTTATGCAAATTTTTTTATTTGTGACACTTTGCAAATAAACCAAACTCATATTAACCATATAAGTTTATATATGAGATGATAATATGAAAAATGTCTTAAGTTTAGAAAGCGTAGTTTTGTTTTAATATTTTTATTTAAGCATATAAATTAACAGAAGAGGCATTTTTAGAACTCACAAGTATAAATCAATTTTTTTAAAAAAAGATATCCTTTACGATATCATTTACCTAAGTTGATACAGGGTTTATGATTAACAACGTGAATTGGAGTTCTTGTTACTCATCACCCCGGAAATGGATCCCAAAACCTATCCCATCGCATGAGAGATGCCACACACTACCAATTGGCACAAGAGGTGTGGGGTGTACTAGAAAGTTACATTTTCAGAACTAACCAGGATGGGGATGTTTGCAAAATATCAAAACAAGGATTTTTTTACATATAAATAAAAATCCCTATTAAAAGTGGATTTAGAAGGGCGTTATAGTAAAAGAAAATGGAAAGGCTAACCGGAAGCACCGGTGATTCTTACAGGAAGCAGAGGTTCAGGACGCACACCGCTAGAGTGGGACAACCGGTTGAAGATAGCGATAGGCGCGGCCCGAGGCCTTGCCCACCTCCACGTGCCGGGGAAAGTCATCCATGGCAACATCAAGTCCTCCAACATCCTACTCCGACCCGAACTCGCCGCATCCGTTTCGGACTTCGGACTCTACCCACTGTTCGGCGCATCCGCACCACCCAACCGCGTAGCAGGCTATCGTGCGCCGGAGGTGGTGGAGACTCGCAAGGTAACGTTCAAATCCGACGTGTACAGCTTCGGGGTATTACTGTTGGAGCTATTAACGGGCAAGGCTCCGAATCAAGCCTCATTAGGAGAGGAAGGCATTGATCTGCCTAGGTGGGTCCAGTCGGTAGTACGGGAGGAATGGACGGCTGAGGTTTTTGATGTGGAGCTGATCAGGTATCATAATATAGAGGATGAGATGGTGCAGCTACTCCAGATAGCAATGGCCTGCGTGGACACTGTACCGGATCAGAGGCCTGATATGCAGGAAGTGGTGCGGATGATAGATGATATAAATCGGGGAGATACTGATGATGGCATACAACAGTCGTCTGATGATCCTTCTAAGGGATCTGACGGTCAAACGCCTCCCATGGAGCCTAGGATTCCTCCTTCGGCTGTCACACCTTAAGACATTCTCAAAATTGTGCAAATGGTATGTTTTTTCTTAATTTGCGCTCAGTGCGTAAGTTAAGACGACCCAGGATGATTTCTTTTTCTTGGGTTTTTTTTTAAAAATTTTATAGGGTTTGAATTGTCTGGAGCGATCCATGATCCGATTGGAATCCATTTTATGTTTTGTTTTTAATGATTTTTTTTTTTCATATTTTAAAATAGGGCATTTCACATTTGTCCTCCGTCAAAGTCCACATGGTCAAACAGTTAGCCTACGCATGTGCGATTTACGCACCCGGTTATACGTTAGTATAAGAGGTAGACCGTAGAACCGTCCGCGATATCGACAAGCTCTGGGTTCCTCCCTGCCTTTCCACAGTCGTTGGGTTGACCAGGGAATAGACGAGGGAAGGACACGTGGCGTATAGGCCACGACCTGACGAGGGGCAGAATCGTGATTTGGAAGGAATTTGTCCGTTTGTTTGGGGATTGTTGTGGGGCCAAGGGAAGATGTGGGAAACAGGCTGGCGACTGAGAGTAAAACAGGGCCGGGGAAGCTTAACTCTGACAGAGAGTGGTCAGCCGCCCGGCACAGCCGTGGAGCCAGGCTGAGTGGACCCCACACCACCATTCTCCCGGTCCCACTTCTTTGGCACATGTGTGTGACTGTGCTCCGCTAGGAAAGAAGACTCGGAATGCGCACCCTTCTTTGTTATCCTTCACGGTTTGCTAACATGCGCTAATTCCCCCCCCCCCCCTCCCTTTATGAGAGAGCATTAATGTTCAAACTTCAAACAGCTTTGATGTACCCAGCTTAATTTATTATGACGGAATTACCCCCTCAGGCTTTCTAATATGAGGTAGGTACTGGGTAGACAAGGCTCGTGCTTCTTTCGGGAAATCATTCGTTTTTGGGTGTGCATGGGCGGAGCTAAGAAAAGATTTTCTTGAGGGCAAGTGATTTTGGGGGGTACTGATGGTTGATTAATAATGTTATTAATTAGTGATAGATTTGTTGGACGGGTACAAAATATTATGGGTTTAATGGGTACCAATTGTCATGTCCCAAAATTTTCTTGGGTGAGTTACACTGACCTCTCAAGAGATTTGACTTGACGAAATTGTAAAAATCTCATCTTTTGTTTACTTTTCTAAGTTTAATGAAATTATAGAAATCTTTATATTATTTTTAAAATTACTGTGCTTTCCCTCCATAAGGTTCGTCAAGTTGACATTGTTAATGGAGAATGTTCTTTTACGATTTTATCCTCATTTATTTACTCGAGGAAATAACGTCGTATAATCACGTTAACTGACTTCAAGAAGGGTAATTTAAACATTTTATAATTTTTAAACCATAACATAATCAAAATTCATCATGTTAGTAACAACATACTATACTAATGGAATGAAGAATCTATTACCGAAGTAGAGGGGATGGTTGTATACTTTCAAAAATAAAAAAGGGAGGTTTTTGCAATTTTACCAAACCTCAAGGGTTTCAGCTTGAATTTTAATGATTTTTGAATAAGCCTGATCCAACACATTTACAAAGGCTTTAAAGCTCGAAGTTGGCAGATTACCACCCTTAAGCTAATCTCTGGGATTGGATCCACTGAACAGTGAGTAGTAGCACCATGAAAGTGGGCCATATAGTGTTTTGGTGGGCATGGAGGTGTTTAAATCGGTCAAAATAATCTGAACCAAATGGGCCGTAAGCAATTTAAACCTTTTACGTGGGACTTTTGACAGAGACTATCAATTGTTGTGTGAATTAGATTTGAAAGTTCAAACCAACAAAAATGTCCTCATCAAGGTATGAAACATATATATGGTAGACCTTGACCTCGAGGTCCATCACCCTCAGTGGTTGCTACTACCCCCACAAAGTCCACAATACAACGATTGAATCGATTTGAACCGTTGGATTTATATCAAGCATACCGATGGTTGAAATTTTCTTATCAGTTATAACCTATTCACCATTATTCTCGTAGTTCTTACTATGAGAAATATCCATAGTGATTAGGACGAACTTGAATCCGCTGTAAGAGGAATTTGGCTGTAGAAGGCTTATCAGTCATTCCGCCTCAGCTTTTAAGCTTAGGGTTAAAGGTTACTCTTTGTTTGTATATGATAGCACCTAATTTTTCCGATTTGACAGTTTTGATCTATGATTTATTTTTGGAGGTTGATAAGATCCTTCAATTTACCAACCTATAACCAGAGATAAGATCCTTCCATTTACCAACCTCCAATTACAGCGGAATACATTTATTATTTTGTGGTTCATGAATGGTCCCTCTAGCTTATACGGCGAGGGCCTCGGATTGTCTCTGGCGAAGCCAGAAAGGGCTCTCGGGGTTCCATACATTGTGCGGCAGCTGGCAGCAAAATGGGGAGAAGTCATTTATTTTCTCCCCATCATTTTTGACTTCTCCCCATTTGATATCTCTTTCCCTTATTCTCACACAATTATTGCCGCATGTCCATTTGTGTGTAGAGAAGTCAAAATCATGGGCCCCATGATTTTGACTTTTACACCACATGTCATCTATTCTATGGAACCCCGAGATAAGCCCTTTCTGGCTTCGCCAGAGGCAAGCCAAGGCCTACGGCGAGATGTGCTCATTTGAGAGTGGTCCTGACAAGAAGTACGGGCAGAAGAACTTTTCCTTAGTGATGTGACAAAGCCGAGACTCACTTAACCAGCACGAGTAGTCAGTTGGTGCAAGGTTTGGGCTCGGTCCTAGCATCGTGTGCTGGACTCCTCCTGAGCTTAGCCAATGCACGTGATTACATGCATCGGATTAATCCTTTCTTGTCAGGGTTGGAATATCCTGTCTTACACCTCAAAAATAAAAAAGGGAGACTCACTTAGCATTTACTAATTCTAACCCAAAAAAACAGACAAAAAGAAAATTGGCTTGAGTAAATGGGCTCTCTCTATTTCATTTTTATTTCTTAAAGGCAGCTCACCTAAATCTATCCTCTTGAGCTCTATTTTACTATGCAAAGATTGAGAGATTTTGCTAGCCTCATTCTCCCCTATTGCACTTTCTATTTTGGAACAAGAAAACAAGAATTTTGTAGTGGCCCCCAAACACAATATCTTTGTCTTCTTACCCAAAAGGAAGAGAGTGAAATAGGTGGAGAGTGGGGCTAGCACTCCCCAAAATTGAGTCATTTCCCAAAACCTCAAGGTATTTTATTTTCAGCTTTTAAGGGCAGCTCACCTACATCTACCGGCAAAAGATTAGCTCTGGTGGATGCCCGAGCCAACTGCTCGGGCATCCACAAATGAAGGGCCATGGGTAGTTTTAAAGGGGGGAGTTATCAAATGGGGATAAGTCAAAATCATGGGAAAAATATGAAATGACTTCTTCCCTAAATTATCGTCAGATACCCCTTCATTTGTGGATGCCCGAGCGCTTGGCTCGAGCATCCACCAGAGCTAATCTTTTGCCAAATCTACCCTCTTGAACTCTATTTTAATATGAAGAGTCAATTTCCTTCAAGAAACATACCCTTCAACTATAAAATATACCTATTAATGGCTTAATGCACAAAATACTATGAAGCTACACATGAATAACTTTAATAAGGAGTATTTCTGAGTAATTAATAAAGTACCTTTAAAGTGTATTTTATGAGTGAGTTAGATTGACACATATATTCTCTGTGAAACAAAACAAGAGAAAATTGTTATTTTCTCTTTGGCCTTTGCCATCTTTAAGTATTTTTTATTTAATTGTCATTTCTATAATTATTTTTAATTCTTTTGGAAGGATTTTATTGTACTCACTAAATCATTGTAATGGAATTACACTTGAAAAAAACCTAAAGGGTATAAGAAGAGTGTGACTCAAGCAAGGTGTTCAAGGAACTACTTCTCTTTCATCTATTCTTTTGAGTGCTCACCCACCACAAAGAAAAGAAAAACAAGACACAGAGGAATTCTAGAGGATTTTATGATAATTAGCTTTAGAGTAGAGCTTAAGACATGTAGTTTTCATTCCTTCTAAGGTCTAATTTGAAAAGGAAAATGTTTAATGGACGTCATTGGTCTAGCCCCCATTTTTAACACCCATTAGCCATAGTTAAGATTCACTCACCGTTAGGGTTCATCCATGTTTTTAGAAAAAATATAAAATATATTAATTTTAATTTAGTTAACCTTAAATATTGTTAAAAGGGGTTAAAAGGGACATGGGACACGGCGGCCAATTAGATAGCGGAATGCGAGGTACTCATTTGAAAACAAAGCTTCGAATGAAAATGGACTTAGGCAAAACACTTCCATCAAGGCTCTATTGTTCTTTTGCTTTTCATTTCTTGAGATTTCAAGTCTTATAAAAAATGAAGGGTCTTGAAATCATATGATGGTAGAAATATTGTTTTTTGTCAATACTCAAGTCAAAAGAACAAAATATTGCAAAGTAATTAGACTTGTGAAACCCGACACTTAAAAGTCTCGAGACATGGAAAGTGTTGACATTTGTAAATCTTCGCAATTAGACCCCGTAAACTTTGGGTTTATTTGTCTATATGTCTTTAACGGGTAGACGTTTTCACATTTTAGACCGTTTAGTAACGTGACTGTTTACTATAAAAAAAGATAAAAATAACATATCATATCTAAAAACAAAATTCCAATTTTTAATATTTTTGGGAAAGAAACATCGCCTATTACGATTGACCCCTTTTATGATTTGCATTATTCAAGCCTAAAAAAATGTCTCCCGTCTCTATTAGCCGGTTTCTATTAAAAAAATGTTTTAAAAAAAAACCTCATACGTTGTCAAACGATTTTACTGTCTACAAATCTTTTTTTTTTATCATGCACAAATCTATTTTAACTAGATCAATCTGAAATAGACAAAATCAGAAGAGATCTATCAAATGAACCGTTAAAAACACGGAAAAAGACTTAATGTAAACATTATTTTGCATAGTTAGATTTGAATTCTCATAACCATTTCTTGTACTATTTGGTGGTGGTTAGATTAGTTGAGACATATGGGAGATGCACATAACTCAACTTCACTAACTACAAGCAATATGATGAAGTCCCAACAACTAATGAGACTATACATGAATGTACAGTTATTTTTAAGAAGAAAAGATGAACCCAATCGCAATCGTTACCCGAAAATGTCAAGAGAAGAATAAGACCTAAAACATTAATTTGAAACAAACCAAGATGTAATGACAGTTTGTTGGTTGATGCCAACTAATTTATAGTCTAAGTGATGATCATTTACTTGCACCGACTGATAAGACTACAACTAGTGACTATCCTTCCTGAAGAAGTTTCCAAAAAGAGCAATAATCTGCTCTTCGTGCGAGGAGCGGACTGTTGCACTTTACCCCTCACAGAGCCCTTTAATTGCCTTAAACTCTGGTTAAGAAGTTTTAAAAACTTTTATGGTTAAATTGTTAATTATTTTTCTAAAAACATGATTAGATGCTTTAACTCTAAGGGTGAGTGAATCTTAATTACAGTTAAAGGGAATTAAAAAGGGACACGTGACGATAAAAGGGGGATGGTTTCATTCACTCCACCAGCGAGAAGGTGATTATTTTCCTCTATGAACATTATTTATTTTTGATATAAAATGTGCAATAACCATGGGCCAAACCAGGTAGGCGAGGAGCAAAAAGAGCCTAAATTTATACTTTGTATCATATAATTTAAGAGAGCATAGACATAGGGTAAGAAGAAAGAGACTAAATTTATACTTTGTATTATATAAGTTAAGAGGGCATATACATAGGGCAAGAGGCAGCTAGCTGCACCACTAGACTTCTAAAGAAAAAAAAACTAAGTTTTATAATATACTATTTAACTATTTAATTTATGAGGACATAGGCATGGGCAAAAGGGGCAACAATCCTATAACTTAAAAAACAGAAATCTTTACAAACCGGCAAGACGTCCCTAAAAAAAATAAATCGGGGACTATGTCCGGAACCCATACTCCCTGGACCAAGAATATTTTATACTCGCTTAATCATTCTTCACATACCTATCAATAATAATTACTAACATTATCAATCAATTATTGCTTGCCCTTACAAAGAAATCCCAGTTCCACCCGTAACATTCTCTTAAATCCTGATAACATTAATATTCAGCCTGAACATTTGATTCATGTACTAGGACGCCTTTTGTTATTCCGTGAGTGCTGGTAATGCATCTTGTCGAATTTAAAATCCATTGATGATACTAGTAGGTTCGAGTACATGTTGGTCTAACAGTCAGGTGTTTTTATTAAGGTTTGGATGCTTTAACTGTAATTTAATTTATTTAAGATTTTGAATAATTCGAAGAAGTGTTTCCATCGATTTTGATTCAAGTTATTCAAATCTTGATAAGGAGATCAGTGACATATTGTAGTTTTCCTTTTCTTCATGCTCAATCTCAATGAATTATTTGACTTCTCCAAGTTACATCCACTTTACAAGCAATTTATCCCTTTACCTGATAGCCACCATAAAATGGTTTTTGTAGGGGTTGTAATGGGCCGGGTATGGGCTTGAGGTTTAGTATTTTTTATTAGACCCGACACAAAGTCCAACACATTTATATAGGTTTTGAAGCCCGAACTTGGCCCGATTCGTCCCCTTTTTTTATCACACATTTATCAGAATGAAACACTCACTTGTGAAAACGGTTGTATATGAACAAATTAATTTCAACTAAAGGCTCCATTTGTTTGCACATAAATGATTTTACGTAAATCATTTATGGTGTAAAAGCTCTTATGGTAAAAGATAAAAGTTCCACTTATTTTTTGTTGTTTGGTTGCATTCTTAAAAACAAGGTGGTATTTTTTTTTTATATTACTTGCTTGTGTTTGAAGTTAAGGTACATTGAA
This sequence comes from Tetracentron sinense, assembly GCA_015143295.1. NCBI lineage: Eukaryota > Viridiplantae > Streptophyta > Magnoliopsida > Trochodendrales > Trochodendraceae > Tetracentron > Tetracentron sinense. The sequence goes on along the minus strand of CM026554.1, from coordinate 4,822,275 downwards.
AATTGTTGTATTCTTGTGATTCAAAACTAAAAAGAAAAGCTTTGTTATTTAGTTTTGAGTGTTTTTTTGTTTAGTCCCACATTGGAAAACTATGAAATGTTTTACCTCTTTATATAATAGAGTATTGGTAAAAGGATTGGGCCTTCAAGGGCATTAGAATTTGTTGTCTACCCACCCATTGCTTCTTGTGAATATGTTATGCTCCAACTCACACACGCGCGCGCGCCGAGTCGTGTCGGGTCGGCTAGGTTGGGTTGGGTCTTTGACTAAATAAAATATATATTTTTTATTTAAGGCCCATTAGTATTTTATTTAATCAAATAAAAGAGATTACCGTTTGACATACCTCTAATTACTAATTACTGTTTTATTCCTGTTAGTAGTAATTAAGTGAGATTAATTTGGTATTAATTTGACAGTTTTGGAAATAAAAGGTCTTTTTCTCTACTCTATATAATAGAAGAATATATTCTGGTTTTAGACACAGAAAAGTTACGCAGTTTTGCTCTCTTCTTCTGATCTCTTGTTTCTGGGTTTTCTCTAATCTATTTTTGAGTTTTCTTACTGGATAAAGAGCGGAGTAAGGTGTGCGATTATAAGCAGTGCACGCTTATAATCAGGAAAATTTTTTATGGGGCTATTGTATCCTGGAGACATTGTGACTAGCAAACCCAGTGCACCTGTGGAGGCACGAATTGTCTTAAAGAAAGCGAAGTATTCGTGCCTCATTCCACAAAAGCTACCGACGATTCTAACCTATATTCAAGTGCAGGAATTTCTGAATTAAAGTTGTTGTTCTGTTCGTGAGACTGCAGATTTGCCCGGGAATAAGCGTTTACAGGTATTTTTGGAACAACAATTTTAAGATAATTCGACATGACTTCTGTAAATATTAGGACGAATGATTCTGTGATTAGGACTGAAATTTTGATGGGTCTAATTTTAAGCGTTGGCAATAGAAAATGATTTTTCTGCTAACATCGCTTAAATTAGCATATGTTTTAACTGATGTTCCTAATGAAAAAGAAGAAGAACCGGGTAGATCTCATTATAAGCAAAGATGAGAATCTGCAGATTTTTTGTGCAAATGGCACATTTTAAATGGAATGACAAATGCCATGTACGATTTATATTGCACTGAAAAATCTGCAAAAAGCTTATGGGTAGCTTTAGAGAAAAAATATCAAACTGAGGAGGTTGGGTCTAAAAAATATGCAGTGAGTAGATTTTTAAAGTTTATAATGGTTGATGGTAAATCCGTAGTAAAACAAACTCAGGAATTTCAAATAATAATTCATGAGATTATTATTGAGGGAATGAAAATTCGAGAACAATTTCAAGTGGCTGCTATTATAGAGAAATTGCCTCCATCATGGAAGGATTTTAGAAATTTTTTTCGCCATAAATCAAAGGAATTTTCAATTGAAAATTTGTTGATGAGAATTCGGATTGAAGAGGAATCTAGAGCTCAAGACAAAAAAGGAAGAGGATTCTGAGATGACTTCAAAGATAAATTTTGTTGATTCTTCGGGGAAGAAAAAATAGAAATTTTTGAAAATTAACAAGAAGCTTATGAAGAATAAACAGTCATTTCAACATTTTCAGAAGACAGGAGAAAGCTCAAAATCAAGTGGATGTTTCGTCTATGGGAAATCTGGACATTTTGCTAAGAATTGTCAATTCCGTAAAATGAATTATTCTCAAGCAAATATGATGGAAGAACCCCTTGTTGCTATGATCACTGAAATTAACATGATGAGTTTCAGTGAAGGTTGGTGGGCAGACACAGGTGCGACAAGGCATGTCTGCTATGATAGAAATTAGTTTAAAAACTATGAGACTGTCAAAAGCAACCATGATGTCCAGGTGGGTAACTCCTCAACCTCTAAAGTTGTTGGAGTTGGAGATATTATTTTCAACTTCACTTCAAGAAAGTCTGTGACTTTGAAGGATGTTCTTCACATTCCAGATGTGCGAAAAAATTTGGTGTCGGGCTATCTTCTGAACAAGGCTGAATTTAAGCAAGTAATAGAGTCTGATAACTATGTAATTTCCAAATACGGAAAATTTGTAGGAAAAGGCTATGTTGCCAATGACATGTTTAAGCTAAATGTTGAATTGATTAATAAAGTTTTAGCTTCTGTTTATATTGTGTGTTCTGTGAATATTTGGCATAGTCGATTAGGACATATTAACGAAAATTATGTGAAAAGGATGAGTAATTTAGGAATTATACCTAAATTAAATAATGATAATTTTGATAAATGCATACATTGTAGTCAATCAAAATTAACTAGAAAACCTTTCCACAAATTGGATAAAACTTCAGAAATTTTAGGTCTTATTCATACTGATATTTGTGATTTAAAAGAAACAATAACTAGAGGTGGTAAAAAATATTTTATTACATTTATAGATGACAAATCCAAATATTCGTATGTGTATTTAATTAGATTAAAGATGAAGCTTTGAATATGTTCAAAATTTATAAAGCAGAAGTTGAAAATCAATTAAATTTAAAAATTAAAATTGTAAGAAGTGATAGAGGAGGCGAATACGCATCTAATGAATTTGATTCATTTTGTGAATCAAATGGAATAATACAACAAGTGACAGCTCCTTATACCTCTCAGCAAAATGGAGTTGCTGAGAGAAAAAACAGGACATTAATAGAAATGGTTAATGCAATGCTTAATAGCTCAGGCATACCTTTAAATTTATGGGGAGAGGCTCTTATTACTGCTATTTATATTCAAAACAGAATACCTAATAAGAAAACTAAAATAACTCCATATGAGTTTTGGAAAGGGAAAAAACCAAATGTGAATTATTTTAGAACATGGGGATGTCTAGCTAGGGTCAGATTTAATGATCCTAAAATAACTAAATTGGGACCTAAATCTAGGAGATGTTCTTTTATTGGTTATCCAATAAATAATAAAGCATATAGATTTTTAGACATTGAAAATAATGTAATTATAGAATCAAGGGAAGCTGATTTCTTTGAATTTTTTTTTCCTTTTAATTCTTCAAATAGTGGGGGTTTAATAAACAAAAATCCGAATGAATCTAGTGATCCTAGTTCTACAAATCTTGAATCAATTAATTCAGATGAGGCTGAAATTGAGCCAAGAAAGAGTAAAAGAGCTAAAAAGAATAAAAATTATGGGTCTGATTTTTATACCTATATGGTAGAGAACGATCCTATTTCTTTAAATGAGGCATTGGAGTCACATGATTCTTCCTTTTGGAGAGAAGCTGTGGAAAACGAAATGGATTCAATAATGTCCAATCACACTTGGATATTAGTTGATCATTCTCCTAGAACTAGAACTATAGGCTGTAAGTGGATATTTAAAAAGAAACTTAAAGCTGATGGATTTATAGAAAAATATAAGGCTAGGTTGGTAGCTAAGGGTTATAAACAAAAAGAAGGAATAGATTATTTTGATACATACTCACCTGTATCAAGAATTACCTCTATTCGAGTATTATTTGCTATAACATCCATACATAATTTAATCATTCATCAAATGGATGTAAAAACTGCATTCTTAAATGGTGATTTAGATGAAGAAATTTATATGGATCAACCAGAGGAATTTATTGTCCCTAGACAATCTAATAAAGTGTGTAAACTTGTAAAATCATTATATAGTTTAAAACAAGCTTCTAAACAGTGGCATGAGAAATTTGATAATATATTAATGACTCATGGATATAGTACAAATGAAAGTGATAAATGCATATATTATAAATTTAATAGTGATTGTGGAATAATCATTTGTCTATATGTAGATGATTTATTGATTTTTGGAACAAATCAAAAAATCATAAATGAGACAAGAATTTTTGTCATCCCAATTTGATATGAAGGATCTTGGAGAAGCAAATTTAATTTTTGGAATTAAAATTATTAGAAAGGATGATGAGATAATTTTATCTCAATCTCATTATATTAAAAAATTATTATTAAAATACAATCATTATGATTATAGTCATGTTTATACTCCATATGATCCTAGTGTTCATCTATCACCTAATGAAGGAGATAGTATAAACCAAAATGAATATGCTAGTGTCATTGGAAGCTTGATGTATGCTATGAATTGCACTCGCCCGGACATTGCATATACAGTCGGGAAATTAAGTAGATACATTAGTAATCCCAGTAAGGAGCATTGGGATACAATTAGCAGAATCCTTAGATACTTAAAAGGATCTATGGATCATGGATTACACTATGGTAGATATTCTGCTGTGCTAGAAGGATATAGTGATGCTAATTGGAATTCTGTCTCTGATAAATATAAAGCTACGAGTGAATATATTTTCAGCATTGGTGGTGGTGCAGTCTCTTGGAAATCCAAGAAACAAACAATTCTGTCAAATTCTACTATGGAATCAGAATTGATAGCTCTATCTTTAACAGGAGAAGAAGCAGAGTGGCTTCGGAACTTTTTGTTCGATATTCCTTTATGGAATAAACCAGTCCCGACTATTAAAATTAACTGTGATTGCAATGCTGCAATATGTAGAGCTAATAACACAGTATAATGGGAAATCTCGACAAGTACGTCGAAAACATGCATGTTTGAGAGAACTCCTACGAGATGGAGTTATATCTGTTAATGAAATCAGATCACCAGAAAATCTGGCAGATCCCTTGACTAAAGGCCTAGCAAGGGAAAAAGTATGGAATACATCGAAGGGGAGGAGACTTAAGCTAATTGAAAAATAAACCAATTGTAATGGCAACCCAACCTGAAGACTGGAGATTCCAAGAACAGGTTTAATGGGAAGAACAAGTTACTGAGTGGTTTGAGGTGATGCACTATAGTAGGAGAATAATGTTATTATTCTCCAAGTCCATTCCTATGGTGTGAATAGTGCATAAAGTATGTGACGATTAGAGGTTGAGGGTTTCCTCTTAATGAGATCTATAGCTCTATTGAGTGGGATGTGGAGTCACATAGGCATCCTTGATAGACTCACCTATATAAGTGTAGAAGTGAGGCCGCTTCCTGTGAGAAATTGACTATTTCTCTAGAGCACTTATTAAACCGGGATAAAAGCACATGGCCGAAAAGTACTGGCTTAGACACTTGTAGACTCTGTAAGAGTTAATGTGTTTAAGGTATAAGACTCATCACTAAAAGAGCTCAATTTTGCAAGACCAAGATCTATGATCTATGGACACTGAGTATCTGGTGAGAATTGTATTTTAAACTATGCAAAGGTTAAGTCTACGTGACACCTTTGTTTATGCATTAAATCTAATTTTACTCAGCAATTTTATTTTATTTTGAGATTTTAATGTTTTTGAATCAAGTGGGGGATTGTTGTATTCTTGTGATTCAAAACTAAAAAAAAAGCTTTGTTATTTGGTTTTGAGTGTTTTTTTGTTTAGTCTCACATTAGAAAACTATGAAATGTTTTACCTCTTTATATAATGGAGTGTTGGTAAAAGGCTTGGGCCTTCAAGGGCATTAGAATTTGTTGTCTACCCACCCATTGTTTCTTGTGAATATGCTATGCTTCAACTCACACACACGCGCGCGCGAGCCGAGTCGAGTCGGTCGGGCGGGCCGGGCCGGGTTGGGTTGGGTCTTTGACTAAATAAAATATTTTTTTTTATTTAAGGCCCATTAGTATTTTATTGAACCAAATTGGGTCTTTGACTAAATAAAATATATATTTTTTATTTAAGGCCCATTAGTATTTTATTTAACCAAATAAAAGAGATTACCATTTTATTACCGTTTGACATACCTCTAATTACTAATTACTGTTTTATTCCCGTTAGTAGTAATTACGTGAGATTAATTTGGTATTAATTTGACAGTTATGGAAATAAAAGGTCTTTTTCTCTAGTCTATATAATAGAAGAATATATTCTGGTTTTAGACACAGAAAAATTATGGAGTTTTGCTCTCTTCTTTTGATCTCTTGTTTCTCGGTTTTCTCTTATCTATTTTCGAGTTTTCTTGTTGGGTAAAGAGCGGAGTAAGGTGTGCGATTATAAGCAGTGCACGCTTATAATCAGGAATAGTTTTTGTGGGGCTGTTGTATCTTGGAGACATCGTGACCAGCAAACCCAGTGCACCTGTGGGGGCACAAATTGTCTTAAAGAAAGCAAAGTATCCGTGCCTCATTCCACAAAAGCTACCGACGATTCTAACCTATATTCAAGTGCAGGAATTTCTGAATTAAAGTTGTTGTTCTGTTTGTGAGACTGCAGATTTGCCCGGGAATAAGCGTTTACAGGTATTTTTGGAACAACAAAAATCACATGTAAAATCGCATGTAAGAGTGCTATTTTGTTAATTGAATAAAAATCATATTTTTTTGTAAATTGCTAATTGAACAATTGTCGTTATTTAGACTAAGATGAGTATTTTTATTATTTTAGAAAATGCATGTAAAAGAGTATTTTGTCATTTTAGAAAATACATGCAAAGGAATATTTTTGTCATTTAAAAAAAATACATGTGAAGGGTATTTTTGTCTTTAAAAAAAATACCTATGGCGAGAGATTTTTTGTCATTTTGAAAAACATACGCGAAGATGGGTATTTTTTTTTTGAAAAAAATATGTGAAGAAAGGTATTATTGCCACTTAAAAAATATATTTAAAGAGATGAGGGAAAATGACATACAGATAAACAATTTAAGTCATTTTCGCAGAAGTTGCTCATTTTCCATAAAAATGTCTTATTAAAAATTTTACGTGCAAACAAATACGCGAAACGAGGATTTGATTTGTTTCCCCCTATTTTACAGAGAGCATTAGTGAATCAGATTACTTGGTTTGAAAACCAACCCTGAGAACTAAAGTGACAAGTGGATCTCAAATCTGTGGTTTCCACTTCTTCATAACTATGTGCCTGTTGTGAGCAAGAAAGGGAAATCTCAAACATAATGTTTCCACTTCTTACAAACTATGTATAGTGCAAATCAGCAACATAAAAAAATGTATAACGCAAATCAAACACCTCCTCCTAACCGATAACCACCACTTAACAGTCATAGAAAAGAGCAATATCAGCATTTAACAAGCAGAGTTCTTGCTACAGCAAGCAAGCAGGGTTAGTGTTATGTATACAAATAGTGGATGGTAGAATTTGTCAGTCACTGTAATTGTTGTGATTGGATTTTCTCAAATACTATGACTGGTTTTGAGAAGGATTCCTTATAATATTTGAAGAAAAACATAGAGAAGGCTGGGCAATAGGATTTCCTATACACATCAATAAGAACTCGAATTCCGTCGAAGAAAAACAATGATAAGGAGGAGATTTGAGAAAGAGAATTCAATGATATTTTGATGTTGTTGGTGACTGTATGATGGTGTCTTCATGAATTTACTTCTAGGACTCTTATGAAAGGAAGATAGAAATTTTCATCTGAGCTAGATAATAGAATATATGGAGTAAAGGGAGCTCCTAAAACCTGGCTGAGGAGGTTAACAAAACTGTAAAAGAGATCCAATTAGGCAATTAACATAGAACAGTTACTTTCCCTTTCAGTCACAGTTTATTTGGGAGAAGATCAAAACAAAACACAGATTTAAATTTGGGAAACGGATTGAGCCCAACAGGAACGGAGCTTAAAATCCGGTATATTTATTACTCTCTTTTACGATTCCATGTATAATCAACGATAGGACGCCTCCTCCTGAAAACCAAATAAAGGGTCGCAAATCAACTAGAAAGACAGTAAGAATCATTGAAGAACAGTGTTATCTACCTTAGATATCCAACCGGGCGTGTTTAACTCAATTACCATTCTCATAAGTACCTTTCAAGCAAACTTGCTTCTGGAAATCCGAACAGAGATTAGAGGTGTCACAATCAAATTTAATGGTTTCTAAATGGTTTTATTTGATGGTGCCATTTTGTCACTAAGAGCATCACAACTGAACTGTTTCAGCTCTCACAAGAAACCACTAGCCATAACCTGCCTTGGTCTTCTCTAGGTAGACCATTAAGATTCTTCCTTATCCGAGCTTTGGAGTGTTACTTGAAGGAATGAGACATTAATAGACATCCATTGCCTCTTGATCGGTTGAGTTCTGAGGTTTATAGTAGTTGGCTCTGCATCAATTGTTCTCCTTAATATATGGCCACCAACCATATTAACCTCATTTTCCTTTACAGTGGATCTCATTTTAATAAGCTTATAAGTTCCACTTATTTTACTAATCATAGTTAAGAACAGGAGATTTCAGCATTATTAACCAGAGGAGGATAACCCATAAATCTCATTTCCTTTTCCAACCAAGCCAATGTCTTATAAATAACCTCAGTTTGTGGGTGCGATTTATCACCTGCCACAAACACATGGAGTTTTCTTTCAGTTTGAATCCAGCTGCATCCAGGGTTTTTTCTCAAACCTTTTTCTTTCATCAAATCTCTCAACTTTGATACCTCATCCCACCTTCCTGCAGCTGCATATGTGTTTGAAAGTGCAACATAGTTCGCTGAATTATTTGGTTCCAATTTGAGTAGGTGTGCAGACAAATATTCCCCAAGCTCTATCTCCTGGTTTTCTCTACAAGCGGCAAGAAGTGATCCAAATATATGGGCATCTGGCTCAAACGGCATTGTGAGAATAAGCTTAACGGCTCCATCTAGACTACCACAACGAGAAAGAAGACTAACCACACAACCATAGTGCTCCATGCTTGGCGTCACATGGTGCAGTGAGACCATATCAGCAAAAACGCTCAAACCTTCATCCACCAACCCAGCATGGCTACATGCTGATAAGACACCAGTGAAGGTGATGCTATCTGGTTTCAACCCTTCCCTTTGCATCTGTTTAAAGAGTTCAAGAGCTTCTGCAGCATGACCATGTAATGCATACCCAGAGATCATTACATTGTAAAAAGGTAATTCCTTGCTTGAAATCATATCAGATACCTTCTTAGCTAGATTAATATTTCCAGATTTAGCATACATGTCTACTAGAGAAGTTGCAATTGAACGAGATAAGAAAAGCTCACGTCTTATGATATGCCCATGAATTGCTTTTCCATACCGTAATGATACTATATTAGTGCAAGCCAAGAGCAAGCTGACGATGTTCACGGTATTAGGTTGTATTCCTACTTCTTGCATTTGCTGGAAAAGCAGGATTGCCTCATACCCATATCCATTTTGAGACAAACCAGAGATAAGAGTAGTCCAAGTAATGAGGTTAGGCTGGACGCCAATAGACTGCATCTCAGAGAACATTTCTATGGCCTCGTTGACCTGCCCATTTCTCAGAAATCCCAAAATCACTGAATTCCAAGATACCACATTCGGAGGCACGCCCTCTAACTGCATCTGATAAAAAAATTTCAAGGCCTCACCGCTCATTCCTAAATCTGCATAAGCAGCAATTAGTGTATTCCATGACACAATATCTCTCTGCACTGTAGTGTTGAATACTTGTCTAGCATAATCAATCCTTTCACACTTGGTGTACATATCTACAATGCTGCTTGCAACAACAACATCGGATTCTAAGTTGTTTCTAATACAATAACAATGCGCTGCTTTACCAAGCTTTATATTGCTTGAATCAGCAGAAGTGGACAACAAAGATGATAGAGTCACCAAGTCAAATCTCAAGTTCTTTGATCTCATTTCGCAGCACAAATCAAGGGCTTTCTCAATCTGTTTATTTTGTACATAACAGGAAATGAGCAAATTCCATGTCACCACGTCTTTCTCTACCATCCTACTGAAAACAAGTTCAGCATCTTCAACTGAACCAACTTTTGAATAGAAATTTATAAGAGAACTACCCAAGATGTTATCTAACTCTAATCCACTTAAGAGTGCAATGGCATGGCCTTGTACACCCTCTTCAAGAACCCGTGAATTTGCTGATGCGGAAAGGAAGCTCGAAACAGTGACACGAGTTGGCTCAATGCCTTGTAATCTCATATCATAAAAGACCTCCATTGCTTCCTCATTCAGCCCATTCTGAACATATCCCACGATCATGGAATTCCAAGCAACAACGTTTCTCTCCAACATTGCATCGAAGACCTTCCTTGCATCCTCCAAGACCCCACATTTCCCATACATATCTATTAGACTACACGAAACAAAGACACAGCAATCATAGCCCATTTTCAAAACATACCCATGAATCCCTCTTCCAAACCCAATTAACTGTAGAGAAGAACAAGCTTTCAAAGCATTTGGTACAACAAAATTGTCAGGAAAAAACCCATTTTCATGCATTTCACAGAAACCCAACAAAGCCTTTTCGTTAGAACCTATTCTGCAATGCAGTCCAATCATGGCAGCCCAAGAGAAAACGTTCTGTTTACAAAGTCTGTGAAACAGATCGATCGCAACCTCCAAAAAATCACATTTTGAATAGAAAATTACTAACTTTGTTTCAATATACTCATTCTTGGAGAAGAAACCACCATTTTTTAGAATTCGAGCGTGAATTTGCTGACCTGTGAAGAGAGCTCGCTCATTGACACATCCCTGAAGGAGTTCTCCATAGATTTCCGGCCCAATCCGGAAATTTTCGAGTCCCATTTCAGTAAGAACGTCCACAGCTTCATGAATTCTGCCTTCTTTGCATAGAGAAGAAATATGGTGGAAGTAGGATTTGTACAAAATTTCAATTTTTTTCTCACTTTCATGAATTTTGGTTAGATGGGTGGTTGCGAAATTGCAAGATTTTCTGGTAGTGGTGGATTTGAAGCGAGTGAGATGTGATTTGGGAGTGGTGGGGAGAGGAAGAGAAGCCATGCATGAAGGAGGAGGAGGAAGAGGAAGAGGAAGAGGAAGACATGGTGACATTCATGTTTATAAAAACCAGGAAGGGCATTCTCGTCATATTAAAAGATCTAACGGATAACTTTATCAATATGTGATGGATACTTGAAGAAACGATTTTTTTATTAATTATATATGGCCAAAGCAAACTCACTAACGGGTCTGAAACTCGTAAAAATCGTAACAGCCGATACGGATGATTGTAGCAGTTATTTTCAATGCTAGCGCCAAAAGGGACAAAACCCATCATTTCTAGGGTTTGGAATTCAAAGGTTAGTTAGGGTTTTTGGCCCCATTTCTCTTTTATCAGTTCTTTGATCTGTAGATTGTAGTTATATTCTTTGATCTCTAGTGTTATGTTTGTTTTGTCTGTTCATGTCTCTGATGTTTTCGTTTCTCTTTTAATCAGTTCTTTAATCCATTTTGATTGCTCAGTTTAACTTTAATCTGTAGTTTTATATTCTGTGGTTTCTAGTATTTTGTTTGATCTCTGTTCATATCTATGGTTATTGTTAGTTTATCTTCTCTATGAATCCATCTATCACGAATCAAACTCTGATAATTGCCTTGGCCAATACTCCTCAAAAGACCGGCCTGATAAGGTGTGGAAGATCAATTTACTTATTAAAGGCATGTAACAAACTCCAATAATCCACAGAGAACCACCCAGTAAATTTTCTTGTTAGACAAGGAACAGTAATTCTCTACCACACGGGAATCCTCTGTAATCAGCAAAACGAGAAGTTTAGTGTCATATTAAAATTAATCTTTGGAGAAACTAAACATGTAAAAGTTTGATAGAATCATAAGAAACTTTCCGTTGGTGGGATTCTACATTGGAAAATATAACAATGTGAAGAGATACCAAAGGAACTTGGAAAGTGTCCATTCAAATCCAATCATGTAATACACTATAAAACCATATATTACAGCCTGAATGAAGATATATGGAATCTCGATCACAACCTGCAATGAAACAATTAGATTAGTTTTTGTCCAAGAAAAATATGCACCCTTTGTAAACTTCTCAAAATATGCACTCTTGGCAAGGCTGAATACATTCCAGCAGCTCTTTCTCTATTATAAAAGAGCTGTTCGTTCAACGGCCACAACCGGCTGCACAGATGCGGCATTTTGTATCCCAAGTAAAAAAACGGCAGCATACATAGAACCCATTGCGTTGAACAGATCTTGTCGCCTTCCCCTGCGATTTCCAAGAAAGAAATCAAATAAAAATAGGCCTAGAGAGGAAAAAAAATGTTTACGGACCCCCCTTATGTATTTTTATTATACTATTTACCTTTTGAAGCCAAGATCCCAGAAAATTGTTCCAAACATCAAGGTAATGAAGGTTGTGAAGAGAAGTCTCACTGCAGTATATGGCGGGTTGCGCCAGTATGACCAATGCTGTTTCCGCAGGCAAGCCAGGCATTGGGTGAAGAAAGATTGTGAGCATCGAGTAGGGAAGAAAAGGTCTTTTGAACTGGGAATAGGTTGATTGAGTTCTTTGATAAGAGCTTTATTCCTCCTGAAACATTCAACAGACTTCTAAGAGCTAGAACTGCAAATTGAGTGTCATTTCAGACATGGTGATAGATGTTTACAAGCGAAACAACCTGTATAGATCTGAGTTCTTGTAAATGTCAGTGAAGTTGACTCCCAGAGCTTCTTCTTGTGGTGCTGCCTTAGTCACCTCCAACATCCATGTTGCCGGATATCCGCAGTTTATTTTACTTACTCCAATTCCCTTGATGAAGCAAATTCATATCTATCAGTAATTATGTGAAATAAAGTATGAACAGACAATTTTTAAGAAGAATATATTCTGGGCTCACATATAATTCTTCAATTCCTTGCTTCATTAAGAATAGCTGCAATCTCACATTAAATACTACAATATCTTGTAAATTGTCGAGAAGCCATAAATCTTACCAATTCTTGAATCTTAAACGTTTCTCACCTCATCAAAAACTTTGAATATGTTGATGCTTGGCTGGTTGATGGTGCACAAAACTGTTATTCCCGTGTCCACAGTATTCCTCACTGTTCTCATCACAATAGCCGCCGCCCTAGCATCGAGCCCAGAGGTAGGCTCATCCATGAATATTATAGAAGGGTTTGCAACTAGCTCAACTGCGATGATCAGCCTCTTACACTGCTTGGTTGAGAGACCATCAACACTAGGCAACCGATGATCAGCCTCTTACACTGCTTGGTTGAGAGACCATCAACACTAGCAACCCCAGTGGAGAGAAACAAATATCTCCTTGGCCGTGGAGAGAAACAAATATCCACTACTAGTATCCGGTTGCATCGAGTGGAGGAGCCATGACATAACAATGACATTCTCAGCCTCACACTTAGCATAAGCTACATCTAAGGGTGCAAGGATCCGAGTGGCACCAGTCAAATAACCCATTTTCCCTTGACAAATAGTATAGCAGATTTAGACCATGCCAAAAACTAGTCTCATCGAATTTCACAGTAGTAATTTGGAGATTGGAGGTATCACTTTCACTACCTCAATACTTCCTCTTCCTTGCATAGGGATATTAGAGGACTCACTAACCTCAGATTCATCTGTCATGCTTTCCAAATGAAGGAACAATCACAAATAATCACAAACTTACACCTTAGGGATTTACTACCATGGAAAAAGAACAAAATTTGGGGTTTACTATCAAAAAAATTACTAAAATAGGGTATCACCACCCTAAACTCATGGAAAATAAGGATCACACTAGTATGCTAAACACAATGGAATTGAAATCAAGCAAAAACCATGAACAGTGGAAAACGACACATGGAGGAGGAAAATCATCACCACACCTTCACTCATCCAATCTTCAGGAAACTTGTTTCATATAATCCAAAATTTAAATATGGATCAACAATACCAATTTACGTTGTCAAAAAACCTCCACAGATCGCACGATTCATTGTTCTAAATTTGAATTTTTTTCGAAAAAATCAAAGAAACTCAAAAAAATCAACTCCAAGCTTCAAAAAATTCACGAAAAATCACCACAATTCTTATAAATGCCTATCAAACTAAACAAAACTTACTGCTGACTTCCATACAATGTCCATACGGCTGATGTTAGCATGTCGCCATGTTGACGTCAACACCTTTTTGCATGTGGTTTCTTGCACCGCACTCCCTTGGTTCTTTCCTTTGGCTCAGATGCCAAGTTAATTTGGTTTGATTAGGTTTAAGGTTTCAAGGTCTAGGGTTTGAGAGAGAGAAGAGGAAGAAGAAGAATAAGAGATTGGGGAAAAGATTAAAGAGAATTAATTGTCTCTCTCCTACTTTGTCTTATTTATATTCTACTAATGATATACTATTAGTATATAAGAGATACTAATAGTATACCAAGATTACAATGTATAAAAGAAACATAAACATAAAAGGAAAGTATTCTTCTAGAGCCTGTGCATGTCTTCTAGACCATTCCACAAAAAAAACAACAATCTTCTCAGGTTGATTTTTTTGATTAGTAATATATATAAAGAGCAAAAGAGGTTACAAAATGCAAGTTCACAAGAAAGTGAACAAAACGAAGGGGGAGAAAGCTACGTAAAAATCATTTAGTTCAATACTACTAGAAAAATTGGAGGTACACTGTAAATAATGGAAGCACACTATTACAGAGGAATCGAGTTTGCTTGAAGATAATAATTTTATTAGTTCTGATGCATAAAATTACATTACATGAACTTGAACGTGTGCATTACTCTGCAACACTTTCTTATCTCCTCTGGAAGTTAAATGCCCTTATTGAAAAGGCAAAGACAAATGCAAAAGTCACAGTAAACGCAAGAATCACAGCAGCAATCACTCCTAAGAAATCATGTTTGAAACCAAAATAACTCCTTAGAAATTCTTCCACTGTGCTGTCTGTGTCTTCAAGACGGTCCTGTATATCTCCAAACTGCGACACAACCAGTCCATACAAGGTCCAAGCAACAGGACAGGCCCAATAGTACCATCTCCACCACACAGGCATTCTCTGTATCAACCAAAAAAAAAAAAAACATTAGTTGTTAGTACAACTATTCTCTAAAAAAACCCGACATGTAAAGAATGATGGGATTGTTGGAACTTACTGGTCGTGGGATTATAAATCCTGAGAAAATGTTCCATATTCCATAGAATGCAGCGGAAACTATGGCAGCAATATTGTGGTTGGGAGTCACAGCAACAGTCATCATACCATAGAAGGTGAAGTATAACAACGTGAAATACATGAAGAACATATACCAACAGAACTTAACTACTGTCCATTCAAATCCAATCATGGCATAAACTATAACACCATATACCAAAGCCTGCACCAAGACATACGGGATCTCAATCATAACCTGCAACAAAAAGAAGGAATTTCAGTGAGAAACATAAAGAGAAATAGACTACTTCTACAAAATCTAGAAAAAAATATGCTTAAAGAACTTCGTATCACAAGAAAACTGTTACCTGTCCAAAGGCATAAGGCAAGGCTGAGTACATTCCAGCGGCTCTTTCTCTGTAAAAGACTGTTCGTTCAACGGCCACTACTGGTTGCACAGATGAGGCATTTTGTACCCCAAGGAAGAGAACAGCGGCATACATGGAACCCATTGCGTTAAACAGATCCTGTTGCTTTTGCCTGCAATTCCCAACACCAAAATCAAATTAAATGAATCTACAGAGCAGAAGAATGTAAACTTTGAACCCATCTAGATTTTCCTATTATGAACTTACCTTTTGGAGCCAAGGTCCCAGAATATTGTTCCAAACATCAAGGCTATGAAAGTTGTGAAGATAAGTCTCACTGCAGAATATGGTGGGTTGCGCCAGTATGACCAATGCTGTTTCCATAGGCAAGCTATGCATTGAGTGAAGAAAGACTGAGAGTATTGAGTAGGGAAGTAAAGATCTTTTGAACCAGGTGGAGGTGTACTCAATTCACTGATCAGAGCTTTGTTTCTCCTGAAATATTCGTCATAGATTAGTAAAAGCCACTGCAATAAATTTAATGGCATCTCGGGCACATCAGAGAGAATGTCTATAAGTGAACCCACCTGTATAGTTCTGAGTTCTTGTAAACATCAGTGAAATTAACCCCGAGAATTCCTTCTTGTGCTGCTGAGCTCACTTCTAACATCCATGTTGCTGGATTATAACCATCCTTAATTTTACTGACTCCTGCGATTTCCTTTATAACGAACAACTCATATGTATCAGTAATTATGTGGTATGAATTGAGAACCTTGAAGTGAAAAATTCCCTATTTGTAGTTTTTGACTGTAAATTAGCCTCACCTCAAAGTACTTGACCAAATGGCACGAATGGCGACCCAATGGGCCTACATATATTTCCTGTCCTCCCCTCTTCATGAGAAATAGCTGTAATCCATGTCAAAATTTCAATATCCTGTTCATATAAAAGAGAATCCATAAAAGGATGCCAATTCTGTAGTAATCAACATCTCTCACCTCATCAAAAGCTTCGAATATGTCAATGCTCGGCTGGTGAATGGTGCACACCACTGTTCTTCCAGTGTCCACAGTGTTCCTCACAGTTCTCATCACAATTGCAGCCGCTCTAGCATCTAGTCCAGAGGTTGGCTCATCCATGAATATTATAGAAGGGTTAGCAACTAGTTCAACTGCGATGGTCAGCCTCTTGCGCTGCTCGGTTGAGAGACCATTAACACCAGGCAACCCGACGAGTGCTTCCCTCAATGTGGTCAGCTCCACAAGCTCCATGACCTCCTCAATGAACATCTGCAACCATTAGTTAGTTTTACCAGTCAGTAATCACTCAATCAGGACTGATGGTACTTGCTTTTAACTGTTTAAAAAAATGCACAAGATACGGATTAAGATCTCAAAGACATAGACCTTTCTGGTTGCAGAATCGACATCTGGAGGTAAACGAAGCCAAGCAGAATAGACAAGGGACTCATAGACTGTAACGTGAGGAGAGTGGATGTCGTTCTGCTCACAGTATCCTGATATGCGAGCAAAAGTTTCCTGGTTCTTTGGGTACCCGGATATGGTGATGTTTCCTTCGATATATCCACCAGTTTTCCTTCCGGCCAACACATCCATCAGAGTGGTCTTACCAGCACCACTAACACCCATTAAAGCTGTAAGGACACCTGGCCTAAAAGCTCCACTCACACTCTTCAGAAGCTCCAACTTATCTTCAGGGACACCTTGAGTTTTCATTTCCTGCAAGTTCAATTTAACCAAGATATCATCTTTCTGAAGAACAACACCATGAAGAAAGTGCCCTGGCTCCCAAACAAATCTATCATTTTTCTAAAGGTTGTAGCTACCTGTGGCATGTCTACCGAGTATCTAATATCATCAAATGTGATGGAAAGCTGTTGAAATGGAAGAACCATTCCCCGCTTCCTGTTCTGATTAGCTTCATCAATTCTAGATGAAGACTTGGATGAGATACTTCTCCTCCTAATTTCATCTCCCCTTTCTGCATTAATGTCAGTTCATTTAATTAGAATCAACAAACTTAGAAGGTATACTGAAACAGATTGAGCTTGATCACCTCCGGATAAAGTGCGATCAGCAGAGCTCTTTCCTCGAGACGATAGCTCAATATTTTCTCCAGTTTTGTCTGCCTGTTGGCTCAGGGTCTCTTCTGATATAACTGCCTGAGTCTTTTCGAAAGCTGTAGGAATTTGATCCAAGTATCAGTACAGAAGGTCTTAGTTCTGAAAATCTAGAATAAAGAAGATACTCACGATTGAGATATGTGAGAGCCAGAGTGAAAACGAAGTTGAATACGAAGACATATCCAATCAATCCCCCTATTCCAATCCAATACCAATATGCTTCTGTGAAGAACCCGCGAGACTTCAACACTTCCACTCCCAGTGGTTCGGTCGCATTAACACGAACCTATGACATAGAAGTGAACTCAAACATTAGTTGATTTCTTTTGAGACTTTTCTAGGGGTATTACTTTTTTTTTTCCCAAATTGAACAACTTACATGTCTCCAATTCTTCCCAAGGAACTCGTTTACTAATATTGCAGTCTGCCCGTACATCAAAGGAGACATCCAGTAACCCCAAATCCACCAATCTTTAATGTCCTCTGTAAGGCAAAAAGGATAAGGATTTAACTAGTAACATAATGCAATGCCCAGACAAGAGCAAAACAGCATGTTTTCAATCATATTTATGATTATACCTCGAGCTAAGATGAAGCCACCCAAAACAAAAACCGTGAGCAATGCAAATGATCCAAACGTGTTTGCAATAATCATGTTTCTTCCCACTGCACCGATGAATCGGAACAGTGAAGAAGCCACCTGGTTGATAAGTAGAAGTACAAGGTACTGTTTAAAAAACCTGTCGAAAGAAAATTTCCTTGGTTATCACCTGTATAACTGCAAAGCATGATAAACAAATCTGGATGAATTAAGACAGTGTCGTTGCAATTTCATTTGTTTGGACTTTACCTTCCAATGTTTGGATCAAATCCAATGACATAATAAGTAATGAAAACCCAAACAGCAACTTCTACAAATGTGATGGGGATCTTGAGGATCCATGAGGGCAGTGAATATGCCCATGAAGGATAGAAGAGGAGGTCCCTTTGCTTGTAAAATACAGGAAGCTTTGCAATGGTCATGGAAAGCTCTGACATTCCATTAAACATAACCATAATGACAGTGAAAAATAGAGCACCCGTGTAAATCCCTCCATCCGTCACTGTGTCCCGGGGCATCTCGGTTCTTAGGAACAGTGTCATTGAGATGAGTGCCATAATTGTTAGCTGAAACCAGAGAGAGAATTAGACTTCTAACCATTGATTTAGAATTCAAGAGCAACATTTCAATAAATAATGTTACTCACTTGTGTAACTTTGAAGATGTAGACGAACGAGTTCCTCTTCATCAGCAAGTATTCTCTCGAGACGCAAGCTTTCAACAGCTCCTTCTTACTAACACCATACCTCTCAGTTGTCAAAGCAGCTGGGTGGCTCTTGGTCTTATCAAATGGAATAGCAAGCTCTTCTCCTATTTTGACACCAACATGGAACGACTGGAATGCCTCTGCGAATTCCTTGGATGTAATAAAGTTGTAAGGCTCATCTTTATGTGACCAGTACTGTTTCTGATCTTTCTTTGATGTTACCTGTAAGACACCATAAGAATTTAGCTTTGGGAAATACTGAAAATTTGAAAAAAAAAAAACTAATAGGAAGAATGAGCTTAGTTTTTGTTACTTCTTGCAAGAAATCAGCTACTCCTTTCCTCTCTGGACATTTAAATCCCATGGATTCGAAGAACTCGAGCACGTGTTCACGTGGACCCTGGTACACAATCTGCCCATCGGAGAGGAGAATAATGTCATCGAAGAGATCATAAGTCTCCGGTGCTGGCTGGAGGAGAGAAATGACAGCTGTTCCATTGAGAATGTGGATGGATTGCTTGAGTGAGTTCACAATCTGAAAAGTTGTCGAACTGTCCAAACCAGTGGATATCTCGTCCATGAACAGTGCCTTTGCTGGTCCGACCAGCATCTCCCCTATAACATTAAATCAAGAAATTTAAAATGACAAATTCAAACAAAAACTAATAAGTATGGTCCATTTTGATGGTGGACAATAAGTTGCTGTACCTGTTGTTACACGCTTCCTTTGTCCTCCAGAAATACCCCTCAACATTTCATCCCCGACCATGGTATCAGCACATACTTCCAGTCCTAATATCTGTAATTTCAAGCAGAAAAGAAAAGAAAAACATATAAATATCATCTGGGTGTCTCAAAAATTTCCACAATCATAGATAGCTTTGTCGTCTCAAAATTTCAATATTCAGAGATAAGCTTTGTTGAGGTATTACCTTCAGAAAATAATCTGTAAGGACATTGGCCTCCTGCCCTGAAGTTGATATTGCCTGCAAGAGTAAAAATTAGAAAAATATGCACTCAAGTTCCTTGAAATCAAATTTCATAGAGCTCATCTAATAACATAACCAAATAGTTGCTAACTGGAATTTGAACAGAGAATTCACACGGTATTGGAACTGGATTGAACAGAACAGAACCCACTGGAAGTCTGGATTTAAAAAACCATTTTTCATTGCAATTTTATCCTAGAATATGATAGATCCCATGTTAATCTTTAAGAACAACTGGGTCCAACCCCACATATCTCTTAAAAAGATGTCCAATTCAAATGAGCTCCTTTCTCACCTTCATGAAAATATCAATATCAGGATCAGGCTTAATATTCGCCGCCTTCTCTCTTCTTGACAACTCTGCTAACATCTCTGCACATTGTCCAAAAGAATAAATAATTGGTTCACTCTGTGAAACTCCTTGGACTAAGTTCTGTAACTATAGAAACAATTGTGTTTAACTCACCATATCGGGTTCCAACCCCCTGGCATCTTGAGGAAAAAGCCAAGGTTTCTCTTACAGTCATTTCCCCTATATGGAGATCATGTTGACTGATATAGGCAGCCGTCCTCTGTGGGACAAACTCGTCCATACCATGGCCGTTGTAAGTTACTCTTCCCGAAAACTGATGTTCAAGAAAGAATGATTATCAATTTTCATATAAGAGATGGAATTTTCGGCCGATGACATTCACAGTAACAAATGAAAACCCACCAAGGACTAAGATTTGGAATGGGTTTTCTTTACCTTTAAAGCCGAATCAAGCTTTCCAGCTAAAGCTAACAGAAGTGTGGTCTTTCCAGAGCTTGGGGGGCCTAAAAGCAATGTCATTCTGCAAAAACCGCATGAGTAAAATGAGAAATAGATTAGCTGGTGCTTTTGTATTCATGGTAACAAAGTTCTCCGATTTATTCATGACATTTTTAAAAAATCCAGAATAAATATCTAATATATGAAATATGTTTGATTTTCATAATTAGTAATCATATTTTATATTTTGATCATATCTTCCCCGACATTTTCCCGGTTTATTTCCCAATTTTCTGAAAATTTTCCCTAAACGAATAATTCCCAAACCCCGACTTGGTAACTATGTTTACATTTAGATAAAAGAAAGGAACCCAATTGGAAGTGAATTCATCATTTGAGCTGAGCCCATTTTCTCACCTGCAAGGCTTGATGATTCCGCTAACATTATGAAGGATTGAAAAAGGACTCTTTCTAGTTGGAAGAAGGTGCAGAGAGTTCAAAAATCCCTTTGAAACCGAAACATAAATCAAGGTAAGCAGCATGAATTAAAAGCAATAAGAAGACTAAGCTACCAAAAACTGAATTATCTCTCTAATGATGTAGTTTTTACAGGTAAATTACCTGTATAATATTAACAGAGAAGTTGAGGATTGTAGGTAAAGCTCTGCCTCCTATATAAGCTTCTGCATCGATATTTAGATGCTCGTATCTGACTTCAATGGTTGGAATATCTATTCCAACTCTGAGTAAATCAAGAAACAGGAAGAACAACACGGATTCATCAGGAAAAGAAAGGAAAATTTTACAACAACAAGAACTACAAAAACCCAGATTAGTTTAGAAAATAAGAAGCAAAACAAGGAAGTTGTTTTTTAGAAATGAGAGTTCTTACTTATCAATACGTTTCTTGAGCTTCAACAACAACTTCTCATTATCCTCCTCTGCAACTCTCACAAGCCGCTCGATCAAGTTCTTCTTTTCATGAATATCAAGATTCTGAATATCGATTTCATTGATTTCACCTCCTGTTCCAGTTAGTATTCCTCTTCTTAAACGATTATATGTGGGTAGCTTCTCAAGAGCAGCCCATTTCAGAGCTTCTTCATCGTTTTCTTCCCGGGAAGATGTCGAGAAAGCTTCAATACTGTTCCTCCAAAGTGAAGAACTGTTTCTACGTAAACTACCCACTCTATAAAGATCAACCCCCTCCATTAGCACTCAAAACCGCAAAATCTACAAGAACCAACTAAAATCCAAGAAAACCCAACAAAACCCAGAAATTTTTCTTCAAAATTCAGGTAAAAAAAACTTAAGATCTCGAATTCTAGATCAAAATCCGAGATGGGGTTCTTCTGTTTTTTTTTTTCCTTTGTTTCTCTTACTCTACAAAGAGATCCAAAGCCTATTCTCTCTCTATCTCCTTCTCTATACGTGCATCTATTTTTCTTTCTAGCTTTAACAGGAGCTTCAGGAGGATTTTGCGGAATCAGAGATAATGGGAAATGGATTTATATATCGTTGGCGTTGAGAGTTCATCAAAGGCGGCTTTTCAAAAGTACTGTTCTAAGACATTTCTTAGAGGGAGGCTGGGAGCAAGGTGGCTGGGAAATCAATTAAAAATTAATTGATTAATGCATTGTGGGTCCAGATGTGGAAACGTTATCGTAAAAAATCTATCCCGTGCATGCCACTTTTGTTGACCGTTTAGTATCTCGAGACGATGCTAGACCTACCCCCACAATCCCTACTCCAGGTAGGGATGTGCGAGTATGTTTAGCATTCCTCAATATCTCTTTTGAAAACTTCATTTACTGACCTAAGTACCCGTGCCATTAACTTTCCTAAACTCCCATCTACCATGTCCTTGACCAAAAAAAAAATAATCTAACTCTCTAAAATACTTAATCCTTTTAATTTACTGTCATGATATATCCGTACTAGGGTGTCAATGGGCCGGTTCGGGTCGGGTCGGTCGATCCGGGTTGATTACATAGTTGGGCAGGCTTGATCTTCGAGGCCTAGGTCGTTAGATTGGGCTTCTAATTGGATGGTTGAGATCATCTAATCAAAGATGACTGTGGACCCAATCATCATTTGTATTTCCTCGGGCTCCACAACAAGAATCTATTATGGGGAATTACAAATCAGGATTCATGTCATAGGCTTTTGCAAAAAAAATTAACCCGATTGCAAACCTCACACAACCTTCATCTTTAATCGGGGCTTGAGACAAGTAATGTTACAAAAGAACAATAAAACTAAGAGCCCAAATTAGGATCCATTAAATGACAAATCCCAAAATACTACATTTGGGTCATCGCAATATCATCATATGATAGTACTCAATGGAGTCCACTTAATGAACGATTGAGATCATCCGAGCAGGTTGAAATGAGTCATGGGATCACCCAAATGAGATCCTTTTGAGTGATGAGTCTTAGGACTGAAAACAGTGCGGATTTGAAGCAGATGGTAAACTATCCAAATCCATTTCATTATTAAGATATTTGAATCTGTTTGATATTTGGCAGATGGTGAATATTCGCATTCAACTATGATTAAAATATTCGAATTCGAATATCATCTGAATTATTCAATTCCTTGATAAAATTTAAAAAATAATAAAAAAATACAAATTTTATTAGAAAATAATAAATTATTATTTTAGTCTTGTTTATATTTAAAATAACAAATGTCTTGGGATTATGCAAAATATACCTACCAATAAGGGTATTTAAGTCTTATAATCCTATATACAATTATATATACTAGTGGGTTGCATGTGCGATGCATGTGAGTGAGGGGAGAGGGATATTTTGGGTATAGAAACATGACGTCGGGACATTTGAGAACCAAAAAGCTTTAGGGGTATAGAAAAAAATTAGGGTATTTTAGGACTAAAGAGGGATATTTTAGAAATAAAGAAAATAAAAAATGGGCAAACTTGAGGTGAATTTTAGGGCAAAAAAATTTGTGAGATGCATATGGGCTATAGAAATTTGACTTAAGGGCATTTTGGGAACTAAAAATATTCGAGACATTATGATTACAAGAAAAAAATTGAGGGCATTTTAGATATTGAAACCTGACTTAAGGGCATTTTGAGACTAAAAAACTTAGGGACATTATGACCAATGAAATAAATTATTTTTTAAATAATAATAAAAAGACATGATCCAACCGTATCGGTCGAACCGGGAACCCGTCACCCGGCCGGTTCGATTATAAAAGCATTGCTTTTATATATTAATAAAGAACAGTTTTAGAATTAAATTAAATTTCAATAAACTTTTTTAAGTCCGCTCTATGTTTTGGTGAAAAAGTTCCCCTATGTAATTAAAGCTAAAATTAATAAAGGATAATTTTGGAATTAAGCTAAAATTTAATTATTTTTTAAAATATCATTCTCTTTATATATTAGCAAAAGGTTAGTTTTGGAATAAAACTAAAATTAAATCAACCTTTTAAATTGCCACTGTTTTTATATATGAGTAAATGATAGTTTTGGAATTAAGTAAAATTCAATCAACGTTTCGAACCTATATGTATAATGGACAATTTTGGAATTAGTTAAAATTCAATCAACGTTTCGAACCTATATGTATAATGGACAATTTTGGAACTAGTTAAAATTCAATCAACGTTTGAACTTATATAAGTGAAGAGAAACATTTTAAATCCATGAGTAAAGGGAAGTTTTTGAATTAATTAAAATTCAAGAGAAATTTTAGAATTAATTAAATTTAAGTAAATGACGTTTTGAAATTAACTAAATTTAATCAACGTTTTGAGTCTTATATATGAGTAAGGCAATTTTGGAATTAACTAAAACTCAACCTATGTTCTTAACTTCCTCATTCTCATTATATATATATATAGTACAGTTCTCATCAGCCACGCCTCCCAGAGTTTGTGGTAAGTGTAGTTAATTACGTCAATTCAATCATCATCCAACGGTTCAAGGTAAAGAGAGAGTTCTTGCACAAAATTCTTTTGTCTTTTTTGTTTTTTTTTTTTTTCTCTCTCTCTCATCTATACCCTTTTCGGTCCCCTCATTCCAGGTTCCAACCATTCTCTTCTCTAAATTGAATTGAACAATGACGACAGACAAGTGATCCTCCATGCCAGCGGTTCCTCCACGGCAGGGACCAGATGAGTGATTCTCCATGCCAGCGGTTCCTCCACGATAGGGACGAGATGAGTGATTCCCGCATGACAATGATTCCTCAACAACAACAGATAATAGTGAGAGATTTTTTTCCTCTACGGTAGTGACGAAACGAGAGGGTTTTGGGAGAGGTAGACGAGAGATATGAGATGAGATTAGGGAAAGAGACAAAAGAGTTTTGGGCGGGAGAACCAAAACTCATTAAACTCCCTTCTTTACCTTGAACCGTTAGATGATGATTGAATGGACGTGATTAACTTCGCTTACCACAAATTCTAGTAGGCGTGGCTGATGGGAACTCTACTATATATATATATATATAATGAGTCGAATATTTATCCTAAATGAATATTATCAATATTTGAATACAATCCGATTATAAATAGATGATAAAAATTCATTTTGAATCCACTGCATTGAATACCTATCTAGATTTATTCGAATAAACAAATTCGAATATAAATAAAATACGGAGTATTATCCGGTGTCAGCCCCAAGTCCTAAACCCTTTTCATGACTTAGGATCTTCTCCAGTTGGTGTTGGTGAGGAGACTCTTAGCACCAATGGGTGTTGGGGAATAATAGATCCGTTGGAAAAGATAAACAAACACACACACAAAGAAAACACAAGAGAATTCACGTGATTTGACAATAACTTGCCTACATGCATGAGTCAAGTTGAGAGAAACCTTGAGAAATAAGTAATAAATCACTCCCTCCTCTTAGATTAAATCCTAACCTGAGCCTAGAGACTCTTTGTACACCCCACTCAAGTCACCTTCTCAATGATCCCGAAGATGAATCCCTATCTATCTTCCTTTAAAACTTCTCCCAAGTCTT
The DNA here is from genome assembly GCA_015143295.1 of Tetracentron sinense. Lineage (NCBI taxonomy): Eukaryota > Viridiplantae > Streptophyta > Magnoliopsida > Trochodendrales > Trochodendraceae > Tetracentron > Tetracentron sinense. Next base: position 4,796,808 of record CM026554.1, on the reverse strand, counting down.
TGTATGTTTAATCACTTTTTATTATCTCCACAGAAAATTGTCTAGAATTTTTTCAAAGCCACTGAAAAATAACTAACATGTAGCTCTGATACCAGTTGTTAGGGAATAAACTCTAAACATGATTTGTGAGATACGAAAAATAGAGAGAAATAGATAACAAGAACACACACAAGAAAATTAGATCTTCGTGGTTCCCTCAAGTTAAGGTACGTCCACGGAGTCGTCAAGATTTTTACTATGAACTAAAACAAAAGAATTACATAGCTATGATCTAAATAACAATAGCCACCCACCCTATTCTTAATAGTATTTGGGCTACCCCTATTAAGAATAGGGGCGGACGACTACTGTTGTTTAGATTGCAACTCATAATTTCTTTTTATCTAGTTCATGGTGAAAATTTCGGGGACTCCATGGACATACCTCTACCTAAGGGAAGCACTTAAATCTGGTTTCTTGTGTCGTGTCCTTGTTATCTATTTCAGTGTATCTTTCATTATATCCTAACAATGAGAAGATGCCACAGACTACTTTTGCACGCTTCCCAAGTTTACTCACAAATCGATGCCTTGATTGATACGAAGGAAATGTCTTCCCATTGGATGTTGGAAGTCCCCTCACCAGCACCTAGCACCCGAGCACCAACTTGAGAAGATCTCAAGTCGTTTCATGTATAAGAGTAATTTCAGGTAATTTGGGGTATGATTGTAAAGCCTATTTAGGGTATTCTAAAATTGTTAGATGTCGATTTGGGAATCTAACATGTGGTCCCTATATTTTCAAGCTTCTAGATGGAAGAATGGGTGGCTAAGGTGTTTTCCAACGGGTCACTTTTCTTGTTGTTTTGAGTTTTGACCTTCACCTCTGCCATTAGTTTCAGTCATCCTCACTTCCATTTCCTTGGAAGAAAAAGTCAGATTTTAAAGTCCATAAAGATACAAGGTGGATTGACCTGCAGACCCATATTAGTATGGCATGCACCGGGTCAGATCCAGGATCCATCTTGATCTTTTGTCTATCTAACCCACACATCGGACTGAATCCTGAATTCCTGACTATAAATTAACGCCATAAATCTGGGTCCGACCCGGATATAAACGACCCACCCATCCGTTTCCGCTTATCCGGAGGCAACTGCAGGAAAAGGTGGCTTTCAAGTCTCTAAAGTTGGAGGAAGTTTCATGATCTAATTTTACTTGAATGGCGGAGAAATTTGAGCTTCTAGAAGAAATTGCGACTTTTTTATATTTTTTTTGGTAAGCAAAAAGAAATTTTGACTTTAAAGCCCACAAATTTCGGACTCATTCTTTTCATTGCAACCGTACGATGATTCCCATTAATTGCCTTCTTTTAGACCGTCCATAGCAAACAAGGCTATACGATGGATGATTCCCATTAATTGCCTTCTTTTAGACCGTCCAAACCAAACAAGGTTTATAGCCGTCGGTGCTTATTGATGACAACGCTTATCACCATAATCGATTATGGCTCTAATAATTTTGCCTGTTTTTTAGACCGTCATAGCCGTCGGTGGTTATTGACAACATCATTTGTTACCATAATCAATCGTGACTATACAAGTCTGAACTGCCCCTAGGCAGATAGTAAAATGGAAAATAACACCCCTCTCAGGCCAATGGGGGAATTTACCGTCTTACCCCTCATTTTTGTTGTTGTTGTCATGTGTCCCATGTTTTACTCCCTTCAACTAGAGTTAAGATTCACTAATTCTTAGAGTTAGAGTTAAAGCATCTGATATTTGTTTTTAATTTTTTTTTAACAAAATTCAATCACATGAGTTAAAACTTGTTAATTATAGTTCAAAAATAGTCTCCTCGTTAGCCGATGAAGGGACCATTGCTCTAATAAAATTATGGGAAATAGTCCGAATTTTTTTTTAAAAAAAGAAAAATGAAAAAGGAAGATGGTGCTATACATATCAAAATCAAATGGTTGTAGTCTAGGAAGCATGGGTACGACGATACTTAGATACGGCGATATGGCAATATGGCAGAAATTGTGAAAAATAGTTAAGTTTTACTTTAGAGTGCCTTGTCCGATACGGCGATACGGGTACATTTCCATTTTCAAAGTATCCATGCTTCGTAGGTTGTAGTCATACCATCATGACAACTATAATTCAAACAACTATAATTCAAAGTTCAAACACTACCAAATGGAATACCTAAAAGTCAGAAAGAATCATAAGGTTAGGATCATCATATCTATGGATTTTCTCTTTTTTTTTTTCTTTAATGGAGGAGGGAGGGGCTATAACAATCCATTAAAACAATCCATTAAAAAAAGATTATGAATTTGGCGGGTTAAGGACAGTATGGCCCACAACAGAATGCTTTTCTTATGTTACTAATTAGTTTAAGTTATCTTTGATGAATCCCTCCTCAGAATGTATCTGGACTCTTGCTTCTTTATCAACTTATATTTCCATCTAACAACCCATCTTTGTCTCTGTCATTCATATAAAGAGCTTAGCAGGAAACCATTTTCTATACCCCATTTTGCTTTCTCAACTCTGCAGTGCTCGCCTTCGAAGTCGCGATCTCATCAACCGGTGTGGTTTTAGAGTTCCACCATTTATATTAATCTCATCAACCGGTGTGTTTTTGGAGTTCCACCATTTATTTTAAAGAGTTCCATCAACTTGCTTGTTCTATGAACAGGAGGATAAATCCATTAGGCATTTACATTTACTTGTCTATTTGTTATAGATATTTGGAGACTTCTTCAATCATGCTCTCTCACCCCATCACAGAATCCATCTTCTGAATACCTGAAGGGTAAAATGGCATTCGAAATGGTTCAACTAGCTGTTAGGGAATAAACCCTAAACATGATCTGTGAGATAGGAATAAGAGACATAAATAGATAACAAGAACACATACAAGAAAACCAGATTTATGTGGTTCCCTCAAGTTGAGGTACACATGGAGTCGCCGAGATTTTCACTATGATCTAGAGCAAGAGAAAATTACTGAGTTGCAATCTAAATGGGGAAAAAGAGGATAGGTAAGATGTTCAGTCCGGATAGGGTCCACACTACCTATCACTATCATGTCTTTAATGGCATATTTGGAATCTATAAACAAGTTGGTTTTCAATGGAACCAAAGATATCCCTACCATGTTACAGAATAATCAATTACTGATTTTCATGCTTTGCTTTGTCATATAGTTTCTTTTTCCAGTTGTTGGACGAATCTTCCAGTGGCTTCTAATCCTGTCGCTAGCCCCAAACCCCCCATAGATCAAGCTGATCACTAGTACTTGTTGGAAAAATAGAATGACAAAGAGCACTTTAAATCCTAATCCAGAAAATCCATGAATCAACAAGTAGTACCAGAAATCAGATTACTAGAGTAAATAGATACAAACCGAAACTGAACAGTATAGTGGATATATCAATTTTCAGCAATTGGATTGTAGTAAGAAGATAATTTTTCAGAAATAAAATTGGTTAGGAAACTTATCAAGTACACTCTTTGTCACTTGTTTTCCATTACTATCTATATAAGCCAAGCTTACTGTGAGGCCAATCAAGTTGCTGCTTCTTAGCGCGAATCAGTCATACCTTAGATGCTTACAGGTTTTGGTATGGAAATTTCAGTCCACAGCTTCTTATATAGTGTTTGACGATCTAATTAGGAGAGCTATGTGTTGTGTAGAGAGGTCTTGTATTCCGTTTGAGTTAGACTTAGTACTGTTATCACTCAGACTCAACGCCGCAGGTCTAGCTGTACTGGGGGCATTTTGGGTACTAGGCCATATAAACAATATATATATATATATATATATATATTGTTATTTTCGGTCTAGGGCTTTAGGAGAGATTGTTCATTTCGCGAGAATGCAGAGAGGAGAGAATCCTTGTAATCTTTGCTTGTGATTAGTGAAGAAGATAATTGTCTTCGTGGACGTAATTCACACTGGGTGAACCACGTAAAGTCTAGTTTTTTCTGTGTGTGTTTGATTTGATTTGTGTCCTTATTTTTCATCACTATGGCTATAGTTAATACTTAGCTTTATACAAGATCGAAGGAAGATTTCAGAGTAATATACAGCTTAACCATATTTTTTGAGTTTATACCTTCATATTATTACATGCTTCAATTATTTATTGTTTTTGGATAATACCATATTCAAGCTGACTGAAACATCCATGAGCTTTAATACAATATGAGTGTGTCTGCTGTCATCTTAAATGTTTGTACTCTGCATTATTAGGAGCAGCCTCACCTTTCCACCCATCCATTTGATAGAGACAACCCCACTAACAAAAATAAAAAAATCTTATGTTATATATATATATATAAATATAATTTTCTTATTGTCGGCGTATATAAATGAGATATATTGGATTACCATAAATATCTATGGTACACAATATGATGAAGGAAAATTTTCTATTCACTTGATATCTGATACACTGTAAAATAGCGCTAAATGTTAGACTAATGAAAATTCTTAAATTTCTTACTAATGTACAATCCCAAAGCCAAAAGAGTGTGCACTATTGACAGGGCTGGTCTTCCACATCTAGACCAATTTAACTTTTCTGCACCAATCTGCAAAACCTTCTTATCTTCTTTGGAAGTTAAATGCTTTTATTGAAATGGCAAAGATGAATCCGAATAGCACGGTAATCCCAACGATCACGACAGAAACCACACCTAGAAAGTCATGTCTGAACCCAAAATAACTCCTTACAAATTCTTCCACCATTTCACCTGTATCAAGCTTATCCTGTATGTCTCCAAATTGTGCAGCAAACAATCCATACAAGGTCCAAGATATAGGGCAAACCCAATAGTACCATCTCCACCACACAGGCATCCTCTGTAATCATATAAACAAAAACCACATTCTTTAGTATCTCTACTCTCCAATGGACCTGGACCCCGAAGATTCGAAAATGAATAGGGATCATTAGAACCTACTGTTTGTGGGATTAAGAATCCCGAGAAGAGGTTCCACATAGAATAGAATGCAGAGGAAATTACGGAAGCGATTGTGGTTAGGAGTAACGGCAATGATCATCATCTCATAGAATGTGAAGTATAAAAGTGTGAAGTACATGAAGAAGACAAACCAAAAGAAATTTTCAATTTTCCAATCAAATCCAATCATGGCATACACTATAGCCCCGTATGTTACAGACTGCACGAGAACATATGGGAGCTCAATTATAACCTGCATCACAAACAAGGGGTTCTGGTGAACATAGTGACAAAGTCGGGGTTTGGGAATAGTTCAGCAGGGTCAAGTTTGGAAAAATTCGAGAAAAATACAAATAAAATAATAATTCTAAAAATAAATTGAACAATTTGATTAAACAATATACAAAATAAATAGTTTACTTGCCGAACTAAACAAATTATTCAGGAATAATTTGGCACACCTAAACTTTGCGAATTATTCTTGCTTTTTTCAAAAATTTGGCGAATTTTGTTACTTAGCATGTGAGAAGCATAGAGATGACTATATTAGTTCTCTAGAAATGTCTGCCTTGTTTAACTTCTAAAAATAAGGCAACTGAATTACCAGTCCAAAAGCATAGGGCAAAGCCGAATACATTCCAGCAGCTCTCTCTCTGTAAAACACTGTCCTTTCAACCGCCACAACCGGCTGCACAGATGTGGCATTTTGTACACCGATGAAGAGAACAGAAGCATACATAGAACCCATTGCGTTAAATAAATCTTGTTTCCTCCTGCAATTCCCAACATTTGAATCAAATTAAGGACCTAGAGAGGAGAAGAATGTAAAATTTAGACCCCACTCACTTTGGCATTTTTCAATGTAAATTACCTTTTGGATCCAAGATCCCAGAATATTGTCCCAAACATGAGAGTTATAAAGGTCGTGAAGAAGAGTCTCATGGCATAATATGGCGGATTTCTCCAGTATGACCAATGCTGTTTCCATAGGCAAGCTATGCACTGGGTGAAGAAAGACTGCGAGTATTGAGTAGGGAAGTAAATGTCTTTTGAACCAGGAGGGTGTGCGCTCAGTTCCTTGATTAGTGCTTTGTTCCTCCTGAAACATTCACAATAGGATACTAAGATCTAGCAACAAATGAGTATCATCTTAGGCATGTTGGATGGAGAGTTTAATATGAACCAACCTGTATAGTTCTGAGTTCTTGTACAAATCAGTGTAGTTGACGTCTAGAGCTGCTTCTTGTGCTACTGTAGTCACGTCCAACATCCATGTTGTAAGATTATAACCATTTTTTTATCTTACTGACTCCATTAATTTCCTTGATGTAACATAACTCATGTATCAGTAATTAGGTAGGAATACTTGAAAATCTCTAAGGGCTGTTCTTTTGCTGAGACTTATAAAGTCTGGCACTCTCCAAGTTTTGTCATTTATCAATACGCATTTTCTTCTGAGAACTAGATGTATTGTGCTTTTTATCTCTTGGGTTGCAATTCCTGTATGACTACAAATGCAGCAAAATGAGTGATTTCAATTCTCATTTAAAATGATTAGACTTGAGATCTCATGATGGTAAGAATTTATTTTGTTAGAAACCTTGACAAAGTGACTCAGATTTCCTAACGACTACCATGACAAAGTGCAAAGTGCAAAGTGCCAATCTTTATTAATCTCAGCAAAAGAACAGTCCATAAAGGAATAGTTACCTATTTGTAGTTTTAGTGTTTATTAATCTCACCTCGAAGTACTTGATCAGATGGGAAGAATGGCGTCCCAATGGACCCACGTATATCTCTTCTCCTCCCCGCTTCAATAGAAATAGCTGCGGTTCTGACATTAAAGGCATTAATATCATGTAAATTAATCTCTTCTCCTCCCTGCTTCAATATATTGAATCTCTCACCTCATCAAAAGCATCAAATATATCAATGCTTGGCAAGTGGATGGTGCACACTACAGTTCGTCCTGTGTCCACAGTGTTACTTACTGTTCTCATCACTATTGCCACAGCCCTAGCATCAAGGGCAGATGTTGGTTCATCCATGAGTATTATAGAGGGATTGGCAACCAGGTCAACTGCGATGGTCAGCCTCTTGCGCTGCTCGGTTGAAATACCATTCACACGCGGCAGCCCCACGAGTGCTTCCCTCAATGAGGTCAGCTCCACAAGGTCCATGACCTCCTCAATGAACATCTGCAACCCTTATTTAGTGTTACCAGTTGGTAAATATTAAAACAGGCCCCAAAGTAGCACAATAAACAGATATGAATCTAAAAACTGCAAACCTTTCTGGTTGCAGAATTGATTGCAGGAGGCAACCTCAGCCATGCAGAATAGATCAGGGACTCGTGGATTGTAACATGAGGAGAGTGGATGTCAGTCTGCTCACAGTATCCTGATATGTGAGTAAATGTTTCCTGCTTCTCTGGGTACCCAAATATGGTGATTCTTTCTTCAATACATCCACCAGTTTTCCTGCCAGCCAGCACATCCATTAGAGTGGTCTCACCAGCACCACTAACACCCATTAGAGCTGTAAGGACTCCTGGTCGAAAAGCTCCACTCACACCCTTGAGAAGTTCCAATCAATATTCTGGAACACCTTGAACTTTCATTTCCTTCAAGTTTAGTTTGAAACATAATTACCAAAGCAAGAAGCGAGCGAAAGAAGGAAGCGAGGCTCCAAAAAACCTTAGAAAACGAGAAGCGAGAAATGAGATATAGGTGTCTCATTCCCATTATATTAGTATGGCCATCTATACCTTAGATTTTATCTTAAAATGAGATATGTATGAAGAATTAGATCCATTTGGTGTTATAAATAAAATGAGGTGTTCTACCTATTGTAAGACTTTTTTTGTCCCCCCCCCCAGCATTTCATCCCCGACCATGGTATCAGCACAAATTTCGAGTCCCAATATCTGCAAGTTTCAAGAGGAACATAATAGAAAATGTTTAGAATCTCATATGGAAGTTCCAAAAAATCTCTTCCTTAGCCTAAAATGGTTTCGTAGAGATGGTACCTTCAGAATATAATCTGTAACTACATTGGCCTCCTGACCTTCTAGTGCGGCTGCCTACAAAAGTAAAAATAAAAAATCTCAAACTCCAGGAGTTCAAATGTTAGAAAAAACGATGCTTCCCTCGTAATACTCTCGGATAATTGCAAACATGAATTGGAAATGGAAATTCACACATGAAATGAACCCAAGCTAATGAAACTCTAGATCAAAGAGGACTAATTGAATCCAAAAGCCTAAAAATTTTCATTCTGGAAATGGAAATAAGACGGTTCATCTTGGGAAAACAACAGAATATATCTCCAAAGATGCCTAGAGCAGAACAGTTCATTTCTCACCTTCATGTATATGTCAACATCAGGATCCAGCTTAATGTTCACCTCCTTCTCTCTTCTTGACAGCTCTGCCAACATCTTTGCAAAATTTGCAAAATCCAACACAATTGATTCAAACTCAGTGATACTCGTAAGACTATATTTTGTAAGTTAAAAGTGACGGTGTTTATATTACCATAACCGGTTCCGACCCCTTGACATCTTGCAGAGAAAGCCAAGGTTTCTCTCACTGTCATTTCCCCTATATGGAGATCATTTTGACTAATATAGGCTGATGTTCTCTGAGGCACAAACTCATCCATACCATGGTCATTGTAACTAACTCTTCCTGAAATCTGAAGTTCCAGTAGTACCCGTATCAGTTTTCAATCAAAAACTGAAATAATTCAATAACAAAAGGAGTTCAATTTTCTTACTTTTAGATCCGAATCAAGCTTTCCAGCCAAAGCCAACAGCAATGTGGTCTTACCGGAGCTTGGGATGCCTAAAAGCAATGTCATTCTGCAATAATCAGATTGTGAATAGTCTATTTAGATATCTAAAAGCAAGATCCAATTAAGATCTAATTCATGGTTCAAACAGAGGTTGTAGTCTTACCTGCAAGGTTTGATGATTCCACTAACATCATGAAGAATCGAAAATGGTTTCTTTCTACTTGGAAGAATATGGAGATAATTCAGGAACCCCTTTTGGATCAAAAGAGAAATTACTAGTTTAGTATAGTTTACTATTAAAAAGATGATTACAGAATAAAGACAAGATGAACTACCTCCACTAAATTAACAGAGAAGTTGAAGATTGTAGGTAAAGCTCTGCCTCCCACATAAGCTTCTGCATTGAAATTTAGATGATCGAACCGCACTTCGATAGTTGGAATCTCAATTCCAACTCTGAGTAAAACCAACATCCGAGAAAACCCAAATCATATACATTTAGGAATATGTTCATAAAAATTTTTTCCAGAAAAGAAGAAGAATTCTTACCGATCCATGCGGTTCTTAAGCTTCAACAAGAACTTCTCATTATCCTCCTCTGCAACTCTCACTAATCTCTCTAGCAGAATCGTCTTCTCTCATAATCCAAGACTATGGATATCAATTTCCCTGGATTCACCTCCTTCTTCAGTCAGCATACCTCTTCTTATACGCATATAAGTGGGTAGTTTCTCAATAGCAGCCCATTTCAGAGCTTCTTCATCATCTTTGTCACGAGAAGATCTCAAGAAAACTTCAACAGTACTGTTCCTCCAAATTGAAGAACTGTTTATACGTAAACTACTTACTCTATGAACCTCCCTACTCTCCATTAAACCAAAAAATACTAAACTTAAAAATAAAAAAAAACCGAGAAAAAAATTCTTCAAGTTTCAGCCAAAGAAACTTGAATTTCTAAATTCTAGAGCTGAAACAGCTCAAAAACAGAAATGGGTATCTTTAGTTTTCCTCTCTACTTTGCTTATGTAACTCACAAAAAAATCCAAAGCTATCTCTGTCTGTGTCTTTTGAAGTGTCGGAGATGGGTTTATATAACGTTAAAAATCGAAGAGAAGGGACTTTTTAAGATTCAAATCTATTGATGATGATGATGATGTAAGTGCAATCGCAGAGAAATGGAGTTCCTGAAAGGCATTTTCAGTACTCAGACGTGAGATGCCAACTATTAGAGAATAGAAGATCATTGTAATAAAGTGAGTAAGATACATTATATCATTCAAGTGTATCACATCATAATATTAGATTAGTTTTAATCAAGGATAGATTAGATTTGATTAGATATGATTAGATTAGGTTGATTTACTTTCCATAAAGTCACCATGTTATTTCTATATAAACCCTAGTTAGGGTCATTGTAAATCATCCAATTCTATTCAATAGAATCACTTTTCTATCATGGTATCAGAGCGGGTCGATCGGATCTTGTTTTGAGTTAAACTTTATTGATTTTGTTTTGCCGGCGGGTGGCTCCGCTTGCTGCCCGCCAGGCCCAAACCTTTCCCTTTAAACCACTTTCTTTTTCAGTTGATTAGTTAACTTTTATTCTATTACTGTTATCATCTCCTCCTCTACTGAATATATAGAAGTTTACTTTGAGTTGATGGATGAGGATGCCAAGAGTACTACTCCGGAAAGCTTTGAGCTTCACTGGGGGATTTTTAGGTACATTGGGCAGCCCAACTTCCAGATGTATCGATCTGGTCTGGGCCAGAACAAGCTTCTTGTGGTAGACAATAATGTCCAGTATCTTCCATCAACCATTTTCTCCTTGCCAGTCACCTATTATACAATTTTAAGGTCTGCTCAAGCTGTTGCTACACACATACAGGTCCACAACTATTGTTCTCATAGTCAGATATGAGCTGTCGATGTCACTTACTTGCCACCTTTTTTCTCTTCTCAACTTTGGCCTATCCACCTTTTCTCTCTTCTCAACTTTGGCCTATTGCTTCACATGTTCAATCCAGATGTTCCAAAAAAAAAAAAAAACCTTGTGAATCCACTCACAAGCCCAAGAGGCACTTTCCAAAGCCCATTGAGGCATTATTTTCTGACCCATAGAGGTCCTTTCCCAAGCCCATTAGAGGCTTTTTTCTCCAAGCCTGTAAAGGCTCACTATTCAGGCCCAAAGAGGCCCATTTTTCAACCTCCTCCTTCAATCCGTTGGATGCCCAGTTTAAGCCTATTGAGGCTAAATCTTGGCCATTGCGCCTTGTCAGGCCCATTAGCGGCTTTGATTTCCAAGCCCACTTTGGGGCATTTCCTTTCGGTCCATAGAGACCCTTTTTTGGCCAATAGAGGCCCTCTCCTTTGGTCCATTAGAGGCCTATTTAGTCATCCATCAACATGCAAGTGAATGGTCGACTCAATCAAGCATGCAACAATGATCAAAGGTGTCAAGTGGAGATTAAAAGGTGTCAAGCGAGATTTCTACTAGCGGCAAACACATGGAGATTTTTCAATCTCCATTTGTTTGAGGGGGAGTATTAGAGAATAGAAGAGCATTGTAATAAAGTGAGTGAGATACACTATATCATTCAAGTGTATCTCATCACAATATTAGATTAGTTTTAATCAAGGATAGATTAGATTTGATTAGATATGATTAGATTAGGTTGATTTACTTTCCATAAAGTCTACCATGTTATTTCTATATAAACCCTAGTTAGGGTCATTGTAAATCATCCAATTCTATTCAATAGAATCACTTTTCTATCACCAACTATGTTTGAGTATTGTTATGAAATTTCCAAATTCCTACTACCTTCAAAACCCCAACTAATATGAAATAGTTGGAAAAAGATTAGCTCTGGTGGCTGCTCAAGCTGGGCGCTCGGGCATCCACAAACCATTAGGCAGCTGGCTTTTTAAAGGGGAAAGATATCAAATGGGGAGAAGTCAAAATCAAGGGAGACAATGAAATGACTTCTCTCCTAAATTATCGCCAGCTGCCCAATGTTTTGTGGATGCCCGAGCACCCAGCTCAGCCACAAGAGCTAATCTTTTTCCGAAATAGTTAAGCAACCTCTTGTGACTAAATTACCCTTATCCACTTATGGACTCTCCAAAATCCTAAAATAATAAGAATTAGTTATGCATCCCAATGCACATTCCATGGATGAGTTAATAGACATGCCGACATTGGAGTAAGGCCTATGTATACATATACATTATCTTTTCTGGGACTTGTAATCATCTCCAATTGCAACCGGACTCGAGGGAGTCCGGTTATGCCACTGAGGCTACCACGTGTTTCTTTTGACACCCCTTAACTGTGGTTAAGATTCACTCACCCCTAGGGTTCACCCACCTATCCTTGGTTTTTAGAAAAAATTCTAAAAAAAATGTAACCATGGTTAAAATTCACTAACTCCTATGATTAATTTTTTAAAAATAATTTTTTCTAAAAACCGAGGATAGGTCGGTGAACCCTAGGGGTGGTGAATCTTAACCACAATTAAAGGGTGTCGAAAGGGACTCGTAGCAGTGTCAATGACATAACCAGACTCCCCCGAGTCCGGTTACAATTGGAGATGATTACGAGTCTTTTTTGGATACTCACAATGGTTAGTTGGTGGTTTATTCTATTAGAGAATTGTCACATTTGGCCGCCATGTTGGGATGGGATGAGTTGTTCATTCTGATGTATGTATTGGGATGATAACTTGATGAATAATGCAATAGTAAGAACACGATGTTATGAATTATTGGGATGAACCATGACGACGTATGTTGCTCTTCATGATTATGATGAATATGTTATGTATGATGTATGTATGTCGTGATTTACTTTCGAGTAAACAAGTCTTGAATTATGGTCTTGTTGTTTAGGTTATTTATCATGGTGGTACGGGATGCTATGATGGATCTCCGATGACACTAGATTTGTAAACTAGGGTATAGTTTAACCGAAAGTTTATCACCTTCACCTCACAAGTATGATAAACTCATAAGCATGATAAGCTCACATGAATTTTCATAAGCCTCACAAGTAAGCCCATAAGTAAATACGTATGTATGAATGCATGATTGAGTCTTCACAAGTACAAGTACCAACACTGTCTAAGATCATAAGAGTATTCGTATCTATTACTCAAGCTCACAAGAAATCATATGTGCACTAACGGGTGTTATGGTTGGTTACTCGGTATGAATAATATATTATAGCCTCTTCACATATATGATGTTGAGTTATTTTAAGTTATCACAATGTCAGAAGTACATTGAGGAACTCAAATGTGATTTTCAGGAAGGGGAGAAGGATTTGGATAAATATCCATACTACTGAGTTTCAGATTATTAGATTTTTATTTTGAAAGGTTGTAATTAGATACTATTCATAGATCGATGATAGATTTAAGGTTTTTAATTTTTGGGGTCATGATAGATGATTTTAGAATTTTGGTTTCAATTGATTTGGACAATATGAGATTGATGTTGTTTGATTATGATTGAAAAATTTTTAAGTCGCCATTTGGTATGCCTTGTATGTTTGTTAAGATAAGAAATCTCAAGGTGAGATGCCAGGATATAACGTAGTGTCATGAGTCAAAGTTTCGTTTGGCCTAGATGAAATTTTGGGTTGCGACAATGGTCTGACCTAAGCCTGACCCATTGACAGCCCTACCTTTCACTGTCATGCATCACCATAAGGCAAACTTCTATCAAATTGTTGCGAATTTTCCCATTTGGGACTCCTAAGACCTCCATTGGAGCCTAACTATAGAGAAAACTAATCTTGAACTCGGCATTTTTTTTGGAATTGAATCAATTCCCATCTTTGGGTTCTCATGATAATGTGTGAACAACTCGTCAGCAAAAAAGTGAGGTAGAATCTATGATGAAGAAAAAAATTAACATAGTCCCATTCAGGTGGGTGGTAGGTGAGTGGTATGGTGATGACACTTAGGTTAGAGATGTGAGAGAAGGATGGGGAGTTAGAGAAATAGTGTCATGCCCATAAAAAAGTTATTTATGAGAATTGATTGTAAGGAGTAACTTTTTTTTTTTACTTCAAAAAATTTGTGCTACAATTAAGATGATTCTTAGAATGATTCTAGTTCAAGTCCCTTTTTTTTTGGAAATGAGAGTGTCCGGGCTTCTTCGAGCACCCGACTAATCTCCTAGGCATGTGCAAATCCCTCCATCTGCACGCACCGGGAAAGTAGAGATAAATCATTGAGGGTGACCAACAAGGGGAAGAGAATCAAACTCAGAACCTCCACTTCTTGAGGCGTGGCCTTGTTCAACACACCACCCTCGTTGGTTAGGACTGACAACAAAGAGCCCATTAATAGGTTTATATGCCCACTAGTGGGTGGGCCGCATATGTGATGTGCATGAGAGGGGAGAGGGAGAGGGGAGGGGGAGAGAGCCTAGAAAGAGGGACCCTAGTGAGGGCATTTTGGGTATAGAAACTTGATAAATATTTTGGATAAAAAAGTTGCGAGGGATACATTGGGTATAGAATCATGACGTGGGGATATTTTGAGAACCAAAAAGCATTAGGGACATTTTGGGTATATAAAAAAATTGAGGGCATTTTGGTATATAAATTTGAGGGACATTTTAGAAATAAAGAAAACGAAATATGGGCAAACTTGAGATGCATCTTGGGTTGAAAATTTTGTGAGGAATATTTTGGGTATAAAAATTTGACTTAGGGGCATTTTGAAAACTAAAAAATATTTGAGACATTTTGACTATAGGAAAAAATTTGAGGGCATTTTGGGTATAGAAACCCGACTTAAGGAAAACTTTAGGGACATTCTGGCTAAGAAAAAAAATATTTTTATTAATAAAAGAACATGATCCAACCAGACCGATTGAACTGGGAACTGGTCACTTGGCCGGTTCGACGGCCGTTCTAGTTATAAAAATATTGCTTAATATAATATATTAATAAAAGATAGTTTTTGAATTAAATTAAATTCCAATCAACTTTTTAAGTCCCTTTTATTTTTTTGGTGAAAAAGTCCCATATATTAATAAAAGGCAATTTAAAATTAAGCTAAAATTCAATCAACTTTTTTAAGTATCATTCTCTTTATATATTAGCAAATTGGTAGTTTTAGAATCAAGCTAAAATTCAATCAACATTTTAAATACCAGGGTCTTTATATAGGAGTAAAGGTTAGTTTTGGAATTAAGTAAAATTCAGATGTTTTGAACTCATGTGTAAATGACAGTTTTTGAATTAAGTAAATTTCATTAAGGTTTTGAACTATATGAGCAAAGGGTGATTTTGGAATTAACCAAAATCGAAAGAAGATTTCTGAGTAATATACAAATTAATCATATTTTTTAGTTTATACTTTCATATTATTACAATTTGGAGGGAAATAATACATGCTTCAATTATTTCTTGTTTTTGGATTAGACCATATTCAAGCTGACTGGAACATCACGAGCTTTACTTCAATATGAGTGTCCAGTATCCTCTTAAATATCTATAATCTGTATTATTAAGAGCAGCCTCACCTTTCCACCTATCCATTGATAGAGACAACCCCACTAATTAATAAAAGTAAAAATCTTTATGTTAGAGAAGTGCTTGATTATTTCATAATATATTATATATATATAAATTTCTTATTGTCGTTTTGGGCACATATAAATGAGATATATTTGATTAACATAAATATCTATGGTACACACTATGATGAAGGAAAATTTTCTGTTCACTTGATATCTGATAAAACACTGTAATATAGTGATAAAATGTTGGACTAATGAAACTTCTTAAGCTTCTTACTAATGTACAATCCCAAAGCTTAAAGAGTGTGCACTATTAACAGGGCTGGTCTTCCACATCTAGACCAATTTAACTTCTCTGCACTAATCTGCAAAACCTTCTTATCTTCTTTGGAAGTTAAATGCTTTTATTGAAAATGCAAAGATGAATCCGAATAGCACGGTAATCCCAACAATCACGACAGAAACCACACCTAGAAAGTCATGTCTGATTCCAAAATAACTCCTTAAAAAATCTTCCACCGTTTCACCTGTATCAAGCTTGTCCTGTATGTCTCCAAATTGTGCAGCAAACAATCCATACAAGGTCCAAGATATAGGGCAAACCCAATAGTACCATCTCCACCACACAGGCATCCTCTGTAATCATGTAAACAAAAACTGCATTCTTTAGTATCTCTACTCTCCAATGGACTTGGACCTCGAAGCGGCAAAAATGAATAGTGATCATTAGAACTTACTGTTCGTGGGATTATAAATCCCGAGAAGAGGTTCCATATAGCATAAAATGCAGAAGAAATTACGGCAGCGATGTTGTGGTTAGGAGTAACGGCAACCGTCATCATCCCGTAGAATGTGAAGTATAAAAGTGTGAAGTACATGAAGAAGATAAACCAAAAGAACTTTTCAAATTTCCAATCAAATCCAATCATGGCATACACTATTACCCCGTATATTACAGACTGCACGAGAACGTATGGGAGCTCAATTATAACCTGCACCACAGACAAGGGGTTCTGGTGAGCATAGTGACAAAGTCGGGGTTCAGGAATAATTCGACAGGGGTCAATTTTGGAAAAAATCAAGGAAAATGAAATAATAATTCTAAAAATATATCGAACAATTTGATTAAACAATATACAAAATACCTAGTTTACTTGCCGAACTAAACAAATTATTCACGAAATTCAGGAATAATTCGCGAATAATTCAGCACACCCAAAATTCGCGAATTATTCTCGAAGCTTTCAAAAATTTGGCGAATTTTGTTACTTAGCGTGTGAGAAGCATAGAGATGACTACATTAGTTCTCCAGAAATGTCTGCCTTGTCTAACTTCTAAAAAGAAGGCAACTGAATTACCTGTCCAAAAGCATAGGGCAAAGCCGAATACATTCCAGCAGCTCTCTCTCTGTAAAACACTGTCCTTTCAATGGCCACAACCGGTTGCACAGATGTAGCATTTTGTACCCCAATGAAGAGAACAGAAGCGTACATAGAACCCATTGCGTTAAATAGATCCTGTTTCCTCCTCCTGCAATTCCCAACATCTGAATCAAATTAAGGACCTAGAGAGGAGAAGAATGTAAAATTCAGACCCCACCCACTTTGGCCTTTCCAATGTGAATTACCTTTTGGATCCAAGATTCCAGAATATTGTCCCAAACATGAGAGCTATAAAGGTCGTGAAGAAGAGTCTCACGGCAGAATATGGCGGATTCCTCCAGTATGACCAATGCTGTTTCCATAGGCATGCAATGCACTGGGTGCAGAAAGGCTGTGTGTATCGAGTAGGGAAGTAAAGGTCTTTTGAACCAGGAGGAGGAGTGCTCAGTTCCTTGATTAGTGCTTTGTTCCTCCTGAAAGATTCACAATAAGTCACTAAGATCTGACTACAAATGAATGTTATCTTAGGCATGTCCAATGGAGAGTTTAATGTGAACCAACCTATATAATTCTGAGTTCTTGTACACATCAGTGTAGTTGATGCCCAGAGCTGCTTCTTGTGCAGCCGTAGTCACGTCCAACATCCATGTTGCAGGATTATAACCATCTTTTATCTTACTGACTCCATTGATTTCCTTGATGAAACATAACTCATGTATCAGTAATTATGTGGGAATATTTGAAAGTCTCTAAGGGTCTGTTCTTTTGCTGAGAATTATAAAGTCTGGCACTTTGAAAGTTTTTTCATTTGAAAATATGCATTTTCTTTTGAGAACTAGATGCATCGTGCTTTTCGTCTCTTGAGTTGCAATTCCCATAAGACTTCAAATGCAGCAAAATGAATGATTTCAATTCTCATAAGAAATGATGAGACTCAAATTCTCATTATGGTAAGAATTAATTTTTTTTAGAAATATTGACAAAATTGACTCAAATTTCCTAACAATTACCATGAAAAGTGCAAAGTGTCAGGCTTTAAAAGTCTCGGTAAAAGAACGGACCCTAAAGGAATAGTTACCTATTTGTAGTTTTAATGTGTTTATTAACCTTACCTCAAAGTACTTGATCAGATGGGAAGAATGGCGTCCCAACGGGCCTACATATATCTCTTCTCCTCCCCGCTTCAATAGAAATAGCTGCAGTTCCGACATTAAAGTCATCAATATCTTGTAAATTAATTAGAAACCATAACAATTTACTAGTTTCTTAACCTTGAAATCTCTTACCTCATCAAAAGCATCAAATATATCAATGCTTGGCTGGTGGATGGTGCACACTACAGTTCGTCCTGTGTCCACAGTGTTCCTTACTGTTCTCATCACTATTGCTGCCGCCCTAGCATCAAGGCCAGATGTTGGTTCATCCATGAATATTATAGAGGGATTGGCAACCAGCTCAACCGCGATGGTCAGCCTCTTGCGCTGCTCGGTTGAAAGACCATTCACACCCGGCAGCCCAACGAGTGCTTCCCTCAATGAGGTCAGCTCCACAAGGTCCATGATCTCCTCAATGAACATCTGCAAACATTAGTTTGTGTTATCAGTTGGTAAATCTTAAAACAGGCCCTAAAGTAGCACAATAAACAGATATGAATCTCAAAACTGCAAACCTTTCTGGTTGCAGAATTGACTTCAGGAGGCAACCTCAGCCATGCAGAATAGATCAGGGACTCGTAAATTGTAACATGAGGAGAGTGGATGTCAGTCTGCTCACAGTATCCTGATATGCGAGCAAATGTTTCCTGCTTCTTTGGGTACCCAGATATGGTGATGCTTCCTTCAATATATCCACCGGTTTTCCTTCCAGCCAACACATCCATTAGAGTGGTCTTACCAGCACCACTAACACCCATTAGAGCTGTAAGGACTCCTGGCCGAAAAGCTCCACTCACACCCTTGAGAAGTTCCAATCGATCTTCTGGAACACCTTGAGCTTTCATTTCCTACAAGTTTAGTTTGAACCATAGTTACCAAAGCAAGAAGCAAAGCGAAAGAAGGAAGCGAGGCTCCAAAAACCCTTAGGAAATGAGAAGCGAGAAATGAGATATAGGTGCCTCATTCCCATTATATTAGTATGGCCATCCATACCTTAGATTTTATCTTATATGAGATATTTATGAAGTAAGATTCTTAGGTTTCAATTCAATGATACTTGCTCATGGTCAATACCCTAGGCTTTAGACTCGGGGTCTATCCCATCACTTCCCACATATATAGCCCCCTTTGACCACCAAATGAGGCATGATAGAAGCGAGATTCCTAGGACATGAGTCTGGGAAACGAGCTTTCTGGGAAGCTAGTTTCCTAATTGTACATAGCTTCCCAGCAACTATGGTTTGATTAAGTGATCATCTTTACACCAAGCTCAACTCAATGGGTCCAGCTTAAGGGTTATGTGAATGTCAATTTTGTAATTTTACTTCATTGTATATGAATATATAAGTACACTATGATTAGGTTTTATTCATTACGTAGAAAAGAGAGAATAGGATAGCAGAGAGAATTGTAACCAATTTTTCACAGGAATCCAGTGAAAGGATTCTCTTTGGTCTTGGATGTAGGCACCTTTCTGAACCACGTAATGCAAATCTGTGTGTGAATTTTTGTTTCTATTTGTTGCTATCTTTGTACAGGTTTGATCTTTGTACAGGTTGGACAGGAGTAAGTATCCCTCCAGATCCAAAACACATTTGGCCTCTTATTTAAAAGTTGAAGCTACCTGTGGCATGTCTACCGCATATCTGATTTCATCGAAGGAGATGGAAAGAGGTTCAAATGGAAGAACCATTCCACGCTTTCTGTTTTGATTAGCTTCGTCAATTGCGTCAATCCTTGCCGATGTAGACCCGGACGATGTACTTTTCCTTCTGATTTCATCTCCTCTTTCTGCATTCATATCCATTCTATTAAGCTGACACCCAAAGGTAGTAAGTAAATATAATTTTGTTGAGCTTAATCACCTCTGAATGAGGCCCGACCAGTGGAGCTCTTTCTGGACAATTGCTCAATTAATTCTCCAGTTCTGTTAGCATGTTTCTCGCTCAAGGTCTCTTCAGGTAGAACTGCCTGAGGTTTCCCAAATGCTGCAGTAATATGATTTAATTATTAGAACTAGAGGTTTCGGTATTAAAATTTTGAAGATGCATGAAGAGGTTACTTACGATTGAGATAAGATAGAGCCACCGTGAAAAGGAAGTTGAACAGAAAAACATATCCAATCAATGCACCTACTCCGATCCAGTACCAACGTGCTTCAGGGAAGATCCCGCGAGACTTCAAGACTGTCACTCCTAGTGGTTCCGTAGAATTAGGAAGAACCTATGACATAAATAAGCTCAAACCTTAACCGATATCGACTGAGACCTTTTTCCACTTTTTATGTTCAAAATTAAAGAAAAAAAATTCTTACATGTCTCCAACTTTCCCCGAGGAACTCATTCACTGCTATTGCATTTTGCCCGTACATCATAGGTGAGAACCAGTAACCCCATATCCACCATTTCAGCACATCATCTGAGGCAAAGAAAGTAGAATACATGGTTAATTTTACATGCAGAGAGCCATGAAGATAAAAGAAAATCATTTTTATCAGTTTATATTCATACTATACCTCGTGACAAGATAAATCCACCCATAACCATAACTGCAAGTAATGCAAAAGAACCAAATGTGTTTGCAATGATCATGTTCCTTCCCAATGCCCCCATTAATCGGAACATTCCTGAAGCCATCTGGTTAACACATAATAGCGCAAAGTACTGTTTGAAAAACCTGTCATAACAACATTTATCATGTTATTTTCAGGAAAATTTCAAATAAGACCAGAATTGAAGGTTTACATGTCTTTCCAAAGGTCTTTACCTTCCAACATTCGGATCAAAGCCTATGACATAGTAAGTCATAAACACCCAAATGGCAACTTCAATCAGCGTGATTGGGATCTTGAGGATCCATGTGGGCAAAGAGTATGCCCATGAAGGATAGAAGAGGAGGTCCCTTTGCTTGTAAAATACAGGGAGCTTCATGATGGTCATGGCTAGCTCTGAGAATCCGTTAAACATAATCATAATGAGAGTGAAGAATAGAGCACCCATAAAGATCCCACCATCAGTTGATGACTCTCGGTGCATCTCAGTTCGAAGGAATAGTGTCATCGATACTATCCCCATAATTGTAAGCTGATATCAGAGAGGGAACAATGAATTAACCACGAGTATAAATTCAAATTAAAAAGCAAAATTTGAGTAAAACCTGTTACTAACTTGTGTCATCTTGAAAATGTAGACAAAGGAGTTCCTCTTCATGAGCAAAAGTTCTCTTGAGATGCAAGCTTTCAACAATTCCTTCCTGTTAACGCCATACTTCTTAGTTGTCAAAGCTGCAGGGTGGCTCTTGGTCTTGTCGTAGGGGATAGCGAGCTCATCTCCTAGTTTTCGGCCAACGTGAAATGATTGGAAGGCCTCTGCAAATTCCTTGACAGGAACAAAACTGTATGGCTCATCTTTATGTGCCCAATATTGTTTTTGATCTTTCCTCGATGTAACCTATAAAACCCACCAAGAACTAATCCGCAACTGTTCTAGAGATTTAAGTGGTAGAAGAAACAGACATGAGAAAGGAAGCGGGTAAGGGTATGCTTGGTTGCCGAGAAAATAAGGTGAAAACATAGAAAAGAAAAGAAAATTTTGGATTTCTAATACAATTCTTAGTTGGGTTTTGTCCAATTTTCTTTTCTTTACCCTCTTTTCTCTCATTTTCTGGTAAAGCTACCTCTTGCAAGAAGTCAGCAACTCCTTTCCTCTCAGGACATTTGAAGCCCATGGATTCGAAGAATTCGAGCACGTGTTCACGGGGACCCTGGTATACAATCTGCCCATCCGATAGGAGGATAATGTCATCAAACAGGTCATAGGTTTCCGGCGCTGGCTGAAGGAGAGATATGACAGCAGTTCCATTGAGAATGTGGACGGATTGCCTAAGTGAATTCACAATTTGGAACGTTGTTGAACTGTCCAAACCAGTTGATATCTCGTCCATGAACAGCGCCTTTGCTGGTCCAACCAGCATCTCCCCTATATCATAAATATGTAAATCAGGAATTGAAAAAGAAAAAAAAGGATTTTCTTAAAGAAGGGCAAAAAAAAAAGATCCATTTGGTGTTATAAATACAATGAGTTGCTCTACCTGTTGTAAGACGCTTTTTTTGTCCTCCGGAGATGCCCCTCAGCATTTCATCCCCAACCATGGTATCAGCACAGATTTCGAGTCCCAAAATCTGCAAATTTCAAGAGGAACAAAATAGAAAATATTCAGAATCTCATATGGAAGTTCCCCAAAATCTCTTCCTTAGCCTTTACTTGGTTTCGTAGAGATGGTACCTTCAGAATATAATCTGTAATTACGTTGGCCTCCTGACCTTCTAGTGCGGCTGCCTACAAAAGTAAAAACCAAAAATCTCAAACTCCAGGAGTTCCAAATGTTAGAAAAAATGATGCTCCTCTCGCAACACTCTCAGATAATTGCAAACATGAATTGGAAAATGGAAATTCTCACATCAAATGAACCCAAGTTAATGAAACTCTGGATCAAAGGGGGACCAATTTAATCCAAAAGCCTAAAAAATTTCATTCTGGAAATGGAAATTAGACAGTTCATCTTGGGAGAACAACAGAATCTCTCTAAAGATGCCCAGAGCAGAACAGTTCATTTCTCACCTTCATGTAGACATCAACATCAGGATCCGGCTTAATGTTCGCCTCCTTCTCTCTTCTTGAAAGCTCTACCAACATCTCTGCAAAATTTTCACAATCCGACACAATTGATTCAAACTCAGTGGTACTCGTAGGACTATATTTTGTAAGTTAAAAGTGACGGTGTTTATATTACCGTAACCGGTTCCGACCCCTTGACATCTTGCAGAGAAAGCCAAGGTTTCTCTCACTGTCATTTCCCCTATATGGAGATCATTTTGACTAATATAGGCTGATGTTCTTTGAGGCACAAACTCATCCATACCATGGTCATTGTAACTAACTCTTCCTGAAATCTGAAGTTCCAGTAGTACCCGTATCAGTTTTCAATCAAAAACTGAAATAATTCAATAACAAAAGGAGTTCAATTTTCTTACTTTTAGATCCGAATCAAGCTTTCCGGCCAAAGCCAACAGCAATGTGGTCTTACCGGAGCTCGGGGGGCCTAAAAGCAATGTCATTCTGCAATAATCGGATCGTGAATAGTCTATTTAGATATATAAAAGTAAGACCCAATTAAAATCTAATTCATGGTTCGAACAGAGGTTGTAGTCTTACCTGCAAGGCTTGATGATTCCACTAACATCATGAAGAATCGAAAATGGTTTCTTTCTACTTGGAAGAATATGGAGATAATTCAGGAACCCCTTTTGGATCAAAAGAGAAATTACTAGTTTAGTATAGTTTACTATTAAAAAGATGATTACAGAATAAAGACAAGATGAACTACCTCCACTAAATTAACAGAGAAGTTGAAGATTGTAGGTAAAGCTCTGCCTCCCACATAAGCTTCTGCATTGACATTTAGATGATCGAACCGCACTTCGATTGTTGGAATCTCAATTCCAACTCTGAGTAAAACCAAGATCCGAGAAAACCCAAATCATTTACATTTAGGAATATGTTCTTAAAATAAATTTCCAGAAAAGAAGAAGATTTCATACCGATCCATGCGGTTCTTAAGCTTCAACAAGAACTTCTCATTATCCTCCTCTGCAACTCTCAATAATCTCTCTAATAGAATCTTCTTCTCTTGTATTCCAAGACTATGAATATCAATTTCCCTGGATTCACCTCCTTCTTCAGTCAGTATACCTCTTCTTATACGCATATAAGTGGGGAGTTTCTCAATAGCTGCCCATTTCAGAGCTTCTTCGTCATCTTCATCTCGAGAAGATCTCGAGAAAACTTCAACAGTACTGTTCCTCCAAATTGAAGAACTGTTTATACGTAAACTACTTACTCTATGAACATCACCACTCTCCATTAAACCAATACAAAAAAAAAAAAAAACCCCAGAACAATTTCTTCAAGTTTCAGCCGAAGAACTTGAATTTCTGAATTGTAGAGCTGAAACAGATCAAAAATAGAAATGGGTATCTTTGGTTTTCCTCTCTACTTTGCCTATGTTACTCACAAAGAGATCCAAAGCTATCTCTGTTTATGTCTTTTGAGGAGTCGGAGATGGATTTATAGAACGTTAAAAATCGAAAAGAAGCAACTTTTTTAAGATTCAAATCTATGATGATGAAGTAATTGCAATCGTAGAGAAATGGCCGGAGAAGTGGAGCTCCTGAAAGTGCATTTTCAGGACTCAGATGTGAGATGCCAACTCTTTGAGTATTGTATGAAATTTCCAAATTCCAACAACCTTCAAAATCCCAACTAATTAATATGAACTAGTTAAGCAACCTCTTGTGACCAAATTACCCTTATCCCCTTGATGACTCTTTAAAATCCTAAACTAATAAGAATTAGTTATGCATCCCAATGCACATTTCATGGATGATGTAATAGACAGTACATTAAACAAAAAAAAAAAAAAAGACTGTACATTGAATAGTAAGGCCTATATATATATTATGAATAGGTCTATATTATGAATAGGTCTATGGTACTCCAAAATATACTTCTTAATCCTAACCGTTTATATCTAACTACTAAAGGTTAGGATTTGAGTTGGTTTATTTTATCTTTTCTAATGCCACATTACTTCTAATCCTAACCGCTTAATAATTGAAATAAAGATTAGGATTAGGAGCATATTTGGGAGTACACTTTGGGAGTATCCCTGGACTAATTCATATATTATATACATATGCTTTTTCTTTGGATACTCATAATGGTTAGTTGGTGGTTCATTCTATTAGTGGTTATTTGGACTTAACCTTATGGCACCTTAGCCGCTACCTTAGGTATGGCTTTTTGTTAGTACATGATAACATTTCTCCCTAAAAAAGGAAAAAAAAAAAAGAGGGTTGCCACATTTGGCTGCCATGTTGGGATGGAGTGAGTTGGTCATCTTGTCACAAGGGCTGTCAATTCAGCCCTCAAAAAAGCTTGTAAAATTGAGTTTTTTTTTTTCCCATTTATAAAGCTTGTAGGTGTCGGTGGGTTCAAAAAATTTAGGCCCACTGATATGAGGGCCGGGCTTGGCTAATACTCCCTAGAGCTTGGCCTAAGCCCTTAAATATATATTTTTTATATTTATTAAGTTCTTAACTTAAAATTACCTATATAACATTCTTTAATGAGATATATATTGGGGTAAGAGACTTCTAATTCTATATTTAATATATTTTCCTTTCATTGTGTTTATTACTCATTCGCATTTGTCGTCACTTGTCAGTCAATAGTGAGGTAGATTTTATTTTTTAAATATCATGACAAAAAAGGTTTTTTTTTAAATCTTATTTTCAAGGGTTGGCTCAGGCTTGACCCTGAGGATAGGGCTTGGGCTTAGCCAGTTCGGGCCTTGCAAAACTTGGGCCAAACCCAAGAGTGAGGGCTAGGCTTGGATAGACCTGGTCAAGCAAAAGCCCGGCCCATTGACAGCCCTACCTGTCATTGTCACGCATTGCCTTAAGGCAAACTTTTATCAATTTGTTGCAAGTTTCCCTATTTGGGACTCCTAAGACCTCCATGGGAGCCTAACTATGAAAACTCATCCCAAATACGCCATTGAATGGTTTAAGTTCTTAAGGGTTTGTTTGCCATCAATTTTGGTGATTCTATATTTTTAGAACTAAATCATTTGCCATCAATTTTGGTGATTCTATATTTCTGGAACTGAATCAATTCCCATATTTGGGTTCTCATGGTTATGTGCGGAGAACCGTCTGTAAAAAAAAGTGAGTTAGAATCTAATCTGAAAGAAAAAAAGAAAAAAACATAATCACATTGGAGTAGGTGGTAGCTAGGTAGCTAGGTGAATGATGGTGGTAGTGGTGGTGGTAGTGGTAGTGGGATTAGAGATGTAAGAGTAGGATAGGGAGTTACAGTAATGCCCATTAAAAAAAAGGTATTTATAAAAATTGATTGTAAGAAGCAACTTTTAAAAAAAAAATATTAAAAAGCATATGCTTTAAGATGTTTCTTAAAATGGTTACAGTGGTTTCAGTTTCAAGTCATTCCAAACGCATATCTCCCTTTCTATTTCCTATGAGTGATAAAACATTACTTAGGAGTGCGGTCAAAGAGGCCCTTAATGGGTTTCTATATAGGCCCATGTATGGCATTTGAAATGAACAAATTTAAAAGGCTAATATGGAAATTTGAAAAGTTAAGTAGTAGTGAGCAAGCTATCATTTTGATTTTGAAGAAGGAAAGTGAAAGCTCTTCCCCGTTGGAGAGAAGCTTTTAGACGTGGGTGGTACGAGGAGTCCTAAACACATTAATAAAAGTTCGTTGAAAAAAGATGGTTCAACGAAAAAATATGAAAATGGAAACGTTTGCGCTTAGCACCGCTTACTTCAGCTTCAATCCTTTCCACTGTTGTCAAACCGGCCGACCATCGGTCGAATCGGAAAAACCGGAACCGGTCCCCTCACCGTTTCTCAAACCCCACAAACCGGACATATTTAAAAATTAGCCGTTTTTGTCAAAACCAAAAGAACTGGGTGGTTCAGAACCGGTCAGAAATGAGTACAAATGAAGAATTGTTAAATTTTTTTAAAAAAAAGAACACGGTCGAACCAGTAAAACTGGGAACCGGCCACTCAGTCGGTTCGATGACCGGTCTAGTTCTGATAACATTGATCATTTCCCTTTCCTTCCTTTGTAGCCTCTTTCCTCCCACTGGCACACGTGCAAAGAGTTGGGACCCACCAAGGCCAAGAATTCGATCCGATGATCGTAACCATCCAATGACCACTTACCATTTAGATATTTCATCTGCTTAACTCCATTGAGGCATGCTTTTGTTGATGTAGAACAGGTAGCCGAGCAGTTTCTAAAATTGAGATGAGAGAAAATCAAATCGAAAACCGTAGCACTAACTTTAAACGGACATAAGTTGTGATCTTGAGATCGTCTCGTAACATATTAACACTAAGAACAATCGTATTGATGAGACCTACAAAATGGCTAGGACATGAGTTGGTTGCCCATTTTTAAGCCGAATAAAGCCTTCTCAGGGGTCAAAATATAGTTTTATGGAAAATTTTACTATTTTTAGCAAGTTTTTATTTTAGCATATTTTTAGGATTTTTGAGTCCAATTTATTTTAGAAGACCTTAATTAAGAGTTTTGTGACTTTAAAGATTTTTCTTATTTTTCTAGTACTTTTACTGTTTCCAGTAAATTAGGGTTTTGAATTATATTTAAGCTACTACTTAGAGAATTTTATTAGTTTTTAGTGAATACAATTTTTATTTTTTTGAGATTATTCTCTGTTTTTCATGTAGATTCAATGTCGGTTCTTGGAGGAAGATGTTAAAATCTCTTTTTGTTTCAATTTCATATTTCGAATGTGTTATATGTGCTGCATCCTAGGTTTGACTATAGGAGAAGGGTTGCATCAAGTTCAGTCATTGTAAAAACTTTGCTAAATCTGATTACATGAAATCCTGACATGTTTGTTAGATTGGCATAACAGGATTCGTGTTGTTGACTCTACATAGTTGAGTCAAGGCACTGAACTAAGAATTTGGATAGGATCTTAACCATCCAATCCAACGGTCAAGAGTGCTTTACTAATATGAGTCGGATTGAACAAACTCTCAACTCTAGCATGACCCGTTTATAACAGGTCAAAAAAGCACACCCAAATATGACCTAATTCTGCTACTGATGGTTAAATTAATACATTAATCATATGTTAAAAAGTACCAAGTTCCATTCTTGAGAGGGTGAGAGTTTGTATATACTCTCCACCCGTCCACTAACACCTAAACTGGCATTGCGGCCTAAATGCATATCTCATACCCAAAAAAAAAAAAAGTATATCACTACTGGTAAATTTGATCTATATTAGGGGCACACTAGCTCCAAGAAGTCAAATCCGAAACCGACTCAATTATAAACTGTTGGAGAAAATACACTTAGTTTACCAAACTGGTAAGTTGTGTCGCGGATGAACGATTGTTATAGAAATCACCACCCTAACACAGGTGCTACTATAGCCTAGACTTAGAGATTTCAATTTATTTTCATACTCTCAGTGCATGTGCAACACTTATAGTTGTTATCCGTTTAACAAATAAAGAAAATGAATTTTTTGAAAAAAACAGTTATAATCTCAACCCGTTTAAAAGTAACGGACACATGTCACGATCACAATAAGAATTTGGAAGTTTGCGTATGGGGCTAATATTTTTCTTATTACTAATACAAAGGCTGACCCAACAAATGAATACCTTGAATCTGTAACCATATCCTTCGTGTATAACAAATCCCTATGTATCCGGAAAAGGACAGTTGATCACCTTCTCTCGCACACCTGATTTGATGCTCATATAAATGATAAAACTATTTAAGAACTCTGATATGGTATCCATGGTGATAAGTTAATATTATACCACCTCAATGCGAACCATTGGATATGAGGATAATAACATCATAAATGTCTTCAGTGACACTCTCGGTATGTTCTTAATTATATCGCTTCAACCAACGTTGATGCGATATTATATTAGCATACCAAGAACCACGGTTGGATGATTGTTTCAAAATTTGCATGGGATTGTATAATTAACAATGATATTCTTTTTAATTACATATAATAATTAGTGAATAAGATTAAAAAAATGGTTTATTCGCTTTCCAAAACTGCGATTCGTTGACCATCCTTCAATGGTTTGGTTTTTTTTCTTTTATTTATGTATTTTTTATTACAGATTTGGTAGTTAACTTAGATTAATAATTTAATGATGCCCATTGCAAGTTGAAGAAAGGACGAAATTAGGTATAAGAATATAGTTGGATTTATGCTAATGTAGTTGCATGGAATCTTCTTAGGGTTAATTTGGGGGTTTAATATTAGAACTTAATTATGAACCGGATGAACTGGAGCTAGGAGCTTTCCAAAAATACTGCTTGTTTTAGGGGATTTTGGTAAATATTTAAGTAATCTAAGGACATTTCTATACATAAAATTTTATATTTACCAATGTTTTGGAACTGACCTTTAGTTCATATTTAAACTCTTTAAATATTTAAACTATCTTGATCAAGCTGATTTGTGTCTCATGTCTCTCAAGAGGCTCACCTTAATATTAACGGTCAAAATCTCAAATAATTTAGGGAAATAAAACGGGTTTTTATCCTTCTCCATATGTTTCAATTATTTTTAAACAAATTACATACAATGTACTAAGCTTAGATGGTTTAGTATGCTAAACGAGGTTGGTTATTCATTCTTTGAGTAAATAAGTCAAAAAATAAAAATTTTGATTGAATGCTTAGGACTTAAGAGTTAGGTTAGGACGACTGTCGCACCTCAAAGACTCGATCCACCCCCTATGGGTAAACACGTCCTACCACTGGAGAAAGGTGTTTAAAATCTACCTACTCTTTTTTGTTCCTTTTAAAATATATTACCATTTTGATTTTCTCAGATATATAATTTATATTTTTTAGCAATTATATGAAAATATGAAAAAAAAATCCTTCTTCTAACCAAGGAGATACCACTTTGATTTTCTTGGAGATGCATTTTTTTTCCATTCATTTCTTTGCAAAATTTCAAAATAATAAAATAAAAATGGATAAAATATTTTCTTATGAAATTCTGAAAATATTGGTTTTTCTTTTCGTATACACCATTTTTCTTGCATTTTCCAACCTAGAACATTTTTTGCCTTAATATTGACCAAATTTTCTTTTTGAGAATACAAGGGAAGTTATTTTTTTAAAATTATACAGCTTTATTAGTGGCATTTTTTTTTCTCCACCCCACCTGCCCTCCAAACAAATAGAGCCAAAAGAAGTTGAATTTATATTATGCTTTACACTTAAAATGCGTAGCACTGCCTAACTTTTATGCAGAAGATCATTGACACACATGTAGAGGTAAGGCTCTCCATCTTGACAATGGCCTTATTTGTACTACTATCAAGCTATTAAGAGTTCTATATTAAGGACTTGATCTCAAGACATCCCTCAATGAAGAACACAGCTCGCTAAACACAGTTCGTTGTTTAAGTGAATCGAAAAGGGATGTTAGATCAGACTAGGGGTGCACATGGTACAGGTCAAACCGTGAACCGGACTGAACCGACCACCATAGTTCGGTTTGGTTCGGTTTTCTTAAAGTTTTGGTTCGGTTCTGGGTCCTATTTTACTTAAACCGATTTTCTTCGATTCGGTTCTAGTTTGTTCCAATTTGAAACCGAACCGAACAGAACCGAACTTAGAACCGAATGTGAAACTCACGAACTGAACCAAACTAAGAACCGAATGTGGAGCCCGGTATGAGAACCGAATCGAACCGATTCTGAGTCTATAATTTTTTTTGGAACCTAACCCTAATAGAAACCAACTCGTGGGTAGAACCGAACTGAATCAAGGCTCTACGGTTCGGTTCTGGGTTGGTTTTTTTCCAAATCAATACTCTACAGTTCAGTCTTCGGTTGACTTTTTTAAAACCGAAATTCATTGATTCGGTTCAAAAAATTCCCAGAACCGACCTAAACCGAACCATGTGCACCCCTAGATCAGACATTGCTTTGTTGATAATATAGTTAATACATAAAGAACAATATTAAATATTAAATCAATATCATCTAACTCACACACGATACACTGTATCTTTAAGGCAATTTAATCCGCAAAGACAGCATCACCTTTCCTTGACATGAGGCTTGGCTTGTGGCGAAATTCAATACACATGCATTGGGAAGCTCCCTTTCGATATTCGGTGAGGCGACAAAATCAAGTTTGGGAAAATGTACTTGTATATCCAAACAGGCCAAAATTAATGATCTTAAAGATACTCTTTCAAGTTTTTTATTACCCAAAATGTTTTTTATTACCACTAAAAATTGTTGGAGAAATCTAGAATATTCTGAAAAGTAGATGACTTCTCTCTTTTGGCTCTGGTCTTTCTTTTAGGGATAAATAAAAAAGATTTTTCTAGGCCAAGAAAGTTAAAATTGTGTTTGGGTTGGTCATGATGTTATAGAATGTCTAACTGGCTGCTATTTGTTACTTAAGAACCTCCATGTACTTTATAGTAAGAATGTCTTTGCCCTGGGATTTGTTCCGGGGTTTTTCTCAAAATCAACAAGGTAGATCCTAATGGTATATAGACCATTAGACCTCACGTTTTCAACTTGTCTTGGCTGAGAGAAATTCTTTATATCCTAGAGGATAGAGAGATTTTTTTTTGGTGAGAGATACGCGGTTAGGCCATAACCCCGGTTAGTGGTTAGTGGTTAGTATCTGTTCTAAGTCATGGGCGGGTGGGGATGACAATACTCACATCCTCTCAAGAATGGAACCCAAATCAATGGAGTGGTGACAATACCTATGGGGCAAGCATTGCTTCCCTAAAGATAGAGAGATGGGGAGAGAAAAAAAAGGAAGAGAGATGAACAAAGCCTAACAGGGGAGAGAGAAAAAAATGTTATGATTGTGCCTTGTATTCAGTGGACTGCACACCAGACTTATGGTATATGATATATAATTGCATTATGAGTTGGGTTTCTTCACTATATAGAAAATGAGATAAAAATGATAGCATAGAGAATTGTAATCCATTTTCATAGAAAATTAGGGGCCGTTTGGCATCAATTTTGGCAATTCTCTCATTTGAAAAAAGAATTAATTCTTATAAGTATTGATTCTTACAATCAATTTTGTACCGTGAATGCATTTGGTAATTGTCAGAATCAATTATGAAGAAAAGAAATAACATAATTACGTTTGGATGAAAAAAAGAAAAAAATAATAATTTATTTTAGGCATTAATATTTTTATCTCATCAACACAGATATAAGTGTCATAAAATACCTTTTTTTTTTTTTAAATTATGTCTCATCTTTCTCGTCAATTTTGATGCTTATCTCGTTTATTTTAAGTGTGTTTCTTAGAATTGATTCTAAAAAGCGACTATTTTTGTTCCCTAAAAATTGTGTCTAAAGCAGAACGATTCTTAAAATCATTTCCTAAAAATGACTTGTCAAACACATTTAGACTGTTTTTGTTCCCCGGATAAGAAAAATCATTCTCGAAGAACGATGCCAAACAACCCCTTATTGAAAGGGACTCTCTGCAGCTGTGGACATAGGCACTTTGCCAAACCACATTGTGAATCTTTGATATTATTATTTCTATTTGTCGTTCTTTTTCTACAAGAAGAATTAAAGAGAGGAACAAAAGTCATGAGAGAGGTGTGTGTGTTGAAGCGTCACTTACAACATTACATTGCCACTTACAACATTTGAATTGATACTGATACTCGAGATTGTCATTTCTGAGTGA
Organism: Tetracentron sinense; assembly: GCA_015143295.1. Taxonomy (NCBI): domain Eukaryota; kingdom Viridiplantae; phylum Streptophyta; class Magnoliopsida; order Trochodendrales; family Trochodendraceae; genus Tetracentron; species Tetracentron sinense. Next base: position 4,764,630 of record CM026554.1, on the reverse strand, counting down.
TGTTTTCAAGTGTGGATTCAAATATCGTAAGTGATGATTCAAGTTTCAAGTGTGGATTCAAATATTGTAAGTGATGATTCAATACCCTAAGTATTAGGGAACTGATGTTCATTGTAATAAGGTGAATGGGATATAAACAGTGTATCCTATTCACCTTATTACAATGAACATCAATTTTCTAATAGTAAAGTGGCGTTTGGTAACACTAATTTAAATAGGCAGGGCTTATTTGAAAATTATGCTTAGTTGGACTTTAAATTGTTAAGTTGAAGTTAAATTAGATGCCTACGTCTTTTTGAAGTAGGGGTTTTACCTTTTATTAAAAAGTACCTCATAACTACTTTTTTAATAAGAGGTAAAATCCCTACTAATACAAAAAGATATAGGCATCCAATTAACCTTCAACTTAACAATCTAAAGTCCAACTAAGTACAATTTTCAAATAAGCCCTACCTATTTAGATTAGTGTTACCGAATGCCACCTAAGTGTCAATTCAACACTCTTTATCTCTCTCATGGGTTTTGTCCCCTTCTCTTTTTTACTTTGTTTTTTTGGTAGAAAAGATATTTCATTGAACTAAAACTTTGAGGCTATAGAAGGAGAGCCTAGTCCTGTGGAGTGACTATGATGAGAATGAGAATAAGAAAAATATGCTGATTTGTGAATGCTTTCACTGAGAGCTTGTTGAGCCACTATATGCGCGTGCCAAATTGTTTGCTTCACATGTGATACAATTGATCTCCACCTTGGTACATTGATCCTTCAATGTTAAAATGTCATCTAATATTATTGAAACCTCTCAGTGCCCCGCAATATTGATACCGTTTAAAATGTTGATTAATTCATTTGAGTCGGATTCTAAAATGATCTTGTCCCATTGGTTTGAGACTACTGCTTGAATACTCAAGCGAAGAGCCTCAGCTTCAATTATTCTAGCTGATCCACCACCTAGGGGCTTTCGACAATACATAAGGATGGTTTCATCTTGATTTCTAGCAATTGCACCTGTTTCGGCTACTGTCAATTCAGATAACGAGAGGGTATGATGTGAAAGAATTTCTTGAGAAATTCCTGTTGTAATTGAGCCCATGAGCTAATAGAGTTGGCCTATAGAGAATTAATCTAATATTTGGTTTTATCTTTTAGAGAAAATGGAAAAAGGCGCAATCTTATGGCATCATCTGTGAAATTCTGCAACTTAAAGGTTGCGTAGATTTCATGGAATTCATTTAAATGATTGTAGGGATCTTCATTATTAAATCCGTGATAGGATGATATCATTTAAATAATACTGAACTTAATTTCATAATGGGCTGCCGAAGTTTCCGGCAGCTAGATGCATAAGGGAGATAAATATGTAAAAGAAGTAAAATACTCTTTCAAGGATTTTATTGGGTCTTGTTCTTCTTCCATTTTAGGAAAATGAATAGCTTCTAGGTTAGCACTAAATCGAGCTGAAGCCTTAGCTTCTGGAGTATAATTAAATAAGGCTAAAGCCTTAAGAAACCTAGCAGTACACTCTAATTCCGAATCAAGAGGAAATAAATCAGGATTACAAGACCTCCTACCGTGCATACACCCTAAGAAAATAATTTATGTCTGTCTGACACCAACTTGCAATAAGAACAAATGATAAATATACACTTAAAGAAAGTAGATACTTATAATTCTCTCCTACTTTCCAGAATTTGAGCAAGTTTTTGCAGTTCTGCACTTTATGCAATTTGGTACCTAAAAGACAAAGGTATTCAAAAATAAATATATAAAAAGAAAAATATTATTGTAATTTTTGGATATGATTAATTTAAACTTAATCTCTCAAATTAAACAACTAAACCGTTCCAAAAATCCCCGACAATGGCACAAAAAATTGGTCGTTGACAATTTGATATATCTCGTATAGTACTAATTCCGTAGAATAGTGACTAATTGAGGTATCGAACCACGGATGATTTCGCTAGTTTCATTGCATTTTTATTAAGAGTAATTCTAAATTAATGGGTGATAAAAGTTTATTTAAATTGAATTAAACTAAAACAAGAATTAACTAATGACTTCTAATTAATTTATCAACTAGCGGGTTTTTGTGATCTTAAGGAGAGAAGATGTAGGGTGTTTGAATCCACTACTATCCTCATAATTGATTTTGAATTGCATGTATTCAGATTTCTCGAGGTGTAAACATTAAAGTGAGAGTGATTACAAGTCCCTACTTATCAGATCGAGAAAGATACAAGGGATCAAATCATAGACATATCTTATCTACGGTTAGCGCGAGTGATATACACTAAACTAGGTTTGTGAAATCATTCTTCTTCCCTAAGCATAAAATATTTTAGTATTTAATCTCTTAACAATTAATATCATTGCATAAAATCCATAATTAATAATCACATAAATTAACGTGAATGATTTTAATTTCAATTTCATAACACCTAAGATAATGATAGAAATCCATTGAAATTAAATATAATCAATAAAATTGGTTGTTAAACAACCCTCTCATTATGAAATCAATGTTTACAATCTTAAAATCTAAATAAAAACAAAAACAAAGATATAATTACTTGGCTAGGGTTTCATTTAAACTCTAAAACGAAGAGTTAGTTCTTGGCAAGGGAGGAGAACACTGTCTTCATCGACGAACATGAAGAACGCATCTTAAAGACTTCATAGATCTCTAGAGCTCTTCTTCTCTTCAAAATCCTCTGAACAACCTTTATAGCAAGTAGCTTTCCTATTTATAGAGAGAGAGAGAGAGAGTCTTCAAGAAATTAGGGTTTTTAGGAACCCTAATTGGATCCAAACTTCTCATTTTCATGCACGCATCTCGAGGCCAAAAACACTGATGGGCGATGGATCGCCAATGGTCTGCGATCGATCGCAAATACTAAAAATTTCACAGTAGCTACTATTTTGTGTACAATCGATCGCAGTGTTCTGTCATCCGTAGCCACAGTTCTGACTGGTGATCGATCGCCCTGTAGGTCACGATCGATCACAGGTTGGTTTTTTTTTCTTCTGGTTTTCTTCTTTCTTTTGTTCTTCACATGGTTGGGGTTCTTCTGAGTCTTTGAAGCTTGTAAATCTTTAATTTTATTTTCTTTTTCTCACATGAACCTGAAAGGGACAAAATCAATCAAGTATTGTAAAACGGTTTCAAAGAAAACTCTAAGGAACTAACAAGTTTAGTTTGAGGTTCATAAATGTGTAACAATTAGCACTTATCAAGTCCGAAGGTGATTATAGGGAAGGAGAGATCGACTTGGATCGCCCTTATTATTGAGTTGGTAGTTGGTTTATTTTAGTTTAAAAGGATTGTACCAAGACAATTTTATTGATGTTGCTTAGGTTTTCAGTTGTTGGATTTTGTGATCATAATGGATGATCTGGATTAATTATGGTTAAATTGATCATTTATTATGGATGATGATTTCTAGGGATTATCAATTTAATTTTATTATTGTTGAGGAAAAATTTTGAGACTCGTATTTTATATGCCTTGTATTCTGTTAAGACAAGTTGAATATGGAGTGTCACCAGGCCAAAGTCCTATTTGACCAATATGAGATTTTGGAGCGCGACATTAATACCTATTTACAAATTAGAATTTTACTTAACAACTATCTCCAATAAATTAACAAATTAAGATTTTTACATATTAGAATTCTTCTTAACTTTCATCTCTAATAAATGAATGAATTATAATCCTTTTACGCTGAAGCTTCTCCACAAATGGATGTTTCTTCTCCAAGCACACAAACAAACGACTTCTTTTCTCCCAAAGATCTATGCTACACTTTCACGAATGTCATTGTAACTGGGAGAGTTTCTTTGACTCGTTTTCGAATCCATCATCCGGTAAGTTGGTTAGTTCTTCAATGATTATTTTAGTTATTCTATTTCTATGAGTCTGATCAATGTCTTGCTCGTTTCCATCTTTTCATGTGAGTTATACTTTTTTAGATGCATTTTCTTTTCTGCCACAGAATTGCAATAGCAGTATTTACTCTTTGATCCGAATGTTTTTTCACGGCAAGTGTAGTTCTCAAGCATTATTGTGTTTATATAATTTTGGACATGGTAGCTCAACTTAGTCTGGTGTTCCTCTCAAATGTTCTGGTTCTGTAAATGAGGACTTTGCTCTTTTTCTCCTTAATGTCGCATGTGGAGTAAAACAACCTGCAATTAATATGTATGCACTACATGTATTTTCAAATACTTTTGTCGTGGATTTACTAAACTGGACGGGTGTTGTGGGTGCAAGGACAAATTTATAAAATTATCTTTCCTAAAATTTGAAAACAAAGGCAGAGGATACACGTATACATATCTATATACATGTAAATGTGTCATTATATTTTTAGGCTTGTTATGGTATCTCATCAATTAGTTGATTTGTGTAGTTTCTTGATATGTATACATGAAAAAGCTATTCTACTAAGGAACATGTATGAAATACGAGCTGTTGCTTAGAAACTTATGGTCATAGTAAAATATTGCATAAGCATGATTTGTTATGACTTTATAGCCTATTTGCTTTTGTTTTTTTTAGAACTGCTATATCTTATGAGTGAATGATGTTTCATTATCATCTGATCTTTTAGATTCCTCTAATGGCTTGAGAAAGACTAAATCCTATACTAAGAGCATCATAGTTGGTAGATTTTTTTTTTAATTAAAGCCTCTCAGAGGGAGAGTAGATGATTGTTTATAAGGGTTGGCAAGAGTTGTGGCAAGTTGGAGGCTCTAAAAGGCAAAGAAAAGGTTGAAAAGGATGTGGATGGCAAGAAAAGATTTGATATCACCCTTTTACTGAAGTAGGAATAATCTACTATTTGTAATTGGGTAAACACCCAACTCAGATTTTTACCAATCTTAACTATTGAGTATTTGGGTAATAGTGGACAATCGGGTAAAAATCAATAAATTGATCAATTAAATAAATTATGCATCTCATCAAACTACATAAATACAAAAAAAAAAAAAAAAAGAAGATATCATCAACCCATTCATATTCATACATAACAACAAAATCATCAAACTACAAAATAAAATTAAAATTCCCATCAAAACACATCGTTAACTTAACTTATCTATAAAATTAATCTTATAAAAATTAACTCTCTTACCATCCAAAATTCTAAACTATAAGAGTATAGCTAAATTGGGATTTAAGAAAAATATGTGAAATTATTAAATTATCTTAGGGTAATTGGATAAAAGAGTATGGTAAGACTCTTTGCCCATACTTTACATGCTTATAAACGAAAGGATTCTATTACCCATCTCATAATTATGTTTATTTAGGTATGTCAATGGGTTCTTGCATTTTTTTTTTTTGCATTTTTGAATAAGTTTGACCGATCCTAGCCAATTTTCAAGAGGTTTTTGTGGCCCTAGTTGGACCATTTTTCTTGGGGGGTGCATGTCACATAGTCAACTGCATCCCCTATTATTGGTTTGTTCTTGTGGATCCTGAGATCATTGATGTGCACTATAAGAAAGTCATTATTGATTATGGGAAGAGAAAAAAAGTTTTTCTATTAAAGTTTTATACCAATTGCTTCAAGGGCACAAAACATTTGAAATCTTATAAATACTTATTATTAAATTCTTAATCAATATGTTTTCTTTTATAAATTTATATATAATTTTTATTAAAAGTGATTAATCACATTTATGTTTAATGTACATGCATTTTTACTAGTGTATATATATATCAGGGAAACTTTGATAAAAACTATATTTTTTTTAAGGCTAGTGTGCCCTTCTATTGAAGGGATTTCGGGTAGTCGGAGTTTTTTTAGTCAAAAGTGGGATTGAAAGTTTCCGACTGTGATTAGGCTAGGCCTCTCTACTTGAGTAGGCAATGGGTACTTGAATCCCTAAATCCGACTGATTGTAAACAGGTTGACAAAGCTCCAAACCTTAAAAAAAAAGTACCTCAATTAGAGCCCTACTTGCTCTCACAGCTCCCATTTTACTAATTCTTTTACTATCTTTATTTCATCAACAATTCCACAAGAAAATCACAATCAATATGATCTTTACCCCATGAAAAAATATAACCCGTTAGTGGGAAAAAAATTATCTTTACTATTGAGGCATGCTATGCCTGAATTTTCTAAAATTCCTAAACTACACTCGTATAACAAAAAAAACTTTGATTTAATGTTTTAAACTACCTCTTGCTCTATCTATTTAAAGAATAGAATCACAGCCAATCACGATTGAACTTGGGGAGAGTTCAATTCAATTGCACGCGCGGGTTAACACATGTCCCTTTTAACTCCTATTAATTGTGGTTAACTCCTTCTCCTCGCTCTCACATGCATCGCATGTGCCACCCGCTAGTGATAATAATTAGACATTGATCTGAGTAAAAATATCAAAAATCAAAGATATGTAAATAACAATGTCAATTTGTGTCATTGCGGAGCAGTGTTTTTCAAAAGGTATGGGAAGGACACCACTACCGCTTCCTCCAATGGTATGGTGCTTATAAGAGAGATCATGGAATCTAATCTCAATGGGTGATATCTTGTAAGAGTGTCAATCCCCACCACTAACAAACTAACCAATGATTGAAACATACTAATAGTAAGTAAATGATAAGGCTGGTGAAAAGAACAGAAAAAGTAAGTGAAGCTTATACCTCGAGGCTCAACCTTGAAGCTGAAATTTCACAATCTTGATGCCTCAAAGAGTGAGGTGCATACCTCACGTCTTAATGCATGCTCGTTGTATTCCTGAGGCGTGCGCCTCATTCATTAACCTATAATAGGGTTTAATCATATATATATATATATATATATATTTTTTTTTTTTTTTTTTTTTTTGCAACTGTATATTATAATTCAACAGTTTCCATATGAATTAATTATGAACATCATTTTTTCAATACGTATATAGACAAAAAAGAAACCTAAATTACATCTTTTGCTTGCTTTATAATATTATTTTTCTCCTTTAAGATGGTTGAAATTGAATCATTCACATTGTACTTCATTAGTTTTTTTTTTCTTTATAAATAAAACAAAGAGAAAAACTTCTTTATTCCTCCCCAGGTTGTCATGTGTCACTTTTTACATTAACTGTGATTAAGATTCATTCACCCCTAGGGTTCACCCATCCAAGCTTAGTTTTATGTATATATATATCAACCTCTGGTTGGTTAAGCTTAACCACAATTAAGGGGAGAGAAAAAGGACACATGGCGGCCTGGAGAGGTGTCCCAATGGAACGCAGATGCGTAAAGAATAACCCCTAAAAGAAATCCTTTTAAAATCTTACTCATTTCTATTTAATTATTTCATTTATTAAAAATGGTAGCATGAGGCTAAAACCTCAAGCCTTTGGAGATTTTAATGCCCCGCTTCACACCTTCACCTTTTGATATACTATCCATCAGAGTAAGAATCAGTTCGCCGACGAGAAAAGAATGCTGCGAACAGTCAAAGCTTCAGTCATCACTTTGGCTACCTGCAAGTCTATGGAATTCCGAGGTAATATAATAAACCTGGTATGGAACTCATCCCTGTCGCGGTGTTGTTGGTACTGTCGCTAGTCGATGCTAGTATTTGGTAGTTACAGAGGAATGGGAAGAAGAGAAAAAAAAAATTTGAGTGAGCCTACTCAACAGGCTCATAAGGCCATTTGCAGCCTAGTTTGAGGCTCATGCAGTCATGCTCATTAGAGGCACATTTTCTTGCCCATAGAAGCCCTTTCAGCCTATAGAGGCTCTGAGTCAAAGGTTGGGATCCTTGGCCCAAGAGGCCACTCATGTTTGGCCTAACGAGACCCATTTGTGTTGTATCAGGCCCATAGAGGTCTATCTATTAAGTCCATAGAGGCCTGAAATAATTGGCCCATTAGAGGCCCCATCTTTGGCTCATAGAGGCCATCTTCTTCACCCATCTCTATACAGACATTGCAGAGCAGCAAATCTAACAGCATGCAACAATCTATTCAAATTTGGAAGGCATCAACAAAGCGAGTTCTGGAGTTGTGGCAAACCCATGAAATTTTTTTTATCCTCTTGTGTTTGAGGGCGTGTATAAGGGAATTAGTATCTATTGTAATAAAGTGAAGAGATACAGTATATCATTCCTAGTGTATGTCTATATAAACCCTCTATGGGGGTCATTGTAAATCACCTAAGACTATCAATAAATCTGTCTTTCTACAATCACGTCAACTACTTGTACTCAGCTTCAGCATTGGACTTGGTAATGTATCTTAAATGTATTCCCTCTAAAATGCCAATTACTTGTATAATGTTTGGACGAGTCAAAATGAGGTATACCAGCAACTCTATGGTGGTAATGAATCATTGAAGTTCTCTACTATGGTTTTCTCCATTGAAATAGTTTCAAAAGGCCATACATTGCTTATAGTATTCAAAATATGGTGGCTGAAAATCCGGTTATGTCCTGTTGAACTCTCAACCAGTATGTGTAATTGATTCTCCAAAAGCACCATGCACTTCTCATGTGGTTAAGCCAAGTTATTACTTATTCTTCATCCAACTATTTGGATGTGGTTCAGAAATTTCAAATAAAGGTGCGCCGAATAAATCAGGGGAAAAAAAATGTTGTTTATCAAATTCTAAAGATTTGACAATTAATTTAAAAAGGCCATAACTTTTTGCCTAAATATCCAATCAATAAGCTGTCATGAGTAGGAAAGTATTTTCCAAAATTTACAATATCTAGTTCATGAAGTTTGTCAATATTCCGATGTTTTGTGTGTCAAAATAAGGTTGGAACATGCACACACTCACACACACACACACACATGGGGCCCACACACCCAACCCCAAGTGCACCCACACCCTTTTAAAAAAGAGAGAGGGTATGGAGCTCTATAGGGGCACAAGCACACTTAGATCCCTCCGAAGTGGGACCAATTTTAGTCTTTTTTTAATCACAAATTAAACTTTCCTGAATTTCCATAATGACCCAACATTCCAGACTCTCTTGCAGTTCAATTCTTGCTTATTTTACGACGCTTCGTTGAGCTTTAAAAACATTGCTTCCTATGCAAAACATGTCAATGATACGATCAACCAGCATATATTATAGAAAAACAGGTGGAAAATTATTAATCACTCTTAAAGAAAGCTAACAAGTAAACATCTCCTGTTGAACAAGAAACCACCAAACTCATACTACTCTGTTTTAATGTTTACATCAACCTCCCCAGTCAGACATGTTGAAAAGTTTAAAACCCACGAGTGATCATCAATTATTCTTCATCCTCATGTTCTCTACCATTCGCAACAGTTTCATTCGCACCCGAGACGAGCTCAGCTTCAAATGCCTGGGAAGGCAACCTCTCATACACTTTGGACCCCAAGGGAAGAAGCTTAACCTGCCCCGAGTTAAGAGTCTGGCTGAGTTTCTCGTAACTCCATCTCTGCTGAATGTACACAACAATTGCAAGCACAACAGCCATCACTGGTATTGCAATATCCCCAAACTTGGAGTAGAAATCTAAGCTCGGGTTCACAAACTCATACTCTTCAGAGAAGTAAGGATTAAAAACTGGTGCCCTTATGTAGTCATAAACATGAGGGAGAAGTCTCACTACTGTGATCCCAACATAATAAACCTTCCTGAGGGGCTGACAGTGGATTTGCCACAAGATGTTACCCATAGTTTGAGGAAGCAGGAAGAAATCTTGCACAAGGCCCAAATACTCCTCTAGTTCGGTTTCCCACTCCCGTAGCGTATATGTATTTCCCCTTCGATCTATATATTTTTGCTGACGGAGTGGTCTCTGACTAGCATTCATGGAGTGAACAATGAGAACAATTACAAACCCAACTGTGTGTATGACCAAGCTAACGAGAAGTACCCGCCTATCGCTTGGGACACGTCCAGGTTCTAGAGGGGTACGTGTGAGTAGTCTGATCCGAGATTTCCACACCTTCTGGCCAAGCCTTAGGGTGAGTAGAAAAGCAACAAGTATCAGAAGCTTCACTGTGTAATCAATTACATGGAACCACTGACTCTTATCGAGATCATAAGATGGCCTTTCATCAGATTCAGAAGCCATTCGCTTGAAGAGAGCTTCAGCACCTGTGATCAGCGGAAGACTGTATCCGAGAGCTTGTACACCCAGCATGACAAGAGATATGTAAGGAACAGAATCTACCTTATCTCTGATGTAAAATAATTGACTTAATATGCAAGCAATTGCCATTGAGAGAGTCAGAATCCGAAGAATCCCTTCCACACCTCTTCGAGAGAGTATGTCTTCTCGTTGCTTCCTATATAGAATTGGAAGAGTCTGGAGGTTGATCGGACTGAAATGGAGGGGATCATCTTCATTTCTTTGGCTAGTGATGGAGATCTTTGCTGTGGGATTTATTAACCAACGGGCGGTTGTGGGTGGATACTCTACTTTTACTTCAATCAAGCAATCCAGCCCGGCTTCAAGATCCATGCTCTCAAACAAGATCATCCATGAGGCCCGGACATCCCTGCAGCCAATCAGATACATCTTTCCAACATGTGGGTTGTACAGACCCTCCAAGAACAACACGGAGATGTTGCCGTAAGGTTTTCCAGTAAGCGTGAGCTGAGCCGAGACATTCATCAGGAGATCTTTTTCAGTGGATTCGGGTTTATCATGGAATGGAATATCCTCCTCTAAAGTAGAACCATTTATTGACGACCAGTAACGCCCGAACAATGGACCAAGAGAAAGTATATCCATTTCGATAGAATTTCTTACTGGATAGACTTTAGGCAATGGATCAGGAATTGCAGAGACATGAAGCGTGAGATCTTCCGAGAGAAGAGAAAGACTGACTAGAAATGCCTGTGTATCTTCTAGTGTAGGATACGTCAGCAATGATTTCTTTATAACAGTACCAAAATTGAAGGGTTCACTTCTCTCTAGAAAAGCACCAGCGGACTTGATTTTTGAGTATTTGTAAGATAGATAGGAGGTGCTGAACCTGTCCCACAGCTCCGTAGGTCGCACTAACTTTTCAAATGATAAAGGGAAGTATGAACCGGTTCTGTTATTGATTCGTGATATGCTCCCAACAATGATGCTTCGTTGCTTGATGGAAAATGAGAGTGGAACATATAGACAAATCCGAGATTCACATCTTTCTGCTTTTGCATCCACAATTCCAAGGCAACCAACCATGCATAGCTGCCCACTGGAAGAATTCCATATACCCTCAGCAGAAAGAGTCATGTTGTTAAGAGCTGTTCTCTCTCTTGCAAAATACTGATTTTCTAATGGAGGAACCGCTCTAAAAATGGCAGACACCCTTGCAGAGCTGGCATTGTAATGCACAGATCTTGGCTCACACCTCACATCCTTCATAAGAAGCCGAACATTGTTAAACCCTCCATCTGTAGCTTTAATATCCCTAACTGACACGAATGGGCCCAACTTACTGCAATATTCATCTGTGCTGTTACATCTCCAGTTTGGTACAATGGTGAAAGCTTCTCCAGCCGTAAATCGTTGAAGAATTTCACAAAATTCAAACCCTTTATAAATATCAATTCCACTATCCATCAAGTTATCATGATAGGGGTATGGATCACAGGCTTTGGACACAACCCCTTCAGATCCAAACTGATAATTCACAAAAGGCCCCAACTGGGAAGATATGTGGATCTTATCGAAGTACTTAAGATTTGATTTCTTGTTCAGACTTTTCATTTCTCCACGGACCGCCCTACTAATCAAAGTGAGGATCTTTGGGTAACGAAGAACAAGCAGAATTTGATCATCTTGCAAAAGAGGCGGCTGGTTATAGTTAGAACCAGATCCCTTCATCCATTCCCATGGATCAGTAGAATCGGGCTGACGAGAAGGCAAATTTGTAGTCCCCAGCAAACACAGCACTCGTTCCCCGTCACTCTCCCCAGATTCAGCATAAACCCCTTGGAAGACAACCGTCAGCCGAGAATTCCCTACCCACATCTCAAACTGAGGAGATATATCATATGATCTGTCTGAAAATGGGCCATTTGTGGTTATGCCCAAAGACAACAGCCCACTGACACTAACCATGTTCTTGGATCGATGGGCTAGTTTGACATCCAAAACCGTAAAAGAAACTAAGTTCAAGGGAGATTGGAGATCTGTAGAGTTATTTACCATGTCTCTGTCATCAAATGGCATTAATGGTGCTCCATCTGCCTCCTGATCCCAATCCCCATTTCTGAAAGATAGTTCATTTCTAATACTATACACTCTATTATCATCAGGTTTTAATTCAGAAGCCGAAGATAGAACAAACCCACATTCCTTTTTTACCTCATCGAGACGATCGTAGTTGTATGTTACAGAGGGATCATCTCGGGTTTTTATTTCAAAATCTGCGTATATTTCTTTGTATGAATTTGTAAAACCAAAGCAGGAAAAACCCAACAAACCCACCAGAATCTGAACATGAACAACCAAAGCTATGATTTTCATGACTGGAAATCCTGACCAATCTTTCCTTAAATATCAACTACCCACTAACTAAAACCAGAAATCAGGAAGACCCATTTGTTCTAACACAGATCCAGACACGAAATTGCAGTTTTTACAGCTTAGCACCAGAAATAAACATGAAAATTCATTTTAAAAAAAATGGGGAAGATCAGATGAGTCTGAAGAAGTGAGATTCAAGCTTTATAGTTAGGTGGGTATGGTATGATTTCTCTGAAGTGTTTGATATGAGAAAACTTACCTTGAAGATTGGGTTGTTCTTTGTTTCTTCCGAATTGATCTTTCTGAAACTGAAACCCAGTCAGGAAATTTAGATCTTGAGACTCAGAGTCAGAGGAGAGGAGATACTAGATAGAGGGTTGATGGGGGGAGATCTGGTGGACTTCTTAGCATAGAAAAAGCAAAGGTGGGTGACTCTTTGACAAGTTGGGTGATTGTTCACTGCCCTTGTAATAAATTGAGTTGGAGGGCATTTTGGTCACTTTTAGTTGTCATTGAAGATCTAACACTTGGGGACAGTTTGGACAAATGAACTTTTACAGATACCCTCTATTGTTTCTGATATTTAGGAAATGGTCCTTCTATATCTAACATTGTATTTCTCTTTCTAACAAAAGGACCTTTTACACCTACCCCTCCTTTCACCTGGTTGAAATTTTGGAAGTTCGGCGAAATATTAAAAAATTTTGACTTTTGATTCTTTTATTCATCTGAAATGTTTTGAAATTTTGGAACCAAAATATATCATATTTTCCTTTCTTAATTTCCAATATTTTTAACTGATTTTTAAAGTAAACATACTATTTTTAATTTAAATTATATAAATTACACTTATTATATTAAATCTTAATTATTAAATTAAGTATTTTATTTTGTGATTAATAGGTACAATTTTTTAATTAATAATTGTTAAATAAATATAGTTTGTAGTTAATAAGTGTAGTGTTTAGTGTAATTTATAACTAATTTGTATTAAACAAGTATAATTTATTATTGAGTTTATAGTTTGTAATTAATAAATATAATTTATACTTATTATATATAATTAATAAATATTATTTATAGTTATTATAAATAAAATATTTTACTTGTATAGTTATATATAAATAGTATATTTTACTATTTCCATATTAATATATAGTATGAAATTTAATAAATTAAAACTTACTATAAGACTTATTAAATTTCATACTTTAAACTAAATTTTTTTTTAAAATTACGAAAAAATTTCATACTTTAAACTAACAATTTTTTAAAATTTTTTATATTATTTTAGATTAAAAGAATTAAGATTGTCAATTATTAGTTGTCTTAATTTTTAGCTATTAGTTAGTTATTTAAAATTAGAGAATATAAAAACAGCTATTTTTTTTTTTAACATCTAATTTAAGTAGGTTAAGTATCATAATTAATTAAATATTTTTTGTTCAAAATGATTTTAATTTATTAAGTCCTAATCGATAAGTCTCTACATTCAACAGCTTGTTTTATGTGTTTAGTTTGAAAGCGTCTAAGTATGTTTATTTATTAAGAATTCTACAATAATAAAGATACTTATTTGATTAAATTCTTAATTTAGTGAGAAGATTAAATTCTTAATTTAGTGAGAATTTTTTTTTTTTTAATCTATGCAAAATTTTGATCAAAATTTATTAAAATTAACCAATCAAAATTTAAGAAAAAAAAAGACTTCAATTGTTTAGAAGGAAATTCTAAAATTTTCAAAAGGTTTGTCAAACTTTCTGAAATCATGTCACCCTATATATATTTAACATTTCAGTATCACTACAGGGGCTATAAACCGAATTTTCGTCGAAATTTCAAACCATGGTTATAAGAGCTAACCATTTATGTTATTTAATACGAAATAATTTGCTTATAAAAAAGATATTATGTATAATGAAAAAGATAACCCAAAATAATAGGCAATATAACATGCTCTCTTGTTTCATTTTTGCCTTCAAAATGATAAATATTTTGAATATTGTTGATCTGTACAAAATTTTTGTGAACGAAATAATGAAGACCAAATAATAATGTATAATTAAAAATTGTACACTTTCAATGAATCCTTGATTAATTGTCAGAGTATCAAGAATTAAGAAAATTTGATGAAGAGAACAAGAAGTCGTTAGGCATGTTCTTTGTTCTTGAAAAGTTATGTATGACTCTTTTCTCTCTGGCAAAGACCCAGTTTTGGCTTTGACTTTATCTTCTGTGGAGGTTGTAATAGCTTTGTCCTTCCTTCCGTGCTTAATATGTTATTGGTTAGAAAAATCTTTTTTTTTTTAGAAAACTTGTTTTAACTTTGGCTTTCATTTCTTTGGAGAGCTTTGAGTTCTCAATTTGCTTTCTTTGATATCTTCTTGAATAATGTTATCTTCTTCCGTGTTTCTCTCTCGAAGTGTTGGATTCCTTGATCCCTTTTATCATTGGCTTATGAATCTTGTTTATAGACTTTTGAGATGGAGAACTTGTCGTCCCACTCCTATTAGTAATTTTAAATCCATAAAAGATTTTGATGTTTTTGTGCTTACTTATTTAGTGGGTTTATGGACTAACCCATTTTGGTGGGTGTATTGCTTAGTTTTAGCTTTGATTTTGAGTTTGTGGGCCTTATTCTTCGTGCACCAAACTCGAGTTGTAGGAGGCCCATTTGGTCTTAATCTTGAATTTTGGGCTTTACTTTGTGCTCAAACCCAAGCCTTGGGAGACTCAATTCTTGCCATTGAGCCCAAAAATTTGTATAAAGCCTTTTTATGGTCTTAGGAATCCTTTTCCAACTTTACGAACATGTAAGATTTTATTTTAAGTTAAGAATATTTAGGGTTCTACAAGTAAATCCAGGGTGTGAATCAATCATTTGATGGAATCATTGTTACATTATTCTTCCATTTGAAAAAGAAGGGGTTTCTCATCCCAAAACAAATAATAATTTTTTTTCCATTTTGAAACTCAGATTTTTTCCCCCTTTTTTAAAAAAAATATTTGTTAATAATTATAATAATATAGAGATGCGATTCAACTTTAGAGACCTCATCTCTAGCGGTGGCAGGGGTGGGTAGGAGCTGTCCGAGCTCGACTCAATAAAAGCTCAACTCAAGTGGCTTATCAAACAAACTTTAACACGGTTTTTAGGCTTGTTTAGTAAACGAGTCAAGGTCAAACACCTTCCTACTCGGCTCGTTAAGAGCTCGACTCTTATATATATATATCTATATATATATATATATATATATTGATAAAATAATATTAAAATATACAAAAATATGCAAATATACACTCTAAATACTTCAATCAAAGGTTTATTTTTAAAAATAATCATATATTTTATTTTATTTTAAAATGTATATATATTTAATTGTGCTCATTAAAAGCTCAGCACGATTAAAGCTCGATTTGGTTCATTTATAAACAAACGAGCCGAGCCCAGCTTGAACAATAAAAGCTCGGCTCGTTTACAGGGCTCGATACTCACCCCTTCTGAGTCATGGCATAGACCAATGAGATCCAGCATTAGGTTTGGAAATAGATATCCCAGATACGTTAACTATTTCCTTATATTAAATTAGGATAATTCTAGCATCACTTTCTTTCAAGACTCGGTCTCTTTTTTATTGGAGAGAGTTGGTGGAAAACATGTGTCATTTTTTTTAATGAAAGACAATAACACATGTTTTGTCTATAAAGAAAGTGAGTTTCAAAGAAAGTGAGTTTCAAAGAAAGTGATCTTTGGTTTACCATACAGTCCCTAAATAGGTCTGACTTTGATACAATTTACAAAAACATAATAATCAATTTACGGCCTTTGGGAATCAATATCATCCATGGGTTAGTGAATTTTAAGAAAATCAGAGGGGCATTTCTAATTCTCATAGGGAGAAGAGTTATTCCTAAAATATCAAAAACTGGAGGGGTATATGTAGAAATCCCTTTTTTTTTTTTAAAAAAAAAGACTAAAAACAGACGGGAGATTTCCGAATTATACGGCTTAGGTCACGGCCCCAAATCAGATTAAGCAACAAACTAATAGGGAATCCGTTTGTGCAGTGATAATGTGTGCCCCAAGCGATAGTTCGCTCCACTGGCGACGGGAGCTATTGCTCCTCGCGCTCACATAGCCGACCCTTCAACTCCCATTAACTTGAGTTAGTTTTTTTCAACCCTTTAGTTAATTTTTTTAATTTATTTTTCTAAAAACTAAGGGTAATTAATGGATGAACCCTAAGGGTGGATGAATTATAATCACAGTTAAATGAGGTTAAAGGGGGACACATGGCAAAAAATGGACCCTCCTCGCGTCACCAGCCGAGGAGGTGATTATTTTCCCCCAATTATAGACATGTCATGTTAATAATAAGTACAGTTTGTGTCATTGTGACGAAGTCGGGGTTCGGGAATAATTCGGCAGAGGTCAAGTTCAAAAAAATTTGAAAAAAATCAGGAAAAGATCGGAAAAAATTCAGAACAAATTAAAATAAATTAATAAATATAAAAATATACTGAACAATTTGATTTAAAAATCTACAAAATAAGTAGTTTTTTGTCGAGTTTGAGAATAATATGTAAAATTCGTGAATAATTCACAAATAATTTGGGAATCCAATAATTCGAGAATAATTCAGCAAAGCAAAAATGCCCGAATAATTCACGAATTTTTGAAAAAAAAAACTGAGTTTTTTGTTACAAAAGTTTGTGGAAGACAATTTTATTTAGGAAAATAGTTAATGTACTTGGGTTCTAATTTATAATGGAATGGCCCGGGGTCCTCATTGGTCCACACCCCAATTTTTAAAAATTACTTACTGTGGTTAAGATTCACTCACCTCTAGGGTTAAGCAATCCAACCATGATTTAAAAAAAAAAAAACAAAAAAAAAACAAAATCTTAGTTTTAATTTAGTTAAGCTTAACCAGAGTTAAAGAGGTGTTAAAAGAGACACAAAGACATGGGTCCACTAAGCACTGCTCTTTTATTTATGGGTGTTTAATTTTCTTAATCTGTGGTATTAGTCACAGCCAATTGCAATTGAACTCGAGGAGAGTTCACTCCCACAGGTCAACACGTGTCCATTTTAACCCTCGTTAACAGTGGTTAAGATTCACTAACCCTTATATTGTTCAACAATCTAACTTTAGTTCTTAAAAAAAATATTTTAAAAAATCAACCCTAAGGTTAAGAAATTTTAATCTTGGAGCTATTAAAAAAATCTAAAAGCAATGTTTGATTGTTGAACCCTAAGGGTTAGTGAATCTTAACCACGATTAGTTAGGGTTAAAAGAAATACATGTTGACCAGTGGGTGCAATTGAACTCTCCTCGACTTTAATCAGTGATTCGCTCTCGTCATCCCAACATTTGGACAACTACACCCATTTTTTTAAAATTATTGACTACACTATTAATTTTTCAAGATTTTGAATGCACACTAAAATTAAAATACTTGTTTATAAGATTTGTGAGTGTACATCACACTTAATAACTGTAAGAGTAAATAATGCACACCCCCCTCTTGTGGGGGTTGTGACCTCTCCCAATTGAACCCCCTACCTCCTCTCCCCTAAATGATATCCCCTAATAAATAAATAAAAAGAGAATCATGCAATCACCACCCTGTTTAATTAAAGTGTTAGGGTTTTCTCATCAGTAATATTTATGCGCAATTTATCATTGCGCAATTAATCATTCAAGAAGTGAGTTATAATTGATGTACAATGCAAGCTTAATAGGGTGGTGCACACAATTTATTGTTAATCATTTTTCCTCTCCTATCTAGTTCACTGACTTAATAGAACAAAAAAAATCTCAAATAATTGACAATTGTCAAATAAATAACTAAATTTTCAACACGTATCGATCAAACAAAAAGAATCAAACGCATATGAGGGATCATATTATTAATTTTTAATAGAATAAATAAAATATCAATTAAAAAAATTGTCATACCAAAAATTGAGAATGTGAGAAAATATTTATTAAATGGAGGAGTGGTGGTGAATTGACAGCGTGAAAAGGTGGTGATGAATAGAGAAGAAATCAGTTGAAGAAGAATGAAATTATTGTTGTGGTGTACATATAAAGTTTCCGAATCTTACGATCTGTTTTTTTCAAGACTACTGAACTTCAAAATATATGAATTTTTTTTTAATGAGATGTAGTCATCAAATATTGGGTGCATGTAACACCACCTTTATTAATAAGCAATAGTTTGCTCCTTGCGGGTGCTGTGAGGACGGGTGTCTCGTCCCTCATTTTTTCGCCAAGTGTTCTTTTTAACTACCGTGGTCAATACTTTTAACTATAATTTTAAAAAAATTCAGTAAAAATTATGAACCATATTTGTTAGTAAATTTTAATCACAATTAAAAGAAATTTAAAATGGAACTCGTGGTAAGGAAATGGAGGACGAGACGCCCTCCTCGTGGCACCCCGCAAGGAATGAATTATTTTCCTTTACCAAATATGCCACAATTTGTATAATGGCGTCCTAATTATAGGGGGCATACAAGATCTCTGTGTAGTGGGGCCATCCATTGTTAATTGAAATAGTAGCAATTGTTATAAATTTTATAGAGAAAGGTCAGGTGAGTACAAAAAATTGTAGGTCTATGGGGATGGGGGGCTCAGGGGTATAGCCCCTAAAATTTTTGTTGACAACTAAGCTCTCAAGTTGTTTCGTCCATACATTTTGCACATATCTTATGAGTATTATTTCTTCTTGTTTACAAGGCAGTTGTCCCCTTACTTTGTAGTTATGTCCAATTAAATAATTAAATTAAATAGTATAAAAGATATATTTTATTTTTAAAAGTTTAGAGACAGTTGTTCCCGTGCCCTATAGTTATGTCATATTAAATAATATAGTATAATTTTTTTTAGGAGACAATTGTCCATTGTCCTATGCGTATGTCCAATTAAATACTTAAACAACTTAGTATGAAAAATACGAGTCCGGATCATATTCAATTACGATTTAATTCGGACAGTTCAATCACACTTATATAGCACCCTTTAACTCTAGTTAAGAACTTTTAATCCTAAAAATTAATTATTTTTCTAAAAACAAAGGTTAGCTTGAGTGGGGGCACGTGCCCCTAGAAAAAAAGAAAAAAAAAACTAATTTTCAAAAGTTGAGGCCCCCCCCCCCCCCCCCCCCCCCAAACAGCCCCCCCACCTGGCTCCGCCCAAGAGTTGCACATACAAAATGGACTCACTAGCATGAGACCGTGCGATGCATGATAAAGGAAAAAAGTATAAAATAAAGATAGAGAACGTTGAAATAAATGTGTCCATGGGAGTTTGGACAAAACTGAAGCTTTAGGTTGGTCGAGATTACATTTACAGCTCACAAAAGTTGGTGAGATTGTTGAGATAGAAAATTTGCACGAATTTTCTTTTTCCATGCCTACTGTCTTTATTAAAAAAAAGAAAAAGAAATTGATTAAAAACTCTCGATAGCACATACAATGAGAGATGGGCTGTTGGATTTAACATCCAATGGTGTTGTGACTACACATGCTTTAAATGGTGGCCCCACTTAATACTTGACACCATTAGATCTTTGAATCCAACAGGCCAGCTCTTGACAGTAGAACTGTCGAGAGTTTTAGCTAGTCTTGAGGGGTGCCGTCTAGTCATGCATGCCTTTCATTTAAGAGATCTTGAAATCAAGTCTCATGAGGAAAATTCAAGAGGACGCCCACTCATCCGGGGGATTGGATCCCCAAACCTCCCTCGATAGAGAGGCCACAACCCGCCACTGGCACCAGAGGTGGGCTGTGGTCCACTCCTTATTCACTAACCTATGGTTCACCCATTCTTTAAAATATTTTTTGTATACTTAAAAATATAATTAATATTTTTTTTCTAAAAACCAAAGAGTGGAGGGTAAAATGGAAAAAACCTATAACCGTTGGAGGAAAAAATAATAATAAACCAAAAATAGCCGTTAGAGAATAAAATAGTAAAAAAAAAATTAACCGTTAGAGGACAAAATAGTAAATAGTCATAAAAAATCAATGAGTCAAAGTTGGTGCTAAATTATAGCATATGTTATACTTTGTGCCAAATTTTGACACACGTATAGTATAGCATATGCTATAATTTAGCAATGCTTTTTGCTATTATTGGAGATAATGTTTTTCTTACCAATGCTATATAATATAGCAATAGAACAAGAAATAGCACTGCATTGGGGCTGCTCTTAGCAATCGAAAAAAAAAAAGTCTTAGAAAATAAGAAGGTACCATTAAGCCTGAAATTAAACCTGGTTAATTTCATGGCCATTTGGTAATTTTACTCTTTAGAATAATATAAAAGGTCATATACACAACTCAAGTGCGTGCTTAGCGGGCCAGACTTCAATCAATATAGCTCAAGCTCGACAAGAAAAGGACCAGGACCAGGACGATCTCGATTGTAGCACCAAACCCATATGGGTACTGGGCTTAAAGATCTGGCTATTACTGGGATCTTTTTCTGGGCCACTAAGCCCACCAAACCCTTGTACGCCCCACAAAAAGAACAATATTAATAATAATAAAATATATACCTATCAATCTATTAGACGAGAGTTCCTGTCCCTCTCGGAGTTGATTGAATCCTGGACCACACACCAGCCTTGCCGCTCAAATTGGTAAAGTTGTATCCATCACATTGAGGAGACCAAGGACAGAGTACCTAATTAAACCAAACTAATTGAGATTAACACCTAAGTGCTTGACATGCACCCAAAAAAAATATGAGTGTTAGCCCAGTCGCACAATTCAAATTTTTTTCCAAATTCTCATGGACATGTGGCCTTGCTACCCCTTCAATAGGTTTTTTTTTAAAGCAAAATTTTAAAAGATAATAACAGTTTATACTGGTTTTCAAGGTAACGGGTAGAAGTAGCGGCACTTGTCACTACCACTATGAATTCAATTGACCTCCACGTCTCCCATGGGACCTAGTCCGATTAGAAGAAGATTCAGAATTCTAAGTGCTAATTTTTTTGGGGTGGAAATATATGATGGAACTAACACACATTCTCTAAACACACACAGCCGGTAGCCGCTAAGGTGCCAGAAGGGTAAGTCCAAGCATAAGTGCTAATTGACTCGCCAGCATTAACTCGATAGCTGCAACCTACCCCTTGGTATTTCCTACCAAAACGAAGCCTTAGCTTGAGCAAATGAAATGGGGGAACGTTGGAGGAGATCCAAAGAATAGTAAAACTGACCTTAGGCCCTAACGGTGTAAGCCCAACCCCAAACCCAAACCCATCCAACTGCTTAATTGGGCCGGGCAGGCCGTGCCGCGGCCTATTGGCCCATTGAAACCCCTAAATTAATGAGGATAATCAAGATGGAATCACATCTGCATTTGTATTATGATGAATGCTGGCGACATGTATTTGCCATGAAAGCAATTGCCCTTGTTCGATCTCCTATAATGGTTAGTTAGCAATAATCTTAGGAGGAGTGTTAAGCCCAGTTGCAGTACTTCCACATACGCAAGAATAGGTGGAACAGGTAGGATGTTTGATATTTTAATAGATTAAAAAAATAAAAAATCACGAGATGATTGCCATTTGTAGGCTCCACCTTGTGTCTATGGAAGAATGAGATTGGGGCTAGCAAAATTTTAATCTTAGTAAGCCTAGACAATTAAGATCTTATATTGATATTTACGTTAGCTGAATAAAAAAAAATAAAAAAAAGATCTTATATGGATATTTACGTTAGCCGAATTTTTATTTTTTTAAAAAAAGATCGTATATCGGTATTTACGTTAGCCGAATTAAGAAAAAAAAAAATCAAGATCTTATATCGATATTTACAAACAATAATGGAAGTAATGGAAGTATGAATACTGTAATGTTATGTTAGTAGGATCTCTGTTGGTAACACCATTAACAGTTTGAGTAATCTCATTAACAGGTTGAGTAATGTCTAGGAAAGCTAGACCAACTCCCATTGTCATTCACCAAATGTTCTTCTTTTTAGATTCTTGTGAACTCTTAGAGGAAGTGGATTAACCGATAAGCTGATTTAATCTCTTCTTTTCGTGATTCGAATAGTGAAATCCTTTTGAATGTATCTTCTTTTGCTATTGATTTTTTCAAAATATTGTTATAGATGATGCAAACTAGTGCTAGTATAATACATGACTATAGCATTTTTCTTTATTAATAGGGGAATCATAAATTCTACTATTGAGTTAGTTCAATTAATATTTATCAGAATGCGTAAAATAGAGGAATATTGACTAAATATAAGGTCAATCAAAGGTGTGTAACTTGTTTTAAACTCTCAACTCATACATCCGATATTGAGGGGAGCCCAGATTCGATCTCGAGACCTTCAGGTTTATGGTTCGTCCTTCGACCACTAGGCTACACCCCCTAGGGTTGGTTTCTTACTCACTAGATCTCACAAGCAACATGTAAATTTTAAAAGGATCACTTACTTGTAACATCCAATGAGCGAACAACGGCCATGAACTTATCTAGTATATAATCTATATATCTCACAACATGATCAATCTAGTACCTCCCATTAAAACTGTTAGCCCCCCATTTTTGCACCCCCTATCCCTCTTCCCGTTTCTTCAAAGGCTCCAAGGTTCACCCAAGACCCAAGTCCATTTGGTCAAACTTATACCCAAACAACTCAATCAAGTCCAATAACCTAATTTCATTACCCAAGCCCAAGTAATCAAGCCCAATTACCCAAGTGTCTTAACCAAAGCTCAATTGCTTTAGTCAAAGCCTAATTACTAAAGCCCAAATTCAAATGTCATCGTCAAAGTCCAATAACCATAATCCAAGACCCATTTACTAATAACTCATGATCCATAAGATCTAATCTACATACCCACATCCATTCAACCCATTTCCAAAATCCCAAATGGAAAACCTAACTCTCCATCCTTTCTATTCAAAAACCCTTCTAAAGAATTGCAAAGTCTCAAAGCTAATACACCCTTAGGTCCCATGATCCCTTAGAAGACTCACTCATTCATCTTTTTTTATAGCTTTGAAGAAAAGTGAGAACAAGCTAAGGTTTAAAGTGTGTAAAAATTATATGACTAAAAGCCTAGAGTTCTTCTCTAACTCTCTTCCTTTATGGACTCTAAAAAACCTCTCACCTCTTGAAGCATTGGATAAGAAATCTTGGAGGAGTAGACACTCTTCTTTTATTATTTTCTTTTCTTCTTTGTCTCATATTTATTTATTTTCTTCTTCTTGGTTTCTAGAGTCATTTAGAGAGTCTCTCTTTTCAAGTATAGTTAAGTCCCTGTACACCAATCTAGTGGTGTAGAGGGACTCCATCTCAAAAGCAAGGAGATGTCTTTTTTTATGTATATATATATATATATATATATATTTTTTTTTTTTTTTTATGTTCCCACTAATGTAGATATGGGTAGACTCATAGAGAGTGGAAGCTAAAGCTACACCACTCTTTTCATCTTATTTCATTGTATTTGGACTCTAGTCCTTCTTCTAGAGTTCTTTATGAAATCTTATATTCTTTCCAACTTTCATATTTAAAAC
Organism: Tetracentron sinense; assembly: GCA_015143295.1. Taxonomy (NCBI): domain Eukaryota; kingdom Viridiplantae; phylum Streptophyta; class Magnoliopsida; order Trochodendrales; family Trochodendraceae; genus Tetracentron; species Tetracentron sinense. The sequence goes on along the minus strand of CM026554.1, from coordinate 4,740,617 downwards.
CTCATTATATCGTTTATTAATGGTGTACATTGACCACATTAGAAAGGAGATGATGAGATTTTAATTTCTCTACTTGTCACTTTTTTCTTTTCATTTTTTTCTTCATGTTCTATGTAGAATGGGTAAATGATGGTTTAAAAACTCAAAAAAGCATATTTCCAAAATGTCTCATACCAATCCAACAAAATAGGTATTTGCAATAGACCATCTACTATTCATAATGCAAACAACCTTCTTTATGTCCTTAATGTGGTCATTCTTTAACTTTCGCTTGAGTTAAATTTGATTTTAGTTAAGTTTGCCAAAATCCTCTATATGCTCCACAATGGGCCTACATTATTATTCAAAAATCCAAAAATATTATAAAACCCCAAAAATCTCAACAAAAAAAAAAAACCAACTTGCTTAACATGCTTTTAAAAACTACTGTGGCTTGATGCCGCCAAGTCAGGTAAGTAGACAGTCTTAACAGGTCCAACCCCCCTAAGTTAGTTTCCCTAAGTTTATTTTGTTTTGCTTGCTTAATTAGCATGATTACAATATCATTTTTTTTATTTTCTTTTAGATTTCTATCTTAAATTGGCTTAGACATAGGGAGTAGGTTATCATCTCTGGATGAGGGCCCCGAGGTGCCTAACACCTTCCCCGGGGCTTAAAGGAATCACTTACTTAGAACCTCGACCATAGACCTAAAGTCCTTATCCGTTACTCGGGATCCTATTCCATAAAGCTCAGCCCTGCCCTGAAGGATAGGCAGTAAATTCTCTCATTCACAAAAACAGTGAAGAAATTTAATAGTTGGGGCGTTTTCATATGGAAACATCATAGATTTTTTGTTGATTTTAATTTAATGAAATTAATTTAAAATGAATTTAATTATATATTAAATGAGTTTAAAAGATTTGAAATAAAATCATTTGAGTGTGATTTAATGGTGTATTAAATTTTGGGTGTTTTGGGTGAAAAATCCATGAGTTTGAAAGAAAATTCTCCTTTCATTTAATAGTCTCACATGAGATATTTATTAGAATTTTTTTTGGAAGGTATATTTATTAGACTTGAAGCCACCTAATAAAACATTTCATTCTTTTAGAGTTTGTTCTCATATGAGCACATACACCCAAATGTGTATGCTCTAAAGAGGTGCATCGCACCAAGCACGACACGCGCACAAGGGCATGGGCTTAGCGCACTTTGCGTGTTGCTTCGCCTAATATTTTTCAAATTAGAAGTCAGATCACCACCATTGATATGATCGAGATTGAAATATGATGATTGATCATGGATGAGTGTCTAGGTTCAATGAACTTGGTGGGTTCATGAATGGGTCAATTAGGGAAACCGAAAAGACTCATGAATAGACTCTTTAATGGGTCGATTGGGAAGCCTAAGAGGCTCTCAAGCCTAGCCCTTGCATACATAAGGTGAGGATGAGGAGGAGAGTTGTACACAAGTGCATAACTCGTATCATACTTTTGTCAAATTGAGCCTAGAAGGAGAGCCCAAACCAAAGAAGAAAATTCATACCTCTATTGGTGATCTAAAGCCCGTCTCAAGGTTGCAGACGACTTAGACTAGAGATTAATATCAGGGATAACCAATTAGCGGATTGGATATCTAGTGTTCCAATACAGCACAGGGATTCCCTTGCTCATGAACATGATTTGATAAGTCCATTTGGACTAGTTGATCTTCCATAACCAAATACAGAAATGTGCAGATAGATTAGTCTGGCCGGTTGAGAATTGCTCTGTAATCAAACATAACGTTGTTCGGATTATCCCAGAACATAAAACTTTGTAGAAATACACCAACTTGTGGGCGTTGTTTCCAAACAAACTGCTACCCCAAAATTTGGTTATCCAGAATCCTTACAGCTCCAATTCTAGAATTGTATAAGAATCACTTGTAGAGAGTAAGTTTGTTTGGAAATCATATTCTGTGATAGCCTTAGTTGGTTTATACAATTTGTGTACCAATTGTTATCCTTGTGAATAATAACTACGACCTTAATTGAGTTAGCTAACTCTAATCAAGTTTGTGGGCATTAAAAAAAAGAGGTTAAAGAACAGTTCCTAATAAATAGTGCAAATCAATAATGGAACGGCTCAACTTCAAGCTAGGTTAAATCCCAATGATAGAATTGTCTAATTCCCTTACACAAATGAGAGACTCCAATTATCTCCTGAGTGTTTGTCGCACCTCTTAGCCGAATTGATTGTGGTTTATGTGTGTAAGTTTTATGTATTTATCGAAGTAATAAACCAACATTTTTAACATTTGAAATATCTTTCTTCAATGGTAGTAATCTTTCTTAAGAGGCCACCAAAGTGATTCCATTCCTTCTTGCACTCTCCTATGCTTTAGATGCTCAATCTGGTATATGCTAGTCAATGGCTAGAGTTAAAAGAAAGAAAGAATTGGAAAAAAAATGTTGTTCCTTATCTTTTAGATGAATAAGGATCAACAACGAGTTGCGTTATTGTCCAAAAGACTAACCACATAGCGCCACATTGAGAAAAGAACATGTGTCCACTGTTGTGCAGTTTGGGCTGTCGCATCATGTCAGTGGTTGCTGATGTGATACCATGCATTCGTTGACCCTTTTTCCTTTTTGTATCCAACTTCATATCTTCTTTAATAGCCATGATTGCCAGCAATACTCTAAAAGAGGTATATATTTTATGCACATCAATTAAAGTTGTGCATGTAAATCAAAGCTTTTGTTGATGTGCACAAAAGTATATGACACCTCCAAAGTGAATGTTGATAATCTCCTTGCTAGCAACACTCCGTAAACCCCACATATCTTATGCATGCAAACCAAAGCATGTATGAATAAACAAAATCTTTGGATAGCGTGCACAAGAATATATGACACTTCCAAAGCGAATGTTGGCAGCCTCTCCGCCAACAACTCTCGAGAAGATGTATGTCATGTCTTTGTATCCCCATGCCCAATGCACAAGAGAATGGAGTGGATATAAATGGTAACTACAACCCTTGATGGACCAAACTAGGGCTGTCAACGGATCGGATTCGGACCGGATCTGCCTAGATCCGAATCCGATCCAATTAAGAATCCGACTGATCCGAATCCGATCCGAGATCCGTCGGATCATGAAGCGATCCAAATTCGATCCGATTATATATCGTCCAATCCGAATCCGATCCGATCCGATCCGATCCGATCCGATCCGATCCGATCCGAGTAAGGTTATTTTTTTAAAAAAACATCTATTTTAATAATAAAAAAATCTAATAATACCTTAATTAATACTAATTAATGTTAATTTTTTTAAAAATTAATATTTTATACATAGAAAATCTAAATAATATATTTAAAATAATTAAAAATTATTATTATTATTATCGGATCGGATTTTAATCGGATCGGATCACCCTATATCCAGATCCGATCCGATTATAATCGGATTCCACTGATGCGATCCGAATCCGATCCGACGGATCACATATAGGATCCAAAGTCCGGCTAATCGGATTGGATTCGGATCGGATCCGGATCATGATCCGGTCCATTGACAGCCCTAGACCAAATAGCCAGGTTTGGGCTTGATTATTCAGACCGTTAATAAGCGGGTCCGGTGTGTTGGAGGGTCTGTTCACCATGTTGGTACTCAACCCGGCTGGACACAACCCTTTGCTACCCTTACGTGCCTCAAGAATTCATTTGATAAGATGGGTGGGCTAGGCAATTTAATCATTGGTTTCTTTAGGCCCAGCCCATGCTTTGCCTGATTGGCCCATGATGATGGACTTTAAATCAACATTGAGCTTCTCACCAAAATACGGGGCCAAGTTTGGGCTTCATTATGGGGCCCACCAGCCATTTGTCACACATTTTCGATCTACAAAGTAAAATTCATGCTGCGATTTTATAAAAATGGCAGAAAAACACTCTCGGATTGATGTAGCACACATTTGATACAACATGTAATTTTGTTTGTATATAAAGAAAATACATGAGTTTATAATAAATTTCATGGGCTTTATTATTTTGATCAAGCAGGTCTTGCTCAACTTGCAAAGCCCATCAAGAATTGCTATTCACCTGTATAAGGTGCTTCTACTACACTCTTGAGGCTGTTCATGAATGTGCATGATTTCTCAGAATATCTTCGAATAAAAGCAAGGATCCGATATGTATTATATATATATAGTCGGCGCAGTCATTTAAAGCAAAGAACAATCTAATAGTTTAGAACCACACAACATTATTTTCTCAAGAAAACAACTATACTTTTCAAATTCCTACAGCTATTCATCCATAGATTATCAAGTTTTGATGCCTACTCACGAATCTATCCTCAATGAATCAGGAATTTAGTAGAACAATCAGTTTCTTATCAACCCACTTGATGATTCTTGTATGTGAGTGAGTTCTCTCACAGCCCCTAAATGTAGCTTTCCTTAAGCCCGAAGAATTTTTCATTTTGTTCTTAAATTCGGTTGAATAGAATTTTGAATTTTGGGTGTATTTGATGATCAAATGAGGAGGTTTCTAGTAATTAGATTGGATAATGAAGAATAGTATCTTACACCTTTTATCCTAGTTTGAACCTTTATTAACTATTCTAAGTATCTAAACCTTTATCTCAACACACTAATGCTGAGATATTTTTTTATTATGATGGATTTTTTTATTATGATGGATTCTCTTACAATACATAGTGGGGTTCACATCTAGGTGTCTCCTCATGCATAGGGCCAGGTCAGATTTTTTTAATATAAAATTAAGACTAAATTCGAATTAGATTGTTCATACCATAAACACATTTGAAATAATGCGCCTAAGATATATATAAAAGCTTTTGGTAATTTACCTGTTTTCTTAACAGCCAAGAAGAAGAAGAAAAAATGATTATCTGCACATATGTTTTTTGAATTTTGTCCAAAACAGCAATAGTACCCTTTATGAAGTGATTTCATCAGAATTGGTTTAATTTTTTGAAAAAGGGGTTCCCAATCAATTAACTTTTAAGTGTTTTTTAATACAATATCACTTATTTATGTGCTAAGCAAACAGTGATGCATGGCGCTTGTTAATGGGTTGGGCCATCCAATGGGCCTTTGGGGCCTCTACCTTTTTTTTTATTTTTGGTGCAAAACTTAAGTGTTGGTTATTTCCTCTTTTTTGGGGTAAGTGTTGGGTTGGTTATAAGTGACTGGTATTAGTGATTCCAAAAATTAAGGTAGCACCAATTATGAAATCAATCATAAGTTCCTTTTTTATCCCTAGGTGAGGACCATGCTCATTGGTGCACTTTTGAGGCTATGGCCCAACTAAGAGCTATCTTATAATTGTAACGTCTTATTGTTTTGGGATAATTTATAAATTGAGTATTGCAGACAGGAAATATCTAGACATCACTACTTAGATGACTATTCTTTATGAAACAGAACGTTGGACAATCAAGAAACAACATGTTAATGGGATGAGTATAGTCAAGATGAGGATGTTGAGGTATTTGAAGGAAAACACTAGAAAAACTAAGACTATAAATGAATGCTTTAAGGGTCCATTATTTTGCAGAGACTTATAAAATCCGATACTTTGCAATTTTTGTCAATGGACAATATGCAATTTCTTTTGAGAATTAGATGTATTAATATATTTCATCTATTTTGTTGCAATTCTTGTAAGACGTTAAATGAGCAAAATAAATGATTTCAAATTTCATTAAAAAAATTGGAAAGACTTGAAATCTTAATCTTGCAACAAAATAGATTACTCAAAATTCCTACCAACTACCATGACAAAGTATAAAGTATCGAGCTTTATAAGTCTCAGCAAAAGAACGGACCCTAAATGGATTATCGGGATATATAACTCAAATACATGATAAAATAAGAATCAGTAGAAATGATTTGGATATATTCATGGCAGGCAAGGGAGAACTAGTCAATGTAAATTGAAGACTCTAAAGGGTGAGAGAAATACCAAAAAAGGATATTGATCAAGATAGCCAAAAATGACAGGAGATAAGTGACAGACTAAAATGAGGGAATAAAATGCATGTTGTTCGCCTAAATAGATGGGATAAGATCCATAAGCATAAAATCTAGATAAATGATCCATAAGTAACACACATAAAATATAGGTCAAGATGCAACCTAATTCTGATGATCATAAGCATTCGATCTTAAGATTCTTCGGGGACATTATTTTGTTCATGCTCGTTGTCATAAATGTGATAGATATGATGTTTTCGACCCCTTAATCTAACTACGAATACACCGAGACCAGACATATCATATGACCTAACCCATAATGTCTCGTATTGAATTTCTACTATTTGGTTAGAACTATAGAATATTATTTAGAAATACACTCTGAATTCAAATTCACTAACTATTTGGATGCCAAAAATTCTAAGGACATATTTATTTACACATATGAGATGAATAATTATCCTTTATATAAGAAAATAAATAAGTTGGGACATGATCACTTGGACCCATCATGCGAATGAGTTCTAATCAATATAATCGTGGGATGCAATACTTCTTGATACATATTGTAATTCCCGGATGTTCACACTAATCAAATTCTTACATGAATTAGAATTTGTGGAAATATGGCGTGTCCAAAAATTAAAATTTTTATCATTCAATTCTTATCTTATCCTTTCTTGTAATCCATGCCGCCCCATAAAGAAACGCTAGCCCCTCTCAAAATTTCACTCTTACAGGGAAGCGACACTTGTTTTTGCTTTTCCTGGTCAAGGAAAAGCAACATATGTTGCTTTCCCACTAAAGTATGGAAATTTTTTTATATGAGAGGGGACTAGCATTCCTCTAATCCTAAATATAGCATATATATATATATATATATATATATATATATATATATATTGGTAATTCAAGAAGGGTTTCTGTTTTTCAAACCCTTTGAGGCAAGGACTAATTCCTTCGGATGTCTACACCCTACTCGAAATTTTCCTAATGGCTGGTTTCGAAGAGAAACTTTTAGTCGGGTGTCCGCACAGACCCACTCAAAATTTTCCTAATGGCTGGTTTTGAAGAGAGACTTTTAGATGAAGATCACTGGTCCTGACTTGGGCTATATATTAATAAAGGACATGAAATGAGTTTATAAAAGTAGGGTTTGCTTTAGCCCATCCCTCCACCACTACCAGAAGTGGGTATGTCTGCGTTATACACACTCCTCAGCTGGCGCAGGTTAAAATTAAGCCACCACATAGCTCAAGTTAGCATTCCAATTCAGATGGTAATGAAGGTTCTTATGAAAGAGGAAAATTTTGCCTCGGTTTCGATTTTTCACAAAAAAATTATTCCGGCAGAGGGAATATTCCCTCGTTTTACTTAGACAAAAAGGGATATTCACAAGGACGATATGGGGGAATATCACTACACGTGTCAAGAGGAGAATCTCTGTCAAATAAATATAGAGATAGAGAGAGAGAGAGTCAGAAAGAAAGAAAGAAATATAAAGAGAGAAAGAGTGAGAATCTGCACAAAAGGGGTGTGTTGGAGTCTTGTTCCAGAAGACTGAATTTAGAAAGACACCCAACACTCATTATTGCAAAGGGAATTCGATGCAATTTTTCTCTTTTATGAAAGAAAAGAAAGGCTTCCTTGAGTTCCCTCAGTACCTCTCAAACCTATGACCGCAAATGGGTCGACCCGCTTACCCACAAGTTAGGTCCAGGTCTGATTATTGGCTGGTTGGACTGTTTGTTGCTCGTCATTCTTTGATTCTGAAAATGGATCAATCTAAATTATCTGGAATGATTCTGTGCTCAGTCAGAATCGATCATAGTAGACATAATCATATTATATTATGATGCAAAAAACAAAAATAAAAAAATCATTGTTATACTGAATTATATAAATGAATGTTCATCTATCCAATTATAAAGTCATACTAAATTATCAAAATTATATATGTCATGTAGAGGTGTATCCAAACCGAGTTAGTTCAAAGTTCGGCTCAATCAAGCCGAGCTTGAGCTCGAAAATTTTAGGCTCGATCAAGCTGAGTTGAACTGAATTTTTGAGTTTGAGAAAATGTGTTCAAGCCGAGCTCAACCCAAGGCTTGTTTGATTCGGCTCGGCTCGGCTCAAATGTTAAATAAAAATTAAAATAAAATAATATTATATATATAAATAACATAATTATTATTTATGTATAATAAAAGAATATTTTTATTTTTATTTAAAAACATTTTTAAAATAAATCAAGCCGAGCTCAATCCAAGTCGAGCTTGACTTGAACCAAGGGAAGCAGATTCGAGCCAAGCCGAGCTCGAACCTAAATTTTTACATTTCATTTAGCTTGGCTCGAATACATCCCTAATGGTGTGATGGGAATTGTCATGATAGAAGTGGTGGGAATGGGTAGTGGGTGGTTGGTTGGTGGTGGTAGGGGGTTGGGGGGAATTGTCATGATGGAGGTGATGAGAGTGATTGCAATTGGTGGCGGTGAGATAGGGGTGGGGTGGTGGCAATTGTGGGGTACGTCGGAGGTAGTGATGAGGAGTGGTGGCAGTGGGAGATGAAAGAGTACAGGGAAAGAGATGCCTCAGGGTTTATATATGTCTAACCATCCTTCTTGTAAAGTGATTTTTGGGAATTTTGTACTTTTTCAATAAAAATTAGTGCTGGGAGCACCATGTTTTCAAGAAACGCTTTGCCAAGCACGATTTTTTCGATTCTATTCTTGGGGAGTAAAATATGTTCTTTAAAATCGATAACAAACAGCCCCTTCTACCAACATTGTGTGGATCATGACCTGACCCAGATCCGACCTGTCAACAAGTTCAAAAACCCTACTAAAATATTCCTCAAATGTTAAGAGATCGAGAATCTTCTTACCTTCCTACCCACTTCACTAAAGTTAGTAGCAGAGGGAGATTCCCACCTCTCAGACTCCTTTAATATTCTAATAGGGCTTTGGTTTTCTTCCTTTGAAGCTTTGTAGGTGTTTTCTCCCTTAATTTAGAGTCGTAGAATTTGTAGCTCAGATATTCCTTCCTTTGAGGCAATTATAATATTCTTTTCAATGTATTAGACAGATATTCTCATAAATGTAGCATAATAATTCAACTTTTGTTACCAAAAAGAAAGGTGCATGGTGAATAGATACTAAGCACCATTTGAATATTTATATCGAATCACAGCCAATTACGATTGAACTTAGGCAGAGTTCAATCACAACCACAGGTCAACACGTGTCCCTTTTAACCCTTATTAACCATGGTTATAACTCATTAACCTTGGGGTTCAACAATATAACCTTAAACCCTCAAGTCTAAATATCTTTGTTAATTTTCTAAAAACGAAGGCTATATTATTGAACACCAAAAGTCAGTAAATCTCAACCATGGTTAATAAGAGTTAAAAGATACACGGGTTGGCTGTGAATGTGATTGAACTCTCCAAGAGTTCAATCGCAATTGGTTGTGATTCGAACTCTTGAATATTGGCCTCTCTCCTTTTTTCCAATGGAGGTGGTAAAATGAAAATGGTATATGCCCAACTGAGAACTTTTTGATTAATTAATAATGTTAGAATCATTAATCAATTTTATATAGAGGAATGAGTAATGTGGTTAGGAAGCACTCAAGTACTACTTCTGTCGTACACGTGTCGGGCACCCGGCCTTTGTTTTGGTCCTATGAGCTGATCAGAAGATCTTAATCATCCAATCTATTAACTTTTTCTTGCAGGGTCATAGTTTCCTAGAAAGCTAAAATGGGATTCTTTCAATCATTTCATCAGACCATTTTGGCTTTCCAAGCCTTCAAGGTGGGACCCATTAAAAGGTGTGTTTATACCCGTCTGATTGGCACCACGTGTATTGTGTAGGTACGTATACGCTTGGAATTACACTAATTAATTGAAATTAGTAAATTCTTAGTTACCATTAAACATAATGATCCAATCAAAGAGAAAACTCAAATTTACTCACTGTCACACTAACCGGGTTGCGGTCTAACCGCGTGTCTCAATAACCCCCCCCCCCCCCCCCCCCTAACAAAAAAAAAGCTCATCCGTACAAAAAAAACCTAAAACTCCACCCGTTTTGTAAAACAGCTTGAAAAGGCAAACCCAAACCTGCCTGTATAACCCATTTATAACAGAAAAAAAATAAATAAATAAATAAAAATAATAATTACTAATGCTCTATAAATTTATCAAGTATTTTATTATATTTGTTTATTATATTAATAAATAAATAACTATATATATCATAATCACAAAAGACTATATTTTTAGAAGGGAAAAAAAAAATTTAAACACACATTAATATTCTATCGTAAAAATCAGCGTTTAAAACTCATTTTTTGAAGAAAAAAAAATGTTTATTATTGTTTAAAATGAATAATACGAAAAATACCCGTTAAAACGAATAATACTAAAAAAATGGATAATTTTAAAATTTTGTTGGGAATGAAGATTACGTAGATATTGATGACTTTAATGACGCTTTTAAGCAATTGATGAATACGAATTAGTGTTTTTACTAATATGCGTGTTATAGTCTTGTTTTTATTCTTGATAGTTGATGTTTTAATGAATTTTGAGTTCTTGATAGAATGAATTTGATGTTAAAAATGATGTTATAAACTTATTATTATTCATTATTGTTACTCTTTTTATATATTATCTCACTAAATTGTTAGATATATATATATTAATTAAAATCCTATTTAATTTTATAATTATTAAATTTTTTCTCTTCTTTTTTCGTATTTTTTTTAGAATTTTTTTATAGTTGATATTTGCCGAATTATTTCTGAATATGTATGACCAGTTGGATGGGGTACGTAGCTCAACCCATTTGTAAAACGAAACGGGTGACGGGTTGGGTCAGAAATTACCACCAAGAAGAAGAAAGAAGAATATTTAGTAATGGTGATCTGAAATGGTACAAAGATTCTAAAAACCAGGGTCTAAAGCACATGAACCATCTGGTGTCCTTGCTTGATTCCTTATCAGAAGGCCTCCATTAATTAGCTTTTGCCTTTGTTCTTTGCAAGAAGTTACCATACCCCTACTTTATTTTCTTTTCTGCTTTTCCTTTTCCTCTCCCAAAACCCTACTTTATTCCCCCTCGAATTCACCCATTAAAAAGAAAGATCCTCATTGTGTTCATAAACAACACATCCACCCTTTTTCTCTCCCCCACTTGAACTCCAACCTACAAAAGAACACCACCACCCCTTCCTTTGATCTTCTTTGTGTCCACAATCTCTCTCTCTCTCTCTCTCTAGCTCTCTCAAGAACAACAAGAACAAGAGAGTTTGCTGAAAATTAAAATAACTCCTAGTGTTCGACGTAAATTATGGGTTCGCCTTCGGAATTGAGCCTAGATTGCAAGCCTCACAGCTATTCTATGCTACTAAAGTCGTTCGGAGATCAGCCTGACCAGACCCAGAAGCTCGAAGAGTTCCTCACTTGTCTCGAAAAAGAACGACTCAAGATCGATGCATTCAAGCGAGAGCTACCCCTCTGCATGCAACTTCTCACCAATGGTAATTTTTCCTTACATATCCAAAAATGGTATATACAATTAGATGATCAGATCAAACCTGGCCTCAACGTCGTGATTGTAAATTCCGAACCGTTGGAGCGCAAGGTTCGAATTAGCAAATACACTTAAGGCAATGGTTTTGCTACCCACTAGTGGATATTCATTTCCTCTAGCATTTTTTTTCTACTTCTTGAGATTTTTTTTCTCAGTGCATAGATTTTCTTTGTGAATTCATCCCTGAGAATTCAAAGTAGGTGATATTCTTCATATTATTTTTAAGAAAAAAAACTCAAAATAATGTTTTCTGTGAATAGATTTTAGTTATTCATGGAAATTATCATTTTCTTTCAGCCATGGAAGCTTCAAGGCAGCAATTACAGTCCTATCGGACAAATCAAGGACCGGGACCGGTTATTGAAGAATTCATACCCCTTAAACTTTCAAACTATGAAGGAGCAGACAAGGCATCGAACATCGCTGAGAAGGCAAGCTGGATGACATCTGCCCAGCTATGGAGCCAATCAAATGATGGAAGCAAGCACCAGACTACGATACCATCGTCCCCCAAAGAAACCGATAATGGTTTCGGTGTTAGTTCCAAGCTAGGTTTGGATAACAAACAAAGAAATGGAGGAGCTTTTCTTCCATTCTCAAGAGAAAGGAACACTTGTATTAGTCCTACATTGAGGGTTCTTTCTGATTTGGCTCTAGCTTCTCCAGAAAATGAGATGGAGGATAAGAAATTCTTGGAATCTGAAAATGGATCACTGTCTTGCTCAAGGAGGGATAATTCTAATAAGGGGAATGAACAAGGAAGGGCGGCAGGGAATCCGGCAGAAGCACAGGCGACCGCTACCACGCAGACTCACAGGAAAGCTAGGAGGTGTTGGTCCCCGGATTTGCACCGCCGATTTGTGAATGCTCTTCATATGTTGGGTGGCTCTCAAGGTAATACAAAACTAATCAAAATTGGATCAAATTAAAGAATTTCTTATAATTAATTTCAAAAAGAGAAAAAAAAATATGAAATTTTTCAATAAAATCCTTACTATCATTATTTTCATATATTTTTGTTGCTGTTGATGTTGATTTTTTTTTGTTGTGATAATGGAAACAGTTGCCACCCCAAAACAAATCAGGGAGTTGATGAAGGTTGATGGTTTAACTAATGATGAAGTTAAAAGCCATTTACAGGTATCTCTCTCTCTCTCAAACATGCAGAAACCAGTCTAGATGGGTACTACACTGCATGGTGCATGTTAGTGGCAAGGCATCCATTAGAACACTAATATATATATATATCTGAAATATATATTTTCAGAAATACAGACTCCACACTCGACGACCGAGCCCAAGCCCACAAACGGGTGGAACCCAAGCACCCCAGCTCGTAGTCTTAGGAGGAATATGGGTGCAACCAGAATACGCAACAGCAGCAGCTGCGCACGCTGGAGGGCCTGCCATCTACAGCGCACATCCGGGATCCCACGCTTCAGCCCACTACTGTGCGCCACCCGTGCCCCAAGAGTTCTATCCTGCACAACCCCATCAGTTGCACCACAGTCTCCACCACCCCCATCACCAACAGCACTTGTACAAGGCATCCTCTCAAACACACAGCTCGCCGGAATCTGACGTCAGGGCTGACGGAGACCGGTCGGAGAGCATCGAAGACGGGAAGTCGGAGAGCAGTAGCTGGAAAGGAGACAGTGGTGAGAATGAAGGAGAGAGAAAAGGGTTGGCTTCGCTGAGAGATGAAGGAGAGGAGAGTAATGGAAGTGAGATCACTCTCAAGTTCTAATCTTCTAGGGTTAGGGTTAGGGTTACGGTTACGGTTACGGTTAGGTTAGGGTTTTCTCTGTATTTAGAGGGTAAAAAGGGCTAAAATATGAGAAAGTGAGTGTTTGTTTGGTTGCTCTTTTTCTTTTGACGTTTGATAACTAATGAAAATTGATGTTTGGATTTTACAGAGTTTGGTTTTCGGGCTTTTTCGCATTTGGTAACGGAAGGGCGGATTTGCCCTTATTTTTATCGATAATGACGGGAAGAGGAATGCTAAAGCAAACGAATTTTGTCTGTTTTACAGTCAAATGGATTGTGATTGTATGTGCTCAATAGCACATTTTATTGAGCGCACTGCTGTCCGATCGAGAATCCAATGGCACCAAGACGCCTAAACCAACATGAATTAAAACTGTAGGGGGCTCATTGGACGCCTTGATGCCATTAGATCCTCAATCAGACGGTGCTCTCGATAACACTGTGCTATCGAGCGCATAAAGCATAGAATCGCAATCCAATCAAATATAAGAGTAACTCTAGCAAAACACGAGGGTAATATGAGAATTATAAATAGGAAAATGCTAGTGAGACCACAAAGGGTCGAAACCACACCGAGACAGCATGTAATGCACGGATCTCAAGATTTCAACAACGGATTTAATGAAATTTTGAGATCCATGCATCACAAACACGATCTCGGTGTGGTCTTGGCCCTTTGCGATCTTAGTAGCAAAGTCCTTATAAATATCTACAAGTATTTTTGTCACATAAATATATTTTTGAAATTCTCAAATACTCCTATCAAGCATATTTTTGGCAGTTCCCATTATCTCATGAACTGGAGCTCTTGTTTATTTTAATCTAAAAAAGCTCTTGTTTATAGTTGAGAACAAATACTCCTATCAAGCATATTTTTGGCAGTTCTCATTATCTCTGGAACTAGAACTCTTGTTTATAGTTTATCTCAAAATATATAGGCGGCTACTCGACTTCACATTTATGCATGAGATTAGGCTAACATGCTTCGACTAGCCATGCTAGTCCTACTTTTAAGCAGTTTGTACTCTCAACCAAAAATCAACATATGTCATTATTTTTGGTCAAAAACTAACATTTATTTTTGTTTTAATAGGTGTTGGTTTTTAACTGAAAATAAAGAACATGTGGAAGTACACTAACACGCCTACATTCTTATGTGCATAATTCAAAGTTAGCGGGAGTGCCAGCCAGTTTCAGAAGATCTCTCTTGTTTTTAGTAAAAAAGATAAGAATTTCATTTGAGGCCCGAAAGGCCCACTACAAAATCCTTTCTTTTTTGTCTGGAAAGGGAGAGTGCAATAAGGGAGAGTAGGGCTAGCAAAATCCTTGTATTGGAATGTAATCTTGGATGAGTGCTAATCCATATCCTCTTTTGGGGGGCAAGTTAGGATCAAAATCCCTGCAAACCTAGTATTCTCGCTCTAGCGCGCCTTGATTGTGCCCGAAACCGTTGGATTGGTACCCGAAAAGTTGAACGGGTCAACCGACGAAGAATGGGTCAGCCACAGGTATGGTAGATGAGATTGATAGACTTTTCACTTGACATGTATTGACTCAGTTCAACACTTCCAACTCTCCAACCAGGAAAGAACTCGCTCCGGGTCGATGCGTCTCAACGGTTTACCCGATATACTAACTGTTTTGGATTAGCAAAGCCGTGCCTTTAACCCACACATGTTGTCGCCAAGAGCGCCATTTAATTAACTGAGCCAGGGGCTTCACCCAAACTCGACTGTGTTACTCGGCCCCCCATTAAAGAAACTAAATATGAGTCATATGAGAAGAGGCACCGAAAGTGTGAATCTTATCGCTTTCCACTTTAGTCTAACTCAAAAGCTCTCATAATATTTGCTTACACTAATAATCCATGGCCACTTTTTTTCTTGTTTAATCCAAACAGGACTTTAATTTGATGATCACACAGTAGCACACGTTAGCATTTACACGAATACGGATATCTTAGCGGTGAAGTGTGCACCCCTGATTCAAGCTTGGTTTTCTAGAAATGTGACCCTCCTTGCCACCAGGGTGGCTTTCACTCAGGTCTTTTTTTTTTTAGTGGCATTCAGGTAGCTCTTTCCCTGTGGTAGCTTTCACTCTAGCCAGTGGCATTCACGTAACCATTTCCTAAGGTCACCCCCTTCGAGGCTCGAATTCAAAACGTGGTGTCAACTTTGATACCAAATATTAGGAACCTAACCAATACTACAAAAGGTCCTAGCGCAATTAAAGATACCAAATGTTTAGAACCTAACCAATACTCCGAAAGGTCCTAGCGCAATTAAAGAACAAAAACTAGACTCCTAAACCATTGGGCATAGTAACACCATAGGTGAAGGATTTGATCCCGAAGTAATAAGAAACACAAATGGACTCGACCCAGGCTCAATGAGACCGAGTACAGGCTAAGGGTCTCCAAATCAACGCAAATGAGAACCTGAGGAAGACATTCCCATTTTTGTTGGACTCCAACTACCGTGATCCATTTAGCATCCATCTTTCCGACCACTTTTCCCATGGCCTTTGACAGCTTTTGCTAGTTGAACTACTTTGAGACCCTCCTCTTTAACCTAATAAAAGATCACACAACTGCCAAAGAAGCATATTTATTTAGGCCAACTCTCACTTCTAGGCATGTAGACATGTTGATGAGCACTTCTCTCATCACTTTCACATACCCATTAGAGCACGGCAACTTCCTCGAAAGGTGAGGGACTTGAGCTTCTAATGAACGGGTAGGTCGACCCCTGGCTATGCAGCTTATCACCATCTCAAGCGTGTCTGCTACATATTTCTCCTTGTTTGAGGTTGCCCATGATGCTATGTAGCAATCTAAGTCCTTTTAAGGGTTATTATAACCAGTTCGGTTCAGATTATTGTAGTCTTAAGCAATTATGTAATTATGCTAATAAGTACTATTAAAATAAGCATTTTTAATAAGCAATGACAGCTGCAATCCTATTTGGTTGGCACTATGTCTATCAGTAATTATCGGTTTTTTTTTTTTTTTCTTTTAAAAAGATTGGCATTTTTAAAATAATGATTATATTTTGAAGAATTCCTATCTCAAGTTTAACGAATGCCTTACCTTACCGGGTGGACATTTGGGTGCTTAAAATAATTTTCGTCTTAAAGATGCATAAGCGGTTATGCTCCACAATAATCACCCCTAATGAGATTATGAAATAACAATCATCAGTTATTTTTATAATTGATTATTACATAAGAGCTTATGATAAGTTGTACCAAACACTATTATCAAGACTAGACATAATCCAAACATAAGCTATTAAGCCCCAAATAAGCGCTTATGATAATTCGAACCAAACATCAACCCTTCAAGGTAGCAATGGGTGGAAGTACAGAGGCGTGAGCATATTCCCGATTAGGGTTGTCAGCCCATGTCAAAACGATGCCGTATGCACCATTGGCAAGATGGGTGCAGTTCAAATCAATTTAAACCCCACCACCTTCAAACTCAGTTAGCTTAACAAGGAACATGGAAAAGAATACCCCATATAACTAACAAAACGCCATTAAAACAAGTCTTCTCAATATATAAGCCCAAGCCCCTGCTCCATTTCTGCATCCTGTAACCACTTCTCAGAGACTCCCTCTTGCCCTTGCTTCAACCATCCTCACTAAGGCCATTTTGAGGTCTCCTGCAACCTTCCAGTAACTGTTGGAAAACTTTCTTGACTACTGGTATGGAGCAAAATTTACCCAGTTGCTCAAAGCAAATAGGAACTACTCTTTACCCCACCTAAGCGAACTTTGATCTTATCAGAATTCGCTTACAAAGAAAGGAAACCTTGGCCATTCCCAGAACCTAATACAATACAGAGAGAGTAGAAATTAGGTCTGAACAGCCCATGTTACAGGAAGATGGGATTTTCATGACCCATTTTGAATGAAACTATTGTGCATGTGCCTAACACCCTGTTCCAGCGACCAGAAATGCCCTGCTCGTGAAATGTTCTTCATCAGACTATTATTACCTTAAGGACACCTTTGGCTTCATGAGTAACTCTGTCCTGATCTTGGATGAAGGCTTATTGAGTGTTCGTCAACATACAAATTTCAGAGGGGTGTCTTTTGTACAGTTGCTGTGATGTGTTTCAATGGTCTATTTTTCCTACAACAATGCACTCTTCCATGGAAATCCTTCCCAGAAATCCTTTTCTTGTCCCTGCAGACAATCGCGTCCTAATACAACTACACAACCCCAAGTGCCCTGGATCAAAATCCATTTCTTGGGTGACCAGAGTCACTCTGGATGGGTAGAGTCAATGGACAAAATGGGATTAAGGTCCAAGAGCATTGGTATTTGGTCCCATCTTAAGGGACAACCAAATCCTGAAATGGGGTGGTTTAAATGGCATGAGACTGATTAGCCTTTCCTTGTAAAAGCCCCAAAATATAAGAATAAAATCACAACATCCATTGGTTTGTAATTGTAAGAACAAATTCAGACCCAATTAACATTGGCATGCTTCTATTGTCGAAGTAATGACAATATATATATAAGGCTCTAAATTATAGATGTTTACTACACTTTATAAGAAGCATACCCATGCATGTGTACCATCTACCATGAAGGAGCGGGATACACTACTGAAGAGGCCCCATCAAGAGATCCTCTACGCCAAAAATCAACCTCTTCAGATGATAACCATCTGACCAAAAGGCTAATCTGGATCACCTGCCATACCATGCAAAAGAAACAAAATGTAATAGATGAATGTATCAAGTTCACAGTTCTGATTTCGTTTCATTCAGGCAACCTTAGTTCTGGGTGTTCCTACTAATTTATTCTAACCATAAAAAAAATAAAAGGGAGTTAACCAAGAGAGAATAAAAACACTGAAGACAAAATAATGAGTTTAGAGCACTTTACTGAACAAAAACTTGGTACCAGGAAGTTCAATAATAAGCATGTTAACAGGACTTAATACTTATACATTGATAAGAATATCTATAACAAGATATGCATGGAATACATACCAGGAAAGCACGACTGCAAACTAACGACCATCAGATGCATTACGAACTGCTCAATTGAGTGTGATGTCATGCCTTCCGTTTGGATATAGGGCACCATCCCTCATGCCGGCATCATCACCGACATCAGCTTCTATCATAGTCATGTCAACTAAAGACTGCAATAAGAAAAAGTACGATGTATATTAGTTGATATCATATGTTTTTCATTGTACACTTATCTTTGCAATTTGTGCTCCGTTTGTTTTGATGTAAAATAGGGGAAAACAAATGAATTTCACAGAAAGTATCATTTTTCGCACATAATTTATTTAAGACAATTGACATTTTCCGTGAAATTCATTTGTTTTCCCCTATTTTACATCGAAACAAACGGAGCCTTGGACGTAAAGAAGCAATAAGAAAAAGGAAGGAGTATAATCCATGAATGCATAGACTATGAGTCATGTGGCCAACATGAAATTTCATGCTTACTTCCCCATCCATTGTGCACCTGGGCACATTCAGGGGATCAGCACCACTTGATCTAGAAGATCTCCAAGCCCACAAATCTGCCCAACCACCAGTCACAAGACTCACAACTCATCCACCAAGTAAACTTTCACCACTGACCATTGCAGGGACAATCAAGAAAAAAGTGGTCCATTTATTGGAGAATAAGATGATCAGATTGGGCTAAGCTTAAGGTTAACCAGTCTAAAGGTGGCACAAATAGTCAAGCCCACCCTGTACATGCACCACAATGACAAACGGAAATTATCGTGCTATGGCGTATATTTATAAACCAACTAAGAAATCATGAGCAAGAAAATGCATCAATTTGTTCATATAAACAACAGCTACCACATTCAGTTGCCAATCTGCCATGAAGCGACCCTGCACCGCAAGCATGAAAATAAAAATCGCCGAAACCGATACGAAACGAGCGATACATATAGGTATCGGTAGTCCCCTATACGATATTTATACCGATACAAAATAAGCGATACGTATCGTTTATTAGTTATTTATGTTTTAATTCATTATGTAATTGTAATTGTGTTTGCTACTTTGTTTTTGAGTTGCTTCCCATTACTTTATATTTGGTTCCTATAACTCATTTGATTTTTTTAATATTTTATTTTATTTTTTTTTTTATATATTTTTCTTACAAAAAAAAAATAAATGTATCATCTGAAGCCGATACCGAAACCGATACATCCCCCGAAACTGTAATTTTAATCCTTGACCGCAAGCATCACAATGTCATGATAATGTGTGGATGCATGTATACATGTGGTGGCTTCATTATGCCCATAAACCCCAAGTTATGTCACAATCCTCTGACCTGTTGCATCCTATTGACAACATAAATGTATGTGAAACATGCATCAAACAAAAGCTTTTGCACCTTCTGGTTCCAGCCAATGTAAACCCGACTACCCAATACATGCACAACATAATTCTCTCGGTTCCATAACTATAAGGATAAACAAAAGCAGAAGACATTAACCTGGAGTTCCTGTTCACAGCTTTTGAGTCTTTCAGTGTAGTCCTGTACTTGCAGATAACATCTATGCAACTGTAGAATACACACAAGGATGCAACCATCATCACCAGGCATTTAGCAGCAGAATCTTTATTGAATAATGGTAAGATGGTACATGTGGCAATTACCTTGCCCAATTGCATCTGTCGGTGCGAAGATAGCTTCTTTGCAGTGGCCAACGCATCTTCCAGTTTCTGCACTCATCATCAAACACAGCAGTAAATATAATAAGGTATAGGCTTTATCTGCGAACAAATGCAGATGCCCCAGAGTAGTAGTCTGGGGAATAAAAAACAGGAATGTTAATATTCCCTAATAAGGTCGTTATACTATCAGAACAGAATTACCTGAGATTTCTTCTGTAAATCCAAAACAAGCTGTTGTTTCTCTTCAAACTTTTCCTCAATATGAGAAATCTGATAATGCAATGAATAATAGTGTTATCTGTGATCACCAAAATGATGACATGAACCAATAAGTCAAGAAAAAACATGGATACATGACTAGAGTCTTTTTATCATGTAGGTCACTACAAGATAAGAACTCATCATGATATAATACAGAATTAAAATCATTTGCCCAGGTTGAATTTCAGGCGAGCCATTTCACAATCGTTTCCCACTTTTTCTTTAACAGTAATCAACAATGGAATCATTTCCCACTCAAAAGGTTATTGACAAAAATCACGAACTTTCACATGAGAGGAAGTAATAACTAATAATTGAATCATCAAGTCTTTGAGCAACTCATCAAGCACAAACCTTAGTGATAAGGGTTACTTGAGGACATGGTTTCAAATGTCGACGATATAACATCGATATCGATGATATATCTCGATTTCGATGGGTTCCAAAATATCTATAGAAGGTATTTAAATTTTTACAATATTTTGAAAATATTGTGTGATATATCTGAAATATCGCACAATATGTCAGATATATCGGTCGATAATTTTTAAACACTGGTTTTTTTTTTTTTTTTTGCATTTTCCGGTAGAATATCATGCGATATATGGGATATATCGTACAATAATATGATATATGTCATATATCATGCGACATCCTATAAAAAGGGAGTTTTGGCCATTTTTAAGATGTGGGCCACGAGGACGTCAACTACAGGCAGACCATTCGTGAGCTTCAGGGATTAACAGATGCTTGGTTTGAGACTAGGGGACATCCAGCCTCTAGTTCTGAAGGCTCTTACCGTACTCGATTCACTAGCCAGGACCAAGATGCACAGTCTTAGGCATTAAGCTCTCGACAATTTGACTATGCACAACCATAGCTAGAGGGTCGATATTTATATAAATATTTTCTAGATATAAGCCGTATGAATATGGGTATGGTCCATATGGAGGTGTACAATCTCATGTGTCAATGTCGGTGACAATTTTTTTTTTTTGATCAATAACGCAATATATTATAAAAAGGATTATCCAGAGTATCAACTAATGGGAGTATTGCTACATGTTGGACCAGATGACTACCAGCGTTATGTATATATACATCCTAGTTCTATCATCAGATGAACTGGGCACAATATTGTACTTATGTGGAGAACCAGTACTATCGTCAGCCTAGTCAAGACAGAGCTCCATGTGGCTGTAAGTTTGTGATTATAGTTGTTGAGGTTGGATACTTGGTGTTGGAAATATCATTATTGATATATTAACTATTATATATGAAACTGATTTTGTTTGAGTTAATTGTTATGCTTGATTGAGAAATAAATGAAATTTTTTATGTAAATTACATCTATATTAGTGAATCGATTATTGTCATCAGCATTAGTGCACATCTTTGACCCCCTTCTCATTACATCTCTTATATACATTGTTGTTTTATTAAAAAAAAATTATTCTCAGATGTGTATTAACATCTATTTTAACATTTTCTAAAGTTTTAGTTAAAAATTTCATGTTTTTCACTATTTTTCAATTTTTTCCTCCAAGTGCAATATAGTTCCTGCGATATCAATATATCCCCGATATATCATTTTTCCACGGCTCGACATGTCATATAATATTGACATTCAGAACCTTGCTTGAGGAAGGACACGTTAGAATTCATAAAGTTTGAAACTTGAAACCAAAAATGAAGGAAAAGAAAAAGCGTTGTGTTATTCTGGCGGAAAATGCAATTGAAGTATTCCATCAAAAGAAAGGGCATTAACTAGAAGAAGAAAATATTGATCCAGTCACTTCAAGTTCCAGTTTTGGATGATCAAATGATAAAGTTGCTCTCTCCTAATAATGAAGTTAATATAGTAATTTCAAAATTTTATTGAATTTTGTGGTACATAACTATAGTGGCATTCAAATGCATATAATCAGGTCAAACTGTGATAATCTACTTTCTAGCATTTGCCATTTGGTTAATTCAAGATATTGGCAAATTTCTCTTCCAGTTCAGAAATTAAATGAAGTAATATACCTCATTTTGAAGTTCCTCGCGCCTTTGAATTGAAATCTCCAGTTGTTCCTTTACCTGATAAAATGAAACAAAGTTGAATAAAATCAAAAGGCAACCATTATCAATTCAACAAGTGTACACGTGCATTTACAAACTGGAAAAAAAAAAACACCTGAAGATTCTGGGTTTACCTGATCGTGATAATCATCACTGGAGCTTGATGACAGTTCTCTACTCCGTCGATCAATGAAACTAGAACTGCTTATTAGAGGAAACAAGAAGCATAATAAAGTATAACTCTACCCTGTGCATCAATGATGTGCTTCGTTAACAATGTTGTTTCAAGAGAAGTTGATGCTACTCCTCTTACACAATAAGGTACACTTGTGCAACTTGTGCAGCATGCACCATAGAGAGCACAAAACTTAACTGTTCAAATTAAGTCATAATTATTCAGATAAAACATGATAGCCTTTTTTTTCATCAGTAAATATGAGCAATGCATTGATATAAAAAGCAATACTAGCTAAGTTCACCAATAAGCGAACAAAAACAAACAAGAAAATCTACAAACGAAACTAAATCCACTGTAAAAAGGAAGAAAACTCATGATCCGAAAAATCTCCTCTGATCAAAACCCAAGAATATAACTAGTCTGATATGATGCGAATGATACTATCCAAAGCAAGAGAGAATTGTCATCGAATGCTCTGCTATTCCTCTCCTTCCACACACACATCCAACAGATGGCGCTCAAAATCAGTCGCCAATATACGTTTTGAGTGTCAAGATGTATCCTTCACAAACCAAGCAGAGAACAAATCATTAAAAGCAAAAGGAAAATCCATGCCATTCCGAGTCTAGATAGGAAATGCCTTATGTATAATGATGCCCAAAACATTTTGTAAGTCAACATTTAAGGAAAATGATAGGAGATGATGTCTTTTCTTTGTATGACCAAATGGAAAAACATTGACTTGGGCATGGTATCCAGCCAAATGGGAAGGAGAAAATAATGAACTTGGGCCTGAAATGAACTATGATAGAAGAAGCGGGAGGAAAGGAGAGAGTGGGAGACTGAAGAAAACAAAGGGCAAGGACCAGGGAAGGTCTACTACCTTCTCTTTCATTGTATTCCTCAATCTACTTGTCCCTCAGATTTTCCTGAAAATAGAGCTTCAAAATTCAGATGGCCTTCATTCCTACTCTTGAAGATGTCGCAAATTAGGGCATCTTTTTAAGGGACCAATCGATATAGCCTCAGATAGATATCACTAAATCTGCCCGCACCACTCCAATCCTCGTCTAAAAAACGCATCCTGCTTCGGTGCTTCCACTTCGCACTGCAAACTTGGATTGCACAAAGGCTTGGTTTTGTACCTTCATTATACCTCTCCATACCCTGACCATAAGATAAGTAGCACGGTTTGGGTCCCAATCGTTCTTGGACATCCTAAATTTTGCCTGAATCACTCCACCACGAGCCATGTTCTCCATGCGGTGAAAATTTTATTTAACATAGCATGACAGTATGCAGTTTCATGGACCCAAGTGCCTAACTATATTGACATCAAGCCGATTCCTGATTTGTTTAGTATCCATTACCAGTAATGATTTGAGAGTGTCGTAGTGGAAATGGGGAGCAAATTGGAAGGAATTTGACTTAGAGAATTTGTTTCCATAGGGCCTGGGAATTGTTATGATCTTAACAATATAGGGGTCGTTTGGATGTACTTGAAAATGTAGTTAATGAGATTTTTGTGCCAAATGTGTTGTTGGTATCCTTACATTTTGAGGCTTCAATTTTGCGTCCGATATGTTCAGTCGTCATCCAAAGGATTCTCAAAGCATCGGCACTAACTTGCAAAAAAGGTGATTTTTCCAACATCCATTCTTGGGCACATCCTTCTTTACAATATCTAATCATGTGCCCACCCAAATGGGACACTGGAGATTAAAAAGATTTTTTTTTTTTTTGATAGCTATAGACTGATTGGTAGAAATTATATAGGTTTCTTGCTTTAGACACATGCGATTCTTCTTAATTGGGTGTGTCACAAACAAAAATCCTAGACCAAAGTCCAACCATTTTTGGAAGGTTTTTTCTTTTCAGAAGGTACCAAAGTCCAACCATGTTCCAATTTGTCTGGATAATTGTTGTTAAAAAGTAGATCACTTCTTTTAGATTTAAAACAAAAAATCTACATGGTTAGAAGTTCAAAATAAAATTTAGAAGTTAAGGAAATAGGTGAAAATCGATAAGTTTTTTTTTTTTGATCAATAAACAGTTGGATATATTAATCAAAAGATAACTACAACGACAAAGATAACAAACAAAAAGAGAATTTACAATAGCGTAAAATCAATTGAAGAATAGAACAAGAAACCAGCCCCCAAAGCTGAGAGGGCAAGAGCCCAAACGGATTCCGACTTAATCCAACATTTCCCGGATCCACCCCTCCATTCCGAATGGAAGCCCAATCTAGGATCAGTAACCGGACTCACGATCAAATACAAGAAAGAGATGAGGAAGAGTTCGCAAATGCTTTCTTATTCCTTTCTTTCCAAATCGACCACGATATGGTCCCAGAGAGAACCGGTCATATTGCCCTCTACACATTATCCGCACTAACCAAATATTAGCGAGATAAGAAGTTCTGAAAGGAAGAATGGAAGACCCAAACCCCAACAACCTGAGAGAGAAAATACCCTCAGATCACACCCACAATAGGGCAATGTAAAAGCAAATGGTCCACTGTCTCTTCCGCTTTGAGGCACATAAACAATGATTAATCACCCTCCACCCTCTTTTCTTTATGTGATCACACGTAAGAATCTTATTCAAAGATGCATTCTATAAGAAAAAAATATACCTTGAATGGAATACCTGACTTCCACACAAGTCTATGGGAAAAGGGGCGTAAGGCTCTAACTCAAGTGATATAAGAAGTGATCTTACTGAGAATCGACCATTGTTGCCTCTGTACCAAATTCTACAATCTCCGACCTGGGGGCTCACAGGGACAGACCCAAGACGCAACAAAAGACGACCCATATCACTGATTTCCCAATCGTATAAATCTCATCTCAACTTAGGACATCACATGACCCTATCATCCCACAACTCAAAATACTCCTCCACAAGAGCATCCTTATCTATGGCTAGGAGAAAAATATTTCCAAAGGCATCCTTTAATCTCTCAACATCACACCAAACATCTTTCCAAAACCGAACCTCTGACCCTCTGTCTACCTTGAAACTAAACTTGGGCACATCAAGGTGAGCGACGGCCATGATACCCTTCCACAGTCCTACCCCCGTACCCCGTAGGAACTCTTGACCACTCGTGGAACTCAACAACAACCCTCACCGTATTTTACCATTATAACATACCGCCATAAACTCTCTCTCTCTCTCTCTCTCTCTCTCTCTCTTACCATCCAAAAATAAATAAACTCTCTCCCCAAAACGCCAAACCATTTACCTAATATTCACTTGAACAAACTGCTTCAGACTCAGACCCCCACCACTCTTAGGACGACAAATAGTGGCCCAAGGAACTAAGTGGT
This sequence comes from Tetracentron sinense, assembly GCA_015143295.1. Classification (NCBI taxonomy): domain Eukaryota; kingdom Viridiplantae; phylum Streptophyta; class Magnoliopsida; order Trochodendrales; family Trochodendraceae; genus Tetracentron; species Tetracentron sinense. The sequence continues at coordinate 4,714,762 of CM026554.1, read as the reverse complement.
ACCTAAAGCTATCACCTTTACCATTCTAGAGGAATTCCCTCTGTAACTTCTCAACAGAAGCGGCAACCGACCTTTTTTCGGTATGCATTGAATTATCATTTCCAAGTCAAAAGATAAAATTATAAAAACAAATTGCCACGTGAAAAAAAAATATAATATATCATTATTATTCTTGTTATATTTGTTAACTCCATCTTGTTTATTTGCCAATTTAAGTATGTTTCTATGATATATTTTAACTTTTTAAGCATGATTATTTATTTTACGTGATTAAATAAGTTAGTGATTAAATTAGAGTTTCCAATACAAGTTTCCCCAGTATAATCGGATCCAATGAGTAGGTAACCACCTTAGGCAAAAATCAAGGGTGCCAAAACCTTTTCTTGGTTTAACCAATCTCTTACCTAAAATCCTTTGATCATGGACCTCTTTTATGCCTTTTCCACTAAATTATGGTTCCTATTTTCCCTCTAAATACAATAGGTAGTGACTCTGTTATTTAGTTATTTTACATTATTCTTTATTAGGGGTAATTTCCCAATTTGGAATGGTGGGCGAAATTCCATGCTCACACCATGATTGAGCAAGAGTAATATGATCCAATGGTGCAATACAAAGGCTATTACTAGGTGGCAGATGTCTCAAAGAATATCTCTTAGCCTCGAATGCAAGGCTTTAACAGTAATGGAAGTTACTGTTCATCAATCAACAATACAACTAAAAGCAAGATAGAGAGGTGTTATGGATGTTCCCTGCATCAAATGATGCAACTCTTTGAGTGATGGAAAACGCTAGTCTGTGTCCATTTTCCTTTTTCTCTTCTTGAAAACAGAACAATAACCTTGTTTAAGGTCAATCACAATTTATTGTAACTTAAACTGGCTGGTGCTTCTAATTGTACATACAATTATTCCATTCTGTTTGAAGAACTACACTGTGTTTGTAAATAAGAGTTTGAAAGCTACAATAGTCACAATTTGCCTCCAACATATATGGTCAATATGCATTAGAAGAAGAACGAACAACTGAGGCAGTATAGGCACTATTTCAACCTCAAAATAGATGATAACTATTCTTACTGATAATTGTAACATGCTCTATAACAAGCAAGCCTTCACATAATGCTAAAATTGAGTTAGTCGAGCATTTGAATAGACAAACAATAGATAATACAAATGAAGATCTGAAGTTTTAACCTTCTATTAGTTCTAAATGGTAAGAAACAAAGCATAGAGAGCTTACCCTTTCCGATTCTTTGACTGTTGATCTTTATCCTTGTCTCTGCTTCTATCATGATCATTAGTTCTATCCATCTGCCTATCTCGATCCTGAGACAAATCACGGTCCCTTTCCCAATCTTGAATATGGTTCCTAGTGGATTCTTGCTCAATGTCTTCCCGATCTTGATCTCTATCCCTGAAATGATCTCTTGTTCGATCATGATCATGTGCGCGTGCATATCCTCTTTCCTTCTCTAGATCACTATCTCGAGACCTATCACTGTTCCTATCCCGATAACGGTCCCTATCGTGATCATAATCTCTTTCTCGATCTCTGCCCCTATCCCAGTTTATGTCTCTCCCAGTATCATGACGGATATTTTTGCGACTAAAATTTGGTCTTCCACCTCTGGTCCTTGCTTCATTTACTCTTACAACTCGCCCGCCAATAGACTAATTTAAAGCTTTGCAATGTCACAGGTCTAAAAAACTATAACCCAAAAATAAAGACCAAAACTTCTTTTGAACCTAGACTACAATGCAGAAATCAGAGGAATGCCAAGTGACAGTCCATTATAATATCAATTGCACATCTTGTTGGATTTACAATAGAGTCCATTATAATATCAATTTCAGATCTGTAATTATAATATTCAATGCAGATCTGGCCCTGATGGATTTACAATAGAGTCCTATAGATCTTGTTGGGAAATTGTGAGGAAGGATTTCCTAGCAGTCATGAAGGAAATATTTGGAAATATTTGAAACAGGAGTCTTTGATAGGATTGTGTATTATTTATTAATAGCACTTTTGTTGTGTTGATTCTCAAGAAACCGGGGGTCGTTAATCTAAAAGATTTCCACCCAATCAGTCTACTCTGTAGTGTCTACAAAATTTTATTAAAGATTTTAAATCTCTGGAGTTTTGTGTAAAGTAGATTTGGAGAAAGTTTATATTGGGACTTTCTGGATCACGTGATGGGCATAATGAATTTTGGGATGCAATGACGTTAATGGATGAAAACGTGTATATATTCAGTGTCATTCTCCATTCTTATTAATGGGATTCTAGCAGGCTACTTCCAGAGCTCTAGGGAATCCCATATCCCTGTTCCTTTTTACTCTAGTGTCAGAGGCCATGAGTAGAATGTTGCCTAGAGCGAATGGATTTGTGTTTGAAGGCTCTTCAATAGGTCAGGAGAATCTGAATACATCCCATCTCCAATTTGCAGACAGTACCTTAGTCTTTTGTGGGGCGTCCAGTTGTCAATTAGCTTTCCTTAGATTTTTTTTAGTATGGTTCCTTCGGATCCATTTCCTCGTAAGATTGTGTGGAATTCTAATATTCCTCCTAAGGTATCCTTTTTTCCTCTCTGAATAAAATCTTTACTTGTGATCACTTGAAAAATAGACAGTGGAGGATGACTAATTGTTGCTTTATGTGCATACTCGAGGAAGAGTCAGTGGACCACTTGCTTTTACATTGTCTTATTGCATATAAAATTTGGGATTACTTCTTACTTCGGGTAGGTGAGGAATGGGTATTTTCTTCTTCTTTTCACAACTTCTTATCTAGTTGGTCTCGAACTAGGTTGGATAGTCCTCGGGAGACTTTTTGGTCTCTCCTTCCCTATGCAATTTCATGGGTCATTTGGAATGAGAGGAACAACAGTTTTTGAGGATTTCTAATCTACCCCCTCCCATTTTGCTCACATATTAAGTTTCTCATTCTTAAGTGGAATTCAATATGACAAGGTAGTGAGGAATTGGGCAGATTGTTATTACAAAGGTGCCCAACAGTGCATTCAGTCTTAGCTCAGAGAGTGGATTCTTTATATATTTCTGGTTGTGTTTCTTCATATTCTAGGTTTATGTGCTTGTAAACTCCTGCCCATTAAAGCGGTACGTGAGCTGGGTTTAGAACGTCGTGAGACAGTTCAGTCCATATCCGGTGTGGGCGTTAGAGCATTAAGAGGACCTTTCCCTAGTACGAGAGGACCGCGAAGGACGCACATCTGGTGTACCAGTTATCGTGCCCACGATAAACGCTGGGTAGCAAAGTGCGGAGCGGATAACTGCTGAAAGCATCTAAGTTTCATCATTGTATCTTGCTTATTTATAAAATGCCATGAGATTTACCAATATATCAATTGCAAATTCAATCAAATAAGAAGAAAGACATACCCTGCCATCCATATCATTGATGGCATCAACTGCAGATCGAGGATTTGTAAAAGTAACAAAGCCATAGCATTTTCCCCCAATTTCGCGATCATTGATTATCTGCAAGGCATGACCAGAAAATAAGAGGTTGGAAGATTGTTCTTATCCTTCTTTTTTTCCTTTTTTGATCGGCAAAATCAAGATGTACACTAAGGAGAAAAACTTACAAAGGTTCACAAGAAGGTTAACTAGGAAACAAGAAAAAGCACAATTCAGAATTTAGAAGCAGTGGCTGACAGATTGTTAATTATCATCTATCATCAGCATATAAATAAGGCACCCTTATAATGGTGGAGTTGAAAACAATGTGGCTATCTTTTTGCTATCAACAAGAGTACACCCCATATCAACCACAGATAAGAAAATCTTATGAGTCCTCTCACTCAATCAAACGGATGTTTGCTCTACCATCAAATGCTCAACAATAACAACATTGTCTCTTTCTTTGAATCCTTGGAAATATTATTGGCCAGGGCCAGATTTTGGACGAATGACTAAATATCAGTAAACCACAATGAGGGAAAGTCTGAAAATATGCAACTACATCACATTTAACTCAATGTGTTTCTTGTAGTGAAAATCGTAGTCTCTAAGGTAATCAGTTGAAACTCATGCAGTCCCACATCATACGTTAGGTAAATGTGAACCGTGACATGGTAATATACCTAAACCAACATATCAAAATAATAAAATATAAAAAAATGCCAATATGGTTTCCATCTCCATTGAAGCTATTCAACCCTCCACTCCGCCAATACCAAAATCCTACACAACGTGACTGAATATTTGGAGGATGAAGTCTCCGGCCGCAAATGGAAGCAGACTCTGTAACACCTAGCCTCTGCCACCAAGGTCAGTCAAAAAGGCTCGTAGTTGGAGGATGAAGCAGAATGAGATGGAGAAATCGTACAAATAGTGAATCGGGTATCTGAAGGAGGAACGAAGCTGGGCTTCAAAAGATTGGTAATAAGATGATAGGAACCTAACCAATACTCCAAAAGCCCTAGGGTGATTAAGGAGTGGAAAGCTAGGTCTATATACAATTAGGGCCGTAACATAAGACCTAAAAGTCGAAGCACAGAAATTTTCTTCCTCAAATTGTTCCATAAGAGTTGCTTAAGAAGAATTAGGTTTATCCTTTCTTCTGATTGAGAAATTCATGGATTTCTAGGAACCTTATTTCTGCATAATACTGCAATTATATCTTGTTCAGATTGTTGAAATTCATTTGATGGTTGAAAACCTAAAGTACATTTGAGTGTCCCTAAAATCAAGTAAAAGAAAAGGATGAGCAAAAACCCTAGTAAATGGAGCAATGAAAGAAGAAAAAAGAGACCTTAATGGCGACGATGGCTCCATATAAATCGAAGACTCTGCGAATGGCGTCTTCGGAGCAATCGTAGGGCAGTCCACCGACGTAGATGGAATTATCGTCGTCGATCGTCATTTTCTCAAGACTAAGTTTAAAAAGCTCTGCCTGTGCAAAAGAGAGAACGGTGAGATATACGCCCACTCGCAGTGACCAAGGAGGTTTGATTGTTATTTGTTGCAGTGGATCGGATATAAGAGGTTTTTTTACCGTCCATCAACTGCGATTAATTGTTTAGGGTTAAGCAATCTAACTATGGTTTTTAGAAAAAAAAATTTTATTATTTTTAATTTAATTAAGTTCAACCATGGTTAAACAGGAATTAAAAGGGACACGGGACACTTGGGTCAGCTCAGAAGCGGACCCCGGGTCGCTTATCAGGACTCGTACCTTAATCAGGACTCTCCGGTTAAGTTTCTTTTATTTCCTTTCAAGCATTGCAAAATGTTGTACAATATTCTACAGCAAATCCGGTTATCACCCCGTCACATGTCTCTTTTTGACAACCTTAGTTTTAGAAAAAAATATTAATTTTAAAAAAATATATTTAAAACACTAAAAATATTTTTATATTAAAAAAAGAATTAATAATTTTTTTTCTAAAAACGTAGGATGGGTGGGTGAACCCTAAGGGTGATTTACCAAAAAAAACCTCGGGTGAGTGAATCTTAACCATAATTAAGGAGTGTCAAAAGGGACACATGGCGACCTCAGGGTTGATAATAGGATTTGTCAAATCCAGCTATCACCTTTGAGGATTTGGTTTCAAATATTAGTAAAGACGGCTCAATTAACATCAAACATCTGCTACTTATCAATAAGAATTAAAGGCTAGCTTGCCCTTGGGGTGTAGCCGAGCCGAGATCGGATCACAGCCAATCACAAATCAACTCAGGGAGAGTTCAATCACACCCACATGTTAACACGTGTCCCTTTTAACCCCTATTAATTAAGGTTAAGATTCACTAATCTTTATTAGGATTCAATAACTTAACCTTTGTTTTTAAGAAATATTAAAAAGAATTTTTAACTCTTGAGGTTCAAAGACCAAGGTTAAAATTTAATCCTAAGGTTAAAATTTCTTAACCTTAAGGTTAAATTTTTTTTTTTAAACAAAAGTTAGATCGTTGAACCTCATGGCTAGTGAATTTTAATCACAGCTAATAAAAGTTTAAAGAGACACGTGTTGACCTTTGGTGTGAATGAACTATCCCAGGCACGGAGCCACATGCCGGCAAGGGAGCTAAAGCCTCCCTGAAATTTTGTAAAAAAAAAAAATCCTATAGCGTACTAGCCCCTTAAACTTTGAAGAAAAAATATATTTCTTACAAACGGCTCATGCAAAAGCTCAAAATTCAGTTACAACTTACAAGATTAGAGATTAGAGTGTAGATACTCATAGCCATGTTATAATATCAAAATTCAGAGTGATTTAATGTGCTACCTCTACTTTAACCTGAAATCTAACGTGAAATGGCTCCAACACCATCAAATCATAACCTGCCTCCTCAAAAACTGCTCCAATATAGAAAAATTGAATCAAATCCATGCCCAAATGATCCGGACTGGTCAGATCCAAGACACTTTCTTGGTGAGCCGGATCATTGCTTTCTTCACTCTTCCTTCTACTCATTTCAACATAGGCCATGCTCGTCGTGTTTTTGATCAAATCCAACTCCCAAACCTCTTCATATGGAACTCCATGATCAGGGGTTACACCCATAGTTTTGCTTCAACAGACGCTCTTTTACTTTTCAAGCAAATGCTCTTCAGGGGTTATTTTCCAGATAACTTCACATACCCCATTCTAAGCAAAGCTTGTGGTCAAATTCGTGCACTTAAACCCGGTAAGCTTATTCATGGTCAAATTGTAAAATGTGGGTTTGAATCAGATATGTGTATTATTTCTGGAGTTATGAGTTTCTATGCTAGTTCTGAGAGGATTGAAACTGCAAGAAAGGTGTTTGACGAAATGCCCGAAAGAGATGTAGTTGCATGGACAACAATTATTTCTGGGTATGCTCAATTGAATTGTACTGAGGAATCTTTTCTTTTATTTGATCAGATGAAAAGGGAAGGTGTCAAACCGAACAAGGTTACTATCATGACACTACTTTCGGCGTGTGGGAATCTCCAAGCTCTTGAAAGAGGTCAGTGGCTTCATTCTTATGTCTTGGAAAATAAGATGGAATCTGATACAATAATTGGGAATGCTCTCGCGAGTATGTATGCTAAGTGTGGAAGCATGTTTCAAGCGCTAAAAGTTCTTGAGAAAATCCCGGCACGAAATACTGTTTCATGGAATGTTTTGATTGGTGGGTTTGTTCAGAATGGCCTCCATTCAGAAGCTTTGAGGCTGTTTCAAGAAATGGAGTCCTCATCTATAAGACCCAACAAGATAACAGTGGTAAGTGTACTGTCAGCTTGTGCACAATTGGGTGATCTTGAACAAGGAAAGCTTCTCCATGCTTATGTACAGGAAGATAGGATCAATTATGATGTCTTTGTTGGGAATTCTCTTATTAACATGTATGCCAAATGTGGAAATCTAGAGGGAGCTCGAGGTGTATTCCATGAGATGCCAGAGAGAGACATTTTCTCATGGACAGCATTGATAACCGGTTACGTGCAAGGCAACCAGTTCAAGAAGGCATTGGCCCTCTTTCAAGAAATGCAGGTCTCAGGGGTTGAACCGAACGAGGTTACTTTGGTTAGTTTGTTATCAGCTTGTGCCCAATTGGGGGCATTAGATCAAGGCAAGTTGATTCATGCTTACCTAAAAGAACACAATGTGAAACATGATATGTGTTTAGAAAATGCATTGGTGGATATGTATGCAAAGTGTGGATGCATAGAAAGTGCAATGCAGATATTTCATGGTATGACTCGCAAAGATATTTTTTCATGGAATGCTATGATTGGTGGGCTTGCTATGCATGGCTTTGGTAAGGATGCCATTGATCTATTCACCCAAATGCAAAGGGTAGGGGAATCTCTACCTGATGGTGCAACCTTTACGGCTGTTCTTTGTGCATGTACTCATTCTGGAATGGTTAATGAAGGTTACGGCTACTTCAATTCTATGTCTAGCCTGTATGGAATCACCCCAAGCATCAAGCACTATGGATGTGTGGTGGATCTCCTCAGTAGAGCAGGCCTTTTAGAAGAAGCAAGTGATTTTATTGAGAAAATGCCGATAGAGCCTAACCCTGTCATTTGGGGTTCTCTCCTTTCCGCTTGCCATGTCCATCGTAAGGTGAAACTTGGAGAGAGAATAGCCCAAGAAATTTTCAAGTTAGCTCCTGATGACAAGAGTGTATATGTGCTTCTCTCTAACATATATGCTGATGTGGGTAGGTGGGATGATGTCAGAAGAGTTAGAGCTCTTATGGATAAGAGAGGAATGGAGAAACCCTGTGGATGCAGTTCGATTGAAGTGAATGGGCCTCATACTTCGGCTGAAGGAGTCTATTTATGAATAAATTTGCGGCCTTGTGTCTTTGAGTTTAACAACAATTTAGATATAGCAGTCAGACACTACAGAAATGTGAGTTGTACGTGCTTTGAGTTTTGGTTGAACTAAGGCTTAGGTACTGCTTTGAGTTTGTTAAAACAGGAGAACTGGAGGAAAATGCTGCCAGTTTCCACCTCTCTCGGTGAGTTTAGAGGCCCCCATCTCTATTCTATGGGGTTTTCTTCTGGGAGCAATTTGCTTGGTCAATATGGAAGGAGAGGAATCACATGGTGTTCAAAGATGTGGCTCTTCCCTCCCCACGGATATGTGGGGGAACCCAACACCTAATTTTTGAGTGGTGCTCAGTTAGTAAGGATTTTGAGGGTATGGACCTGCTAGAGCTTTGGTGAGTCCGAGTTGGGTTGTTTGGTTCCCTGTTGGGATTGTGGGTCTCAACCCGCCCCTCGGAGTCATCTTCTCTAGCTCTCTTACTGTGTAGTAGTTTCTTCTTCTTGTTTTCCTTTTCTAGCTTCAGCTTTTGGGTTCACTTTCGTGTGATCCCTTTGTTGTCTTGTACAGTTCTCTCTCTTATTAATTTTATACATCCTAATTTCCTTTAAAAAATATGCCACTAGTTTTCACCTTCAATATATTTCTTGCTCCATGAAATGACAAAACATAGTTACTAAGTCGTGAAGCGGGAAGCGAAGCTCATAAAATCCCTATGAAACGAGAAGCGAGAAATAGATATAGGTGCATCATTCCCATTATGTTAGGATGACCAATCATATCTTAAATTTTATTTTATATGAGATATTTATGGAGAAGTATGTATCTTAGAGTATTAGGTTTTAATTTGATGATACGTGCTTAGGATATATGTCGTAGGCTTTGGACTTAGGTCTATCCCATTACTTCCTAAATTATATATTCATAACCCCCTTGACTACTAAATGAGAAGCGAGTATGCGAAACGAGCTTCCCGCCTTATACATAACTTTCCGGGAACTATGTGACAAACTACTTCATATACAAATATAACTAAGAATTGTGAGAGGATATTGACAGGATGGAATACAATTTTTTTTTCAAACAAGATTGACTGCAATGTACATTTGATTTCTCTTCTATGCCCACTCCCTTGTTAGCAGGGAAGTCAATTCAACTGCAAAGAACTTGGCTGATAGAGTATAATGCAGGACTGGTTTTTTCTTGGATTTAATGTCCTCTGTGATCATTTGTATTACCATCAAGAGATCTAAGTCGGGATTGGGCCAGGATTCGAGGCCCGAGACATACAAAGTCTGGACTTGGTCTTTTGCACAAATAAGAAAAGTATAATGGCCTCAGTTCGGGTATTTCATCTTGGGCCTATTGTAAGCCTGAATAGCATTAGCCCTTAGATTTCTGGGCAGTAGCTCTTCTTGGTGGGATCGATAAAAAAAATTGGGCACTAGCCCTTAGATACGAATGCATTTTTCCATACGAGACGCTTGCACACATTTGTTCATATCATGTGTCATAAGATATGAGACAGACTAATGAATTTGGTAACATCTATTGGTATTTTTTATCCGTATCCGTATGTATTAGATATACTTTTATTAAAAATAAAGAATAATTTATCAAATATATTAAGTTTTAAAGAATAAGTTCTAATTAATTTTTTTAAAGTTTGATCGATTGATAATAACTCTAGAAATTTTCTCTAATTTTATAAAAGAGTATTTTTATACAGGGAGAAATATGTGAGGTGAGGGTATGTAGATATAGGAACCATATCGTTTGTATTCTTTCTAGGGTTCTTCTCTATGGCCAGAGTTTTTGAAGGCCACGATCTCTTCAATTGGTGTTTACAACTGTTAAATTCATACAAACAAATTGATCCTGGCCTTCCAATACTCATGGTGACAGGGAGAACAAAGACAATTTGCTTGTGTGTGTATATATATATAAAAGGACATACAAGTCTAGTCTTAAGAAATTTTTATGCACTTGTGAGCAAAATATTCTTTAAGAGCAAATAAATATAGCAAAATATTCTCTAAAATCTGAATAAAATCTAAGTTTTTAATAAGTGCTAATTATTTAGAGTTACCAAGTGCTCCTTCAGTATTTTCATATACTTATTAAATAGAGGATATCAAAAGTATTTAACAAAAAAAAAAAGGTTAAACTTCACTTTTTTTCTCACATGCATTTAATGATTAATCAATACAAAAAAGTAAGTTTTTCGGCTTTGGCAGGAAGTGGATTTTGCGACTTCCCCCAACTTCCAACTTCGACGGGAAGTCATTTTCGGTCTCAAAAGCCAAAACAACGATTTAGTGAGTTTTAGAGGGACAAAGTCCTTAGAAGTCGCCTCAAAAGACTAACCAAACACATCTGATGCTCCCATTAACTTTTAGAAAATACTGATTTGAATTTAAGATAATGTGAGGTGGCACTTAACAACCAAACTAGGATTTTTTAATTTTTTTTTTGTTTTTTTGGGTCAAAACCAAACTACGATTAGGATACAACTCTTTTGGAGTGAATCCTTGTTTTTATCAGTTATCAACACTTCGAGATGGGATCACAGCCAATCGCGATTGAACTCAGGGAGAGTTCAATTGTACCCAAAGGTCAACATGTGTCCCTTTTAAGCCTTATTAACCATGGTTAAGATTCACTAACCCTTAAAGTTCAACAATCTAACCTTGGTTTTTAGGAAAAAAAAACATTAAAAAAATTAACCCTAAGGTTAAGAAATTTTAACCCTAGAGTTAATTTTTTCAAAAAAATAAAAATCACCTCAGATAATTGTTGAACCTTAAGGGTTAGTGAATCGTAATCATGGTTAATAGGGGTTAAAATGGACATGTGTTGACCTATGGGTACGATTGAACTCTCCCCGAGTTTGTGATCCGATCTCCAACACCTCCTATTCTGACAGAAGATTTGAGCAACTGAAATAACGGCCAAAGCATATCAGTTATCAACAGTCAAAACACCTCCTAAATGGATATAAGTTATCAACAGTCAAACACCTCCTAAATGGTACAGTGTATATTGAAAGAACACTTGAGCGACTGAAATAACGGCCAAAGCAGCCATGGCTGCTCCTTTATTGCTCCATCACCAGAGACCCTCCTCTGCTTCTGAAAACTCTCCCTCGAAGAACACCACCACCAGAAACAACAACCCAATTCAGACACACCCATGTATTCTTTTACTCGAAAAATGCTCCAACATGTCCGAGCTCAAGCAAATCCACGCCCAAATGATCAAGACTGGACTCTTCATCGATGTCTTCTCTGCCAGCAAAATCGTCGCCTTTTGCGCTCTCGAAAGCTCCGGAAGCCTCCATTATGCCCGTCTCGTCTTCACCCAAATCCCAAATCCCACACCCTTTATCTGCAATTCCATAATTCGAGGTTATACAAACAAGAATTCACCCAGAGAAGCCATTCTCTTCTATAGAGAAATGATCGAAGAAGGTCTAACCCCAGATAGATTTACATTCCCGTCGTTGTTCAAATCTTGTGGGGATTTGAATGAAGGGAAACAGTTGCATTGCCATTCTACAAAGTTTGGTGTGGCATCGGATTCTTACATTCAGAATACATTGATGAACATGTACTCGAATTGCGGGAGTTTGGTTTCTGCTGGACGGGTGTTTGATAAAATGCTTGAGAGAAGTGTGGTTTCTTGGGCGACCATGATTGGCGCTTATGCTCAGTGGGATCGACCGGTTGAAGCCCTTGAGCTTTTCCGGGGGATGGAATTTGAGAATATGAAGCCTAATGATGTTACTTTGGTGAATGTTTTGACGGCTTGTGCAAAGGCGAGAGATTTGAAAATGGCGAAATGGGTTCATGAGTTTATTGCTGAGAATGGAATTGAGTTCAATGTGGTCCTCACCACAGCTCTCATGGATTGTTACTGCAAATGTGGTTGCTTCTCACTTGCTCGAGAGTTGTTCGATAGAATGCCCGAAAAGAACTTGTTTTGTTGGAATATCATGATTAATGGACATGTTGAAGATAGTGATTATGAGGAGGCTTTGCTACTCTTTCGGAAAATGCAGCTTAAGGGCCTTAGAGCGGATAAGGTGACTATGGTGAGCTTATTGCTCGCTTGTACTCATTTGGGTGCTCTTGAGCTTGGTAAATGGTTGCACAAATTGATCGAGAAGGAGAACATCGAGGTAGATGTTGTCCTAGGAACGGCACTCGTGGACATGTATGCGAAATGTGGGAACATAGAGAGTGCATCAAAAGTTTTTCGAGAGATGCCTCAGAGAGACGTTATGACTTGGACAGCTCTAATTGTTGGCTTTGCAATGTGCGGGGAAGGGGAGAAGGCTCTGAAGATTTTCTATGAGATGCAAAGAAGTGGGGTGAAACCTGATGCGATTACCTTCGTTGGTGTTTTGGCCGCTTGTAGTCATGCCGGACTTGTAGATGAAGGGTATTCACATTTTGATTCCATGTCTAATCTGTATGGAATTCAACCTAGTATCGAACACTATGGTTGTATGGTTGACATGTTAGGCCGTGCTGGTCACATAGCTAAAGCAGAGGAGTTGATAAGTGAAATGCCCATGCCACCAGATTATTTCGTATTAGGAGGGCTTCTTGGTGCTTGCAGGATCCATGGAAACCTCGAGGCTGCAGAGAGAGCAGCTCGGCAACTTTTAGAACTTGATCCAGAAAATGGTGGAACCTATGTCCTCTTATCTAACATATATAGCTCGTTAAAGAAGTGGGATGAAGCTAAGAGAATAAGGGAAGTCATGGTAGAAAGGAGCATCACAAAGCCCCCAGGGTGCAGTCTGATAGAGGTTGATGGAGTTGTTCATGAGTTCGTCAAAGGTGATATGTCGCACCAGCGGTCGTCAGAGATCTATGAAATGTTGGAAGACATGGTACGCCGCTTGAAAGCAGTAGGGTATGTTCCCAACAAATCTGAAGTGTTGTTTGATATGGATGAAGAGGAAAAGGAGAATGCCCTTAGTCGCCATAGCGAGAAGCTAGCAATTGCTTTTGGGCTCATAAGTACACGTCCTGGAATTCCAATTCGAGTTGTGAAAAACCTTCGGGTATGCAGCGATTGTCACTCTGCAACTAAGTTCATCTCCAAAGTTTACAACCGGGAGATAATCGTGAGGGACAGAAATCGGTTTCATCATTTCAAGGATGGATCTTGTTCATGTAAGGACTTCTGGTGATGCAAGGCTTGTACCTTATTCTAATAAAATTTCTTGTTCATGTAAGTGACTTGAAAATATTTACATACTGAGAGGAAGTAAAGAAGTGAAATTCCCTTAAAATTACAGGTTATAATATATAAGAGACCTTAAATCATCCCTCAAAAGTGAAAGGAAGGGAAACAATTGAAAGTCCCCACACCATAATCGCGGCACATTTGAAGTTCTGAACCACATTTGGTGCTGTAAATGCCAAGATGATCGACACCATCTAAGTGACAGAACCATGTGGATCTCATCTTCCCAAACATAAGCTCAGTGCCCTTTAATTGGCCCCAGTCAATGAGATTAATCAATTGATGGATATATTCACATCCAAGCAGTAATGAATAATATTAAGATGACATGGGAGTAGAATAAATTTGGAAGGGGACATGTATACTGAAGTTCTAGCCATGTAAGAGTTTCATCATTCCATGCATACGAGCATTAGTTTTGACATGGATAACAGCCCAATGAGATAGAATTTTCTATCAATATAAATGCAATTGACTTCCATGAATTTTCATGATTTCCCATCCAAAATAAAAGACAATACTGTTTATTACCTACCAAAGAAAAAAGAATTTAAAATAATCAGTTGCATACCTGCCTCAGGTTTGATTATTTCTATCCATAGAGTAAAGGCAGTTCTACTCCTAGCAACAAATTATCTGATAATATTTCTAATCATCCCTACTTATTTCCTTGTCCACTGAATAATCAAAGGAATTTACTGGATGTGTCGGGTGACGAGGTCTCAGAGGAACTGGAAGTGTCGCTTGCTGTCTGATTCAGCACTGATCCACTTGCAAGAGACCCGTTCCCAATCCCAGCAGACCCATTACCCCCTTCTTGAGCCACCACTGGTATCATAACAGCTTCTCTCTCCATCTCCTTCTTCTTCTCCAGTTCTTCCTCCCTACGCAAAGCAGTGAACTGGGAATCCAAGGACCTAGCTGCTGCTAACCATGCAAGGACAATCACCAGCAGTATCCCTCCAAGATAGGGAGTTGAATTCGCAAGTGACCCAAATGTCAAGATCATGAATTGCTGAATCAGAGCCCCACCAGACTTCCCCAATGGGTTGCAGACAACATCAATGGCTGCCTTCCCTTTAACCTATAAGCAAGCGTGTAATGGTAAATTAAGAACAAACTGCCGAAGTTAGTAAGGTAAGGACCATGATTCGAAATCCCGTTTAAATTTCGCAAAAAATTGGTTTCGTTCCTAGGAAACCAAAATGGCTAATATCTTGGCTTGACTGATTTCAGGTGAAAATTTGGAATTATGGAATTTCGGCCAAATTTTCAAAATTTTATTTTTAAGTACTTTTTTTTAAAAATATTTTTTTAAATAAAAGAGTGAGATAAGTCAAAATCTCTGAAATTTTTATGAAAGTTCTGTGAAATTTTAAAATATAAATAATAATAATTATATAAATATATTTAAATTTAAAAAAAAAAAAAATCTGCCGAAATTTCTTCTTCGTGAAATATTGACATATATCATGAAAATAATTAATTTAAATAATATATATATATATATATATATATATATATTTTTTTTTGAAATCTTACCGAGAAATCCGAAATTTCAATTTCATTTGGAGGACTAAAGTGCAGACATAAACAGGATTTCAAACCTTGGCAAGGACCATGAATTGGTAGTAAAAATTTCCATACCTTGGTGTCTTCGTCTAAAAGAATATAAGCCATTTCTTTGCAATTTATGAAAGTTCTGTGAAATTTTAAAATATAAAAATTTATATATATATATTTAAATTTTTTTTAAAAATATTTTTGCCGAAATTTCTTCTTCGTGAAATATTGACATATATCGTGAAAATAATTAATTAAAATTTATTTTATTTTTTTTGAAATCTTACCCAGAAATCCGAAATTTCGATTTCATTTGGAGGACTAAAATGCAGACATAAACAGGATTTCAAACCTTGGTAAGGACCATGAATTGGTAGTAAAAATTTCCATACCTTGGTGTCTTCGTCTAAAGGAATATATGCCATTTCTTTGCAAGGATCGAATAAGCTATACTTTGCACTCTTACTGAAAATATTTTGCAATGCACCCACATACACAGCTGCAAGTAATGGAGTCATCCCGAGCTGCCCAATAACGGGTGCCAATGGGCCGCCAAACAAAATTAGAGAGAAGAAGCCAATTCCTGTGAGGAGCAAAACTGTGGGCGTGATCTTGGCTGCAACTCCCCACCCATATTTATTGAATATCCATTGGCTTAGTAACATCATTGTGAAAGTTGCTATCCCAGTGGCAGTTGAGAAATCACCCATGAATGATGAATACTCATTTGGGCTTGGAAACTGTACAATTTGAGGATAGAGAGAATTGATGGTAAGAGATTACTAATTTAGATGGCAGATAGGAACAGGAAAAGTAAACTAGAAGTCGAAGCCACCTGAGCCTTGAGCTTTGATTTCCATGTAACCTCTACAAGGTTAATGCTGATACCATACGCAACCACCAATGTGGCAAGATCCCTCACATATCTCGAGGAGACCAAGAATTTCAAACTTTCCATTGTACCCATTTTGGGCTTGGCCTGCAAAGGAATTAATGTTTCAAAAACAGAAGGCCAATTTCACAACTCTTAATCAACTTCTTGGAAAATTGCAACAGAAAGACATGTATAAATGTAATATTTTAAGTATTGGACCACAAAGATAAGTTTTTGGGGCTAGGTGAGCAATTTAATGTGATATAAGGATCACCAAAGCTCAGTATGTATTGTCATAAGTCAAGATTTATACGATACTTGGACATTAGAAGTCAGACTGAGTCAAGCCACGTTCGCTGGTTTTCAGTACACAACCCACCTGAGCAGTAACTGTTCTGATTGTCAGATAGCCAAGATGGGCTCTGGAATTGCGATTGGGATGGCATTTGTATTGGAAACCTCAATTTGGTAATTAATAAAAAAAAAATCAATATCAGCTTGTGCAGTGGCAGTGGGTGTATTCCCCCAAGGGGTTGAGCAAAGTTCCATTTCCTCGAGGTGCTGCGGTTGATTTGCCCACTAGTTGGCCCAGCTTCTAATGCTAGGCTTCTAACCTATAACCAATGACAAAATACTAACCCAGCTGACCACCATACCCCACCCCCAAAGAAAAGAAAAAGAAACTTTACAGGTTATTATTATTATTAATGTTGTTCTTTCTGAATGAATGCCTTTTGTAAGAAAAAAATATTTAATATAATCTCTCAATATAAGTTATTAATTTACTGCCATATTGGTATGTCAGTTTGCAGGGGCTGCCATATCTGACCCCTGTGTCCATCCCTAACCTCAGCACATATACACGATAACTATTTTGAGCTCAATAAACAAAAAGTGAAGGAAAGCAAAACATCAATTAGCACATGCATCATCATTTGACCAAATAAGAAAAAAAAACAGAGGGAAAGCAAATGAATGAGAAGCAACCAGGATTTTTCCCTTGCTGCGGATTACCTTCTTCTTACTAGCACGGGATGGAAGAGGAACAAAAGTATTCACCCACCAGTATATACCACAGATTGCAAGCCCCATAAGCACTACAATGCTCATCATTCCTTTAAGGGAGATGGCCCACCCATCAACTCCAGGACCCAAATTTTTTCGCAGATTAGAGAAGTACTTCACTGTTCGGCCTGAGAAAATAAGGGCAACATTGGCTCCAAGGCCAAACAGAGGGTAGAACTTTTTGGCTTCATCAACGGTAGTTATCTGCAAAGAACATGCAGTGACATTAACTCCAATCTTCCAGTTCAGAAGTGCTAGGATTTTCAACTCAGGGGAAGCTCAGAAAGGTATAGTTAAATTCACAAGAATCTATCAGTTGCGAAGTGTTTTTTTTTTACTCAGGGGAAGCTCAGAAAAGAACTTTTTGGCTTCATCAATGGTAATATGGTAGCTATCTGCAAATTTTAATATTTTTAAAATTTTAATTCAGCAATTATGCTGTTGTAGGCTTGTAGCAAATAACCTACAACAAATTCAATATAAAATATCTGCAAAGCACATCATGGACTTTAACTTCTGTGATGAAATGAAGTTAACAAAGGGTTAATAATATTTCAATAGACAAGTAAAAAATGAACAAGATTTCAATACAGACTACTCCAACCCATTTAACCCAGCTTGCGCTTCTCACAAAGTGAACAAACCAGTCAACCAGGTACTTTGACTTACCCAGAATTACGGTATGTGGTGCACCCTAAAGAGTTCAGTTGGATCCTCTTCTAGTGTTGTGTGAAGCTTGAATGATTGAACCCGCACCCATCAGTGCACATCTGGTAGTTAAACCATTCTGATTTTTTTTAAATTAAGGCGAAGCCTTCCAACTTCCAAGGGCATACAACGAATTCGAAAACTGTGGTAACAAGTTTAGACTACT
Organism: Tetracentron sinense; assembly: GCA_015143295.1. Lineage (NCBI taxonomy): Eukaryota > Viridiplantae > Streptophyta > Magnoliopsida > Trochodendrales > Trochodendraceae > Tetracentron > Tetracentron sinense. Next base: position 4,696,852 of record CM026554.1, on the reverse strand, counting down.
GATAGTATAGCCTAAAACAGATGCAGCAATGGAAGATAGGAGATAAGTCTCATTATTATTTGAGCAAAAAGATTGAGAGATTTGACAATCAATGAAAGCCAAAATTCAAAAACAGGATTTTATATGTCGGGAGATTCCCACAAAGTATAAAGGTTTCTATGCTCTTATTGAGTTCATGACCACTTAACAATTTATAACCCCACATTTTTAAAATACTACCATGCCAGACACTTGTGTCTCTCACACATACTGGACAATTTCAGTATTCCTGTTAGCACAAAACTTAATTTAACATTGTGTGTTTACTTATACTACTACAATGAATGTAATGTTCTCTTTATCACTTATATAAATTAGGTTTAAATAATACTATATCTTTATACATTACTAAATGAATTGTTTAGATGTGCTAGCTGCTTGGGTTTGCATGTTTGACACCCTCAACCCCATCTATAATGTACGTTACACGTCGATAACTAAATTATAGAGCTCTGAAGTTTTCTATATCCAAGGTTAGTTACTCATAGAGTAGACAAGTAATTATTGGGAAGAAAGAGGATTAAAAAAAAATCTGAGGGCTTAAGGGAGGGAGGCTGCCATTTATGGAGAAAACTTTTAGTTATGCAACCCTTAGGAAAGAAAGAAGGTTTAACAAAAAGGGTTCGATGGTAAGAAACAACAACAACCCCTCCCCAAAACAAAACAAAAAAAATTGTAACTAGTAAAAAATCCTTAGACGTGGAACCACGAGGAAGCCTGTAATTTAGTTCTTTTTATTTATTTTTCGGTAAGTAAGATGGAAAAGAATCCAAAACAAAGCATCCTCCATGAAGTTTGGGAATACTCTCTTGCCTGAGAATAAGAAGATAAGATCTTAGGATTCACTATCAACATATATCAATACGTGTCATAAACCAATTAACCATTTTTTATACCTAGGTGGAAACAACTAGGCTAACACTTTAGATCTAACATAATGCTACAGCAACAATAAATTGTTCCAGATCCAGGGATATCCATTACTATGTAGAATATATAAAGAACCATACCAGATTTTTTACCCTCCATCCAATCAAAACCCAAATATTTAAAAAATATTAAATTAAAATGAAAATCAACAAAGCACATAATGACATCTAATAAAAAAATCAAGGTAATCATATTAAGAAGTGTGAAAAGGTATCAGAGCTGCTCAAGAGAAGCTTTCGACACTCATCTAATCAGATTTAGTCACATGCAACACCCAATAGGCCATCATATAATCTAATAAAATACGTTGAGACCTTGAACAGTCTACACATAAGCAAGAACTAGGAATCTCTCAGATAAGGGCCCATTTGTCATCACTCTCAAGTAACAATTCTCTATTCCCTGGGAATTCCCAGGGAATAGAGAATTGTTCCTTGGGAGTGATGACAAACGGGTCCTAAGATAAGAACTAGAGAACATATCCATGTTTAGACACTAAATCCAAAGAAAAAGCATGAATCAGAATTCACAAGCCTATCTAAGGAAATTATCCATACAAACATTACACCCACTGTGTTAACCACATGCAACATCCAACATCAATTCCCACCACACAGTCGATCAAAACCCTTCCAGACCTTGTGCGGCCCGTAAATGAAGAGCTAGGAATCTCTCACATATCACCCAAAATACAAATCTACCAATACGAAAACATACCATGTTGAGATGCTAAAATCCAAGTAAAAGCTTGAACCAGAATTCACATACTGGTTAAAAAGAATAATCAATACAAACATAAAATCCAATATATGATGTCCAAATGAGTTCCTGCTAATCAGAGATCACCCAGATGCAACATCCCATATAATATTCCACTATATAATCTAACAATACCTAGCAGTGTTGGATGAGCCTATACAAGAGCAATAACTAGAAATCTCTAACATAAGATAAGAGTTTAAAGAATGAAAAAAATACCCATCTTTGGATACTCAAATCCAAATCAAAAACATGAACCAGAATTGCCAAATAATAATGCAGACTTATGAAATCAAAAGAGAGATCAAATCTATAGTATTATCACCTGATTGGCAAACCCCCAAAACAGAACTGAAATCACCACACTTCCCCATAGCTCAGCCATGACATAAAACAAACAGAAGCTCCAGATCCTCAAAATTGCTACTGGGCCAAGGAAGCTTGGGCCAAGCGCAGCTAAGAGCTTATCTGCAAGAGCTGTAGGGTGGAATAAATTGCTGAGAGGATAAAGAACAAACCCGAATGCCCCGAAGAAGGCGATGAAAGGAACGATGACAGTATAGAAGAGAGCCTGTTTCGACAACACATTCGATAGCTTTGTGTACAAGAGCATGAACCCAATAGCCATTGGTAGATTCACCCAAGTTTTCAAGAAGGGTATAATCTCTGCACTACTCCCTTTGGCTGTCACAACCAAAACATCTTTTGTGTCTCTGAGAATTGTGTAATTAAAGAGGATACAGAAGAACATCAACCCAAGTGGGATAATCTTCTTAAGAGTAGAAATCTCGATACCCAAGAACTTTGGTTGCTCCACTTCAACAAACAATGGCTGCCCATCAGCTGCTGCTGCAGCTTCAGCCCTGCAGATTTGCAAAGTTTTACATTTCTTGCAAAACCCATGAGTTTTAGAGACAAAGCCATGAAATTTTTGGAACCCATCAACAGATAGAGGAAACCCAGAAAGGGCTCTGTTCTTTTGGGTGTTGAATCGATGTTTTAGACCCTGTGGTGGCTTTATAGCCCTGATTTTGGGATTTGAAGGTAGACAAAGAAGCCCTCTTGTCTGTAGAACAGCTTCCATGTCTCTGCAAGTCCCTTCAAGAAGCTAGAAATTCAAGCTTTCAAGAAGTGATCATGAGAGAGAGAAGGTGGTGGAGAAGATTAGATTCTTAGAGAGCTCTGAGTGAAGAATCAATACGTTTTATATAAGTGAAAATGGAATTTTCTTGGCAAACGCTGGTCCAAGCAAGAGGAAGAAAAATCTCTCTTTAGAAATTTATTAGTACCACAACAGCTATTAAATTTCTGTTGCTCTTCTTGAACCTGTCCAAATACAGAGATTTTCTTATATTTTGAAACAGTCTAGGAAATTCCTATAAGTACCCCCCAAAAAATCTGCACCCCAGCCCAGACGCAGAAAAACAAAGACCAGGCGAATAAAATGTAAATACCTAATATACCCATGATTCTTAAATGATCAAAGTAACATTGAGAGTTGAGAGATTTTTTTTTTTTTTTTTTTTTTTTGAGATGAATGATTTTTCTCCAACCCAAAAAAAAAAAAATAGATGCATGATTTTTCTATTTATTTTTTATTTTCCGCAGAAGTAAGCTTGACTTTTTTTTTCCCTTCTAAAATTTGTCTTTTTTTTCCTTTTTTTTTGTAAACGTGGATATCTTAACTAGACTTCTTGTGACACGTGATGTATAGGTAAACCCCAACTCTTACATGTGATATTGAGGGGAGCCCAGATTCGATCTCGAGACCTTCGGATTTACGGTTCGTTTTTCGACCACTAGACTACACCCATGAGGGTTCTATATTTATATTGATTTATTTTGGCCCGAATACGGAATGACTTGAGATCCTCCCATTGTTGCTGGCCGAAAGATCACCAGTAATACTTGGGAGGCAAAACATACTTTTTGTACATGTCAACCAATATATTTACATGTAAACTAAGGTCTCAATTGGCGCACAAGGGAATGTGACACTTCCAAATGGTTGTTGGAGATCTCCTTGCCAGCATCAGCTGAAGAAGATTAAGTACCATTCGAAACAATTAATAAGATTTAGGATAATGTTAACTCCACTTTTTTAAAAAAGTTATTTTCTTCAAGGAGATGATATGTGGTAGTGCAAAGCATGTGTCTTTCTCTCAATGAAAGAGAATAACACATGTCATCTCCTTAGGGCGCGTTCGTTTGGCGAGAAAGAGAGTAAAAAAACAAGTAAGATTTTTTGCACTTTTCTTGTGTTTGATGTGTAAGAAACACACATTTATTTTCTTGCATTTTCTCAAAAGTAACAAATTTTCTGCTAAAAACTTAATCTATCTTTTTTGATAGTTGTTTTGAAATAAAATTTAAGTTTATTTTTCTTTTCTTTTCTTATTCTCCAAACAAACACACCCTTAAAGAAAGTCACTTTGAAAAAAAGTGATCTTAGCATTACTCTAAGATTTATGTTCATTATACGATTAGTCATTAAGGTTAGTAGGTGTGTCCTCTAACCATTACCATAAAATCTAATAGATTCATTTTTCCAACTTAATTCAAGGGAAATATTTAACTAACTACCACATTCCACTATGGAGTGGCATGTGTGGTCCTCATTGGTCTATGGCCCCCTATTTAACACCTATTAATTGTGTTTAAGATTCACTCACTCTTAGGGTTAAACAATTTAACCTTGGTTTTTAAAAATAAATAAATAAAAATATTTATCTTCATTTTCCTAAACTTAATAACAATTAAAGAGGTGTTAAAAGGATACGTTGCCACGGCATTTGACTACATAGTCAATTACGAGGTGGCCTAATCACTGCCCTAATTCAATGCTTATGAAAGTGGTAGTGACTAATCCTTTTTGTGTTCCCCATATTTTGGTTCCATTGTATTATCATGATCCCTTAGATTCCTTGATCATAGTTTTCTAATATTTGCAATATCTGTGTATTCAAAAGATGATCTTAATCAAGTTTAGAATAAAACTTCAATAATTAACATTTATGAAAAAGATAAAAGAGAAGAAAAAAAAAAACGAAGAAAGAAGAAAACATGTGAAATAGGAGTTCATATCTTCAAAATGATCTGATGACCTATATGTTTTTCTAAGTCAAAACAAGTAGCCTGTAGCATGTGAAGCACACTAGATATAACATGAGAGGACTAGTCGACTTGAACTTGGAAGGTTCTTTCTTGGGAGCCTAAATAGAGTTCCTAAGAGCTTCTCCACAGCCAAAACTAAATTTTTTTCATTTTTTGCTGACAAATAAAGAGTCACTGTTTCAAGTTGGATTTCAATGTCACTTCTTATCATCTTTGTTACTTCTTCCTCATTTCATCACGTTATTTGTATCTACTTTTCCAATGATCCTTTTAAATTTTTTTTTTAAAAAAATATACAATGCGATGAAGATTGTTAAATGCTCACTACATTTAGCAAGCGTTTTGGGTTTTCCTAAAATGACGAGCGGTTGTAACGAGTCTGTTGGACTTGTGTTTTTTTGTCATTCACGCTCCCTAAATTGACGAAGGGAGCCAATTTAGAGAGGTGTTGAAATTGTTTTAACTTGTGGTATTATGTATCCCACAAGCGGTCAAAGATTTTTTTTTCATAAGTTGTGGTGTAACGATTAATATCTTCATCATTTAGCTCAATTTCAAATGTTATGCTCTTTAACTCATTAACACACTACTAATCGGGGATGCGGCACAATCATGTTTGTAATACCCCAAAAAATGGAAAATGCTTAGCTTACCTTTAGTTTCCATTATGTAACGAAATGTCGGTCCTTACTCCTCATTGGTCCATTCTCCACTTTTAAACACTCACGAGCTGTGGTTAAGATTCACTCACTCTTAGGGTTAAGCAATCCAACCTTGATTCTTACAAGAAAAAACAAACAAATTCTTAATTTTAATTTAGTTAAGCTTAATCAAGCTTATATAAGCAGCGGACCGGTCCGCTAATCATTGCTCAAAAAAATATATATAGTTACTTTACTAACACGCGCCAGTTGACCACGGTGCTATATTAGAGCCGCTAAATGCATGGGATGGGACCACCCAAAAAAAAAAAAAGCACGGGCTGGGGACCCAGATGAAGGGTGCAAGAATCTCTTGGTTTACGGTTGGTTTGGTGGTGTCTGAATATGGTTTCCACGTTTACACAAGTCAGTCAAGAAAATGCTTATTAATGCGTATTAAAAGATCATGGTGCGTAAAACGCACGTATCTCTCTTGTGCTCCCCAAGTGCAAAAGTGAAAGTACAAAAAATCACACCCCCGCCTCTTGCGTGAGTGGTAGGATTGTGGCCTTAGATGAAGGAGGGAGGTCAGTGGATCCAATCTCTCAAGGTATGAGTTACAAGAGCTCTAATGCTAAAGCTAACATTAGATGTACTAACCGTAACGTAGATAAAGGATGCCTACAAATAAATAAATAAAAAACCGTGATCAATGAAACTTCCTTTTTCTACTTTTCTAGGGTTGATGGTCCCCAATCCATGCACAATGCCTAAAATGAGTCGGGATCGTGTCCAATTGGTATTGAACTTAGTAGAGTTCAAATTGCCCTCACAAAACCCTTATAATTGTCTTGTTTATTCTAATTAAAAAGTTTTAACTTATGGGATTCATATTTTTTAATAGTTTTTCTAAAAACTAAGGTTAGCTTTAAGAGTTAGTGAATCTTGACACAATTAAAAGGAATTAAACGAGACACTAGCTGACTTGTGAGTGCAATTCCGCAATTGGATACAATCCCATCTCGTTAAAAATAGTGGGCTTTTTTTTTTTAATAAGACAAAGACTATTCTCTTTGAGTGTTTGTACTAATACACTCAAAATTTTCTCTACAGACACCAAGATAAGTCGAGGAGTGGGAATTTAACACAACCATTGGGAGCAAATCGAAACGCTAGCCAACTGCACTAACCCCTCCTCCAACCCCTCCTTTAAAGTAGTGTATGTTGGATTGGTGAAGGAAAGAAAACAATTAAACGTTAGTGTCATTTGTTACAAAATGTGCAAGTTTGCGTGGGGGTGACTAGGTTTAGCAGATAGCACTCATCTTTGAAATAATATGAGTTTGAATTTATAATTAACCCTAGTTTGCTTAGTAGAGATCTTTAGTGTCGAAATCACACCTACAGGCCAACACATGTCTCTTTTAACTCATATTAATTGTGATTGAGATTCATTAATCCTTAGAATTCAACAATATAACCTTGGTAAAAATATTTAACTCTGGTTAAGAATTTTTAACTCTCAAGATTAAATTTTTTAATATTTTATTAAAAAAATCTAGGTTATATTGTTAAATCCCAAGGGTTAGTGAATCTCAACCACAATTAGTAAAGATTAAAAAGGACATGTGTTGGCTCGTGGGTATGCGATTGAATCTTTCCAGGTTCAATCGTAATTGGCTGTAAACATATGGAGATGTAAGAAATCATGCGTCACTATTAGGATCTAAAATAAAATGGCATTCATCGATTAATTTCCATGTGATTAATCACATTATGCTAAACCAACGTAGATTCAAGGGGTTTAAGCATTGAATTCACGAAAGAGATCGAGAGAGTCGAGAGAGACAGAGTCACATGTACAACATACAAAGGGGAAAAGCTCACATGTTTGATGCCAATGGCGGTACCTCAGCCGTAGTGCATCGGATGCACATGTGACCCGTGAATACATTAATAGCACCTACTACCCTGTTATGCCTTAGGTAGTGGGCATTGGATTGTCTCTGGCCAAGCCAGAAAAGGCTTGTCTCGGGTTTCCATAGAATAGGTGACAAGTGGTGGAGAAGTCAAAATCATGGGGCCCATGATTTTGACTTCTCTACCCATTACAAGACATGTGGCGATAAGTGTATAAGAATAAGGGGGAGAGATATCATATGGGGAGAAGTGAAAATTATGGGGAGAAAATGGAATGACTTCTCCCCACTTTTTTGCCACCTGCCGCACAATGTATGGAACCCGAGAGGGTTTTCTGGCTTCGCCAGAGACAATCCGAGGCCTAGGTAGTGCCTAGCCGTATTAGGGGTGACAATCGATTGAGTTTGGGTTCCAAAGTTTTGTAAATGTGTCGGCTTTCGGCTGGATCTGTTAGAAAAATCACAGAAATTCAAGTTAACTAAGGTGGTTAAATAATAACTTATTTAAGTTTTAAGAGCTTATTTGAATTTTAGAATGTTTGATAACAGGCTTAGTAGACCTTTAGAAATTTAAAAATTAGAGGAAAAACCTCTAAACAAATAAGTTGAACGGGGTAACTTATTTTTTGGATCTAAAACTTATTTTTTAGAGTTTATTTTTAAGAGCTTATTATATGTGAGTAGAGTTTCTAAACACACTCTAAGCCCACTGTCACCCCTTATTTTGCTTTAGTTTTTTTTACTCTTAACTAGGGATCATCTCCTGTGTTAATTGACAGGAGCCATCAGCATTACCTATATATTTTTTTAATTTTCTCTTTGCATTTGTTTGACGAGAAAATGAGGGAAATGAAAATAAAAGTGAATTTTCTTGCATTTTTTTTTTACCTTCGATAGGTAAGAAACACACTTTTATTTTCTTGTACTTTCCCATTAATAACAAACCTTCTTTTAAAAACTTCATCTATCTTTAGATGGTTGGTTTGCAAGAAAATTTAAGTTATTTTTCTTTTCTTTCATCCACTTTCTCATCAATCGAACACACGCTTAGGAATAATCCCCTTCTCGTATGAGGGGGAGTGATCCGTCTCACACTCACAAAACCCCTTTTAACTACCATTGGACTCGGGTTAAGAAGCTCTAACCCTTGTGGTTAATTTTTTTTCTAAAAATTAAAGATAGATGTTTAACCGTAAGGGTTAGTTAATCTTAACTACAATTAAAGAGAGTTAAATAGGACATGTGACAAGTTTTAAGGGGGTAAGACAGCTCACTCTCCTCCTCGTAGCGGAGGGGATTATTTTTCTTTCCCCTCCCAAACAGAAGCTATCGATTGCTATACCTTGTTTGGTGGAAACTGAAAAGGTAAAATGGGAAACCAACAGCGCGGTCAGCTTCCAAGCTTAACTGAGTGATCTTATTGGTCCACGCATTCCTTTTAAACATCCACTAATTATGGTAAAGATTCATTCACCCCTAAAGTTCATCTATCCAACCTTGATTTTTAGGGGAAAGAAAGGGTTAAAAGGAACATAGCGACTTTGCAGTCAGCTACGAAGGTATACATGGTTGCTCCTGAGGGGCTCTCCACCAGTTAACACCAGGTGATCCTGAGTCGTTAACCAAATGAATGGAATTTTTTTTTTTTTAAGTTGGAAAAAATGACGGTTAATGAAATGGAATACAGCCAAAGCTAGGAAGAACTTGCGTAGAAGCCTGCCAAAACATTTTGATAGCCTACGGCTTACCAAAAAACAAATGATAGCCAACGTGGTGTTGTCGTCATCGATGCTCTAAGACTCTGACCATGTCCCTACAAACGAATTGTTTCTGTTTCTCCATTTGTCAAAAAGTAAAGCAAACAATCGGACAATTGACCCGCTGACCAATGTGGCAGTTTATTTTGACACGTCATTTCATGGAGATTTCGGTTTGTTTACGTCCAATGTAACCCAAAGTCCTCTTCCAAGCCGACCCTTCCAATCAAATTTCAACATGTGTTTTGAGAACAAGACCGGTCCTCAAACCGGCAGAGTGACCGGTTCTCGGTTTGATCCGTCCGGTTCAACCGTATCATTTTATTGATAAAAATTATTATTTTTCTCGTTTTTTCTATTTCCTAGCCAATTCTACCTATTTTAAACCTCGAGTTTCTGTTAAACCGATCAAATTTGGTTGGTTTTGTCAATTTTTAACCGTTTCCCGGTTTTACCGGCCGGTCCAATCAAATTTTAATAACATTGATTTCAACACATTAAGAAAGAGAGAATGACAAAAAAGTATAATAAAATTTGTATTGCCATGTGTCTCTTAACAATTGGGTGGTCTGTTTGGAAGAGGACCTTGGATCTGTTTTTCAATTTCTAAAATTATAAGGCATAATATGCCACATACCCAATGCCTTAACATGGAAATTAAGCTTCCATCAATCCATATTAGGAAATTCAATAATTTAGTTGATTGCAGCCCCTTTCTCTTCTATCTTACATCACTTTTCTCTTTCCTTTTCTTTCTCTCACAATCAGTTTCTTTTCCATCTCTCTCCCGCCACTCTCTCCCCCTCCCCTCCAACGCTTTAACGGAGTTTTGACTGACTAATTAATTTGTGAGAGATTGCTTTTGTAGATAGGTAAATGCTTAACTTACCTGCAATTTCCATTGTGTAACAAAATGATCGGTCGCAATTGGTCTACGTTTCAATTTTTAACACTTATCAATTGTGGTTAAGATTCACTCATCCCTAGGGTTGAGCCATCCAACCTTGCCTTTTAGAAAGAAAAAAAATATTAATTTAATTTAGTTAAACTTAATCAAGATTAAATGGGTGTTAAAAGGGACACAAGGACACGACGGTAACTTAAACAGCGGACCCTTGGTTTCCTAATCACTCCTTGGATGGATATGGTATTTTGATACTGAAAGTTTTTGTAAAAAATTTAATTATTGGGAAATGAGATTGGATCACAGTCAATTGTGATTGAACCCTTTCCGAGTTCAATTGCACCCGAGGTCAACACATGTTCATTTTTTTTTGATATTTTGAACTAACTAAACACACTCAACACACACCCACAAGACACACACGCCCTACAATCTCAACTACAAGCCTATAACCACACACACCCCTCAAAAAAGAGGGGTGAAGTGGGAGTACTTGAAGGAGAAGGCCCCTACAATCGTTAAGCGAGGTGGGATAAATGGGCTAACAGCTCATAAGAGAGCAAACACACCACATTGTTTTTGTCTTTTTTTGATATTTTGAACTAACTAAACACACTCAACACACACCCACAAGACACACACACACGCCCTACAATCTCAACTACAAGCCTATAACCACACACACCCCTCAAAAAAGAGGGGTGAGGTGGGAGTACTTGAAGGAGAACGCCCTACACTCACCACACACCCACAACACATGTTCATTTTAACCCCTATCAAATGTGGTTAAGATTCACTAATCCTCGAGTTCAACAATATAACTTTGGTTTTTAAAATTCTTTTTAGAAAACTAAGGTTAATTTTTTTAAGCAGAGTTAAATATTTTATTTTTTAAAAACTAAAGATGTATTATTGAACCTAAGAGTTAATAAATCTTAACCACAATTAGTGGGTTTTAAAAGGGATACGTGAATCCCAATCACAATTGGACAAGCCGGACTCTTTTCTCACAAATTGTAACGATAGAAGCCATGAGGTGTGTGAGTAAGAAAGAGAGAGTGGAGTTAAGGAAAGAGAGAGTGGAGTTAAGAGGGGAAAGAGTGGCGTGAAAGAAAGTAAAGGAGAGTAAAATAAGAGATAATAGATAAGGAAAGGAAAGAGAGGCGTGAGAGAGAGTAGAGATGGTTGTGTGTGTTTAGGGTGTATATGTGTGTTACATGATAATCTTTCTACCAAAAACAAAGAGAGAGGCGTAAGAGAGAGTAGAGATGGTTGTGTGTGTTTAGGGTGTATATGTGTGTTACATGATAATCTTTCTACCAAAAACAAAAAGAGAGAAATAAGCTGATATCAATTAAAATATATTTTTTTTTATATTTCTTAAACGGAATTGAGAGAAAGGTTATCCTTTCTGTTGACAACAATGGGTACCTGTTTAATTGTAGTGGAGTCTACTTGTAGAGGTCTCTACGAATGATCCCGACTCGGCATAGTCATGGATATCAGGACAACTGTCCTAATTTCTTTTTTAAAAAAAAACTATAATTTAATAGGGTAAAGCCGCATGAGTTTTTTGTTTTTTGTTGTGATATCATTTACTTGAAAAAAAAAAAAAAAGTCACACCTCACCATTGGAGCAAGAGGTAGGGGTATAGATACATGAGGAATTACCCCTTAAATTTTAAAAATATATATATATTTTATATTATATTATTTAATTATTTAATAAAACATAATCACGGGACAATGGATAGTTTACCTTTTAAAATTTTGAAAATAAATGAGGTAGGATCACAACCAACTGCAATTGAATTCAATTGCATGTGTGGCACATGTGGAACAAAAGAGAGAGATCATTTTTGATTTGAATTTCCCATATTTTTTTTCTCATCCAATCCGCATGTGCCATTTGTGCAATTGCATTCGACCATGATTTTATCTCAAAAATATAATATTAATATTGTATAGCCATGAAACAAGGGGCAATTGCCAATGACTTTTGAAAATTAAATATATCTTTGTGCTTTGTTATTTAATTATTTAACAAATCATAATTATAGGACAAAGGGATAGCTGCCTTCGTAAACAAAGGAGAAATAGTACTCGAATGTTTATGTACGAAACGGATGGATGAAATGATCCACAAACTTAGCTATCAATGTTTTTTGACCTACAATATTTTGTACCTGTCTAATCATTTTCCACAAATCTATCAAAGTTTTATTTATATATCAATTTCTTTCTTTTCCTTTTTTTGTATTTTATTGTTAACCAAAGGAAGCCACTGGATTAAAGCCCATCGTCAGGGATTTAGGGAGACGAATGGCAAAAGAAGATTCTCCAAAAGTTGATTATAGAAAAATGGAGCATATTTGTACAGGGCATGCCAGCCCTACTTTGTTGGAGCATAATAAAAGCAACATACAAGCACCACTCTTACGTATGCCTGTCATGTAAAGGCATTCGTTTTTTCACCAAAAAAAAAAAAGGTAGTAGGGGTGTTAGGGATAAGAAAACTATGAATTGACCGGACGAAGGGAGAGAGTTGTGAAGACGAAGTAATCTTGATATGCTAAATTTGCTTGAAAATTATGAAGTGAAGATCACTTCATTTTGCAGATCAAGTAGAATTCCACTCTAATTTGAAAGAAGATCACCAAATTAGGGTAACAAAATGTTATTGAAACCAAGATTCCATGATGATAGCAGTATCATATCAAAGAATTATGAGAGTTAGTCATAGAATTCAAAATTTTTGCAAACTCTCACTATGAGTATAATCCATAGCATTGCAATCCTGTCAATTAACATGTTTTTTTTTGGAAGGTAACCCTGTCAACATGTTAATGAAAAAAAATCAAAAGAAATAATTTATGGTATACTGGTTCTCACGTAACATGGAAAAGTAGCAACACTTGCATTATGACAGTGAGATCTTGGACGTCTACACTTGGGGCTAGCATTACTCAAAAATTATTAAGCTATTTATAAAGATCAATTTCCTAAACTTCTCAATTCATTAATTTCTCTCTTGGACTATATGTCTTTGCCATACAAATAGACATCTAACTTTACTGAAATTCAAATTAAGATAAAGTTAAGAGATATATCTTATCTCTTATTGTGGCTAATCTAACGCCGGGCCGGGCTGGGCTGGGTACGTCTCGGATAAGGTAGAATAAGAAAAAAAAAAAAAAAAGGTTGTTTTTTGAGGGTTTTAGTAATAGACCTTATGGGTTGGACTAACCTGGCCAAATCTAACTAGGAGCCTAGTCTAACGAGCCACTGGGCCTAAGCCTTTAAGCCCAAGCCTGCCCAATTATGTAATTGTACCTAAAGCCTACTAGTAATGAGTACAGGTTGGCTTAGATCTTAAGAATAATCCAACTTGGCTTAGATCTTAGGAATAGTCTAACTGGTTCTATCATTTTGAAACATAATTTGGAGGAGCCATGCTAGGCCCTACTCTTAGGCATTCTATATTCTCAGCTAAAAACCAATACCTCTCTTTCAGCCAAAAGCTAACATTTGTCCAGTCATCCTACCTTATAATCAAAACAAAATTTCGGAACTCAGAAAAAGTTGAATATTTTATTATTTAATTTCATCAAAATATTTCAAAATTTTGACATTTCACCAAGGGGTGACAATGAGCCGAGTTTCAGTTGAATTTTGTGATTTTTGAATAAGCCCAATTTGAAACCTAACACATTTATAAAGCCTTCGAAGCCCAAGTCGGCTCCATTGCCACTCCTAATTTAGGCCATTTCAACAAAGGGGAGGTGGGCCTTATGTAATTATGTCATGGATACTACTTTGGTGATAATTAGGGGTGGCAAATTGCCCGAGTTGGGGCTTCAAAGCCTATATAAAGGTGCCGGGTTTCGGGTTAAGCCTTTTCAAAAATCACTAAAATTCAAGGTCATATCCAGCCCAATGCTACCCCTGATTCATCAGTAATCATGACAGTAGATCGATCCTAGGAGGCTAGGATATACTTGTACTTAGCAAGGGTGTGTTCGAGCTGGACTGAACCGGGCTTGACTGTTCGGCTCGTTTTGACATTTTTTCATCTATGCTCCAGCTTGGCTCGATTCTATAAGTAGTTCGAAAAGCTCAGTTTGAATATGTTTGACTAGATTTGGCTTGAGCTCAGTTTGAATTATTAAGAAATTATTTTTAAATAAAATAATAGTTTTATTATTATTATATATAATAATTATATTATTTATATATAATAATTATAATACATATATATATATATATAATATTCAAACCAACCGAACCTCAATCGGGCTTGACTGTATATATATATATATATATTTGTTTTTTCAATAATAAAAAAAAAAAACCCAAATCGGAGCTGAGCTTCAAGTTGAGCCAAGCCAAGCCAAGCCGAATCAAACAGGCCAAGCTCTGCTTCAATACATTTTTAAACTCAAAAAATAGTTTGGCTAGGATTGATTGAGCCTATTTTTCGAGCTCAAGCCCGGCTTGATTGGGCCGAGCTGAGCCGAGCTCGAGCTAGCCATTTTCGGACTTCGGGTACACCTAAGGCTGTATTCGGGCCAAGCTTGACCGGGCTTGGCCAAGCCCGGCTCGGCTTGAATTAGTTTGATCGAGGCCCAAAGCCCGGCTCGGCCCGAAATCATGATCGATTGTGCGGCCCGAAGCTCGGCCCGAAAAAAAAAAACTTGGCTTGAAGCCCGGCTCAGCCCGAATTGATTCAAGCTCAAGCCGGGCTTGGCTTGGCTCGAGCTCGGCTTGAATCATTTTTTTTAAAAAAAAATAATAAAATTTTATATTATTTATATATATAATAATGATATATATATATATTTAAAAAATAATATTCGAGCCGAGTTCGGGCCGGGCCGAACCTCAATCGAGCCGGGCTTCAAGCCGGGCCGAGCCGCACAGGGGTGGGCTTGAACTTGGCTTGAATTAGCTTTCGGGCTTTGTTTTAGGCTTGGCTTGGCTTGTTCGAGCCCAAAATTTCGGGCCGATCTCGGGCCGCACCAACGGGCCAATCGGGCTTTGTGCAACCCTAGGTACACCCATACTTGTGCTTGGGAAAGACATTAAAGTTCTTCTTAGTATACCCACCCTCTGCATATGGTATGGATGAATAGAATTATAGATCTGGGGAAGGAGATGAACACACGGATTAGGGGAATTTAAAACTCTCTGTGTAACCCTAATTTTGCGCCATTGTTGGATCGAAGCGATGCCTGGTTCAATGATGGCAGGGGAATCAAGTTCGTGGTCCGGAGCATTGCTTCAGATCTCACCTTACACCTTTTCTGCCCTCGGAATCGCGATTGCCATTGGTGTTTCCGTGTTGGGTGCTGCTTGGTCTGATTCAAATTTCTTATTTTCATCCCAATCATTCATTTTTATTTCAAGTTTCTACTGTGAATTTGCTGGTTTTGATTGCTTATTCTAAGACTTCAAATTTTTTTACTGAATTTTTAGGGGAATTTATATAACTGGAAGTAGTTTGATTGGTGCTGCAATTAAAGCTCCCCGCATCACTTCGAAGAATCTCATTAGGTAAGCAATTGGATTTAGCATCCCAATTGTACAGAATTTTTGTTCTTTCTCCTATTTGGATAACTTTTGATTGATTCATGTACCTGTTTGTTAATGTATAATGCTCTTCAACAAAAGAATGTATATTTATTTGAAATTTCAATCATTAATCATGTATACCCATTAGAATGCAGTGGTTTGCAAAGTAGTGCTCTATTCATTTGCTTAAAAAAGAGAGAGGATGGGATCCATTAATGGATAATGTAGGAAGCTCAATGACTTATTCATTTATTTAAGGTTTCTCCACTTTCCTTATTATTAATTGCTTGCATAGAGGAGAAAAATAGGGTAATACATTTGGTCATTTAGTGATCACGAAATGAGTTATCTTCTCACAATGTGTTGTTACTTGAGTTAATTCTACCAAGTTCATGCATCTTATTATACTTCTTTAATATGTATACATTCCTAAACCTGTTTCTTTGGTATCCCTTATTGAGCTTTCACCTTTGGTGAACTATAGGTCTAAAACTAACATTGAACTGCTTCCATGTCTTTCCAGAAGCCCCTAACTGGTTTCTTGGACTGCTCTGAACTTAGCCCTTTAGCAAGCTAAATTTATCATTTTAGTGTTTCCATTACTACAAAAATAGGTCTTGAAATTTGAATATCATGTTCCTTTCTTGGTTTTAGCTCAATTTTAGCAGCTCTAACTGGAGATCCAAGACTATGAAGCAAATATTAGGCTCTTATAGAACTTCGAAACTCAAGCATCACCATGTTACAACACGGGTGCTTATCACAAATAAAATTTCTTAGCTTAAATTTAGGAGATGAAAAATATTTAATTTTTGGATCAAAGTTGTAAACAACGGTTTTAGCAAGCGTAACAGTTCCAATTGAAGCTGTTACAGTCCATAACCCGTAATACACATGCTGTTTTTTAGATAAAAAATAATATTAAAAAAATATCCAAAATGTAAAATTGTGGAAAAATGTTTAAATTTGAAAGACGGGCAAACTTATTGACACCAATACATATTATGCATAAATAAGATAATTTATCAAGCTTAATTAACTCATAATGAGGAAAAAAAGAAATTAAATTTGAACTTATGAAGTTATAAAGTATGATCCACTAATTATCTTAGAATAAAATTTCATAGTAATAAAGCAAGAGTGCCAAAATAATTACCTAATTTCAAAGCCAAATAGCGTTTAAATTTTAAGTAATGGCCATAACATTCATTACAGGTGTTACATTATGTTAATTTCGATAAATAATGTCGTAGTGGACGTTACATAGAAAAACCCTAATACACCTATAGGCATAGTCACAAAGTCGGGGTTCAGGAATAATTCGGCAAGGGTCAAGTACGGAAAAATTCAAAAATTTTGGAAAAATACGGGAAAACTTCGAGGAAAAAATTAATAATTATAAAAATTAGAAACAATGCTAATTAGTATATCTAACAATTTGGCAAGATAATATACAAAAAGATTAACTATAAGTCTATAATCAACAATAATAAGTTCATAACATCATTTTAACATCTAATTCATTCCATCAAGGCATCAAAATTCATTAAAACATCAACTATCAAGATTAAAAACAGGATTATAATATGCGTATTAATAAATAACTCATTCTTTTGTGGTTTTTTGGCATCTTTTTGTTCTGTTTAGCTGAGATTTTCTTTTCTTGATTTTGTTTTTGGTTCACCCTTTGTGAATCTTTGTATCCGTTTTATCTTTGTTAATGCAATGAGTTCCTTTACCTATATAAAAAAAAAAAAACTGCATAATCTTCATTTCCAAAAAAATTTCAAGAGTATCCGTTTTTCTCGTATTATTCGTTTTAAATGTGTTTTTTTTTTATATTATTCGTTTTAAACTATAATAGGTGTTTTTTTTTCTTTCAAAAAACAGGTTTTAAATGTCGTTTTCTATGGCAAGGTATTAATACGCGTTTAAAAAAACGTAGTTTTTTATGTGACTATGCCTGTAGGCTATAACTTGACTCCTACTCATTTGGGATTACCAAATCCATTGCATAATGGTCATTATGTTACGGTTTTGGAAAAATCTATGAATTTTTTGGATAGAAATTTTGCCTCTTGGAATTATCTCAAGGGTGACGAGACCAATGTAATCAAAGCATTTAGGTGATGTCTCGATGATAGGGTTCCCTAGAGAAGGCGTTGCCTAGATGACGCGACCAAGATTTTATTTATTAAAAATTATAATAACTAAGATATTTATATTTTGTTCAAAATAAAGACCAACATATAAGACCAAAATGTCAGTTCAAAAAATGAAGATTGTCAGAGGGGGGGAGATCCAAATGCAAAATCCCTAGACAAATTCTATTAAGTAATTTTTTAACTATACACTTGTTAATATGTTTACACGCACGCGTGCATACACAAACACATGTGTGTATATATTTATTTGTAAATAACATCTAAATTTTGTGGGTTGTCACTAGCACTTTAGAGCCCGAGAGACAAGCTTAAGCACCTATGCAACCTACTCTTAACGAGTGCCCAACTAGATCTAGATTCAGCAATGAGGTATCTGGCTAGACGAGGTGAGGGCCTAGACGTTGCATATGTGGCATTTTGACCGCTGGACAAGACTGAGGTTCATGTTACTGATGGAAGATCTCTTATAGTCGTCTATGAGAGGTGTAATTTGTCGAAGAATATGACATCGGTCTTCCTTTTGAAGGATTCTTCACTCCTTAATGATTCTCTTTTCATTATTTGTGGGTTTTTGTGCGTTCAAACAAGTCAGGTTTCCTAAGGAGCTACTATTTAAGGTCAGCTTTGACCCTTGTCCCTATTTAATATTTATATAAGGAGAAATGTCTCCTCAACATTTCGCTTCCCATATGGCAGAATAAACCATTGGAAGAAATATTCTTATGTGTTAGATAAAGGTTTGATAGAAAATATAGCTTATAAATGGGGAGTGCTACCATTTATGATCTTTCTAATCACTCTAAACGTCCTCCAAGACCCATTTTGGAAACATGTTGGAGAAATGAGTGAAAATTTAAATAAATTTAGTCTCCTATTATTTTAAATGAATCATATACTTCTCTT
The DNA here is from genome assembly GCA_015143295.1 of Tetracentron sinense. Taxonomy (NCBI): domain Eukaryota; kingdom Viridiplantae; phylum Streptophyta; class Magnoliopsida; order Trochodendrales; family Trochodendraceae; genus Tetracentron; species Tetracentron sinense. The sequence continues at coordinate 4,678,150 of CM026554.1, read as the reverse complement.
TCCATAGTTTCTCTCGACTTCTGAACATAAGGATCTGTATGTTTGATACATGACCCACATTTGAAATACAAGATCATTATTTTAGCTCAATCCCTTCATCTTTCCAACTCCGTATTTGACTTTCTTTCTTAGAATCATAATCACCAAGTTGAAGTTTGGGAATTACTCTGCAAGGAATTTTTTATATAAAGAATATATTTATATGGATATTTTTTCATGACTTTTTAAAAAGTCATTGACCCCCCCCCCCCCCCCCCCCCCCTTTCTCAAAAAGTCACTAGTAATTTGAGAATTTATTGTTTGACAAGAAAGTTATGAATCATTTGTGGTTTTTTCAAAAAAAGAAAGAAAAAAAAAAGAACTTATTGACTATGCTTAGAATAGTTCCTGTTCTAGAAAACACATGATCCCTTGACTTTATCAGTTCTATACCTTCTTCCCCTCAAAAAGTCACTAGTAATTTTTCAAAAAAAGAAAGAAAGAAAAAATATACTTAGTGACTATGCTTAGAATAGTTCCCGTTCTAGAAAACACATGATCCCTTGACTTTGTCAGTTCTATACCTTCTTCCCCATGGAATTCACTCCAGCTACACTTTTCCATCTTTTGGTAAGACTAGAGATTTTTATTACTAGTCTATCTACTCCATTTGTTTTAAAAAAAAAGAGTAAATAGTAAATACTATGTTGAACCTACACTTCAACATCATTTTATTTTTAAAGACTTGAACATTACTATTTTATCAGAAGAATTAAGAGGAAAAAGAAGAAGAAGGTAAGCTTGCCAATTACACTGAAGACATCCCTAGGGAACGCCTCTAAATTTGTAACTTAAAATCCTTTCTGAAAATGCATGCCTTCTCAATCTACAGTCAAGTGAATCACAATGCAGAACATGACTTGTTTTAATACTAAAGCTAGTGACACCCTCAACTCTCCTAGAATGCTTTTGGATCAATTCAACATTGTCAAATCACGGTGTCACCATTTTCTTTTCTTTTCTTTTTTGATCGGTGTCACCCTTTTCTTTATCCTTTATTATTTCATACATTTATGAGTTCATCATTATTATACTTTCTTTCGTATTTTTATGTTGAAATTCTTAGTCTAATTGGTGTTTATGCAGTATGAACACATTTATCATTTTGTCAAAGTTGGAAGTATCTTGCCATTATATCGTTTAAATTGATTAAAAATGGCTTAAATTATTTTACATTGTACAACTACTGTGCTCCACTATTTTTTGGCTAAAGAAGAAGCTGACTACTTTCCAATTGAGATTACAGTCTTTAAGCTTACTCAAGCGTTTAGGTTTATCCTTCTAGCTTTTCTAAGATTTGCAAAGAGCTTGAATAGGCTCTTTCATTATAGTAAATATCAACATGTTTCATGAATATATTCATTCCGGATCATTACTCTCGGGTATTATGTTAATTTAAATGTGCCAAAAAAAAACTGGAACAGAGTGGCGATGTTTGCTAGCAATCTCATTATGGACCCTTATGGAGTTGCCACTTACCAATTTAGGATATGGTAGGATACCATTTTTGGAATAAGTAATAAAATTGTCGAAAAAATAACTCCTAAAGTAAGGAGTAAGGACAGTGTCAAAAAAGAGATCAATCATCAATGGGAAAGGAGATCTCCTTTATGAGAGGGGGAAGGTGTTTAACCCCATTTGACCCATCTTAAGATGGTTGCCTACTCCTTGTAATCTCCTATCATCCTCCCATCTCAATGGTTTTCAAGGGGGAAAACACAAAATAGAAAGAGAGGTGGTGTAGATATAAAGAGAACAAGAAAACAATGTCTGCGGGTGTGCAATTTTATGTAGTTTTCATATACAGGTCTCTACTTCATTTGGGGCCTACGTGAGACTGGTTTGACTTTTGAAATTTTCCTTTTTTTTCAGTGTGATCTTCTGTGAGGCAGTTGCTATATATGGTGTTATAGTAGCAATCATCTTACAAACAAAGTTAGAGAGTGTTCCGACCTCCCAGATATATGCACCAGAGTCTCTTAGAGCAGGATATGCAATCTTCGCCTCAGGAATCATTGTGGGCTTTGCAAACCTTGTCTGTGGGTATGTTGTGAGCCTTCACTCAGGTTATTGAATCAAAATCTCTTGAAAATATAGTTATTTATTGTTTTATTTTACTTAAATTCTTTCTGGCATCAGGTTGTGCGTGGGAATAATTGGAAGCAGCTGTGCATTATCTGATGCCCAAAACTCCTCACTATTTGTGAAGATTCTAGTGATCGAGATCTTTGGTAGTGCACTTGGATTGTTTGGAGTTATCGTAGGAATAATCATGTCAGCTCAAGCAACATGGCCATTGAAGACCATGTGAATGGCTATTTTAGTATTAAAAGACAAACCTGATTCTTCAATTTTTTTCACAGAACACAAATGCTTTTATTTTGCATCTCCGTTGAACTCTGAATTTGTGCCACTTCTGTCACCCGTCTATTAAGAGGCATATGTGAGATCTGATTTACCTGTTGCATTGCTTCTGAGTTTTTAGTTATAGAGGTGCTGCTCTACTCCATTGGCGTGTGAAAGAGATGCCATCATGATGAAGCGCGAGGACTTGGTACATTGTTCTTTGTATGTATTGAGAAGAGAAGAAGAATCAACCAAAAAAGTGAAAAAAGCTTATTATGCTTTTTTTTTTAAAAAATGTTTTGGGAAGAGAAATGGCTTTCATTGTAAATTGCCCTTAATGTGTAATGCTCTTTTTTTATGTATGAAAAAGAGAAGCAGCTTTCATGGTACAGTGCGAAGTGAATGCAGGCTTTACTGGGTGGTCTTTTTGAGAGCTACTCACTTAAAATTCAGCTAGCACCTTACCATATAGGATGCTTTGAAGGGGCTCCCTTCGTCAGAATAGGGAGCTTTGAAGCATAAAATGGAACTCAGAGCCCTCGCCACTTTAGGAAGATGATTCAGCTCGCCAAATTTGGCTCACCATCTCATTTTTCTCTTCTGTTTTTATTTTCAAAAACTTACCATTGGAAAATACTTGAATACATGGAGGCATGATTAAATGGGGAAAGATAAAGCTCTCCCAATTTGACAGAAAAAAAGGGGCAAGTAGCACAGTTGTTGGAGATGCTCTAAATACACTAATTAGATCTAGGGGTGCACACGGTTCGGTTTGGGTCGGTTCTAAGAAATTTTGGGACCGAACTGTCGGTTCTAAAAAAACCAACCCAAGGCCGAACTGGAGAGTTCGATTTGGAAAAAAACCAACCCAGAACCGAACCGAAGAGCCTCGGTTCGGTTCTACCCACGGGTCCTAATGTCAATAAATTTTGGGCCCAATGATACATGGGCTAGACCATCAAGGCAATGATGCATGGGCTAGACCATCAAGACAATAATGACTTCGCCCCTATAGATCAGCATGGGATCTGTGTGGCTTTTCCAAAGGCCCAAGCCCATTTACATGGGCTCTCCATAAGAAATGAAAGGGTTCTAAAAAAAAAAATTATAGGGCAGATCAGTGCGGTTCTCATACGGTTTTTGGTTCGGGTTTCACATTCGGTTCGATTCGCGGGTCCACATTCGGTTCGGTTCCAAATTTGAACAAACAGAATTGAACCGAAGAAAATCGGTTTACGTAAATTAGGAACCATTAAAAAAACCAAACCATGGTGGTTGGTTCGATTTGACCAAACCAGCAATTTCTAATTATTTTCAAACCAGCAATTCAAACCAAACCAATCCTCAGTTAGAAAAACAGGATCTTAAAGCATTTTGTTTGAAGTATTAGTTGGGTCTTCCACAATGGGAAGTCCCTACAAAAATAGGCGTATGCCGCAATTGGCGGCGAGCACACGGTATTCTTTAGTAAAAGGCGAAAGAATAGTTCGCTTTGTGCTCATCGCGCGGCTGCGTGCTTCTCTAAGGCTAACAAAAATGTGTTATATAGCTACATTGGTAGTTGAAGCTTTACTTTCTTTCCGATGTGGGACTATTCTTGCACATTCTCATGTTTGTAAATAGCAACGAACACCATGCACTTCAACTTGGACAAAAAAAAAAAACCATCTCGTCAGGCCATAGACTTAACGAACTGAAACAAATTCAATCCTAGATCTTCCGAGTTGGCCTCCATACAAACAAAGAGATGCACTGAACAAGCTCATGGTACCCCAAATACTGGGAATTTACAGTATGCAGAGAGGATTTCCATTTGCATCTAAGACCCATCTCTCTGTTCATCTACAATTTGACAAAAGCTATTTTGCTGTTTGTTCATAAGAAGAAGATAGATGGGTGCTTTGTAAAAACAAGGTTCCAGTTTGATTCTGATTTAAGGGATGACTCATCTGTGGATTTGCTTTCTGAAATGGTAGTTTGCAGTGGCTATTTGAAGACATGTGGTTCCTTTCTTGGTTTTGATGTCCTCTTGTATGTTAGATTTCATAATGCTATTTCTGTTTTCCATGGGAAAGCAGTGTGAGCTCTAATGGAGCTACTTTTCTAAGGAGTATTTCAGCTTTGTCATTGCCTTGAAATATTTGAGCAAGGAAATCCCACAAAATATTTCTTTTCACACGCCATGCCTCAATCTATATGGAAATATCAAGGCCCCTATTTTTCTTTTTAACATGTTTGGATTGTTTAACATCTGATTATATAGGACCTTATTTTTGTTCTGTTATATTCTCTTAATTTTTCATCTGAGTCTAGGTTTTTATGTAGACACAAAAAAATCCCCCACCCCACTGGGCGGCTTTCCTTTAAAAAAAATAAAAGAGCATTCTTGTGTGTATAAATAGGTAGCATATGCGTGACTCATAGGCAACGGTACCTATGCATCACAAACACTGTAAATATGTTTTAAAAAATCAGATATGCTGGTCTCTTTTCTCTAACAAGTGGCAAAAAAGCAGCTACCATTAACCTTAATTGTTCAACATTATCTCCAAGAATTGATACTCCGACTCAACATATGTTATAATTTTTAAACTAGCGATTAGCAAACCCTCGGGTCCGCTTCTTATCTTACCCTGTGTCCTCATATCTCTTTTAACACCCTTTTAACCCTGGTTAAGCTTAATAAATTAAAGTTAAGATTTTTTTTTTCCTTGAAAAGCCAAGGTTGGATTGCTTGACCCTAGGGGTGAGTGAATCTTAACCACAATTGGCGTGTATTTAAAATTGGAGAGTGGACCAATGAGGATAGGCCATTTCATTATAAAATGAAAACCATGGGTATGTTAAGTATTTTCCTAATTTTACGGTTCGCTTGGATGACCTAGTCTTTCCTGATTAGACTAATTTTTTTTACCACCTGTTAAGGAATGAGGACTTATTTTTTTAATTTGTTGTGGGCCCAAAAGAGTGTCATCTGTCGCTAAAATGTGTGACACATATCCTACACGTTATATTCGAAAACGATGGGCTGGAATCTAGAATTTAGTTTGGGCTTACCAACTAAAGGTCAAACATAACCAAAGGTGGGTTCAAGCCCAATGACATGCTAAATTAGGCCTAATTTGGTTCTGAGCTCAGGGCAAAAAAACTAAGCTTAGCCCAGCCTAGTCAGGCCTGATTTGCATCCCTCATTAGTCATTACATCCATCAAATCTTGTTGGTAATTTGGCCCTAATTTGGCAGTTTTTGTATTGTGGGTTGGACCATACTTAGCTGAAATGGTGAACCAGTTAAGCGATAACATGTACAAATTTAATTATTTCTGCCCGTGATCATGGAGATATGGGTATACCAAAACTGGCTAGGATTAGGATAACTTGTCTCATGTTCATCAAGATCAAGCCTCCAAACCAACTCTTTATGAAATGTACCATATTGAGTTGCACCCTATTAAATAAAAGGGCAATAATCCTCTCCTCGGGGCAAGGCGAGGACTATTGCTCCCCTTTGACTCCTTGAACTATGGTTAACAAGTTTTAATTCCTTCGGTTATTTTTTTTCTTCTAAAAACTAAGGTTAGATGCTTTAATCCTATGGGTTAGTGAATCTTAATCACAGTCAAAGAGATTTAAAAAGAGGACACATGGCATGGAAAATGGGCTGGACGCATAATCCCCTTCTCGGCCCAAGGAGGGGATTATTTTCCTTAAAAAATGGCGTATCTTGTTCAATCTTCCCCTTAATTTTGTCCGTATTAACATCAAATCCACCCAACTCTTGAGAACATGGCCTTTCCAAACCTTTGACAAAACAAAGAAAAGAAATATGAAAACAAGCAACACAACAATTTATATGCTTCATCCAATGTGGGCTACATCCACCTAGATTTGTGCCAATTCATTATTGCTCAAACTATGAGACTAAATCTTGAAAACCAGTATGTATTGACTAGTACTGGTTTGTTTGTGTATGACATAGAGGCTAATCATTGATAGAAACATTTAAAAAAAACTCTCTTATTCATCATTCAAAATGCCTAAAATAGGCCTTAAACTCCAAATAAAGAAGCATCTTCTTTAAGTAATCCAGAGAAGTAAAAATTTATTCAATCCATCCACAGCCTAAATCTTCGATAGTGCTTCTTAGAAGCAGCAACATTCCTCATTCCTCAATATGGATCGAACTAACGAAGAAGGAGCTGGAGTAAGCTCACAAAACTTCTTGAGCATCGTAGGGAAGCAAGTTTCGTTAGGGAATATTTTGGGCAAGCAATTATCGTCTCTGTTATAACCAGTTCGACAAATCTAGAGAAATAAGAAAATGAGAAATCAAGCAATCGCACAAGGAAGACAAGATATACATGGTTCGACAAGGTGCCTACGTCCACGGGAGAAAACAACAAAAAATCCATTAAGAATACGGGAGAAAAACAGTGTATACAAGCTCTCTCGAAACCCTCTTCTGAAACCCCCGAATAAACTTCTTATTCCACATCCTCAAAGAAAACCCTTTATATATCTAGGGTTACAACAAGAAGATAAAACGGGTCAGAAACCCCACACATTGCCTATTAATCGGGTCACTCGGGTCACACACCAGATCATCAAAGATCCGGGTTAGATCCATACAAACTTCTCAACAAAACCCATATACAAAATTTGAGCCAAAACTCATAGTCGCTAATTCCGATAATGGTGTCGCAGCAAGCAGGGTCTATAGGGGCCATTTTGCCACTAGTGAAAGATTGGATTACATCCATAACACACCCTTCAATGCTTTGAAGAGATGACCAGCACTTTTGGCTATCTGGGTCTGACACTAGCGGAAACGGTTGCTCGTCCGGTTCAAATTGGGCTAGCCCGGGTGCAATCAATGAGCGATGAATGCTATGATAAACTCTCATCATGGTTAATTGCAACTCTTTCAACTGTTATCAGACTTAAATGAATTTTGTGGCTTGTAGAGTGTGAGGTAGAGATGGATATTTATAGGGTTGGTGTATAAGGTGGTAGATAATTTCTTGGGGAGGTTGACTTGATCCTCACCCACAACCCTCCTTAGCCCTCCTACAAACCATGGATCTTAACCCACTCAATTAGCCACTGAATTGTCCATTTCCTCATAAGAGCCAAGGTAATTTGCAGCAAAAGAAGCCTCTATAAATTGATTTCTTGGTTTGTAGGAACAAACTCCACTTTGCTACTATGGTTGTTTTAGGTATGCACATGGCCACCTAGTGCTTAGCCATAGTCATTAAGTTGGAGTTCGGAAATTATTCGTTTAGGAAAAAAAGAGAAAATGTTACACTTGAATTTTTTTTTTTTAAATCTCGAATAATTTACGTTTAATATGAGAAATTCTTGAATTTTTTTTAAAGTTTTATTTTTTTAATTAGTTGTGAATACTTTATGATCAAATCATTTGACAAAAAAGTCATTGAATTATTAGAGAGGACTTTGTTACTATGAATGCAGCCATGTTAGTGCCTCATCAGCGCATTACCACCTCACTCTCCTAGAAAGAAACATGCCACATGTACGGTGATAGAGCTTTGAAATATGCCTAACTACTTTCCACCAAAATTCAAAATACAACCACTACAGTCTACATACCACCAAGCCCACTCTGTACTAGAATTTAAAACTAAGATATACTGATTTACTCTAGTAATCACTAATCCTTTGATCACCATCTTATTACTTCCTCAACAATTTTCTTAACCCCAGTTGAGACCCACCTGAACCCAACTGGCCGGGATCTAACGCAATTTACTTGACTCGCCGGAATCTGACCTACTTTAAAATTTCATTTAATCAAGACTTCCTCCACCAGTACCTCTCTCCACCCTCTTTTCAATCCAAACCCTCATATCTTAGAAGACTTGTGCACCATTCTCATTAGGCTCCCCTTGAATCATCCAATGCTATCATACAATTAACCAACTAAGGAAACTACCACTCTTTACATCTGTTAAATCATCCACTGTTGTTAGTTTGCCAATGGAAAATAATGAAAATATCCCTATTTAAATGATAAATGAGTTTCCATATGAAATTAATGTCACCAAATGCCTCCATTATTTGGCCTCATTTGAATAATCAAATATTATTTTTACATGTGTTCTTGACGAATATATTGAAAATATACTACATACATGCTCCGTTTGTTTTGAGGTAAAATAGGGGAAAACAAATGATTTCTACGGAAAATATCATTTTCCAAGTGTACTTTCTATAGGACAACTGACATTTTCCGTGAAATTCATTTGTTTTCCTCTATTTTACTTCGAAACAAAAGGAGCAATAGACGTGGTATTTTGATAACTTTTAAACGGCATTTTACATAAAAGGAGAGCAAAAAATTGAGATAGGTTATTGGGAAGTGACTCCAACCGTATTAACTATTAATCGCCTCCAAAAATAAGTCAAAATACTTTATTATGAGGAGGTGCAATTATAAAGATATTTGATTTTTTTTCCTTAGATAATTAATGGGTGACATGATTGGCCTGAACAATTCCGAGGCACCTTTTGTATTATTGCAATAACAAGGTTCTCATTTATATTAAAAAAAATGCCAATGAGTGAGATAAGATGATCCCACCAAAGCACTAACCTTAAATACTGATTCTATCTATTATGTCGACTTCCTTCAAATGACTGTAGCTTCGCCTTGTAGTGTTGTTACCTTAACCAAAAAAAAAAATTCTATCTATTATGTTGTCAATAAAAATACTCCAATTGACAAGCAAACATTCTCTACATGGAACAAAATTTCTTAGAAAGAACAACACAACAACTGTACCCATCAATTTAACTATTATTCTAATTATCACTTGGAAAAAAAAGAAACAAAGCTCTAGTTGAAAAGCTGATTATCATCAAAACCAAATGTAGCATTATGTCATGATTAACATGATGAAAAACCCCAACACCCACCAACATGGACTGCGAGTGATTAGCATCAAGAGCCCACTAATTTATGGCCTTAAATCTCATCATAAACTACAAAAATGGGTTTTTTAAGAACCTCAGGATTACGGTTTCTCTACTACTAACTATATATGAAAAAAAAAAGGATATCATCCATTCATGCAGCTGGAGCATAGTCATAACCACCATCATCATCCCCATCCCCCTCCATCGAAGCGGCAGGCGCATAGTCATAGTCGCCATCCCCTTCTAGTCCCGCCACCGGGGCATTATCATAGCCATCATCGTCACCATCTGCATGCCTCTTGCACCATGAAGAAATCACCATTGAAATAACAGTCGGGAGAATACTGAATACCCCAACTTCATAATATACCTCTTCCTCTAATCTATTTGGGGTCTGGACATAACATTAATACTCTAATAAATCAAAATAAACATAGCCCAAAATGCTGCAGAAACAGAGCATGGGATTCCGGTGGTGACCGGATTTTTGACGTGATGGTGGTTGTGAGGGGAAAATACCGGCAAGGACACGCGTCAGCAACAGTTCCTCCCACGCTCTGGTTTACTGGTAGAAGGTTGGAGCGGAGGGTGTGACACCCTGACCTGTACTCCGATGGTAAAGTAAGTAGGTGTAGAAGATGATGAACAGTAAACTCAGAAATAAGCACTGGAAGCTACGCAAGGCACTGGGAAGCACTGAATAAGTATACTCTGAAGTATGGCCAAAACGTGATTAAAACGTGGTCTTTGCACTAAAAATCACGGGGTTTTTATAGGGTAAGGTTGGTATGGCCATCGATGACCATGGATGGCCATAGGTGTCCATACCACGTGTTTTTGCACTCATTGCCAAATATCTCAGACATATCTACCGCCGGTTGCATCACACGTGAGAGCCCCATATGAGTCCAATCGGACGGAATCGGACAGTACGCAGAAGTGACCAGCATTAAATGCCAAGACAGTGCTTTCGGCACGAAACGACGCGTTCGGCACGCCTGTCGAAATTATGGATCGCCTCCTGATCACTTCCTCCTACGAGTCGGTCTCGTTGTTGACTTGAGCTCGGTTACGGTGTAGATGTCTTAAAACACAACACGACATCGTTGTCGATGAGACAACGGACTCGTTGTTCGCGCAACGACAAAGACGTTGTCAAGAGTACAACGGTCACGTTGTGCTTTAGACAAAGAGCACGTTGTCAAAGCCACAACGGAAACGTTGTTCTGCAAGAGAACAAAGACGTCGTAATGCGCACAACGGGATCGTTGTGCATCAGACAACGTGTGACCCCTCTATTTTAAGCACGTGACCTCAACTCGTGTCCACGTGTCACTTTCGTGAATAAAACAACAAAAACGAGCTCGTTCTCCAACGCTAAGTTGATTTTACGAATTTTATCCGTTACAGTGGTGACTGATCACCGGAGGTTCGACCGTTCGAATATAGATGTGGTTATAAAATAATATTTATCAAAATATAAAATAATATTTTAATATTTATTAAAATATTTTAATAAAATAATATTTATCAAAATATTCGCTTGCAATTCGCGTATATGTCGCGAATAGTTTAGATGATTTCAAAACATTCTGTATAAATCCGAATCATTGAATCGGAAGGCTGAACACAACAAAAAATGAACATTAAGTTCGCGAATTAACTAACTATGATCACAACCAAAAATTGAACTCAGGGTGCAATTTGGCACCGACAAGTCAACACGTCCCCTTTAACTCATTAATTATGGTTAAAATTCTCTAACCCTTAGGGTTCAATAATCTAACCTTAATTTTTAAGGAAAAATAAGATATTTAACTCTAATTAAGAATTTTTAACCTTTAGGATTAATATTTTTTTCAAATAGATTAAAAGGGGCTCTTTGGCGAGGAAGCTTGAGAAGAATCCCAAATTAGGTGACTTTTTTTTTTTTTTTTTTTTGGGAAAAACACCTAAATAAAACGCATGCACACAATTGGTTTTGAGAAAAACACTAAACACAATTAGACCTAAGGTCACCAAACACAATCAGAACTAAGGTTACAAAGAAAAACACGCAAAATTGAAAGTCAAATATACATTAAAAAAAAAAAAAAAAAGTTCCTCCCCCTATGAACAAGAAAATCAGGTGAATGGGCTGCTAGAGTGAGGAAAGATTCTTAACCACTAGTGACCGGTTCAATGAGCACCTTTGGGCTATGGGTTTTGATCAACTATCTCACTTGAAGAAAGATAGCCTCACTTGAAGGAAGATATAGGCAATGGCTTTTCGATCAACTATCTCACTTGAAGAAAGATAGCCTCACTTGAAGGAAGATAGCCACAAGAGTAAACGACGAGCTCAACACAACAATTAGGATAAACCCACTCAACCACTCCAAAAGATCACTCAACTTATGGAGAGCTTAACCACCAAACTTGAGACTTTCAGAAAACTAAAATCTAGTACATACATGATACATATACCATAGAAACTTAGGTTTTAAGCATTGTGGAGGGAAGCCCCTACAAAAATAAACGCATGCCGCTGTTTGCGACGGGCACACTGGTACTTTCTTTATCTTAGTAAAAGGCAAAAGAATAGGCCGATCAGTGCTCACCGCGCGGCTGCGAGCTGGCTGCAAATCTGATGGCGTAAACATAAGGAAAACAAAAATATAAAATATAGCTGCATTGGTAGTTGAAGCTTTACTTCCTTTCCGATGCGGGACTATTCTTGCACATTCTCATGTTTGTAAATAGCAACGAACACCATACCCTTCTACTTTAAAAGCATCTCGTCATATTTCATCCTCAGATCTCAGAAATAGACTTAACCAACGGAAACAAATGGGTGTTTTGTAAAAATAGGTTCCAGTTTGAATCTAATGGGTGGGTGGGAGATCGGTAATTATCTGGTTTTTTTTTTTTTTTTTTTTTTTGATCTATGAAAAATTTGTGTTTAATTCATGAAATTCGCTATTTTTTTCAAAAAGGTCATCAACATTAGTGAGCCACATTCATTAGGGCACCCTGATTAGCAAACTTAAGCAGGTGGATTCGGGCAACCATTCATGTCATTAATGTACAATTAGCCCACACAATTTCTACAAATTGTGGTTAATACAAATAGGAAGAAACTGTATAATTCTGACGAATATCAATGATTTAATCACCCAATTGAGTGATGGAGCCCATGGTTTGAGCTTACATATGACCTTTCCTATCCATAATAACCAGACTTCAGAGTCATTCCTTTTTGAGAGGGTGTTTGGATGCAAGAAAATGGGAGCCTAGATTAATTCTGGAAAGTGTGTCCCTATTCACCTGGAGGTCTTTGAATGGAAACAAGATCAACAACAAAATTTCAAGGACTAGCCTTTACCCATCCATTATTCATTAATAAGCAGCCTACATTCAAACACGATATCTTTTAATCTTTTATTTGGATACCACATCCTTGCACCCCAACATCCCCTTGAAGCAAAGTAAGCTAGTCTTAATTAAAGTCACATAAAGCAAAAAAGAGAGGTTCAACTTCAACCAGTTTGGAGACACTCCTCCTTCAAACACGATCAGAAATTCTTTTCAATTCTGGCGAAAATAGGCGTAGCATCGCTGTGCTCCATGAATGGAGGTAGTAACGGGCGGTGTGGGTGCGTCTTCTAAGTTATGCAGAAAGTAGTTCATAAGAGGGAGGAGAGGGAATATCTTAGGCCAGCATTTGTCGTTTCGTAATGGCCCTGCAACATTTGGGGCTCATTTGGACTTTGGAGTGCAAGAAAATGGTGAAAAAGTTGTGTAAACATACTTGGGTATTAATTTTTTTGGTTCGATCAGATCACCTAGTTTTATCTGATTAGACTAATTATTTGCCACATGTTAGACAGTGGAGACCCATACATTGAATTTATTGTGGCCCCAAAAAAGTGTCATCTGTCACTCAAACAACATGTTATAATCCAAAAATCAGGCTGGATTCTGGCCGGGGAAATTGAATTTAGGCTCACCAAGTCAAGGTCAAACAGAACGAAAGAAAATTTAACTGACGTGGGTTCAAGCCCAATGATTCAGGCCGAATTGTGCCTAATTTGGGTATGAGCTCAGGGTAAATGGACCAAGCTTAGCCCAGCCCGGTCAGGCCTGATTTGCAGCCCTCATTACATCCAACAAACCTTGCTGGTATTTCTCATCAGCGAGTTTATGGGCTGAAGTTCACACAGCCTATGAACTTCAATCTCTTGGAATATTTCATCGCTCACCCGACGAGGCCAAGATTATGGGCTGAACTTGAGCTCAGAGCCCGGAACCTTGAGAACTGGAGTTTGATTCTATTTCATCATAATTGAATTTCATTTCATCAGACGACATTTCTCTTCGGTCTGACAAAGTCCCTTTAATTGTCCTTGAACTCTGGTTAACAAGTTTTAATCCCTGTTTTTTTTTTCTTCTAAAAATGAAGGTTAGATGTTTTAACCCTAAGGGTTAGTGAATCTTAACCACAGATAAAGAGAGTTAAAAAAGAGACATGTGGCACAAAAAGGGGGTGAGACGCATAATCCCCTCCTTGCCCCGAGGAGGAGATTATTAACCTTAAAAAAATTGGAAATCTTGTTCAATCTTCCCCTTAATTTGGTCGATATTAACGTCAAATCCATGCAACTCTTGAGAATAGGACCTTCTCAAGGCTACGAAAAACGAAAACATTTTTTAAAAATACTCTTATTTATCATTCAAAATGCCTAAAATAGGCCTTAAACTCCAAACAAAGAAGCATCATCTTCTTTAAGTAATCCAGAAAAGAAACAATTTATTCAATCCCTTGAAATGAAAATCATCCACAGCCCAAAAATCTTCGATGATGCTTCTTAGTAAGAGCAATATTAATTCCTTCACATGGATCGAACTCACAGAGATGGCACTGGAACATGGTGACAAAACTTCTCGAGCATCGTAGGGAAGAAAGGTTCGTCGGGGAACATTTTGGGCCAGCAATTGTCGTTAATTCCGATAATGGCGTTGCAGCAAGCAGGGTTTATAGGGACCATTTAACCGCTAGTGAAAGATTTGATTACCTCCATCACACACCCTTCATTGCTTTGAAGAGATGACCAGCATTTTTGGCTATATGGGTCTGACACAGGCGGGACACTTGGTTGCCTGGTTGAACCCGGGCTAGCCCGGGTGCTATCAATGTAGCAATGGATGCTATGATAAATGACATAGAATGTATCTCTCTTGCTCTCACCATGGTTACAACTCTTTCTACTGTTACCAGATGTAAATGAATTTAATTTGTGACTTGGAGAGTGTAGGAAGTAGATATGGGTATTTATAGGGGTGGCAAAAGGTGGAAGAGAGTTTAATTTTTGGGGAGATTGACTTGATCCTCACCAACAACCCTCTTAGCCTTCCTACAACCATGGATCTTAACCACTTAGCCACTGAATTGTCCATTTCATTACAAGAGCTAGAGGTAATATTAATTGCAGCAAAAGAAGCCTCCATAAATGGGATTTTTGCTTTGTAGGAACAAGCTCCACTTTGCTACAATGGTCGTTTTATGTATGCACATGGCCACCCAATGGTGCTTAGCCATAGTCATGAAGTATAAAAAAAAAAAACAAACAAACAAACAAGTTACTAATTATGAGAAATTATAGACAAATATATTCCATACATTAGATATTTACACTTGAATTTTTCAAAAATTCAAGTGAATAATTTACATTTAAAATGAGGAATTTTTTTTTTTGGTCATTAATTAGTTGTGAATTCTTTGTGATCAAATCATTTGACAAAAAAGTCACGAATTATTCTAAAGAACTTTGTTTTTTTTTTTTTTTTTTAGCACCTTGCCACCTCACTCTCCTTGAAAGAAACATGCCACGTGTACGGTGGTAGAGCTTTGAAATATGCCTAACTACGTACTTTCCACCAAAATTCAAAAATACAGCCACTACAGTCTACATACCATCAAGGTTTAAAGTAATATATACTGATTTACTCTGAGTATTCCTTTGATCACCATCTTATTGCTTTCTCAACAATTTTCTTAATCCCAGTTGAGACCCACTTGAACCCGACTGGCCGGGATCTGACATAATTTACTTGACTAGCCAGAATCTGACCCACTTTAAGATTCATTTAATCAGGACTTCCTCCACCCTCTTTTCAATCCCAACAATCATATCTTACAAGACTTGTGCACCACTCTCATCAGATCCCCTTGAATCATCCAATGCTATCATAAAATTAAAGAACCCAGGAAAATACCCCTCTTTACATCTGTTAAATCATCCGCTAATGTTAGTATGCCATTGGAAAATAATGAAAATATCCCTATATATAAAATTAATGCCATTCAAGTGCCTCCCTTATTTGGCCTTGGTCGTGTAAGGACCTAATGTTTAGATACTGCTCCCTATTTTTCGGGTAACATCTTTATCATTACTATTATAATGGGAGAGGCAGGCGTAACCTGAATTTTCCGAAATTCCTAAACTACCCTTATATAAAACAAAACTTTAATTTAATGTTTTACTTTAATTCCCAAACTACCCTCATCTATCTATTTAAATAATAGAATCACAGTCAATCACGATTGAACTCGGGGAGAGTTCAATCGTACATACGGGTTAACATGTGTCCCTTTTAACTCCTATTAACTGTGGTTAACTCCTTTCCCTCGCTCTCACGTGCATTGCATGTGCCACCCGCTAGTATAATTTGAAAATAAATCAAAATATTATTTTTCCATATGTTCGTGAAAAATTTATTGAAAAAACTACATATAAAGGGGGTATTTTGATAAATTTTTAACGACATTTTATGGAAAGGCAAGCAAAACTTGAGATAGGTTACTAGGAAGTGCTAGCCCCAATAGTATTAATCATTAATCGCCTCCGAAATAAGGTCAAAATACTTTATTGTGAGGTGACATTCAAAAGATATGACTTTTTCCTTGAGATAATTAATGGTTGACACAACTGGCCCAACAATTCCGAGGCACCTTTTGTCTTATTGCAATAACATGGGTTCTCATTTGTGGAAAAATAAATTTGCCAATGAGTGAGATAAGATGGACCCCACCAAAGCACTAACCTTAAACGCTGATTCTATCAATTATGTTGTCAATAAAAATACTCTAATTGACAACCAAACATTCTCTACATGACTACATAGAACAAAATTTCTTAGAAAGAACACCACAACCACCATACCCATCAATTTAACTATTATTCTAATAATCACTTTTAAGATAGAAACAAAGTTCTAGTTGAAAAGCTGATTATCATCAAAACCAAATGTAGCATTATGTCATGAGTAACATGATGAAAAACCCTAACACCCACCAACATGGACTGTGAGTGATTAGCAACAAAAATGGGGTTTTTAAGAACCCCAGGATTATGGTTTCACTGCTACTAACTACATATGATATCATCCATTCATGCAGCTGGAGCATAGTCATAACCTCCATCATCATCATCCCCATCACCCTCCATCGAAGCGGCGGGCGCATAGTCATAGTCCCCATCATCGTCACCATCCCCTTCTAGTGCCGCCGCCGGGGCATAATCATAGCCATCATCGCCATCGTTGTCACCATCTGCATGCCTCTTGCACCCTGAAGTAATGATCACCATTGAAATAAGAGACATTTAGACAAGAAATGAGACTTTTCTTCCTGTGTATCAAAGCAAGGAAGATAAACTGTAAATGGGGTTTGTATGGTTTGAGTGAATATGAATGGGGGAGAGGCAATACTTATATATGAGCCACAGAAGGAAGAGAAGGTGTTATACTCGTTGAGGCGCAAGTTAGCCACGTGGGAAGTGTGGAGGGATGCTTGAAAGTTGTGCAAAACACAGTGCCGTCGACACGTGGTGTGTGACGGGGCATGCCAAGTGGGAATCCAGATGACAGTTCAGTAAATACAGCTGTATTGCTACCTGTGATGAGAGATGAGTAAAGCAGCTCTTTGGTTGATTGGTTGGGCGGGCCATACAAAAGTTGGATTTTTAGTTTGTGGGGATGTGAGATAAAGCAGTGGATGTCTTAAAAAGAGTTTCATGGTTTAGAAATGTGGGGGACTATCTACTACACGATTGCATATTCCTTGAGTAGCGTTTGGAGTGGCTCATGGGCCTATATCGGCCCACATAGTCAAGGATCGATCTGGTGCAAGAGGCAGGAAGGGAGCAAAATCCTAATTCACATGTCCTATTAGCGCATTTTCTAAAACTTAAGGGGTTAATGCTGATGTGTTGGAGCAGAAGTGTGATTTTAGGGGGCTTCATAGGTTAGGGCTCAAAAAGAGCTAGAGAAAATCCTAACACTAACCCTAAAATGCATATTTGAAATGTTCGCCGTCTTAGGTCTTCTTAGGTTTTAGAAAATGCTGATGTTGCACATGAATACCATGCTAGGGTTACGGCTTTTCACATTTTGTTGTGGCCTTTGAAGGTGCTTCTTGAAGCAGACTCTTGTTCGAATCCGATGTTGATCTGATCCGTTGACAGTCCTAGGTAGGAGGTCCGGCAAATGCCGATTTTTTCCCTTCAGGAAATATGAATAAAAGACTAGATATCATATTACAATAATGTGCTACAGGTCCTAAAGTGATGCAAACGACACAAGTTTCACTACTTCAGAAACCTCGTTATAAAACTTTGAGACCCAGTAATAGTCTTTTTTGTAACTACCACCAAAGTGCCCAAAATTTCAACTTTATTAAGAGACTTAAAAGAAAACCCACCTAAACATGAGTAAAATTCAGAGAAGAAAATTCAAAATCCATCTCATATATGTTCTTAGATCTCATCATTAGCTGCAAATGTTGTGGTATGACAAGGGTTTTAAACATTAACCCGTGAGTCTCTATTATATATCAGGGATAAGTAATTGAATCATAAATTGATGCAGCTGGTGCATAATTATAACCATCATCACTATCACCCTCCATGGATGCGAGCCATCATCACCACCCTCATCCCCATCACTATGCCTCTTGCACCATGTACTAATCGTCGAGAAGGGAACCATCTCTTTAAGGATTTTGCTAGTCCTGCTCTCTTCTATTGCACTCTCCCTTGTTGGGGCAAGAAGACAAAGATTTCATGGTGGGCCCACAACTGTCTAATACAAAATCCTTATCTTCTGCCCTTAGAAGCAGAGAGAAAATATGGGGAGAGTGTCGCTTAGCACTTCTTTGGGGATGGAAAAACTTGGGGGTATAGAAGGATCGAAGATGGGTATTTTTATGACTTGATGGGATTTATATTGATGCTTGAGGCGTTCAGTAGAGGTGGCAATGGGCTGGGTTTAGTCTTAAATTTTAGTATTTTTGAATAAACCCGGTACAAAGCCCAACAAATTTACAAAGGCTTTGAAGCCCGAAATCAGCCTAGTGTGTGAAGCACGAATGCACAATGCCAGTATGTGGCGCACAAGAAGAACCTGCCAAGTGGAATCCACATGTCACGGAATATGTGACGGCGGAGTATGTGGCGCACGAGAAGGATCTGCCAAGTGGAATCCACATGCCACTGGAGGGCATTTGATGGAAAAGCTTCTTAATGCTCTATTGGACATTGGACTAGGGGTAGTGAAAAAGAGTGGATACAAAGTCTAAATGAGAGATGGGATAGAGAAAGACAGATGCCTAATACCCTTCCTTCAAGAGTGTGCAACATGTTTCATCAATGCCTGCTAAGCACTTGAGAATCTCAGCAGCCTTATTTGAATCTTCCAACAAAACCATGAGATTAATCCCCCAAGAGAAAAGAGACCAAATTTCATACCATTAAAATCTAGGTAGCCAGTCACTTTCAAAATTAGAAAAATCTGAGTCATTGCTGATTAGCAACGTACAGAAAATATTAGGTTTAAGGATCTTATCATGAATCTAGGTTTTAGCAATAGAATCATCCATTCATGCCACTGGAGCATGGTCAGAAGACTCATAATCATCATTTGTTATCGTCGCCATCACCCTCCATTGGCTGCAACTGGGGGCATAATCGTAGTTTGCATCATATTCGTCCTGTCTCCTTCAATTGGAGTTCGGATGGGCAACATCACTCCTAGTTGTGATGTTGCTCGTCCGTGTCTTGAAAACACGGCCCCATGTTTAACAAAGTTGGACCCGCATCAATAACGGTTGGGCCTACATAATTTTCAAGGCACATACGAGTAACAGCGAGCGTTGTTGCACATCCAAACTCCTTCCATTGATGTCATAGGATATAGTCCATCATCATGCCTATTGCAAGATAAGTTATATGTATAACACGAGTTAGAGGGGCAAGTACAATATGTAATTGACTGTTTGGTATTAAATGTAGACCAGATAATTAATACGGAAGTATATAATGCTGAGCAATGATCTCAAATTTAAGATACTACTAAGATAATCTTATAAATCAAAGTTGAAGAATGACACAAGCGCTAGATAGGTGACAATATACATTAATTACCATCTATCACTATTGTAATGGGTAAATTTCGTAAAAACCTAAGTATGGTCAGAACGAGCTTGTCCTCGGTATGGTGTTATTGTTTGAGCTCATTTCCGTCGTCTCTTCGACGACGGATCCGTTGTCGTATGGACGACGATCCCGTCCTCGTTCTGATCGCGGACCCGTGGTCTCATGGACGACGGTCCCGTCCTCATTCTGGCGACGGATCCGTGGTCGCCTGGACGACGATCTCGTCCTCATTCTGACGACGGGCTCGTGGTCCCGTGGACGACGATCCCGTTTCCCAACACGTGGTGAGATCCGGCGCTAATCCTACCTCTACGATGGTAGGTGGGAAATACTGCCTTAGCATTAAATGTCATTTAATGCCAGTCACCTCGGACGAGTTCCTACTCTTTGTCTACTCTCTTTTGTGTACAGATACGCGTGCAGTACGAATGACCGGGGGATCTATCTAAAATGATTACTGAAGTACACATTAGAGATTTGAGGGATACATGGACATCAATGGGTGTCCATGGCCATGGAAGGGTGGCCTATAAAAACCTGTGAAAAACAGTTTGAGGGGGACTTTTTTTTTGGGGAGAAAAACTCTTTGCATTTTTCTTACTGTTCATCTTCTTCTACATCTACTGACTTTATCATCGGAGTACAGGTCAGGGTACCACACCCTCCACTCCAACCTTCTACCGGTATACCAGAACTTGGGAGGAGCTCCTGCTGACGCGTGTTCTTTCGGTAAATTCCCCTCACAACTATCATCAAACCTTGGGATGCATGATCTAATTAGCTGAACAAAAGTATTTTCATAAATCATTATATCAACAAATGAGTTTTTGTATGGTTTGCTAGACTTTCAATGGGGCGAGATGACGTGGACGTTTAGCTTGATCCGGTGCAGGTTAGCCACATGGGAGTGTACGGGAATGCATGGGAGTATGCTTAACATTCCTCCTGAAAGTAATACACAGTTAAAGAACACATTACACATGGGCCCCATTGGTCAAGCACGTAAGTGTTTGGGAACAAAGTTTACGTGGCCCTGTCAAAGTAATACCCCATTTAAAGACCCACCTCCCCCATTGTACTGGCGAGGGAATGTTTGGTAACAGGAGCGGACTAGTGTTCAGCCTAATTTTAAAATGTTTAAAATTTGTTCTTTAAGTTTTTAATATTAACTTTTAGCCCCGAAAGTATTTTGATTTACTTTAAATAGATTCTTGTTTTAAATCAAAACAAAGATGTTTTTGTTTTTGGGGTGACTTGAAGCTTAGTCTCTTTGTGAGACAAGTTCATTTCACTTGTGTGTTTTCTCTTTAAAAACTTAGTCTCACATCAGAAAATTAGAAATAATTTTCTTTCATTATAAGTGTTTTAAAACTCTAATAAAGTGTAATCTTGTGGTATAGCAGACTCCTTAAAGTGTAGAAGACTCTCATTTTCATTAACTTTAGACCATATATTCGACGCTCGCGTTACGAGCGTGCACGTGCAAAGGGCAATTGACGCACTTTGCACTTCGCTAGTCGCTTCCCTATCGTCTAGAGAATGAAGACAAACCGTCCAAAGAAGAAGAAGACCTTTATACCCAGTCCAACCAGGGAAGGTTGAACCATAGGCCCGTTCTTTATTCAGATTAGATTAGATCCAATTAAACAGAACAGTGTGTAATTCTAGAAATGGTCAATCACAGATTGGTGCCTACTTGTAGCCAATCATGATGGCAAGCCCAAAAGGGTTAACCTTTGGTAGTTTATGAGATTGACCCACTCAAACAAATCAGTCTAACCGGTTAGTCTTCGAAATGAGCCAATTTGATAGATTGACATGAGATGGCTAAATTAGATCGCCTAGTGTTGTCCTAATGGACCACTCTAACAGATAGTTTAACAGGTTGATCTACGTACTAAACCAATTTGACTGATCGAATTGAGACGGTCCAAATGGACTCAACCAATTGGATCATTCTAGTCCATATACCATTAGGATGCCAAAATTATGACAGGAAATTATATGATTGGCCTAGATTCTGGATTAAAATAGATTAATGATTTAATCAATTTTGTTAAGTTAAATAAATGTATTTAATTGTACTGATTTCTAAAATGATTTTTTGGACTTAAAATCATGTTTCAATGTTTTAGATTAATTATTTTATTGAAATGGATTTTTCATAAATTCAATTAACTTATTGTGAGGTTTTATTTATTTAATAGATTTTAAATTAATTATTCAGGCATACTCTAAAAGAGGTTTGATGCACCACAATCTATCGAGTAGTACAAACTAGTAAGGATTGGTTGGTTGAATCTGAGTTGAATTGTATCCCAGATATAGGACTGTTTTGCCCTTGCACATAAGAAGTTTCAACTATATTCAAGAAAGACTCTCTTTCAAACGTCACTCAACTTATGGGATTTGGTTTTATATATATATATATATATATATATATATATATATATATATATTATTTGTTATTCAATTGCTTATTTCTCAATTTATTGAGAGATTTATGAAATAAATCCAACAACTATGACTAGGTCAGTCACTGGGTCCATCATCAACTCAGCCGAGTCATAAACTGGGTCTTGGTAGTTGGCACTGTGTTAAATCTCGCAATATTCTTTGAGAATGAAGCATACAATTGTCGTTGCAACCAAACGCCACCGAAGAACTGTGTCATAGGTGGGACTTAATATATTCCATGATTACATCATGTATAATCGGGTTTAAATTTAATTCCTGAAAACAGATGTTTGTGATAAGAATCTCATGTATAATAGAAGAAACTGATAGGTAAAGATATTTAAAGAAGAGATAGACTCAACCATCTTCTTACCAACTCCCAAACAACCAAATCCCATTGGGAATAAATTCTCATTTAAGAAGCACAATAATCCTTCTTCTCCCAAGTGTGACTTCATTCTTTCTATTTTCTTGTATTTTTATTCTCTACTTTTTTTAGGTTTGTACTTTTTTTTTTTAGTACTCTAGGTTTACACTTGAACTAGTTAATAACATCACCAACTAAGTGGGGCGTTTGGAAACATTACTATAACGTAAGTTTTATTTAAAAAAATTATAAATAAGTGATTTTTTTAATAAGTCACTTTTTAAGAAGAAGCACACTTGGTATATATCACTACTTTTCTAGAATAAAATTTTTGTTTGAAGTACTATTTTCATGGGTAGTTGTCGTCTTTTTTTTAAATACTACAAAATACAAGCTACAAATCTTTTCTCCTAAATAAATAAGGATAATTTTGAAATTTTATAAAAATTATTGGGGACAAAAGTGTTTCACTTAAGTGTATTTTGGCAAAAATGACTTATTTATAAGTATATTTTAAAAAAAAACATAGTCATGTGTTACTTATTTATTTTTACCGAACAAACTTATATACAAAATGAATATTTTATTTTAACCAACTAAATAAATATGTACTTAATAGTAGTATTGCCAAATGTCACCTTAATATTTTCCATAATTACTTCATGGATGATTGGGTTTAAATGTAATTTCAAAAAAAGTCATCTGTGATAAGAATCTCATGTATAATAGAAAAAATTGGTAAGATAAAGGGTATCAAAGGAAGAGATAGACTCAACCATCATACCAACGCACAAACAGCCAAATTCCATTGACAATAAATTCTCAATTAAAAAGCACAATAATCCTTCTTTTCCCATATGTGACTTCATTCCTTCTCTTGTACTTTCTTTTACTAATCTTTTGGGTTTACACAAGCTAATATTAATAACATTCTAAGATGCGGATTAAGTGACCTAACCCGATGTCGTGTGGATAGATCAAGCGACTAGTAAATTTTTGGAATATTTAGATAAGAAAAATTGGGCCGCCAAATTAATAAGTAGCCTATTTTTAAGTGGCATAATTTTCAACGAACGCAACTTTGTGTACGAATATTATAATAGATATTGCTTTATATTGTTAGAAAGCTCTAGACAAGCCTTACAACCATTCAATTGAACGTCAATTCATGCAGCCCCTCGTCATAGTGAAAAGGGGCCATTTCGATGATAAAAATACAGTTTGGATTAAAATTTACTATCTTAATAATTTTTATTTTGCTATAAGGTCCGTTTTGGGTTCCGAAAACCTTCAATTAAGACTTAAGCAATGACTTAAGTCTTACTATTTTGTTGAGTTAGAAAAATCCTATTTCTATTTTTATTTATTTCTATTTTTAGAAACTCACTATTTATTTCTATTTTTAGCTACATTTATAATGAGTTTTTCAATTTTTGATAATAGGATTTTTTTTTTTTGGAGATTTCTTTTATGTTTTTTCTTGAGATTCAAGGTTGATTCTTAGAGAGAAACGATGATCTCTCTTCAATTTGCATCACTAGCGGTCATGATCCACCAACTCAACTAGTTCTCATCTTCTATTTCGATTCTATTGTTGGGTTTTGATTTTCAATCTTTTGTTAATTAATTAACATTCCTATAAGGCTTACTGGAGGTGTTCTAGACTCTCTATGTATAGAATAGGTAATTATGCATGCATATGGAAATGTTGAGGCTAATGAATCTGGGCATTTTATGGAGGTAGGTCGTGCAAAATTAAATATTCAAATATAACGGCTACTAAGTAGGATATAATGTATACGACTTTGGGCTCTTGACTAATATTATTGATGCTAGGAGTAAGAAGATGTAACAATCAAAAACTAAAGAAAAATTGTATGCACCTTAGGTGCATTGTGGATGATGTAGTAAGCCCATGGTAGAGCCAGGATTTTCTTGTAGAAGTGATCGTTGATTGAAAATATTAATAATTACTATGAATTTTGTGGAGGGATTATGCGGGAAATTAATATTTTGGATCTAGGGGATAGGGGCTTCAAATCCTTTACCGGGATTTGGGGCATACAGGGCATAGCCCCAAAAAAAACAAATTATGACCAAGTTTGTGAGCCATTTCATTCGAACGAAACTTCTTCAGATATAGTGTTTCTCCTTCTTTAGAGGATAGTTGCTATGGTTGCATATGGGCCTGGATTGGGCCTGACTTTTGGAATTTTTGAATAGGCCCGAAGCCCAATGCATTTATCATGGCACATGCATTTACATCAGCTTGAAGCCCTGAAGCCCATGTACAGCCCTAACAGTTGCCCTTTTGCTCCACGGCTATGCTCTGTTAAATTATTAAATAACATAATATAAAAGATATAATTTTTTTAAATACAAGGGTTGCTGCCCCCTTGCCTCCTGGTTATGTCCAATAAATTAGTAAACAATATAGAAAAAATTGTTTTCCAAATGTTGGCGCCCATGGCTATACCCAATAAATAATTAAATAACATAATGTTTTATTTTTCAAAAGTTGGACCCTTGCCCCTGGCTCCGCCTCTTATTACGCCTTTCCAAGAGGTGGCCCACAGATTGCGCAGTCCAGATCAAAGAATTGGTGGTTACTAATGCAGCTAATGATACAATATCCCAAGCATGACTCTTAACCACCAACCACCATAATTGAGAACATGAAATCTTGACTCTAATGGCTGCATTTCATAACCAGAAGTCATCTGAATGAATTTTGAATTCAAATGTGTTGTTCTCCTGTGAAACCCTAATTTTCCTTTTGTTTTTCTTACAAAGTAAGAATCAAAACAAGCATAATCCAAATAGAAAATTTTAAGAGCCAAGGACCCACATACTCTAGATATGTTCTTATCACAGGCTGGAGGGTGGAAGGCCATGAAAGGGACCCCATCATATTCATTCCTACATGGTTGAGAAGGATTCCACCATTAATTATATTCCTATAAATTTATTGAAATTACATTTTTTTTGGATGGAATTTATTGAAATTACAAAGCTGTGACTGCTTAGTTTGAATTTAAAAAATAAAAATCAGACAAATTTCACTAAAGTTACGTCCTTATCGTTAATTTTCGACCTCGTTATGTTCCAATACAGGAACAATACATCTGCAATTCCCTCCATTTGAATATTTATATTCTTTCCTTTGTCATGAAGAAAAGTATTTACATCTTAATTTATGCAAAAGAAATTGTTATTTAATTATGTTAATTAAATTATTAACATAGATTATGGTATATTGGGATTCTTGCAATAGTTGAAAATTTGTATAATTTAAAAAAATTTAATCTTTATTTCGACTTTGATATGTACTCGATTTAACGTCTACTATGTCCATTAGGATGTGCCCATTGATCTTTCTAGTTGAGCTCGGATCTTGACATTGAAAAGACCTAATAGTCAAGAAATAACTTTATTGTAAGGTTCTCTTAATTCATCATTATCCCTTTTAACGAAATTATGAGGGAAGTTTTTTTTTTTTTTTGGTAAACCCAATCATACCAAAGGCAATGACTGAAGGCAAAGACAAGGGAATGCTCACACCACCCCAGCAAACACACACACCACATGCAAACACGCACACCACACACATGCAACCCATGTAAGCTTCAACCTAGAGCTCCTCAAAACGGGTACCAACCGTTTGAGATGCCAAGGAACTTATATGGGACAACATGCTCAGGTAGGTACCCGATGAGGGAAGTTAAATACAGCAAAATAATATATATGTGTATATATATAGTTTGTTTCCACAACCTAAAATTCAATAACAAATGGTATTTATCTAAGCTTATGAGTTATGACATATACGAAAAGATAAATAAGTATATCTCTCCTTACTTATCTTTTCCGTACATGGTTAAGGCGGCATTGATTAGTTTTGTTATTATTTATTTTTGTTAGTAATGGCATATCAACTGTAACACTTGTTTCATCAAGAGATTCGATCACTGGTCTCCTCTATGAGAGGGATTCACCGGTGTTATTTGAGTGAAAAGGATGTGCATAAGGATAGGGGGCCGGGGGCTAAAAACCCCCTCAACTTAAAAATAATAATAATAATAATTAATTGTATTGTATTGTATTAGTTGGGGGCATAGCCAAGAGTAGGGGCGGAGCTTCTAAAGCCCCTCTTGAACTTTTGAAAAAAAAAAAATTAAATTTATTCTTATATTATTTAAGATATTATTTAATTTAAGAGAACATAGGTGAATACAAATAAATGAGATGACCCACAAACTTGACTATAGAAAAAAATTCTGGGGCTATGCCCAAAACCCTCACAACCACATTATTAGCCCCCTGCAAAAAAAATACTGGCTCCGCCACTAGGTGTTCATATCTCCCCCTTTCCAACCCGTAAGAACCCCATTTCTCGAGAGGGTGTGTGGGTGCAATGGCCCTGTGGCCTAAGGCGTGTGTGTGTGTTGGGTGTCAGCATGTGTTAGTACTGTAGGTGTGTTATATTTGTATTTCAACCAAAAAAGAAAAAAAAAATTATTATCTAAGAAAGTATTTGCTTGAAATTATCAATTTGGAAGTAGGTGAGGGACCCAATCACCGTCAGCACCTGAATTGGAATGACAAGATGATTCGTTTTACACGCTTTTTTTTTTTGTTCTTTTCAAACTGCCTTTATATCCTCATATCTTTCACTCCTGTCTCTCTTTCTCTCCTTTCCTTTTAACTACTTGTTTAATACAGAAAGTCCGTTCTCTATTGACTTCTCTTTCTCCAAAGAGAATTATGTAATTTGCATATTATAATCAAATTATTAAGCCATTAAACAGAGTTTAAAATATAATATTGAGATATGTAATCTAAGACACTATAGATATAAAATGACCATTAACAAAAATGATATCACGATGGACGTACACACCTGTCGTTAGTCAATAAGTCACTCCATCCACAAGTCAAAAATCAATGCCACTAGATGTTACAATTATAGGAGTGACAATTTCTAACCTGACCCATCAACTGGTTTCAAATTCTTAATGATTAAGATTGAGGTTTTCAATGTATATCTGAAACACATTTTACATTTAGTAAGCATCATCATAGGGTAAAAAGAAAAACTCCTACATAGGGTTAGGTTCAGGTTGAGGGTATGTTCACACACCCAATGGTCACTCTCGAGCTAGAACGCCAAAGGCGTTCTCCACATTTGTGAGTGCGCCATGAAATGGAGTTTAAAGAAGAAAACTCAAATGGGGCGTTTGGATTGGATTTTTTTGGCCAAAATTCAATTATGATAAAATTGATTGTGTAGAAATTAATGGTCAAATAATCATTTTTTCAAATAACAATGTTCGGAGAATGCGTAGGTGAGTCTCTCAACTTCGTATTCTCAGAACACTATTATTTGAAAAAAATGATTATTTGATCAGGAATTTTTACACAATCAATTTTATTATAATTGATTTTTGATCAAAAAAATCCAATACAAACGCCACCTTAATAGATTGGTACAAGTCTCCCTTAGTAATGGAACGATCAAGTTACTCACCCAATTCAATGTGAAGTCAACTAACCAGCAAATCATGATCATTACCCAAAAAAATAAAGCTGAGTCAGTAAAAAATGAATGCGACTACTGAGATTATTCGACTAGACTCACAAATGAAAGTTCCCCGTGTACAACCCATAATCTTGGAACACTGATGTGGTATGGCAAAGTTTTTTGAGTTCGAATCATGTGCAAATGCGATTGAACTCGAGAGAGTTTCATCGCACTCACAAAGCCCTTTTAAATATCCTTTTACTCTAGTTAAAAAGTTTAACCCTTAGGGTTAATATTTTTTCTTAAATTAAACTAAGATGAGATTGTTTAAATCTAATGGTTAGTGAATCTTAACCACAGTTAATAAGAGTTAAAAATGACATGTGTTGACATGTGGTGCCTTAAACTCTCTCTTAGATCAATCGCGATTGAATATGATCCCAACTCGGTTTACCTGGCCTCGGATTGTCTTTGGCGAAGCCAGAAAGAGCACTCGGGCAACCATAGAATAAGGTACAAGTAGCGTTAAAATGGGATAAATCATTTCATTTTCTCCTCATGATTTTTACTCCTCCCCACTTGATATCTCTTCTCCTTTATCTCAACACTTTATCGCCATGTGTTATATAGTGCATGGAGAAGGTAAAATCATGGGGCTTATGATTTTGACTTCTTCATCACTTATCCCCTATTATATGGTTGCTCAAGACAAGCTCTTTCAGGCTCCGCCAGAGACAATCCGAGGCCGTTTTCCCTAGACTTTTTCAAATTTTCTTTTTTAGATCACACTCAAACTACCCTTTTTAATTGAATGGACCAATAAGAGGGTATGTGACTGTATACAGAATGAAAAATTCAAAGACAAGAGGATGTTGGCGAAGATAGAATTTATAGTGTACATTAATTTCCGATACGTAACTGTTGGTATCTTTGGTGGAGGTCGGAGACAAACCGATAAGGTCGCCTGCATCGAATAATCGTACCATACGTGATACGATAGTATCAAAGTTCTGGCCGTTATGGCAACCAGTTCTGCTGCCACGTTTCGCCAGCACAGGAAGGCAGTCTGAGGCAAAGTAGGTCCCACACGGTTAGCCCCACTCAGCCCCGACGTGACTCTTCGTAACTTTAGATTTCTGGTCCCGACCACGATCTCCTCCCATCTAACGGTCACTTTATCGGGGAAACCGCCCCTTAAATTTCAATTCTCCTATAGGGCCTAGGCCTACACGTACACGCCCAATTTGTAGGTAGGTTGCCAGTTTTCACGAGGGAAATGAAAAACGGACCCATTGACCTCAATGGTCCAGTGCCCTTTTTTACCATCCAACAACTGAGGGGTTAAGCAATCTAACTATGATTTTCTTTTTAAAATCATTTAATTTTAATTTTGTTAAGCTTAATCATGGTTAGACAATGAGTAAAAAGGACACGGGATACTTGAGTCAACTTAGAAGCGGACCTTATGGTTCGCTTCTACTCTTTTCACAAATGGAGCAAAGTCTACTCACTGACTCTCGAGCAAGTAGACTCGCCCAATTTGCAAAGACAGAGGCAGGTGAGGCCCTAGGTAAGCTATCCAAAATCACTATTTTGAAATCAGATCAGATCAAATTGGACCTGCCGGTTGAACCGATAAAATGAAGTGACCAATCAATCAATCCCCAAAAGCATTAAGATTTGACTGTTTTAAAAGTCCGCTTTATAATTTAAGGAAAAAAAAAGGGGAAGAATCGGCCTATTTGGACCCATTTTATTTTAGAAATGGATTATTAATCTTTAATTTCATTGCTAAATGTAAAGAAGATGAAAGGTGATTGTCTCTTGAGAGACCTATGCCATTTTGAAAGATATCAAGAAGTTATGGTCAGATTTACCTTTTGCTCAGGCTAGTTTTGAATGTGTTGATGATGGTTTATAAAAAATGTAATTTATGGGGTTTAAATTTAAGAGTGTTGTTTATAATTCAATAAAATGATGACACGTGACTCAATGAATATCCTAATAGATCACAAATACATTAAATGTTGTAAATCCTTCTTTGAGATTTTTGTCAACAGAATTCCATAAAAGGCAATACAGATAAAGCTGTTAAGATAGACATGTTATTGTTAAAGCTTTGAAGATAAGATGTATCTAATAAAAGATGATTTTTTACTAAAGACTACTAATGGTGATTCAAATAATTTAGTGTTTTCAAGCTCTTACACCTTTGATTCTTCGAAAGATTCTACTCCTGGATGATATTTCGATTCCTACGCCATTGATGATGATGATAGCCATTGCGCTTTTGATGATTGAAAATGGATCTTACGCTATTGATTCTGATTATAGGCTCTTACGCCTTTGGATGTTGTTTTGGGCTTCAAAACCTTTGATGATCAATATAGCTTCAGTGTCTCTCTTTGGCTCTCAATGCCTTTCTGATGATAATGGGCATGGTATGGATTAGTACCTCTCCATATACCTTTCTGATGACCTATACCAAAAAGAGGATCTGCTTCGTCAGGGGGAATGGTATGGATTGTTACCTCCCCATGTGAATGAGTGTGGCTGTTTCCCCTCATTACCTATTCCAGTGAAGCATGAATTACTTCCTGGGCTGACAGTCAAGGAGAAAGCATTGGGGATAGATTTTTCCTCAGTTTCTCTTAAGGCCTGACGGGATGGGTGTCTTGTCCAACACTTCTGTTTTTCCTACTAGACTTGATGATCAATATGGCTTCAGTGTCTCTCTTTGGCTCAATGCCTTTCTGATGATAATGGGCATGGTATGTATTAGTACCCCCCAGTATACCTTTCTAACTACCTATACCAAAAAGAGGATCTAATTCGTCGGGGGGAATGGTATAAATTGTTACCTCCCCGTGGGAATGAGTGTGGTTGTTTCCCCTCATTACCTATTCCAGTGAAGCATGGATTACTTCCTTGACTGACATTCAAGGAAAAAGCATTGGGGGTGGATTTTTCCTCAGTTTCTTTTAAGGTCTGACGGGATGGGTGTCTTCGTCTAACACCTCTGTTTTCCCTACTGGACTTAAGATGATTCCTATTATTATTACTATTTAGAGGAGTATTACTGTCTGAACACTTATATACTACCTCAAAAGGATAGTACACCATGAAAGCGTATGGCCCGCTTTTATGATGTAGTTACCAACTGCTTTGGGGAAGAATGATGCGTTGTTGTTTGGAGGGCTTAGATAGAATTTGTTAAAGGATGAGTATGATGAATACCGCCTTTAACCTTTAAAGAATCTATTCCAAAGCTTTGGTTATAAAAGCTTAAAGGAGTTGTAGTGAAAGATGTCTTTCTCCTGACAAAATCCAATATTTTATCTCTAAAATTCGGTTACAAAAACAGTTATGATAGCTGTACAAGTTAGTTATGATTTAGGTTGATCACCTATAAATAGAGATGACCCCCCCTATTTCTAATAAGAATTTCACTTGTTTCTAACAAGAACTTTACCAGGAAAAAAATCAGAGAGATAAGTTCTTATAGAGAGAGAAAGTAAATGATTTGTCAAAAAGAATCATCTTTCACCATTGTTCTTCACTGTTCTTTCTTCTCTCCCTCTGAATCACTCTCTTTTTTTCTCCCTTTTTCTTTTGTGATCTGATACTCTGTTCTCTGAGTCATCCCTTTCCAAAATAACTCAATTTGAAACGGTCTAGACAACGGATTTAGGCTGAATTGAGGTTGCAGTGAATCTCATTAAATTCAAAGATCAAAACCATACTTCTACATTTGGCGACTCCACTGGGGACTCTTCTGCAACAATTTTGAAAGAAAAAATGGTGACTAAGAAGGGTGCTTCATCTCAGCCTCATACTATTCCAGAGGAAAATAGGGAAGAATCTCATACTTCCAGGATAGAAGTCCCTGACTTTTCTACTGTTCTTGGACCCTTTCTTACCAAATTTCTGCTGTTCTGAAGCCCAGTTAGCAGCTTCAGAGAAACAAATGTAAGATTTTTTTAAGAAAGCTCATCATGAAGATAATATCCACAACCGGGAGAAGTCACAGGAACATACACCTTCCCCATCTCGTCATGTTGAAGAAAATGATACTCCTCATGATAATCCCCTTAAGAAGGATGCAGCTCCTTCTTCACCACCCTGTAATCATCATGAACGGGAAGGAAGGCATTCCTCATACATGACAGCTGAAGATTTCTCTAAAATGTTTGAAAGAGAGCAAGTCAAACACTCTCGACTTTCAGGCGCCTTTGATGTCAAACCGCCTTTCTCAGCAAGAATCCTGCGAATGGAATATCCATCAGGATATGTCACGCCCCAGTTCACTCTGTACAATGGAAGGACCGGTAATGCTCGAGAGCATGTAATGTGCTTTACTGATGCCTTGAGCAGGTATGCCAATAAGGAGGAGCTACGCCTTCGTGAATTTGCCAAATCCTTGACTGATCGTGCCTTCACTTGGTATACTATTTTTGCTCCAAATTCTATTCATTCTTAGGAAGAGATGGTCAGCATATTTTCCAAGAAATTCTTCTCAGTAGAGGACCGTATCACTCTCAATACTCTGTCAAAAAAGCGGCAGAGGTCTAATGAGGATCTAACAGAGTATGTTCGCTGCTTTCGGCACCTGGTCCTAGACTCCCACGAGCCAGCTACTGAAGAGCAGCTTGTACAACTATGTGTGGATGGGGGAGCAAAAGAGTACAGAGCTTATTTAGAAGTAGCTACTATTTCTTCTTTTGAAAAACTTTATGATGTTTCTCAAAGGCTCAACACAGTCATATATAGAGCAACTCTGCCAAGGTATGAAGATAGATATAATAGGAAGGACAAGAGAGAGACAGCAATGGTAGTTGATAACTCTGGAAGGCAGTCGTTCCAAAGAAATTACTCCTATCAATCTGACAAAAGACCAAAGTTTAACCCTGAGAATGTTCCACCTCCCTTCCCTTGCAGTATGACAGAAGTACTGCGTATTGTAGAAGTCTAGATTGTTGATGGCGTTTTGTACCTGTCATCACCTTTCCAAAAGCCCATAGAAGAAGATAAGCTGAGTAGCAGATATTGCATGTATCACTAGACGGTACGCCATTCAACAAAGGGTCTCTCTAAGACGGATTTTTAATGACAAAATAGCTACTAGACACTCAAAAATTTCAACAGCTCCTGAAGGGTCTGTCCATCAGGATCCACAACCAGACCACAAGGGGAAAGATGTGGTTGTTATGGTTTGTCATAATCCAAACACTATAATGGATAAAGAAATTGAAGAAGAAAATGTCTCTGATATCCCTTTAGCAATTGAGACTCTTTCACAAAGTTCAAAATTTAAAAACTTTTTTGATCAAATGCACTTCTCAAAGGCGGTGAGAATTGCTGCAACGACAGCCTTCACAACAGTTGCAGAAGCTCACTCGGAACATTGTTTCCTTGCCTACTCTGCCACAAGGAAGCCGATGCCAGAGATACAAGATGTGAGTTTCACTGCTGACGATATGAAGGCTTCATCAATAGCTCATAACAAGCCTTTATATGTCACAGCTCTGATAAACTTTATTGAAGCAAAGAGGGCATTGATAGACCCTGGTTCTTCTCTGAACCTTATCTCATTATCAATGGCGGTAGCAATGAGATTGGATCCTTCCAAAATCTCGAAGCAGCCTATAGAAATATCAGGATTTGAAAGACAATGTCAGAACACCATTGGCTATACTACTATCAACCTTCAAGTGGGGCCAATTAATTCAGCAATAAGAGTTCATGTCATTGAGGCCAATGTGAGCTATTACATTCTTCTCGGCCGCCCTTAGATCCACAAATTCCAGTTAATACCGTCAACATTTCACCAGTATATCAAGGGAATACACAAAGGCAGAATCATCAGGATACCTGCAACTACTACGCCATTCGGTAAGGCAGAGGCTCACATCTCGGAAGTATTGATTTATGATGAGCTAGCTGAAGAGGGAGAAACCGCTTTTGAAATGGCCAAAGGAATCATGCTACCATCTTCGATTTCTTCAAAAACATCAGAAGGCTCAATGGCGTCAAAAAGACTCCGGGACGAGAGCGAAAAAGCAGGGATTCAAGGAGATGGTATTACCAAAGAGCCAAGGACAAGGGGCTGTAAAAGGATAATACAACCAGATGGAAATGTTGTATACATCTTATGACAACCAAAGGAGTCTGATTCATCAAAAGAAGTCAGACTCCCATAATGAACCGAGCACTTCAAGTTGAAGAAACAAGTGAAATTGAAGAAACATCAGAACAGATGTAGGATGGTGTAAAGGCGGTACAAGAAAGCCTTGAAGAGATAAATCTTACAGAAGGCTCATATGAGAAGCGTCCAATACTTATCAGCTCAAAATTGGCTCCAGAAGAAAAAGAAGAATTGGTAAACTTACTTAAAGAATACAGGGATGTTTTTGCATGGAATTATGAAGAAATGTCGAGGCTAGACCCTACATTGGTCACACACAAGCTAAACATTGAGCCAGGATATACACCAATAAAGCAGCTACCAAGGAGGTTCAAACTAGACATTGAAGATCAGATTAAAGTAGAAGTTGAAAAGCTTTTGAAAGTAGGTTTTATCAAGCCTATTCAACACCCTACTTAGCTAGCCAATATTGTACCAGTTAAGAAAAAGAATGGTCAAATATGTTGCTGTGTTGATTTCCGAGACTTGAACAAGGCATGCCCAAACAATGAATTTCCTCTGCCCAACATGGACTTATTAGTTGATGCAACAGGGGGTCACGACGCTTTCTCGTTTATGGATGGTTATAGTGGGTACAACCAGATCAAGATGGCAGCGGAAGATGCAGAAAAAATCGCCTTTCGGACACCTATTGGAAATTTCTATTATACAATGATGCCATTTGGGTTGAGGAATGCTGGGGCTACCTATCAGAGGGCTATGACAGCCATTTTTCATGACATGTTCCATAATACAGTGGAGGATTATGTTGATGATATCATCATCAAGTCTCAAAAGCGTTAAAACCATGTCAGTGATTTAAGGAAAGTTTTTCAACGATGCCACCAATATCAATTGAAAATGAATCCATTAAAATGCGCCTTCAAGGTTTCAGCTGACAAATTGTTAGGTTTTACTGTAAACAGGCATGACATAGATGTTGACCCAACAAAGGCTCTAGCAATTGTATCAATGGCAGCTCCTAGCACGATCAAAGAATTAACAAGCTTTTTGGGAAAAGTATCCTACATAAGAAGATTTATTTCAGGATTGGCAGCTATTACAGTACCACTCATGCCACTCCTACGGAAGAATTGTGAGTTCAAATGGGAAGCAGTGCATGAAAAAGCTTTCAAACAACTTCAGCAGATGATGAGTTCAACAACAACTATGATGGTGCCTATCCCAAAAAAGCTTTTGGTCTTGTATTTAGCTTCAACAGAAACTACTATTGGGGCTCTCCTAGCTCAGGAAGATTAGTTTAGTTGTGAACGACCAATCTATTATCTCAGCAGGATTCTCACAGATGCAGAACGAAGATACCGTTGAGTGGAAAGGAGTTGTTTGTCTTTGATCTATGCTTTACAAAAATTCCACCATTATTTACTGTCTCATAAGATTTTTTTGATAACAAAATCTGATCCAATCAAATATCTCATATCAAAGCCAATTCTTTCAGGACAAGCAGCTAAATGGTTTCTTTCATTATCAGAGTTTGATATCACATGCTTTTATCCTCGTGCTATCAAAGGATAAGCAGTAGCAGATTTATTGGCAAATTTTTCAGGGAATGATGATTTGACACTAAAATAAGAATTACCAGGAGAATTGCCTGAGGTAATTGCAGCTGAAGCAACAGAAGAATGGTTCATGTATTTTAATGGATCCAAGACTATGGATTCAGCTGGGGCAGGTATTGTATTAAAGGCTCCTGGAGGAGAGGTAATGTCTCTTTCTTTTAAATTAGATTTCCCCTGTTTCTAACAAGAACTTTTCCAAGAAAAGAATCAGAGAGATAAGTTCTTATAGAGAGAGAAAGTAAAGGATTTGTCAAGAAGAGTCATCTTTCACCATTGTTCTTCACTATTCTTTCTTCTCTCCCTCTGAATCACTCTCTTCTTTCTCCGTTTTTCCTTTATGATCTGATACTCTATTCTCTAAGTCATCTCTTTCAAAAATAACTCAATGTGGAACGGTCTAGACAACGAATTTAGGCCGAATTGAGGTTGCAGTGAATCCCATTAGATTCAAAGATCAAAACCATACTTCTATAGATCATAAAAAAGGAAATGGGGACGCTCATTCCCTGGCTAGAGCTACTCTTCGATCAAATGGTAATGAGTCCAACAACCCTTTCATTCAAATGTAATGCTCCGCATGGGAGCCCCCCTTTCGTTGTATGCTTCCTGATCTCTTTTAAATGTTATAGTGGATTACAAAAAAAAAACTGGTCGAATTGATAATCAATATGGTTATGAAAATATTGGCTACTATTTTTATTTTTTACTTGAGAGGTGTGCTAGCCTATTCTCAAGCATTCTATACTCTCAGCCAAAAACCAAGCTAAAGCAAAAATATGTGTTGGATTTTTGGTTGAAAGCAAAGACAACATGGGATGGTTTTTGGCTAAAAAATAATGACAGGTGTAGATTTTTAGTTGAGAGTAGCTTGGGGCTATCTATGGATCTTTTACTTAATTATTTTTCACAAATGGGCGAGTCTCCATTAGTGTTTGTCTAGCATTCTACTTACAATAAAGCCCCTACTTTCTCTAACTTCACTAGTTACCTTCATTTTAAAAAAAAGAAAAAAACATTGATTATATCCTTAGAATATGCTAGGGAGGGCTCAAAACTCTTGAGTTAACCAAAAAAACTTAAGCCTTTGGGTGGTTAGTCCCATATCGGATATGTATCCGAACTTGCCTCTTTTATAGGTTTTACCACGCCTCAAATGGTTGGTACCCATTTTGAGAAGTGTTTGGGTGAAGCTTATGTTGGGTTGCAAGTGTGGTTGTGTGTGTGTGTGAGTGAGTGCATGGGGTGTGTGTTTCCTTTGTCTTGCCTTCAGCTATCGCCTTGTGGTCTAGTTGAGAACCCCAAAAAAAAAGGCTCAAAACTCTAATTGGAACCTTTACCAAATACGATAAAGCTTCTATTTAGGATTTTAGAATACACATTGGATCCCCTACGCACTAGTTGAATGTAAATCATCCGGTAGTTCAAAAAAAATTTGTATCATATTAACCCTAGATGGGTCACCATTAACCTCTAGGATACATACTGGCTCAATTAAGATTTTAGTGATTTGTCAAATAGCTATCGTAGATTCTTTTGGGGTAATCTAACTACATTGATAATTAAATATGATAAGCCCAAAGACCATTACATAACCCACTAAGGGGCTCAAGGATGAGACAACTCTCCGAGAGGAGATTGTGAACTATGAAAACATCAATAGCACCTCCATAAGATAGTCTTCCCTTTGCCAGAAGATGTGCTTGATGTATAATAGCTCTTCCCTGAACCTAATGCATGCATTTTGAACGGAATTCATAAATGAGACTCTTGATTTTGTGTAATAAAGCCATAATTTACATTTTGAACTTGAAATTAGATCAATTAGCACTTTGATATCGCTAGAAATTTTTATGCTACGCCAACTTCTAGATTTTATCAAATTAAAGCTTCAAAAATTGCCCAAGCTTCGACTACAATTATAAAACCACCCAGAATTAGCTTCGCTACTTTGACAATAGTCTGCCCATCTTTACTTTTTCCAAAACGGCATATGTTGATAAACTCCTATTTGTTATTGCCACTCCATCACATAAAAAATTTACTTTAAACTTGTCTTCTAAAGAAATATGACAACTCTCTCTCGGATCTATAGCTAAAGAAGGTTGCTCCTCGTTGAGATTTTCATGGTCGAGGCTAACCTTGAATAGCCTTCCTTGAGGTTAACATTGGATTAACTTTCAATCCTCAAAATGATAATATCATTGCATTGCAATCCTTCCGAATTTGCTAAAGAATTATGGGAACTTACAAATATTCCGATGAAGAGGTTAAATTCCGTTTTTCTAAATTCACTCATTTATTCTACCAAGATCCAAAAGATTGGTTTTCACTTCCAACCAACCTAAAGGAAAAAAGGAAAATCAAACCATGTAGCTCTAATGTTTTCGCAATGTATAAACAAATGATCTATTGTTTCTTCCTAGTTTTGACAAAAAAATACAAGTCCTACTGCCCTTGATCTTCTTCCTTTATTAAATTTCAACTGTAACTGCAAGAGAATTGTTTAGGCACCTCCAAATAAAATTTTGAATCTTTGATGGAAGATTAAGCTTCCATATGGCTCTCTATAACATTGATGGAGGCACTGAATAAGTCGAAGCCTTCTCTTCTTTTGGTTTCAAACTAGTGACATTTGAAAAATGATAAAGAGTCTTTACTTCAAATATACATTTCTCATTATGATGTCAAGTGAGTCTGTCTAGGTTTTTTCTTCCGGAGATGGGTACCCTCATAATCTCTTCTATCTCTTCACTGGATAATAACTCGGGTAACATATCCATAGATGATATAGTGTGCTTAGAAACATCTTGATGTGGTGGGTTTGTTGTGTGAGTAGGGTTATCAATAGGTCGGGCTTGACTGGGCTTGATTAGGCTGCCTAGTTTTATATGGGCTCTATATATACATGCTCAAACTTGACTTATTTATAGAGCTGGTTGGATTGGGTTAAACCAATGTTACCTGGTTCGTCGGTTCGAATTCGGATTCACGGTTCGCAGTTCGCCACTCTAGAGTGAACCCGATTCGCTAGGGGTAAGATAAGATAATTCGTTTTTCAGTTCGCTTCGGTTCTTTAGTTTGGTTCGCTACTCAAGCATGTAAAAATATATATATATATATATACATATATATCTTTTAAGCATGTAAATAATATACTTATTTGAATTTTTTTTAAATGTATTTTTATGAATGGTTTGTCAACTCTAAGCATAAATTTGTCAAACCTAAAGAAAAATATCAATTAAATTGAATAAAAAATTTGACAAACCAAGATTGATTTGAAACCACTATGTGGTTCGCTCAATTTCACGAACCAAACCACGAACTAGTTGGGTTTGCTCGGTTCGCTATAGCATGTAGCGAACTTGGTAACCCTGGGTTAAACATCACCCCGAGCTAGGCCACATGTCATTCCATCTCGTCCAAATAACTATATATATGTGTGTGTGTGCAGGGGTAGAGTCAGCAATTTTTCGTTGGAGGGCTGAAATACATGTATAAAATTTTTAAAGGATTTGAGGGTATGGAGCTTGGGGGTTCGAGGGCATAGGCCCCAAGAAAAAAAAAATTGGGTAATTTCTTTTTTTTTGAGAAAATTTTGTCCCGGTTATGCCCTTGAGGTCGCCACGTGTCCCTATTGATACCCCTTAACTGTGATTAAGATTCAGCCACCTATCCTTAATTTTTAAAAAAGATATCAAATTTTTTTTCCGAACCCTATTAAAATTCACTAGCTCCTAAGGTTAAGAAATTTTCAATCTTTTTTTAAAAAAAAAAACCAAGGATAAGTAGGTGAACCCTACGAGTGATGAATTTTAACCATAGTTAAGGGGTGTCAATAGGGACATGTGGCAATCTCAAGGGCATCACCAGACTCCATTGGGGGGGGGCGCTACATATAGGACAAAACATTGGGAGGGCCACTATATATATATATATATATATATATATATATAAGACAAAAACTTTTTTTTGGTGGGGGGAATTATACAAAAAAAAATTGGGAGCCCACTATTTAATACTACTACAAGTAGGAATTGCAAAAAACCTTCCCAGCGCCCTGGCTCCGCCCTTGTGTGTGTCAACAAAAGATTCCCAAAATATCCGATATGAAAGCTCTAAACAGGTTTCACGAAAAAATATCTAAATAATATTACAAAATAAAAACAAAAGATTCCCTTTAAGGCTGTCATGGGAGTTTTAGATATGTTAGAGGAAAAATATCTCAAACATTACTTCCATCAAAAGTAAATGTCTACTTCCAAGATATAGAGTCCACCGGCTGGCTCAAGATCAATTGTGATGGAGCCGCCTCTCTTTTAGGCCATGTAGTTGGGTGTAGTTTTCTAGTCAAACCCCATACGGGTCTAATAGTTTGTTCTATATCCATTCCCCTCCAAGGTGGCTCGACTTTGATAGTTGAGGCTATTGCAATCAAAGAAAACCTTCTTGTGGCTAAATGGGAGAGCTGGACTCACTTTATTTTGAAAGGGGATTCAAGGTATTTAATTGTCATGCTAGATGGTAAGGAGGTGCAAGTGCATTGGGAGACCTCAGTTATTTTGGAAGATATCAAGAAGTTGTGATCAGAATTCCTTTTTGCTCGGGTTAGTTTTATATGTAAAAATGGAAATAGGGAAGCCCACAACCTTGCTAGTGCTGCTCTCCGATTGACTCTCAGTGAGTCAAGTGAACCTTCTAATAAACATGTAATTTGAACTTTATAGGCTCTGATACTCGACTGCGAGCCCCCCTTTGTATGCTTTCTTCTCTTGGTTAAATGATATAGTAGATTACCCCCAAAATAAATGTCTATTTCTCTTTAATTATATATATATATATATATGTTAGGCTGAGCCGGGTTGGGATAGGTTGTCCCATGCTTTAAGGAGTGAAGTCCTAACCCGGGCTATATTAATATTGGCCTAGAAAATTGAGCTTAGTCTTTTTTTTTTTTTTTGGTAAACTCAATCATACCACAAGGCAATGACTGAATGCAAAGACAAGGGAAATACTCACACCACCCAAGCAAACACACACACATACCACATGCAAACTCTCACACACACACACCATACACATGCAGCCCATGTAAGCTTCACCCTAGAGACTTAGGACTTAAATTATGGGTAATGAGTGAGCTTTATACAGGCTGAGCCACTGGGCCAGCCTGACCATTGACACCCCTAGTGAACACAAGATGGGTTTTAGTATACGCACTAACTAGTAAAGTCCTATATCATTTCTCCATTGTCGGATCTGTTTATATATCTATGCATATCCTTTTTCGATTGCTATTCCGTTTTATCTTTTAGGGCCTCCAAATTGCACTAGCTTACTTCTTCTTCCTAGTACCTTATTACTTCCACTAAATGTGTCTATCAATTGATTATCTCTTGTTTTGTCTATAACGCCCTCTATTAATACCATTCTTACTCTTCCTTAAACTAGTTTATTAATTGATTTTCTTTTGTTTTATCTATATCTATATTAGAGTTAATCTTATATCTCTTAAATGCATGCATTTCTGATATTACATGTCATAGATATTTATTCATCATGAATCTCTACGCCTCACTTGTACATGTAATATTGCTCTCCATTCTTATGAAAAATTGAGATGTTAATTCAAAAATATCACTTTAGGGTAT
This sequence comes from Tetracentron sinense, assembly GCA_015143295.1. Classification (NCBI taxonomy): domain Eukaryota; kingdom Viridiplantae; phylum Streptophyta; class Magnoliopsida; order Trochodendrales; family Trochodendraceae; genus Tetracentron; species Tetracentron sinense. The sequence continues at coordinate 4,636,595 of CM026554.1, read as the reverse complement.
CTTCTAATTATCAATCTTAAACATGATATTCCTTACCTTGCCCTCATTGTCATTACTGAGCCTAAATTAATGAGAATCGTGCTAAATTAGCAGCCAGTGTAAAATTTTGTTGAATCATATGGTGTGATCCTAATCATTGGATATTTGGCAAGAAAACATAATCAATGTTTCTGAGATTTATTAGTTACCTAGCCCAAGGGCAATTGAGTCTTTTGCCTTTTCTAAGTGAAGTCTTGGATTTTTTTTTTGGTAAATGACATCATTTATCTCAGTTAATGAGTTAATAGTTAGGTTAGTTTTGGTGTTGTTTGTCACATCATTGAGTGATATTTTCCTCCTAAAAAATTCAATCCAACTATCCTTGTGAGAGGGACATACCGTGCCATCCAAGCAACAAGCGGTAAGAAGGAGTGTCAACGGTTGATTTGGGCCAATCCAGGCCGGGCTAAGCCCAGTTAACAATTCCTAAAAAAAATTGTTTTAGTGTATTTATATTTTAATAAACAGGTAATACCGAACCAGACCACCCCGGTTAGAAGTATAGTATAATCGTCCGAGCCTCCGGCTCTAGCACTAAGCCCAATGGGGTCGGTGGCATGTTGAAACCCCTAGCATGAAGTAAAGTAAATCTTAGGAGTTATTTATTTATATCTTTTTTGTACAAGGCATCATCATTTATCTAAGGTCAAAGTGTTCGTAAATTGACGGTATATCAATCGACTGACCCCCTTGGGAATCGACACTAAGTCCACTGCTTTTGCGGATGCACATTCTAGCAATGGAGCTATAAGAGAGGTGTAATCTTATGATTTTTTCTTTTTTTTTGTGCACATAATAAACGCCCTGGAGCATGGGCAACTTTTCCATAAGCATCCTCCCACACATTCCTACTAGCAGCACTAGGGTTAGCCCACACCTGTTTTGCAAAGTTTCTATGGTGATCCATACCAACAAATCGATCTGTTACTTGGTTCACCTCCCTCTCTCTCTCTCTCTCTCTCTCTCTCTACACACACACACGATGATCCTTGATGATAATCCAGATCTTTTTAAGGAGGCATTATACCTCCATTCATGCACTCAATAACTAATTTGGCGGGGGTGTAAATGGATACGGATAGGGATACTATCTGTATTCAAAATCGTTTACTTGGATAATTAGCCGAATAAGCATAAATAGTAACACTAATTTTACTATCCGTTTATAATCCGATACGAATTCAGATATTAATATGTTCAATTTGATAAATATCATTAATATGTTCAATTTGATAAATTTCTAACCGATTATATAATATATTATTACATATAAATAATATAATATAAGTTTATAAAATTAAAATAACCTTATAAATATGTATTTTTTACATAATTTAATAAATTAAATTATCAGTTTTAATATAGATAAAGTTTTAAAAATTAATTTAATATTTATATAATAAATATTATATAATTTAGTTTACATTGTTTAGATCTTAGTTTACTTTTTTGTTTAAATTTTTTGAAGTAATTAGATATGGTCTGAATATTAATTTTAATCGGAGTCAGATACAAACATCATATTTCACTATCCCTAGGATATTTACTCGAATTTGAATAGTCGGATATGGATTCAGTTATACCACTATCCACTCTGAATTTTGCTCCGTTTATGTCTCTACTTTGGCATCTCCTTCTATTTCGATATCTTTGATTTGTAATTGTCGAGCAAGAGAAATATCCCTCCAAACGGCCCAACTTTTGGCTCCTAAGCTATTCATTTTACCATTGAAAATTGAAAGATTAGTAACATGAGTACTCCAAACGGCCCTGAATCCTCTCTTACAAGAATTGTTAAAATTTTGAGGCAATTGGAGATTAGCGGTTCTCACTTCACCTCTATCTAACTTCTCTTATGCTTGGCAATAAGACTGCTATGAACATTTTGGAATGAGCAATAGTCACCTCCTCAGCCGAGGAGGGGACTATTCCTCCTCGCTCTCACAAACACTTAGAAGTATGGTTAAAAATTAACCATCTCCTATGGTTAATTTTTTTCTAAAAACCAAGGATAGATGTGTAAACCCTAGGATTGACTAAATTTTGACCACAATTAATAGGAGAAAAAAGGGGACACGTGGCCCCAAAAAAGAGGGGCGAGACTGTAAGTCACCTCCTCGCCCGAGGAGGTGACTATTTTCCTTTTGGAACAAAGAGTAATACCTATAAGCATCAAATAAATCACGATTGTGTTGATTTTAGCTTTTCTTCAAAAGTTCACTGGTTGCATTCCAACGATTTGCTAAAGAATGTAGGCACTTTTCTTACACAAATGGAGAATTTGTCTCTAGTATCTTTAATCGAATTTTATCTATCTAATTAATTAGCCATAGGGCTAGTGGTCTCAGTAATGAGGGGGTGAAAAGATAAGTTTGGATTAAGTTCCAAACCTGCCTAAAAAATCTTCATGAATAGGTCAATAGTTTCCCTTTCTTTTTCACAAAAATGACAAAAATGTCAATAGGGACCTTCGTACAATTGTTTTTTCTTTTTTTTTGGTATGGAGATATACGTTTAAGCCGCAACGCCGGGTTAGGTGTTAGTATCTGTTCGAATTAGTGGGCGGGTGGAGAGTATAAAGGACTCTCACCCTCGCGGGAGTTGAACCCCGGACCTCCCCCTAAAGCAGGGGATACACAACCAGTGGACCAAAGCCCTGGTGTGTGGACCTTCGTACAATTAAGTAGCTTTCTTGTGGGAAGCTTATTCCTTGCAAATTAACCGCATAAAGTGGTTAATCTTAAGCGGCCACTTAATTTTTGAAATCCACTTGAGGAAATTGGCTCTAGGATCCTTAGAATCTCTAGCATTATCATCCATAATCCAACTCAACGACTTAAGCGAAAATGCACCATTAGGGTTGGCCCCCCAATATTGCTCAGTTTCACAATCTCTGCTAGGCTACGAATAGACATAGATCTTATAACCTTAACGACATCATTTGGGAGCACATTAGAGAGAATCCGGTTCCAATATAAGTGCTAGCCCTAGTCGCAATCTTCTCCACCTCCCTATTATAGTGTACTAATGGGTGGCACGTGCGATGCACATGAGAACGAGGGGAAGGAGTTAATCACAGTTAATAGGAGTTAAAAGGGACACGTGTTAACTCGCGGGGGCGATTAAACTCGCTAGTGGCACGTGCAATGCACGTGAGCACGAGAAGGAGTTAACCACAATTAATAAGAGTTGAAAGGGGCACTTGTTACCCGTAGGTACAATTGAACTCTCCCCGAGTTCAATCGCGATTGGCTGTGATTCTATATAGATAGATGAGCATGGGATAGTTTGGGAATTAAAGTAAAACATTAAATTAATGTTTTGTTTTTGTATAAGGGCAGTTTGGAAATTTCAGAAAATTCATTTACGTAATGCTCTCGCATTATAATAGTAAAGAAGATAGCACCACGTGTTGTACCCGCGTTGCGTCTTTGGAAAATATTTGACTTATTGCTGGGTAGCACTCCTCCTGGTTTTATTAGTTTTTTAAAATTATTTTTATGAATAAGGGTTTAGTTCTAACCCAATTTTCTTAAAGAAAATCAAATGACCTTTTACCCATTGCCATTACTGCGAAAATTTCCATGAATAAGGGTTTACTTCTAAATGGAAAAAATAATATAAAGTTACCTTTTACCATTGCTATTACTGATTTACTTCTAAGTCTAACCCATCTTGTGAAATTGAATTGAGATTTACATTTTGGGAAGAAATAATTTGAGAGAAGAAATAGGGGTATCATCGTCAATACAAAGTGTTGCCAGGCATAAAACAGGTGGAACATAGTGGAGCCAGATTAATTATGTTAAATAATTATTATTTTCGTTAAAAACACTGTTAATTATACGGAGAAGTAAATTCAAAATAAAATAAATAAATAAATAAATTAGAAAGAACAACTCTGTTAAAAACCAGTCTCCTTCTTCCCCTGTTAAAGACATCTTTGAAAAAACGACCAAAACAGGGAAAAAACGAATCTCTCGATTTCTGAGGATTTTGAAACCCTAGCCATGGCGTCTTCGTCGGATTTCCGACCAAACATCCACTATTTCTAACCGCCGATCCTCCGTTAATCGCCGTCCGAGGACCGAAAAGTCGCCGGAAAATGTAATCATTGCGTCTTCTGAACTTTTGAAACCCTAATTGGTGGTCTGAGAACGATGATCGTATGATTGAAACCCTAAAAGATAAATCTCGATTTTCCGGCGGTGTTTAGCGAGGTTCGAGCCATGGCCGCCGGGAAAGGATATGTTGAGAGGATTCGGAGATGTGTTAGGACGGTTTTCTTCATGTTGACAATGGTGGTATCGCTTCTGGTTCTGTTCTTGCCTGTTCTTATCGCAATCGGAGATATATTGGTGCCTTGTGTGTTGATTTCAAGTTTCACGTGTGTGAGATGTCATAGCTTCAAAGAGCATTTGCAGAGATACAGTTTCAGGCGTTCTTTGACAGATATTCCTCTTGTTTCCATCATCAGATCTCTCGTAATAACGTGTATGATGTTTCGCCTCTCTGTTCTCTCCTCCTTTTATTTTCTTATTGAACATTTTTTCCACGAAATCAAACTACGGTTCTATATATTGTTTTAATTTTAATTTTTTTGCTTTTTTACTAATCGGCAAAATTTCGTATTGGAACAATGTTTCATTTTTTTTACTTTGTTTTTCTATTTTGGACAATATGGATGAGTAACCGCTTCTGATACCTGAGAGCTTCGTTTCCAGAGATTTTTTTTTTCGGGTAATTTTAATGGAATCAATGGAATTACTGATTCAATGTTTTATACACTTCCGCAGTTTTTCTTTGATACTATTGTGTTTTCAATTTTTCATAGAAACTCTCATCTGCAGGCATCTTTTTTGGGATAGTGGTGCTTTAATTAAAAGTTCAGAAACTTTAAGCAGCTATGGTTCTTTTGAGCTATGAAATATGTCTCTCATGAAACATTTTTTTTTTACTCCACCCTAAATAGAGGTAAACTGTAGAAATTCCATGTGGGCGCCAGAAAAGAAGTATTGCTCATTTGGGCGGATTTTTTATTTTTTTTTGGTAATTTACTTGTATTAAGATACTATATTTTCCTAGAGCAAATACAAATCTTCCTTTGAATTTTTTCTTTAAAAGTTCAGTTATACCCATCTGAGGTGTTTTCAACATAGCAGAGACTGAGGATACTTTCTGAAAAAATTAAATATAAAATAAATGGAAATTAATAGGCCTTCTTCATGCAATGGAGTTTTTGAAACTTGAATTTTTTTTTGGTTGCAGGTGTTTATTCTTTGTGTGATAGCCCAGGGCTTTCCCATGGGCCTTATCTTGGAACTGTGACACTCTGCTCCTTTGCTTCAATTCTTGTTCTTTCAATAAAAACTTGTGTTTTCACTGCAAATTTTGAAATTGAGGCTGAAGCTTCATCTTCCCCGGCAAGGCAAAGGCTCCATTTGAAGAAGTCCTGGGGAATGCCTGTTTTGTTTCTCTCATCAGTAGTCTTTGCTCTTGGCCATATTGTGGTTGCTTATAGAACAAGTTGCAGAGCGCGAAGGAAACTCTTGTTTCACCGAGTCGACCCAGAAGCAGTAAGTTTGTTGAAGTGTGCTGTCCTCGGCTTTTTAAAGTAATGACCTTTTTGTCTCATGCAAGTGTACATCCTGTTTCTGCAGAAGTTTTTGGTTTTCAAAATTTATAACTTTTATCATTTGTAATTCAATTCCAAGTGAAGAAATGTTGTTTCTTTATGTCTAGGTATGGTGACAACTTTCTTAGCTAACATATACTCATCCTTGAAAAAAATTTGAAATACTTCCAAAGAATTAGTTTCTATGCATCTTCTAGTTTTTTTCTTGAGTTTTCAAAAACAGATTTGAATTGGGGATAACAATGCAGAATTTTAATTTTTTTTTCCTTTTTTTTTTTTTACTGCTCTCCATTTCTTAAATTATCAGGTTCTATCTTGCAAGAATGTGTTCTCTAGCTACCAGAAAGTCCCACGATCTCCCACGCCTTCTGCAGGGAAAACCCCAAAAAGTGACAGTGAAGCAAGGCGAAAACCTTTCGGTACAGTTTGTGACGAAGGGGAACTCACAGTCAGACTACTTGTAGACAGTGACAGCTTATTTATTGCTTGCCAAGGGCTTACTCTACATTACAAGATCAGCCTCTCTGAATCACTTCCTTCTTGGTCTTTAGCCTCTGCTACCTTTCTCCAACCCAATTCCAGTTGCAGCTCACTGCAAATGACCACAGGAAGGCTTAAACTTGACAAGTCACCGCTAAATGTTCTAACTAAAACCCAATATCATCTCCACAGAAGCTTTAGTAACCAATTTCATACTTCATCTCTATATGCTCCACTATTAGATGGTTCTACATATTCACCTGTTAGTTTATCTGAAGAAATCCCTGCCTTTTGCCTTGATGATGGGGATGGTGGAATGAGTCTGTTGAATTCCGTGAGTGTGGAGAGAGATGTGAAGGGAAATGGAAAATTTGGTATTATTTTAGTGCATGGGTTTGGAGGAGGAGTCTTCTCATGGAGGCATGTGATGGGGGTGCTGGCACAGCAGGTCGGTTGCACGGTTGCAGCTTTTGATCGGCCTGGTTGGGGATTAACTTCTCGGCCACGCAGGAAGGATTGGGAGGAGAAGCAATTGCCTAATCCCTATAAGCTTGAAACTCAGGTGATTGCATAGTTGAATTGATGTTCTTATTTTTTTTTCTCCCTTTTTTGGATTTTTTTTTTGTTTGCCGTATGTTTGCGTGTGAGGATGGGGGGGATTCTCTACGAATGAGTTTGTATGGAAAACGAAGTGAATTTTCCAGTTATATTTTAAACTTTGGAGCCCTAATTACCTCTCCCCTCTTTTATATTTTGAAACTAAAATGACTTACAGTTATGAGACTCAGTCGAAAAAAATTGAGTCGATCAGGTCGAGTCGACTCGGTTGACTCGACCAAGTGACTAATAAAATTGTTTCATAGCAGAATTTTGGGTCCAGTCGACTCAAACATTAAGTCAAGTCAACTCAGTGAGTTTTAAACAATGGTAATAGGCACTCCGAAGAATCAAATACCAAATGTATCTGTTGTCTCTCATAGATCTGGGAATATTATCGGTGGTCTTGGAAAACAAACCTTGTAGCTATGGTCACCAAGAAAGTTATGGAAGTCGCATGTTTGCATTTAATTGTGGCATGGGCTTGAGCAACTGCAAACCATATTTCTTTAATCCAAACTGGATTTCTTTAACTTGTGTTGTGAAGATTTTTCTATCCAAATCAGTTATGAATTCAGGAGAAATTAGACTATAACTACGATATTGTTGATTTTGTTCCAGTACAAGTTGATCATGGTTGTCAAGGAGACAAACCCCATAAACACCTGAAATGGTCACCTGAGGTGCTTGAGGCGTCGCCCGAGGCAGCTCCTGATGAATTTTTTGCTATAGAAATCCCCTCAATATAAGATCTATGTATAATGCATTTCATTGAATAAGGGGCCCTACAATTCATATAAATTGCAAAGTCTTCATTGTCAATATGCACTTTGATAGAATTTTTCTATATCACCAACTGCAAGTTGAAGAGTACAAATAAAATTCAGCTACGAGAACTACCTCACCTCAGTATGTCAGGTTTATTTCATTATTTAATCTCAATTTATTATATTAAAAGTACACCTTTGCATATGTCAAGAATTGTAGCAAGAGACGTAGTTATCAATGAAAAAATTGTGTAGAGTAGTTAGGTACTAAAAGATTACGTGGAGTCAATGAATCTCCATGCATGGCTGGCTTGGCTTGTATGGCCTTTCCCTGTTATATTCTTTGTAATGTCATCTTCTCCCTTACTGACTTCAATTTTAATTGTCGTGATGTTCCCAGGTTGACCTGCTCCTTTCTTTCTGTTCGGAGATGGGGTTCTCGTCAGTGGTACTTGTTGGTCATGATGATGGAGGTCTGCTTGCTTTGAAGGCTGCACAAAGAGTCCGAGACTCTGCAAATTCTTTCCATGTGAGTAAGCCTGCTAGGTTTTAATGTACCAACTAGACATAGTTTGGTTTGTTGCATGAATACCTTTCAGATGCCCCTTCACCTTTGGTAACTTTGAAATTACTCATACACAGAGCCCCAAGGATTAAATTCTAAATGTTTTAATGATGACTGAATCAGGTTCGTTTTTCACACTTACACAGTGATATTTTGAATTTGTGTATCTGTGATGCATCATTTCTTTCTCCAGTTCAGCAAACTCTCCTGTTAATTAATCAGGTCTTATTGAAAGATCCCTTATTCTTTGTGGTTAAACAACAGAAATCGGCTGCAAATCATAGTGTTCAAGAAAGAAACCTGTAATCAATTAGTGTGGTCAAAGGGTCCAGGCGACGCCTAGGCAATAGGGGGTTCCCTAGGCTGCCTAGGCATCTAAAATTTATTTTTTCAGTTTAAATTACATAAGTAGTGAGTGCCTACCTAGACCATGATCTAGGTGATAAGGGTCCTGGCTAGGCAAGGCGGTGGCCTGGGTGTTTCCCAGGCAACATTTTTTTTTATCGGTTTTGCCTAAGTAACATTTTGACTACACTGAAAATATGTTAGGTTTTATTGCTCCCAATTGGATTTGAATCATCTTTCTACAAAATAATACATTAACTGAACCAGCCGTTGAAGATGGAATGCAGGACAGGAAAAGAAAGAAAACCTGTATTACTGGAAATTATTAGAAAATGGGATTTGCGGATATGATTGTTGATAGTTTATTAAATCTTCTGAATCATCAGAATGCATCAGAATGGCAGGCAGCACTCTAGGATTGACTTCTTTCCAGTGTCAAGTTAGCCTATATACTCTAGCTATGTGGAAATGCAATAATATTTTTTGAATGTGATAATTTGATTTGGAATCTAGTTATTAGTTCGGTATGGTCTTATTCTTCTATAAGTTCAAGTGTCTGTATTTGCACATTCACTAACTTTCAAAGAACAGGTTAGAAACTTCTTAGCTTATGATCTCGCTCAGGGTAATGTCTCAGAATATACAATACCTTGAGTCCATTTGTATCTGCCATTCCGTGGGTGGGCCATCTCATTGATTAGGACCATGTAGACAAGTGGGCCAATCTGTTCTATCACATTCTTGGGCAGTCGGGAATCATAGGTCTTATTCTTCTGGGCCAATCTCCTGGGCAGTCGGGAATCATCTGTTCTATCACATTCTTGGGCAGTCGGGAAATTTTATTTGTATTGTTGCTAATGTCACAAAAGGATGCAATTGGTCAGATGGTCTGGAACATCAGATCTGTTGGATTCTTAGGCATAACAGCCCATCAATTTTTGACAATACGTATGAGATGGTCCCTTGCTTGAACAGCGGACGGGATAAAGCACTGTGTTTTATACTATTTGGGGACCAAGTCTATTGGGATCTCTTGCAATCATAGTCACCAAGTCAGCAGGGCCGGCCCGTCCATTAAGCCATCAAAGCCCATGCTTTAGGCCCCAAAAAAATGAACCCCAAAGCATGGGCTTTGATGGCTTTATGAACCTGATTTAGTAAAAAGAAACCCTAAAAAAAGGCCCCATTTTATAGCGAGTCCAATTTAAAAAAAGCCCCATTTAGAATTCTCACTTTAGGCCTCCAAATGGCTTGGGCCGGCCCTGCAAGTCAGGGTTCATGAGTTATTCAGCAAGGGAGAAATTCAGAAAATATCGGCCAATTTTGGGAATTTCAGGAAAAAAATTGGGCAAGATTTGAAAAAAAAAAAAAAGTTGACTATATAATGAATAATTATATATTAACATATTTCATATGTTAATTCAGAACTTTTTTAAAAAGATGTGAATAATTCACATTTAATTCGCGAAATTTGTGACATCTTCATATAGCCATGATTTTTCCAAAAAGTCATGAATTCTTTGTGTATTAATCGCTCAACAAAAAAGGTTTGAAGTATTTGGGACTTATTGAAAGAATTGGAGAACTTTGTTACTATGCTTGCAATCCGATCCAAATATCCAATTGATTATAGAAACATGAGTTTAATTAGTCGATTTGAACAAGGAAAAATATTATCTAGATGAGTGAATAGATTGGCATTGAAACCACATTCCACATACGATTCAATTTTCACAACATTGACAGAACACTAATTGTTTCAATCATTTATCCAACTATTGGAGATATATATTCTAATTTCCCTCAAGTTGTATACTTATCCTTTCAAACATGTTACAGGTAGAGATCAAGGGAGTGGTGCTGCTCAGTGTCAGCTTGTCAAGAGAAGTTGTTCCTGCCTTTGCCAGGATCCTCATGCGTACTTCTCTGGGGAAGAAGCACTTGGTCCGTCCTCTACTGCGGACAGAAATCTCTCAAGTGGTTAATCGACGTGCGTGGTATGATGCAAATAAGCTAACAACAGAGGTTCTAAGCCTTTACAAGGTATGTTTTATATGTCCCACCTCATTTAATTGATGCATTTGTATCAGCATAGTGCTTGGCATTGAATAGGAGAGAGAGGGAGTTACATGACCCTCTGAATATATCACCAAAATATTTATTTCTTTCAGAAGCAAGTTGCAGTTCCAGTATTGGGAAATTGATGCAAAGGCTTTGTTCCATTATACATTAGTGGGCTGAACTTGCGATGCACATGAGAAAGAGGAGAGGGGGATGATGGGCCCTAATAATATAATATATTTATTGAATAGAGTTGAGTGGACCCAATCTGGCCAGTACAACTAAAAAAAGTAGGGTTGGGCCTATTTATATCAAGCCTATTTTGAACCGGACCTAACCTAGCCCGGTATATGCAAATTACTGGGTTTAAAACCTTAAAAGTACTCAAAATACTAACCCGTCAACTCAACTTGATCAAGAACCTGGTTAGCTTTATCATTAGAACCTGCCAAAGTTCTATTGAGTTATCAAAACTTGAAAAGTTGGAAAACATAGTTATTTTAATGAGAGAATCAATTAATCAGATCAGCTTCAATCTTAGCTATGAACTTGAAAGAAGATAAAAATGAAAAGGAAAAGATACATTTTGGCAAGGAATGGAATATAAATCTAATTTTTACTAGAAGATTAGCTATATCATTTTTTTTTGTCCTTTTCTCATACTTAGTTGCTTGGATGTTTAGAATGGGGTTGGTCATGATTTGTGTCTCTATATGCATAATACTTGTGTGTGTAGGTATGTTACATTAATGTATAATAACGTCATTCTAAATACTTGTAGGTTTTATATTATGAACTATAGATAATGTTACTTTTTACTTCTTGTAATGAAAATTTGCGAGATATGCTCCTACCGTTCATTTTGCTTGACTGACTGCTTTGTTATGCAATTAGGCACCACTATGCGTGAAAGGCTGGGATGAAGCACTTCATGAGATAGGTAGACTGTCATTTGAAACAGTCCTTTCATCACAAAATGTGGCATCATTGCTGAAAGCGGTCGAAGACCTGCCAGTTTTGGTTGTCGCAGGTGCTGAGGATGCCCTTGTGTCTTTAAAATCTTCTCAAGCTATGGCCTCGAAGCTTTTAAATTCTGTAAGTATTCCTCTTCTACCATTTTCATTTCCGTAACTTTCTAAGATGTTGGAACCAAAGTCAAAACACACTCCCATAAACAAGTTGCTCAATCACAGCCTCTGATTGAATTAGTACTTTTGAGGAATACAAACCTATATATATATATATATATATATACACTCACACAAATAGGTTGATCTCGCCAGTATTATCTGGAGAGTTCTGGGATTTTCAGTCCAAACTGTTCAGATGGGGGGTCTTGAATGTGAATAGCCCGACAATAACGATTGCGGGATCAGAAAATTTCTTAGCAAATACCATCCAAGAGGTGGACCAGGGTTTAAACTTTTCTAGGCTGCTCAAGTGGGCCATGTGTTCAGTGCTTTGCACAGCATGCTGGTCCCAGTCCCGGATATACGAGGTTGACGTTCAGTTTGCAGCTTGGAAAACTCCATGATTTCATGAAAATGTGCAAATCAACAAGTTTAAAAAAGGATATCATTTTATTAGTTATCATCTTTCTAATGATTTGAATTCATGCAGAGGCTAGTTGCTGTATCTGGATGTGGCCATCTTCCACACGAGGAGTGCCCGAAGGCATTACTTGCAGCTCTATCACCCTTCATAAGCAGACTCTTGTCATTGACAGACCATCACCAGAGCTTGCAAAAACAATAGCATACTTACTCTTTTCTGTCTTTTTTATTTCCTTCTTTTTTTTTGTGTTTTTTTTTTTTGTTTGCTTGTTTGTTTCATGTAATTTACCTCAAGAGTAGTAATGTATCTCTCCCCTTGGGTATTTTTGTTTTGTTAGTTTTGGAGCCAGATCCTAATTCTCTAGGGTTTTAGAGCTCTCATACGTATTCTTTTGCTGTCATCTTTTTTCTTTTTTCTTTTTTCTTTTTTCCATTGTGAGATTTTATTTGTTTAAACAGTTGTTATTTTCCACTAAAGGGAGTGGAAAATATCATGCAATTGTACATTTATCAAATTGGTAATGCCTGTATTTAAAGCATGCTTTGTTTCTTAACGTCTCAAATATTACATCGCATAATACCAATCGGAGTCGCATTCTACCCCCTCTAGGCCACCACGTGTCCCATTTAACCCCATCCCCTATGGTTAAGATTCACTCACCCCGAGGGTTAATAAATCAAACCTTGTTTTTTAGAAGAAAAATAAAAAAATATATTAACCCTGGATTAATTAAGCTTAACCATAGGGGATGGGTGTTAAATGAGACACATGGGGCGCCCATCACGCTCCTTTATTTAATTGTATTTTCTAACTTAATTAGTTATTTTATGAAGAAGTAATCCTTTTAGTTAATCTAACTTCACTGTCGTATATTCAATATTTTTCCTTTTCTCTATCTCGACATTTCATAATACATGTATCTAAGTGTCTAAACATGTGGTATAGCTAAAACACTCTTAGGACATGTAGAAATAATTTTGCTTTACATTATGGGAGTGCAAGTTTTGTAGAATAAAACCACGCTCCAAATTTTATGAGAGCAAGATTAGGAGAAGGTTTAGGATCTAAATCGCCAAAGTGAGGTTCGAGAGAGGGAGTGGCACCTTATAGGGAGGTAGAGGTCGAATCTTGAATCAAGGGTAAACGGGTAGAATCAGATCTGGATTGATACATTTACATCATGAAGATCATCCATAGTTGATCCAAGATCCATTGAACCATATAATCCAAGATACAAGTCCGAATTCATCACGAATTTAAGATCCAGATCCAATCGATCCGATTATAACACAAATTTGAAAGCAGAGATCCCTTCTTAATCTTAGGTCTTACATCCGCCTTATCCGGGTTGATCCGGATCATTTGTTGACCCATTTACCGCCCAACACATTACAAGTAGACGGGTATATATGAACTATGCAATGGGTGGCCCACCTCTTTGACGTAGAATGGCCAAAAGTCAATACAATCAAAGAAGCTTAAAAGTCTGCATAACAGACGGTCAGGATTTTTTAACCATCCAGGTGGGCTATATATGAAATATGGGCCCCATCAACTGCTTCTCTTTACCTTAAACGAACACCAACCAATCATTTTTTTGGCTAAGGTTCGTGGCTTTATATACTGTGCTAACAAAGAAGGCGAAAACGGGTTAAACCACCAATGGCCACACATCTTTCCGACTATATTTACCGGCCAATTCCCAACATATGTATCAGCTGTCGGCGATCAAGCACCACAAAACCAGCCGGAGTTTCTCTTCCTCCGTTAAAATGTTTGGGAAATGGAAATATAGCCGTTAGGACTGATCAAAATTTGATCAAGTGGGCTGTTAGACTAAGCTTAGTAGAACAAAACACACCAAAATCCGGCATTGACGAGAATGGGCTTGTGGATTTCCTGTACGAGGATCTACCCCATCTGTTTGATGATCAAGGGATCGACCGAACGATGTACGACGAGCGTGTCAGGTTCCGGGATCCAATCACAAAGCATGATACCATTAGTGGGTATCTCTTCAATATACATCTCTTGAAGCGACTCTTCAGTCCAGATTTCCAGTTGCACTGGGTGAAACAGGTATTTTTTGATAGGATCCAGGTCCTGATGTTCTTAAGTTTTTGCTAGATGCATCCTCATACTCCTACTTCAAGCCTTGCTTCGAATTTTAATGGAAACCTTGACGCCCCTTTCCAATTGATTTTTTATTTTAACATCTTTCGATTGTCATTGTTTTCCGTTCCTGAGTAAGAAAAGCACTCCCTAGTTTTTTGAACATTGGTTTTTGTGACGAACACCTAAACACACGGACACACACAATGAGACATAGGTTACCGCTAAGGCCAACTCAACTATTCCAAAAGAGCCCAAACTTATGGAATTTGTTAGTCCTTTATACACTCCTTCAAAGTTAAGTATGGAGTTTGTTAGTCCTTTATACGATCCTTCAAAGTTAAGTATCCATCCCATGTGGGACTAATTAATAGAGACTAACACCCAAAGTGTACAGTTACTCCCAAAGTGTACTAACCAAGGGAGTACTGAGTACACTCGGGCGAGGAGCAGACTACTGCTCATCCCTCTTACAAAGCCACATTTAACTGCTCTGAACTCTGGTTAAGAAGTTTTAACATCTGTCGTTAATTTTTATTTTATTTTATTTTTCTAAAAACCAAGGGTAGATGATTGAACTCTGGGTTGGTGAATCTTAACCATAGTTTAAAGTGGACATGTGGCAAAAAAAAGGCTCATCGAGTCGCCTCCCTTTGCCCCGCCAGTGAGGAGGTGGCTATTTTACTGTGTATAAGGGTATATATATATATATATATTTCTTGGGGATTGCTAAGGAAATCTTATTTATTGCAATACAAGTGGAAGATACACACACACATATATATATATATATATATATATATATATATATATATATATATATATATATATATTTCTTTAGGAATGCTAAGGAAATCTTATTTATTGCAATACATGTGGAAGACACACACACACACATATATATATATATATATATATATATATATATATATATATATATTTTCTTGGGGAATGCTAAGGAAATCTTATTTATTGCAACACATGTGGAAGACACCCGTAACGTAGCTTAAAATCATTTCTTTTCCTCTTTGCACTATGTGAGGAAATGCATTACATGTTAATGCATTAGCGGCTTAGACACGCACATCAAATGAACTTTGTATAGGTAGCGTTTCCCACAATTATAGGGAGGGGGATATCTAGGCAAATTTTTGATCTTTTATGGTTGATCACTTCATTAGAGAGTTGAAAACCCCATTAGAGAATCTTTTGATATATGTACTCAAAAATACAGTCTTTTTGTAAAGAATAGCTTCTCCTCAAACAGTTCTATGGCCTTTCCTTCCTCTCATTTGAATTTCCATTTTGGTTTTTTGTCACAAAACTCAATCACTGTGAAACCCAATAGAAATCTTATCCTCCCATTTAACCCTTCCAGAAATGGAAATTCAATTGGAAGTAGTAGTTCAAGTTCTTGGTGGTCTATGAGACTGCATAGCAATAAGCAAACCCAACAAACAACTACCATTGATTTTGACAAGTTCTCATCTTTTCTGCATCAAAAGAGCCCCCACGTCTTTGAAGATCCGGAAATCCTTTGGAAAATGTACGATGAGCGCGCAAAGATCCAGGATCCCTTCACTAGTTTTGGTTCTTTAAGTGAGCTTTTACTCTACTTTGAGTACTTAAAGCGTCTATTTCATTTGGATGTCCAGTTGCTGTTGGGAAAAAAATCTGTTTCGGAAAAATCTGGGTGTTTTTGGGAAAACAGTTTTTATAAACTTTGACCCAAAATATAAGTGGGACCCACAAGGATTTTGAGGCGGGTCCAAGTGGATCCGTGTTCTCCTCCATGAGGAGATTAACATGGTATATTTACTTGTCCAAAACAGTGAAGTGGTGAATGAGAAATTCATCTCAAAGTAGGCCACTTGAACATGTATTGTAAGTTGAAGAATGGTAGAGAAAATAGTCCCACATCAGAAAACTATTGAAACCATAGTGTAGTTTATATACCATTACCTTGGAATAAAGGGTGGGTCCTTGGGGCACCCAAATTTTGCGAAGGAGTGAGCCCTTGCTCCAAGGTGGAACCAACCACACACGCGCGCCGCCGCCCGCCCGAGCCGTGCCGAGTCCGTCCGGCCGGCCGGCTGGTTGGTTGCCTTGGCTCTTGTGGGCCTTTAGTCCAAGCCCCTGGAGTACGAATTTCCAGATCTTCTACTCCCTACTCTTAATCTTCTTCTGCATTAAGTCATTTTCAGAGAGAGAGTACTAAACATCCAAGGTTCGCTCTGTCCTTGGGTTTCTAGTGGTAGTACCCAGGACGTGACTGATGTATCTTGAGAGACAACTTGCCGTAGGCCGTGACCACCTGTGCGGGGCAATATTGTCTTAAGAACATTGAATTCAATTCAAGTCTCAATCCCCCTCAAACCGTAAAGTGCACTGTCCTTTATTTTTGTTCTATCTTAGATTGTGTTCTGTGATTGTATTTAGCATTCTGTAATTAAAATGTTCTCAGTATAACATACAGTAAATAATTTTATGCAATTTATCCAACAAACTTAAGACAATATTAATCCTGTATGTTAACTTTAATTTGCGGATTGAAGAATCTGGGATTAGATTACAGTCACTGTTTTCTTTGGCCTCTGAACTCTTAAAATCTGAATACTGTTATTACAAATTCTAAATCTGAATTTTGTAATTCTGGTTTAACAGATTCCTGCACTGTGTTTACATTCTGCCCTGCTTTAGATCCTGCATACTGAAGATTGAAATTTTAAGTTTTGTAACACAGAAATTCTGGATTTCAAATTCTGAATCCGCAATTCCTGAAAATCTGATTCTGCACTTTCAAAATCTGCGCTAGTTTATATTCTGAAATTTGAAGTTTTTTTTTAAAAAAAAAGAAAAAAAAAAAAATCTGCATTGCTTTAATTTCTGAAATTCCAAATTCTGAAATTTAAATTACTGCATTTCAATCTTAAATTCTGCAACTTCCAAATTTAAATTCTGATATCTGAAGTTGCAAATCTGCAATTTGAATTATACTATTTCAAATTCTGCTACTCTAAAATCTGCAGTTTCAATTACTGCATTAATAAGTTCTGAATTCATATTCTATAAACAGAATTCTGCACATATAGAATTTGAAATCTGCAATCTGTAATTTTAATTTCTGCAATTTCATTTTCTACAATTTCGAAATTCTGAAATTACAAATTGAAAACTGCAATTTAATCTCTGTATTTCTAACATTAAAATTCTGCAATTCCAGAATCTGAACATAATTCTTGCATTCTGTATTCTGTTTTCTGCAATTGCAATTCTGAAGTTTGAAAGATCTGAAATTCTGAAATCTATTTAGAATTCTGCAATTCTAAATTCTGAAATTTAGAATTCTGCTCAATAGGATTCTACATTAGTTTGCAACTTACTGAATAGTTGAATTCATAATCTGTAATTAGTTAAAAACTGAAGAAATTTTTTTATTATTGTGTTACAGTCTAAACATACATATGACTACTGAAAAGACCATTGTTCCTACCCCGATTGTGGCACAAGTGCCAAATATCCCCACTGCAGGCCCCATTGCTCATGGTGAAAAACCTGAGAAATTTAATGGGACGGATTTCAAGAGATGACAGCAGAAGATGCTGTTCTATCTGACCACCTTGAATCTAGCAAGATTCTTGCAAGAGGATGCTCCTACCCTGAAAGAGGGTGAATCAGACCGGATGGCAATTGTTGCTATTGAAGCATGGAAACATGCTGATTTCTTGTGCAAGAACTACATCTTAAACGGTCTGGACAATGCATTATATAATGTATATAGTCCAATTAAGACCGCCAAAGAGTTATGGGAGTCCTTGGACAAGAAATATAAGACTGAGGATGCCGGGATGAAGAAATTCGTGGTTGGAAGGTTTCTTGATTTCAAAATGGTTGATTCAAGAACTGTTATAAGCCAGGTTCAAGACCTCCAATTGATCCTTCATGAGATCCATGTAGAAGGAATGATGATAAGTGAATCATTCCAAGTTGCTGCAGTAATTGAGAAGTTACCTCCATCTTGGAAGGACTTCAAAAATTACCTAAAGCATAAGAGGAAGGAAATGGGGATAGATGACTTGATTGTCCGACTCAGAATTAAGGAAGACAATCGAGTATCTGAAAGGAAGGCTGGAAAACAAGTTCTTGAGTCAAAGGCAAATGTGGTGGAACACAAGTCTAAGAAAAGGAACCATCCTGAAGCTGGTCCAAGTCAGAAGCAAAAAGGCAAGGAACATAAAAGGTTCAAGGGCATTTGCTACATCTGTAACAGGCCAGGGCATGTGGCTAAGAACTGCAGGAACCAGAACTTCCAAGGGAAATCTAAGAAGGGATCCACTCAAGCTCATGTTACTGAAGTTGAGAACATCACTGATGATGTTAATGACATGCATCTGTCTGCAGTTGTATCTGAAGTGAATATGGTGATGAATCCCAAGCAATGATAGGTAGATACTGGAGCTACTCGACATATCTGTTCAAATAGGAGTGCATTCAGTAACTATCATAGAGTTACTACAATAGAAAAGCTCTACATGGGAAACTCCTCTACTTCAACAGTTCAAGGATCTGGGAAGGTGGTTCTGAAGATGACTTCAGGAAAAGAGCTTACATTGAATGATGTCTTGCATGTACCAGACATCAGAAAGAATCTTGTTTCCGGAGCACTTCTAAGCAAGAATGGTTTCAAGTTGGTCTTTGAGTCAGACAAATTTGTTCTGACTAAAAATGGGATGTATGTTGGAAGAGGTTATCTCTGTGATGGTCTATTTAAAATGAATGTAATGATTGTGATGCCTTCAGGCAATAATAATAATAAAGCTAGTTCTTCTGTTTATATGCTTGAGTCATTTGATTTATGGCATGCTAGATTAGGACATGTTAATTCTGATTCAATTCGTAGACTTGCTAATTCAGAGTTAATTCCTAAAATTAAATTTGATTCAAATAATAAATGTGATATCTGTGTAGAATCCAAATTATCCAGAACTTCTTTTCACTCAATTGAAAGAAGTACTGAACCTTTAGGGTTGATTCACAGTGATATCTGTGATTTAAAATTTGTGCAAACAAGAGGTGAGAAAAAATATTTTATCACCTTCATTGATGATTGCACAAGGTATTGTCATATTTATTTGCTAAGTAGCAAAGATGAGGCTTTGGACATGTTCAAACTTTATAAAAGTGAAGTTGAAAATCAACTTAACCAAAAGATAAAGAAGTTAAGAAGCGATAGAGGAGGTGAATATGTGTCACCATTTGATGAGTTCTGTAAAGAACATGGCATAATTCATCAAACAACCGCTCCTTACTCACCTGAACAAAACGGTATTGCTGAACGCAAAAACCGAACTCTAAAGGAAATGGTGAATGCCTTATTGATCAGTTCAGGTTTGCCTCAGAACTTATGGGGGGAAGCAGTCTTATCTGCAAATTATATTCTTAACAAATTACCCCACAAGAAGATAGACAAGACACCATATGAGTTGTGGAATGGTCGAAGACCTTCCTACAAATACTTAAAAGTGTGGGGGTGTCTGGCTAAGGTAGCAGTTCCTGCTCCTAAGAAGGTTAAGATAGGACTAAAGACAGTAGATTGCATCTTCATTGGATATGCTCACAATAGCAGTGCATATCGGTTTCTTGTACACAAGTCAGATATTTCTGACATACATGTCAATACAATCATTGAATCAAGGAATGCATCTTTCTTTGAAACTACATTTCCTTATAAGGTTGTACAAGAACATAATCCTATAAAAAGGATACATGACACTATTAATAGTGATCATCGAGAAAATATAGACCAGGAGTCTATAGAAAAAGAAAATGAAGATGAACCAAGGCGTAGTAAAAGAGCAAAAACTACTACATCTTTCGGTCCTGATTTTTTAACTTATTTGTTGGAAAATGAGCCTCAAAGCTTTAAAGAAGCCATGTCTTCTCCAGAAGCACCTTCTTGGAAAGAGGCTATAAATAGTGAAATCGAATCCATCATGCAAAATCATACTTGGGAACTGGTGGATCTTCTTCCAGGGAATAAACCATTAGGATGTAAATGGATATTCAAAAAGAAAATGAAAGCTGATGGAACGATTGACAAATACAAAGCAAGACTTGTAGTAAAGGGCTACAAGCAAAAGGAAGGTATCGATTATTTCGATACTTATTCACCAGTTACAAGGATAACATCCATCCGTATGTTAATAGCTATTGCTGCTATTAACAACTTAGAGATACATCAAATGGATGTGAAAACTGCTTTCTTAAATGGTGATTTGAATGAAGAGCTCTATATGGAACAACCTGAAGGTTTCATGGTAAATAACCAAGAAAAGAAAGTATGTAAACTTGTTAAATCCCTTTATGGGTTAAAACAAGCTCCTAAACAATGGCATGAGAAATTTGACAATGTTATGATGTCAAATGGTTTCAGGATAAATGAGTGCGATAAATGTGTTTATGTGAAAAACACTGAAATAGCATATGTCATTGTATGTCTCTTTGTGGATGATATGTTAATCATGAGTAGCAGTAATGAAATCATTCAATCTACCAAAATGATGTTAAATAAAAGATTTGACATGAAAGATCTAGGTGTTGCAGATATAATTCTAGGAATTAAAATTACTAGAACATCTGAAGGACTCATCTTATCTCAATCTCATTACATTGAGAAGATCCTTGAAAGATTTATCAAGGATGATAAAAGTCTTGCAAAAACACCTGTAGATGTAAATTTACATCTAAGTAAGAATACTGGACAGGGAATTTCCCAGTTAGAGTATTCTCGAATTATTGGTAGTTTAATGTATCTCATGAACTGCACAAGACCTGATATAGCTTACTTAGTTAGCAAACTGAGTAGATATACAAGTAATCCAGGGGAAGACCACTAGAAGGCGATAGTTAGGGTTCTCAAATATTTGAGATATACCCAAAACTATGGATTGCACTATACAAGATATCCAGCTGTACTTGAAGGGTATAGTGATGCA
The DNA here is from genome assembly GCA_015143295.1 of Tetracentron sinense. Taxonomy (NCBI): domain Eukaryota; kingdom Viridiplantae; phylum Streptophyta; class Magnoliopsida; order Trochodendrales; family Trochodendraceae; genus Tetracentron; species Tetracentron sinense. The sequence goes on along the minus strand of CM026554.1, from coordinate 4,615,445 downwards.
AATTGGATATCTGATACTAAAGACTCAAAATCCACTAGTGGATTTGTCTTTAAACTTGGAGGTGCATCGGTATCTTGGAAATCTTCTAAACAGACATGTATAGCCAGATCCACAATGGAATCTGAATTTATAGCTTTAGATAAAGCTGGTGAAGAAGCAGAATGGCTTCGTCACTTTTTAGAAGATATTCCAAGTTGGCCAAAACCTGTGCCAGCTATCTGCATACATTGCGATAGTCAATCTGCGATTGGAAGGGCACAAAATAGTATGTATAACAGTAAGTCTCGACATATACGTCGAAGACACAATACCGTGAAACAGTTGCTCTCAAATGGAATCATTTCCATTGATTATATAAAGTCAAAGAATAACATAGCGGATCCGTTAACCAAAGGTTTGACTTTAGAGCAAGTGTATAAATCATCGAGGGAAATGGGACTAAAGCCTATATCTAAAGAGTCGACATAATGGAAACCCAACCTAGCTGACTGGAGATCCGAAGATCTAGGTTTAAAGGGACAACCTAATTATGTGTAACTCAGTAATGTCACTGTGAAGAATAAATTTCTTCATCCCATTTCTATGATGAAATAGTGAAAGAATCTAGGATAAACAAAGCTTTTAATGATTCTTATATCTTGGAAATCCAAGTAGGGTATGATGAGATACTCTTGATAAGAGATCACCTATATAAGTGTGAAGAGGGACCGCTTCTATAAGAATTTTAAAAGGCAAAATTCTTTAAGAGCACTTATGAAAAAACCAGGAGTTGTTCAAGGCCAAAATGAACACAACCATGAGAACCAAAGGTGTTTGAAAAGGAACTGTGTGAGCTCTGTTGTCTTGGTTTACACTACGGCTGAACAGTTCAAGACATCATGTTCACTGGATAGCCAGTAAATCCGATAGAACTTCACTAAGGAAGGTTCAAGGCCAAAAGCTACCTTTCCCGATGCAGTAACTTTTCACTTGTACTCTCTTTAGTGTCTGCATATATTCTGTATTCTATCCAGGAATTTTCATTCATGTGGGGGATTGTTGGGAAAAAAATCTGTTTCGGAAAAATCTGGGTGTCTTTGGGAAAACAGTTTTTATAAACTTTGACCCAAAATATAAGTGGGACCCACAAGGATTTTGAGGCGGGTCCAAGTGGATCCGTGTTCTCCTCCATGAGGAGATTAACGTGGTATATTTACTTGTCCAAAACAGTGAAGTGGTGAATGAGAAATTCATCTCAAAGTAGGCCACTTGAACATGTATTATAAGTTGAAGAATGGTAGAGAAAATAGTCCCACATCGGAAAACTATTGAAACCATAGTGTGGTTTATATACCATTACCTTGGAATAAAGGGTGGGCCCTTGGGGCACCCAAATTTTGCGAAGAAGTGAGCCCTTACTCCAAGGTGGAACCAACCACACGCGCGCGCGCGTCGCCGCCCGCCCGAGCCGTGCCATGTCCGGGTCCAGTCCGTCCGGCCGGCTGGCTTGGCTTGGTTTGGTTGGTTGCCTTGGCTCTTGTGGGCCTTTAGTCCAAGCCCCTATATTTATTTTTTGCTGGGCTGGGCTGGGCCAAAGCCCATTCAACTTACACAGCAGTTTAATTATCCAACAGTCATGTCTGTTGGATTTAAACTGAAACCCCAACAGACATGACCCTTCTGGAACAGTCTCCTCTTTTCAATTATTTAAGGAATTCTATTGCATTTTTCTGGAGTACAAATTTCCAGATCTTCTACTCCCTAGTCTTAATCTTCTTCTGCATTAAGTCATTTTCATTTTCAGAGAAAGAGTACTAAACATCCAAGGTTCGCTGTGTCCTTGGGTTTCTAGTGGTAGTACCCAGGACGTGACTGTTGTATCTTGGGAGACAACTTGCCGTAGGCCGTGACCACCTGTGCAGGGCAATATTGTCTTAAGGACATTGAATTCAATTCAAGCCTCAGTCCCCCTCAAACAGTAAAGTGCACTGTCCTTTATTTTTGTTCTATCTTAGATTGTGTTCTATGATTGTATTTAGCATTCTGTAATTAAAATGTTCTCAGTATAACATACAGTAAATAATTTTATGCAATTTATCCAACAGTTGCATCATGTGAAACAGGTACAGATTTTCAACATAGTTCTTCCCTGTCCTCTCTAGTGTAAAACTTCTCAATTTTCAACCCGCAAAGATTTTCTCAATTAGTCCTTAAGCATCAATAAGTCCCATTAAATATGTTAGATCCTTTACTCACATAATGATCATGTAGTTTGATTTGTCAAAACCCCGGATTAATCTTCTTGTTTGATCGAAACATTCCGGTAAGAGTCCAATAATGCGGTGGGGATCATTAAGATACACCGAATTTGCTATACTATAGACACACACCAATGTGTCATTTTTAAGGGGCATGATCACCCTTGATTATGTGGACTCAGAATCCTTGATGGATAGGATTCTTGGATCTTATATATATTCATCATTCTTGAGGAATATGATGCGTGAAATCACTTTTTCCCTTCTTACACTATATAAAGAATCCTTGATGGATAGGATTCTTGGATCTTATATATATTCATCATTCTTGAGGAACATGATGCGTGAAATCACTTTTTCCCTTCTTACACTATATAAAGAATCCTTGATGGATAAGATTCTTGGATCTTATATATATTCATCATTCTTGAGGAATATGATGCGTGAAATCACTTTTTCCCTTCTTACACTATATAAAGAAACACATCATGTGAATAAATTGGAGTCTTAGACACGCACATTAAATGACTATGTATCCTTGGCATTTTTCACAATTAAAGTGGGAGGGATATGTAGACAAGTTTTTCATCTTTCATAGTTGATCTTTTGAGCTTTTGATGTACACAGACCAGTTTTTTTTTCATGTATATGACGTTTCCTTAAGGCTTTAGTAACACTGTATTCTGTTCTCAGAAAGAACAGTTTCTTCTCAAACAGTTGTATGGCCATTCCTTCCTCTCATTTGAATTTCCATTTTGGTTTTCTGTCACAAAAACCAATCACTACGAAACCCAATAGAAGTCTTATTCTCCCATTTAACCCTTCCAGAAATGGAAGTAATAGTTCAAGTTCTAGATGGGCTCTGAGACTGCATAGAAATGAGCAAAATCCACAAACAACTCCAATTGATTTTGAGAAGTTCTCATATTTTCTGCATCAAAAGATCCCCCACTTCTTTGAAGAGTTGGAAATCATTCAAGGAATGTACGATAATCGCGTAAAGTTTCAGGATCCCATCACTAGTTTTGGTTCCTTAAGTGAGCTTTTACTCTACTTTGAGCTATTAAAGCTTCTCTTTCATATGGATGTCCAGTTGCACAATGTGAAATAGGTATGGATTTTCAACACTGTGTTCCTCCATGTCCTTTGTGGTGTAAAACATCTCAATGTGCATTATGAGTTCTGTTGGGCAGTGATATGTTAGACCTTGTGGTTAGACAATGATCACGGGCGGGTTTGATTTGTCAAAACTCCGGATTAATCTTCCCATTTGATCGAAGCATTCCTATAAGAGTCCAATAATGCAGTGGTGATCATCATTACGATACACTGGATTCAGTACAACTTAGACACGTATTAGCGTGTCATATTTAAGGACATAACGGACCCAGAATTCTTAATGGGTGGGATTCTGGAATCCTATAAATAGGGAATGGTCCCAACTCTCACTCCTTAAAGAGGATTGATTGGTATTTTCTATGGTAAGAGAGAGAGGCTCCCCATATAGCAAAGAGGAGAAGAGAGTTGAAGACTCCTCAAGGAGGATCTCTACATACTTGCAACTATGTCAGGTATGTAAATTAATTTTAATAATATTATCTTCTGTTGTTTTCTATGTTAAAACCAGAAGATATAGGTTTAAAGAGGTCGTTGTATCGGCCTACATAATATCCTTTGTGCTAGCTACTATGGATCATATGTTCTCGATCCCTAGTCAATTGCTTGAATTTGGGAACAAGTAGTTGCGAACAAGATGAGGAAAGGTATCAAGCACATGGTTAGATGTGAGATATATATATATATATATATATGATCTTAGTATATAATTTTAATAAATGTATTCTTCTTATTAGATGCTTATATTTAATTTTACAAAAAATTTAATTGTGACAATGAAATCTAAGCTCAATTTTTTTTTTTCATTTTTGGTTCCTTTATCATTTACCTACTGTTAATAGTAATCATCGGCTCAAGTTGACTTTCATGGATAAAGCATTGGCCGACCTTATAGCCTCCATGAATAATTTCTCCATTTCTCGGGGTCAGTGTTTATAATCTACTTCTTCATCTATGGTTTGGTGTTGTGATTATGACTTGAAGTTCCCACTGATATCCTTGCGAAGAAATTTATTTCATTTTGGTTTAGCTTCTTTGATTAATTCAGTTTCTATAGACAGGACCTTATGAACTGACAACTAGGTGGACTATGGTCATGAGCTTCATTCTTCTACCTTGGAAACCTGAATTGGTCTTTACAGGAACCTCTGTCATGGGGATCAATCCACAGACTCAAAAGTTTTGTAGCCATGTGGTAAGGTTCATCTTTTATTTACACCCACACACCTCCTTGTTTGCTCCAGTGGTAGACTGGTAGGTAGTGTATTTCCCAAGAGGGTGGACTCGGTTTCGAGTCTTTAGGTGTGACAGTTGAAGGCTCATCATATTAACTTAAATACTAACCAAACTAATCGGGATTATGTCCTTACCTCGTGACATGTATCAAAAAAAAAAACTTTTTATTAACACCCAAAAAAAGAAGAGGAGGAAACTAGTAACTGCTTTATGCATGATTTAAGGTTAGGACTACAAGTTGTTAGTAATTTCCCTTCTTTTAATTTGTAGGATTACTGGGACTCTATAGAGAAAAATGATTATTTTTCTCTAGAAGGTTTATGGGATGTAGTACAGCAGGTAATGCATTTTTTCCTTCTTTTTTTACCCTAAAAATTCCATTAAATATGTTTAGTGCTTAATTGCACTGTTTGAACTCTAATATGTAGTTACTGATTCACTGCAGCTGCGGATTTACAAGACTCCAGAACTGGAATCGCCAAAATATCAAATACTGAAAAGAACTGCAAATTATGAGGTATGGTTTCTGCAAATTATGAGGTATGGTTTTCCTTTTTCCCATGAGAAGGAACAAAAAAAAATATAACTAACAAGATTTATAAGCGAGCTTATTTACAACTGTAGAAAATCAAAGCAATAAAGAGAACAAACACACACACAAACACACCTAATCCGCGGCTATAATAGCGTGAGAGATTACTAGGAGAAGTTTAAACATCCTTATCTGTCTGTTGTGAGAATCGAACTGACGACCTCTTGCACCCAAAGCAAGAATCATACAACTAGACCAAACACCCATGTTTACATATAATTATCCACTTTTGAGTCATTGTTGCAGTAAATACTCGCGTTTTCTGCATCTCCAAGACTCCCAACTCTTTTTTTTTTTGGGAACGAGGGTATCCGGGCCTCTTAGAGCACCCAACTAAGTCCCCCGGCCGTGCAGATCCCCTTATACTACTCAACCGGGAAAGCTGGGATAAATCCTGAAGGGTACTGGCCAACAAGGGGAAGGGACTCGAACTCATGACCTCCGCAATTGAGGCGTGGTCTTGGCCACAAGCCCAACCCCTCTAGCACTATTTCTATTATATTAATCTGAATTAAAGCAAGATATGTAGCCAAATTGCTTTTCAATGTAATGTGGTAATTTCTCCAACACTGCTTTAAGCCCAATCTAAATAAAGAATTATGTCACATTGCCCTTTTCAAGTTCATGCATCCAATTTATAACTCTACTGGTTGTGGGTGGATGGATCTTGTTCCATGGGAGTGTTCAGAATCAATTTTTTTGATGAACTGAATCTCCGGTGGAGGATATACAGATTTGATTATATAGTCAAATGCAATTACAGGTGCGGAAGTACTCTCCGTTCGTGGTTGTAGAGACGAAGGGAGACAAACTATCTGGATCCACAGGTTTTAATGATGTTGCTGGGTGAGTATTTTTCAATTAATTCAGTTCAGTTAGATAAGATTCTGTTTTGCTGGCTAAGAAATGATTTTGAAAGTAAATTTCATCTGTTTAGCTATATATTTGGCAAGAATTCTTCAATGGAGAAGATTCCAATGACCACTCCTGTCTTCACTCAAGCATATGATGCTCAACTATCCAAAGTCTCTATCCAAATTGTTCTCCCATTAGAAAAAGATTTTAACAGGTGAGGCTCTTATATCTTTTTAATTGGGCCAATTACTTATATATATATATATATACAAAGCCCAGCCGAGTAGTCGGCTTGTTAATTAATTAACTAGGGTGTTTGAGCTCAGCTCAAGCTTCACTGTTCTTGTTCAAGCTTGGCTCGTGAACAAAAATATTAGTTCAAGCTTGGCCCGGCTCAGCTCCGCTTGTTTACTTAGACGATGCTCGTTTACTACGTTTGTTACCTTATATACTTTTTAAGATCAAAGGTAGATTCTTTATTTTAGATCAACAGACCAGATCAAAACTTAAAACATATATGTGTATTATCTTAGATACTTAACATACTTAAATACACAAGATACTTAACTAAATATTCATATATATACTATAATATTAGGAGAGCCAAGTGCATGCATGTTCGAGCTCGGCTCATAAACAAACGAGCTCAAAAATCAAGCTCATGCTTTGTTCATTTTTTAAAACTCTTAATGAGCCGAGCTCAAGCTGTTTGCGAGCAGATTGGTTCGTTTAGCAGCTCTATGCGTGATGATTGGAAGTAGTAGAGAAGAAAGTTTATGCGTGAAGATACAATGAATCAAGATTATTTCTTTTGTATCTTGATCAGTTTACCAGATCCCAACCAAGAAGAAATTAGCTTGAGAAAAGTGGAAGGAGGCATTGCTGCGGTATTAAAGTTCAGTGGAAAACCCACAGAGGACACTGTTTGTGAGAAAGAGAAAGAACTGCGCTCTGCACTTATTAGAGATGGTCTCAAACCTAAAGAGGGTTTTTTACTTGCTCGTTACAATGATCCAGGCCGGACATGGAGCTCCATAATGGTATGTTATGATACTCCCTTTTTATGTCTTTAGTTTGATTATCAAAGTATTTTGATACTTCTTCCTCTGTTTCTCTGATCTGGTGTTTATTCTTGTAATTGTTGCTCATGTTCCTTGCTTAGAAACATAGCTCTTCCCCTCACAAAATCCACTCTATCATTCTTTTTGGACTCTGAGTTTGCTTTATATGTTCTTTACTTCTTTCTCACAATTTTTTCGCATGCTTTGGGGTGGGGGGGAGGAAATTAAACCTGAGACCTTCCCCTAGTTAGGATACCCGAAGGGACTACTCCTTGGCTCGAAGGTTTTGGGACACCCTCCGTTACAGATCCAGGGGGGGAGGGAACGAATTCAGGGGCAATGCCTCCTCAACTTTTGAGTACAAAAATTATAATGTATTATATATTTAATTATTGAAATGGCATAGCCATGGGACAATTGGGTAGTTGGCCCTTTTTTGAAAAAAATTATTATTTAATTATTTGAAAGGCATAGCCATGGGTATGGGTTGGTATCGAGCCGAGCATGTGCATTCTTTTAAGTGTTCAAGTTTGCTCGGCTTGTTTATAAACAAGCCAAGCCGAGCTCAAGTTTTTAATGAGCTCAATTAAATATAATTAATTAAAAACTTATAACATATGAATAATTTAAAAATATAACCCCTTAATAGAAGTATTTAGATTGCATATAATATTACTCTTTTTATATTTTGTAATATATATATATAATGAGCTGAGTACAAAAGTGTTCAAGCTCGGCTCGTTTATTAAACGAGCTGCAAAATAGTATTGAAGCTTGTTCGCTAAGCCAATTGAACCGAGCTCGAGCTCAGAAAGCTGGTGCCCACCCCTAACCATGGGGCAAGGGGAAGTTGCCCCCTAACTTTTGACAAAAAAAAAAGCAAAATATAAACCCAAACAAGATAATAAACTTTGAAAATGAGAGGAACAACCATTTTCCTCGTTTTCTACAAGAAAATTCACGTTTCTCTTACAAGTCATAATAAGACTATTATGACCCGCCAAATACATGTTAGCCTTTAGGTTTTCAACCTAAGGTAACATCATTAATTTTGATGATAACACAATAATGTAATGTCATTTGTATTACTAGTGCTTCTATTGATGTTAAATGTAATTCAGTTTATGAAGAGCATTAGCAAGCATTCAATGAAAAATCATGAAAATGACACCATCTATGAGAAGATTCAACATCAAATGAAGCAAGTCAATATAGATCAAAATGAAGATATTAAAGATCAATCAAAGTCCAAGATATAAAGATGAAATCTAAGAAGTCATCTTGATCAAAGAAGCTTAAAGTTGAAACCAAGACCTAGAATCAAGTTAAAGACGAAGACTCTCTAAGATGGTGTAAATAGTTTTATATTTATAGGATGAAAGTGCTTTAGGACTTTTGTAATCAGTCGTCAAAGTTTGGTTGTTTGAAAAACTCAAAGCCTAGAATGATCATAGGAATCTAAAACCAAAACTGAATAACTTTATAAAACCCTAGGACACTATATGAATGACTAAAAAAATATGATAAAAATGAGCCAAGGGTCTTTGCAAATCATTATCATCATTTAGACAAGGTAAAGATGAGATTTCTATGAAATAACAGAGAACTCGTCGACGAATTCAGCCGCAGAGGCTACTGTCTCTATTCTGGCCTTGATCTCGTCGACAAATGCAAAGAACATTCTCATACTCGTCGACGAATTCATGCGGGAAGCAGAAAATGCTATAACGGCTAGTTTTGTTATCAGTTCTTCCAACGGCCATAAAACCTCTTAGGCTATAAATAGAGATGATTTATGAATTAAAACAACAACTTCAATCATTCCAATCATTCTAATACTCACTTTATCATTCATTGATCAATCCTTTGAGTATAAAACCTAGAAACTCAAAAGAGTCTAAAATTGAGCTATTCAACTTCATTCTTTGAGAGGCTCTTAGAGAGCTTGAAAGTGGTCATCCAGCTCGTGTAAATGAGCAAATTATGATTGTAATCTACTTTGTCATAAAGTGAGAGTGAAATTAAGAATTGGTGGATTCTTGTCCTTGAAGCGGAGAGCTTTGTATAGGGTTGATCTTCGCCTATAAGAAGATTGTTAAGATCTGATCTCCACCCGTAAGAGAATTGTAAAGGTTTGATCTTCACCTAGAAGAAGATCAGCGATTAGTGAAAATCATGGTGAATCCTCTAACAGGTCGCTTAAGGTGAGGACGTATGCGGGATTGCCGAACCTCGTGAACAACATCTTGTGTTTGCATTCTCTTCTCCTACTCTTTAATTTATTAATTTGTATTTTGTGTGGTATAGATAATTTTCATTCCCTTTTAATTAGTATAATTGAAATTTCACTTAAGGAAATTAGGAAGAAATTTTAATTTATCATAGACCTTATTCACCCCCCCCCCCCCCCCCCTCTCTAGGGTCTGAATACTTGGGCAACAATTGGTATCAGATCGTAGGTCTCTATTTTTAAAAGATTTAGTCATATTAGTGTAAAGATTTTAATTTAGTAAAAAAAATGGGTAATATATATGCAACTAACCTTAGATAAGGCCAATCAACCCTTAGACCTCTCTTGTTTGATGGACAAACTATAATTATTGAAAATTAAAATGATGTAATTCTAAATGTTGGAGAATAATAGTAAATGGTCTCCACATCTCCACTATAAATGTTGATGGTATTCAAATACCTAAGGATGATGATGAATGGACGGAAGTTGAAATTAAACTTATTCAACTCAATGCTAAGGCTATAAGCAACCTATATTGTGCATTGAGTCCACAAGAGTTCAATAGAGTATCGGCTTGCGATTCCACAAAAGAAATTTGAGATAAACTTCAAATTACTTATGAAGGGACTAATCAAGTAAAAGAATAAAAAATTAACATGTTGGTTCATAAGTATGAACTATTTAAAATGGAATAAAAATGAAATCATTTTCTTTATGCTTTCTAAATTCACTAATATTATTAATGAGTTGAAATATCTTGAAAAAGTAAAAAAAAATTCTCCGATTTTTACCAAGGAATTGGGCTCCTAAAGTGACAGTCATCCAATAAGCAAAAGACCTCACTAAGCTACCAATGGATGAGCTACTTGGATCCCTAATGACTCATGAAGTCATCATGAGGCAACAATAAGATGAAGAGCCCACACCAAAGAGAGGAACGCGCCTTGAAAACCTCTCAAGTAAATGAAAATAAATAGGATGAAAGTGAAGAAGAGATTGAGCTAATGACGAAAAAATTCAAGAAGTTCTTGAAACATAACAAGAATCTCAAAAAGATAGCATTCAAGAAAGAATTCGCCAAAGAAGTCTTTAAAGGCCAATCTAACAAGAAAGAGCTCATTGTGTGCTATGAATGCAAAAGGCAGGGATACATCAAGCACGAATGCTCATAACTCAATAGGAGCAAAAAAATTCAAGAAAATGACAATGAAAGCTGCATGGGATGACTCCGATGGAAATGAGTCAGATTCTAGCTCGAATGATGAGAAGCAAGCCAACCTTTACCTCATAACACATGAGAATGAGGTAAACTCTATCATTGATGAATCTCTTACATTTGATGAACTTAGAGATGCTTTTGAAGAACTCTATGAAGAATTTAGAAAATTAGTCTCTAAGAATTCAAAACTTAAGAAAGAAAACTCTTCTATTTTTAAACAAACTTGCATTTTTGAAAAAAGAAAACTTACAAGAAAAGAATGAAAATTTGAAAAATGAAAAAGAAGAAAATGTTTCAAAGCCTCAAATCTCTACAAATGAATGCAATGAATTGAAGATCAAAGTTGATGATTTAACTTGCATTCTAACAAAATTTACTAATAGTAAAAATATCCTAAATACAATATTAGAAAATCAAAAATGCATGTTTGATCAAGCCAAAATTGGCTATAATTTAAAATCAAGCAAAAATCTTATCAAAATTTTGTTACCTCTACCTCTTACTTTTTATACATATGTTGAAAAGAAGAGAGTAAGACAAGTTTGGGTGCCTAAGGGAACAAGTCTTCCCAATGCTAACCTTGTTGGACCAAAAATGGTTTGGGTATCAAAAGGAGCTACTTGAACTCGTTCATGTAGACTCAATCATAAAAAAAGAAAGTGTGGTTAATTATTAAAATTTGAATGATTTCCTTATATGATTATGAATATGCTTGATATTCAATGATGATTATAATTGATAAAATCTTTATTATAATATTTTGATGTTATGATTGATATGATTTGGATGATAAAATTGATAAAATCTAATGTGATTTTGATGATTGATTGATGCTATGATTAATAATAATATTTAAATATTGAAATAATGAATGCTTGATGGATATGAAGTGATAAATGTATTAATAGTTGATATTAATGTTATGAATATGCTTTTGATGTGATGAATAGTGCTTGATGTTATGATATATTTGTATACATGATTGTTTTGATATATGTAATGCATATATATACTTAAATGTATATTGGTATAATGCGATTATGTAATACTTTTTATGATGATGATTATCAAAGGTGAGAAAATATATAATTATTATATTGGCATACATGATTAATGATGCTTGATATATAATGAATTGATTATTGGTATCATGTTTGAAATGTTTGTTAATTATGTATCTTTTTTATGTTACTAAGGGGGAGAAATATGATAATAGAATGAATTATCTAAAACCCTTGAATTGAACGCATGTGCTTGTATATTCATGGTTTCATATTGCTTGTAATGACTTATTAAAGTGTCATGAATTTAATTAATGGTTTATCTAAACTATATGCAAATTAATTGAATTTAAATCTTATTTTAATACATATGTTTAAGGGAGCTTACCTCATAAATTGTATTGAATTTATATATTGAGGGGGAGTTTTTTCTCATTTCATTCCATTATTATGTCATTATCAAAAATTGGGAGATTATTAGTCATTAGGTTTTCAACCTAAGGTAACATCATTAATTTTGATGATATCACAATAATGTAATGCATTTGTGTTACTAATGTTTCTATTAAGTTTAAATGTAATTCAGTTTATGAAGAATATTAGCAAGTCATTCAACGAAAAAACATGAAAATGACATCATCTATGAGAAGATTCAATATTAAATCAAGCAAGTTAATATGGGTCAAAATAAATATATCAAAAATCAATCAAAGTCCAAGATATAAATATGAAGTCTAAGAAGTCATCTTGATTAAAGAAGCTTAAAGATGAAATCAAGACCCAAAATCAAGTTGAAGATGAAGACTCTCTTAGAAGACTTAAATAGTTTTATATTATAGGATGAGGGTGCTTAAGACATTTGTAAAAAGTCTTTAAAGTTTGGTTGTTTGAAAAGCTCAAAGCCTATAATAATCATAGGAGCCTAAGACCAAAATTGAATAACTTTATAAGGTCTTAGGACATCATAAAGAGTGATTAAAAAAAAACATTATAAAAATGAGTCACAAGTCCTTGCAAATCATTCACATCATTTAGACAAGATAAAGATGAGATTTCTGTGAAATAATAGAGAACTTGTCGATGAATTCACAGAGGCATTGAGAACTCGTCGACTAATTCAGCCGGTCTCTGTTCAGGCATTGATCTCATCAATGAATACAAAAAAGCATTCTCATACTCATCGACGAATTCATGCGAAAAGCAGAAAATGCTGTAACGGCTAGTTTTGTTATAAATGTTCTTCCAACAGCCATAAAACCTCTTGGGCTATAAATAGAGATGATTTATGAACTAAAACAACAACTCTAATCCTTCCAATCATTCTAAAACTCACTCTATCATTCATTAATCAATTATTTGAGTAAAAGACCTAAAAACCAAAAAGAGTCCAAAATTTAGTTATTCAACTTCATTCTTTGAGAAACTCTTAGAGAGCTTGAAAGTGATCATCCAGCTTGTGTAAATGAACAAATTATGATTGTAATTCACTTTATCATAAAGTGAGAGTAAAATTAAGAATCGGTGAATTTTTTTCTTTAAAGCGGGGAGCTTTGTATAGGCTTAATCTTCGCCCGTAAGAAGATTGTTAAGATTTGATCTTCATCCGTTAGGAGATTGTAAATGTTTGATCTTTACCCAGAAGAAGATCAGCGATTAGTAAAAATCGTGGTGAATCCTTTAGTGGGTATAGCTTGAGGCGGGGACGTAGGCGAGATTGCCGAATCTCATGAACAATATCTTGTGTTTTCATTCTCTCTCATTGCTCTTTACTTTATTATTTTGCATTTTGTGTGGTATTGATAATTTATATTCCCTTTAAATTAGTATAATTGAAATTCTGCTTAAGGGAATTATGAAGAAATTTTAATTTGTCATAGACCATATTCACCCCCCCCCCCCCCCCCCTTTCTAGGGTCTGAATACTTGGGCAACAATACAAACCCCCTAAGATATGTATGAAATGTGTGAACATGATAGCCCAAGAACTTGGTCCTCAAAAAATTTATGGGGACTACGCCACACCCCTTGGACCCAAAATCTCTCATACCCACCTAACCATTCTCCACAAACCCATTAGCCGTTACTAACACTATTAATCTCTTTCCTCCTACAAGAAAATCCTAACTCTGCCCCTGACCTCAACCATCCATGCATGAGGATGTTGTCAGCTCTGTTTTATTTTTTCTCCAGTACAATTTATTGTTTCTCTACTAGTTTAAAGAATAGATGTGTCTATATGCTGATATTTGGAATTTATCTTCTAATTTCTGAAACTGTATCTCTGCTTTTCTTGTGTGTGTTTTGCATTGAAGAGGAATGAGGTGCTGATATGGCTTGAGGAGTTCACATTTGATTAATATGTGAAGAGATGATCGTTCTTTGACTAGAACTTGGTTTCCCTCTTTCATGCTATAGGATGTTCGATCTCATGGATTAAACTCAAAATGAATTATGTAAGTATACCTCAAATGAATGATTTTTTTCAAATATATGCAAAGCCGTAGATGCTTATATTGGCAAGTTGTATGGCACTTGACTTTGATAATTGCAACCATTTCTTCCCCTCTGTACAATGCACTTTTCTTCTTTCTTTTCCCTCTCCTAAGATTGACAACTTAAAAACAAATGAAACCCACAGAAAATGTCATTTTTCACATGTTTCTCTGCAAAAATAAAATAATAAAAATAAATAAATAAAAACTTTAGTGAAAAAATTCTCTTTTTCATGAGTATTTTCAACTGATAAAAAATACTATTTTCACAGGTATTTTAACTATGGGAAATTGATCATCAACTATGGAACTAACAAAATTAACAAAAATACCCTCTTTGAATTTTGTTTTTGTTATAATATTACCCCTATTTACATATGGTTTTCAACAATGACTATTCTTAAAATAGGTAATTGGCGAAAATACCTCTTTTACATGTATTTTATCAAATGACAATAATACTTATCTTTATATTTTTAAATGACAAAAATAACCCTCTTTTACATGTGATTTTTAAGAATGACAATTTTCTAATATGGAGTTGAAGATGTGAACACCTTCTTTTATATGTGTTTTTTAAATGACAAAATTACCCATCTATTCATGTATTCTTTTTTAATGAAAAATATATTCATTTCCACGTGATTTTCCACAATGGTTAGTGGTTACTGTTCAAATTCGGAACTGACAAAAATGATGAAGATAACCCTTCATTTTTTTTCTTCTCAAATGACCAAAATACTTCTCTTTATTCTAATTTATCATATGATAACAATAAATTATTTTACATGTGTTAATACTTATCATCGTCCACTACTATTACCTTATCATGTTTTCCTAATCAGAAATGTTAGCCTCAGACAGTCTTCCCCATATGCAAGGTGGTGGCAACTAGTGTGAAACTAGCTCTTTGTATAACGGGGTAGCAACCCTACGTGTTGCATGCACCCACTCTGCGACTTTGGAAAACATTGACTTCATCCAGAGGACCGGAGCTAGCATTCTTCTTTCCTAATATGACAAAAACTTACTTCAAATTTTTAACAGTAACTATTTATCAAGACAATCTATGACCTTCCCTTAAAATATCTACCATGACGCCCCTATAATCTTGCCTTCCTGTCCACACAAACCAAGTGAAAACAGAAAAAGGGAAACAAAATTTTAGTTTATCTAATACAATTCGTATTAATTGAGTTTTTTTCAATTTTCTTTTCCCTCTCTCGTTTTTCTCATGATTTCAAATTCTCCCAAGTTATAACTGGACTCCTTGGAGTCTGGTTATGCCCCTGAGGCCGTCATGTGTCCCTATTGACACCCCTAAACGGTGGTTAAGATTCACTAACCCTTAAGGTTCACCCACCTATCATTGGTTTTTGTTTTTTTAATATTTTTTAATTTCTGGTTAAAATTTACTAACTCTTAGGGTTAAAATTTTTTTAATATATTTTTCCTAAAACCATGGATAGGTGGGTGAACCCTAGGGATGAGTAAATCTTAACCACAGTTAAGCGGTGTCAATAGGGACACGTGGTAGCCTCAGGGGCATAACCGGACATTAAACAAAGATCCGTTGCAAGAGATTATGTGACGTGTGCAACTTGGGCCTACTTTAAGTCCAAGCTTGCTCAACTACTTTATTGGGCTGGACCACGAGCCAACCTGGCCTATTAACACCCCTATGGGCATGTGTTTATGAAAACGATAGGCAGCGTTGGCTGACCTGCACCGATAAGAATGGTTCGACAGACAGCCCGAATCAAAGAACTTATAAGATTGAGGCGTGCTAACCCTACTCTTGAGCATTCCTTACTCTCAACCCAAAATCAAGACATGTTAAAACAAGGACGTGTGTTGGTTTTTGATTGAAAACAAAGACAAGTGTTGGTTTTTGGTTGAGAGTAGATATTGCTCGAAAGTAAGGCTAACACGGCTCAAATGTGCATAATAATAACATTTCCCATATTATCTCCCTTTGAAATGCTCGCCGAATTTTTTTTTGGCCATACCATGCATTATGCTGCAACCGTGATTAGTTTGGTTAGTATTTATTCAAGTTAGTGAGTGAGCATATCAATTGCTACACTCCTTGGAATCTAGCCCTTGTATCTTGGATGTACAACTCTGTCATCTAAGCGTCAAGACGTGTAATTTACTTGCTTTTCAAAACATCCAAGAGAAAAATAGTGATAACGAGACAAATATATTGAGCTAAGTGGTAAGATATCAGCACTAAGCGCATTTTAAAGATTTTGGAGTAGCTCTAATAAATGATAGAATAAATAAAATTAAGTAGACTAATATGGTTTATACATGTGCAATGAAATGCTACCAATAAGAACGAGTTAGCCTTTATTTATTTTTTTAATGAATAAGAGCAAGTGAAATAGTGTAAGCATAAGCGCTAATAATATTATGCAAAAGTGTTTTTTTTTTTTTTTTTGATAGTCGATATCATTTACCTACATCAGTAGAGTTAGCGGGTCAGAAGTTAGCATGGGTAGTGGAGCTCTACCTTCCCCTTGGAAAGCCACACCCCTACCACTCACACAAGAGGAGGGGTGTAATACTATGCAAAAGATTGAAAAGGCCAAAAGGGTATGAATAGAGATGGTAAGTTCCATGATGCACATCTTTACCAAATATATACTATTTTATAAACAAGAATGACGCGATATGACTGATGTATTCGAAGTAGATGTAATTTTGATTTAAATTTTGTAGCTAACCCATTAAGAATATGCTCGACCAAAACTTGACCCGCTTATAAATGGATTGAGAAAGAAAATCCAAACACAATCTCAATCCAATAATGATTTTTAAGTTTAGTTATATTTTGAACTTTAAATGGTATTCAAAACTAAATTAAAGTGATATCCTCAATTGCACAATTCTTTTTTTTCCAAACTCTCACGGTGAATATAATACAATACGTAGTGTTGCTATCTCTTCAACAAGTTTAAGAAAACAATTTTTCATAAGAAGATTTGATGCTTTATGTCAGTTTTCACTGTATAAGGTAAAAGTAGCGACACTTGTGTAGCGATTCTAAAATTCTTAATTTAAAATGTTAAGGGTATTTTTATAATTTTCTAGTTAGGGGGTATTTTAGTAATATTCTTCTATGATATTTGGCTAGGAGAAATTAATAAACTTTGGTGGAATTATTAAAAATGAGCATAACACATTAAGGTTTTAACCCTAATCTCTCATGAGGATATTTAAGTAAAAGCTCATAAAAATAGGTTTAGTATAAAAGGATAGAGATAACTTAATCTCTCATTTAATTAGAAAACCTAGATTAAAGAGAGATAGATTTAGGAAATAAGGAAAAAAAAGATGAGGCTAGAGTTTTGGAGCTTAAAGCTTGAAGAAGGTGATTCAAGGCTCAAGATTCGGAATTCTTGCTAAAGGAAGATTAAGAGTTTAAAGCAAACCATTTGGGGGCATTTCCATCTTCTAGAGACCCTAAAACTTTAGGGTTGAAGCAAGTGGATACCCCGTTTGTTCTTTAAATCCATTATAGTGTAATATTTATTGTTGAAGTTGTTATAATAAATACTCATTTATGATCTAGGTTGAAATGGAATGAATTGTGAGAGTTAGGGTTC
This sequence comes from Tetracentron sinense, assembly GCA_015143295.1. NCBI lineage: Eukaryota > Viridiplantae > Streptophyta > Magnoliopsida > Trochodendrales > Trochodendraceae > Tetracentron > Tetracentron sinense. The sequence goes on along the minus strand of CM026554.1, from coordinate 4,597,792 downwards.
TTTCTTGTTCTTGAAACCCTAGATTTCTAAGATTGAAGTCATGTGTATACACCATAAATCCTTAATTCATGTTTTAGGATGTTTAATGTTGACAATGGGTGTATGGATGTTGGAAATGAAGCATGGAGGAATGGAATAGAAATTGGAGGGATTGGGTGTGGGAAATCTGGAGTTTTACCCTAGTTTCACGATTTCCAATCGATCGGAACTATTCCACCGATCGATCGAAGGGTTAGAGAAAAAATGGTGGAAATCTGTTGATTTCCAATCGATCGGAGGTGACCTCCGATCGATCGAACTGTGATGACCGATCGATCAGGAGTGACCTCCGATTGATCGGACTGTATTTTTCTTTTAATATTATTTCCTTCAAACTAGAACTTAGAGACTTGCATATTTAGGGCCTCTTGGAACTTAGAAACTTCACATATTAGATATTTCCTATTAAATTATATTATTTCTTAATTACTAAATTGATATTCATGCTTTAACTCCATTATCTTGTCACTCTATTATATCGGTGTTATTCCTAGTAATAATTAATTGTCGTGCATGCTTGAATGAATTGCTTAAATTATATAGACCTCACCCAACTTTGTTAGATTCCTCTTGATATAGTAACATATGACACTATAGAGCTATAGTGGGGATGATATAACTAGCTTACCTTAGTTAATAACTTGAGTTAGATCAACCCCGCTGTACGGGAAAATTCTCGGGCTCGATATACGTCAATAGTTGTTTGGCTGGTAGAGCAATCACAGTGATATTGTACCTGCAAATAAGACTAAAAACTAAAACAAAGGAGGGGGCGGGTGTGCACCCTGAAATAAGCTTCGATGGTAAAGTCAGTAAACGAAGAAGAAGGTGAATAGTAAAATCACAGAAGTACTGGAACACTGAAATGAAAGTTATGGCACTATTTCTAAAATAACACTCGGTGAAGTATCTCTGATTATCCTTTGATATATCCTGCTTGCTTGATCGATCCTAATGCACTAGGTCTTAGGGGTATTTATAGATTAAGCTTGGGATGCCCATAGATGACCATCAATGACTTGGATGACCATATCATAAGCTTACCACTCATTACCAAATATGTCAGACATATCTGATGACGAACTTAGCACACGCGGGAGCCTACAATCTCTAAGTCGGTTTCTGGGTCGAAAACTCAGCTGAGGTGACTAGCAATAAATGTTAAGACAGTGTTTTCCACCTAACGCCAGAAACAAATGATCGCCTCATAAGGATCGGGTCCTGAAAGTCGGTCTCGTTGTTGACATAAAGCGGGGGCTTGTTGTTCACAACGAGAACGATACCGTTGTCCTGATGACTACGAGTCCGTTGTCTAGAGGACAACGTTCCCATTGTAAGGAGCACAACGAATTCGTTGTCATACACACAACGAATACATACTCAAAAACACATATAAGCTCGTATCCACCGTTTAACACCGAAAATTTTTTTTTGCCACAACACAAGATTAAATTACGAATTTGATCCCTTACACCTGCTATGAGTGGTATGGGACGTCATAACAGGGAAGATATAACACATTTAATTTTGCTACATTATTATAATTGTTAGACTATAAGTGACTTAACTGGGGATGAACCGCGTATGATTTCATCTAGCTCCTTGAGGTCTGCCGTAGGCCACCAAAAGTAGGAACATGTGTGTTATTACATCAGTATCCTTGAGGTCTGCAAAGATTGCCACCAAAAGTAGGAACATATATGAGATCTTTAATTATATCGTAAGGCGATGCCAAGAGGGCTGTCATGGAGGAATAAGATGTTATTCAGAGGTGTTGTTGATGGCCATCGGATGTAAACCAAGTAATTCAAAAAAATAAATGAATTAACTTGCGTTGTCATTAATTGCATGATGAGTAAAATGTAATAATGTCTTATGGTTGCGTGTGTTTTATGTGTTCATTTGCTGAGCTTTGTGCTCCCCCTTACTATGTTGATTATTTCAGGAGATACTTGGAGTCTATAGGAGCTCTAGAGGAGCCAAGAACTTTGAAGAACATTTGATCTGTCACTTTTTGAGAGTGAGTGATTGTAGAGAGAGGAACTTGTTGAGAACTTAGATACACTCCATACTTGTTTTAACTTGTTAGTTATGCTCTTTATGTTTATACATTTGGAATGATTTTATATGTTTATAAAATACATTCACTATTGGGGTTTGTCCCATGTTCACGCTTCGAAAACTTATACAATATAATATATATTGTGTATAAGGGTTTCGGGGTGTGACAACTTGTCACTACCACCGTGATGTTGTGCAAAGTGTCTTGCATTCAGATTGTCACAGCTTAAAATACTGCTCACCCGGGCTCCTAGTTACCCTCAAATCCACTTCTGGCACACACACGTCTATACAGTTCATGATTTTTTTAAGGATTTTATAATTGATTAAGAGTTTATTTCAAGTTAGGTTTCTAATCCAATAAATAATATAATATTCAAATTAGGGTTTTCTATTATGAAGTGAACAAGTTTGTATGAGAAAGTGTGAGAAAGTTATGTTTGTAATCTCTTTGCTTTGACCTAGTAAAAAGGGCAACATCTCTGTGGACTTAATCCATGATAAGTGAACTACGTAAATTTGTATGTTCTTATGTGTTAAGTTTCTATTTTTGTTTTTGCAGGTTATTTTCACCACACTTGAGAGCTTGGAAATTTGCGCCTAAGGCTAATATTTCTTATATATATAAATATGAGGTATCGCCAGCCGTACTAAGTCTATTTTTTTTTCCACAGACACTGTGGGTGCAGCACATGGTGTTGCTACCTTATAACAGGGAGATGGCTCAACACTTGTCGCCACCAACTTGCATCTAGGGAAGCTTGCAACTGGAGCTAGCATTTCTGTGTAATCCAACTAGAACCCTACGAGATTATAAACTTTTTAACCCAACCTCACCTAACACCCTAAAAAGTAACAACTCAAAATTTACTGATTTCATGTTAAAAAGAGAATTACGATAATTCCAAATAAGGAGTGAAGGATAAAACCAAGAAAATCATCGATACAAAATTCTTCGATTATTGATATTTTTTTTAAATCATCGAATTTTTTCTTACATTATCAAGATGGTCCTTAGATTATCGATATTTTTAAAATTTCGATAGATTTGAAAATGTCGATTCAAAAACTCAAAAGTTGTCTAAATGCGATAAATCTCGATAATAACTCTAAAAATCTCGATATTTTTTTCTTCTAAAAAGATCAATGTTTTTAGACTTATCAAGTTTTCTAAAAATGTCAAGTTTTAAATTCTAAGAAAAAGCTTGATACTCTAAGAAAAAACTAGCCTAAGAAAAAAAAATTCGATTGTCTAAGAAAAAGTTCGATATATCAAGATTTTTCATTAACATTTTAATAAAAACTCAAGATCGACACAATAATTTTTAACATATCGATAATCTAACAAAAATCTTGATAAATCTCGATAATCTAAGAAAAATCTCAATATTTCAAAAAAAATCTTGATAATCTAAAAAAAGGTTCAATAATTTAAGAAAAAGTTCAATATATCAATATTTTTTTTTATTGATATATCAATAAAAACTCATGATCTACCCTACAATTTTTAACATATCGATACTCTAAGGAAAAACATGATTAATCTCGATAATCTAACAAAAAAGTTCGAAATCTAAGAAAAGTTTGATAAATATAAGAAAAAAATTCGATAAATTGAAAAAACATGCTAATAAATCTAGGAAAAAATCGATATCTAATAAATTTTTTGAGAAACAAAGATAAATTTTGATACAACGAGAAAACAAATTGATAAATTTAGAAAACAGTGAAATACTTTTTTTATCGAAAAAAATATAAATTTGTTCCTTCTTCTTCTTCTTCAAGAAAAAGAAACAAGTGGGAGATCAAATGGGTTAGTTCTTATTCTCCTCTCAAACGTTCTTTTGTTACAAGTGAAACATTTTGGATTTCCAAACGATTTTCATTATAAATAGAGGCAGGGGCATTTCCCATTAGATATAGTTCACACATATGCAACAAAGTCGCATATATGTGAGCCTATAAAAATAATAATTTGAAAAGTGAGCCCATTTTGAGATTTTGTTGAATAGGTCGGGTCCATTTATGTAGAAACCTCATTTTATCATCTATATAAGGTGTTTGTCTTCCTGAGCCACCAGGATTGGGTTTGCCCGGTCAGACTTGTTTTATCTCTTCATGCAAGCCTGTTTGTTGGGAAAACCCTCTAGCCCACTCACAAAATCCTTTAATTACCATTTTAACCAAGGTTATGAAATTTTAGCTTTTGTAATTATTTTCTTTTATAAAAAAAACCAATGTTACATGGTAGAACACTAAGGTTTAGTGAATCTTAATCAGAGTTAAGAGGTGTCAAGAGTTACAAGTATTGACCTGTGGGACGAAGGCCAAACAGATTTCGTCTCAAAATCAAATCACTTCCAATTACGATTGAACTCGATGAGAGTTCCATCGCACTCACATACCAACAAGTGTCTTATTAATTGTTGTTAAGATTCACTATCCCTTGGGGAATATAACTTTGGTTTTTAGAAAATAATATTAAAACAAAATCGAATTATTTCTAATTAACTCTTGTTAAGAATTTTTTTTAATGAGAAACTCTTGTTAAGAATTTTTGACCTTAGAGTTAATATTTTTTTAATATATTTTTTTTAAAACTAAAGTTATACTTCAAGGGTTGTGAATATTAACCATAGTTAATAAAGATCGAAATCTATGCTTCTGTTTGTCATGAGATCGATTTGTAGCCAATCGTGATTGAATTCAGGAAGAGTTCAATCACACCCACAAGTCAACATGTGTCCCTTCTAATTTTTATTAATCATTGTTAAGATTCATTAACTTTTAAGATTCAATAATATAACATTGGTTTTTAGATTTAAAAAAGAACATCAACGCTAAAGTTAAAAATTCTGAATCTTAGGATTAATATTTTTTTTCTAAAATGGAAGTTTTGATTGTTGAACCTATTTAATAAATTTTAACTATGGTTAATAAGAATTTAAATTGACACGTGTTATTGACATGTGGTGCAAATGAACTCTCATGGAGTGTGATTGGATGTGATTCGATCTCGTTTGTCACAGCTCTCCAAGCATATTTGGCACAAGTTCGGTTCCTGTCCTAATTCTGGAAATCTCCGTACAGTATAGGGCCTGTGAAAGAGATGATTTTCACTTCTCTTACTGCCACCGTGCTAGCTTCACGCGCATTTGATTCGCATGCCTTGAAATTCCTGGTCGGCCGAAGGATTGGGCCTTGCTACATTTGGCCAATCCTCATTGGTCCATGCCCCATTTTTTAATATTTACCATATGTGATTAAGATTTACTCATCCTTAGAATTAAGCAAATCAATCTTAGTTTTTAGAAAATAAAAATAGAAAAAATATTAATTTTAAGAGCAGCACTTAGCGGACTCATGGGTCTGTTTCCTATTTTACCTCGTCTCCATGTGTCCCTTTTAACACCTTTAACCCTAGTTAAGTTTAACTAAATTAAAACTAAGATTTTATTTTTATTTTTGAAAAATCATGGTTGGATTGCTTAACCTGAGGGGTGAGTGAATACTAACCACAGTAGGTAAGTATTTAAAATTGGGACGTGAACCAATGAGGACCGCCCATTTCGTTATGAAATGGGAACCGGGTACATTAATTATTTTCCTAATTTTAATTAAGTTAAACTTAATTAAAGTTAAATGAGAGTTAAAGGGGACACAGGAACATGACAGTAAGTTAAATAGTAGACCCATGGGTCCACTAATCACTTCTCTTTCCACAAAGGGGCGAGGAGGGACTATTTCCCTAGTTTTGAACTATAGTTAATAAGTTTTAATTTTGTAGTTTATTTTTTAAAAAAAAAACTAAAATTAAATATCTTAAACTTTCACCTTTTTATTAAAATAAAAGAAAATAAAAAAATGAACATATGGCAAAAAAAAAAAAAAGGTTTGGACCAATGAGGTAACCCGGGTCAGCTTAGAAGCTGACCCGGGGTCCGTTTTCTATTTCCCATCAAACATTTTCCCAAATGGCTTTGGGTGACACGCCTTTTGAAATGCGCGTGACGTTATTAACCTCCATTTTCTGAATGCACTACGTTGCAGCCCTGCAGTGTCAGTTTCAAGTATAGGTCGCCTGGCATGATGGTGCGCACAACCCCAAACAACAGCGCAAGTTAGCAAACCCCCTCCATTACTTACCTGGCATGCTAGCCCTACTCTTAGGCTGTTATTTTTTTGGGGAAAAGTGGATGAAAATGGGTATTCGATTTGAGAGACAGTGAGAGAAAGTAAAACCTTGTGTTTCACTTTCTCTCACTTTCACTCAAAATATATTTAATCTTTTTGAAAGAATTATGGGAGAAAGTGAAGTACACACCTCATTATTTTTAATCTATCATTTTGCATAATTATATTCCTTAAAAATAATAAAGGGTAATTTTAAAAAAATTTATACTTTCCTCTAACACTTTTCTTTCAAACCAATTACATAAAAGAAACTAAACTTTTTATTTCACTTCACTTTACTTTATTTTGCTTTACTTTCTCCCATTCATTTACCCTCCAAATGAATACACCCTTAAGGAATTATATTTTGGTCCATCTAGCCCTCATCTCACAAGTCGACACATGTCCCTCTTAACACTCTTTTTAACTGCTACTGCTACCATATAACCTCACTTTTAGAGACTGTATCTCTTTTAGGACCCCTTAACTATAGTTAAGATTCATTAAACCACCCTAGGCAATCTAGCCCAACCCTTAGGGTTTCGTTCAACCATATATGGACCTCAAGTTTTAGAAGAAAAAAAAATGAACAATAAAAGTTTAATTTTTTTAACCAGGGTTAAAGAATATTAAAAGGTTATGTGAACCAGAACTCTACTCACAACCAAAAACCAACACATGTACAATAGACCCTCTTGTAATTAATAATCTTGGTGGAAATAAATTATATTAATTATAAAATAATAGTATATATAAGAATCAATATATTGGTCAATTACAAATTTTTATTTCATAATTTCTTTTGAATGTATTGTATTTTTCTTATAAATTTCATGTAAATACAAATGTATAAGGTTAGCATTCTAAGAAAACAAAAAACAAAAGTTTTTATGCTAACAAGCTAATGAAATTTAGACCTATTACATGATTTTTTTTCTAAAACATATTAAACTCTATATTATATATAGTAATTTTTTATACATAACCAAAATATCTAAAATAATTTTATCCCTTTTTTTTCTTGAGACCTGAAAGGGGAAAAATCCCGTGCACGCCACGCGTCTGTAGCTGCTTAGCTGGCAGAGGAATGATAGCACAACTTCACCTGTAAATGAGTCTGAGGGGGCGGGTGTGCACCCTGAAATAAGCTCCGATGATAAAGTCAGTATAAGGCACCAAACACATGATAAGGCACGAGCACAGTATATGGCACAAGCACAGTATATGGCACAAGCACATGATGAGGCACAAGCACAGTGTATGGCACAAGCACAATATATGGCACAAGCACATCAGTATAGAGATACTTATCGTGAGGGCACTGGGCATAGGTAGCTCAGAAGGCACTGAGGACGCAGCTCAGAAGGCACTGACAACGTAACTCGGACAAAGCACAGATAGCTCTGACAACGTGGCACAGATAAGGCAGCTCGGACAAGTCACAGATAGCTCTGACAACGTGGCACAAATAAGGCAGCTCGGACAAGGCATATATAGCTCTGACAAGGTGGCATGGATGACGTAGCTCCAGCTCTGATAACGTGCTCAGATAAGGCACAGAGGACGCAGCTCGGATGACGTAGCTCCAGCTCTGATAACGCATACGTTGTGCATCCGTTGTGTAACAGACAACGGGTACGTCGTGTAGCAGACAACGGGTACGTCGTGTAGCAGACAACGTGTACGTTGTACTGCAAACAACGTGTACGTTATCTGCTTACTACGGGAACGTTGTACATCAGACAACGGACAACGAGCTCAGCACTATGCACAACACAACGTGACAAACATATTCGGCACCATTCACAGCACAACGTATTCGGCACCATTCACAGCACAACGTATTCGGCACCATTCACAGCGTTAGACACAAGCTCAAGTGTGATTGCACTCACCAGATGATTAACTGCAAGGCCGTGCTAGTGGCAGTGTGACCATTCAGGGAGAGCATCAGGCGGACATGGGCTATTTGAGAGACTCCGGTGGCCACAAACGATCGTGAAGCCATAAAGAACATCAAATAGCCGGATAACACCAAAGAAGATGAGAGAATCAGATGAGTGGTCGCCTGCATAGCACTTCGGGGGAGGGGTGTGAGTGACTCAAGCCTCTCAGATCTCCCTCTTCCTCTTCCTCTTCTTCTTCTCTTGATCTCTTCCCTTGCCTTTCGCACCATCCTCCTTGCCTTTAGCACCATCCTCCTTCTTCTTCTTCTTCTACCCTTTCTCTCCTCTCTTGCCTTTCTCACCATCCATCGCACCATCATCGCACCATCATCCCCTTCTCTCTGATGATTCTTGCTTATTTACAGGCATTTGGAATCATGATGACTTGTGCAGTCATGATAAGATCACCTGACAGATAACACTCAAGTGAGCCAGCACATAGCCCAAGTGGGCTTATGACGGCTAAATTGTCAGAATTTGCCAGAATGAGAAATCCCTATTTTACCCCTTCTTTTTGCTCATTTTTACGAATTTTATCCTTTACAAGACCTATATATTCATAAAGTATTTATAAGGTTCATATAACTATGTATTGATGTAATATAAAACCTCTCTTATAATTAATAATATATTATAATTTTCTTAAAAATTTATTAAATAATAAATATAAGAGATTATTAATTATACGCTATAGAACCAAGTTGCTCTATATAAATTTATTAATTATTAGAGATTATTAAATTATAGAATATTAATTATAAGAGTACAACGGTAAACAAAGAAAAGATGGCATTGTTTTGAGATGAAAGAAAAGGACAGGTGTTGTTTTGAGCGTAGGAACTAGGGAGAGGCTCATTACCACTCATGATGTGACGGTTACTCGCTTTCAGTTTTATTTAAAACAGAGACTCCCATGAGCAAACATTCCTCATACAGGTCGGTTCATTCGCCATTGTTTGTCTGCAACACAAAACCCCTTAGTTTCTCTTTCGCTTGTCCGTCCGTACGGTCCCAATCTCTCTCTCTGTTTAATCGCTTCACATTGCTCCCATTGATCAAAGCTTGCAATCTTTCTTTCTCATTTTGGCCTTCTTTCCTTTTTTCGGCTGGATTGTTTGGTTATTTGGAGTTTTGTCTCACAATCTCTGTTCTTTCTATTTTTTCTATTTTTAGGAGTACCCATTTGTGGGATTTCTACATTCACGTTTGCTAAAGTAGCTAAGCTTCAAATGGGGTGGCTTAATCTCCACAAGGTATCTTTCTTTCTGTTCTTCAAGATATTTTTTTGTGTTCTTTGTTTGATTATTTTTGTCTCTATTTTCTCATTTTTTGTGAATGAGTTATCTTCTATATGAAAATTTGTAAATGGGTTTGGTTTGTTTTTTTTAATTTTCTGGGCTTAAAAAATATTTCTGGGCCACTGAAACAGTTAGGGTGTAAAAAAAGAGGAAAAAAAAATCGTCAAAAACAAACTAAAAAAAAACAAGTCTCACTTCTATCGAAAAAAATAAAATACAAATAAGTATCACATGATTCCTGAACTTTCTAAAGAGCTTTACTAACAGGACCGTGCGGGATCCCAGGGCTGAGACCTTGCCTTCGAACAATCTTTGTTTTCTTCAAATTACAAAAATCGGTTAAGTTTGTAAGGACACTATAGTTTACAGCCTTCTTCAAATGGCAAAAATCAGTTAAATTTGTAAGGACATTTTAAACTTACAATGCACTTGTAATCATGTTAGGATTTTAATATTTTATTAGTATCTTGCGAAATTGCATAGCCTTTATAATTTCAATACCCTAGACTCATTTTTGCCATAACTTAAATTGTTGTAAGGAGATTTAGGACTCTGAATGGTGTTGGTCAATTCTACAACGACCACTTTAATCTCGGATCATCCGGCTTTGAATAGAAAATAACATAAGTAAACCACATACCTGATTAGATTCTAGGTGTTTGAAGATCCTCCATGGGGGTCTTCAATTCTCTCCTCCTTTGTGCTAGATGGGGAGCTCTTCTCTCTCTTACGAGAGAGAAGTTTTTCTTCTCTTGAGAAGTGAGAGTTGGGACCTCACCCTATTTATAGGGTCCCAAAATCCTACCTATCAAGGATTCTGGGTCCACATAATTAAGGGTGATTATGCCTTCAAATAATGATCACGATGACTCAATTATGTAAAAATCCTGTACTTTAAAAGACACTCTCCTGGATGAAGACATTTTAGAAGACACGACGAGGGACCACTCTTTTAGAAAAACCATCTTCCCATAAGATTGCGCAACACCCTACAACTTGTTTAGAAAAATACTATCAACATCGGATCATGGCGGCATTACATTATCACATCAATATAAGACCTTCCATGGTCACAATTGTTGACAATATCTTCTCTCCAAGTCACCGCATAAGCATATTCTGTGTAGCATGGAACCAACATGAAACCTTCTGATAATCAACTCATGCATATCCATAATAGGTCCTTTTTTGCTTCACACATTAATTAATGTGTCGTTCAGATGTTTTTACGACTATTACCGTCATGCGACTAAGACCTGTCGGCCCTTCACATCTGACATGAGAGTTTACTGACTATGATGCTCAATCACATCTAGCCCACGCATTTCAGAGACTCCAACAACTAATTAGATCTCCCTGTGAGTACCTTGAAGGCCTTATACTCACCTAGTGGTCTAGATACCTCTGTGGACAACTGTACTTGCTTCACACATTATCTCATATGTGTTGTTCAGATATTTTTATGACTATTACCGTCATACGACTGAGACCCGTCGCCCTTCATATCTAAAACAAAGGTTTACCAACTATGATGCCCAATTACATCCAGCCTAAGCATTTCAGAGAATCCAATAACCAACTAGATCACTCTGTGAGTGCCTTGAAGGCCTTATACTCAGCTAGTGGTCTAGATACCTCTATAGACATATCTCGATCTAGATACGATCAAAAAGCAAAAACTTGAATCCACTTGATGCCAAAGCTCTTGAATTCCAGATCTACCTGATAAGGGCATACATCCATATGTCTGAGTGCACTTCAATGAGAAGCTCTTAATGTTTAGCAAAAGGCCCATATCCCCTAGATCTGGTGCACTTCATAATTGAAGCTCTTAATCTCAGACTTTGGGTACCTCAATCCAGAGGTGAACTACTGATTGTCAAGGTAACCAACTCAGTTTGAATCAGAATATCCTGCCATCTCAGATAAACAAATCTTCTGTATGTGAGTTTATAATCTTTAATCCTTTGCAAATACAACATTACTTTCTTAGTTGCCTTCCAGTAATTCATACCAGAATTACTCTGATATTCGTCTAACAAACCAATGATATTATAGGCCCATACAAATACAAACTTGAGTATACATCAAACTTTCTTCTGCTAATGCATTAGAGATGTTTTCCATCTCTTTTTGTTCAAAGTCATTTTTGGGATATTGAAACATACATTATTTGGTTGCTGTCATAATAGGCACCATTCTTGTAGAACAATTCAGCATGTTGAACTGTTTTAGTATTTTATAAATATGAGCTCTCTTAGACAATCCAAGAAGACCATGAGATCTATCGCAGTGGATCTCAATTCTGTGAACAAAAGATATTACGCCCAAGTCTCATCTCAAACTGCTTCGACAAAAACTGTTTGAGTTTAATCAACATAGTCAAAACAGTGCTGGCAAGCAATATATCATTAACATAGAGACCAAAAACAAAAACTTGCTTCCACTGACTGTCAGATATCTGCATTCATTCGAACCTTTTCTCTTCAACCAAAACATGTAATTACTTTTATGCACCACTGTTGAGAAGTCTGTATTAAAGCATATAATAATTTCTTCACCTTGACTTTCTTTGGTACTCCAAAATATTTATAGCATCAATCCATTGACGTGAATCAATATTAGCTACTGCCTACTCAAACAAAGTTGGATAATTATTCAAGCTTATATCCACATCATTTTTGTGCCAATATACTATTTAAGCATTAGGAAAAGCAAATCTTCTCTCTCTCTCTGAGATCTCCTGAAAGGCATTCAACAGTATAACTATAGTATCAACAAGGGTCGACACTTAATCGATTGTGATCTGACCATTTGAACTAGTGCTCTCGACAACAGGTGGACTAGCAACTTTATGTTGAATAATATATAGGAACAAGGATAGTGATACGACTATCACTCCCACTGATATGCCCATCCTCAAGAAATTTAGCAGTTCAAGTCTCAACGGGCTTCATACTATGAGCAAGACAATACCATCTACATCTTTTGGATCTTCCTGGATAACCAATTAAACAACATCAAACAGATGTTGGAGATAACTTCTTTACAACTAGCTCTTGTACTGATAACCAATCTGCTTCACATGTCCCATTGTGTTACAGAAGTAAGAGATAAAATCCCTAGTCTCTGTTCTATTTTGCTTGTTGATTGGGCCTAACTGACTTTTCTTTACATCATTTTTCAAAACCTCTTCTGTTACTTTCTTCCTTGAATTTTATATGAAAACCGTTTTTAATTGGCAGATGATCACTTTTCGACCCACTATTTCTAATTCTCATTACCTCCGAAACACATATTGCAGTTAATTCACTCAAAATCCATTTCTCCTTTTGGTTATTGTAAGTGAACTTAAATTGCCCAAATTGTGGAGGGGGGGAATTAAATTCTAACCACACGAAGAAGCCGTTAGACACCTCCATATCCATCCCTTTGAGTTAGCCCAACATATCAGATATTTCCAGTATGTATTCTCGCACATTTCCATAACCACCATATTTCAAATTTACCAGTTGGGTCAATAGAGTACTTTCCTCTGCCTTGGTAGAAACCAAACTCTTGTACTACAACAATGAAGTCAGTGACATTCTCAACATTTGAAACAGTACCTTTGATGAATGTAGAGCTGGAGTCTTTCATTATTATCAAACATATTCTGTTTGATTTTACCCACTTTTCATATATGGACTTCTATTCGGTTGTACTCTCACTGGTAGGTTCAGCCAGCTCAATATCTTGGATGGTTATAACGAGATCGATGCAATTACTTCAACTTGTTGTTGCCAATCTAAAAATTCAAATCGTTCAATGTTACGATGCCTGACAGTAGCCAATAAGGGCAACGGGATCTTAACCACTCACGTACAGGAATTCTGATAATTTATACATTTTCTTAAATATAAGGCTAGTAAGTCATAGGTATCAAAATTTTGAGGACTCAATCACCTTTGGGCAGAAAGAAACCTCTATTTCTCGATATCATAACCAGCCACCTTACCCTTTCAAATTATCCAAAAGATAGTGACCCACCTTTGGGCTTGATCACTAATCCAAAACAACTGAAAGCCAAAAGATAGTGACTCATCTTTGGGTTTGATCACTACTCCAAAACAACTGAACTCCATACAAGTTATTGGATTTATAGATGATCAAAACATTGTTCATAACTATAAGGCTAGTAAGTTATAGATACCAAATTTTCGAGAATTCAATCACCTTTGGGCAGAAAGAAATCTTTATCTCTCGATATCCTAACCAACCACTTTACCCTTTCACATTGCGCAAAATAATGACCCACTTTTGGGCTTTATCATTATTATGTAACAATTGCAAGCAATCATGACTGATTAAGCAACGAAAATTGAACCTTTATAAGTTATTCATTATCGGCCACTTTGGAAGCTATGCGATCACTTCAAGTCCAAAACTTCAGATTTGGGTCCAATATGGTTATGGTATATATGTTTAAAATTATGAACCTCAGATTCACTGACCACCAGCGATACCAGTCATTAAGCTGCATCCCATACTCGACTACTCGTTTATCATCATCAATAGCCACAAGGCAGCGAGCATCCTTTCTTTATTCATATGAGCTGCTTTGTACAAGGCTACCCACTTGATAATAATATAGGAGTTGCACAATACTGTACTAAAGACAACCCGATAAAATATGATTTGAAAGAGTGATAAACCACGAAGGAAAATACAACAAAAGATATAGTTGCAACCAATTACTTGAAACCTATAACAAATAAACACCGAGATAAGCCAGCAAATCTCAAAATATAAAACAATGGGCGCCGTGGGACTTACACCCCTTGAGATCAATAACAATGAGTATTGTATTAAACACAACTTATAATGTCAAAGTGCTCAATCAATAAATTGTGAATAATAGTCGTGTTCAAAACTTTCTATGAAATGGGAGTACATAAACATGTACAAATTGATAGAATTTCCAGAAAAGTCTACATCTTTATGAGAAGCTTTCTAATTTGGTACAAATGTGTGAAACCAATAAATGGGCAGATTCGGATAAAAAACACTATACGAATCGGCAAAGCTGCAAACTGTGTACAAAACCCATAGTGTGGATAATTGCAGACAAAACTGCATACAAAACATATCGTGGAACTCATTTCTTGGGTCTAGGAAAAGATTTGTGATTCGAACCAAAAACCCAATATGTAGATCCGACCAAGAACTCAATCAAATGGGTCATATGGAATAATATGGATGATGTCATATTAACGGGAAATACTTAACGTACTACCACAGTAGACTATGTAGTCTAATGTATAGTCCTCATTGGTCAACGCCCTCCTTGTGGTACACATCAACTGTAGTTAACATTCACACTCTATGGTTAAGCAATCAGCTTGATTTAAAAACTTTAATTTTCTTAAGCTTAACCATAGTTAAAGGAGTATTAAAAGGACACGTGGCCGTGACATTAGAATACTAGTCTAATATGGGGTGTGCCAATCCCTGCCTCATATTAAATCATTGTACAATATTGCATTCATAAGCAAGACATGTGTTTTCCACTAACATTCTCTCTAATAAAAGGAGAGTGAGTGTCAAAGGCAAGTGATATTAGCATTATCCTTGCATAGGCATTAATGGGTGATGTCATGTTGACATCACTCATGAAAGATAATCAAGATGTCAATGTTTTCCAATTCTCTTGTTTATATAAATACCTTTAACACTTATGGTATTTACTATCATGCTATTGACTTCATTAAACTCTGTAGAGCACATTTTGTAAATCTTGACCAACAAGGCTTCACAGATAGAAACCCATGGACATAAATAGTCTTATGCGGTTATGCCCACGAACATTCAATGTCTAGTGCAAGTCAAATCCAAAATAGAGGCTCACGGACAAGGGGGGGTTATTATATGGCTCACGGAAAAGTGTGAAACTCACGGACAAACAGGTCCAGACAAATTTAAACTCCATGGAAAAGTATTTAATTGGTCCACGGACAACTTCATCCCGGGTTCCGCGGACATAACATCACGGATTAAGACTTTAATAGTGCAAATCCAATTAATAGTCCATGGACAAATAAGGTCTACAGACAACTGCAAATCACACGAACAAAGTTCCGTAGACAGATTAAATCACGGACCAATTAAGGCCACAGGCATGTCTCAAACAAGTCTCACGGACAAGTCTGTAAACATGTCTCATAGACAAGTCACGGACAAGATCCCAAACAAATGGAAAATCATTTAATGGTTTGTGGCTACAATTGCTTGCCTAATTAAGGCTTGCAACAAGATGCTACTAGCAAGGAGCTTCCTTCAGCACGTGTCACTGTCATGTGGCAGTAACAGCCAACCTGCATGAATAAGAGTTGCAAACTTTTGACAGGTGGAGGTAAGGTTCCACCTCAAGGAGAAGATGATGTAATCATCTTCTCGCCCAAACACAATTCCTGCAAATTGCTCAAAAACAGATAATAAGATCACTTAGTTTTAATTGAAAAAACCCCAAAATTAGGCTTATTTGAGCTCAAAACAGCTAAATTAAACAGTTTTTATACATAAGCCGATCAACAGGGCTCTGATACCACATATTGGCCGATTCCACAACGACCACTTTAATCTCGGATCATCCGGCTTTGTATAAAAAACAACATAAGTAAACCACTTACATTGGATTGTAGGTGTTTAAGATCCTCCATGGGAGGTCTTCAACTCTCTCCTCCTCTGTGCTAGATGGGGAGCTCTTCTATCTCTTACAAGAGAGAAGTTTTTCTAAAGAGCTTTACTAACAGGACCGCGCGGGATCCCAGGGCTGAGACCTTGCCTTCGATCAATCTTTGTTTTCTTCAAATTACAAAAATCAGTTAAGTTTGTAAGGACATTATAATTTACAGCCTTCTTCAAATGGCAAAAATCAGTTAAATTTGTAAGGACATTTTAAACTTACAATGCACTTGTAAACATGTTAGGATTTTAATATTTTATTAGTATCTTATAAAATTGCATGGCCTTTATAATTTCAATACCCTAGACTCCTTTTTGCCATAACTTAAATTGTTGTAAGGAGATTTAGGACTCTGAATGGTGTTGGTCCATTCTACAACGACCACTTTAATCTCGGATCATCTGGCTTTGAATAGAAAACAACATAAGTAAACCACATACCTGATTGGATTGTAGGTGTTTGAAGATCCTCCATGGGGGTCTTCAACTCTCTCCTCCTTTGTGCTAGATGGGGAGCTCTTCTCTCTCTTACGAAAGAGAAAATTTTCTTCTCTTGAGAAGTGAGAGTTGGGACCTCACCCTTTTATAGGGTCCCAGAATCCTACCCATCAAGGATTCTGGGTCCACACAATTAAGGGTGATTATGCCCTCAGATAATGACAAACTAGTGTGTGTCTAGGGTGTACCGAGTCCAGTGTACCTTAATGATCACCACCGCATGATTGGACTCTTACTGGCACGCTTCAATCAGATGAGAAGATCAATGCGGGGTTTTGACAAATCAAACCCCGTGATCATGTGTGACCGCAAATTCTAACAAACGGGTCTCATTTTTTAATCCACAAAAAGGTTTGTATGGCCCCAAAAAAGATTTCCTGTATAAAACATCTAAAAAAGCTTATTTTCATAAACATTTCAGCATATAATCAAATTTAATATTGGGTTATGCTTTTTGTTTACAAATGTGTTATTTTGAATTTAAAATGATATATGTGTAACACACTTATGCTTTATATGACATTGTGTTCATATATCTTGTATGAATAGAAGTAAAATTAGTTATGTTTTTGAACTTTATTTGACTGTTGTGTTCTTATATATCGTATGAATGGTGGTAAAGGTAGTTGTAAGATTTTACATGGTTTGTTTTTAACTCATTTTTTGCATTAAAACAAGTTTTGTTTAAAGTATCCAAGCACATCCACTCGTTTCTTAGTGTGCCTTAATTTTTGAGTGAATCAACTATATTATCTTGGATATGACTTACCGTTACGTACATCAATACCGACATTTTTAATCATGTTCAAGGGTATCTTCAAGCCACCTTGGATATCCTTTTTTTTAACTTCTATGGATATGGACTAATGTTTCACGACTTCCCCTTTAGTCATATACTAGCTTAAGATAGGTGGATTGTGGTGTCCTAAAGTGGTTTATTCATTACAAATATTGTTTATCAATGGTATAGTCTAAATTCTGGTTTGAAATCTCATATTGTTATTTCTTCTCTCATAAAGTTCTCTCTTTTTTACTCTTATTATAATTTTAGGCTCTCAAAGACTACTATATTAAGCATTGACTACTTCGATTTTGGAGATATGCACGCTATGCCTCATTCTGGAGAAGCAGGAAAAGAATATAATCCTGAATTTAAGTGGGGTAAGAAGAAAGGAGCTGTGACAAATACAGAGGTCCAGTTTTATGAGTCATTTACATATGATGGTGTGGAATATTTTCTTTACGACTGTGTATATCTGTATTATGGAAATGAGAGTAAACCTTCTATTGGTAAGCTTGTGAAAATATGGGAGCAGTCAAATCATAAGAAGAGAGTGAAGGTTGTGTGGTTTTTTTTGCCTTGTGAAATATTGAACTGGCTGGGAGATGATGCACCACTCGAGAATGAAATATTTTTGGCTTCTGGTGAAGGCGAAGGCCTTTCCAATGTCAATCCTCTGGTAAATTGGATATTTAATTCATTTCTTCTATTGTTTATCTCTTGTTTCCTCTCCTTTTTGATACTTGTCATTCATTAATAGTGGAATGGGATTTTATCGCTTGGGTCCGAGAGTGTAGGATGGCCCTTGCTAATATTGTGAATGACATTAGAGACTTATCTTTTAGTCATGAAATTTTGTATGCCATATACTTAGGACTGTTAAATTCGATGTCGATTCATTAGCCAAAGATGGTGTATATTAGCCTCTTTAAACATTTGAAGCTAGTCTTTGATTCCTTCTTTGTTTTCAATAATCTAATTCAATACTTTACTATTTTGTCATCCATATTCTAGAAATCAATGTTTAAAAACTCGGAAACTCGACTCGAAAGTTATCTGAGTCGAGTAACTTGGAAAACTAAAAAAAAATCAACTTGATAATATATATTATCCATCATAGATAAAAAAAAAATCTAGCATTTTAACAAGAGTATCATCAAATAATCAACATTCAAGTTAGATATTAAACAATCCCAAAATAAACATAATGTTCACAAACAAACTACCAAAACACAGTTTGAGTTTGAAATCATGCTCAAAGGTTGTTAGTAATAGCACCTTTCATTCCGTCCATGGGCCTTCTTCACTTTCCTTTCACAACCTTCACATTCTATTTTCACATTTATCTCCATTGTTTGAAGAAGAGTAGAAACCCAACAAGGATAGTGTAATAAAACCCCTTGAGCGCCTTCTCATGACTATATTTCCATCTATGACGATGGAAAATAACTTCCTCTTGCAGCACCACACCCCTATTTCTTCTCCAGAGCCCTAAGGTGAATGGGCGTCATCTTCTCTCGTCTTTGTTGCAAAGCCCTAACACAAATGAGCGTGAATCAGTGGACGTCGATTGTTTATAAGGGGTTATAACAATTTTAAATTACATATGTGTCCCTGTCGTGTGTATTTTAGAGAAAAAAAAATTATATTCTTCTCTCTAGGAGGTCAGTATTAATACAACTTACAGGAAGAATAAGGAAAGATCTTATAATTAAGTTATACAATATTCGATCAATATTTACAACACTCCCCCTAAAATTGGAGAGTATATATCTATAACTCCCAGTTTGCTACAAATTGAGTTGATGGTAGTCTGTGGTAGAGCTTTGGTAAAAATATCTGCAAGTTGACTACCAAAAGGAACAAAATGAGTAGTAATGTCTTTGGACTCTACTTTAGACCGAACGAAATGACAATCAACTTCAATATGTTTGGTTTGTTCATGGAAGACTGGATTGTTGGCAATATGAATAGTTGCTTGATTGTCACAGTAGATAGGTGTCGGTCCATGCACTGGAATCCCAAACTCTTGTAGAAGAGTTCTTAACAAGTTAGCTCGCAAGTGGTATGAGTCATGGCTCGATATTCTGCCTCAGCACTAGAGCGAGTCGAGTCACAAAACTGAGTCAATTTGGACAAGTCAGTCCGAGTTTTGGCCGATTAATCAAAACCGAGTTTTTTGACAAGTTGGATTGAAACCAAGCCGAATTGAGTTGAATCGGTCGAGTTTCGAATCAACTCACCAAGTTTTTTTCTATGCTAGAAATTCAATGCAAAATTTTAATATCTGCATGTAACATGTCATCCACTCTAGCATTATATCCCATAGTGACAAAGTCGGGATTCGGGAATAATTCTACAGGGATCAAGTTTGTAAAATTCAGAAAAAAATAAAAAGTAAATTAATAATTATAGAAATATACAAAATAAGTAATTTTTTTGAATAATTCGGGAAATTCAATAATTATTCGTAAAAAACACGAAAAAGTCGTAAAAACGGCGTTTTTTTTTTAAATTAAAAAAGCGCGATTTAAACGCTGAATACTTCGGCAACCCAAATATTCGCGAATAAAACGCGAATTTAAAAAAAAAAAAAAAGGCGTTTTTTGTTACTTGATTATATCCTAGGTTAGGTTTATTTTTTTCACTTTTATATATCCCTTAAGATTATATCTCGCAAAAATGCCATTAACACATTGCACTTTTTTGCATTATATCGCAATTAATTGCTAATATCACAAAATATAGTTGATAAATTGACTTAAAACCATACAAATTTTACAATATGTGGTCGACATTTGGATGTGTCGATTGACATTAGAGATATTCAGTGATTTTGGATTCCTCCTTGGTTTATTAATTAGTTATTTGCCAATTCTCTTGAGTTTGGGTTATTCAAACTTCAACTCCAAATCAACCTAAATATTGTGAGATTCGTTAGGTAGAATGCATGGGGTGAGTTTATTGGGGAAAACGATGATACAAACATACTTGTTTCATTATTCTTTTTGTTCTTAATATATATGTTGCTTTTACCAATAGAGAAAGGTAAGGTTTGTAAGTTAAATAATGTGATCTATGGAATAGTCACCTAGAGCCTGGTTTGAGAGGTTTGGTTATGCTCAAAGTCATACTGACCATACTTCATTTGTGAAGCATACAGAGGGTACTACCACAGTTTGGCTGTCAAAGGGCGAGGTCCTAGGTCTTGTCGAGCTTGGTCTGTCCTCATTCACCAGGGTGAGGCCCTAGCCCTCGAAGGGCCTGTACTAGCTATACAAAAAAGAGTTACAACTTACAAGTTACAAATGAGACTTTTGGAATGTGTTACAGATACAATAAGTGTAAGTCTATATAAGTTAAGTTATTATATATGTAATATATTATATAGGGTGGAGGCTTACAAGGCCTGGCCCTCAAGAAAGAAAGCCTTTCAAAATTAGCATGGCTCTGCCTTTGGGCCCATGAGAAAAGTCCATCAATTTTGCAGGCTTCGGAGGACCAGGTTGGGCCCTCCCAAAGTAATTAAAAGTTAGATTTGCTATAACATATAGGAAAAATGGGCGCTAAACCAGTGGATACACCTATGGAGGCCAATATCAAACTTGACTATTGGGGTGGATAGTGGATGTTGGGATATTCCAAAGGTTGGGTGGGAAACTGATTTACTTGTCCTTGACACGTCCAAATATAGCCCATGCAGATGCAGTTAGTGCAATCAGTTTGTTCATGCACAAGCCAAGGACTATAAATCTAGAGCCAGTTGGAAGGGTGCTTAAGTATCTAAAGTCCCCTCCAGATAGAGGCTTGCTTGTTCGAAGAATAGGTATTTATAATTTAAAGCCTATACGGATGCCGATTTGGCAGGTTTAGTAATAGATAAAATATCCACATCCGGGTATTACACTTTTGTGGAAGACGACTTGGTTACATTTTTTTTGGTAATGAAGGGTGCCTCAAAAACTTTGAGGCAAGGACTAGTCCCTTTGGGTCTCTGCACCGATCCACTCGACATTTTCCCTACGGATACCAAGGTAAGGCAAAGTACAGAACAATGACCCATGGTGCATGTGAGCTACTGGCATCAAGATTCTTATGATAAAGCTTGGCTTTCCAATTCGGTCTGAAATGAGATTGCTTTGTGATAATAACGTAATCATTAGAATAACTCATAGTCCTGTATAACACGATAGAATAAAGCATATTGAAGTTTATAGACACTTCATTCGTGAGAAGGTGACACTAAGATTATTAGTCTTCCATTTGTCTAGACTTAGGATCAGTTGGCTGGCATACTCACAGAGGCAGTGACATGTAATTTACATTTTTACATCATAGGTAAGTTGGGCATGTTGGATATCTATGCCCCACTTGAGGGGGAGTGTTGTAATGAGTCCAAATCATACTACCCATGGCCGATTATATTGCTAGTCGGTGTGTACATGTTTTACACCCTATTAGGGATATTTATTTCCACACAAATTTAATTAATAAAATAAAGAGAGTGTATTCACATGGGATCTCTTACTCTCTTTCTAGAGAAATTGTACATGTTCCCCTCCCTTTTCTTCTTCTTCCTCCTCTCCTACACAACTAGGGCTTAATTTTTTAGATTTCTACTCTTGGGTTGGATAAGAGTACCAATTTCCCTTTTTCTCCCTACACAACTATTGAATATATCCCTGGTTCACATGTGTCGAAGCATCCCTTGGGTCTGATAACAAATCTAAGCTTATTGCAGGTTGAATGATTGCTAGCATTCTTGTTCTTTTCCTTTGAAATATTCATTGAGAATACTTTAGATTATTTGTAGATTTCTTGTAAATATTCTTTGTTATAATTACTTAACAAGGGTTTCTGTCCATGTGTCAATGGTTTTTTGACATGATGCTATTTTCATGTTCTATTCAATTATTCAGGAAGTGCTTGCTGGCAAATGCAATGTTGTCTGCACTTCAAAGGACCAAAGGAATCTACTGCCATCTGAATTAGAATTGAGAATGGCGAAGTACATTTTTTACCGTACTTTTGATGTTGGAAGTTTAACAATTTCGGATAAATTTGAGGATAGAATAGCTGGCATTGAAGGTTTGTTATTAGCATCTTTATAGTTTTAATTATGTTTTGTGTATCGTGGTTGCTCAACTTTTCTTGTAGTCTGATTTCTAAAAGGGACGATCTTTTTGCCAAGCTCTTTAAATATCTTCTATGCATTCTAGTCAAGTACTTTTTTAACTGGAAAGAAGGTCAAAAGCTCGTTGCTGTTCCCAAAGAAAATTGGAAAGAAAAGACTGGAAAACTAAAATTGTTTTCCAAGTTAGACTTAGCAGGCAGATTGGGAGATGCAATAAAAGATGAAAATCATGGTCGCATAACAAGTCCAGTAGTGAAAGGTGATTTTTAGGAAAGATGTTTACCAAATTTGACTTTTAAATCCTATTAATTAGATAAAGACAAGCATGTTTTTGACACAGTTGCAGAATCAAAGAAAACCACAGCCAGTGGGCGTGATCGAGAATGGTTTTCAGATGAGATCTTGTTAAGGCCCAAAACTCATTTTGATAAGGAGGGGACTGAGGCTGGTGAAATTACCCGCAGTCAAATTGAAGATAAACTGGAATTTATTAAGAATGTGTCACATCTGGGTGCATTAGAAAAGAGGCCTTTAAAGAAAATGAAACTCTTTGATGATTCAGCTAAACGTTCAAAGGAACTGGACCCCTCTCCTCAATTAGCACTTGGCAAGGATAGTGAAACCAATGCCATGTGGAAGTCAAGAGTTGGTTTCAAGGAATCTGAAAAGTTTTCTAAGCCTTTCAAGCGTCCCCCAAGAAGGTCCGATTACAAAGCAGAATCTAAAGCTATCAAAGATTTTGTTAGGCAGGAAAGAGGGCTCTCGGAGAAGTTATATTATGATGATAAGGCAACCAAGCTTTCTGATAAAGGGGCTCCTGAACTTGCTCGAGATAAGGGCATCAAAACTGACAGCCAAGTCTTGGACGTTATCAGAGGACCAGATGTTGTAAGTTTTCAGTGATTTTATTTAAATTTATTATGATATAGATGTTTCCTTTATTAAACAAGAAAAATATCATTACATCTGGGAATTCTCATTCAATACAAAAACAGGGAAAGTTATGAGATTTGTTGCCTCCATATTTTTGCTTTCAACCCTCTCTCTTTCTATCTATTCAATATATATATATATATATATATAATTAAATGTATATGTGCGCATGTGTGGGAGTGCGTGCATTCACCAAATTTGATATTAATATGGTAGTAGAGAATATACCTCTGTTCACTTTTGCACAATATCCTAGAAATTTCCACTTGCAGCTTTCTGGAAAGTAGTAAATACATAGCATACCTTAAAGGATAATTTTTTTATTTGCTTTGATGACTTAGGCATATCTCATTATCATTATCAATGCCTTATCGGCTTATCCCACATACTTGGGGTCACCATTCGCCAACATGAATCTTTTTCCGCCATTCCATTGAGCCATAACTTAAACTTAACCCGTGTGAAAATCTTTTCTATCCCCATACACAATTTTTTGCCTTCCCCTTTCCATTTTAGAGCTTTCAATTGGCACCAACTTCCTCCTCACTAGAGCCGTTAGTGATCGAGCCTTCAACTGGCACTAACTTCCTCCTCACTGGAGCCGTCAGTGATCTTTGTAAATGTGTCCAAACCATCTCATTCTTAGACATATGATAAATTATTCCCTAAAATTAGCTTGGAGCGTTGAAGTCAGAATTATGTTACCCTCCATAAACCAGTAAACAAAGTCTAGGTAGCTCTTGAGAGCTTGATTACTTTAATTTATTTTTTGCCGGTTAGCACACTAACATGGTTCAACTTGGATATTTTTGCATTACGACTTGATTTTGGGTCTTTGAGATCATAGTAATATGTTGAGAAAACTTGTTCATGTTGCATATGACTATTTAACTATATATATTTATATATACATATAGTTGTTTATTTATTTATAATGAACTACATGACTGTTCTTAAATATGCAAGTTTTTTCTTATGACTCAGCAATCATTTTATTTTGTTCTCTTTCAATGCCTGCAGGATAGAAGCAAATGGTTCAAGCAACTTGTGAGTAGCCATTCGTTAATGCTTCCCAAGGACTTCTTTTTCCTGTTTATTGTTTGACTTTTGTTCTCACTAGCCACCAATGAAGTTATCCTTGTTTGCTACAGGATTCCTCATCCTTGTGGTAAATAAATTTTAAACTGTTATGGACAAATAAATAAGTAAAAAAAAAGTGAAGAGAACAAAATGAAAATACAATGAGGAAAACAGCCCAAGATGATACACACGCACAGGCACACGCACACAACAAATCAATCCTCTCTCAATAAACACAAGATAATAAATTTTCTTTCAACTATTTGATATCCTTGCATTAAGAAACTGATCAACTTTGTTTTCATAGATGTTAATATCACCTCTAATTAATATATGTTATTTTCAGCCCTGGGAGGAAAGAATGCGGAGATCTCATGAGCAAGGAACCCTTGTCCTACTTGAAAATTTGGATCCATCCTATTCATCAACAGACATAGAGGTATCTATTATTGAATTCCAGATTAAAGTCTTTGGAGGCTAAAGAAAATTGCTTTAGTGTCTGCTTTTGTGGAACATTGGTACTCTTTCTCCACTAGATGCTGCTATTGCTTTTCAAGTGTTTTGGAAAAACTTAAATAACAAAATAAGAGCAAGCCCATATCCTCAAAATAGTTTTCAAATACACAGTCAGGACACCCTCCAGCTCTTTTCCAGGTAAAGCTTAAGAAAATTAGTTCATCTTTCTCTGTTACCATGTATAAATTATAATTAGTAACTATCAAGTACAGGGACTCCTCTAACAGTCATACTCTTTAAATCTCTGTGCCATTTTAACCTCTTGCATACAGCATATATTCTTGATACAGTGCCCACAAATTACATGTCCTAAACTTGTTAAGCCTGGCACTGACCAAATTAAATTTAAAATCATGTTCACTGGTTTAATGTTGAAAGTCTGCAAATTGATTTTATTCAGTATGGGATTCTAATATCTTTATTCTCATCTTGGTTGCACCGTGCGAGCTTCCAATCCACTGAGATTTTTGTCCCGTTCCCTATTATATATGAGAAAATGTAATATTTTCTTTTGGAATTTTAGGTGTCAAGACTCGGTTGAGTCTTGACCGAGTTTTCGAGTCGACTTGGCTTGGCAAGGTTTCGCGTTGAGACAAGTTTCCAATTTTTAAAACACTGTTATATCATATATGGGTGGAAGATGTAATTACCAAGGTTTGCAATAGGAATTTTTTATAGGTGTACCCATTCTTGTTGGACTAGATTCACCAGACGTTTGGGAGCGGATTTGGAACTTCCAGATGCATGTCTGATATTGATGCTTTAGACTTAGAACTCAATTCAACTCTATGAAATAGATTAAAGTTTTTAGATGTTCGTCAAGGAGAACTCCTAGTATGATGTTTTGATAGGACTTTACTCTTTTTTCTTCTAGAAGTATGTTCTCTACATGCTCACTCAAACACACACTCACACATTCAGAGTCCGGAGTAGGGTTGGGTGACTTGTTATGCACTACCTTTGCAACTTCATAAATGGCCAGGAATGGCTAAATTACTGGATTCCAGCAGCGCTCGATAGTTGAGGTAGCATGTGTTGAGGAGCTAGTTCCACAATCTCTCTCTTTTGTTGTTATGATTCTTATTCCTTTTTTTTTCAGGATATTGTTTGGCATGCCTTTAAGGAAAGGGTCACTGCAAAGATGATACAACGCAATACTTTTTCTAGTCCGAACTATGGTATGGCATCTTATGGAGGCTTTACATCCTTTTGACGTTCATAAAGTGATTGTGCTTTGTTTGGTGGATTATTTAGCTATGTTGATTGATCATCCATGTACATACAAACCCACAATGCTGAGCGATTCTTCTGAATCCTAACAGGTCAAGCTTTTGTTATTTTCAAATCAAGAGATGCGGCTGAGGCAGCAGTTACCAAGTTGAACAAGGAATTCCTAATGCTACCAAATGGAAGGTATATATTCTGTTTGTTCACTGATGACTGAACATTATTCTTGGCTATTCTTTTCTTATTATTATTTTGGCAGTTTCCTGCTTTTCATAATTTCCTTTAGCAATGTTAACTTCTTCACCTTAGCTACTTCATTGAACTAATTTAAATGAAGTATCCCTTCAAGAGAAAATACATCCAGGCTTAGCAAGCACAACTGAATTGTTATTTAACTTGGAAGGCTACGCATTTGGACGTCAGAAATAGATGGTGGTTCTGAGCCACAGCTACTCGGGAACCTGTTAGCGAACACTTTTGTGCGATATCTTAAATTTAAAAAGGGGGAACTACCAGAGAACATTTATTAAATATATAGAAATCAATACAACATAAAAAGAAATCAACTCAAAAGGATAAGGTAGAGTAGGTAATGTCTAACTGGCAGACCAGTTTTGTATCTTCTCTTTCTAATGTTTTTTTTTTGGGTGATTTTTCTTCAATGCATTATCAAATAGAATTGATTGATATATCTGTTAGAAATTTGTCTCATTTTCCAAAGTAGCTTATGTGATGACCTTTGCCCTGAAGACTCTTTATTCAATACAATAATTTGGAAAGACACATTTCAACTTTTAAAATGCCCAGGCACCAAATCTTAACTGAATCTGCATTCTTCTATTGGAGGAGATCATTTCACGCTTTTGTTGTTTTATGGATTCCTTACCTCTTAAGATGGGAATAGAACGAAACTAACTGTGAGATCAGCTAAGCAATTTTTTACTCATAATTAATAATTTTATGGGGCTTTGCTTAATTTGCAGTCCTCTTGTTGGCGGCAAAGGAACTCCTATGGAGCCTGGTAAACCAACTAAATTCGTTGGGCATCTGTTCATTGAAAAATTCAAACTCCAAAAGCAACGTGATGAAATGGTTATTTATACTGCTTCTCTTTTTTCTCGCTTTCTGAATATTATGGTATCATTCCTTATATTTCACTTAAAGAGCAATGCTAGATTCACTTTCCTTCTAATCCACTTTCTCATTTTCAAAACAAGAAGACAAAAAAATAGAGGTGGGCCCCACAAAAAGATGTCATTTTTTTGTCT
The DNA here is from genome assembly GCA_015143295.1 of Tetracentron sinense. Taxonomy (NCBI): domain Eukaryota; kingdom Viridiplantae; phylum Streptophyta; class Magnoliopsida; order Trochodendrales; family Trochodendraceae; genus Tetracentron; species Tetracentron sinense. The sequence goes on along the minus strand of CM026554.1, from coordinate 4,570,115 downwards.
TCTTGTTTAGAAATGAGGAAGGTGGACCTAGCATTGCTCTTCACTTAAATCTGCTGTTTTTTTCTCTTTCCTCAGAGAAATGCAGTGTCAACATCACACTATCCACAGCCGAACACTATTGAATACGAAATGGCTATGGAATGGCGGCTACTACAAAAAAAATCTGACCTTTGGTGGGAGGCCTTACATATGGTACCCTTAGAAGATATCTGAATTTCTTCTCTTTTTTCCCTTTCCTGGTGCGTATCAATTATTTTTGCTCTCTTGAAGGTCTAATTACCTTTTTCATTGTTGTAGAAACATCGTGAGGAGTTGAAATATGGTAGGAGACATCTACAGATCCAACCTGATGAGTAAAGTTGCCTTGGGAAGTGTCTGCTGTTTTTGGTAAGAACACACCACATAGATGGAATTATCAAAGTTGATCTTTTCTTTCTGCTTCTCTTTAATTTACTTTTTATCCTCTTTATAGTATTTGGCATATCTTCAGAGATGTAGTTTTACTTCATTCAAGATGACAGCCTTCACATCCTATAAGAGGGGAGGGGGGATATTTTGTGAAAGTAAAGAAGTATACCGTATATAGCATACTGGGAGCCCATTTTTTGCTATCATCTTAGAGTCCCAACAGAAATACGTATAGCTAATTGCAGCCTCCAAAAGAAGCGAGAGAATATAATTTTTTGGTGTAAACTTGGTCTGTCATGTATCATTCTGTCTCTGTATGAGATCTGTTTTAGTTACCACGGAAAGGAAACTTCAAATTCGGTTTTTTATAGCGTAAGATGATTTTTTTTGGGAATATATAAATTTTTTGGTGTAAACTTGGTTTGTCATGTATCATTATGTCTCTCTATCAGATCTGTTTCAGTTACCATGCATTGTTTATACTGTGTAAGATGTTTTCCCCCCCTTGTCAACCAATCCTTGTTCAAGTTCATTATTCAAATAATTTCAGGCAAAGTCTGTAGTCTGTAAATGGGTCTACCTTGGTTTTTGAGTTACCAATGCTAAATTCCAGGACCTAGATCTTCAAGACTGAACTCAAAGAAAATGTGAATTGTAAGTTTGAAGAGAACTTCTTCAAGGATCTACAAAATGAATAATGTCTTCTATTAGTTAGATGTGAAGATTGCATTTCTTTGAACTCAAAAGTATCAATTTGCTGGAGAAATTTCCAGAAAACAGAATAGAAGAACAGATAAAAGACAGTACAACATGTGGAATCCGAGGCATAGATGCTACTGTCTTTAAACCTATAATCGTCCCCCCTTAAGGCAGCAACGTGGTACAACGAAGTAAGTTCCATGATAAAATGGACACAAAACACAGAAGCTAGCTGTTTAACAAGGTTCAATCTGATTTATTGAGACCCTGTTCCAGTTAACTTCCAGAATGCTCAGACAGAGGAGAGATAGAAAAGTTTTGATTTTTGTTGTACCTAGGGAAAGCACTCTATTTATAGTCTTTACCCTTTTATAAGGTTGCCAATGCCCCAACAGACAAATCCTAACAGTCTAATTACAACGGTCAAAATACTGTTAATTAAATTTGTTTTGGGTTTCTTTAAAAACATTTAAGTGAGAAAGACCAAAAACTAATTTAATATTGGGTAAATTACACTAACCTCCCTATGAGGTTTGGTGAAATTTTAGAAATCTCCCCTCTTGTTTTTGAAATTACATTGACCTCCCCTGAGGTTTGGTGAAATTACATAAACCTCCCATCTTGTTCCTGAAATTACACTGACCTCTCCTAAGGTTTGGTGAATTTGTAAAAACCTCCCTTATTGTTTTTGAAATTACACAGCCTTCCTCAACTATAATTGTCGGTAACAAATTCTCTCTTTATTAGTATGTTGTGATTGATAGGGGTGTATTCGAACTTGGCTTGAACTATTTCAAGCCAGGCTTGAGCTTGGCTCGAGCTCAACTCAGGCTCAAAAAAGAGCTCGATTCAAAGCTTATCTCGAGTAAAATAGCTTGGCTCAAGCTTGAGCCGAGCTTGGCTTGACTTGTTAAAAACCTATTCTTAAATCATAAAATTATAATATATATATATATATATATATATATATATATTAAAATTTTTTTATATATAATATATGCGTCGAGCCAAATTAAACTGGCATTGGCTTCAGCTTGGTTTGAACCCATTTCAAGCTCTCAAAACAGCTCAGCTCAACTTGCTCAAGCCAAATATTCAAGCTTGAATTCGGCTTGATTGAGTCGAGCTAAGCCTTCCAGTTGACTCGGCTTGGATACCCCCTGGTTACTGACATGGATGGAATTTGGTTATGTTATGGTTTAAATATTTTAAAATACCAAGATTACCCTTTTTGAAGTCACCCAACTTGGTTATACGACACGTTGTTTGCTCGAGTAAATAAATGAGAATAAAATTGTAAAAGAGCATCCTCCGTTAATGGTGTCAGTTTGATGAGCCTAATAGGGGAGAGTAATGTTTCAAAAACAAGATGGGTGGTTTCTGCAATTTCGCCAAGCCTCAGGGAGGGTAGTGTAATTTTAGAAACAATGGGGGAGGTTTATGCAATTTTTCCAAACCTTGAGGAAGGGCAGTGTAATTTCTACAATAAGGAGGTTTTTACAATTTTGCTAAATCTCAAGGGAGGTCAATGTAATTTACCCTTTAATATTTTACATATAAGTGAGCTCGGCCCGCCTGACTTGGCTTGGCTCATGCACATGTTTGAGGTAATTTTGGCACAGTAAGGTCACATGGGGCATAGGGGGAATTGGTAACAAATTCCAATGCCCGAAAAAACAAAGATATACTTAATCTGGGCATATTAGGAGAATTCATATTTCAATTAATGGTGTCTTTCAGACTTTAACCATCACCTAAATTTACAAAGACAAAGTTTACCAGTGTTTTTAATGACTTTAGTATCGAACTACTTACACTTGTTGCTAAACCATATTAAATATACGCACATTTTTTTCTCAAAAGTTACATGTGTTTATTTACGTTAGCACTTTTATGGCCATATGCTTTAATCTCTATTTTTGTGAGTGTTTGGTACAATAAATGCATTTCTCACTTTAAAAGCACCTAAACTGCTACATCTGTATAGGTAGATCTATTAGATGTGTTAGTGTAACTAAAACATTTCAACTTATAGTTATATATCTATTAAGAGCCACTACTCATAATCTCCTTTGTCACGCCCAGTTTTTTTTGGTTAACACAATAAACACACACACGCCCAGGCCACAAGACCATTGCAGCCACATACCCTTTCAATTATCTTTGTATTTTAGTATAATTTAAATCACATAATTATAACATTTTTTTTAATTGAACCTAGTGTATATTAGGTTGAGTTTCTGGTATAAGTGATTCAGTTCGGGTTAATGACTTCTAAACGTATTTCACTTAATGTTGTATACAACTCATTTCAACTTAAGCCCCTTGTAAAGGGATCTGCTAGGTTTTGTAAAGACCTTATACTTAAAACAAATATTATTCATTTTATGAGTAATTCTCTTACATAATTATGCCTTAAACCAATATATTAGAATTTTGATTATATGTTTTACAATAGGTCTTTAGTAGTGTGACTTCACTATCAAAATGTATGGATAATAGTGGTAATGGTTTTATAATTACTTAATTTCTAACGTTAAATTTCTTAATTACCTTGCTTTCATGTTGCAAGCTGCTAATGCAACAAATTCTAATTTCATAATGAAATGTGTTGAGCAAGTTTGATTTTTTTGATCCCTAAGAGATTGCGGCTTCATCCAAAGTGAATATCCACCCACTTTAGATTTAAAAGCTGTTGAATTTCAATTGCCATCACAATAGTCTTCTAAAACATTTCGATAACTATTATCTTTTAATCCAAGGTCTATAGAATTCTTTAGACATCTGAAAATATGAGTTAATGCATTCCAATGATAATAGGCAGGATTACTTGTAGACCTATTACAATGCATGACATACATTAAGCTATCAATTTGATTAACAGATTTAAGTTGTCAAAAGCTGTGAAATGTATCTTCCTCATTCTTTACTAACTTTACATTAGAATCATAAGGAGTAGATGCAGGCTCTTGCCTTGACTCGACTGCACGGCATGCTCGTGTGAGATACTTTTGACATAGTAAAGTGACATGGGGCATCGGTGGGATTGGTAACAAATTCCAATTCCCTGGAAGGTCCAAACCTTATTCCAACTCTACCATATATATATTTGAAAAAGTTTTTAATATCTTTTCGATGTGGGATTATTTGTACACATTGAAAATCACACCCACAATGAATGCATATTCATTTAAAATAGGAAAATAGTTAATGGACCCATGGATCCAATTTGCTAACCTAAGGCATCCACCTATGTGAGATTATTTAGTACACATTGAAAATCACACCCACAATGAATGCATATTCATTTAAAATAGGAAAATAGTTAATGGATCCCATTTGCTAACCTAAGGCACCCACCAGGTTAGCAAATGGGATCCATGGGTCCGCCTATCACCACCCTTTAAAATATTCAACACAATATAGTTCGGTTTAAATTTGTTTCAGATTTCCTTGGGTGGAACATTGTTACTTCTTTTTCAATGAAATTAGCAGTTTGAGAAAATTTTAAAATATTAGTCAAGTTCTTTAACAATATCTGTAAAGAGGAGAGATAAATAAGAAGAATAGATTGTTGAGGACATAGAACTTGAAAGTTGCAAAAGCCGATATTATTCACTGGAATTGGGTCGCTGTAAAATTGAAGCTAAATAAAATTAATAAGAAAAGGGAGAAATCTAATTAAATGAGAAAATAAGAGAAAGTAGAGAGCATTTGGATTAGGGTGTTGCTAACTTTCTTTAATTGAGTGAACTTGGTAACGACCACCAAGACATTTGTACCTCTATTTTAATTATCGAATTCTGTAAAGTTAAAGTGTAGTTTTATCTTTTCATAGGAAACCAGTCATTAAATACAATACATGAGAGAGAGTATATTTTCATTTTTTTTTCTCATATTTAATGAATTATCCTTATAAAAAAATATCAAAATGCATTTATATTTAATAAAAATGGTATTTAAGAATAGGGGTAAAAAGTCTAATGAAATTTAACAAACTTGTCTAATGTTGTTCATGGCTGGAGTGCAAGGAGCAGGTGTTTGAGTGCAAGATCAGTTATGACCAGCTTTTTATTGACCCCTTAAATAGCTGGAGGGGTTTAAGGAGTTCCCTTCTTGTCACATTTTATGTAATTCTTGTGGTTCAACCTCAGCTACTATTTTTTGTGGTTTAACACCACACACACTGAACCCTGACCCTCCATGTGGTGAATTGTGTTGCATGAGTTGGTCCAGGCGGTGAATTGTGTTGCATGATTTGGGTCCAGTTGGGGTGACAACTTCTGATCCGAACTGTCAACCCACCGGGTTTTTTTTAGTACGGGTTGAATTGATTGTTTGTGATCTGTGGGTCAGATTTGGATCTGGCTTTTCTCAAACCCATTTATAGTTGCTTTGGGTTGGGCTCAATACTTAAGTTATTAATAAGTATGTATGAACCAAAAAAAACCTATATACATAAATTAATTTTTTTAATATAGTAATTTTTACGTTTAAATGTTATTATAATTTCAAATTAGCTAATTAATTAATTGTTTAATAGGTTAGGGGGCGGTTAGGGTTTAGGAGTCCCTTATTTGGTTGGTATGGTCTTGTCTATTTCAACCCGTTTACAAAAGCCCCTAGGGTTTGGATTAAGAATAGTCTTGTCCGACCCAAAAATTGACCCAACCCGTAGACAAACCCAATGCCGACTCTTGCCACAACTAGTATTTCTCTAAGGAGATCTTAGGCTTTAAATCCCGAATTTCATCGCACCCACAGGCCAACATGTGTCCCTTTTGCGGCTAGCTCTCCAAAGAACTCACCCGGACTGAAGCCCCATAGCTACTAACCCTTGGATTTTAATAATATATTTCAATAATATAACTTTTGATTTCTATAAACTCTACTTAAAAAATTTTAACCCTTTAAGGTTGATATTTTAAAAAAAACTAGTCATATTATTAAATTATAAGGATCGACAAATCTTTGGCTCAAAGGTTGATTGAAGTTTTAGTTAATTCTAAATTGACATGAGTTGCATTTTAGTTAATTTCAAAATTATCGTTAAAACATATGGGTTAAATTTTAATTAATTTGAAAATTACCCTTACTTTTAGCTTTTGCAGCCAAATGAAATAGAGGACTTACAAAATTAGATTGATAATTAATAAAATCCTAAAATTGCCATTTACTAATAAATTAAACAATGTTTTCATAACTGAACTGACCGGGTGACCAATTCTCGGTTCGACCAGTCCGGTTGGATCATGTCTTTTTATATTAAAAATATATTTTTTTTATTTTCTTAGCCAAATTGTCTTAAAGTTTTTTTATTCTCAAAACTTAAATAAGATTTCTATATCTAAAAGACCCTCAAATTTTTGCTAATAGTTAAAAAGTCCTATATATTTTTTAGTTCCCAAAATATTCCTAAGTCAATTTTTTATACCCAAAATTCTCCTCACAAATTTTTAACTCAAAATGCTCCTCAAGATTGCCCATATTTTATTTTCTTTATTTCTACAATGCCCCTCAATTTCTTATATACTCAAAAGACCCTCAATTTTTTCTATATCCAAAATGCCCTCAATATTTCTATACCCAAAATGCCTCTAAAGCATTTGGATTCTCAAAATGACCCTACGTCATGCTTTTATACCCAACGTATCCCTCACAATTTTTTTGCCTAAAATTTCTATCAAGTTGTTATTCCCAAAATATTTTTAAATGTTTTCCAAAATGTCCTTCACTAAGGCATCTCTTCCCAGTCTCTCTCCCCTCCTCTCTCTCACATGCATCGCACATGCGGCTCACTAATACATAAATTAATTTCTTAAATATATTAATTATTATGTTTAAATTTTATTATAATTTCAAATTAATTAATTAATTAATTAATTGTTTAAGCGGTTAGGGTTTAGGGCTCCCTCATTTGGTTGGTATGATTTTGCCTATTCCAACCCATTTACAAATACAGTTAGGGTTTCGATTAAGAATAGTCTTGTCCGACTTAAAAACTAAACGATCCTAGACAAACCCAATGCCAACCCTTGCTTTGAATTAATCTAAGATAATCCCAAACTGTACTCTCAAATATACTTTCAAATCATAATTATCTATCTCAGTTATTAAACGGTTAAGAGTAGAGTTGATGTGACATTATAAAAGACAAAATAAATTAGCTCAAATCCTAACCTTTATTGGTTCGTTATAAATTGTTAGGTTTATGGAGTATATCTCGGGTATCTCTTTATCCAAGGAGATCTTAGGTTTTAAATCCCCAAGTTCAATCACACCCACAGGCCAACAAGTGTCTCTTTGACAGACATCTCTCCAAAGAGCTTAAAATGCCTGAAGCCTCATAGTACTAATCCTTGGTTCAATAATATCTTTGATTTTTAGAAACTCTAGTTCAGTACTCGGTTAATATTTTTAAAATAAACTAAAGTTATATTTTTTTTTTGGAGAGTTATTATTAAACTTAAGGATAGGAGAATTTTAACCGCAGTTAATAAGGGTTAAAAAAGACGTGTTGGCTTGTCTGTGTGATTGAACTCTCCACATATTCAATCGCAAATGGCTGCGATTCGATTTCTTTAAATCGGCACCATCATATGATCAGCCAGGAGATCTTTCCGGATGAACGGTTGTGATTAGTGCAGATTCTGATGAGCAACTCCTGATCAAAATGCATGTTCATTACACCTTGTGGCTCAACTAATCTAAGCCGTTGGATGACACCTATATATATAAAGGAAAATAATCACCTCCTCGGTGGGTGATGCGAGAAGGTACGTCATGGCTTTCTTTTCCTTGCTAGGTGTCCTCCTTTTTCCTTTTAACTCTCTTCAACTCTGGTGAAGATTTTCTCACCCCTAAAGTTCACCCATCCTACCCTTGGTTTTTAGAAAAATAAAATTAAAGGATTTAACTATAAGGTTAAAAAAAGTTAACTCGAGTTAATGGCAGTTGAATGGGCGGCTTTGTGAGTGCAAGGAGCCTCAGTGCAGCGAACTATTGCTCATACATATAACCCTACATTGTGGGGCCCATAGCTCCCCAAGGCTTCACTGCCAGAGGATAATCTTCACCCCGGCGTACAGTAGCCGAGTAGCGAAACACCACTGAGAAAATATACAGTGGCAATTCCACAGGTTTCGTCCATATATATACAAACCCTTGTCCGTACTGTTCGAGTATTTTCGAAGCAGGGGAGAGTTGCAGGTAGGAATTTAAGATTTTTTTTTTTTTTTTTGATCTGATCTTTCTTCTTATTTAGGGTTTTCTGGGTTCGATTTACTTTTTTTTAATGCAGAAGAAGAGAAGAAAGGAAAGGAAGAAAATGGGGGCTGGTCGTGAATTTCAGATATCGTTGGATTGGGTGAGAGACAAGAACTTGATGCAGCTCAAGAAGCTTAACACGGCTCTCTTCCCTGTTCGTTACAATGATAAATATTATGCGGATGCTATTGCTTCTGGTGAATTTACAAAGCTAGGTATGAATCCTCATCTGCCTTTTTTTTAAAAAAAAAATTATCTATAATTGTTTTTAAGAGATTTTTTGTTGTTGTTATGTATGTAGTTCTGATAATATTTCTTTTTTTTTCTTCTTTTTTTTTTTTTTTATGTTTAAGTGCTGTTTCTGGGGTGTTTCTGGATTATTAGGGTTTCGATTATGTGCATTGGAGGATGCAAGTTTGAGGGTTTAAATGGGGTTTTGGGAAGGTGTGATATTTTAATGAATAATGGTGGGTTTTAGTAACCATTGTTTTTCGTCTGATGTGTGTGTGTTTTTCCTTAAGATTAAGGTTGAGCTGCTCGATGAAGGTTTTGGTTCTACTGTTTTTCTGTTTCTTTTTAAAGGTTTTCTGAGTATTTTTTTGTGACTGTTAATGGGTGTCTGGGATAATATTATATTTTTCAATTGATAATCGTTTTCCTATCTTTATGTTTTTTTGGCATGATTAAGACAGGTTTCAAATATTATATATCATCTACCATTGATTTTTTCTCTGGCACAGGCTCGGTGCATCAAATTAGCATTGGAGGGATACTCCCTCGAGCCTATTCGAATTCTTACTAAAGTTGCATTTCATTTATTTTGTCTTGGTCGATCTTATTTTAAACCCCTTGGAATAATTCCAGTTCCATACTTACTCCCTCTTTGGTTTCGTTAATTAATAGCATGTCATCTGAAAATAGAATACACCATGGAACCTCCTCCTCTTGAATATGAATCTTCAATTCATTCATAACTAATTTAAAAGATGTGGCCTCATAACCGACCTTGATGTAAACCAATTGTCATAGGAAAGTCATTTGTTTCACCACCAATTATTCTCTCGGTAATTATTGCTCTCATACATATCCTTAATGATATCACCTTTCCTAGGTCAATAAATATTATTTGAATATTTTTCTTCTTTTTCCTAAACTTCACCATCAATCAGGGTGGAGCTAGGGGCACATGCCCCCTCCGAACTTTTGAAACACAAAAGTTTTTTTAGGGCATAGTCATGGGGAATGGAGACAGCTGCCCCTCTCCCCCCCAAAATTTAAAAAGTATATTATATACTAAGTTATTTAATTATTTAGTTGGGCATAATTAGGGGACAAGGAAAAATTGCCTTCTAACAAATTATACTATATTATTTAGTAGTGTATAGACATGGGGCAAGGGGGCAATTGTCCCTTGAACTTTTGAAAAAAAATGTATCTTTTATAGAGTGTTATTTAACTATTTAATAGGACATAGCCATTACAGCTGCCCCTAAAACAAGGAGAAATAATACTCGTATACCAATTAATTTAATTATTTAATGGCGCATAGCTAGAGGTGTCAAACGGGCCGGCCCGGCCCATGAATGGGCAGCCCATTTGTGCTTCATGTCATGTCGTGCCGGCCCATGAACAAAATATGGAGGCCCAGGCATGGCCCATGCGGGTCCGTGTCGTGTCGTGCCTGTGCTAACCCGCGTGCTTTTTTTTAATTTAAATTAAATTTATAATTGTAAAATTAAAATACAAAGGCATCATTATTAGTCTAAAATTTTAAAAAATATCATTGTATTTATCTTTGAAATTTGTAATACAACTATACAAGTAGTTGGTACAATACAAAATTCTAAATAAAGGCGAGAATTGCATCACTATAGTTTGAATACATCCCAACTACGTTACAATAATGAAAAAAAATATCACCACATATCAGGTGCCCCGGTCAATAATGGAAAAAAATATTAGCAGTTACAAGGAGTTAATCTGCTCCTCCTCTCGGCCAATACTCTACCACCTGCACTAAAAGCAGACTCTGATGCTACTGTTGAGGCTGAAGGTGTCCGAGCTTTTTTAAACATGCATCTTCTAAACTGTTTTAAACATGCATCTTTATGCCTTATGAGGTGCCCCGTGCCACTCTTACTTTTGTAACTAAAAATATTATCATATATATTACATACAACCTTTACTCCTAATTCTTGAACCTCTTTTATTTCAAAATATTTCAACACTTCAGACGTGCGGGGCTTTTTCGTAGTTTTACTATTGACATTACTACTACTTCCAATGTCCATTTCTATGAATTAAACTTAAATTGATATAAATATTAATTAATAAGAATAACTAACAATTAACAAATAAGAATGTAGAGAGCTTAATTAATTACTAATTAGTAAGTGATACCTAATATTAAAATGAATAACAAAATATATTTATATTAATAAGCACAATATAATTATAAAGCAATTAATTAATAACAAGTATCAACTTACAAAACTTAAGCCAATTGACTTGAAATTTTGTACTTAAGAGCAATTTTGTAAAGAGATTGAGACTTTGAGAGAGCTGGTAGGCTTGTAGAATGTAGAGAGAGTGAGACTTTGGAGAGATTGTAGGCTTGTAGAATGTAGAGAGATTGATACTTTGAGAGAGCTTGTAAGCTTGTAGAATGTAGAGATTGAGACTTTGAAAGAGCTTGTAGGATGTAGAGAGATTGAGAGCGAGAGAGAAAAATTTGTGTGAGAAAAAATGATTAAATGGTTAGGGTATATATAAAGAATTTTAGATTGATAAATGACTAAAATACTCCTAAAACTACATGTTATATAGTTGTTGGGAAGACTATTTTGGTCATTTGTGAGCTTAAATGGCCGATTTCCACTTTTACCCCTCAAACTAGTTGTTTTATGGCTGTTGGGGGGCTATAAATGTAATTTTTTTTAAAAAGAGCTGTTGGAGAAGGCGGGCCGTGCCGTGTTGGCCCACTGGAAAAAAATAGGGCCTAGGCTTGACCCACTAGGCAGGTCGTGCCGTGCCGGCCCACCCACCCATTAAACGTGTTGTGTCGGGCCGGCCTGCCTGGAAATGGGTCGTGCCTGGGCGGGCCTACAGGCCGCGGGCTGTTTTTACACCACTACGCATAGCCATGGGCCAAGAGGACAACTACCCCGTAGACAAGGAGAAACAATACCGATAAGATATGTACGAAATGGCCCATGAACTTAGTCATCAAAATACAAATTCAGGACTACGCCCCTGATTCCCCATCCGCCTAGACTCAAAATATTTTGTACCAGCCTAATTATTCTCCACAAATCCATCAACAATTATTACAATTTTCAATCAACCATCACGTGGCCCCTATTAGAAAATCATGGCTCCGCCCCTGGCACCCTGCCATCAATTGTTAAGTAAGAAGATAGCCTCCATAGTAGACTTCCTGAACAATAAACTCAAATAGGTTTTTTATAACCCTTGTTACTTAACTTGATATTTGTTTCATCACTTGAGCTATTGGCGGATTGAAACCCATAATATGAGCACATATGTGTACATATCTTAGATCATGAGACCTTTCCTCTTCTAAACTCAGTATATGCCCTTCGAAAGAGGGATTAGAGTTGTCACATTTTCTTCCATATCTTTATAGTATGAATCATAAGTTTATCTCACAATAAATGATGCACCTTAAAAATCTCATTTGTTCTTGTAGATGGGTACCACAATACTTTTTCCACATCTCTGGTACTCAATCTTCAAAATATTATTAAGTAACTTCACATACCAATTTCTCCTATACATTATCACTTCAATTGGAATATCATATGGCCCCAGAGACCTTATCTTCACCCTTATGAAAATTTCTTTCACTTACACTATAACTTTCCTCTATCCGTCGGGGATCTTTGAATTGACCCACTCAACTCCTCCCAAAAAATTTCATGCCAATTTCTAGTATACATCGTTATACTTCAATTGGAATATCATCTGGCTCTAACGCTTTTCTTATATTCGTTCTAATAAAAGTCTTTCACTTTGTTTATTCTATAAATTTCCTCTCTCTGTCGGAGAAATTTTGAATTGACCCACCCATCTACTCCCAAAAAAATTTCTCTATGTTTTCTTCTAATCCTACTTGGGGTGCATAAACACTAATAATGATAATTATAGTTTCATTTAACAATATTTTGATTGGCAAAAACCTATCGCTTATTCTTTTAACCCGTAAAGGCCTAAACTATATTATATTTCATTCTTTATCTACTATTATTTTCCTTACCCATCTACCAAAGTTTTTTCATCACTTATCACCTAAGTTTATCCCTTTTGTACACGTAGTAGCAAAGTTCGGGAATTATTCGGCTGGGGTTAAGTTTGAATAAATCAGCAAATTTGGAATAAGTTCGGATAATAAAAGTTAATACTTAATAATTATGAAAAAACAAGAACTTGATACTAACTAATCTATATACCAATCTCGAATAATGTGGCAATTCGCGAACAATTCGGTAGTTTGCAAATAATTTGGCAGCTCGCAAATAATTCGCCGTTTAATACTTTTACTCCTAAAAAAATGAATTATTTGCGAATTATTCGGGTATGATTCACGAATTTTGCTACTAGGTCTGTACATAGTCTTCTATAGACACATTATATTAATTCTCTTTTTGTATTGCATTCACAAACTCCAATCTCTTACCAGTCAAAGTCCCTACATTTCAATTGACAAAACGAATCTTGCTTTTGTAAAGTAGCTTCATTACTCATGCTTGTCCAATCTGACACAAGAACCCTTGCATACTTTCCACCGCAACTGGGCGCCGTTGCAGCATGTGCTGCATGTCGCTTCTTGGAAACGTCCTAGCCAACCCTGCCTTCTTTTCACTGCTATCAGGTCTCATTGCAGCTTGTTGCTTCCGAGAAACACTAGCATTAGCTTGAAATAACAATTTAGGATTCGTGTAATTGGATTTTGTGAGTAATTTTTTACACCAATTGTGAACGTGCCGCGACCCTCCTTTTCGGGTCTTGGGACAATCAATGCAGGAGAAAGAGTTGCACAATGGAGTTGCATGTAACAGAGTCAAGATAGTAAATCTTAAGTTGGAAATTATCACGATGAGATTTTGTGTGGTATCATTCCACGGACTGTCGTCACACCCACATTGTCTTGGGGGAGACGTGGACAACTATGTACAATCCTGAGAATGATATTTGCACATTTCCAAAGGATATACAAAAAGTCGTTCGAGCTCAAAGGCATCCCTGGTACTATTTTATCACCAAGGGAGTAGCAAAAAAGGAGTTTCAAGAAGATGATTCACTTTCCAGTTCGAAACACAAAGAAAACCACAAGGATAAAGAGATGCTATTACATCCTTCCCTTGAGGTTAGCCAAAAAAATCTTGATGGTTATAATTAGCTTTGATATTCAAAATATGCTAAAAATTGGTATTTTGATGTTGCTCCATTAATTACTATATACTAGAATGAGGCCATGCATCGCACGGGAAATTCTAAAGAAGAAAAAGTTTAATTGTTAAGATGGAACATAAATGGATCACATTAATAAGAATATAAAAAATAAAAATGCTAAGTGTATAAAAAAATCATAAAAACATAGAAAAAACGAACAAATGGATTGATTTATATCTATATATTATTGTTTCCCACAACCAACAAAAAATTAATGAACAAAATATAAAATAACAATGATAAAGAAATTCTCAAAAGCTATAATAACTGGAAACTAAATTATAATAATTATAATTCCCTGATAGAATAATTACATGTGATGCAAAGAATTGGTTCTGGTTCATTACATCTGGAAGCCTAAAAAATTCCATGCCTTGGGTTGGGGCATCAACCCCAATACAATCACTGCACGCCCTAATCAATAGGCTTACTAATCTCGACATACCCGCATTATACCTATGAGAAATGAATTGGGTGTACCAATTTTTGTATACATGTTGTATACCCAACTAAATGGGTGGGGTGCACCAGCCTTGGTATCTCTCTTCACACAAATGGGCAAGGTGTATTGATCCTTCAAGGAACCTGCTTTTACACCATATTTAATTAATGAGGTGTACCAACTCCTTGGTGCACTAATTTTATATCCAATCTAATGGGGTGGCGTTTACTGAACATGATACACCCACTCCATCTAGTCTTCTCGACCCACCTCTCTCTTATCTCATCATACCATTCTCCACATATTGTCTCTCTCCTTCTCATCAAACCAGACCCACTTCTACTTTCGTATTATTTGTCTATGGTGTGTATCAATTATGATACACTCACCTACATAGTATATAATATGCTTGAGAAAGAACAAAAATTGACAAGGTATTTATGTTGCCCAAGTATTCGACCCTAGAGGGGGGTGAATAGGGTATTGGCAAATTTAAAGTTCTACTTAGTCACTTTTTGCGGAATTTAAATTATTAAGGGAATAGCCACTAACAATTCTAAATAATGCAAATCAGAAAAGTAAATAGAAGAGTTAGAGAAGACAAACACAACAATGTTATTCATGAGATTCAGCAATCCCGCCTACGTCCCCGCCTCAAGCTTCCTGCTAGAGGATTCACCACGATTTACTCAATCACACAACCTTCTTATGAGTGAAGACCAAACCTTTTACAATCTTCTTCCAGGTAAAGATCAAACCTACTTGCAAGAGAACACCATCTCTTGACTTTTCCCCTAGCTTTCCTCTTCAATACAAAAATCCACCAATTCTTGATTTTCTCAATACAACAAGTATGAAGAGATTACAATCTTGAGATTTGCTCCTTAGATGAGCTGAATAAGATCCCTTTGAAGCCCTAATAAAATCTCCCAAATGTTGGAGTTGAATAGCTCAAGAACAAAGAATTGGGGATTTTTGGATTTTCACTAAGGATGTGAGAATTTCAGCTTCTAGTGAATAATAAGAGTTTATGGATTGATCAATAGTTGTTTTTTATTCATAAATGATCTCATTTTATAGCCCATAAGGATTTATGGCCGTTGGAGTAGTAATAAATGCGATATAGCCGTTTTAAATATAGTCATTACAATGCATTTATTACTCATCCCGAGTCATCTAGTCGACTGGATGGGTCATCTAGTCGACTGGATGAACCCAGTGGCCAGATTAAGATCCTGGCCTTCATCTAGTCGACTGGATGGCTTCATCTAGTCGACTGGATGATTGATTTTCAGCCCCAAACCCATTTTTATTGATCTTAATGATGTGATTAAATTCAAAGGTCTTCTATCTTATCTTTATTAAGATAATTACCATTCTTTTAGGTCATTAGAGTGATATTCAATTTGGTCTTAAGGCACCTATGGACATTCTAAGTTTGTGAGCTTTTCCAACATCCAACTTTTGAGGACTTTTTACATAAGTCTTAAGCACTCTCAAAGAATAAAAAATAAACTCTAAACTTTCTTGAGAGTCTTTAAACTTGATCTTGGATCTTCAATGATGGTTCCAACTTTAAAAACTTCTAAGACTTCTTATTCATTTGGCATGAACTTCAATGTGATCTTCAAGAATGATTGAATCTTCTTTTGACTTTGATTGTTTTGTGCTTCTTCAATTTGACTTGAATGCTTCTTTTTTCAATTTGGATGACAATTCCATGTTTTATGATTTGAATGGTTGGCTAATGCTCTTGTACACTGTCACTTAAAGGAGACATTAGTAACACAAAAGTCATTTCATTATTTGAGTAATCGACAAAATTAATAAGGGTACCTAAGGTTGTAACATTTAGGCTAACAATTTATTCTTTTCTTTCGGTCTCTGTTTTTGAATCTCTTCTTTATTCCCTCTTAATAAGAAGCATAAAACTTTGGTTTTTAATCATCCGAGGATGAAATTTTGAGCAAAAGTAGTCTGTATCCGCCATATCTCCATCTCCGCTTCTCAGTTTCCCCCAAGTAATCATATCATATCCTTTTATGGAACTTCAACCTCTAAGATTTTCCTCCAACAATAGTATAGTCAAGGCGTCTAGGCGATTCGGCCTGACTAGGTGAGGTGCTTTACATATATATAATATTAATATATACACAACAATTCAAACCTCCTAGGGTTGACAATAATCTAAGCAAATTAACATTTAATAGGTCACCTAATTTCTTGTTTATCTCAGCAGAAAGCTTATTTTCCTGTCACAATGGTGGCTCTAGTTAAATTTGATAACCAATAATAAAAATGAGAATGTCATTGGGAAGTTTTCAACATACTTCTAATTAAAATTCTCAAATCTGCCTAACAATGCCTAAAACAAGATAAGTGGTACAAGTCTTTTTCCACTGAACTGCTAGTTGACTTTTGATCGTAGAGATGAAAATATTTGTGAAGACTAAAATATGAGACTTTTCTTGCCGGATTTTTGGGTTTTAGTATTGTTTTGATATAGTAGAATTTATGAAATTATAAGATTTGGGAAATACCTTTAATAGGGATCAATCTTAACCCGTTAAAGTTTACAAGAGGCAGAGTAAAGGGCTGAAAAGCCACGCCCAAGCTTTAATTTGGTGGGACGGTAATGAAGTGGGGCCCACATGGGAGCTTTCTTAGTAGGAAATCCACATGGGTAGTTTGGGCATTGCAATTAATAGTGGGCTGTTGGATTAGTTGGGGAATCCAACTACTAGTCTTCTATTTATGTGTTTTTTTTTATTTATAATAGGGGTAGTTTACTCACTTCAGGTTTATTTTAATTTACTGGACAAAATTAGGGTTTAACATAGAGAACACTATATAAGCCTTGTTTTGTGTTTTTCCCCAGCAGAATATGAAATAGAAAGCAGCTCGTTTTTTTTCCTCTTGGATGTGTGAAGACCTCAAGAAATCCTAGGTGTGATTCCAATAGACCCACTGAAATTTCTGCTGTAATCAGATCTTGGAATGAAATGCCTCATTGGAATGGAATGCAACTATTGATTAACATCAATATTGGGTTTGTTCGTACTTTCAAAACCCTAGGTTCTTCCCTATCAGATCTTGGAATGGAATGCATCTATTGATTAACATCAATATTGGGTTTGTTCCTACTTTCAAAACCCTAGGTTCTTCCCTATTCTATTTGTAAGTATTTCCTCAACCCTAAATCTTAGAAAATCTTATTTCCTCTAAAGGTCCTACATCAGTTTGGTATCAGAGCTAGGTTCAGCCATGTCTACTCATAGTGGTAGAACTTTTAGAGGAAAGTTGACTGATATCCAGTGAGATGAGTTGCTATTGAGAATTGTGGAACAACTAGATAGCTTGGGCACTCGTGTGAACACCCTGGAAACTCGCAGCTATTAGCCCACTGAACATTCAACAGATGGAGTGCATGAAGATAATCCTGGACAACCTACTAATGGTGAAGGAAGAGCTGCCAACAACGAACAAAATGTGGAACAACCTCTCAACATCCTAAGCAAAACCCTAGGACTGCACGAGCAACAACACTACATCCGGAGTCCCTCATTGATTTGGCACATGATATGATGGAGCAAGGTAGTCCCAAACAGTTTGATTTTGCAGGAGACATTGCTAATAAGGTTTGTGTGGAAGTTTCTGATTTTGATGGAAGAATAGACCCTCAATCGTTCTCCGATTGGCTTGCTGATATGGAACACTATTTTGAGTGGTATGAGATGACGGATGATTGGAAGGTTAGGTTTTCCAAGATGAAGCTTGTAGGACAAGCTAAAATTTGGTGGACTGGTGTTGAAGGCCAATTACGCAAATTGGGGCAACCTTTTATCTTTAACTGAGAGGAGATGAAGATGAAATTGAGAGAGAAGTATCTGCCTCTCAATTATCATGAGAGACTGTATGATCAGTTGGTCACTCTTCGACAAGGAGGCATGACCATAGTGGAGTATATGAACAAGTTTGAGGAGTTTAATACCGCTGTAAGGTGACTGAAGATCCACGCCAAACACTTTCTCGTTTTAAAACAGGACTACGGGTTGAAATTAGAAGAGAGATGCTTCCTCATCAGCTTTATAGCATTGAACAAGCATTCCAACTAGCTATGGATATAGAGCAGTTTTTGAAACCTCTGTTCGCAAGAAGATTTGGATCCCAAACCGGGGAGACAGCAGCCCGAAAAACTTCTGATGTGGGTAGAAGTTCTAGGTCAGCAACTACTAATGCTAAGACATTAAAGCCTAGCAGATCTAGACCGACACAAAATGCTGACCCAAGAGGGAAAACGAGTAAATCTGAGAATACAAGGCGGAGCACTGCAAACGCCGAATGTTATAAAGGCCATGAGAGGGGACACTATGTGTATGAATGTCCGAAGAGGAATTTACATGTTGAGATTGAACAAGGTCTTGATGCCAATGTGGAAGATGAAGAATGTGATCCTGTGAATGACACTTATTCTGAAGAGGACTCCGATGAAGATGTGGACACAACCGTCCTTAACTGTTATTTTCCGCACCCTAGTTAATTGTGGAAAAAAGGTGTGCAAACTGATTATTGATGGAGGGAGCAGCATGAATGTTGTCTCACAATCCACTATTGAACATCTACAATTGAAAGTGGAGCAACACCCCTGCCCCTACAAAGTTGCGTGGGTGAACAAAACTACAATTCCGGTAACTCAACGTTGTTTAATTTCATTTGAAATTGGTGGTTATAATGATTCTATTTTGTGTGATGCTATTCTCATGAGTGTTACCCACATTTTACTTCGCTGACCGTGGTTATATGAATGAGATGTGTATTATAGTGGGAAAACAAACACTTACTACTTCTTGTACTAGGGAAAACGGATTATTTTAAAGCCTATGAATGTTGGTGGACTTAAAAAGTGCAAGAAGGGTGCTTCCAAGGGTGCCAACCAAAGGAGAAGGCTTTGCATATTCTTACTAAGAAACAATTTGAAGCTGAAAGTAAGGAGAATGGAGTTGTTTTTATCTTGGTGACAAGGGAAGTAAAGGAACTAGCTATTGAGAAGTCACAAGAAGTACCACAAGAAGTCAGCCAACTGCTGTTCGACTTTGCAGATGTTGTTCCAACTGAATTACCTAATGAATTATCCCCCATGCGTGATGTGCAGCTGCAACACACCATTGACTTAGTGCCAAGTTCTTCTTGACCTTAATTGCCCGCTTATCGCATGAACCCAATGGAGCACACTGAAATAAGAAGGCAAGTAGATGAGTTACTACAAAAGGGGTTTATTCGTGAAAGCTAAGTCGTTGTGCAGTTCCAGCCTTACTTACACCCAAGAAAGATGGGAGTTGGAGGATGTGCATTGATAGCCGCGCCATTAACAAAATTACAGTTAAATATCGATTTCCAATTCCATGCCTTGATGATATGTTGGACATGATGTCAGGTTCTTCTATATTTTCCAAGATTGACCTCCGTAGTGGTTATCATCATATCAGACTGGGGGATGAGTGGAAGACGGCCTTTAAAACAAAGGATGGACTTTATGAGTGGCTGGTTATGCCTTTTGGTCTTACCAATGCTCCTAGCACTTTTAATAAATCAAGTATTCCGACTCTTTATTGGTCAATTTCTAGTTGTTTACTTTGATGACATACTTGTTTACAGTAAGACCAAGGAAGAACATATTCTTCACCTTCAACAAGTGATGAGAGTTCAACGTCACAAGAAACTCTATTTCAACTTGAAGAAATGCTCTTTCATGAGTCAAAGTATTACTTTTCTTGGTTTTGTTGTATCTTCAAAGGGTGTTGAAGCGGATCCTGACAAGTTGAAAGATACAATTGACTAGCCTATTCCTACTACTCTTCATGAAGTGAGAAGTTTCCATGAACTAGCAACGTTTTATCGGCAATTCATCAAAAACTTCAGCACTATTATGTTGCCTATCACCAATTGTATGAAGAAAGGACTATTCACTTGGTCCAAGACAGCAACCAAGGCATTTGGGGAAATTAAAAGGAAGATAACTGAAACGCCGGTGATACAACTTCCCGACTACTCTAAGGTGTTTGAGGTGGCATGCGATGCATCTCATGTAGGCATAGCCGCATAGGAGGAGTCATAAGCCAAGAGGGGCATCCTATTGCTTATTTCAGTAAGAAGTTAAATGATGCAAGACAACGATATTCTACTTATGACAAGAAGTTCTATGCGGTGGTTCAGGCTCTTCGCTATTGGCAGCATTATTTGATCCCTAAGGAGTTTATTCTTTATTCAAATCACCAAGCACTCAAGTATTTAAGTTCTCAGAAGAAGTTGAATAATAGGCATGGCAAGTGGGTGGAGTTCCTACAAGAGTATACTTTTGATCTTAATCATCGTGCCGGTATAGAGAACAAGGCGGCCGACGCATTCAGCCGGGTCATCTATATTCTTCACTCTATAGTGGTAAAGGTTATTGGGTTTGAACAACTAAAGAGAGACTATGCAACATGCAAAGATTTTGGCATTACCTATGCTGAAGTCGCCGCTGGACAGCAAGATGAGTACCCTGATTTCTCTATACATGATGGGTACTTATTCAAAGGCACGTGTCTTTGCCTACCCAATACTTCTCTTAGGGAGCATCTTATTTGGAAAGTACATGCAGGAGGCTCTTCTGGACATTTTGGGCGCGATAAGACAATTATCATGGTTGAAGACAGGTTTATTGGCCAAGCTTAAAACGGGATGTTGCAAAAGTCATCCAGCAATGTCGTACATGTCAACTTGCAAAAGGGAGGAAACATAACACTGGGTTGTACACACCATTGCCTATTCCCCATGAACCTTGGCAAGATCTAAGTGGATTTTGTTCTGGGTGTGCCTAAGACTGTTAGGGGACATGATATTATATATGTGGTGGTGGATAGATTCTCTAAGATGGCGCACTTTATTCCTTGTAGCAAGACATCCGATGTTGTCCATGTTGCCAAACTCTTCTTTAAAGAAGTAGTGTGTTTTCATGGTCTACCAAAAACCATTGTTTCTGATAGAGATGTCAAATTCATGAGCTATTTTTGGAAGATCCTATGGAAGTTGTTGAATACAAAGCTCCAATACTCTTCTTCTTTTCACCCACAAACAGATGGACAGACAGAGGTGATAAATAGAAGTTTGGGAGATTTGTTGCGTTGTTTGATTGGAGAGTGTGTCACTAATTGGGATCATATATTACCTATAGCTGAGTTTGCACACAATAGTTTTGTTAATTGAACTACGGGCCGAAGTCCTTTTGAGATTGTTATTGGATTGCAGCCACGCAAACCAATAGACTTAATTCCCTTACCACCGGAAGCAAGGCCAAGTGTTGAAGCTGAAGGTTTTGCTGCACACATCCGTGAACTTATGATGAAGTGCTAAGGAGGATTGCAATCAACAATGAAACATACAAGACAATGGCTGACTTACAACGCAGGTTTGTTGAATTTCAAGAAGGGGACATGGTGATGGTACGTATAAGGTCCGAACGATTTCCAAAGAAAACTTTCAAGAAGTTACATTCTAGAAGGGCTGGTCCTTACAAGATTTTAAAGAAAATTAGCGCTAATGCCTATGTTCTAGAGCTACTTGACAACAAGGGTATTAGTCCTATCTTTAATGTAGAAGACTTAATCATATACCATGGACATCATGATGACTCTCAAGCTGCAGGACAAGTTGTTCACTTACCACTTATTCATGAAGTTAAGGACGACATTGAAGATGTCCTTGATGATCATGTTGTTTCTACTAATAATGGTGATTATCAGAAGTATCTCGTCAAGTGGAAGGGTTGTCCATTATTAGATTGCGCGTGGATCACTACTGATGAGTTTCAATGTCTCAATCCAGACTTGTATGAGCGCTATCATTCCTTTCACTCGCCAGGGTCGAGTTCTCTCAAGCTGGGGAGAGATGATAGGGATCAATCTCAGCCCGTTAAAATTTACAAGAGGCGGAGTAAAGGGCCGAAAAGCCATGCCCAAACTTTAATTTGGTGGGACGGTAATGAAGTGGGGCCCACATGGGAGCTTTCGTAGTAGGGAATCCACATGAATAGTTTGGGCATTGCAATTAATAATGGGCTGTTGGATTAGTTGGGGAATCCAACTGTTAGCCTTCTGTTTATGTGTTCTCTTTTTTTTGTCATAAGGGTAGTTTAGTCACTTCAGGTTTATTTTAATTTACAAGACAGAATTAGGGTTAAACATAAAGAACACTATATAAGCCCTGTTTTGTGTTTTTCCCCAACAGAATATGAAATCGAAAGCAACTCGTTTTTTTCTCTCTTGGATGTGTGATTCCTAGGACCTTATTGGTGTGATTCCAATAGACCCACCTCTTCTTCTTCTTCTTCTTCCTTCCTTCCTTCTCCACCATTACTCTCTTTGAAATTTCTGTTGTAATCAGATCTTGGAATGGAATGCATCTATTGATTAACATCAATATTGGATTTGTTCGTACTTTCAAAACCCTAGGTTCTTCCCTATTCTATTTGTAAGTATTTCCTCAACCCTAAATCTTAGAAAACCTACATCATCCTTAGTATTTGCAAGTTGAAATTTTGACATAATCTCTAAAAAGTGATTTTTTTTCTTGAACTGGGAAATTGACTTTTTATCCTTCATGAATTTGGATATAGGATAATTTAATTGAATTCAAATGGGAGGTATGACCTTATTTACTTATAGATATTTTAAGTAACTGAAAGTAAAGTTCAAAACCATTTACTTAAATGGTATTTTATGTAAATAAGTTGTAATTAGGTTTACAGAGTTACAATTAAGAGCCCGGATGACTCCGCTCGCTTAGAGAGGTGCCTAGGCTATGGTGATCCAAAAACGCTTAGGTGACCGCCTACTCCTTGATTACATTATACAACAACGACAAATAAATATCACAAAAAGAAAAAAAAGCCGTTAAGATTTAACTTTTAAGGCATCAATTTATTTATTTTTAAAACTATTAGGTTCTAAGACATTCTTTTTCCTTTTTTAAAAGTCTTTTATGATATTCATATGATATAACTCTACTAGGTATGGGGACTCCAATAGGTGGTGTCCTAAACAAGCGCAAGGTCCAATGGGAATTGGAGTGTTTAAGGCCACATTGCAAGGTTGGGTTGAATTTTCTAAATTCATCCACCTCAAGATGGGCAATGGGGAGCATATCAACTTTTGACATGATCATTGGTGTTTCTCATCCCCTCTTAGGCAGGCTTATGACAACCTCTTCCTTCTAGCATCAAATAAGGAGGCTTCGATTTCTCGAGTTTTTAGAATAGTGTGAAGGGATATCTGTTTGGACCCCCAAACTGAGGCGTAATTTACTCGATTGGGAGGTTCAGGACCTATTGAGGTCACTATCTTAAATTCAGCAGATTACTCCAAAGTCCAAACCCTCTCCTCAAAGATAGTCGGGTTTATTTTTGAACAACAAGGGGCGGTTCTCAATGTGATCATGTTTACAATCCTTGCAAATTGGCCCTAGTTTACCTTTTCTTCATTAGGCTGTGTGGTATCTTTCGGTACCTTCTAAGGTATTCTTCTTCATATGGGCAACCAATTTAGATAAAATCCTAACATTCAATCACTTCATGCATAGAGAATGATGCTTTGCTAATAGATGTTAACGTGCCTTTTAGCAGAGGAGTCACCTATTAATGCATTGTCCGATTGCGAGAGGGGTTTGGTCCTATTTCTTTTCCCACCTCCGCATATGTTGGATCTTTCCCCATCCTTTTAGAGCTACTTATCCTATTGGTTTTTACGCGTTTCCCTCTCCACTCTCCAGCAAGAGTAGTTTGGCCTTTCCTTCCGGGTGCGATAGTTTGGGTCATTTGGAAGGAGAGGAATAGGTGGGTGTTTGAGGACACCTCCTTGACCATTCCCTAGATCTAGGCTCGAGCAGAACTTCTAGTTTCAGCTTGGTGCTCCATAGGGGGAAATGGTGGGGACCCTTGAGGGATCATCTTTGCCTCGTAGTTATGTAATGTAGTTGTTGTTTTGTTTCTTTTGTTTACTCTCTTGGTTTATTTGTGGTGAACCCTGATATGCATGACCCTCTTTCTCTTTTTTATGTATATTTTGTTTACCGAGAAAATAAAAAACCAAACCTAAAAAAGAGATGTTCACGAACTCATTAACACAACACATTTAGTAATACCAATCTACTAATTTTGATAAATAATTAAGTCTTTAGTACCTCAAATCAAATCACCTTAACCAACCCAGAACCAATATCACAAATTCAGATTGAACGAACACAAAACTAATATCACAAATCAGATAAATGATTTAAAATCCACTTGAGAAACAGAGTAAGCATGTGCGAGCCGGGTCGAAGATCTTATTAAATTTCAAGTATTCAACGTTAGAATCAAACTAAATGTTGGATCCCCAATAAATAACAAATTAGAAGAAACCAATAACAATTGGAGGCATTGGAGTTTATAGAAATTACTCAACTCTTTAACCACCTGCTACCACAGTCTGGTTAGTTCATGAATACAATGAGCAATTATATTGGTATAGATTAAATAATCTCCACTATTTTGGAACACCAAAGCGAAAGTACACATCATGGTGCAAATTTAGTGCATGTCATTAACTCTCAGTGAATCCAGGGAACATAAAGAGAATGAGTTTGGAAGTCATGCCTCGTCCAAAATCTCGACTTTGTGTTTCCTCCAATCGAGGGAGCTTTAATGCAGTCAACTTTTGATCGGCGTTTCCATGGTGGTGATTTTATCCCCAAAATCTACCAATATATCTCAGGCCAAAGATATATCTATCTTTCTATTTATTGCCAATATATTGCATAAACATCGTAATATATCGCATCGTCTCACAATATATCACAAATAGCAAATTATTTCCGCAAGAACTGTGTTGATCGACTTTGAGAAATGTCGACCAACATGGGAATTGTTTTGGAATGTTTTTCTGGATTTTTCATCAACTCTTCACCAAATTCACTTAAATTTGTGGTTTACATCACAGATTGACCAAAATTTGGTGAGAATCGTCAGGTAGAATGGGCAAGACTCCGAAAGAAAAAAAAAACAATGATTTAAGTAATTTTTTTAACATATAATTTTTACTTTTAGTTCAGATTCCACTACATTTGGTATTTTATGGATCGTCTATCGCTTGGCTGAAAAAGTTATATTTTTTCACAAGAAAATATATATATTTTAAATTATTTTCAATTAAAAAATTTACTTTAATTACCCAAAAATGTATCTTTAATTGTTTAAGCTTTGGAGGGGTAGAACCTCATGTGACACTGGCAATGATAGTGATGACTCATTACCTACAATGTCAAATGATGGAATGCCGGTACAACTTGAAGAGAACAAGTATCACCGTCATGTCATTGTGTATACAACATGCATCCAAACCAGTATTATTGCCCTCCTAGTCGAGTTAGAAATGACGACTTTGGGCCTCCGTTCAACTCCATCTGGATCTAATTGTAGCTCTATGTTGTTCACTATTATTTTAGTTACTTATTGGATGTATGAACGATGTACAAATTTTATATTAATATTAGACCATCATACACTGCCATTAGTGTGGATCTTTATCCCATCCTAAATCCCAGTAGCATCTCTTATGTACATTATTGTTTCTTGTATTTTATTAATTCAAGTGTACATAAATATCTATTTTAATATTTTCTTTAGTTTATTTGAATAATTCAACATTTTTCCTCAAGTATTTCATTGAACCGCAGAAAATCTGTCATTTCAACAATATTTTGCGATATCACATTTTCAAACTTCAATATTTCCCGTGATATCAACATTTAAAACCTTGGGCGTACCTTTGTGCTCGTATGTCTGGTTTTGGTTATCTTTGGCTTGTTGGAAGGATCTCTACCAAGCCTACACCAATTATTTTTACCATTTTGTTGAGATTGTCTTTTGGGGATCAAAAAGAGATAAAAATCAATGATGAAATAAGTGACGAAAATTCGGTTTTAGGTCATTATTAGGCTAGATTAGTTCAGGTTTTTTCTTCTTAGACAAGATTGTGAGGTTTGAGTTAAATAAGGAAGTAAGTGATTTGAATTTAACTAAAAGTTGTTGTTCCACAGCTCTTGTGGAAGAAGACACAAAGTTAGAATAGAAGTAAGAAACTGTTTTAAATCAGAAATTATTGGTTTGAAATTTTTGGTTTGAATTAGGGAGGAAGTACTAAGTTTACTAAAGGTTTATGAAAGGGAGTACATCATATTTTTGGCTTTAATATATATTTGCTATGGACATCCATTTTGTAATTAGTTATTTTTTAATTAAGTTTCTACTACACTATTCTGGGTCGTAGCAGCAGCTACAAACTACTGTATCGAGCTTTAAATTTGTGAATTTTTATTGTTGTTTTCATTGCTTTGCATTTACGCTCTAGTGAGGTCTGTGATCAGTTTCAGCAAATTTTCAATCCATAATTACTTATTTCTGCACTTCCGGGTAAATCAGTTTATGTCATAAATTCATTTCATTCAGCTGTTTTTTAATTTTAATTTTGTCAAATAAAATATATTGAAGAAATTGTAGTTACAGTGACCAGAAAAAAGTATCTCTTATTTGATTGATCATGCTGATAGCCTCCATAGATCCACACCATTGACTTATACAATAGCATTCAATGACTCACCTTCTAAGTAACATCAACTAACCGGAAAATTGCTCTTTAAAGTGTTAAGAGGCACTGAAAAAGAGATTTAGCCGCTGTTTCCTTTGCATCCGATATCTCGAATAAACTTTTAGATTTTCCCTACACTCAATTCTTAGAAACCCATTCAATACCAGCTAAGTCCGGAGCTGAAAGCACTTCTGTAAGAATTAAGCTCTACAAGTCCTTTATCCAGATTCTTCTTTACTTTGATTAGCAGCCTATTCCTTAAACCTATTATGAACATTGTTTTCCCAACTGGATTGCAAATTTGCAATTTGAATATTTAAGCTCCTTCAATAAAAAGCTTTCATTCCACCATCATGCTCCATATATTTTGGGAAACATCCGGGGTTGATCTACTTTTATTTTTTAATATCCTTCTATTACTCTCCGTCCACATTCCCCAACAGAAATCATCAGTGAGTATCTTCCAAAGAATTTTCCTCTATTTAGAGGAATAAATCCAGCATATCTCTAAGAAAAAGTCCAGATAATGTTGAAGAGGTGGAAAAGAAATTTTCCAAACTTCTCTTTGATAATAAATGGTTGATCAAAGTAAGAATCCTAAAGGAACTCTCCATGAGGAAGCCCCCACCCATAGTAGTATCGGCCAACTCCAGATTTTCCAAACTAGAGTACATTCTTTGATTAAAAAAAAACTTCCAAAACCTTTTGAAATTGTAAAATTACCTTTAGGACACTACTTCAAACTCCCTATGCCCATACTTTGGAATGGCACAAACATATTTTCAAACGCTCGAGGAGATTTAGACATTTCACAATCTTCCTATCCAACATCTTCCTTTAAACTTAAAGAACAGAAGAATGTCCCCATTCCTCCATTCAAAGAGTGGCCAACTGTTAGGTTCTTAGTAGGAACTACTGCATGGAGTCACATTTTGGGATGATACATAGATGGAGTCACATGTATGACTTGGATGCACTTATATATTTAGGTCTTATACATTATGTTTTCTCAAGTCTGTTGGTAAGCAACTTGGAGCTTTTATGTATCGACACTTGGGACTCCACTATAAAAAGAAAATTGTGGCACAGATCCAGTGTTCGCAAGTAGTTAAATTATGGAGTGGGATCACCCGCTCGTTCAAAGTTGTGCCCGTCTCTTTCAATTGGTGTCTAAGATTATTCGACGGGGATGGTCTTGGGGGTGTGATCTTGAATGAGTAGGATAAAATAATATAGACCTTTCCTTGCCAGCTCTTTGGGATGTGCCTAACAAATAGCTTTCCCATTATGGATCCTCTTGTTTTCATTTTGTTCCGTAACCTACTCTCTTTTCCACCTGATCAGGGGAAAAAATCAGGTATAAGGTTATTATTGTAATTAATTTAAGAAAAGCATTTTCCATGTGCATGTAGTGTGCCAATAATGTTGTTCCTGAAATCATTTTTCCCTTTTTTTCCCAGCTTACTACAGTGATATCTGTGTTGGTTCTATTGCATGCCGCCTTGAGAAGAAGGAAGGTGGTGCTGTCCGTGTTTACATCATGACGCTAGGTGTGTTGGCGCCATATCGTGGTATAGGAATTGGTGAGTGTACAGTTTAATCTGAACATTTTTTAAGATTTCATTTCCTGGATTCTGCTGCTTGTTAAATGTTAATAGAGTTTAAAGCACTATAGTTTCTTATTTTTATTGGGTCTTCTTGGAGACGAACATTATTAGTAGAAACATGAGGACTATAAAATATAAACACCCTGAACAATTTATGCTGAAAAGTGAAAAATAGTGTTCCTCAAGTTGGTAGTTCGTCAATTCTGAACAGAGAAGAGGTTTGGACAAGAAATTTTAGTCTCTAGCAGGCCAAACTAATATTAATTTATGGGTTTCATACAGGTACGAAGCTGTTGAACCATGTTCTCGATCTCAGCTCCAAGCAGAACATTTCGGAGATTTACTTGCACGTGCAGACGAACAATGAAGAGGCCATCAACTTCTATAAGAAATTTGGGTTCGAAATCACGGAGACAATCCAGAACTATTACACAAACATCACTCCACCAGACTGCTATGTTCTTACTAAGTTCATCACCCAATCTCAACCCAAGAAATGACATCCAACTGCCAGTCTCTACTGGTTTACCTATTGGTTATTATTGCTTGAACACAAGCTTCACTTTGCATCAATTAAACCCAAAATACCAAGGATCTATTTTTTGAGGTTGTAGAGATGCTAAAAAAAATGGCAGTTTGATTTCCCAAAGTTAAGTTATTGATCATTGTTAGTCATATTTTAATAAATTGCATGCCTGTAGTTTACAGGGACTGGTAAAAGTGCTTCCAGGATGAAATTAGTTCTCATTAGTTTAACCTTGCATGCGAATAAGATCCCCATTATAACCGCTACTTCAGGTTGGTGGTCATCCATGTAATAGAACCATTGCCCGATTGTGAATTTAGGGTGGTTCTTCTGATCAGACTGAGCTAATTGCTATTTCCAAAGTGGTCTCTTTACTGGTCAGTGCTGAAGAGGATAAACCCACTCTTGTTAACCATATTCTTTAGTGTGGGCAATCGGCGGATCCACGTCCTTCCTCCATAGCCCCTAAATGATCTTCCTTAGTATCTTATAGGTAAGTTTGTTTCTAAATCATCTAATCAATGGTCCAGGCAAATGTAAAAGCACACAAGGTATTATCTTTCTTTTTGAATGATTATAGCTGAGCTGAGCTTGTATTTGAATCCTGACATTTAGTTCTTCCCTTGGCTAAGAATAAACCTCAACTGTATCACAGTATCAGGTAATCTTTTTATTCGGATGGTAAAGGCAATATGAAATACAATTAAACTTTTTGATATCTAAATATGCTTAAAGAGGAAAATCTCGCTGGAGAGAGCAGGGATGACCATCGGATACTATCTAACCTGATGATGCAAGAGAGATGAAGTTGGTTCAGACTTCTGACTAAAAGAAAACAAGGGAACTTGCTTGGCAATTTCTTGAATGGGCAACTTCTCTTACCCTACCTGCTGAGGTTGGGGAGGATTCATTTTGAATATGCTCTTCAAATTCTATTATGAACCATTTGCTTTGTATCCCACTTTTGCATCTTCAGTTTTTATCAGTGGAACAAGTTTTCTTCCAAGATCCATAGAAAAGTAACCCATTTCTTGTTAAAAGATAAAAGCAAAGCTTGCCTTCTTATTTATACATGAAGATGAGAGCAGCTAGGAGACTTGTTGAAAACCCTAAAGAGTGAGCACCTTCATCGTTGGGAGAAAGAGATGAGAGAGAGAACGAAAATGGTGTTAGATAATCTCTCAAGGGTTGTTTTTTTTTTTTTTTTTAAGGGATAATTTTGGAATTACAAAATTATGTAGAAGATGCCACCCAAGCAACATCTAAAACCATTGATTTTTTTAAATCAAAGCCTTAAATGGGGTGTAGAAATAGGGAGTAAGAATAGGGAGTACCCCTAGACTGACTCATACATATATATATACAAATATATATATACTAGTGAAAGTGCATGTGCAAGGCATGTATAATTTTTTCATTATTAAAATATAATTTTAAATATATTTTCATTAAATGTCACGTTAATATATTTTAATTGAGTAACTAAATTTAACATTTCTTATATTGGTTTAAATTTAATATTAGAAAAGATTATTTACTGGTCCTATTTATAAATGTATTAAAAGCAAGCATGAATTTATAAATGTATTAAAAGCAAGAAATCATGCGTAATAATCTTCTACTATTAAAAAAAAATATATATTAGAATTAAATATTTTGACATTATAATTATTTTCCATGGTTAAAATATTGGTGCTTTTGACTTCAAAATATATATAAAAATATAAATAGAGATTCCTTATCCATAAAATAGCAAAATAGAAATTTAATACTTAATAGTGGGTCTCATAAGTCCTAACTGAGAGTCATTTTCTATGAAAATAGCAAAATAGAGATTTATTTGCAATCTTTTTTTTGTCATCGTTTTTTCTTTTTTCATTATTATTGTTACAGAGGGAGAGAGATATATGATTAATTAAGTTTGAAGGTATTGAACACCACTCAAAGATAGGCACAGTCCGATAGAATAAGTGAAATAGAATCTAATATAATATTGAATTCATGATGCCAAAAATTACCTTCAACTAATCTAGAGACAAACATGAGAACGTAGTCATCACGATGCAAGACAAGACGCCTCTGTAATCCACCACTTCACCATGTGTTTGAATCAAATATTAATACTTCCCATATGTGACTTTAAGAGAAGGTATAAAAACACACTTTTACAAGTTCCAAGAATCTCCATAACAAAACAAAAATAACTCATCTTATTCTTACTTAACCTCCCTTCACTTTTTCAACTACCCCTAGTTTAGTAGAAGTTGATATTCTTAGCTTAACATCAAAGTAGAAAAACTACATATACACATGTTTGCTGCAATAAAGGAATTCATGGTTTTCTTCTTTTCTTGATTGCCCCCCCGGGTGCCAATTCGGAATTTTTATGGTCCTCATAAGGGTCGAACAATCGGGATGTAGAAATTATAGGAAGATATTATTCATGATCGTCTTCCCTAAAATATGATAAGAGTCCTAAATGAACTCTCCCCTCCGAGAGACTCTTTCTCTCCTAGAGGATTCTTCTTAAACCAACTCTCTTTTAATAATGGATCCCACATAATATTAAATAGTGACTTAATTAAAGTTTGGTTATATTGTAAATTATGTATTAAATAAATTAAGTTAAAGTAAGTTATGTATTAAATAAATTAAGTTAAAAGATATTTACGTCCAAGTACAGTTTTACAAACTCTTTTTACAAACTCTTTGTACTTTTATTAGTAGAATGAGAGCAACATACAAAGACCAGAACGTTTACTGAAAATAATGAACCGAAAAGAAGGGAAGCAAATTAAACTACAACAAAAAAACACTCAGGATGAGCGAATAAAGAGACTACGATATCATAAACACAGAAAATAGCCCTTCAATCTTCAAAGAAATGGCAGGTCGAACCAAAGAAATGGCAGAACACGTCCAAAAACAAGTTGAGAAATAACCAAATTCTTAAGGCCTCTGCCGCCAACCTGGTGTCAAAAGGGCCAATTCAATATCTCATCCTAATCACCACCACCCCCCGTTACACAATCACATGTATTCAATCAAATGCAAAAACATAAACTTCTTGTCTACTTGCACTTAATTTTTCACTTGGCCGACTGTTTTGAGCAGTGTCAGACCACGAAATGGTTCTATGCACAAAAGGACTAATGAGAATTCATACAAAAGTAGGAAGAAAACGAAACATAATGAAAAATCATAGACAATCTAAAGACTCCATCTGCTACCCTGTTTATACACACTGAAGTGTCCATCTGTTGCTTTTATCAAACATGGTGATATAAGTGAAACCACTTCTCCAACTGAGAATGAAGAACTTTACAGCACCCAAATTGAGGGAACAGTCAACTTTATCTTTCGGCAGTGGGGCTCTACAACACCTACAAGCAAATATTGCATCGATGAGTAAATAAGATCGCCTAGATTAGCAAATATAGCAGTACATGATATGGGTTAACATGATGTACTAACCTCAATCAGTATTTTGGGCCTGGTCGTGCTCAATAAATTCTAAGGCTTCTTCCTTAGAGACGACATTGACACGGCTCACCCTATTTTTATGTGTCACCCCATATATCTTATCGGCAACTTTCACAAGCTCCGGCCTAAATGTTGTGGTTATAAACTGAGTATTTGCCATGTCTGCCAGGCGACGGATCATATCTACCAAATAACAGTTAAGGATTTCCCGCCAATACCAAATTGCATCATGAATTTTAGTACCCCAAAAAAAGACAAGTAATGCAAGTATAATGGTTGACAAAATATATAGTAAAATGTAGTTCTAACACTAGCACCAAATCTATATATGGATTTAATAGTGGACCAACATTTACCAAGGATAGTATCAAATGCCGCTTCTTGCTGTCAGATAGTGTCACATGCCAATTTCTTAATAAACCATGATTTCCAGTAGCTTGATAACAAGCCTTGAACCCAAAGGCTTGGATTTTGCAGTTCCTAGTAAACCCATGAGCATCCTATTGAACTAAAATCAACCCATCAGAACAAATCCGGGCTATGGTCCATCTGAGAGGTAGTCAACTTATTGAATTGGTAGGATCAATGCAGAGTAGTCATGTTGGAACCATCATATGCATGTAATATATATATATGTGTGTGTGTGTGTGTGTGTGTGTGTGTTATAGAATGCTTTATTGATAATTGATATATAAAAGAGTGGCATTTTTGTTCATGATGTGGATCACAACTCACAAGTGACCATGAGATCACGATCCTAATTCTCAATTGCCAGGCTAGACTCCAGAGGTCACATGAACATAATGTTTAAGGACAACTAAGTGTGTTGTCTTGCTGGTTAACCAACTCTTCTCCTTGAATCTAACACAAAACACACACACACTTTTAACACAGATAAACCCTTGTAGATGCATGCAAATAGTTGTCAATGGGTCCTAAATATTCATTATTCAAGTATAACCATAAGTTTTCCAACCATACCTAATGTACCCAAGTCTAAAGTCGATTCAGAGCAAACAATTTCCTCATTCATGGGCCTACTATTTTCCAATTTGACCCTTACATTATCTTTTCCAAATATACCTTTATATTTTCTCTCCCAATTATACCATTCTATTTTCTAATTAGACAACAATTACTATTTTTTAATTATGCTTGTGTTTTCTAAATATGTAATTACTCTTCCAATTAGTTCCCTTAATCTTATTAGACACTTTCCCTTCTTATATTTTATAGAATGTAGGTCAGTGATTCTACATACACAGATGTACCTTATGAGAAGTATATATATATATATATATATATATATATGATTAACTACCGTTCATGCTACACGTGAACCTTCACATGACTTTTGGGCCCCTGCACATTTAATCCCCCAATTCAAAAGGAAGGGGATCTTTAGTCATTTCATTGGAAGAGAATATATACAAGGCATTAAATGCCAAATACTTCTCTCCCGACATTCTCTCTAGAAACAGAGTAGAGTATGAATGTGTGTGTATTAGAGATCACGACCCTTGGTGAAGTAATCATCATTTGGACTATTTTACCCCTGCATATTATTGAACATGCTCTTCACCTGCAGGCAATGTTACCTAGGCACTTCAGTTTTCCTAAATTTTGTTGTGCCGACACTTGGACACGACACGACATGACACTCCATGGCACGACACAACATTCCTTAGTACGTGCCTATACCATGTCATGGTGACGTTAATATTATGGTTAGGCATGTTGTGCTTCAAGTATGTCGTGTCATTTTAAAAATATAACTGTTAGAAACTTTTTGCGAGGTTGTGTTGCTTTTTCGAAAACATAGGAAATTTTATTATAAGAGCAGTGGCAACAACGATCAATATGTACGTCTCTCTCTCCTCTTTTTTCTCTCTTGTTGTTGATTTCTACTCTCTATATGAGTACTTTTTATAACTTCGGTATTTACTTTTTAAAAAAATTTGGGATAGCTGATCCTCTCTTTCTATTATTATTATTATTATTTAAAATATTTGAATTACAATATATATATATATATATATATATAACCATGTTAAAAAAATTTGCACATCCGTGCCACTGTATCAAGATTTTCAAAGCTTATCATGCCGAACACTTCTAGACACCTAGACACTTGGCACCCGTACCACGTGCCTAAGTAACACTACATGCAAGGTATTCCAGTTATTTCCTAAAAGATAAATAATATGGAAATCTTTTGTACAACTCATATGTTAGATTTTCTCACCAGTCACTTTGGATGTCTACAAATGGAAAAATACCTTTGGAATTGCACTTTTGTCTTCAATAGTGAGGACCAAAGTAGTGTAAAATACCATGGTTCAAAAACTTAAAAACTCGACTCGAAAGTTAGCCGGGTCGAGTAACTCGAACAACTAGAAAAAAACTCAACTCAGAATATATATGTAATATATATATATATATATACCAATATTTTGGCATTTTATCCAAGATTGAATTACAAGTAACTTTAAAAACTTGTGTTAAAAGAACCCAAGTAGGCTAGTTTTGCAATCTCAAACCTAAAAAGTAGGTTTAACTGAACCCTAGTAGGTTGGCTTTGCAGCCCCAAAACAAAACAATATAAAAACAGTGTGACGTTCGAGTATAGGTTTTTAAAAATTGAAAAATGATAAAAATACTCTTTCGTGACTCAACCTAGTCTAGCGAATTGAAAAACTCAAATCGACTCAACCGAGTCACCCAAGTAACGTGTCAAATAGTGTCTCCTTTGAGTTTTGAGGTGAATCGACTCAAAATTCAATCGAGTAGAGTAACTCTGCCGAGTTACTCAGGTGACTTGCTGAGTTTTCGAACCATGTAAAATACCATATTCAAGAGCCTGAATGGTGCAGACTCATATATATCGGACTAAGATGTTTTATTTAATTATTGTTACTTTTTTAAAGTTGTGGTTTTAGACTCAACAGATATTTGGGACATAATAACAGCTTTTTAATTATGCTTATTTAATGTCAGTCGCCAGGGTGACAGCTTACACAATAAGCTCTCACAGTTCTTCGAACAAAGCCCTCTTCCTGTTTTCGAGAGAGTATATTCCGTTCACATCTATTCCATCCAATACCTTTTCCTATCCCCCGGAATTTCGACAGGCCAATGTTGGATTGACTAAACTTCCATTCAGTAGGAATGTCTTCCATCAGAGTACAAAAAAAATTCAATTAGATATTTTTGCATACTATTTGTTCTATTATGTTCTTTTACTAATCTTTAGTATTGGGAAGTTTAGCAAGGTTTTAATTTTTTACGAGTTCTAGTGAAATTTTGTTAGTTAATAAATATAACAAGTACATACGGTAAGAAATTGGTTATTCTTTATATGGTAAATTTCATTAGTTAATGAACATATTTGTCATATTATATTAGATTCTATGGCAGTAGTCCTTTTTCAATTAAAAATCTGGATTTATATGGTTGGGCAATTGAGATCCTTCTCTAGCTGATCCAAGAGGAATAGTAAAATTTACATGGTCCAAAACAATAATCACATCCTCATGAGTGGCATTCACATCACTGATTTTTGGCCATCCAATAGATGTCTTTCCATCAGACAGAAACTTAGAATCACAGGAAAGAGCAGCAGTTCTGGACTCTGGCAAATTCAACTGGTGGCATGAGTCACAACTGCATGGTTCAGAATGATGACCCTACGTACAGTGTGGGGTGCCATATATAGGTTGTGGTACCTACATATATGTACTTATGTATGTTTGTATCGGTGTTTTAAAATGAGCATGAGGCTTAGAGGAAAGACTCAAGCAAAACACTTCAAGGCTCCACCTGAGAGGCATAAATCCCCTGAAGCTCATGCCTCGGAAGTATGAGTTGATATGAGGAACATGCCTCACGTCTTATACCTAAGGCGCGTGCCTCATACATTAAATAAAATAGGGCCTAGCCATATATTCGAAACTACCATTGCATTTATCATGTTTAACATATATGGGGTTTTATTACCCCAAAGATGAGGCGGTTTGGAGAGTTTATTTTTCGTCATGGGTTGATTGATTACCCCACGAGGGGTGCTCAATTCACTTGGTCTCAAGCGGGGAATAATCGTGTAGCGAGCCGTATTGACCGTTTTCTCGTGGACCCCGATTGGAAAGCACAGTTCCCTCATGTTACTCAATCGGCTCTTCCTAGACCCATATCCGATCATGTGCCCTATTATTAGAGACGGGGAGGTTTGTTGGGGGGCCCAGTCCATTTTGCTTTAGAACATGCGGTTGGAGGACGAGCGGTTCAAAGATCTAGTAGCCGAGGTGTGGAGCCATAATAGAGGGTGGGGGTCGGCTAGTACTCGTTTTGGGATAAAACCGAAAATCTTGAAAGAACGCTTAAAAATTTGGAATAGGGAGGTCTTTGGAAACATTCAAGGGCGTCTCTCTGGGCTGCTAAGGGAGATTGAGGCCTAGGAAGGTTTGGCTGAGATGAGGGACCTTCCCCGCCAAAATCTAGGGAAAGAGAAGACAAGTTGAATTATATTTCTACCCTAAAGCTCGAAGAAATCAATTGGAAGCAAAAAGCTAGGACTCGATGGCTAAAAGAGGGGTATGGAAATACAAAATACTTTCATAAAATGGCAAATCATAAGCGAAAAAAGAACTTCATATCAAAATTAAAGGTGGATGGAATATGGTTAGAGGAGAGATTGAAGCCCGGGTAATATCTCACTACAAGGACATGTATCGCGAGAGGGAAAGATGGCGCCCAAAGCTAGATGGCCTATCTTTCGACGGCCTGTCTCTGCATCAAAGTTCGACCCTTGAGATTCCATTTGAGGAAGCAGAAGTACTTGATGTCATCAAGGGTTTGGCTAGTGATAAGGCTCCCAGGCCGGAGGGGTTCTCCATTGAATTTTATAGGGGATGTTGGGAGATTGTGAGAGGCAACTTCATGGGAGTGGTGCAGGAGTTCTTTGATATAGGGCGGTTTGACCGAGTTATGAATAGCACTTTCCTTGCATTGATTCCAAAAAAAGAAGAGGCAGTGGAGCTCAAAGACTTTCGGCCCATAAGTCTGGTGAGTAGCATGTATAAAATCCTCTCTAAGGTGTAGGCAACCCGTCTCAAGAAAGTATTGGCCTCTCTAATATCCCCTCGTCAGAGTGCGTTTGTTGGCGGTCGCCAAATCGTAGATGGAATTCTTGTAGCAAATGAATGTATTGACTCTAGGATGCAAGAAAGGAATCCGGGTATTCTTTGTAAGGTCGATATGGAAAAGGCTTACGACCATGTTAACTGAGACTTCCTTATCTACATTTTGGGCAAGATGAGATTTGGGCAGAAGTGGAGGATGTGGATGCGGACTTGTATATCGTCTGTTTTTTTTTCTATCCTGATGAATGGCAGTTCTGTGGGGTTCTTTCCCAGCTCTAAGGGATTGAGGCAAGGGGATCCCCTATCCCCTTTTCTCTTCATCATTGTTGCAGAAGCTTTGAGTAGAATATTATCAAAAGT
This sequence comes from Tetracentron sinense, assembly GCA_015143295.1. Classification (NCBI taxonomy): domain Eukaryota; kingdom Viridiplantae; phylum Streptophyta; class Magnoliopsida; order Trochodendrales; family Trochodendraceae; genus Tetracentron; species Tetracentron sinense. The sequence goes on along the minus strand of CM026554.1, from coordinate 4,532,055 downwards.
AGAAGGGATACTTTTCGAAGGCTTTCGGGTCGGCCAGGTTAGGTTGAGGATCTCCCATCTCTAATTTGCGGATGATACGCTCATTTTTTGTCAGGCCTCCTAAAGGGATCTTCTTCTTATCAGATGTCTTCTTGGTTGCTTTGAAGTGGTGTCAGGCCTACGAATTAATCTAGCTAAATCTGAAATTCTGAAGGTGGGGGAGGTCCCTATACTAGATCACCTTGCCATTTGTTTTGGATGTGGAGTGAGATCTCTCCCTTACGTGTATCTTGGAATGCCTTTAGGAGCGCACTATAAGGCGAAATCAGTTTAAAATCCCATATTAGACCGCATTTCTAGAAGATTGTCAGGATAGAAGGCATCCTACTAATCAAAAGGGGGAAAATTGACTTTGATCTGGAGCACGTTGCAAAGCCTACCAACTTATTTTATGTCATCTCTCACCATGCCTCGATCAATAGCTTATACCATAGAGAGGATCCAGAGGGAATTTTTATGGAAAGATAAAGAGGACAGCGGGAAGTATCATTTAGTAGAATGGTCCAAACTGTGTAGGCCCAAGGAAGAAGGGGGATTGAACCTCAAGATGCTCATTCAGATGAATAAAGCTTTGCTAGGAAAGTGGGTGTGGAGTGTGGAGGGCTGTGATAGTAGCTAAATATGGGGAGACTTCTTGTTGGATTCCTCGGGAGGTAAGAGGCCCCCACGGTTTGGGGTTTTGGAAGGGGATCATGGCTCATGCCGGATTGGTGGTGCCTTTCTTTACATATCGGGCGGGAAGAGGATCGAAAATACGATTTTGGAAGGATATTTGGTCAGGTTCCACGCGTCTCAAGGATGACTTTGGAAACTTATTGGTTCTTTCTTCCGACAGAGATGTTCTTGTGGAGGAATCTTATGAGAGAGGTACCGAGAGAGTCGTTTGGTGTCCTAGGATGCGTCGAGATCTTAATGATTGGGAAATAAGCGACTTCTCCCAACTTTTGGAATGAATTAATTCGTCAAGGTTGTGCCCAGAGATAAGGGATCGCAGGATGTGGTCCAAGAGTAGTCTTGGGCGTTTCTCCATTCGTCAATTGTTTAAGTCGTTGTCTCCTTCTCCGAGAAGCCCTTATCCTCATAGAGTGGTGTGGAACCCCGACATACCCTCCAAGGTTTCTTTCTTTCTTTGGACAGCTTCGTTGGATAAGATCCTAACGGTGGATCATTTGCAACATCGGGGTTAGAGTTTGGCTAACAGATGTTTCTTGTGCCTCCACACGGAAGAAACAGTGGACCATCTTCTATTGCATTGCCTAGTAGTGTCGGAGGTGTGGTGTTTCTTTCTATCCCGAATGAGAGTGGCCTGGGTTTTCCCTGCATCTTTTCGTCATCTCCTTTATTGTTGGTATTGGGATAAAGGAGCGGGGGTTTGGGGAAAGATTTGGGGAGTCCTTCCTGGGGCTTTTTTTTGGATTCTATGGAAAGAGAGAAATCGCAAAGTGTTCGAAGATGTTTCGTCTTCAGTGCCTAGGTTATGTGACCGTATTCGTATGGTAGTTTGGGAGTGGGTAAGCTTACATTGTATCAGGGAGGAAATCCAGGACATTCTATATTAGTTCTTTTTCATTGGGGAGAGGTGTTAGTTTTGTTTGTTTGGCCGGTCCCGAGTTGCTTGTAATCTCAGTGGCTTTTGAGCCTTTCTTGTACTTTCCGTTTTCTTCTTCTTTTAATAAAATGAGTTTATTGATTAAAAAAAAAACAGCTTTTAACACTTTTGAGTCCATTTCACATTAAAGATTTTCCTAGTAGACATTGAAAGTGACTGGAGCCATTGGCTTATAATGTAGCTTTTATGGCTTCTTTGTGATTGTTTGTTGGAACCAGAAATCCGCCACATTAATTGATGACTGGACATTTTTTTCCAGTATATACATGAATACTTTTTCAACATGTATACAATCAATAAGGTAAAACTTTCACTTATTTTTTTCTCTGTAGTTGAATCATTTAATGACCGAAAATTATTTGTTTTTCAGCATGTACATGAATACTTTTTCAACATGCACACAGACACCCACACACATGCACCCGTACCCACGGTCCCACACACACGCACATATATATATATATATATCATTTCCAATATTTTGTTATTTAAGAATGAGGGAGGTTGAGGCTTATGCTTCATGCATTTGGACTTGCTATTGTCTCACCTCAAGACTACCTCTATAAATATTGGTTTAGTGTATGTATGTAAATATGTGTACGTAACTATAAGTGCATGTATTCACATCTCTTATGCATATAAAGATAGACCATTAGAAAGAGATATAGATCGGTGTTTTAAAAGACATGTGAGGCTTAAGACTTGGGGCTCAAGAAAAAGGTCTCGAGGCTCAAACTTCAAGCTTAAATCCCCTAAGGCTTACGCCTCATAGTGCTCAAGCCTTGGGGCGTGCTTTATGCTTAAGGCGCGCCTCCTACATTAATATGATCGACGTATTATATAAAGAAGTGAAAGTACAAAGATGATCATGATAAGTAAATGAGAAATGATAAAAGTACCCCCCAAAAAAAAAGCTACCCATGATAAATAAATAAAAAAGGACACCACTAAATCATCAAAATCCCGCCTACTCAATCACCACGAGAACAATACATCAGATATGCACAGAGTGTTCTATCCACAGGAGCATAATTAATAATTGAACATTCTTTCAATATGCATATGAATGAAAAAGGAAAATCTAAATTGTTACTTTTGCTTGTCTGTCGTAAATTTATTTCTCTTCTATATAATGGTCGAATCATTTATATGGTATTTTCTAGTTCGAGGCATACATGTCTGCAAAGATAAAAACTGTGCAAAGTACCAACATCTAGATATTAATATTTCATAACTTCTTTGAAAGTTTTTGCAATTTTTCTCTTTTTTTAATTAATTTTTTTTTATAAGAAATGTGGGGGTGTAAAGCTGAAGCCTAATGCTTCAAGTCTTAGGTTCTAAAGCCACCTTTGTCTCTTATTACATGTCTGCAAAGATAAAAACTGTGCAAAATACCAACATCTATATATTAATATTTCATAACTTCTTTGATATTTTTTGCAATTTTTATCATTTTTTAAAAGAAATGAGGGGGCGTGAAGCTTAAGCCTAATGCTTCAAGGCTTACGCCTCACGCACCTGTAGGTTTTAATGCCACCTTTGCCTTTTAAAACACCGATATAAATAGATAAAGAGATAGAAGAGCACACATACAACACAGATCAAATATTGGATACTTCCAACAGCAGTCCTGTACTGGGGATCCAACGCAGCATCAATCTCGTCAAAAAGATAAAAAGGAGCAGGGTCACATCGCTGTATGGCAAAGATCAGTGTCAAGGCCACAACAGTTTTCTGACCACCGGACAGTTGCTTCATTGACTGTGTCTCCCCTTGGCCAGTAAAAGAAACCTGCGACAAGATAGGCCAATACAATAATTATAAATTTGAATTCAGAACTAAGAACTAGAGAGGCATCGTGGCCTTTTGTAGAGGGGAATAATTTTTCAGAAGTTAACAAACTTTTGCATGCAGGAGTTTTAATTTGGATTTCAGGTTCTTAGTTGACCAACCACAGCATGGTAACAAAAATACGCAACAAGGAACAGGTCATCGCAAAATGCTTTGGAGTAGACAGAAGTATCCAGCCATATAGCTGGGATTGATTTTATTTCTAACTATGATTGGTCAGCATCTCCAGTATCCGTCAATCCACCCATTCTAAATGTCAACAAGATCAGTCTTCTTTTTTGTAAGGGCTAACAAAAATCACTTATGTTGGTTTTTTGACCCCATATTGTAGGCATACTCAAAAATCTCAATCATCTTATTCTTCACATTAAAAAAATGAAAGCATATGCAAAGGGGTACATACCTTCACTTTTACGCCAATGTATTTCTCAACCCTTCCCTCTGGATCCACTTGCTGAGGCCCATCCTCATCATGATCATCGTCACCATGATCACCATCCTATAGAAAAATAACATAAAGACACAAAATCCATGGCAAAACTGAAACGATTAGAAGTACCAAAACGTTGTTGAAGTACCAAACACAGTTCCATAAATTTTCACTCCAGTTTTTCTCATGCTTTGTACAGGAACTCCGTTAATATAACTGATGTGGGACGATTATGGAAGACCAACTGGAATAATTCCTAGTTAGTAAACAGAGTAATAATAAATGAGCAATAATAAGAAAGAGGAGAAGAATATAGGGAAAATGGAGAAAAGTAGATGAAGAGACTGTTGGGTATACACACAAGGTTTGATGGGACCACCCAAAGGAAAAATTATTCAATAAACTATTATTCTTTATTTAACACAATCATAATATCAACAAAAGAAATCGGTATCCCTATTATATATAGGAGTTTTTCAACTTAACCCTACAAAGTAATCAATTAAAGTAAAGCATCGTAGAAGATTTGACAACTCCTTGGAATCAATTAATATTATTCATCGTATAAATATTGGCTATCGCGTCTGAGCTGTTCTTTTAACATCATTAACCAGGCCTCTTCAAGAGACATATTGGTTCTTCAATCTCTTCATATTCGTCCCATCACCCATGGATACTTGGCCTAGGAAGATTACTTTTAAAGATGGATTAAATCACCAGTGAGGTGTTTCAGCTCAATGTAGATGGACCATTGCAAGGTAATTCTGGTTTACCAGGGGATGATGACATTATTAGATACCAGAAAGGGGTATTTTTAGCTGCTCTTTACTCATTCTTTGATATCTACTCTAATATAGTAGCTGAGTTTAGAACTCTCCTTGATGGTCTAAAGCTATGTGATAGCTTAACTATAGGTAATTTTCAGGATTGAGTCTGACTCTCAGACTCTAGTTCAGGTTTGCAACGAGAAGTGTGTGCACTCTTAGTCTAGTTGACATTGGAAGATTCAAGGAGGAAGAAGAGGGGCATCTCTCAGTTGAATGAAAAATCGGGAGGGAGGTGCTGAGCAAGTTGTTGATCTCAATTCCTCTTAAGGAAGAGGTTAGATGGGTGCAAAAGTCAAGGATCCTGTGGTTGAAGACGGGGGGGAACAAAAATTCAAATTCTTCCACGCTTCTGTTAATGCTAGGGGGAAGATTATTTGCATTAGCATGATCGAGTAGGGTGACCAGATCATTGAGGAAGATGGCAATTAGCAGAAAGATTGACCCTTTTTATGAGGGGATCTACACTCGATGGTATAATCTAAGGTACATGCAAAATTTAATAGTATATGTAATATTTCAAAAAAGATACATAACAAAGGTCTGCTTCTAAAGATTCATTGCACACAAACTCAGCCAAAAAAATTCCAACTTTTGTCCTACAAAATTCATAGGCAAGGCCATGAATATAAATTGACGCATCAACTCATATTCTAGGCAATACACTTCACTTTTGAGAGTCAAACACTTGAGGTGGAACGGTCTTCTCAGTTCTCATTGACTTGTACTGAGTGTTCAACACAATGTCCTAACTACTAAGAATCTAACACATTTCAGCTGGGAACAAGTGAAATTCAGGTTCCCTGGGCAATTATCCATGTAACACTGCTTCCAACACCATGGATTCCAGAATCCACAATGTTTAAACCGTGTTGACGTAAGTAACAGTGGAGTTTATTGCTTATGTCATCACCAGTCAAGACATAAGCAACAATCAATATGGTGATAATCCCGCAAAACCAATTAATATAGAGATATAGTAGCTGGTGAGCAAGCAAATTGGTTCCCATCTAATTAAAGAGAGAAAAGTATACTTGTTAACCATAAGTATGAAAAGGAAAGGAAAAGAACACATTAAGAAAAAGTGGCAAATTAAACTTGAAGTGGGCTCCCTATATCCAATACTCAGCTAGTAGGAATGTGGGATGGAATCTCCAGATTCTCACCACTTAGCCATCCCATCTTCAGGAGTTCTTAGGCATTCTTGGTCGGATTTCATGTGCAAATGGGGTCATGTAGCTTTTGAGACTCCTTCCAATTTTTTTTTTGTTTTGGGGAATTCCTCTCATTCCCCTATTGCATTATGATTTCTACAATATAATACAATCACAATTATTTATCAATAAATACATACTATAGTGACATTCTAGTTGATGCCGCCCACTACAAATTGTAGAGCGCAGCCTAAATGGAAAATGGATGTTGTATGTTTTTTGTTTGAAATCTAGGACAAGACAGCCAAGATGGATCCCTTGAGAGGCATGTGGTAAAACATCAGCCCCAACAGAGATGTATAGGTCGTATGATCATTTCCATTTTGTTTTTCGTTGTTCCAAGGAATTCCTCTAATTCCCCAATCTCTATGCCTTCCCAATTTCTTCAATATAATACAATCATAGGTATATATATATATATATATAGAGAGAGAGAGAGAGAGTGACTTTCTAGTTGATGCTACCCACTACAACTTGTAGCAAGCGGCCCTAATGGAAAATGGAAATGTGATAAGTTTTTTTGAAATCCGGGACAAACCATTCAAGGTGGATCCCTAGAGGAGCACGTGGAAAAAAATTAGCCACAATGGAGATGTATAGGTTGTCCGATCAGACGTTAGAAAACCAACATCTTCTATAACCTAGGTTCGGTTAGATGAACCCTAGGAGTCAATGTTGAGTGTTGATGAGCGCCTTAAATCTGTCATCCCAGGCCTGGTTTGTAAGATTGATATGGAAAAGGCCTATGACAATGTCAATTGGGAGCTTCTCCTTTATGTGATGGGCAGAATGGGGTTCAGGTCCAAGTGGCGATTGTGGATCCAAGCCTGTGTCTCCTTCGCCTCCTTCTCCATCCACCTTAACGGCAATTTCAAAGGTTTCTTTCGTAGTTCTAAGGGGCTAAGGCAGGGAGATCCCTTGTCTCCAGCGCTTTTCATCATCGTTTCAGAGACCCTGAGCCGAATGTTGGTTCGTGCGAATGGGCAGTTGGTTGAAGGGTTTTCCGTGGGGAGGGAGAGACTTAGTATTTCGCATTTGTAGCTTGCGGATGATACATTAGTGTTTTGTGGTGCCTCTTGTTCGTAACTCATCAATCTCAAGTGTATTCTGAGATGTTTTGAGGCAATGTCAGGTCTCTGAGTCAATTTGTGTATTAGCGAAATTGTTCCTGTTCAGGACATTCCCCATATTGATCTATTGGCCACGTGTCTAGGGTGTCAGAAAGGGACTCTCCCATCCTCTTATCTCGGGCTTCCTCTGGGGCCCCATTCAAATCCAAAGCTGTCTGGGCCCCGATGATTGATAGATTCTCTGCTTGCCTTGCTAGGTGGAAGTCTTCCCTCCTTTCCAAAAATGGTAAGTTGACTCTCATCAAGAGTACTCTTAGAAGTCTCCCTACTTATTATCTTTCAACCCTAGTTCTTCGTAGGTCCATTGCCCTATTTCTTGATCGTCTCCCGCATATTTTCCTTTGGCAAGAGCGTGGTGATAAGAGAAAATACCACCTAGTTGATTGGGCTCAAATCTGTAAGTCGATCGAGGCAGTAGGCCTCAACCTTGCTCCGCTTAGTGGCGTGAATAGGGCTCTTTTAGGTAAGTGGGTTTGGTGGTTTGGTGAGGAGAAAAAGGGTCTTTGGCAGAAAGTGATAGTGGCTAAATATGGGCTTGTTTCTTCTTGGGTGTCAAGGGGAGTGAGAGGCCCCCACAGGGTGGGTCTTTGGAAAGGTATTATGGGGTTTGCTGCGTCCCTAGATCCGTTCATTAAGTTCAAGTTGGGTAATGGGGTAGACATCCAGTTTTGGTACGATGTTTGCAGTGGTCAGTCAAGGCTTAAGGATGATTTTGGGTCTCTTTTCCTTCTGGCTATCCACAAAGGGGCGTTCATTGCTGAGTGTCTAGCGTTTGGGTAGTGCCATTGTCTGGTGTCCTAGATTTAGAAGAGCTTTGAATGATTGGAAAGTTGAGGATATGCAGAGACTTTTGGCTGAGTTGAGTTCCTCCTATCCTAGATCCCCGATTAGCGATTGTAGGGTGTGGTCCCGTAGCAACAGTGGGCGTTTTTCAATGAGATCACTTTTGCAGTCCTTTGACCCTGCTCCTTTGCGCGTTTTTTTTTCTCATATGGCTATGTGGGCTAACCAGGTCCCCACGAAGGTATCTTTCTTCCTCTAGTTCGCAGCTCTTAATAAAATTCTTGCTACGAATCAGTTGAAGAGGCAAGGGTGGAGTTTAGTTAATCGGTGCTACTTGTGTCTGAATGAGGAAGAGACTGAACCATTTGTTTCTACACTGCTCGGTTGCTTTCGGGCTCTGGGCTTGGTTCTTGGCCCGAATGGGTGTGGAGTAGGTCTTCCCCTTCTTCTTTCTGAGCTTCTTATCGGGATGACGCTTGATAAAGTGGGAGAGTGCCAAGGAAACCATTTGAACCTTTTTGCTTGGTGCTATGTCATGGGCTGTTTGCAGGGAGAGGAACGGTCGAGTATTTGATAACTCTTCTTCTTCTCTCCTCCGGATCCGAGCCCGGGTGCGGGAATCGATTGTGGATTGGAGCTCCACAAGTTCGGTGGGCCAAGATGTGAGGGAGGCACTCCTAATGTGATCAACAGCCGCTTAGTTCTTGTGTGGTTTTTTCTTCTTATTTACTATTGTGTGGTTCTCTCTTAGTTTACACTACTGTAAATGTTCCTTCTTTGTTATATATATATTTGCTTTACCGATCAAAAAAAAATGTTGAGTGTTGACTAGCAAGGGTTAATGGACACGTATCCGATGTCACATCGAATGAACATCTTGGATGGTTTTCCTTGATTTCAAATATACATGACAAACATACTCGTAGTGAGTGGCACCTTTATAACCTCTCCCTATATATATATATATATATATATATAGCTTTTAGACATCAAAACAAGCTGGCTTTTTACCTATCAAAAAGTAGGTAGCTCCAAATTTGAAGCTTCAGATAAAAAAAAAAGATTTTATCTTTTCAATAGGTGAAAGTGAAACAGTCTATATGAGCAGAGGTATTTTCTAGAGCCATGGATATCCAGATACTGGCCAATACAGTATTAAAGAGAAAATACAGAAGTAAACAGAGATGCATCATAATTAACTTCAAGGGACAACCAGAAGTAAAAATAATAAAAAAACCTTTTTCTTCATCATAACCAAGAACCCGTGGCCACCTTGTACGAGCTCAGAGAATGCTTCTCGGAAATGTCTAGCAACACCTTTGAAAGTACGTTCAATTGATTCATCCTTCCGTTGATCCAGAACTGAGATAAGTTCTCTAATTTTCTGTAGAAGCGAAAGATGTTAAAACAGGACCTTGGTCTAATCTCGAGCTCATAACTACTAATTTGCAAGTTCAATTTTAAGATATCCATTTAAGGAGGCTTACGGTGAAGTAATACCTCATCACCTGCATCCAATTCTGCTTGCCTTTTCTGGAGTTCTTCACGTTGCTCTGTGAAATTGACATATTGATCAAGTGCTTTCTTGTTTACATGGCTAAATTGCTGTAGTTGCTCATTGCACTTGTGAAGCATTTTGTGCAATTCTTTAATGTTCTTCCGCTTATATCTAAATATTAGCATTAGATTAACCAATTCATTCTCAAAGAACAATACGAAGTAGCAAAAGATCATGATCTAGTACCAATCTGAGTACATGTCAAGTACAAACTAAGGTCAATAATGATAACCCATACTCCAAAGATTGTCAAACAAGGCAATTCACACATGAAACTTCGAGTAAATTATTGACAAAAAACTCCAAAACTATAGATGTTTCTTCCCTAACCTGTAAAATCTATCTCCTGTAAGGCTGTAACCAGTTGTTTTATTTCATATTTTGCTTATCTACTACCGTTAGATTTTGCATTGCTATCTGTGAAAGAGGAGTAGTTATCATTCTTGTGATCTTAAAATTGATGGAATAGAAAACTTGCTTCCCTGCACCTGCAAGATAATGGACAACGTATTTTTTTCTTACTCCGAGATTTTTATTGGTATTAAAGCAATCACTGGGTTGTCCAGTCATATTTAAATTTGATGAAATCTGAATTTCCTAAAGGCACCAAAGCAACCTCCTGAGATATCTAGCTAATGTTTCGAACTTGATCGAGCCCAAAAAGATTCAACACAGAAATTATACACTAGTTCACCATCAGTTTATGTCATCTGATATGTTTTCTAGTCAGTCCATTAATGCCAATTCAGAGTAAATGGAAACCAAAGTATGATATTGGAAACATAATAAATAACCTCCCAAACCTTCATCAAAATCAATTAGAGTCATAGATAATTAATTTGATACCTATTCATAACACAAAAATATCATGCTACAGATATCAATTTTTAAGCATGAAAAATGAGTGGAACTGCACAAATCACTAGTTGAATAGTTGGTTTAGCTTATTTGAGGTGATGTGATCGCTTTAGGTGACTAAATCGTTTTCCATTGGAAGAAAGCGCTTGGTTTGCACATAAATAACCGCTTTTGCATCAAGCAATTGCGAAAAATATCGCTAAAATGCTAATCAGAAAGGAACCATTTTTTCAAAAATAAAACAAATTTCATCAAAATTGTTTAAGGGGGTGTTTATGCAAAGTTCTGACAAATCAGAAAACGTGTGCAATCTACAAAAAGTGCAATCTATGCAAATCATCATTTTTTTCTGTGTGATGACCAAGCGGAAATTACAGAAAGTGTCTATAATTTAAGAGCTTTTCCGCAAAACTATTTAGGGGATGGATAATCAAAACCAAATGAGGCCAACATTAACTTATAATCATGATGAATTTTTTTCTTTTATTTGATCACTAGCAAAATAATGAAATTTTGAAGTCCAGATGAAAGTAATACGTTTCAAATGCATCTGATGACAATGGACCCAAACCCCTGATTTTCTTCATGTAATCTTCTTGTTTGGCAAGAAGAATATTCCTTTTACTTAATAGTTGTTCCAATTCTTTTGCTTCATCCTGAAGTGTCCGCCCATAGTTGTCTTCTAACGTCTGCATTGATTCATACAGAATTAAGTCAAAACCAACAGAACAGTAATGATTTAAAGTTGGCCCCAAGTAAAAGAACCACCTTTAACTTGTTTTTTTCATCTTTGATCTTCCCGAGTTGCTTTGTCTGATCATCTATATTTTGAACAACTCCTGTGGAGGAAAGTTTCAGTCAAAACATGGCAACACAAAATAGAACTTTGAGATTGAAAATTTAAGAATTAACTCGAAGCTCTCACTTTTGAGATGTTGTGTTGCATCTTCAACCGATGCTTTAGCATCCTTTACTTCCTGCCACTTCAATTCAGCTTCCCCATTCAACATGTCAGTCTCTGCAGACAATTTTATGGCCTCCAACTCTTGTTGCCGTCTTACAAGGTTAGTTGATAGATTAGTCTCAAGCTCGTCTTTTCTTGTTTCAGTCTACAAAACAAAGATATTAGATGAGACCACCATAGTCCACATGAAAGAATGGGATTTTTAGGGTGCTGGCACCACATAAAGAAGAATCTCTTTGGACTCTCCATAAATTTGAAATTGATGCAAATGGCAAACCTCTATGCGGTCCGTCTTGCAGGCAATAAGCTTCTCTTTCAGTTCTGTGATCTCAGGGTTCAGTCGCGACAAAAGATCTTTTTCCTTTGGCGTCAAGTGATCAATAAGATCTGTGCCCATTTCGGCCCGTTTCATAGCCATGCCAGCTCTAAGCTGATCAATTTGAGTCCGAGAATTCGAAAGCAACTTTTCCTACAAATAGATATGAAGTGTTCCAACAGGAAAAATAGTTAAATAGCAAAAAACACAAGCATGCCAATACGGAGAGCTCCCAATAGCAATGCATACTAAAGCACTCAAGGTACCTTCTTTTCAAGAGCTTTAAAAATGGATTGTTTCTGCTTATTAGCATTAGCTTTATCCTGCTTAAGTTGCTCCAATTCTGATTTGTCATGAGCCTGCTTAGCATCAATCTTCTGCTGTTCACTAACGAGTTGTGTAATTTCCTGGTCTACCCGTTGGAAAAGTTAAGCGGAAACAGAAAGAAAGAAGTACATGTTGAGACTCCAAGCAAAGTACCCATAAGAACTTATAAAATTAAAAAGGAGATGGCACACACAGAAACCGTGCACAAGTATATGGTTGTCTCGTTTCCCAACTTCAACCACCTTATGTTAACCCCTCTAACTGTTCACCCACACTTTAAGATGAAAATGCCCGGGAAAATACAAAAAAGAGACATGTAGATCAGTGCATGCCTTTCTTTTTTATTATGACAAGAAAAAAAAAAGTTATGTAAATGAAAACTAATGGAAAAGTTTAATCCTGACTAGAAAAGAATGCCTATACTGTTTTAATAAAATTAAGAGGTCTTTAGTTCATTATTCTCCTATTTATCCAATTTACCATCACTACGAACACGAACAGGGGCCACCATAAGTTGAAAGGCGAAGAGCAATCTCCTCCTGAATCAATTGCCCACTGCAGCCAAAGCTGTAAATGAATCTTCCAATGATTCATTATCATCATCAATTCCTTATCCCAAATATTTGGGTTTGGAAAAAATGAATCTTCCAACGAATGCATAACGAAAAAATAAATCAACGAGAATCCCCAAGTTCATGTAAGAAACACCTGATATTGACTTACTCTGAAAGTCAATACTAGTTTTTTGACTCTTTACCTACTGAGAGTAAGAATTCAACGTGGAAAAGCATAAATCCAGCACCCTCCTCCAGCAGCTAATTTTTCTTCAAGTTTATTTGATCTCATTAACATGGGATAGCTAAGCCTTTCAGTGCCGTGATGGAAGTATTTGAATCAGAATGTGAAAGAGTTGGCAAAGTTTCAGAAAGCGAGAAACATTCTAGCGTAGAGAAGACTAAGGGAATTCTTGATTTTCAGCTGACACAAATAACCCCTCAAACATATGTCTATTTAATAGGTAGAGAAATTTTCTGCTAAAACGTGGACTAACACAATGGGATTTTTAAAAAATGGGCAACAAGAATCACCAACATCATGTAAGGAGCACCTAATACTGCCTTACCCTTAAAGCCAAAACTAGTCTTCACTCTTCATCTAGTAGGAGTAAAAACTAAATGTGGAAAAGCATAAATCCAGCGCCTTGTTCCAGCAGCTTTTTTTTTTTTTTTTTTCTTCAGGTTTATTTGATTGCATTAACATGGGATAGCTAAGCACTTTCAGTGCCATGATGGAAGTATTTGAATCAGAATGTGAAAAGGATTAGCAAAGTTTGTAAAAGCGAGAAACATTCTAGCATAGAGAAGACAAGGGCATTCTTGATTTTTAGCTGACACAAATAACCCCTCAAACATGTTAATATAATAGAGAGAACTTTTATCCTAAAACGTGGACTAACAAAAGGGAGATTTTATCAAAGGCAGTTAAAGTTAATAAAATAACTAAATGCTGAGACACTTGGCTCACTATAAAGAGATATATAGATGCATATGTGTGTGTCAGCAACATTTGCCTTTGCACTCAATCCAAAAAAAAAAAGTGTGTGGTATTTGCTTCTGTAACATTTGCTCTCGATCAAAAAAAGGTTTGAAAATAAGGTTGCTAACAGACTTAACACCAATAAAATTCTAGAGATAACATGAAACCGACTGTATCAGGATATCTTGTAGATCGATTTTGACTTTTTCCAATTCATCTTCCTTCATGTTGATAGATTTCGTATTTTGCCTAATTATGTTCATAAACTTGAGTTTTGAGCGCCTATAGTCATAGAATCCCCCTGTCATACCACCTTTCTTGCTTACTTGATCACCTGGTATAATAATAAAAATAAATTAGTGAAGGCTACAGATTGACAGACCAAAAATCAGCTAGTAAACTACTGAAAAGTTCTGTTCCAAACCTTCCAGAGTTATGCAATCCAAACCGTCATTCCGAGCAACCTTTGTAGCCACATCCAAGTCTCGACAAATAACTGTTCTACCAAATACCTAGGGAGGAAAAGAGTATTCAATAGTTACGGCATGGTAAACAAGAAATTCTGCATATAGTAGAAACTAAAACAGTTTAAACTCAATAATCCAAGAAAGAATAAGAAAAATGTAGCAAAATAATGTGTTATTTCAAGGAGTGAAAAGTAAATAAGGATTTAACAAATACTGAGAGGTGATGATTATTCATGATTGTGTTCAGTGCATTCTTAAGACCACTTTGAAGCACCGATAAAAAAAAAAAAGACCACTTTGAAGTACTAAGTTACAAAAGGCTCAAGTGACACTAGAAACTTGCAAGCCTGTGTGTCTAGTTGGGATTGGAGAGCAAGGATTAGAGAATCAGTATCAGTGTGCAATTCAACCAACTCAGAAACTGAGGCAAGCCAATGCCAAGTGGAGGGAAATGTTATAGTTAATTTGATAAGGTTCAGCTGAGTTCCTTACATAATCAATTATGTCGTTACTTACACTGATACCGAGACAAGTAAGCCGGATCGATTTAAGGCCCTAGATGCAAGCCTAGTATTCGTTGTTGGGGTTAGTACTTGTCATTACTATTGATTTCTTCTTCTTCTTCTTCTTCTTAACCTTATCAAATCAACTTGGTATCAAAGCGGATTATCAACTAAAGGGCGTTTCCCCGGAAAGTTTGACTGTTTGAGACAGAAAAGGGGCTGATGTCAACATGAAATCATGCTGACATCAGCATCCGTACGGCTGCCGCAGGTCTCGTTTTTCTCATCAGGTAATGTAGAATGATTTTTAGATAATTGTGATTATTTTTGTAAATTTTTTCAAGCCTATGAATTTTTTGAAATTAAATAACAGTTTTGCATACCTGCTTGGTGCGATCTCTTGGGTGTTTTTTGAGGAATCCTTCTAGTATTGATTGATCCATATGATAACTCTTGAATGTTTGCAACAAGTTTCGTGAGATTTGGAAAAGAATTGAGCGTTCGGCATCATTTTTTCCACTCCATACTTGCCGTTTTGGGGGTTTACTGCAGAAATTTTTTCTGCGACTATTTTTCAGCTGCTGGAACTGTATGATTTGATGGCTACCATGTGTCCTACCCTCTGTTAGGATGCTGTGTTTCCACTTTTGGAACCCTATTTGTGTTTATGGTGAAGTATTGAGCGAATACTAGTGAAACCCTATTTTGGAAATTTCTCTAGGGTGGTGTAGCCCTAAATTGAAGATTTGTGATTGTTTCTTAGTTTCAATATTATGGCAGATGATTCTGAGGTGAGTCAATCTTCTAGTATCCTTGTGTAGGGTACCAGAAGTGTTGGGATCACTACAAGTGATGCCCCAAATCCTTTGATTACTACAGTAAAGTTGGATGGAAATAATTTCCTAGCATGGTCACAATCTACTATGTTATTTGTTAAGGGTAAGGGGAAGATGTGATATTTGACTGGCGCCATTCCTGCTCCTCATCCCTTAGATGCAACCTAAGCCAAGTGGGAGGTTGAGAAAATCATTGTTAAGTCTTGGCTTCTTCACTCTATGCAACCTGACATTAGCAATGGGTATTTGTTTCTTTCTACTGCTAAGGACATATAGGATTCAGTGACACTTATTCTGAAGTGAGGAATGTTGCTCGCGTGTTTGAGTTACGACACAGCATCTGGCAGTTGAAGCAAGGGGATAAGTCTATTTCAGTGTATTACTCAAGTATTCGCCATTTCTGGGAAGAGTTTGATCATTATCAGACATTTCAGGCCATGTGTCTTGAAGATGCTACTGCTTATAGGAAATTATTAGAACAAACTCATGTGTTTGAACACCATGTTGGCCTGAATGCAAATTATGAACAGATGCGGGCTCAGATCCTTGGTAAGGAGCCCTCCCCATCCCCGATGGAAGTTTACTCTTATTTACACCGTAAGGAGCGGCGAAGGAGTGCTATGCTCCAACCCCTTCCCTTGATAGATCTGCCTTAACCTCCTTCATCACAAAGGGGTAGGAGTGGGGGTCGTAGCAGAGGAGGTAGGTCTGGACCCTCTGTTTCTTTCGATGATGATAGGGATAGACTTAAGTGTGATCATCGTGGGCACACACGTCATACAAGAGATATATGCTGGAATTTGAATTGTCGTCCTCCACCATGGGGTTCTACTGGTATTGGGCGTGGATACAGGGACAAACGATATGGTCTAGGAGAGGGATCGAATGCTCACTCAGTTGTTTCTACTGCACCGGCACCCACTACTACACTTTCGCTAGTGCTTTCTTCTGATAGCCCTAACCTTTCTAGGGGCGATTCCGAAGCAATCCTATGTCACAGCTAGAACCTCCCACTACAACCTTTGCATCATCGGTTCCCTACTCAGGTACTTCCGCACTCAATGCATCTATTTCTAATCCTAGTCGCTCCTGGATTATTGATTCAGGAGCATCTGATTACATGACTGGTATATCCTCTCTTTTTTCCTCTTACTTAATTGATTCTGGTAAAGACAAAGACAAAGTTGATGATGGCTCCCTTTCGTTCATTGCGGACAAAAGGAGTCTATTTGTTACCGCATCTATGTCCTTATCCTTTGTCCTTCATGTTCCCAACTTTGCTTTGAATCTTCTTTTTGTTAGTCATATCATTAAATCGATGAATTGCAGTGTCACATTTTTTCCCTCTCACTGTGTGTTTGAGGACTTGAAAACGAAGATGATAATTGGTACATGCCATGAGGAAAGGGAATTATATCTGATGGACCATTTACCACGCATTGCTTCGTCAGTCCAACAGACTTCTCATGAATTGTGATCAGTATATAACCAGTTAGCAAGAGTTATTACAGTGGCACAGGCATCTTGATCACCTTTCATTTACTCTTTTTAGGCATTTATTTCCAAAATATTTTTTTCTAGTTCTATTTTGCCCTTTCAGTACGAAACATGTGAGTTCGTAAAGCATTGTCAGACATTTTATTCTTATAGTAGTAATAAATGTGATTCTCATTTTTCCATTGTTCACTCTGATGAATAGAAACCATCTCTCGTTACTTCTCTATGTGGTTTCTATTATTTATTACATTTGTCGATGACTTCTCTCATGTTACATGGGTTTATATGTTAAAATCTAAACATGAGGTTTGCATTGTTCTTCTACCACTCAATATAATGCTCACACTAAAATATTTTGATCTGATAATGGAAGGGAATACATGTCGGGTAGTTTAGCCACATTCTTTGGTTCTCATGGTATTGTTCATCAAACATCTTGTGCTGGACTGGTACTCAGTAAAATGGTGTGGCCGAGAAAAAAAATCATCTGTTGGAAATTGCTCGTTCTATGATGTTTGCTATGAATGTGCCCAAAAATTTTTGGTATGATGTTGTGCTATCTACTGCATTCTTAATTAAACGTATGTCTTCCTGCATTTTGAATTTCCAGTCTTCTGTTATCTTGTTGTCTCCTTCTGCTTCTCTGTTTTCATTGCCTCCTCATATTTTTGGTTGTACTTGGTTTACTCATATAGTTCGTTCTGACAGGACTAAGCTTGATCCTATGTCTCTTAGGTGCATCTTTCTTGGCTATGCAACTAATCAAACGGGGTACAAATGTTATCACCCCTCCTATGCATGTTCCTTCATTCTTGTTTGACAGTGGTCTCAGAATGGAAGGTGGTAGTAAACAACAAGGGGAGTCTAAAATTTTTGTTATGAATGAGAGAATTGCAAGTGTATACTAGAAGAAAGAAATATACTCATGAGCCCTACCAAGAATCCTCCTTAGATCCAGTGCAGAAGCGGAATTTAAATTCATGGCGTATGGGGAATGTGAGTTGCTTTGGCTTCGGTTTCTCTTGACTGAGATTAGATTTCCTAATAGTGGTCCTGTGAGCTTATATTGTGACAATAAAGCAGCAATTAGCATTGCTCACAATCCTATGCAACATGATAGAATGAAGCATGCTGAGGTGGATCAGCACTTTATCAAGGAGAAGCTGAAGATGGGTTATATTTGCACCTTTTGTGTTGTCTGAAGATGAGTTAGCTAATGTATTGACTAAGGGTCTTAGTAGTTCCCAATTTTAAAGCATTGTTACAAAGTTGGGCATGAGTGACATCTACGCACCAACTTGAGGGAGAGTGTACGAATACTTTTTTTATGTTCATGTGTTTCTTTTATACACTGCACTCTCGGTATATTATTAGTATCTCTTATATACTAATAGAATACCATTGGTAGAATATACATAATAAAGAGGAGAAGAGAGAACATAACTCTCTCTAATCTTTCCCTAATTTCTTCTTCTTCCTCCTCTTTTCCTTCTCAAAACCCTAGAACATAAAAAACACTAGATCTCAACCCTAAAACCTAACCTTATCAAACCAACTTCACAAGAACATACTCATTAATTTAAAGAATAAAGGCAATGAACATCTCACTAGGCACCAATGTTGCAAAGACACG
Source organism: Tetracentron sinense (assembly GCA_015143295.1). Lineage (NCBI taxonomy): Eukaryota > Viridiplantae > Streptophyta > Magnoliopsida > Trochodendrales > Trochodendraceae > Tetracentron > Tetracentron sinense. The sequence goes on along the minus strand of CM026554.1, from coordinate 4,513,680 downwards.
GACACGGGTGTCAATGTTGGACTTGGATACAAAGTGTCGGGCATGCCAAACCCCAAAAAAAAAAGATTCGGGGGACACTGGATAATTTTTCAATTGTTTTATTTTTTATTTTAAAAATTATTATATTTTAAATGTTACATGAATAATACAGTAAGATTAAAAAAAAAACAAATTAAATATGAAAGCAAAACTATTCCAAACAACACTAAGTAATATATTACAAACCATAGTTACCAAAACGAGAAGCGAGGCGAAAAAAAATCCTTAGGAAATGGGAAGCGAGAAATGAGATATTGGTGGTGCCTCATTCCCTTTACATTACGATGGTCGGATACCTTAAATTTTATTTTTTGAGAGATATTTGTGGAAAAGTAGGTGTGAAGTTTCAATCAAACGATACTTGCTTAGGACCTATGTTCTAAGCTTTAGACCCGGGTCCCCTTTAAGCACTAATAGGACATGTTGGAAGCGAGCTTCCTGGAAAATGAGTCTGGGAAACGACCTTTCTAGGAAGCAAGCTTCCCACTTTTTACATAGCTTCCTTGCAACTATGTTTTTTTTAATCGGCAAAGAAAGGAAGATATATTAAGAAGCAAAGGGCAGGAAATAGTACAGAGGGGTTTACTGAGAAGTAAACGCCCAGAAAAAACACTACAACACCAAAGCTAAATATAAATAAGACATGAATTAAAGCAAATAAACTAATGATGTATATAGTATATATTAATTCTAAAAGTTAATGCTAATCTCAAAGAGGCCTAATTTAAAAGAGATTTTTGTCGATCTAATTCAGACCATTGACACCCCTATTCTTAGGGCTGCATTCAAGCCAAGCTAGCTTGTGAGCTTTGCTTGAAGCTTGGCTTGTTTAGGGCTCAGCTCTATATATATATATATATATATATATATATATATATATATATATATATATATATATATTGGTAACGTTGTTCATACTACATATTGATATATAATAATACCTTGTAACTATAAATAAGTTTAGTAGATAATAATAACGAAAGAAAGTTGAGAAATTAAAAGCAAAAACCTAACCCTAACTCTCTACTTCTGGACTAGGAGGACTATCCTCAAATCTGATATTTGTGTGTGGTTAGATTAATTATGTAAAATTGATCAAAATAACCCTGAAATTTGAATCAAGCTTGAGCCAACCCGAGCTTGGCTTAAATCAAATTCGTAATCGAACTGAGCTCGAGCTTGATCAAGCTTGTTCAAGCCTGAATGTTCAAGCTCATGCCGAATTCGAGCATATGTTCGAACCAAGCTCGAGCTTGGCCAAGCTTAGTTGAGCTTGGCACAAATATCGGTCTCTCTCTCTCTTTCTTACTTTTCTGTTATAGAATCGATAATCTATCTTTTCTATTGATAACAAATGAATCATGGTTCATCCCCTCCTTTTCTACCGGCTTCTCTTTTCTGATGATAAGAATTAGAAAGAATTTGCTAAAATTTGTGCTAATTATATAAAGTATGTTTTTTGTATAATAAACACTAAAATTTATGGGGCCCAGCCGTATCAGTGTTTGTCTATGTCCAAAATGGACATATTCGTTTGATGAGTCAGTCGTGTCTGAGACATGTTCATGTCCACGCGTTTCAACACAAAACACCCTAATGGGAGTTTTGCAGATCTTATCTGATCTAATGAGAGCTAATATAATAAGAGCTACTTTATTAGATCTTATTTTTTAGGTCTTCATATATTAAATATTTGGTATTACTTTGGTAATACAAACAAATAAGCACTTATTTGAGGGGCATTTGTGTCTTTTTTTTAAATGACGCAACTAACATGAAATCAAAGCTCGAAATAGAAATAACAAATTTTTAAGGAAAAAATTGTCTACTAAATTTTGACGTAAAAGACCATAAAACATCTATCTACTTTAGCAAAATAAGCTATGTTTCAAAAATTAAACTTTCTCCACCTTTTGAAACAGAAGCAAAATGCCTAATGGCTAAAAAGTAGAGCTTCCCAGTAGATGTTTACCAAACGGTCTTATTTTTATTTTAGCTCTTATTTTCTAGACTATGTCAAATAAGCTCTATTTTTTAGAATTGCCAAACACTACCTCAAAGAATCAGCGCAACATAGCTAGGCACTTCTTGCTAATCAACCATCTGTCAAGTTCCCTCCATCTCAGTCATGTTATGCATTCAATCAGCAGGTGAAGTGTCAAATAGTATGAAAAGCACACCAACCCAAATATGAATGTTAGGTACACAATTTTTCCAAACCCGTAACCAACCTATCAATCCACTCTACATATGCAAATGTACCATTCAAATGCCTATTGCCGATTAGAGAAAGGGGAAATATCTTATAAGTGAAACATGTATATATTGTGTATATATATAATGACGAAATATAGTAACTACATAAGCACACAAAGGAAATACCACTCGTATTGCTGCCATGAATTATGGTATTCCAACCGATGAGAAAGTTAGCAAAACTAGACCTTTGAGATCTTTGAAATGATGGACCATTGACAAATGAAAAGTGAGACCAAAGGAAATAAGTGTACTTGTCCACAAAAAGGTCGGTACAATCTTTCCTGGTAAACCGACATAATGCAAAGGAGAGCAACCTCCAAGGTATCCAACACTGAACATCAAAAGACACCACCAAATGAGGATAATATGTCTAACAAAGTTCTTGGAGTAACCCATGGGATTTCAAACTTGCCAAGTGTAACTTGTATACTCGCAATGAAAGAAGTAGGTGATTAACAGACTCACCATTAGCTTTACACAAAAAAACATACTAGGCATGACTTTTCATCTCTTGATCAAGTGACCTAACATGAGGATTTATCCAGCATGGTTGTCCAAAGGAAGAAGGCCACCTAAGAAGGCATAGGAGACTAGGACTACCTCACAAATCTAGTTGAAAGACAACTTTGGCATCGACAAGCACTAAATAGAACTAATACGCCAAATGCCTTTTCAATTCCAGTTCCACACGCATCTATCATTCTTACGAAACAGCAAATGAGCCCCATCACGCGAGCTAGTAACCGGCAAAGAGATCAGACTCTCAATCATCAAGATCCCTTCAAAATTTTGCATTCCAAACAACTACATGTCCACCCACTATCATCTCATGAAAACTATAATCATGACTCATGATTTATCCACAATCTCTCTCTACACCTCGTAGCTGATATTTTGGTAAAAATCATCATACAGTTTCCTCAAGTGTAATCAAAGCATCCAATCAGCCTACAAAATAGGGGGTTCTAGGCAAGACGAAGCCTATGCGACCAAATTTTATTTTATTCATAACAGTATAACGATTTAAGATATTATTAAAAATAAAGATAAAGCATACATAAGACAAAAATATCCCTATGAAAAATTAATATCTTATTTTGGATAAAAAGGAGAGGGACCCAGGTTTGAAAACCCTATAAAAAATCAGACTTGTACATAAAAACTTGAAAAAATCTATTATAACATTCTACTAATAAAAGTACAAGGAGTATACCAAACTTTATGTAGACGAAATTACACTTCATGTTACTTTATTATAATTATAAGAATAATCCACCACCTCGTACCTATCCATGAGAAGAAAATGAAACTTATTAGTAGGACCCATCAATAGATTCTCCCAAAGGATACGTAAGAGGTGATCTTAATTGGAATTCCAAACACCTCTTTTAAATTGATTATAAGTACTCACTACTCTATTAGAAAGAGTCCTGTTTTTTATACATTTATATGTGAGACCCATAAATTAGTTATTAGTAACTCTTATTAAATTTAAATTGACAAAAAAAAATTACATCTAATTACTAAAATATATTCTATAAAATATACTAATATATTGTAAAATTAATTAATATAAAGAGAGTAAAATCTAATAAGAATATATTAAAAATTAGATTTATTTTAAATCTTGAAAATTTTATTTTTCATTAATAATGAAAAAATTATACGTGCAAAGTGCATTCACCTTTACTAGTGTGTGTGTGTGAGTATATATATATATTCACCTTTACTAGTGTGAGTATATATATATATTCACCTTTACTAGTGTGTGTGTGTGTGTGAGTGTGTGTGTGTGTGTGTGTGTGTGTGTGTGTGTATGTATAAGACACCCACACATGAACTTTGTATGGGTCTTGCGTGCCTTGTCACTAGCACTTTAGTGCCCAAGAGGCGAGGCTAAAAAACCACTAGGCATCCTCGTCTTAATAAGTGCCGGCGTAGACACTAATTATGCCCTACAGAACCTGGCTAGCAAGGTGTCTAGGTGACACTCTTGAATACATTGGGTTTACTAATACCATTTCAAACGATTTTCTTTACTAGTTCCTCTTTAAACACAATAGTTGGTGGCAACTTCGTAATTATCCCACAGATTCCTAAACCCATCATTGCTTAACTATTTAGTTACAACTGTTCCATTCCAGGAAAGCTTAAACTATGTGAAAACCCATTTTTAAGTTAAAATGAAAACTGACACCATTCTATTTCTACGATACTACGGATTCTTGAACGTTCAAATATTAATTTGAATAAGTTTTTATTCATTGATTCAAATGGTTCCTAAAAAATATTGCATTGAATTGACTCCTTCAATCTCGGCAATTGAATATGGATGGGCTATTATGATTTCGAGCAAGCCGCCATGGTGAAATCAACTCTCCTCCACATAACTCCAAATGCATTTTTGCCCATAAGGGCATAGAGCACATAATACTCTTGGCTTGCTCACCATTTTTTAATCAACCAAATAATATATTTATTTTTTTGGCTTCATCCTTGCCATTCCAAAAAGGATTTATCTCAAGCCTCAATACAATCGAAGTCAGAATTATGAAAAGAGATTTGAAATATTAATTTTATGCTACCCATAAAAAAACAAAAAAAAAAAGTTATGACTTAATTGTCACTCGGATTAAGATCTTTGGATGTTTGGCCAAAGATAAGAGGTAACCTAACAGTTATCTTTCTGAGACAAGTGCAGCATTGTAAACCATAATTCATTGGTCAATCCTGTAGTTTCGACTAAAGAAACTTAACACAACTCTCATCATGGAAAGACTCGTTATAACTAAAATAAGCTAAACATAGAATCAAGCAATAAATCAAATTTCGATCAGAAATAAGAACCTCGAGTTGAGATTAACCTGTCCAAAAGCTGGAGAATAGTGGGACGAGAATTTCAGTTTCTTTAACAGCGGTACCACATCAGAACTGTGTGGATAAGTAACATGAGGGGCCTTCACCCTGTTCAATGGTATGAACGTAACTCGTCCACCTTTCAATGCATTAAGTTGTCTAATAATCTGGGTTGATATATCATCTGTTTGAACCACCACATGAAATAAGCTGTACACACAGAATAACAGATGTCATAGAGAAGCATTTCAAGCATGGCATCCACATGAAACAATTCAATTGAGCACACATTTTCACTTTAGAAAGCCCATATAGATTACCAAACCTGTTTCCAGCAGTAACTTCAACAGCGGTGAAAAATTTCTCATCACAATCAAGCAATTCGAAAATAGGACCAAACACTCCTTGAATATCGTAATCTCTGCAGATCCTTCGAACAGAATTCAGTCCTCTTCTTATATCCTGAGAAGTATACATGAGAAAGTGTATTGAGATAATAGAAATAAAATTACAGTTGGCAACAAAAGAGTCACAAGGGTTCTGCCAAATGAGTTTCATGCGTCCAAACAATAAAATAAAAGTGCATATGTTATCTCATTCATCATTAACGTCCATGATCCCATGGAAAGATCTACACTCGCTCAGATAAGAAAAAGGAGACAGAAACTAATTTCAGGATCTAAAACCAGAGGTATTGAAATATGGTACCAATATAGATATACTGCAAAATCAGCCTTCTAGCAGTTTTTCTAATAAAAAATGCATCACCAGATTAAATGGCAAGACTCTAAGGCAGAGAAGTAATCAGCAAAGAACCAGCATAATCGAGACACGACAGGTAAGAGAAATATGAAGCAACTCCTGCATTTAAATGAGTGGCACGTACAACAATCTTCTGGATGTGTCAATTCGAGGAATTCCCAAGCCAAGAAGGCACTTTGTAACATATCAGACCAGAATAGAACATGTCCAAGTGTTTTCTTCTAGTTCTAGTTCTGCAAATCAGGATAACATACAGGGCAAAAAGCAATTACTCACACCGGGAGTGGCATGGTCAAGGCTCTTTTCTGCCTTTACAACTTCTGCTGTAAGCTTATCAATTTCAGTGGAAAGCTCACTTTCTTTCTCCCATAAAGACCTGAAACAAATTTATGCTCTTAACAAGCTATTTAGACTTCCGGTAATAAAAAATTGAAAAAATAGGCATTGTAGTCAAGGCGTTGCCTAGGCAGTCACCTAGGCAGTTTTGGACTGCCACTGCCTAGGCGCCTCTCTAGGCGGGCGGCAGTCACCTGGAACCTTTAACAGTTATCTTGTGTCATAGTTTTATAGCTTATTTACATATAAATACCATTTAAGTAAATGGTTTTATACTTTACTTTCTTTTACTTAAGATGTTTATATGTAAATAAGGTTATATCCCTCATTTGAATTCAATAAAAATTATCCTAGATCCAAAATTTTGAAGAATAAAATTTCAGCTTTGCAATTCAAGAACAAAATATGGTTTTTAGCGTCTTTTTCAAAATTTCAACTTGCAAATGCTAAGGTATTAATCAAAATTTAAAATTTTATAAACTCTACTATAACAAAACATTACTAAAATCCAAAAGTCCGGTAAAAATAATCATATTTTAATCTGCAAAAATATTTGTATCTACATGGTCAAAAAGTCAACTAACAGATTAGCAGAAAAAGTCTTACATTCAAGCTTTACAACATTAAATGTTAATGCGCCTAGATTATTGTCAACCCGAGGAGGTATGAATTGTTGTGTATATACATTAATATTATATATATATATATATATATAATTTAATTATTTTTATCGCCTAGGCAGCACCTCGCCTAGCCAAACCTAATCGCCTAGACGCCTTGACTACACTGATACTAGAAGAACCATACTTCCGTTTATCCTGCAGTTCATCCCTCTGTGCCTTAAAATGATTGAAACCTTCACGAGATTTAAGAATGAGGGATTCTAGATTTCCTGCTTCGGTTGTGCGTCCCTCTATGTACACATCCTGCTCATTCAGTTCAGTATTAAGCTGCTGAATTTCATCTTGAAGTTTTTTCTCCTGAAAAATACAATAGTAGACAGTCATTTAATTTTGTAAATATTACACATGAAGTGCTGTGGAAATATAACTGCAGAAAAATACTAAATTACTGTGACAAGCGCAGGAAAGAAAGAAAGTTATGCATGAGGAAACACAACTAAAGAGCAAGGGTGGAAGCCAAATAGCATGAAAATCAACGGGTGTCAATTTTAAAATGATGTATGTCTGGTACTGAATAACAGTACGGGTTGACGACCACATCAGAGCCACAAAATGGGCTCCGGATATTGTAAGGCTGCCTCTGACATTGGTGTGTTAGACTATCGGGACACACAATCTAACACTGCAAAAACAGATTGACCGTGACAGTTGGTAACAAAGCAAAGGGGTACGCACAACATCAAACAACAATACGTGTAACATGGCATGTGATAGGTAATTTTCATATATAATAACCACTGCAACAGACTGGCGACTTTAAGACTAATGATTACCAAACTTTAGACAGAACTACCCCTTCACTCAACGATTCTATTGAAGGGTAGTTTGAACTTTTGATCTACAATGTCTCAGGGGTCATTGGGATGTAAGCAAAAAGAAAATAATGTCAGCTTCAAATAGTGTCCTTCATTAGTGAAATATTAGGTTTACTCCTAACAACACAAATTCCATGTTGTTCAGGCCAAAATACGGAAGGCGCCAATAGCCCATAGTGGTACCATCCAAACACACACTTAATTAAAATGTAGATGCGTACAAGATCTTAACTATCAAAAAGAGCCGACAATGTTTTGGAGGTGCGTCCAAATGAGCCTTTATTCTAACTGAACAATTAAGAAAAGCATGACATAGCTTCAACAATAAAAATAATAATAAAGAAATAGGAAAGAAGAAAAAATAGCATGAACTCTAAAGTACTGATGCAAACAAACTCAAGAATAAATATTCAGATTTATTGTTTGCTTATAAGGATATTTTCTCCAGGTTTCTCTTTAAAAGGTATCAGTTTAGAGGGTTGATCTGCATCTTCCTTTACATCGTATAAGTGGCGTAGTTTGGTGTTGAGTGTTGACCACCGTTTATTTCGGTTTCAATTCAAAGATTCGGGAAATGGAGGACTAGTGTCTTTAAGAAAATACTGCAGTTTGGTCTGAAGGTGCCGTCTACGTTGTATTAGGTTAGGAGTCTCTATTATTAAAATGGAAATAAAAATCGCCGAAACCAATAAAAAACGGGCGATACGTATAGGTTTCGGTAGCCTCCTGTACACCATTTATACTGATACGAAACAAGCGATACGAATCGTTTATTAGTTATTTATGTTTTCATTATTTGTGTATTGTAATTGTGTTTGCTACTTTGTCTTTGAGTCACTTTCCATGCCTTTATATTTGGTAAATTTGGTTCTTATAACTAATTTAATGTATTTTTAAATTTTATTTGATTTTTTTTAGAAAAGAAAAATTATATCTATCGTCTAAAACCGATTCGTATAGGTTTCGGTTGGGACCGATATATCCACCGAAACCGTATTTTTAATCCTTGATTATTAATTAGGGATTTTAGGGTATGTCTTATATATATATATATATATATATATATATATATGGATGTACCTCTTATTATTTAGGAATAAAATCGAGTGTTATGAGTTTAAGAACCAGGAGGTACAGATTTCCCTTATATAGAGATCAAAAGATCCAGACCTCCCTTCAACAAGATTCATCTTCTTATTTCTTTTCATTTTTCATTTTCTTTCACGAAACAATTCAGAATCGTTAAAACTTGTATAAGAGCATCTTTCATGAGGTCTTGTTAGTTAATAGCGAAAAAGACTACAATTATCAATGGAGAAAGTGAAATCTCAACTCGATGATCTCATGGCTATGATGACGACTATGCAGGACAGGATGGAAAAGCAGAAGCATTCCATTGAATAACTTGAGATATAAGAAGCAATTATGACACATGTATCGGCTGCATCAGTGCCAGGTTCTTTCGAGTCGGATGAAAGGATGAAACACCAATGAGGTTGCACCAACTTGTGCACACTTCATTTGGAGTTTCCCCGTGATATATAAATTTTACCAGATTCCGCATGATCAACTTGTCACAATGACCTCTTTTCACTTAGAAGATGAACAATGCAATGGTTACTATGCTTACAACAACAGATGGGGGTGCTTACCGAGGCACCGGTGTCGTACTTTGGTCTGACAAAATTTGAAGAATTTCCGGTTAATCTCAAAAGCTTAAAACAAACATGACCATTACACAATTAGCAAGTAGAATTCGAGCAACTCTCGAGTCGTTATTTTATTGAAGGTTTGAAGGAAGAAAACCGTTGGGATGTTAAGTGCCAAAAAATCCTTAACATTGATACAATTCATATCATTGTCTTGATTATATAACGAAAAAACACACCCGAATTCGTAGGCAGACTCATCTTGAAACAAAAAATAAAGAACCCGACAAAATCACTCCACTCAAACTTCAAGAGACATATTTCGAGTGGAGCGAAAAAAGAAACTAGTATGCTACACTGCGATGCGAAATTCAGCCCAGACATCATTGCAAGATGTCTAAGATGATCTGGGAAAGGAATGAAAGAACTCTATTTAGGAATAGAATAAGTGTTGAATAATTATATTATTAATTTAGTTTTTAAATTGTAAAATTGCTTACTAGGTTAGGAGTCCTTATTATTAGTTGAGGTTTTTAGGGTTATGAGTATATATATATGTGTGTGTGCGCGCGCGCGCATGTAGTTCTTATTGTTTATGAATGAAATTGAGTGTTCTTAGTTTGAGAAGTAGGGAGGTACAAATTTCCCTCACATAGAGATCAAAAGACCAGAATCTCCATTTAAAGAGATCCACTTTCTTCCTCTTTCTTTTTAATGAAGGAAATCCAGATAAAAAATTTATGCGGAATACTGGATCTCGAAGATCTTTACACCATAGATAACAAATAATATTAACTACATGTTTAGAAAATTACCTCGGTGAATGATGTTCACCGGTGAAACACAAAACAGAATGAATTGTCAGAACTCTTTGTAGAGATTTCTTGAAGAAATACTCAAAGCTCGATCCTCGTTCTTCGCTATCCCCGAGAAGCTTTTGAATCTATTCTTGGTTTTTGAAGAACAAAGAGAAGGATGATGATGGAGTAGACCTTCTATCTCACAAAACCTTAGGGTTCAAAAACCCTAACCTTCAAAAATAACCTTGGGCTCTCCCTTGAAGTTCACAAAAATCCAAGAGGGGCTCTCCCTTAGCTCACAAAAATTGTAGAGGAGAAAATAATGAATCACTCTCCCCCCACGGTTTGGGTATTGAGTATATATAGATGTGAATTTATCCACATCTTGATCATCCTTATCATTATCAAATAATGATAGTTGTCCCTAAGAGTTTCTAAATAATGATAATTTTTATCATTAATTAAACTCCTAGTTTATCTGTAACGACCCAGAATTTTAATAGAATAAAATTATGCGTTTATGGATCCTTAACTGGGGTTGATTAGTTAAGTGTTTGATAAATTTGTGAAAAATCAGGTTTGAAGGCGAGGAGCTTCACTTTGGGCATTGATCTTTTTCCCGAATGCGTTGGCAGTGTCCGTTTTGCCCCTAGACTTCTCGAAAAGCGCGAAAGAAGTAAAATCCCTCTCCATCTCTTCTCTTTTCCCTTATTTAAGCTACTTTAATTATGTGGAATGGTTAGGTGATATTATGTGTGGATGAAAAAAAGGTCGGAGACCTTATGAATGATGTATGGATGGGATGAATGAGAGTGAAAATGGAGCAGAGGGACAGAGTCCTCGGTTTCGGGCTGTTTCTAACTCGGAATTTAGGCTCAGTGTGATTTGCGATAGATCGCAGGGGAAGTGTGATCGACTGCAGGAAGTTATGAGAGCCTGACTAGGCTTCTATATGTGTGATGTGATGTGATGTGATTTTGACATTGTAAGGCAATGGTAGGGTACATTGGCCTGGTCAAGTTCCTTATCGGAACTACTCTTATATGATGTGATGTTTGTTTTAAGGCAATGGTAGGTCCATTGGTCTGGTTAAGTTCCCTATCGGAACGAATCTGATATGATGTGATGTTTTAAAGGCATTGGTAGGGTCCATTGGCCTGGTAAAAGTCCCACCTCGGGACAACCTTTGTGTATGATGTGCTGTTGTTGGGACATGGTAAGATGATGGAATGGTCCATCGGCCGGGTAATGTTCCACACCGGAACGATATACCCTCGGACTTGGTCCACGGGCATGAGGCCTTATTCAAGTAGGACCTGAATAATTGAGAATTTCCTATGGTTAGAATTCCTAACTTATGTGAACTGCTGTCTGTGGTCCCTCTTTGGCTAGGTCCGGAGAAGCGGTATCTATTATGAGCCCGGGTTCCTCCGTGATTGATAGTCGGGAGAGTTAGGACGGCATTGGGCTATGAGCTCAAGATTGGATTGGGGTCTATGGACCCAGGAATGTATTGAGTTTACGAACTCAATGATGTTACCTTGAGGGGGCATTGGCCTGTGTCGACAGGTATGCACCCTACAGAGGTTGTGATGATATATGATGGTAGCTGTCAGAGGTGTTGTGCCTGACAGGATTTGATGTCAGAGGTGTTTCCTGGTTATTAGATGGGTGTTCCTGGCATGTCAGATGTGTTATTCCTGGCAGGTCAGATGCATTCCTGATAATCAGATGTATTTTCTGACAAGGGTGTCATGTCAGAGGTGTTATGCCTGACAGAGTGATACGTCAGATGCATACCTGATAGACAGGTGTTTCCTGATGGTCAGGTGTTTCCTGGTGGTCAGAGGTGCGTCCCTGGCTTGTCAGATGAGTTTCATTTTCCTAACAGGTTGGATGGGTTTCCTGACTATCAGATGTGTATCCTGGCTGATCAGATGTGTATCCTGGCAATCAGATGTGTATCCTGACGATCAGATGTGTTTCCTGACAAATATGGTTGTGTGTGTGTCGGTGTTCCCATAGTGGGAAAATATAAAGTAAGTGTCAGAGGTGTGGTTCCTGACAGAGTGTGATATGTCAGAGGTGTTGTTCCTGACAGAGTATGATGTGTTAGAAGTATTGTTCCTGGCAGTTATCGGGTGAAGACCCGGGTTATGTGTAGAATATGATGATTTAAGGATTAATTGGGTCGACATACCCAATGATTGGTTATAATCGGGAAAAGTCCCGATTGGTCGATAATTGAGTTTGTGGACTCATGGATAGAGGTTGTACACGGGCGAAGGCCCAGTTGATCGAGTCTATGGACTCAAGGATAAAGCGTGAGCGGTTATCTGAAACGGTAAACTGGTGTCGTGGACAATCACTGGATGAATTTGACAACTTGGAGGTTGGGAACCTCGAATAGAATGAAATAGCCCTGAGTGACCTCGGGTCACAAATTATGATATTATTATTCTGCATATTATTATAATATGAGAATTGTATTGTACTACTATATCATTATTGATGAATGTTATTATGTGGAAAATAGTTTAGATGGGATGTGGATTTTGCTGGGCTTTATGGCTCACTCCTTCATCTTATGTCTTCAAATTCTGGAGCTATTGTAGATTGGCAAGAAGCTATGCTTGATAGAGTCTGGAAAGTGCTCCGGCGCAGTTGCAGCGCCAAAGTAAGGACTACTGTAGCCAGTGAGGTATCACATTTGCTTATGATGGGTTATTGTGATGACCAGTTGTTATTGCTTATGTAAGCTCATAAGAAAAGTTCAAAATTCCCGCATTTTCGCGGGTAAAGTCTTCCGCATGCGTGGTTATGACGAACGGGCACGCGTCTCGGAACTTGATTCCCTAGGCGTGGGTTCGGGGCGTCACATTATCTACAATTAGTTAATTGTTATAAACCTTCTAATTGGGATTCATTTTCCTAAAAGGGCTCCTTAATTAAAGGGATGTAACAAACTCCCTAGAATCTATGGATTCTAATTAAATTAAAAACTCCTCAAAGTGGGCGTGAGCATAAGGGGGCGTGAGCTTCATGGAGTCTTGAGTTCCAAGTTATGATAAGGTCAATCTTTATTTCTTTGTATCTTGTCTTCCAAGCAAGGAATCTAATCCCATTAGATAAGGACTAATTAATTAATAATTATCTACTAACCAACTCCCTAACCAAGTAGGGATCTTGAAGTGGGCGACCACCCTAGGGAGTCTATCCCATGGGCTTGGGCCCACCATTAAGGTCCTTTAAAAAGGGCTTTTATGGATATGGGTCAAACTCATATCCCCTTATATTGGGTTAATTAAATAATTATTATTATTATCCTTTAATTTAGATTAACATTTAATCTAAACCATAGATTAACATTTAATCTATTTATTAAAGATTAATATTTAATCCTTTAAATTATAGATTAACATTTAATCTATTATTTGAGTTTGTATTTCTTTTATGAGCATCTCCACAGATTGCTCTGGGACATTCTAACTCTGGCTTACCTGATGTTATCCCATTGACCCTTTAATAGGAATGATATCGGAATTGCAAGTGATGTGAGATATCCATATTGCAATTGAATCCCAGTGTAAGAACATTAACCAATAAAGGATCCCACCACATGAACTTTTTAATTCGATTTATCCTTTCAATAACATTATCCATAATGGGCCTTCGAGATTAATATACTATTAACTCATAGCCCATTGTACATCATCCGGGTTTCCAGGACATTTGATTAAGCCATGAAAAATCATTTCTCATGTAAAACATTTTGAGAAAAACTTTAATTAAGTATAATATATTTTATTAAAAATAAATTTTAAACTTGTTTGATTTCAAAATCACATGCGCAGGATTTAAGCTTAATCGACTGCCTTAACCGGAACTTGGATAATCTTTCAATTTAATGAGCATGGATTTCTTGTTTGAAATTCATCATGACTCGAAAAGCTTTCTGATTATCCAACTGTCACCTTATTGTAATCCCTCAGTTAGAGAGTACTTAGATGCAATCAAAACAGTTAGATTACTGCTCAGTTATAAATGAACTCATCAGATCTAAGTAGGGCTGTCAACGGATCGGATTCGGACCGGATCTGCCTAGATCCGAATCCGATCCGATTAAGAATCCGACTGATCCGAATCCGATCCGAGATCCGTCGGATCATGAAGTAACCGATCCGAATCCGATCCGATTATATATCGTCCGATCCGAATCCGAATCCGATCCGAGTAAGGTTTTTTTTTTTTTTTTTAAATCTATTTTAATAATAAAAAATCTAATAATACCTTAATTAATACTAATTAATGTTAATTTTTTTAAAAATTAATATTTTATACATAGAAAATCTAAATAATATATATAAAATAATTAAAAATTATTATTATTATCGGATCGGATTTTAATCGGATCGGATCACCCTATATCCAGATCCGATCCGATCCGATTATAATCGGATTCCACCGATCCGATCCGAATCCGATCCGACGGATCACATATAGGGTCCAAAGTCCGGCTAATCGGATCGGATTCGGATCGGATCCGGATCATGATCCAGTCCATTGACAGCCCTAGATCTAAGGATCATCGAAACTGTTCAATGTGAATGAAAGACCAACTATCTGATAGTATGTTTATGCACGAGGTCTCTCATTGCATGCAATCAGTCAGTGTACATTTAAGCACTCATATACTGATGTATAGTCTCCACTACAATAGTTTGAGATAAAACTATATCTCAACCATTGAGAACATCTTAGCATCGTGGCAGCTATATAAGTGAAGTGCTCAGCTTCACCCATAATTGTGACTCTATAAGGAACTGGAAAGCTATATTTGCCTATGATAGTCCAATCACATAGCTTTCCTACAATATATCCTAGGGACCTTTGTCGATATCTCATATCGTATAGATCATCTCATGATCATGATCAATTACCCATAATGAATTCACAATAGAAAAAGAAGATCTCTTTATTAATCTAATCAATAAGAATCTTACAATCTAAATGACTTTTTAGGGCATAATGTCTAACATTTAACTTATCGTTTTCTTTCGCATAACGAAACATAAGAGAAATTGATAAATTAAAGAAAAAAATAAGACGAAGATGGACCTCGTTAAAAGGAGATCCGAAACTTTTGATCTCTATGTGAGGGAGATCTATACCTCATGGTTCTCAAATTAAAAACACTCAATTTCATACATAATGAATAAGAGGACTACAACCATATTTATAAGACTCAATACCCTAAAACCCAAAGAAATACTCCTACTCTAATAGGTAAACAAATTAATCGGATAATTATTCTCTACTAAATATATAATTATCTTATTCTTCAATTACAGAATGAAAGCATTCATCATTGGATTCCTTTCCCATTATCTATAACCTTCCCCAATGATGAGATCTTTCCACCTGGATCCCATATTGCATCCTAATAAATCTCTTCCTTCAAGTCTTCAAAGAAATCCACTAAGGTAGGTGATGCGGACATCGGACCGCTAGATTTTGTTTATGATGGAGATTCATCGTTGGATCACGACTTGGAGGACGATCGACCGTCCGATCAAGAGATGAAGATTGGAGGGCCGAGATCAAACCATAGATGGGCATGGGCATCCATAGTGGCTGGACCACCCCTTTAGTTATTTCGTTGTTTATTTTATCTAGTTTGTTTTTACTTTGTTTTATCCTTTATAGTTAGTACTTAGTTTACTATGAGAGAACATAATAAGGGTAATTTTGTATGAGCAAAAGTCACCCCCTCGTGCTGATGAGGGGACTATTCCTCCTCGCTCTAACAAACCCTTTGAACCATGGATAAAAAATTAACCACCACCTGTGGTTATTATTATTATTTTTTTTTATAAACCAAAGGTAGATGTGTGAACCTTTGGGTGACTGAATCTTAACCACAGTTAATGGAAGTAAAAAGGGACACGTGGCCCCAAAAGTAGGAGACAAGAGAGTAAGTCACCTCCTTGGCCCCAAGGAGGTGACTATTTTCCATTTTGTATTTTTCTTTTGAGTAGGGTTTTATTCTTTGTTTATAAATACTCTCTTCGTATATTAGAAATTTACACAATTTTTATGAATGAAATATTAGAGTTTTTTTGGCATTTAGAATCTCATGTGATGAGAATGGTGTAATGTCAATCTTGGAGTGATTCCAAGATAATCTTCTTTATTTTCTTCTTATCTATGTCTCTCAATCACTATTCAAGAGTTACTGTTCATTAGCACTATTCACGAGTTACTATTCACAGCAACTATTAGTCTTTCTTTATTTTCTTTTTACTTGTTTCCCTTGCAAAACCCTAATTCCCAAACCCTAGATCTCTTCTCTTCACCCCTCTTTTGCTTTCTTCTTTATTTTTCTGTTTTCTCACAAAAACCCTAATCACACTTAAACCCTAGAACCATTCCCCAGCCTCTGCCATCATAGATGCACTCCCAGGCTGCTGTCCAGCCCTACCCTTTGACTGTGACAACCCCTGTTTTCATTCCCCAAACCGCACTCCAGCCCCATCCGTACTACTACAGACCTAACCCTTGCTGTCCAACAGCCCATACAGTCCCCCCTATTGCTGCCGCACCTGTTTCCGGTCATTGTGGCTGCTGTAGCATTCCTCAACCTTTCGCTATTGATGTCCCAAGCCTATATAATTTATTGTGTACTGTTGTGGACCTTATTACCCATAGTTGCCAAGGCGACTAGGTGACTTGAGGCGACAGACCCCATGGACACCTGAGGCAGTAGCCTGCGGCGTCGCCTGATGAACTTTTTGCTGCAGAGTTTCCCCCAATATGAGATCTATGTATGACACATTTCCTTGAATAAGGGGTCCTACAGTTCATGTAAATTACAAAATCTCAATTGTTAAGATACACTTTGATAGAACCATCCTTGGAGACAATTCTAAGAATAATAAAGGGAGATTTCAAGTGTTGAGGATAAAAAAACGGAACAAAAAAAACAAAGTCTACAATGATTGTTTAAAGGAAGGAGAGAGAGAGATTATGAAGGATACAAAATAGAAAGAAACAATAGTCTACAGTAACAACCGAACATGAGAGAGGCAGGAGATGGGAGAGGAGTGAGAGTGTAGGACTGAATAAATAACAGAAAAATAATCTCACAGTCAATGTGACGTCGAACATGAGAGAGACAAGAGAGAGGGAGAGGCCGTACATCTTACGCTCACTTCTTCTTTCTTCATTTTTCTCAATTATACTCTAGAAATGTAATACAAAATATATAATTGGTAAATATATAATTATGAGGTTTGCACTTATTTAAATTATTAAAGACCTCTTTAAATATGGGTTTATGAGCAGTGTTACCTAGGCACTTCAATTTTCTCAAATTTTGTCGTGCCGAACTTGGAAACGACACGACACTCCACTCCATGACACGATACTCCTTGGTACGTATTTATACCATGTCATGGTGATATCAACATTATAATTAGGCACATGGTGCTTCAAGTATATCGTGCCATAAAAAATTTACAATTGTAAGGAACTTTTTGTTAAATTGTGTTGCTTTTTTGGAAAACTTAGACGAAATTTTACTAGGAGAAATGCGATAATAACAACGATCAATATGTATGCCTCTCTTTTTGCTCATTTCTATTCCCTATATAAATATTTTTATTACTTAGGTATATTTTTTAAAAAAAAATTGGGGACTAGTGATCCCCCTCTTTTTATTATTATTGTTATTTAAAAATTTTGAGTTATAATATATATATAATCATTTTAAAAAATTTGTACATCCGTGCCGCTGTATTGGGATTTTCAGAGCTTACCGTGCCGAACACCCCTATACACCTGGACACTTGGCACCCGTACCATGTGCCTAGGTAACACTGTTTATGAGAGTTTTAGTGGTCCTAGAATAAATTTGAGGCATTTAAAGGCTTTTTTTTAATTATAATTGGACCGCCTAAGCCCACTTGTATGCTTGATCGCTTAGGCGACGCTTATAACAACCATGCAAAAGCAGATGAGGACCATATGGTCCACCCACAAACAGAGAAAGAGAGAGAGATGGGTCAATTATCCACCTATTGAACAAGAGAGATGACAGGTTAACATGAGGAAAACATACTCGACACCATTCCTCTCTTCTTTCTTCTTCTATCTGCAAATCTTTTTTTTGTTGAATATACAAACTCTAACACATTATATAGTAAAAGATGGAAAGTATATAAAATAACATTTTTGTTTACCAGTAACATTCAAATAAAGTAACTTTTATATCTTTAAACAATAATAATATTGAATATATCAATTTTATAATAATGACTGTCTAAGGGGGCTAGTCATCTGAGCTAACAGAGCACCTGTTCACCTAGGCGACCGCTGAAGTGACGCCTTTAACAACTATGTTATTACCCATACCCTATTGTTGTTACAACTAGGGTTATAAGCCCAAAGCCCGGCTCGGCCCAAAATGGAGCTTGAAAGTGCGACCCGAAGCCTGGCTCTGCCTGAATTCAAAATCGTGGCTCGAAGCTCGGCTCGGCTCGGCCTAAATTGATTCAAGCTTGAGCCGGGCTTGGCTTGGCTCAAGCTCGGCTTGAATCCTTTTTTTTTTTTTTAATAATAATATTTTATATTATTTTTATAAATAATAATGATATATATAAATAATATTTTTATTTTATTTTATTAATAATAATCTAGCTGAGCCAAGTTTGGGCCGAACCGAACCTCAATCGAGCTGGGCCGCGCCACACAGGGGTTGGCCTGAGCTCAACTTGATTGAGTTTTCGGGCTTTTTTTTTGCTTGGCTTGGCCCGTTCGAGCCTAAAATTCGGGCCAAGCCGAGCTACACCAACGGGCCGATTGGGCTTTGTGCAGCCCTAGTTACAACAATCCTACCCCATCCCTATTGCATCCCCATCATTCTCATCATCTTGAAACCCTAAAACAGTAATACCCTAGACACTGACTCAATTCCAAACCCTAAAACAACAACCTTACATCAACACATGGTGTCAAAAATCGACTCAATTCCGCCGAAGTTGATCGAATTGAGTCGACTCCCGTGGTGTCTGAAGCAAAATACAATTGTATTTTAAAAATACTAGACTTCCTGGTAAACTTTGGTAAACTTTGGCCGAAATAGAAAAAAACGTGTAGGAAAAATACATAACTTCGATGGAAGTTAACCAAAATGTACAAAAAAAGTCTATAAATTGAAGGGTTTTTAAGTTTTAACTTAAAAGGGTAATGTTAGTTCCACTCGCTTTAAACATATTTTTTTCATAAGAAAAGACATGTGTCCCTAGCATTAACCTTATTATAACTATAATTAGTTTCGAAAGAGAGTGCTGCTAGCATTAACCTTAAAATGAATTATAATTTTATTATTAGAGTGTGGTTAGCATTAACCTTATTATAAATTTTAATAATTTATTATTAATATATTATGCCCATAAGAGCTTTTCAATAATATTAAATAATTTTCTAATTGTATTCATAAATTAAAAATTAGTTAACTACCCATTTCTTCATCTTCATATATTGATTTAGTCTTGTAAAAACATTGAGTTCATCAATTATAAATTGAAATCAGTGTTACAAATCTCGTTTTCGAGTTTTTATCGGCCGGAGTTTTTCTCGGGTGATTTTCAAATCTGAATATTTTTCGGAGTATTTCTCGCCTAAATCTTAGCAATGATTAAAAAATATATTAAAATTAAAAAAAATAGTAATAGATATCACCAAGTTAAAAATTCATAAAACCAACAACATTGTGTATTTCTCTCGATATTTTTAAAATCTCGGCTAAATCTCGCGATTTACGGGATTAAAAAAAAATTATATTTCTCGCGAGATTTTTAAAATATCGCGATAAAAATAGAGTTTTAAACTTTAGATTTTTTTCTCGGCTTTTCTTGGGAGAAATTGGATATTTCTAGGGAGATTTGTAACAATGATTGAAATAGGTTTAGAAACAAAATTAATTTTAAATTATTTATCAACTTTAATGTGCATTTATAAGTTTTTCAGGTTTCTAAAACAATTACTATGGATAAATATTGAAAAAACAAAGAGAATAAAATGGCCTTTAATATTCATTTCACTTGACAAAGAGGATAAAATATAGTTAGAAAAATCTGACAATATAGAGAATTATCAAGAAGAAATTACAACTCAGACAAGCAGATAACGCATGTCACTTAACATGATTCTAACATTTGAGTACTACATACTTGCATTAGTAATATAATAAATTTTAGATGTGTATTTATACTTAAAGTATTAAATCTCTATAGTTTCATCTTAAATTTCCAATATTTTCTTAAAGTTTCCTAGACTTCTTTAATTTTTACGTAACTTCTTTAAACTTCTTCGAAACATGTCAACTTTCTTAGCCACCGAAGTTTAATACCTTGCATCAACCCTAACCCTAGATACTGAAGACTCTTGATTATTTTGTTATTGGTTTTGTGATTTGCAATTCATCATTAATTGAAATCAGCCCCTCACATTCATATTTCATCCACAACCCTCATTGAGCCTAAAGGACTTTTGTTTGAAACCCTCTAGCTGGACAAATAATCTCATTGAGTATTGAACTTTAACCCTTAGTTATTGGAAGTTCTTGCTTCCAAACGACCACCGAATCAAGTCTAAAATTCATTACTGCAGGATTGTGATTGACCTAGGTTGTTTACTAATTCTTTTTATTTTATTTATTGTAATTGTGGAATCCTTAGTAATTTTATGATTTTTTTTATTATTGCAATTCAATTTTGATCTTTCGATCATATTATCTTGGGTTTATTGCATCGTCCTGCATCAGAAAGGCCATTTATTCTACTAGAGAGCTGCTCGAATTTTCTTGATAACCACGTAATGATCTTGTATGTTTCAGCCTTACGAAATTGCTTGAAAAGTTTAATTAATGTCAAACCAAGGCGCAAATCCAGTGTCTCCGAAGACACTTGCGAGTGGAACCATTGTAATTGTCTGTATCCTTAGCGAAAAGAGACGTTGCAACATGATCAGCATTCCCAATTAATTCCCAATTAATTCATTGTAAGAAGCAATGTCAATAGACTTTTCTTCCTTTTTTTGGGGCCCGTCAGAACAACCCAACTGTGATGGAGCCGATTCATGTGTCGTAGATATTCCTTTAACTAAGAGCTCCTCAATGGAACCTTCCATCTTATCCATCCTCCTATGCATAGTCGCCATCATAGCAATAAGATCAACAAGTTGAGATACCACTTTCTCCATTGATTTTGTAGTCTTTTTCTTCTTCACCATCAACTAACAAGACCCCTAAAAAGGATGCTCTGACACACAATCTCAAATCATTTCGTGAAAGAAAATGATAAATTAAAAGAGAAATAGTAAGAAATGGATCTCGTTAACGGGAGATCAAGAGACCTTCTAATCTTTACATGAGGGAGATTTGTACCTCCTGTATCTCAAATTAAGAACACCCAGTTTCAATCATAATGAATAAGAAGATTACAACCATATTTATAAGACTCAAAAGTCAAAAACCCCAAAAGAAATACTGACTCTACCTAATATATAACTATTTCTCTTAGATAATAGAATGTAAATATTAGAGTCTTTATGAATGTTCTTTATTAGCAAGCTTAACTAAATTTGACAAGAAAAGAGTGGGTGTTCACAGTTGGACATAAATTTTCTCTTTCAACAATCATTAGGTGGACATAGCGGACACGTGATCCATCTTATATTAGTGTCTTTGCTGGCCTTGAAGATATGCATGCTTTTATCATGGATGATGCAGAATGAGATGCCCTTAGTGACTAAATTTGAAAGATGTGCCCTCTTCAGTCTCTGTTAACCAAGAAAGATTTTTTTTAAAAAAATAGAAGTGCTTTCGAGTCTCGATGTACCATCCAGTCATCCACGAAGTGGTTGAAGTGTTGAATATATGCAGGTATGAGGTATCCAGACATCCTAAAGTTAAATTAAAGTGCGGTTACAGAATCTTAATTCAGATCAAAGTAAATAGTTACCTGCACCAAATTTGAAGAAAGAACACGTTCAAGATCATCAATTTCCTTTTGAAGCCACTTGTCACGGGCAGCTTTATTAGAAAACTGAGTTGCACGACCTTGTTTTTGGTACAAAATGCTAAGCTGCTTTTCACGGTCCATTATTCTACATGTCCCATTAAACATCCACGAGCAGATTATATATGTTAATTTCTTGTACAAAGATAAAGCTTTAAAGGTAGAACTAAGTTCAGATGAGCAAATATAATTTGCAAACGGAACAGCAGGATAGATAAAGGCATTATTATCAATAGAGAAAAAAGACGCAAGGATAGGTGAAGATATGTGACAGATTTGGCACACGTTGAGATAGGCCACAACTGATGACGGAGGAAAATTTCTGAGTGGCACTATTATTGTTTTGAGGTCATTTTTTTAGGACACTAAATATGAAACACCAACTTGACACTCACAATGCATAGAACCCAAAATGTAGTCAGCACAAATTGAAGAGCCAACCACACATTGTGGTGCATCCAAATGAGCCTTGGTGGCAGCCAGAGAAATAAGAGAGAGAGAAAAGATTGCAAAGGAAGAAGAATGTGTAACCACAAACACGCACGCACACACATAATGTTCATATGCACTAGACTTACCCTTTTGTTATTTCCTCCTCCTCTATCACTTGAGTGTTGTATAAAGGTCTAATTTTGTTGAGCTCGTCCCTGGAGTCCTGAATTTCTTTCTGTAGAATCTCAAGCTGCCGTGTAGCTTCCTCCTAAAAGCATTCATATTATATACAAGGAGCAACGTGTGAAGCTATCTTTATCACCAACCTTTTTCCAATACTAGGATTTCTAATATACTGGAATGTTGTTAAGAGAATACCTTTGCTCGAGTGGTCCCGGAAATCTTCTCTTCTAGGTCTTTAAAATCAAGTTCAACTTGTGCACGCTTCTTTATTGCTTCCGTCCGTCGCTTCTCTATCCCTTCTTTCTCTTTGTTCAAACCTTGAATATCTTTTGTCAGATCTTTAAATTTTTTGTCCAAGTCTTTAGACTTTTCATGGGCATCCAGCACACTGTTATACATCTTAGCTGACGTCTCAGAAACCTTGGTTCGAGCTTCTTCTACCTAAAACAAGGTGAAAAATAATATGTTTAGGCATCAAACTGGGCCATTGTATATTAAAGAACCAACCAATCAGAAGTATTAAAGCCTGGACTCTCAGTATGTAATCCTTTTGCGAGCCATAAAAAAATTAATGTTAAATTGACTACTTGCAATAATCAGTGACAGAACACATAGTAAGAAACCATTCTTTGTTTTGCAGGATGATACGATCTTAGGGAGGAAAAAAAAACAAAAGGATCCCTAAGAAAACCCCATCTCCTAGAAAGTTAACCCATTCCACGAAGGAATAAGAGACGTATTTATAGAATCATATTAAGAATTTGCGAAACAGAATAAGGTAGCATTTGGAAAGGTTTAAAAGTTAAGCTGAGGTTTGTAGCTTAAAGATCTGTAGCTGATAAGTCTGACGTTGAATTGTAAATTGTAAAGTTAAAGACTGTTTGAATACATACCTGAATCTGAAACAAGATCAAAAGCTCGTTTGGTAATGACTAGAGATGAGGGCGACAATTACCAATACAACCCTCAACCGGTCTGAAACCTCTTAACTTTCCACACAGGTTAGGGTTGTGGTTTTATACCCTTGGGTCGGGTTTGGGTTCTCACGGCCATAATAACAAATTTCACCGAATTTTTGAACAAATCTCGAATTCTTCGTGAACTATACCCCCGCCGAATTATTCGCAAATTTTAGATGTGTCGAATTATTCACGAAATTCGCATATAAATCGTAAAAAATAAGAATAATTCGTTTAGTTCGACAAATAAACTTCTTGTTTTGTATATTAGCTAATCAAATTGTTAGATGTATTTTTTATGATTATTAATTAATTTTTTATTTTTCCTGAATTTTTTCGAACTTGACTCCTATCGAATTATCTTGAACCCCGATTTTGTCACTATGCTCACGGCCCTTTTATAATTGGATTGGGTACGAGATTGCCTATCTGAACCCAATGGGTCATTATACCTAGTGAATATATAACTTAAAATATGTATAATTATAAAAATAATAGTTTATTCAAATGTAATTGTAATCTTAAATGCTATCAATTAAATTATAATTAATTTAAGTATTTAATTGTATAACTATGATTATTAAATATTTAATTGTTATTAATTTAATATAATGTATTTCATTATTATGTACATATTATATTTTTGAATATTAATTCAAGTTTAAATATTATTCTATGCAAAAATATTAATCATTATATACGATTAATTACTAAATACAAAATGTATGTTTAATTCTACAATATTTTTTTATCGATTATGTTTAACTATATAATTAATGATTGTTAAATATTAAATTGTTATCTATTATTTATTTTACACGGGATAGGCTTGCGGATTTAGGTAAAGGGGTCTCTTGTTGGGCCAAGTTTGGGTTTGCCTTTTCCCAACCCATTATAAACAAGTTGGTTTTGGCTTGAGGGCATTCCTATCATATACAATAACACGAAACTGATCCACCCCGAACACAACACAATTTTTAATGCATTGTCACCTGTAGCTGAAAAATATGTAATTTTAAATCCATATGGGTATTTTTGAAATTTTTAAATGTTTGTATGGATAAAGTTTAAGAATTTTTAATGCATGTGATAAACAGAAAGAGCTTAGCGCAAAAGCTCATAAAGGCTTAAACTACTCAAAAGCCTAATGAACCAGACCTATTAAGACCTTAAATTAAGTGTCCAGGCGTGCAAAAAATGCTTCCAAACAAGCTTAACTGCTGAAATTAAGCATTAAGCTATCTTAAAACCTTAAATCAAACGTTATTGAACGCTACCTAAGTAGTATAGGTATTTCATGTTTCTTATGTCACTGGTAACCTTCCAAATTCTGCAAGCAAAGTCATGTTTAAAAAAAAATCATACAGCATATAGCACTGCCACAGAAGAATTGTCCACAATCGTTTTAAGCACTGACTTCACCTTGTTATCTACTGCTTTAGAGTAAGAAAAAAAGAAACATGTTAAGCATCCGGGGCTCAAGGGATTCTCAAGTGTTAATCAGAGTAAGGAAGCCACCTTTTTTGTGTAAGGAAGCCACTAGTGTCTATAGTTGATTTTCCAATGGTGATTCGATGACTAAGTTTGGCATGGATATTCAGCATGGGATCCAAAGGAAGTCAGGACTTCTATGGGGATAGCATGTAGAAAGCCATGGTTAAGGGCAAGGAGGACTTTCACAAGAATGATAGTATCAGAGTTGGACAATGAGAGGAAATACAAATTTAGGATGAAGTCTGAAGTCTGAAGTGGGAACTACACTCTAAAAAGTGATTTTGGCACCATTATTCTATTGCCTTAGACAACCATTGTATGGTGGCCTCTTGTTACGAGATGTGGAATGATGAGGCCATGTAGCTTCCCAATTTGAGAAAGGGGTTGAACAGCTGAGAGATGGAGGATTTCATAAGGTTTCTGAGTCATATCTCTTCTACGAAGCCAAACCCTTGTGTTAAAGATGCTAGAGTCTAGGCTAAAGACACTAAGGGGAGGTTCGCCGTGAGATCATTTTATTTGTCAATAGGCGTCAGACGACTCAGACATGATCTTCCATTCCTCACAAAGTTGAGTGGAATCCTAATATTCCTTCCAATATTTGTTTCTTTTTATGGAACACTTTCCTGAATAAAATTATCACGCTGTATTTCTAAAAGAATAGAGGTTGAAGATTGGCCACCAACAGATGTTTCATGTGTTGTGTTCGGTTGAGAAGGAATCGGTTGATCACCTTCTTATGCATTGTCCTTAAGGGTATCGAGGAGCTTTTCTTATCCCACCAAGGGGAGTTGGGGGTTTTCCCTCAAATTTCAAGAACCGAATCACCAGTTGGTAATGCAAAAATCATCCAGAGAATCATTTACAGGCTTCTCCTTGGAGCTATGTTAGATTATGTGAGAGGAGAGGAATAGGGAGGTGTTTGATTATACCTCAATCTCAATTGCTCAAATCACATCGGATGTTTCTATTTTTATTTTTTTTCAGATCGAAAACAAGTAAATGTCATATTGAATATTTCTAATTTGTTGTTGTCTTGGTGTTCGATTAGGAAAGACTAGGATGATCATGGTTTGTCTTCTTTTTTTAGCTTGATTAGTCCTTGTTTTAGGCCGCATTGTTCACTAATCAGTGAACTCATATAGAGCTGTTATTTACACTGATCAAATATATATATTTTCCAAATTTCAAAGGCTTATCTTGATATTGATTTCTCAGATAAATTGGAAAGAGACCAAATTGACAGATTGGATATCAAACTATAGAAATTGCTAATTTGTAACTTTAGAAACTCAACCTTTTTTCCTAATTGAATCCATAGTTCTATATTTGTCCTATATCTAGTGCATCTCCACCTTCTCTTCAAAACAATAAGCAGCTTCGGCAATCAATCTACCATTAACTGCGTGTAAATTTTCTAAGCTTCATACCTAGGCATTCATCATTAGTCAGAAGTAGACCTGTATGCATCCATTGTCAAACCTATGTCATAACGTGCAGAAGATCCATGAAGCTACATACATAATCTTAAATAAGCCCAAACTATAACATAGCAACAACACTAAGAATGGAACTTGGTTTACAGTTTCAAGGATCTAACACAACTGACCTCCCCCAACTTCTGCCTAGCATCATGAAGCTCCTTGTCATAAACAGTATATTCTAGAGATTTCCGCTGCTTGTCAAGCTGCTGATACTTTCTCAATTCCTCCTTCTCTTCGTCAAGCTCCCTTAACCTCTCATCCAAGTACTGAACAACTTGAATTATCTGCTTCCTCTTATTACCTGATCAACAGAAAATACATCTGTAACAAAGCCTACAAGATATACAAGAAGCGACCGACTCAAGAAGCTATTGACTTACCAGTTTCTTGCATAATTTTCAAACTTTCACGGCGTCTCTCCTCATAAACCCGGGTGCCACCAATTTCCTTCAGCAAATCCAGTCGCTCAGAGTCTTTCATTAATGTCAGTGACGCAATCTATGAACCAGGTCAAGAAAATGATTAAGATGTAAAATAAAGCTACATGCAAAAGAAAATGATAGATATGTCTACATAATACAAGTTCCTACCTTCCCTTGTTGCACAACATAGTAGGGATTGGAGCGAGAGAACCCAGCACTTTCCAGTAAATTCATAACTTCTGTTTTCCTGGAAATCGTGTTACCTTTGTCATTTCTTTAACAATAGCAATGGTACACTATCAAAACAAAAAAAGAAAAGCATGTGGGAAAGAGCATAGATACTCACGTGATATGTTTTCCGTCCAAGAAATACTCATCCTTTTTCAGACCAATTGTTCTCCGCAAGCGCACTTCCTCCTTATCAACCTGTCAAAAAAAGTGCATGGGCAAGCTATAAATGCTACTGAATAAAAATGAAAAAAACAAAAGAACAAGAAGAAGAATGTGCAAGGGCATTCAAGAAACGCAACTAGGTGAGATGATGCAAGTTCCTGAAACATGTCACCAAATTAATATATATATATATATATATATATATATATATATATTCTTTGATGAAATACAAAAATTGTATTACGAAGAAGGATAAGTACAGTGGTTGGGGAGTGATAAAATTCGCCTCCACCAAAAAAAATAATAATAAATTATAAAGGATCCAAATTACTAGAGGGGCTGGATTGCTATTTAGAAAGCAACTTCGTGATGCCGAAAGAGAAAACTCAAGTAGATCAACAAAGTTGGCGAAGAAACTCTGAATAAGTATGGGAAGACCCAATCCACCCCAACCAAAGAGAGGAATGGTTCGTTTGGTGGATCTTCTTTAATCTTGTCTATTTCGGACAAATTTAGCTAAAATAGATCTGTGACAAAAAGATCTGTAATAAATAGATATGTAGATAGTAAAACCATTTAGGAGCACAAAGTAATAGACAAAGTTTTTTGGTAATAATAATAATACTAAAGGATCAAAACAGTCAAAACACAACGAAAATCTCTATTATGTCGTCTACCCACAATAGACGCGCACTTCTTTCCCAAAAATCACCGAAAATTTGAACTTTGTTTTAGATATGAAATGTCTTTTTTATTATTTTTTTTTTCTATAGCAAGTAGACGAGCTACTATAGTTGTTAAAGGTGTCGCCTCAAGCGGTCGCCTAGGCAACCAGGCGCTTTGCTAGGCTCAAGCAACTGGCAGCCTCAGGCAGTCATTATTTATTATAAATCTGATATACTTAATATTATTATTGTTTAAGGATATAAAATTTTGCTTTATTTAAATATAGTAGTTTGGTAAACCAAAAATATGTTATTTTATATACTTTTCATGTCTTTTACCATATTATATATATTTGTATATCCAACAAAAAAAAAGGTTTGCATATAGAAGAAGAAAGAAGAGAGGAATGGTGTCAAGTATGTTTCTCTCATGCTAACTTGTCCTCTCTCTCGCTCAATGAGTAAACAATTGGCCTCTCTCTCTCTATCTCTCTTCCTCTCTTTGTGGGTGGACCATATGGTCCTCATCTGCTTTTGTATGGTTGTTACAAGCGTCGCCTAGACGACCAAGCATACAAGTGGGCTAAGGCAGTCCAATAATAAATAAATAAAAGGCCTTTAAATGCCTCAAATTTCTTCTAGGACCCTCCAAAACTCTAATAAACTCATATTTAAAGAGGTCTTTTATAATTTAAATAAGTACGAACCTCATAACTATATATTTTACCAATTATATGTTTTTTTATTACATTTATAGAGTATAATCGAGAAAAATGAAGAAAGAAGAAATGAGAGTAAGGTGTACGGCCTCTCCTTCTTTCCCCCTCTTGTCCTCTCATGTTTGATGTCACATTAAGTGTCGGACTATTTTTCTGTTATTTATTCAGTACTACACTCTCCGTCCTCTTTCATCTCCTTCCTCTCTCATGTTCAGCTGTCACTGTAGACTATTATTTCTTTCTATTTTTATCCTTCATAATCTCTCTCTCCCCTCTTTCAACAATCATTGTAGACTTTGTTTTTTTTTTTCCTTTTTTTATCCTCACTGCTTGAAATGTCCCTTTATTGTTCTTAGAACTGTCTCTAAGAATGGTTCTATGAAAGTATATCTTAACAATAGAGATTTTGTAATTTATATGAATTGCAGGGCCCCTTATTCAAGGAAATGCATCATACATAAATCTCATATTGAAGGGATGTCTGCAACAAAAAGTTCATCAGGCGACACCTCAGGCGTCCATGGGGTCTAACGCCTCAGGTCGCCTTGACAACTATGCACGCTACCAAGTACCAAAGGTCTAAAACGTGAAAACGTTTGCCCGTAATAGAAGTATAGACAAATATACCCGAAGTTTAGAAATTCCAAACACCACTAAAGTGTCCCCAAATACCAACCCCAAAGGTGCAATGCAAAAGCTAGTAGTCCACCGACTCCTCCCCAATGAGGCACAAGAAACATCTATTTGCCTTCTTCTACCCTTAGTTTTTCAAATAATCACAAACCTGCCAAGCAACCAAATGGTAACTTTCTTGTCTACTTGTTCATCCCACAGGAAATCCCTCTGCATTTTCTCGAATTTATCATCCATCGAGCAAGAAATGGTCAGAAAGACATAAAATAAGTAGAGGCTACTAAGTGTACTTTTGATGAGCGCCAACTTTCTACCCATATTAAATTCAAGTTTAACTTTTACATATTTGAACTGGTTTTCTTTTAAGACTTGGTTTTTCATATAACTTCTTTGCAAATTATCTCACGAAACAAATACATAAATAAATTCAAAATCGAGATTTTGAAAGTTGTCAGTGTTTGCGTGTATGCAAAATATCACATAAACATGACGAGACATTTAATATCTCAACGATGCATGTGATGGTGACATATACATATACATGTATGTACACATACGTAGAAATTTAGATAAATTTATGTATGTTTATAGGAATGAATGTATGTATGTAAGAGAGATAGGGAGGGAGAAACAAAAAATACCGCAATAAAACAGTGAAATTGGCCTAAAATATGTTACATTCAAGTCAAAATATCAAACTATCTGAATTACAATTGTTGTTTTCAGTTATAATTTGTTTCCTTTAAAGAGTTCAACAATGGCGAGAGTTAAACAAATCTTTTTCGGCAATCGAGTTAAAAAGAATCTAAATAATTAAAAAAAAAAGGTCTTGTAGCATTTATCAGATCTAGAAAATCTGCATTACCAAAGCATAGTTGGTAATGTGGAGAAGGTAGTCAACTTGGACTCAAATGTAACAATTATCATGCAACCAAAAACTAGATCTTTCAAAGAAGAAAGTTAGGCAGCTCAGAACAAGTGGCTACAAAGTAGTAAGCCTAGAACTGTTCTTTACTCAAGCATTTAGGAAGGCATATATCTTCCACACGTGCTAATCCCATCATTAGCTCAAATTTTGACCTGCTACTGGCTACCCTACATCTATGTTTCCATATTTCTTCAAAATCCATTGAATGCAAATAAGGAGTTGATTCCCAGCTATTTATTGCAGCAATCAATTTGATATTGTACATGGATGTAGGGTCCAATTCTTTTAAGTGACTTTGCAGATCAACTTCTCATGTTTGCATTGGGTTCTTTTTTTTTCGTCTATGGAAATGAAGAATATGAGAGAAACATTGAGCAATGTTGACTGATATTGAAAAAGCAACAGCCCACTCCATTTGAAACACTTTTTTTAATCATCAACAGAGGAATTTTATTAAAGAATGAAATGAGTTGTATAGGGGAATGAGAACATATTCCCTGTATAAGATTCAAAAGCAATTTCAATCCATATGAAACTAAATGTGGTTGCTTTAACTATGAAAACAATTCAGAAATAGTTCTTTCTTAATTTCTGCACACAACAAGCATGCACAAATGGTTGGGGGCAACAAATTAATTTACTACAAGGTAGCAAGAATATGCAAGCTTAGACTTCGATGAAATAGATAAAACAATACAGGTTGTTGAAATCTTACAGGGATGCGATTGTCGGAATTATCAAACACTATCTCCACAAAAGCAGATAAAACTTGGTGGCCTGCACCTTCCTATTCAATTCGGCATGTTCAAAAAAATAATCATCAACCCCAAAAAGTCATGAAATGAAAACGAGTGAACAAATCTAGTAAACAAGTAGAATTGTGGAACATACATGGAGAAGGGCATGCCTATCTTCACTGCGCAGGTTTTGGAATAGGTCACTGAGTACAAACCGTATCGCTACAGATAAAACCAATCCACCAACCACAAAGTGTCACTCAGCTTTATGAAGCTTAGATTTTCAACAAGTAAATAGAACAATTGGACACTTTCAATGATGGAACCACTTACCATGGAAAAAGTTTGTCTTCCCAGATCCATTAGCACCAACTGTGGAAGGCAACATAACTCATTTTAAGACAAGCAAGAGGAGATATCCGAACATCAATTACATTCTAATATCTAATAAGTAATAACCAACATTTTTTCAATAGACAATGATAAGATTTTATTATAAGGGATGAATCAGACTACAAAGAGGAAACAATTACACCGGCTTTACTTAACAACACAAAAATCTCTAAGGACTCCTTTCTTATGAAGGGAATCCACATTGGCATATTGGCAAGCAAGAGATAAAGAGTAAACAAAGTCTCGGCTTCCTGAGTCAATATGGGAGATTCTCCAAGAACCTTTCTTTAACATAGAAACCCAACAAATTGCATTACTAAAGCGACCTTTAAACATACCTTGGCCCATTTGAGTCTTAGCTAATTTAAGTCCTTAAAGAAGAGCTAAGGCGTCAGCTTTACTATTCATGATTCAAAAATTCGAACAGGCCCAAGAAAACAATGTACCTACAAACTCGCAAGAAAGATCTCTAATGCCTGGCCCAAGTTGTCAAGAGAGAAAACCATCAATATTATTTTTTCTTCTCTTCTTTCATAGGGCACCATGTCACTTTAAGATCAAGAGAGAAAAGGAGAAATGAACCACCACTTTCCAATCTCCACTCTCAGTTGTCATTCCTAGTCGACCCTTGGATCTTTCGAAGAGAGGGCCCAATGAGACACCTTCATTTGATCAAATTAATGAAAACAAACTTCAAATAGTAAAGATAGTTTCAAAAGTTCACTAGATAACTAAGGGTTCATCTAGATTGACCAAAAATCGTGAATTTAGTAACTACACAATTACGAGGACCGAGATTTGAGCATGTCAAGCACATTTGGGCGTCCACCAAAACTATGTCAAGTGGCTACTCTATTTCAAAAACAATTTAAGGCAAAAACAAGGACTCATTTTTATCCATGTTGGAACTTCAAGGGTATAGAATTCATGGCGCAATCCACATTAAGAGACCACCATTACGCTCCTCTTTGTCATTGCCATGGCCGCCATCAAAACCCCCCATCACTGCTGCTAAACCATCACCGCCATTTCCACTACCACTACTGATTGTATCAACCACCACAAACTAACCCCAACCTACTAGCACCACGCTCATCTTTGTCACCAACACCATGCATATTGCTTAGTTGTCATCACTACAGTGGCTTTTGCCACCATCGTCACCACCACTGCAAATACCCCTATCATCGCCACCTCACCCACCATCCCTATCATTAGCCGCGGCCACTCACACCACCAATTCTTTCCTCTCTAAAGCTATGTATTTTATCAAGTGGTAAGTCTAACTCTCTCATGTAATGATGAGTTCTTTGTTGGTTTTTTTTATCAATAACGCACTTTATTAAATCAAAGCAGAAAATACAAAAAAGGAAAACGAGCAAACACACACAAAGTTTACAAGCTAGTAAACTCGAAAACGACAGAGAAGACCACCCACTTTCTCCCCCCTCTAGGGAAGCCAAACACTAGAACTCAAAATTCAGAATATCCTCCCTAGAGCAAAGAACCCCCGCCCATTCCAAGATGGTCAGAAAGTTGGGACATTGTGGACGAAGCCTCTTCAAAAACCTCCCATTCCTCTCTTTCCAAATTAGTCAAGAAATAGCCCCAGGAAGGACTCCCCAAATCACCTCCCGAACGCCTTCACCTCTTTCCCAATTCCAACTCTCAAGTAGATTGCTCAAGGTCAAGGGAAAAACCCAAGCCACTCCCATTCAAGACAAGAAAAAAATTCACACCTCTGTTGATACCGGACACTACAATAAAAGATGGTTCACCGACTCTTCCGCATGGAAACACATAAAACACCTATTGGGCATACTCCAACCACGATGTTGCAATTGATCCACTGTTAGTATTCTATCCAACACAGCAGTCCATAAGAAGAAAGAGACCCTTGATGGTAATCCTGGATTCCATACTATCCTATGAGGAAAAGACCCGCCTTCTGAGGGTAGAAGAGACTATACAATAGTTTAACTGAAAATCTCCCTTGGCTATCTTTGCTCCACAACCTGCAATTCCTAACCTCGGGATAAATAGTTGATGATGAGATATGATCCAAGAGCCGAAATAAGTCACCAATCTCCCAATCATTAAGACCCCTCCTCAACCTTGGGCACCAAACCACTCCCGAAGCACTCCTCTCGTAAGATTCTTCCACGAGCGCTTCCCTGTCTAAAGTTAGGCCATACAGGTTCCCAAAGTCATCCATAAGTCGCGACGATCCTGACCATATATCCTCCCAGAACCTTATTTCCGTCCCTCTCCCTACTCTGTAACGAAAGAACGGCACCACCAAAGTAGCCACTTTGCAGATTTTTTCTGATGAATAAAGTAATTTGTATTTATAGGTAATCACATAGATTAAGGGAATTAGCAAATTTCCACGAAAAGAATAGAAGAAAAAAAAGACTCAAGAGTCGCAAACAATAATTATTTGACTCCATTTATATACGAAAAAAAATCTGAGCCATAAACATCAAAAAAATCTTGGATGGAGGAAGACCAGTTCCTCAAAAGCCACCTTGTAGAGGAGCAAAGATTGGAAATGGATGATTCGCCCCTTATTAAAATTCTGCTATTTCTCTCTCCGTAGACCCCAGCAGGTGGCAGACAGTAGTATTCCCCATAAAACATTACCCCTAGAACTAAAGACTCCAACAAACAACTCAAGGTAATCTCCTTCACCTCCTTAGTAAAAGCCTAAAATATCCTAAACAGGGAGAAATAAGCTCCATACCACGCTATCGAGCAATGGAAAAGGCGGTGAGAAACATTCTTCTAATCCTCTGCACATGCAACAAGTATTCGGAATAGGCATATATTTGAAGACACAGTGCTTCCCCACGCCAAGGTCAGTAGGACGGTGCGCTACTTGTTAATAGCATGGTGTTCCGTGCTCGAGTAGGGGGTATATGGAGGACTTGGGGGTCCCATCTGTTGCTTGCCTATGAGGGACGGATTCATCAAATGATAAAGTGTGAGGATTCTATCAAGTATGGAAGTCCAAAGAAATATTTGCACCTTCGTGGGGACTAGGTCCATCCGCATCTTCTCGAATTGTGGTAGCCTGCTAACTCTTGGTCTCCTTCCCTATAATGTAACCATAAAATTTCTTTGTATAGAAGATACCCTTTCAATTGCCAATCCAAAACGTGGTAGTCTGCAACAAGATTTGATTTATATCCCATTTGGCTTGTCCAAGTTGAGCAAACACTCGTCCACATCATTGTCCTTGTGATTTCTTCTAAAAATGGGACTCTATACGACCGCGCATTCAATCTCTCAAAAATCTCGCTAATCATAACATTCTTGGATGTTACAGAGTTTTGGACATTAAAAACTATATTTGCCAACCCCGCTCCAATCGCCTTCCCAAATTGAATCCTATGAACTCACCAGCCACAAACTTGGTCTGATTCAAAAATTGATTGTGAACCTTGATTATAACCCTTTCCAAACACCAAACCCACATGAGATAGATACCTAGTTCGAGTCCCAATTGCAATTAGAGACTCGAATATGGACCAGGCGACCCTCCACCATAAAACTCTATCCTCAGGATGGAAGCACCACAGCCACTTCCCTAGGCTAAGAGCACTTTATTCATATAGCACAATCTCCTAAAGCCTAGACCACCACACATCTTTGGACAGCATGCCCAATCCTAATTGACCAAGTGAAAACTCTTTTTGTTCTCTCTTCCTTTTATAAAAAGTCCTTATGAATCTTCTCTAATCACTTGGCCACAGAGTTGGGCAGCTTGAAACCCATGTAAACACTGGTAAACTATAGCCAAGACACTCTTTATGAGAGTCATTCTTTTGTCCAGAAACCCCAAAAAAAAAAACTCTTCTTCCAACATGTTAATCACCTTTACACCCATTCAATAACCGGGTCTCAAATCCCTGTGGCCAGTGGCCTAGAGTCGAGGGAGAGGCCAATATACTTGGGAAATTTGCCCCTCCGACAACCCATCATGCAATCACTATCATCGAACAACCCTTCCTCCTCGACACTTGCCCTAATCAAGATGCTTTTGGAGAGGTCAATGCCTAATTTGAAGCCATCTTAAAGCATCTAGAGATCTCCCCGAAATTCTCCTCTTGTTTCCTGGACGCATCTTGAAGATGGGTGACCGTTGGACCACGTGCAACTACCTGAGAGCCCTCAATTAACCTAGCACTCCGCTTTTAACATCATCTTGCTAAAAACCTTGGTCACCACAATGAACAAGAGGGATAAAGGTAATCCATGTGTAACGACCTGGAATTTTAATGAGTTCATGGGTCCTTAACTACGATAAATTAGTTATGTGTTTGATAATTTGGTGGAAAGTGGGTTTTTGTTCGGGATTGAGTTGTACCAATAAAAATCTAGCGTTTTTCTCCGGAATTCGCACACAACATATCAGTCAGCTATCGGGACGATCACCTGTCATACTGGTTCCGTCGCGCATCGATTTGCGAGACCACGGGGGCCTTGTATGTAAGAAAATCAAGAAAACCAAGAAATTCACATATTGTCGAAGTTCAGTTGGGACTCGATATTTATCGAGTGTTCTAATAGAAATCTATGAAACTAGTACCACCGCGTGTCGGTAGATCCTATGGACGACTGTTTGTCGTTTCGGTAGTTCATCATCTCAAATGAAGAAACAACAGCATGTTTTGTGTCCAAAATAGGAAATTTATTGGTTTTGCAATTTTCTTCCGGACTTACTTTTTACAGTCAAAACTCAACATTTTTCCCTTAAATTCGCACAGTGGGTGTCGGACTACCCCTAGTTCGGTCACCTGTCGTTTTGGATCCGTAGCACATCATTTAGTAGGGTTACGGGGGTCGTGCAGTGTGAAAAATCGGAATCTGGTCAACCATGGTCAACGCCACGTGGCATGGCCATGTGCACACCATGTGCAAGCACATGGATGAGCCACATAGGAGGGGTGTGGGCCAATATAAAGAGGGACACCTCCCTCTCATTCTCACGAACTCAAAAAGGAGCCGAAGCTCTACCTGTTTGATTTTTAGAGAGAGAAAGAGGAGAAAGAAGAAGAGAGGGACAGAATAGAGAGGTTCACCGTAGGCTTTTTCGACACTCCCGACGTGTTGGCAGCATCCGTTTTCCTCCCAAGCGCCTTGATTGGCGTGTAAAGAGAGAAAGAGG
This sequence comes from Tetracentron sinense, assembly GCA_015143295.1. NCBI lineage: Eukaryota > Viridiplantae > Streptophyta > Magnoliopsida > Trochodendrales > Trochodendraceae > Tetracentron > Tetracentron sinense. The sequence continues at coordinate 4,476,789 of CM026554.1, read as the reverse complement.
AAAAGTTAGAGAAGGAAAGTGGAAACTAGAGAGAGAAGTTTCACCTTGAGGTTTTCCAGCGTTCTGAGCGCGTTGGCGGCGTTCTTTTCTTCCTCCAAAGCCTCAAAAAGCGTGTAGAGGGTAAAATTACTTTCCCTCTCTTCTATTGTCCCTATTTAAAATATTGTATGTGGAATGGTTAGTGGATTTATGGCGTGAATGGATAAAGGTTCGGAGACCCGTGGATGATGTATGAAAAGTAAGGGAAGGGTTAAAAATCGAGAAGACAGATGTAGCCTCAATTTTGGGCTGTTAAAGCTCGAAATTTCAGCTCGAATGGGTCTGCCGATCGATCACCCTGTCTGGGCGATCGATCGCCCACAGAAATTGGGGTTTGGTTTCCCTGATGATGCTCAGACCCTTCAGGAAGCCCGGATTGGATTCCTTGGGTGTTTTGGCGCCACCCTTGAGTGTCAGAAAGATGATTTTGAATGTTGTTAGGGCGATGGATGGATCCATCGACCCGGATAGGTTCTTTATCGAAACAATATTGTATGATGTGGTGTTGTTTGGATGGCGATGGACAGATCCATCGGCCCGGATATGTTTCCCATCGGAACAGTATACTTTCGGACTTGATCCACGGATGCGAGGCCCCACTTATTCCATTAATCAAGCAAGGCTCGAATTGATTGGGGATTTCTTACGGTTAGACAACCTAACATGTGTTAATTGTTATCTGTGGTCCCTCTTTGACTAGGTATGAAGATGCGGTATCTATTAAAAGTCGGGGTTCCTCTGTGACTGATAGTCGGGAGAGTTAGGATGGCATCGGGTCTATAGACTCAAGGTTGTATTGGGTCTAAAGTCTCAGGGTTATATTAAGTTTACGAACTCAAGGATGTTACCTTAAGAGAGTATTGACCTCTACTCACAGGTATAAACCCAGTAGATATTGTGATGACAAGAGATGTTTCTTTTGGTTCCTCCATGACTGATAGTCAGGAGTGGGTGGATTAATATCCATAGATCCTATTTGGCTAGGTTTGGAGTTGTGGTATTGTGTAATCCTCCGTGACTGATAGTTGGGAGTAGGTGGAAGGTTATCCATAGATCCTCTTTGACTAGGTCAAGGGAGGCAATGGTTGTGTCACCTGATAGTTAGGTCGTGATGACGAGGTCCCCACCGTGGCTAAGTCAGGGGCAAGGTTCTGAATGTCGATATCGCTCGACATGTCGAGCCGCAGAAAAAAGATATATTGCAAGATATATCGTTTATCGGTGATTTTTGGGAAAATGACAAAAAAAAAATGGGCCAAAACATGGAATTTTGCAGTGAAACTTCAGGAAATGTTAAAATAGATGTTAATACATATTTGAGAATAAAAACATTTGAAAAAACAACAATACACATAAGAGATGCAATGAGAAGAGAGCAAAGATGTGCACTGGCGAGTGACGATGATGTATGATTGATTAATTTTAGTTCTTTTACAAATTATAGAGAATTTTAGTTCTTTTTTTATCTGAGTCGTGACCATGAGAGTGAGAGGGATGTAAAGAGAACCGTTATATTTTTTTTTTTAACATATTAATAATTTTTTTTACTTTTAATGTTATTAAATAATATATCAAAGTAATATTTAGTAATTTTATATATTTATTTTTAGTGAAATAAGGTATATTATTTGGTTGATGTTATTATGTATATTTTAAAGAATTATTAACTTTTTTTTTTTTGATTGGTAAATCATATCTATTAAAGCAAAGAGCAGTTTACAAAGGTGTAAACTAACTACCAAAGCAAAAGCAACAACAAGGAAGAAAACGATTACAAGCCCGTATGGCTACTAGTTGACCTCAACAATAAATGGCATCCCTCACTTCTTCTCCCATAGAACTTGTGGAACTCCATACCAATATCCATTGCCGCACCCGAGATATGAGCCTTTGGTCAGAAGAAGAGGAATTCTCAAAGACCCTCTCATTCCTCTCCTTCCAAATAGCCCACAAAAGAGCACCGGGTAAAAGAGTCCGGATGGATTCCTTAGCCCCCACCAAAGCCGACAAATGCCATCCCGACAAATGCCATCCCGATAGTTAAAGAATTATTAACTATTAATAATAATAACATAACATTATTGAAATTCATAATTAAATATAATGTTCATGAATTTCAAGTATAATCCTTAAAATAAAAAAAATGTCTTATATTAACATTTTAATACTTTTTTCCCGAATTGGGTGTATAATATAAATCAATATTAGTTTTTAACATATTATTTTTGTCATATAATAACTTTTTTACATGACTCATGATTTTTTAAAAATTTGTGTACTAAAAATATTTTTAAAAAACTGAAAACCAAGGTTAGATGCTTTATTCGGTTATTCCTAAAGGTTAGTAAATTTTAATCCTAATTATAGACTTATAGGTAGTTAAAATGGGACACTGTATTTTTAGAAAAAAATATAAAAGTTAAGATTAAAACACTTAAAGAAGTATGTTTAATGAGATTATGAGTGACCTCAGCGTTAGTCTTGTTAGGGTTAAAACATTAATGAAATATGTTTAATGAGACCAAGAGAGTGACCCTAGCATTACCCTTTTTATGTTTAATGAAATCAAGAGAGTGACCCTAGAAATACCCTTGTTATGTTTAATGAAATCAAGAGAGTAACCCTAGCAATACTCTTGTTAAGGTTAAAAACTTAAAACCCGAGCCTTACCCCTCATTCTCCTTCGATCAAACCCATAAAAAAAGAAAGGACCAGAGACAAAGCTCGCGATAGGAAGAGGGGAGCTTGCGTGAGGTCTTGCCTCTTCTTCCTTCTTCTTTCTTCTCAACTCCTCTTAAGTCTCAACCCTTTTTCCTTGTTTTTTGCTTTGAACGATTGCAAAAGTCAAACTCTTAACCATTGGAGTTTTGCAATCGTTCAAACTCCCATGACTTTTCTTTTTTGTTTTTTATGCAAAAAATTGGGGGAAAAATAGGATTCACAGATTTCGCTCGATATCGGTGAGATATCGCCGATATCATGTAAAAAATTATTTACAACTTATAGATGTGTCGGCAGGTAGTGATATCGCCGATATTGTCGATTTTTTTATCCTTGGTCGGGGGGTTATGTTATCTGATTGATATGTCGTACTAAGGCTGAGTCAGAGGGTTGTGATACCTCTGATAGATAAGTCGTCTGTAACGTGGTTGAGTTAGATGGTTGGGTTATCTGATAGATATGTCATACCGAGGCTGAGTCAGAAGGTTGTGATACCTCTAATAGATATGTCGTCCGTACCGTGGCTAAGTCAGATGGTTGGGTTATTTGATAGATATGTCATACCAAGGCTAAGTCAAAAGGTTGTGATACCTCTGATAAATATGTCGTCTGTATCGTGGCTGAGTCAGATATGGTTGGGTTATCTGATAGATATGTCGTACCGAAGCTAAGTCAAAAGGTTGTGATGCCTCTGATAGATATGACGTCCGTACCAGGGCTAAGTCAGATAGTTGTGTTATCTGATAGATATGTCGTACCGAGGCTGAGTCAGAAGGTTGTAATGCCTCTGATAGATATGTCGTATGTACCGTGGCTGAGTCAGATGGTTATGTGATCTGATAGATATGTCATGAGGATAGAGTTCCCCATCATGGCTGAGATCAGATGGTTGTGTTGTCTGCTCTGAGATGTCGTGAGAATAAAGTTTCTCACCGTGGCTGAGATCAGATGATTTGTATTGATTCTATAAGTAAAGGCCCGGATGTGTATCGAGTCTAAAGACTCAAGGTATGGTTTGAATGGGCGTAAGCCCGATTGGTTAATAATTGAGTCTACGGACTCAAGTGTAAAGGTTATACACGAGTGAAGGCCTAGTTGATCGAGTCTGCAGACTCAATGGTAGAGTGTGAGCGGTTATCTTGAATGGTAACCTTATGTCGTGAATGATGATTTGATGAACTTGACAATTAGAGGTCGGGGACCTCGGAATAAGGTGAAATAGCCTTGAGTGACCTCGGGTCAAGAGTTACGATAGTATTATAGTATGCGATTTGTATTATACTACTATATCATTATTAATGAATGTTATTACGTGAAAAATAGTCTAGATGGACTGTGGATTTTGCTGGACTCTATAGCTCACTCCTCTCATTTTATATCTTCAGATTCAGAAGTGGTTGCCGATTGGCAATGAGCTACGCTTGATAGAGTCTAGAAAATATACCGGCACAATTGTGGCACCACGAGTAAAGGCTACTGTAACCAGTGAGGTAATACATTTACTTATAATGGGTTATTGTGATGACCAGTTGTTATTGCTTATGTAAGCTCATAAGAAAAAGTTGAAAATTCCCTCATTTTCACGGGTAAAGTCTTCCGTTTGCGTGGTAATGACACACGGGCATGTGTCTCGGAACATGATTTCCTTAGGCACGGGTTCGGAGTGTCACACCATGTCTAATGACTCTATCCCTCTAGAGTTGCTATAAACCCGTTGGAGAGCCATTAACCATAAGAGAGAAAGAGGCCGATGAAATGCAAGAGTGAATCCGCCCAATTGGAGTAACTTTATGCCTTTATGCTTGGAGATGACATACATGGCATTAACCCCAAGTATGTTGTAAATTAGAGCCATTTTACCACATAATTGGAGGATGCATGATTTCATAGCATATGCATGGTCAGCTCTAAGCCCAACTATGAAAGGTTGCCACCATAGTTCCCAAGCGGGTGCAAGAAGCCACGCTTGAATATAAATCAAGAAACGGCCCCTCAAAATTATAAACACTAGAAACAAGAACATAAGAGAATAAACGGATAGGAAATGTCAAATGAAGCTGCCACGGAATGCATAAAACTGCTAATTCTGTCAGGAAATGTCGCCATTCATTTACCATACATTTTCTCCTGAAATGGAAGGTCCATTTGGGAAACATATTATCTAGATATGGTTACCACATTATCAAAACATATAGCAACCTAGCATAGTGACATGATAGATATTTGATTGACTTATTATTTTGTAATCGTGATAACACATTAATTCTTTTTCTAATGTTATTAGTCTTGTTTGTAATAACATTTTTATTTTACATACAAAATATGTTACCATGTGTATCCATAAATATCCATGCATATTATCCGTCTTGAACCAATCGACAATAAATATCATTATCAAGGGTCTCAAGCCCCCACGCACCCACATCATTCCCAACATCTTCTTCAAAGCGTCTTGAACCAATCGACAATAAATATCATTATCAAGGGTTCCCAACATCTTCTTCAAAGTCTTTGTCCTAAAACATTTCATTTTTGATACATCAATAAAACAATTAAAGAACAGTAAACATCGAGAATTGCCAAATTTCAACTTAACCATCCAAATAATTCATCTAAACAAAATCTATCTAAGTGAGTCCTTTAGTGAACAAATTCTAATTAAGGATTTGCCAATGTCATATTTAACTAACACAGGTGGGTGTCCAAGCAGGTATTTAGACTCAATCAATACTCAAGCAACCGCTCGAAAACAGACGATTTAAATTTCATGTTGCTTCATGAATCCTGAGCAATTTGAAGTACAGTATTTAAGAAGATGACAAGTAAGAGCATCCCTACCAACACAATTGACTTTGGAACTAAACGGCTCCGTAGCAATTTGTTCTCTGTAGCTCTTAAACCCTTCAATTATAACCTGATTAAAGAAGAAAAAAATCAAAACAAAATTTTACAAAAATGAACAATAAGAATGAGATAGCAACTAATACGAAATTCAAAAAAAAAAAAAAAATGAATTGAGTGTGGATTGCCTGCTTAATGTACATCCTGGAAACAAGGACAACAATTCATCCAACCCCTGTAAAACAAACCAATTGATTAACGAGTGAATAAATTGTATAGAAAATCTAATCAAAGGTAGCTGCTAATATTTAGCAAACCAGAAATCTAATATAAGGAAGAAACTGATAAACCCCATTTCAGAAATTAGGGTTTCGCATTTACAGCAAAAACTGATTAATTGAACTCGATCCTAAACCATGCCGTGCTGTTAATGAAATTCATTTACAGAAAAGAACGGGACAAAAATGAGACATTTATGATATGTTTGGTTGCCGAGAAAATATTTGAAATCATGGAAAAGAAAAGAAAATTTTAGATTTCTAATATAAATTTTATTTGTGTTTTGTCTAATTTTCTTTTCTTTTCTATGTTTTTACTTATTTTCTTAACAACCAAACATAGGGTTAGGGGAAAATTGAACAAAAACTGCTTCTAGAGTTTCGTGAGCAGGGAATCCAATTTAAATAATCTAAGCTAGGGTTTAAAGTTAACAGCAGTAAGTAACGACTAGAACTCAAAGAGAATCAATTCCAACTCTTGAGAAAGCTCTTGTGCGGAAGAACACGAGAGAAGGAGAGAGAAGAAAAAAGGCGGGAAATGAAATTCGTATGGAAGAAAAACGCGGGAGAGGGAAAAAATAAGGGAAAGCAAGTGACCTAAAAGGAACAGAGGAAGAAGATACTTACAGAAGATAAATGTTGGACAAGGAAGAAGACCTAATTTCGAGCTTCTCTGGCGTGAAGTTTCAGCAGAGTGTTACCCCCGGTAACGTTAGCGGGAGCTCTTCGGAGTAGATCGATGATGGTGGGTGGGGGGAAATTCGGAATGTTTTCTACGCTCAATTAAAGAAACTAAATATTTTGGGAAATGCTACTGAGACCCTTTAGGGCCGAGACCACGCTACTCTTAGAGCACGGTCTCGGTGAGATTTAATAGACTTAATGGTTATATAATGACGGTTGAAATAGATAAGAAACCTCAATCAAATCAATTCTAAAGTTACCTAATTAAATTAGTATCTCATTACTTTTTTCTTTTTATTTATGAAACCAAATCTCTACGGTGATAACTGGGTTATTACCCTTGAGGTCGCCATGTGTCCCTTTCATCGCCCTTAATTATAGTTAAGTTTCGCACAACCTTAAGGTTCACTCACCCATTCTTGTTATTCAAAAGAAAAATAATATTAATCTTTTTCTAATATTAAAAAAATATAAATTTTTAATATAAAAACATTTTTTTAAAAGAAATTATATTTTTTTTCTAAAAATCAAAAGATGGGTGGATGAATTTTAACCACAATGGTGTCAAAAGGGACACGTGGCAACCTCAGGGGTGATAACTGGATTTGCCGTAGAGGATTTGGTCTCTTTTTTGGTTTAAATGGTATCATGTGACTAACACACACTCTAAACCAGAGTTACCAGATAGCGAACCATGAATCGAGCAAACCTGATCTAGTATGTGGTTTAGTTCGGATTGGTTTGTGAAATTGAGCGAACCATCTATTGGTTTCAAAACAATATTGGTTTAGTCAATTTTTCAATTCAAATTCACTGATATGTCCTTGAGGTTCGACGAGTTTATACTTTGAGTTCACAAACTAATAAAAAAACATTTTTCTTTCAAATAATATTTGTAATATATTATTTAGATGCTTGAAAGATATATATTTTTATAATATATAGTTGCTTTACATGCTTAAGATGCTAACCAAGATAGTGAACCGAAAAACAAATTATCATAGAATCACTTTTCTGTCATAAATCGATTCTATACTAAGTGTGTGAACCAAACAGTATTTTGATTATTTGATAATTGATTTTTGCACAATCAATTCTTATCACAATTGATTCAGAATAATAGAATTCAATCCAAACAGACCCTTATTTTACATAGAATCATTTCTGTTCAAGAAAAATTGATTATTTCAGCATGTGAACCAAACAAGATTCATGTACTATCAATTTTCATTGCAATTGATTTCTGTACAATTAATTTTTACCATAATTGATTGTGACAAAGAATCGAAACCAAATGTGACCTTATATTCTAGACTAGTATTTCATTCCCCCTCAAAAATTTCGGATGGTAGCTAGGTTATGTTATATCATTATCTTTTCTATTTGTTTGAGGGGTAAGGTTTATGTAATTATATTTTGTGCCCCTTTTGAAAAAAAAAAAAAAACGACCTTAGACCCTCATGTTCTACAAATGTCCCAACAATTGTTTTTCCTTGCTACATTGGTCGTGAGGAAGCTTTTTAAGATGAAGGTCAAACCCTACATCCCCGATTTCAATTTGGTTTTTGAGGTCTAGATCTAGTGAAGAAGCTAGCTGTGACAGAATATTGTCCGGGACTGTATCATGGATTTTTAATGACTTGGAGCCGGGTGTGTTCATTTGGCGAAAGAATAAGGAAAAGTAAAAGAAAATTGAGTTTTCTTAGACTTTACTTGGGTTCGTGTGCAAGAAACACACTTTCATTATCTTGTACTATCTCAGTAATGACAAGCTTTCTCCAAAAAACTTTCTTCTTCTTTTAATGGTTATTTTGAAATAAAATTTAAATTTCTTTTTCTTTTACCTTTTGTTTCTTTTTTTTTAATTTTCTTTCATCCACTTTCTCGTCAATTGAACACTATTTGGGACTAATTTCATTTGTTGGAATGTCAATCCTATGCTTATTCTTGATCATTTGAATCTTTAAACAGCATATCCGCTTTTCTCTCTAATGGGGTTGGTGAATAATGGAAGATTATCAAAAGATGTTGCATTTTAAGTTAATATATGTATAAACCAGGGCATTGCATTTTCATCACTGTTACCTAGCTGTCTCAATTTTAATCACAGGTTCGATTTGAATTTGAGTAATCCACTCTGTTTCCTAAACAGTGCGCTATGTCTTGGGTTTGGGCCTTGGGGCATCATCATTTATCAAAGTGGTGAGTCAGCGTTAGTTTTGCAACGTATTCTCTCTGGCGGATGCCGGCACCACTCTTTGCATGACGCCTCGGAAGGCCTTTTAAGTAGAGGAGTGATAAATGCATTGCACATTTCGTTGGGTGGTACACGCACACCTCTCAAGCTCGTCACATATTCTCTTTGACACCCATTAACAATGGTTAAGATTCACTCATCCTTAAGGTTAAATAATCCAACCTTAATTTTTAGAAAAAAACTAACATAAGTGAATCATAAGCAATTTAATTTTTTTTAACTACTCTCACCGTATACTTAATGGCCCCAAAAGGAAAAAATCTCGGCTGATAGGCCGGCGTAACGGCAGGTTATTCTAATCATGCAGGAAGTCCATTTATAGTTTTTTAGCTTCAGCAATACAGTCCAGTGAAAATGGTTGAATTGAAATCCCTCTTCGACTACCCGGGTTCCTGCAGACGTAACATTAATCCAAAGAGAAATGCTTGCTAGCCCCAATCGCAAACTTCAAAACTCTCACCATGGTTGCAACATGTGTTGCTCCTTTTCCCCGTTTCATTTAGAACCGGTTGAGTTTAATCATGTGAAAAAAATTATTCGGTTAGCATGTTCAAAGGGTAGCAACGACACATATTGCATCCAAAGTGAGACAGCGAGTTTGGAAAAAATTTGAGTTCTGCAACTGGGCTACATTGTCAAAGCGGTGGGATTGGCAAAGCATGAAATGTACACCTAACATTTCAGTGTCTTGTCTTAGCTAAAAAAACACAACATTTCTATTTGTCTTTTGAATTCCCGAAAGGTGTTTATCTTAAACTGCATTCAGTTGACCATCAACAGGTTTATGGCCCATACTGCAAGAATTCCACTTCCAATACTACCATAATTAAGAACCCAATATCAAAATATGGCTAACAATTTCCATACATATTTCAAAACTTCAGGTTTTAACACCCAAAGATATAACTAAGAAAAAGACGAGAGCAAATATTACTGTTTTACACAGAGGGGGGAAAAAGTGTTCATCCTAGAAGTCTGCAAATGTACACAGCTATAACAGTAAGCCTGCAAGGTATTCTTTACTGACTCATCCATTTCCCGTAGATGAGAGATAATCAGAACAAGATTGGTGGATCACCTTTACAAACTAGTCCTTGGAGGACTTATTGATGAGTGATTTGTGAATATGAGGGATCACACCTCCACCAGCTATGGTTCCTTTGATCAGGGTGTCAAGTTCTTCATCCCCTCGGATTGCGAGCTGCAAATGCCTAGGCGTAATACGTTTCACCTTCAGATCCTTGCTTGCATTACCTGCCAGCTCCAACACTTCTGCAGTCAGATACTCCAATATAGCTGCGGAGTACACGGCCGCCGTGGCTCCCACTCTGCCATTTGCTGCAATCCTAGACTTCAGTAGACGGTGGATCCGACCCACTGGGAACTGTAGGTATAGAACATGTACAAAAGTGGTCATTAGAGATAAAAAAAAAATAGCATAGACCAACAGACCCAGGTATTAAGTATTTGATACTGCAATTGGGAGAGAACAGTCCATTATGGGTCCTTTCTTTTGCGGAGATTTAAAAGGCACTTTGCAAGTTGTCATTGGAAAATATGCATTTTCTTTTGAGAACTAGATGTATTGTGTTTTTCATCTCTTGGGTTGCAATTCCTGTTAGACTTAAAATGCAGCAATATGAATGATTTCAAATCTCATAAAAAAATTATAGGACTTGAAATCTCTTGATGGTAAGAATTAATCTTGTTTAAACCTTGACAAAGTGACTCAAATTTCCTAACTACCAACATGACGAAGTGCAAAATGCCAAGCTTTATAAGTCTCAGTAATAGACTTGCAAGTTGCAACGACATCCCTCACCTATATATGATTGATCCATCAGAACAATAAGGATACGGTATTATCAAATGAGTAAGATAAATGGGGATGGAAACCTGTCCTCCCTGACTCTGCCGTGCACAAAATACATTGGGGATTATATAACACTGTTTATAACCAAGAAGATCTCTGGCTCTGAAATGGGTCCCCTCAAATGAAACTAATCATTGGACTAGTTGTATATGTTTAGACCATGGAAATTTGCCGAAACCGATACGAAACAGGCGATACATATATAGGTATCAGTAGTCCCCTATATGATATTTATACTGATACGAAATGGGCAATACGTATTGTTTATTAGTTATCCATGTTTTATTTCATTGTGTAATTGTAATTTTGTTTGCTACTTTGTTTTTGAGTCGCTTCCCATGCTTTATATTTGGTTCTTATAACTCATTTGATATTTTTTAAATTTAATTTAATTTTTTTCTTAAAAATAAATTTTTATATGTAATCGCCCGAAACTGATACATATAAGTTTCGATTGGGACCGATACATCCCCCGAAATTGTATTTTTAATTCTTGGTTTAGACAGTTGATAAAAAAAGGAAAGAAAGAAAATAAGAGTACTTGATGGCCCAGACAGTGAATGCATATAAGATGCTTTAGTTCTACCAATCTAGTCAATCTCAGGCTAGAAGAATGCGTATGCAAGACTCAATACATTTGGACATTTGAATTCCTCAGGGATTAAGGCTTTTTCAATAACCAACACAAATCACCATTTACTAAACATGAATATCCCATCTCCACAAAACAAAGTCACAAGCAAAATACTGAAATGAGCGTCAGAACCCAAGTGAGAGAAGTCTCATGAATAAGGCAAGCCAAGTACAAGTAACAGTTCCTTAAATTTGTGACTAGCAACATCCTCTCAGATAAACAACAAAATGCACATCATGATTCATCACCATCTCACTCAACATATTCAAATGGACTGATCAATTGAGAAGCCCTAGGCCTCATGGTTCTGGTGTCAATGCCGAGGAATTCCAAACGTCACGGGTCCCTTCCAGAAATACATTTGGCCATACCAAAACCTCTATACCTTCAAAATAGCATACCAAACACATTACTTGGCTTCTTCCTGGACACCATCTGGCAATGCATTTTATTCAATAGAAACATCCATAATCTCATACCTTTGCTATGGCACACCCAAAAAGTGATTACCAGTCCCTATCCTAATAACGAAGGATAGCTACTAGCTAGAGGGAATATGAATCAACAACTGGTCTGGCACCTTTGGGATCCATCCTACACAACCTTGGTTGTTAAGTTCTTGAATGGCAAGAATTATATAAGATCCATGTATAGACACAATGCCACAAATTATATCTTCAGTTAAACCCGTTGATTGAAACTACACAACATGTAGATGACAGCATCCTTGGCAATTGTACTGAGTTGGCAGCCATATCATCAAACCTAACATACACAGGCTAATCAAGACCCAACTAAGATGAGAAATTATGAAATATTGGCAGCCATGTTCTCCAACATCTAATGTTCTTTATTGACTTCCATTTTATTATATTTTTGGGATGAAGATAAATGATGAGAATTGTATAAATAGTAGAAAAGAAATTTACCGATTAAAAAAAATAGTAGAAAAGAAAATTACAGGTGATTAATAATGAGAATATTCCCTCCAAAAAAAAAAGAGCCAATCAAAGGATTAGGAGTCGCAAAACAAAATCTGATATGAACACAAGATCATTGCTACTGACATCCGAGAACTCCTGGGGGGAGGACGCTCAATTGCATAAGCTCATGCCAATTGAGGACCACAACTTGGGCACCGAGGATTTGGAATCGTAAACATTTTTTTACGATGTCCTACCTCCAAAACCCCCCAAACAAACTGCATATGGAAGGATTTTCCATAAGATGTTGCATTTTATGCTGAAATCTCCCTCGGGCAGCCAAGAATGATGTCTACAGCCTCCTTTGAGAATGTCCCATGCATCCCAATTAAAGGTAGGAAAACTCGCCCCACATTGTTGGACAATGAAAAAGAAACGGCTCATGCTTTCTTCCACCTTTTTGTACATACAAAACCTGTATGGGATTTGCATGACTCAATGCATAAGTGATCTATAGTAAGGATCTTGTCTAAAGCAAACATCCAAATGAAAGCTCAAAAGTCAAAACATTGAAGGGATTGGTAGGGCTGTAAACGGATGCGGATATTATCCGTATCCGAATCCGTTTGGTCAGATAATTATCCGGATAGGTATCCGGCGGAGTGGATTCGGATAATAAAATACTATCCGTTTATAATCGGATACAGATTCGGATAGTGTTATATCCGATCTGATAAATATCCGTCCGATTATATAATATATATAAATAATATATTTTAAATTTATAAAATTAATATAACCTTTAAAATATATTTTTAAATAAAAATTTATATATTTATATATTTTTTATTAATTTATATTTTTAAATTTTTTTTTTAAAATTAATCAGATAATTCGGATACTATCCGAATCAGGATATTTTAATTGGAGTCGGATACGGATATCATATTTCACTGTCCGCCGGATATTTATTCGGATATCCGGATATATAATCGGATACGAATTCGGATATACCAATATCCGCTCTGTTTACAGCCCTAGGGATTGGCGATTTCTTCCAAAATTTGTACATATGTGGATTCAATTTCAATCCATGATCTAGGTTAAAGAGGCTTTTGGCATTACAAAGGTTTTACTTGGTTGTTGCAAATGGGAACAAACTTAACAATTAAACAGTTGTAGGTTGTGGGCAACCAGAAACAAAATTCTAACAATTGAAACTGACAACACTGATTAGCATTGACCATTCACTCAAGAGGTAGATGATTAAGGGGCTTTGCAAGAATTCTACAAAAATCTCCTTGGCTTGTATAGTCCAAAGCACAAAAACAAGTTGCTTTGGTTTGAGACTGGGAAATTGAGTAGTAGGTTTAGGTTGTGAGCAACTAAAGAGAAAATATTGATAAGTAGACACCCAAACCATTCTACATATATATATAATATAGAAGAGAGAGAGAGACTGGGAAGCAGACCCGTGACGTATAGGCAACATTGCTTTTGCGCCACGCGTTTGAGTGACACGTGACACTCATTTGAGCTCGCAAGAAAGATCAATATGCAGGTCCACCTTCCCTAACATGTGGCAAAAAATTAGCCCACTCAGAGATGTCTAGGCCATTTGATCGAATGCATGAAACTATAACCTAAGTTGGGTCATTTTAACCCTAGGAGGTAATGTTGACTAACTAGGATTAATTACAGATGTTTCCAACATTCGATTGGAAACATCTCTGATTGGCTTATTTTTTGCCATGTGTTAAGGAAGGGGGACTTTTTTTTTTAACTCTATTTAACCTGTCTAGAAGAACCATGCATTCTTCTAAGTTCTAATACCATGTCCCTGAAATTCCTAAGAGATGTTTGGTGTCAGATCACTTCCCTATTTCTCCTCACTAACATCTTGTCAATCAAGGCTTCCACAGTAGTAGCAAATTGATACGGGCTTGGAAAATTCTTGAAGAGCTTGAAAAGCGAATCTCATTGCCACATCCTACTATAAATTGGGACTGCTTTATAAACTAATCTCGCACCTCCATTATCCCTTTTCAAACCCCAATCCATAAGATGAAGTGAAATGATTTGGTTCTCTGTCATGTCTAGAGATCCAAACTTAGCCCCCACCACTTTTCTCCACAAATCCCTGTTCTCCATATTGAAAGGGGCTTATTCATGGACTAGAGCCTCCTCAAACCCAAATTTCCACATTCCTTAGCGCAACATACTCATTCTCAATTCACAAAATGGAATCTCTTCTAATCCCCCCAACCTTCTCACAAGAAGTTAAAAAAAAGGCCTTATTCATGTAACGGAGCCTCCTCAAACCCAAATCTCCGCATTCCTTAGGGCAACGTACTCATTCCCATTTCACACAATGGATCTCTTCCCAAACCCCCGAACTTCCCACAAGAAGTCTCTTTGGAACTTATCCAAATGCTTAGCAACCGAAGTAGGCATCCTAAAGACGAATATGAACACCACCAGAAGGCTGACCATGAGACTACTGGTGAGCGTCATCCTACAGCTGAGAGAGAGGAAACACTTTTTTCCAGCAAATAAGGCGCTTTTCCATCCTGTCAATCACTGGATACCACATTTCCTTCGCAATAGGCTGCGACCCTAGAGGGTACCCAAAAATCTGTTGGGAATTTGACCTCTCTTGCATCCCAGAGCAGGACCACAGTCAGCAATCAGCCCACCCTCAATTACAATTGCTTTAGCAGCAGAAAAAAGAAAATGCAAACTGCAAATAATAGGTTTCGGAATCGTTTCTAAGGAAAATAGAAGGTTTTGGGAAGTTTTTAAGGGTTTCTTTGTTTGGTCATGAAGAGGCAAAAGTACTATCCCTAGAAATTGAGAGAGGTAGTGAGAAGTCATTAGTCGACATGGATATGGAGGGTAAAAATTTGGAAAATACAGAACTAGTTAAGGATCTTAAATGCTTAGCTAGTAATGTTGATTACAAAGTCATTCTAGTGGGGAAAAAGAAGGCACCATCAGGAAGGTTAGAGGAGTATCTCGAAGTAAACCATGACTTTCTTAATTTCTTAGTTATTTATGTTTTTCGTTTCATTGCATAATTGTGTTTATGTCTGCTACTTTGAGTTGTGCTAAATTGCTTGTCATGACTTGTTGGTTTTGGCTATTGCTACTTGTTAATTGTTACTTAATTACTTACGTAATGTGTCATGCTTGATTAAAGTATTATGATTTTATCATCAAATCTTTTGCAATTGAACATTTTATCCATCTTTTTAAAAAAATCGATACATAGCACTCATTGGATACACATCTATATCAGCGATACGCCGATACGTAACAATTTCAAAACTTTTGGTTGAAGCCATTACATATCCCAAAACTTGTATTTAAATCCTTACCCACCATGCACATCAGGCATCACACCCAATCTTTACAACTTATATAAATTACTTCCTACGCTGAAAAAGCATCACTCTTCTCGCAACAGTACTCAATTTATATTCCATAACCTCTCTCAAAATAATAAAAAAGTTTACACAAATGTATTTAGACCAAACTAAAACCCTTAAGACTTACTAAAAGCTTGACACAAGTTCTATATTATTGTTATTACAATTATTATTATTTTATGTTTACATAAACAAAAACGAGAAAAGGTTATTACCCCACTTTGTTGAGATGAAAGAAAGACGATACCATACAACTCTATACAATGTTTTTTTTAAAAACTCACTAATACATAGGGGCAATATTGATGAAACATATTCCACTAATTAACCAATATCTGCCATCTCTAAATAACAAAATGAAAGAAAAACACCCAGTGTGCAAGCCCCTGAGAGAAGAACCTTGAGGACTTACACACCCGATGTACATACATTATACATGGGATTAGCCACTTCAATGGGATCTTTTATCCTGGTCGAATGAGAAATTACCAAATGTCTAGCATTCCCTCACGCTTGGTGCCTAATCTTATTACATTTAAACCTTCAGCAGTCAAAAGGCTTGAGAAAACTAAATTGCAACTTCTAAATACGTCGAACTCGAAGTGACATTACACCCCCAGTACTATTGTCCCTAACAATTTATGCATGCTAAAGGGAAGGGAGGAAAAAAACTAAGACGATTAAAACTATCATAACCTCCAAATTGGTTAACACATAAAGATATTAAACATCAAGATATTCTAGAGCCTAAACAAGTGCTATCCAAATACCTTTTCACTGACTAATATCCCACTATCTAAAAGACCATGAGGTTTTAGACCAACAAAGGGGTCTAGATCTAACTACCCAAATTCTCTCTTCTCAAATATAGCTATCGATGAGACTTTAAACAAGCAAAAGGGTTTAGATCTAATTACCCAAATTCTCTCTACTCGAATTTGCCTTTTTTTCTTTTCAATTATCGGTTACAGATTCTGTTCCATGATTCTCATCTTTCTCACGATACCCTACTAGTTTTGCTTAAACTTGTAAAACCTGAAAACCCTTACCCTATGTTTGGTTGCCGAGAAAATAAGTAAAAACATGGAAAAGAAAAGAAAATTGGACAAAACACAACTAAAAATTGTATTAAAATCTAAAATTTTCTTTTCTTTTCCATGTTTTTACTTATTTTCTCCACAACCAAACATAGCATTAAAGATTCTTAATCAACTATGTCAAAATCCAATTAAAAAATTTTCAAAAAATCAATAACAAGATTAACTCAAAACCCCATTTGGAATCCCAACCAAGAAGAGGAAACCCATTAGCAGAATCAAATCAAAAAAATAAAACTGGAAAAAAAATAAAAAAATCGGAGACGGGGTGAAAGAGCAAGAGAGGAAAACCTGAAGACCAGCTCGAGAAGAACGGGAAACGGGCTTCTTCTTATCTTTGTCCTTGTTCGCGGGAGATTTCCCCATAATCAAACCTTTCGCGCCTTTTCCAGACATTTTCTGGCCAAAAATTGAAGCTCTCTCTGATTAACAAATCAACAAAGAATCGGTAAAGCAGTTGCAGAGCGAGCTACAAGGAAAACGAGAAAGAGGGTTGAAGACTCAAAGAGACTTTGAGATTCGTAATCGATCGGGCAAGGTTACTCACTTACTTATACGGATCGATGGCAAAAATACCCTGTTACTTTAGTCGTAATGCCGACAGTGTCCTAAGATCGGGTTCTAACTTCCAACCTCCAAGAGGAGAGAGCTCAAAAACAAATTAGCAACGGTTCTCCCCATAATTAACGCTTAACAAGGGCCCCGATTATTTATTTATTTATTAATTATTATTATTTTTTGGAATCAATCCCTTTATATTATTTTTTTTAGGGCCAAATAAGGAATCAATCCCTTATCTATTTTTAAAAAATCAAATCCTATGATAATAAATCTTAATTAGGGTTAAAAGAGCCAAATTTCGAATCAATCCCTTTATATTATACATTAAAAAAAATTTTACTTTTTTTTGGGGAGGGGGGGGGGGGGGGGGGGGGCATGACTCCACCTTGTCCTTGGCTCTGCCCATGGTAGCATAGACATGTCTGAAGTAAGATTAAGAGCTTGTTTGCGTAGAGAGAGAACAAGACCAGCGCAATGCATCTATTTTAGATATTGCATAATTTTGGAGAGGAATGTTGAACAAGAGCAAGAGAAACAAAGATGAGAGAGGTTTGGGAGTGGGAGCGCAAGGATATTGCACAGTTTTGGTTATTAAGGACCAAAGATAGGGGCTACAAAATTCAACTAGCCTCATGAATTCGCCCAAAATTGCTTTTTTCACACGAGCCAAGGTTAAAGTTTGGACCCTTGGATTTAGGTTTTGTTTCCTGTCCCTTTTTTCCCTAATTCGATAAGGTTCAAGATTGACCACTCCAAAAGAGTCATAATCTAAGTAACCAAAGCGAGAGCGAGAGTGTCAAATTTTAATTTAGGATAGGGTTGAGAGCATCTTCGGAGCGCCGCTATACATATATATATATATATGGTCTTAAAAATTACTTATGGATGCAAATATATCTTTTATACTTTCTAAACTATAAGAAATAATTGATAAAATCATTCATGATTCAAATTTGTAATCACAACAAATAAGATGACGATTGATATATTAAATGTATCATTCTAAATTCAATTATAAGATCACTAATAATTAACAAATCTTATATAAATCCTCTACCCTGCAAAGAAAAATGACAAAATATACCCCACCTAACATGAAAAGTTGGGATAAAAATAAAACTTTACCTAAAAACAACACTCTCTAGGTGAGAGCGAGGTGAGACAAAAGTTGAAATCGAGCTCTCAAGGTCAGAGTGAGGTTTGAGAGCAGGAGCAAGTAGCAGATTAGGAAGTTTGGGTTACTAGTTGAATTATTATAATTCAAAACATAATTGACTTATATACACAAAAAGGGAAATGGGAAATGGACCGCACTATGAGCTTCCAAGCTGACTACGCGATCTCATTGGTCCACACCATCTTTTTTAATACCTACTAACTGTGGTTAAGATTCATTTACCCTTAGAGTTCATCCATCCAATCTTGTAAAAACAAATAATTATCATAATTTAGTTAAGCTTAACCATTATTAAAAATGATTAAAATGGACACGGGGACACTACGATTAGCTAAGAAGGGGACCTTGCGGTTCCCTTCTTAGGACTCCTACAAAAATGATCTATTAAATATAGTATATTTAATATTACGTACATATATATTATTGTACATGATGCATTTATTAAATATAAAATTTAATATGTTATTATAATTTGAAATATTAATAAATGTATAAATTTAATTAATTAGAATTAGTCTACGGGTACTCCCAAAACCTAACCGTTTAACTCTATTATTAAACGGTTAGGATTAGAGTTAATCTGACATTAGAAAAGACAAAATAAGCCAAACTAATTCCTGAACCTTAGTAGTTAGTCACATAGATGGTTAGAATTATAGAGTATATTTGGGAGAACTCATAGACCGACTCATTTAATTATTAAATACAACTAGTATATTAGTTATATAATGAATGATATGTTAAAATCTAGTCGTCCTTTATTTATTTAAGGGATTCACTTTCTCTCTCATCAAAATTTTAGTTTTTTTAAAATGAAGGGGACAAAAAATGTGTTAATTTTTTAAGGAGCCCACCACTTTATTTTATCTTCTTATTCAAGAAATGAGATAAGTGAATAGGAATGAAAGTGGACTTAGCATTACCCATTTATTTTACATTGGTGAGGTTAATGGGTTTAGGTTGAAGGTCTCTTGTGGGATTACATTTGGGTTTATCTTTTTCAACTCATTTAAATTGGTGAGGCTAGTGGGTTTAGGTTGAAGGTCTCTTGTTGAAAGGTTATTTGATGAGTGGTTTGTGACCGTAGAACCACCAAGCAGTTCTTCAAAAATGAAAATGCTTTTTAACCCATCGAAATCACCCAAATTCTCATCCCATCTTATGTGGCGTGCCATGTCACATGCGCCACATCAGGGCTTCGAAATTTGTTGACAGGCTTGTTGACGGAGCGTTATATCGTTAACGGAGAGAACAACGTTTGAAATAATAATTTTTTATTCGGGTTTTTTGGGGTAGAGAGTTTGTCTCTTAAGATTCAGTACTGAGAACAGATGAGAGAGAGCTTCTCTTCTCTATCTCAAAGCTTTCACTCTTCAGATGCGAAAACCAGAGAAGCCCTTTGATCGTTTCTCTTCTTTGAGGGTTTCTTATTTGAGGATCTTAAAAGAACCTTTCGAGAATCGATTGAGGAGAAGAAGAGCTTTCACTCTCACCCCTGTAAAAACCAGAGAAGCCCTTCGATCGTTTCCCTTCTTTGAGGGTTTCTTCTTTGAGGATCTTAAAAGAACATTTCGAGAACCAATTGAAGAGATAATAAGACAAGAGAAGAACCTCTCCTTCTTACGGTAATCTCCTACTTTTTTTTCTCTCTACAAATGTTTTTAGGGTTTTCTTCTTTAAAGATTTTAACTTTTTAAAAAAATCCTCAAAGTATGAACTGGGATTTGCTCAACCCATATATGTATCAATCTGAGAACTAGGAGAGAGTTTCTCTTTAGACTGAAGTTTTGCCAATTTCTGATCCATTTTCATCTTCTTCTTTGATGTACATTGCTTTAAAATTTAAACCGATATTGTGCTTCATAGCTTCCTGTTCAAGGATCATTCAATCTTGGGATAATGTCCCTAGGTTAAGTTATCAGAATAATCTTAAGAACCTAAATTTGTTCATGTTTGATATCTGTTTACCTTCTCAAACAATCTGGTTTGTAAGCCGTTTCTGTTAACTGATTTTTCCCCATCTTCAAAACACATGTTTCCAGTATTTCTGAAGGGGAATAAGTGTCCATCGAAACAAAGAAATATTGAACAATTAATTCTATAACAGTGCAATACTCTGAATTTAGATTCGAGTCTAGGCTTAAATGAATCGCGAAAATAGTGAAGAAGCTTTCTGTGATTTCTACAAGTGCACATTAAGGAGGCTTAACAATCTTTAAGAAGCATTTCTACACCCTCGAAGCCTAAATTCTTAAATTTTTATCTCACAAAAAATTCAGGAATATTAATTTCTTATTTTGTGGGGGGCTTTTCAACATGAAAAAAGGCTATCAACAAATCGAATTACTTATGACTAGCAATTTGACTCATTATAATCATGAATCTTAACTAATAGAGAATAATTTTTAGACTAAAAGAAAAAAAATTATTCAAATTTCAATGTTTTAGATGACTGAGCAATCATAACCATCCAACTTATCGCTCACAATGCTAACTGTTAAAGACTTAAAATTGATAGTAGGAAATCCATGTCTAAGATCTATACCTGCAGTAACACTGAATGAAAAAATATGAATATATTGAATTTAACAGATTGTGTTATTGAAATCAAATCTCTATATTAAATCAATCAAGCTAGAGCACAATGAATTCACTCTATATATCTAGCGAATTGAATTGTCATCCAACTCGTAAATAGGAACTATTTAAATCAAAATCAAATGTATCAAATAATGTACTCTCTTGTTCCACTATTCATGAAATTTACGGCATTTTTTTTCCTGTTAGTTTTTTCTTTATTCATGAATGATTCCATTCGTTTCTCTTCTTGAGGGTTTCTTTTTTGAGGATCTCAAAAGAGAATTTTCCTCTTTCAGGACAAGGGTTCTTTGCTTTGCATTTCTATTTTCAAGCACACATCTCTTGTTGATGATTTCAATTATTGAAAATTTTAATGCTAACTATTGAGAGCCCAGTATATGGAAATTCATATTTGTAGAGATTTAAAAAAAAAAAAAACAGGGAGATTATTTACACCCTAAAAAATGTTGGACATTATTTAATCACTTTTTTTTCCCTGAATGTTCTTGATTTTGAGGGGATCCCAGGCGCCCAACTTTTTGGGGTTTTCTTCTTTGAAAAGCAAATTACTCCAAAACAAAAAGAAAAAAAAATATATTGGATTTGGGTTTTACTCCGGATACTAAAAATCCCCCAAATAATGCTCTGTTTCATTTTCCATTTACACTATCTCATTTACTCTGTACTATAATCGTTCTTTACACTATCTCATTTGTGCACTAGAATTATGATATATACATAATGGAGAAAGGACATGGCAGTGTACCTTGGTTTTACATTTATTTTGTTCAAGTTTTTTTCATGTATGCCCTATTTGTAAGTTATCTAATATGAATTTTATGAGAAACTGAAGCAATTTACATAGTAATTGGGCGAACTTACTAGTGAGTTCCACTTGATCACACATAACCTAACGACTCCTGATTTCTCTGTTTCAAGTCATTTTAGAAGATCACCCATGTTTTTTATATTTTAGAAATATGAAGATCTTGTTTAATATTTGCCATACTTAATGGTCTGTTTTGAGAATCCATTTCTCAATAGGCCCACTAAACAATCATCCATCATTGAAAATAAGGAAGTAGCTTGTCCAAGTAAACAAAATAGTATAAGTGTCATAACCAACTTATTACCAAGCTTTTGAAATACTTTTCTACCTAAATCCCTCTCCTAATTATGTTATATTATTAGATAGAGGAGAAGAACAAAGCCTAGAAACTCAACACTACACAAGTCACAGCCCCACTTATCCAAATCTTTTTTTCACTTGTTACTTTATTTGAATATTATTTTCCATTGTCTCAAGTCTGCAGATTATATACAAATGTATATAGGACCTAAGAGCTAATCATAAACAGAAGGTTTTGTCCCCTCCCTCCCTATTCTATGTTCCATGGGAACTCTAGGATTCTATTTAAAAAATAAGTTATTACCGATAATAATGTTTGATTGTGTAGGAATGACTTCTTCATCTACAAGAGGTAATTACCGGATGTGGCTAATGAAGTCTTGTGCCCATAGGGCTCAATGTATAGTAAAGACATCAAAGACAACCCTTATTCATGGGAGAGATTACGATTCATGTGCTGGAAAAAATGTAAGTTATTAATGTATTAATGATACCCTTATTCATGGGAGAGATTACGATTCATGTGCTGGAAAAAATGTAAGTTATTAATGTATTAATGATAATTAAGAGCCATTACAAATGAATATTGATGCTTTGTTAATATGATCTCGCAGGGCACACAATGTGACAATTTTATCTAGTTTTGCGACGAATATGTAGAACCATTGGAACAACCTTTTACTGGCTCCAAACCACTGGTGACAGATGAAGTTTTGTGCTTTGAAGGTCGATTGTCAAAAGTGGAATCAAAAAACTCTTTTATTAAACATATTTTAGTTGTATTTTTTGTTTTACTTGTTATAATACTTGTAAAAATTTAGTTTGTTTAGTTTGGTGTTGGTTAATTGAATGAAAGTAACAATTTGACTGATGGATATTTTTAACGGATCATTTGTTGTATTTTATTGTGTGGCCGTCCAAATCAAGATGGGGATAGAATGGCTAATATCCTTAACTGAGGTCATGAAAGGATCTTGATTGCCGAGGAGAGTGAAAAAGAAAAACTCAGTCTTGCCAATGAAACAAGAATGTTGTTCAAAATTAAAAACTTTGAAACAAAAATCTTCTGGATTCTGGAGGAAGTCATTATGCAAACACGAGTGATCTTGGTCACTTACTGTTACCTCCAAATGTATCACAACCACATGCCAAAAGAAAGCTCAAACAAATATGGAAATGGGTTTAGGTTGGTGGAGTACAAGATACCAAATGTATAATTCCATAAGTACCATGACTTCTACTTCTTTTTCAAGAGATCATTGACTCAAGATTGGATGACCCTACTGTGATTTTACATTTTAAAAAAAATGATAAACAAGATTGGATGACCCTAGCCATGTAATGTAATATATGGAATTTTTCATTGACCCATTGTCGTTTCTAAAGCAAGAAGCCTCTACATTATACCTAACTCCAACGTTCTCCAGGTCAATACAACTCAATCGTGAAGTATAAATTAACAGAGGTAACGACATTCTCTACAAATCATCAGAGAGAGTCTGGCTAGCCTAATCATATCAAATAACATTCATGGAGAAATCATCAGAAAGAGTCTATAGATCAAATTTCATGATATGCTAGCATTTTGATGATCTCGAATGCTTAACTAGTCTGGATCCAGGTGCAGCTTGGAGCTTCAATTATGGTGTAAATCACAAAGAGAAAAATCTATCCAAAATTTTACTTGAATCCAAACAAATTTTACTTCAATTATGGTGCAGCTTGGAGCTCCAATTGCAGTCTTGCCCTATTGTCCTTTTTGGGCTGTTTGGCAAGCCCCATTTAGAACATGTCAATATTTAAAAGTAGATACATAAAAAAAAATAAAAATATTTACATTCAAAACAGTGAGCCATGAGAAATTCATAGAGACAAACACAATTTGCAGAAAAAACCGATCTAGAACACTAATAATTCAACAGAACAAGAAATCCAACTTAAAAATATCTCATTATTCAACTTAAAAAGTTCCAGAAATACTTAGAACCAGTTCCCATCTTGAAGTCCTTGATCCCACATGAGAGAATACAATATACAAAACAAGATACAAGAAATCAATTTGCTTCAACAAGAATATTTACGCTGTCATGAAACCCTCTTCCATACATGCTTATAGTTATCTAATCATGGCACATCTCTCATCTCTCTGAACTGGCTTGCATGTCTAACTCCCTAAATTACAAAACAAGCCAAAATAGCTAAAAATAAATTTTATAGTAAGAAACAATATATCACAAATCGGTGCAAATTTGGTATATGTTGTAGACTACTTACAAAAATTTATTATTTAATTACCTGTGATTGGTTTGAAGCAGATTGAACAACCACATAACTACTTTCAAAGAAATTACCCGGATTTGCCTATTCACAAATAAAGTTACATTTCAATTAGTGAAACATATAAAATGTAACGTGTTACAAATTATATTAACCATAATATTTACGCTCTCTCGTGTTCCAACAGACGGATTGAATACATAGCCACCTCCCAAAAAGCTAGCCAAGTTTGCCTATTCACAAATAAATACGCATTACATAGAGTGTAACATAAATAATCATATGTTATAAAAATTATATTAAATTTTAAGCAAATAGTATTGATAAAATAAAACCATTAAATTTATGGTCTCTTGTGTTTCAATCTTATTGACGATGTGTTGTGCTCTTGAAGTAGGTGGAGCCTCATTGACGATATCCTGTAATAACAATATTTTAAATGATCAATAATTAAGAAACAAGTAACACTTTTGAAGAAGGAACCTATTCGCCTAAATAAAAGATAAATTTGATATACCTTTTTTGGTTGTTGCTTCTTTTTCCTTCGCGATATTTTATCTAATGTAGACTCATTTCTTTTAAATCGTGGTTGGCCCTTAGTCTTCACAGCTAAGGGACTAATTACCCTGTCGCATGTGTTTGATACAACATTATTGTCATTCGCACAATTTAACAAAGCAACCAGTGAACTTGATTTTGATTGATTGCTCTCACACAATGATTCATTACTAAGTAATTGATCATTTAATTGACACATATTAGATATCACAATGTTGCAACTCTCTTCAACATCTCCTGTAATCGTTGCAACTTCTATCAACTCATTGAACATCGTAGCTACTTTTAATAAAAGTGTATTTTTGTTTTATGTCTTTTCTCCATCGATGTAAAATGTAAGTGGGTGAAATCTCTTTTACTCTTCTTTGGGTGAGCACCAAAATAGAGTACCTGCATATAATCCCCCTGAACTCAAATAAAAGACATGTGTTATTCACTTCACATTCAACTTCATTGAAATAAACATCTTCTTTCTTTTCTCCAATTTTTATATCTTCAACAACTTTATTTATGTAAATGGAGCCTTCTTCCTTAATGAAAATTTCTCACAATACATATTTTCCCTCAACTTCTCTTGAAACTCTTTAAATTTTGCATTCTTGTAAGCTCTCTGAAATTGTTTTTTAGTATCATAATGACTTAAACATTCATACATTCTTTTGAAAGAATCATATTCCGTTAGGTTCTCATTTTCAACCTTATTTCTTAAAGTATTGTCGTATTGTTCAACAAATTGCTTTAAACTTGTTTCGGAATGCATATAATTATCAAAAAATTAATTCATACTTTCACTACATCATGTAGTTGACATTCTTGCCCAAAAAGTGTCTTTCACATAAATTGGAACCCAACGATGCCGCTCATCATACCTCTTAACTAGCCATTTTCATAAAGATCATATTTTTCAATCATCCCTCTCTATCCTTCTTCAAACTCATCTTTAAATAAATAATCATATACAACATTTTTCAAAGCTGTCTTAATGGCTTTATACTCAGTATATCCTTTAAATTTTTCGGGAAGTTTTTTTCATTATATGCCACAAGCACCATCGATGTTGAGTGTTTTGAAATACCCTCTCAATAGCCCTTTGCATAGCTTTGCATTGGTCAGTGATTATAGATTTTGGAGGACACCATGAAATACATGTCAACCAAGATTCAAATAACTAAACAAAAGTCTCGATATCCTTATTCGATAACAAACCACAACCTAACAACATTGATTGCCCATGATGATTTACTACTACAAAATGAGCAAAAGACATATCACACTTATTTGTGAGATACGTGTCAAATGTGACAACATCTCCGAAAGCTTCATATGCTACCCTACTCCTTGCATCAGCCGAAAATAAGTTCCTTACACGACTATCATGTACAAAATATATACATTGCCACTGGCATGGAATCAGAGCATAAGTCTTAAGTTAGTAGTTAGATTTTTATTTATTTTTTGATAAAGAGGCAATTCATTAATTAAAATAATTCATTAATTAAGATTGAGAAGGAACAAAAGTAGGAGGGCGGGTCCTGGGAGAAGGGATCTCCAATGTAGAAACACTTAGTCCAGCTATGCTATCTTGAGGGCCGGTTGTACTAGGAGATGGGCCACAAAATCTGCCTCGCGATTGATGAACTTGAATTCCACCGTTCCACAAGAAGTACTCAGAGATTTTATATCTTCCCCTAATGTTTGGATATCTCAGTAGCCCAACCGAATATGAGCGTTTATCATGTCGATAGTTGCCTTAGAATCTGATTCGATGAGCACCCGAGGCCACCCATGAAAGGTAGCTAGATTTTAGGTGAGCATGATAGCTTTGGCCTCAGCTCTGCGAGCACTTCCTCGGTCCAACACTTTTCGGCATAACGTAACCACAGAACCCTCTTGGTTCCTAGCTATAACAGCGGCGCCCGCAACTTGCAAATTAGGAAGGACCGCATCATCCGTGTTTATCTTAATCCATCCCGGGTATGGGGACTGCCACTTGATATCCCTCAGAGGAGCTGCTAACAAGGATGGGTGCTTTGAAGTCCGAGACTCTCCCAGCTCTCTGGATAATTGATTTATCCCCTGAATAGTGTCAATAGGATTCGGCTGAACCCCATAAAAAATAAGCTCATTGCGGGCTTTCCAGATGTGCCAAAGAGTGATACAATTCTTGGATGCTAATGCGAAATTTTCTGTTGTAAATTCTTTAACTTTCAACCATTGTTGTCACCGCCGAAGGAAATGGTCCCAATAAAGAGAGGACGACAAGATGGGAATAGATGAATCAAACCAAATAGACCTTGCAAAGGGACATTCCAATAGGAGATGGGTGACCGTTTCTTCCTCCTTATGACATAATATGCAAGTAGGTTCAACTGAGATATTTTTCTTCCGAAGGTTAATAGCTACCCCCAACGCATTGTTGCACGCCCGCCAGACACAAATCTGAAGATTTGGGGGGATGTGAATCTTCCAAATCATCTTCCACTCCATAGATTCCATCAAGATCTGATCATGGCTAGCAGAAGCTATGTGGGAAGCTAAGAACTGGTGGGCCATATGAGAAGCCGAACTGACTTCAAATTTTCCAGAATGAGTATGATGCTAGACCATTCTATCGGGTGCAATCTTGTGAGAACTCATTGAAATTTTCCTGATTTTCAAAATGGTTGAAGGATGAAATAGTTGTTGAAGCTTGGCTATATTCCAACAATCTTCCGCTAGAAGAATTAGTTGGGAAGCCAAGATATATGGAAGTCGAATACCTTGGGCGAACGTAGGCTTAAACTGCAGTAAAGATGGAATCCAAGGATTGGTAGCCACTCTAACTTGATTGCCTGAGCCGATCTGCCAACGCAGCCCTTGCTCCAGAATTGCTCTCCCAGGGATTAAACTCCTCCAAACCCACGAAGGGTGACTGTTTATCCTTGCTTCCATGAATGAAACTCACGAGAATTAAATTGCTTTGAGGATGCGCACCCAGAGAGCATCGGGTTGGGATAGAATCCACCAACCCTGCTTCGCCAATAGCCCCAAATTAAATGCCTGAAGGTCTCTCATCCCCAACCTGCCTCTTTCCTTTGGATTACAAATCATCTTCCAACTTATCCAATGGATCTTCCGATCCTGTGATTGAGCCCACCAGAATCGAGCAATAGCTGAATTCACCTCGTTAATCCAACGGATAGGAAGCTTGAAACAACTCATTGTGTAAGCCAGGATGACTTGCAAAACAGTCTGAATAAGAACCCCCCCGCCCAACTTGCGAGAGGAGAGAGGCAGACCAACCCTGCATCTTTTGGAAAATACGTTGCTTGATCTTATGAAAAGCCCGCCATATTGATCTACTGAATTCCACAGGAAGGCCCAAATATTTATTCGGAGAGACAAGATTCCGGATATGATGGATTCGAGCAATTAGGTGACGAAAGTGAGCTGGAGTATTAGAGTTGAAAGAGATGCATGATTTATTATAATTGACAACTTGACCCAAAGCATTACCATAGAAGCTACGAATATCCAACAAGTGTCCCGAGTCTTCCATATTTGCTTTGATAAAAATGTGGCAATCATCTACAAAGAAGATGTGAGATAAAGTTGAGGCTAAACGAGCTACTTGGATACTACTAATCTGACCTCCAAGATGAGCTTTCTGTAACATGCTAGAAAGAGCCTCAACACAAATAAGAAATAAATAGATGGCTAGCATGGTAGCTCTAAATACATTATACCATGTATCACAGTGTGCCCCTACCTTTTGTCCCCAAACAATAGAAACTAGGCTCTGTTAATTCATTTAAAAAAAAATTGCTAAATTGCTAGTCTTAGTCTGCCATTCCTTATTCTGAACTAAAAATCACACTAAGTCCTTATTTACTTTAATGAGTGTTAATTTTTGGCGGTACATTGTCAAAAAAAATCATTTCCCATATCTTAGTATTTATTCTCAGGTTAGTAATTAGATAATTATATATTATTAATAAATATTATTATTATTATTTGTTCAGATATATAATTAGAGGCAACTCTGATTAGTATGATTAACATCTATTATAGGTTGGCACTGGATAGATACATCAACCGTC
Source organism: Tetracentron sinense (assembly GCA_015143295.1). Taxonomy (NCBI): domain Eukaryota; kingdom Viridiplantae; phylum Streptophyta; class Magnoliopsida; order Trochodendrales; family Trochodendraceae; genus Tetracentron; species Tetracentron sinense. The sequence continues at coordinate 4,447,653 of CM026554.1, read as the reverse complement.
ACATCTCGCCCCATCGTGACTTGATCCCGGATGACATACTCGTACCACCACCAATGGGGCAAGCAATGGTACCATGGTAGACCTATACTATATGCCAACAATAGACATGTCCTGTATGGGGTTAAAAAGCATTCTACAGGGGTAGTATTGGAAAGTACCGCGGCGCATGTTAATCACGACTCGCAATAGACGGCGTAAGAGCAGTCCTAGCAGCCTCACAAAATAACTTTTTGGTTATTTTGGTGAGCCAAAAGACTAAAAATGTGCTAAAATGACTCCTAGCAGCCTCAACAGAATGAAGAAATCCCTTTAGTGAGTCTACAGTACTCACCAAACTAAAATTAAATCTTCTCACCTTTAGGCCCACACAAATAATAAAATAAGGTTTCTCTCTCTCCCTTTCTTTTTTGTGGTCCCACACAAACAATAAAATAATAATTTTTTCTTTTTTCCTTTTTCGTTTTCTCACATAAATGATAAAATATTGCTTCTCTCTCTTTTTGTTTTGGTTAAAATGGTGAGGATGTTGGGAGTGTTTTAAAAAGAGTAGTGATAGGCGGACCCAAGGATCCCATTAGCTAACCTATGGGTGGATGCCTTAGGTTAGCTAATGGGATCCATGGGTCCGTTAACTATTTTCCTTTTAAAAAAGTGGCCCACCAAAACCATTTTTTGTAGGTTTTGGCTATTTTGGTGAGTGAAATTTGGTGAGGCGGCTAGGAATGCTCTAAGAGGTGAGCAAGGGATACAGGAGAAAACAAAAGGTTAAATATAAGAGACGAGTTGATCGAGAAGAAAAGCGCTCTCTCTCTATCTGAGAACGAAAATGGCGACAGCAGCAATAGAGACAAAGCAAGCAGAAGCAGTAGCAGAGGAGATGTGCTTTGCGAAGACGATGAAGCAAGGAGAAGGCCTCAGACAGTATTATGTTCAACACATCCACGATCTTCAGCTTCAGGTCCGCCAGAAGACTCATAATCTCAATCGTCTCGAAGCTCAGCGTAATGATCTCAATTCCAAAGGTCCGTTTATCATAAACCCTTATCTAGACCTTATATTTTTCTTGCTTTATATTAATTCAAACGCAATTTCGAGTTCATTTGTATTGAATATCGATGTCGTTTAATTACCGATTTAGGGTTCGACAAAAAATTAATGATCCTTTATAGTAGATTTTTCATATTTTTTGATTCATGTTTCTTTTCTTTTTTTTTAATAAAATATATAAATTAGTTGGGAGGTTGAATTTATCTGGGGCGCTGATTGTGTCTTTCTGTTCTTTCATGATGATTAGGCCGTGGGACTGCAGTTTTCTTAGGTTTTGGGATTGTAGTACCGAAGGAAGGGAAGAATAAGGGGTTTCTTTTATTGTTAAAATCTGTTTCTTTGAAGGTTGCTCAGCTCTTGAGGGTTTTGGTGGGGAAATTTCCCTATTTACACCCCCATAATTTGAATCCCCAAAATAGTGTCCCTTTTAAGAGAGTTATTTTTGTAGGTAAACACACGTGCGACCCAATTACACTTGTGTTAGCTGGAAACCAAAAGACACCAATACCCACTCGTAGTCATGTATGCCCGAAAGGGTCATGGTTGCTAGCGACCACATGACTGCGCGTCCATCCATACCAGCTGCAACGGTTTTCAAGTTTAGGCATACCTTATCCATGATAGATTGACGTACCAAAGGGTTGCTGAAAGGCAAATATGCCCAAAATATGTCTTCATCCCATTGCAATAACTCCTTTCAATTAGTTAAAAAATTATAATAAATTAAAGTTTGTATGCAAATAATGTGCTAATAATGCTAACAATCCCCATATTTAATGCAAATTAAATATATTCTATGCTAGCTTCTTGTAGTTGTAGTTAACAAAGGAGTTATTCCTCCAACGCATAACACGTGGGAAGGTCAGAGCAACTGGAGGTGAGTGCGAACATATCATCCCAAGTAATTGGATAGACTCAAAAGCTCAAATCTGTTATCATTTAAAAGTTAAGTAAGCAAAGAAAGTAAAGTTAACAACAAAAAACTAATAAAGAAAATGACATATACCTGAAATGCAATTCAAAATCCGAAGATATTGTATTGCATAGTCTCTATTCGGGTGTTTTCCAAACCTTCTCTACACCTCTAGAAACCAATGGTCCCTCACGGTTATCTATTGAATGAATCAAGATCATCAACCAAGCACATATAGTCCATCTCGATGCTCGTGTGTGTTCCTTCACAACGAGTAATAACTCAACAAATAGGACCAGTGAAAGCTTCACTGCATTCATTTCATCCTCACAGACCTTGAATGCTTGGATCAGGTCATTTTTTCCAACAACTGCAAATCTCTAAACTTTCTAACCGGTAGAGAGGAAGTCGGTGCTCCATGGGGAATGGCTGGAGGGTTCATCCATATTACCATTTAGGCCCATTATCAAAGTAAAGTTCAACTTTGTAAACCTGAGTGTACTCCAGACTCATCAAAACAAAGAGCTCTTGTGTGTCTCTGCAATAGATGGTGGACTGCTTGTCCACACTGGGGAATCATCAGCATATCGTATAGATGCCCAAAGCAGGCTTGCAACCTTAACTTCTTCCTCTCTGGATTTGCCTCAAATTTCGGCTTTATATCTATAAACCATGCCTTCATTGTGCATTTAACTAAAGGCTGACCCATTTAAAAGGCATCTTGTGCCTTTTCTTTTCCATTCTCTTTCCCTTTTATCTTAGAGGAAGTGGGAGGTACGTTTCAATTTTGGCATCTTGAACCTACAAAATAGCAATAAATCAATGAAAGATTTTCAAAAGTGTTTATTTTAAAATCAAAATTTATTATCTCATTATTGAAAAAAATAGCTAAATCGAATTTAAAATTTCACTATATCAGAATTTTATTTTCGATTTATCTATTTTTTTCGATAATGAGATGTAGCGAAATAAATTTCTGATTATCTTAATAAAAGACTTGTCCATATCGACACTGTATAAATCATAGATTGAAAAAAATCACATTCCAAATCGAGAAAAATTAAATAAATTTTGATATATCGTAACATTTTCGATCTAACCAGAAATCGAAACAATGACGGTAGAGTGGATGTAGAAGACTGAAAAACGAAAAAAAAAAAATCAAAATGTTTC